>JAQPPZ010016833.1:4217118-5622824 GCA_028583015.1 Wollemia nobilis | reverse complement strand
GCGCACAGAAATGAGAGCGCACCCCGACTTTGCTGCGAAGTCGGGTTGCGCTCTTGCACTTAGCCAAATTTTGATCATTTTCCGCACTTCGCATCCCCGAGTGCGCTCAAACTTAAGGGCGCACCCCGACTTCGCTGCGAAGTCGGGTTGCGCTCTTGTACTTAGAATTTTTAGGGGCCTTTTGCTCTTTTTTGGGAAATTGACCGAAGAAAGTAAAAGAGGGAAAAAAAAGGGAAATGAAGGGAATGAAACCGACGGAAGGGGAGAAAGGGGATAGTGGAGAAAGGGAAAGGAGGAGGAGGGAAGGGAGAGCAGCATACTTACAAGAAAAATGAAGACATGGCACCCCGTGCAAAATGTGGCAACAAGTACTTCCCAAAAGATAGGGGTGACCCATGAGTTATTTAAAAATTCATTGGTCCTTTTTAGGCCCATCCACATAGGGTCCACTAAATCTGCACAAGATTTATTATATGGTTTCAATTTTTTGTAAAAGATAACTCTTTAAATATATCTTTTACTAGACCTCATAGATAGCCTTTAAATAATTAATATTTCCTTATCCTTATAAAATTCTTCTATTATAATTTTTGTAGGATTCTTTAGGGTCATGCCCCTTCTATCAGGCATTAATTGATCCCCCAAGATCAATTAATATTCTTTAAATAAGGTAGGAGGGTAACGGGTCATGACATACACCCCCCTTAGATTAAACACAATCCTCTGTGTTTGAACTTCTACCTTATAAAAACACATTTGTCTAGCAAAAGCTAGCATTTATCCTGCTATTTTACAATCAAATTCTTCTATCATCCAGTACTTCAATCTTGATGGAAAGCTCCATATTCCATCCAAGTGAGTACCTGGACCTGCAAAAATGTAAAATATCAGCAGTACCATGTTCTTGTAAACAATATAACATCCATATTGCATATCAAAAAGTATTGAAAGCATCATCAATACACAATATTAATACAAAACTACAGTTTTAACTCATTTCAAATTGCACCAACAATTGATCTAGAGAACTATAGTATTAGAATTTTGCAAAATGATGTTACAAGGATATCATGAAATTATGCATTAGACATAAAAAGTCTTGTTAGTTTTATCAAAACTCCCACCAAGGAGTATCACAGTATAATTTGGTTAACCTTTGGCTCGAATTAACCTGATAAAATTAAATGCTAACAAAGATACAACATAATTTCAGAATCTCAATTCAGGATATTTACATATATCCTAATATGCATTTTAATACCAAAGCATCCACCCAGATGTCTCCTGGTTTATATCATCATAAAATCATGGAGAAGTCCCATACCTTCTCCAAGAATGGACACCAATCCATTCCTCATATTCATTTTAGTCCAACAAAATTCAAGATTCATGCATTCTTTTGTATCACAAATTTACCATAAACAATAATATTCAAATAACCTTCAAACAAAAATATAAAATTCAAAAGTTGCTAATGTTTATGCCTCATCCTTGGCATTAATAGACTACTACAAAATGATGGCCTATAGAGTGGTGGTCTAAAGGACCTTAGGGTCGATGTTCCTGGGTCTATTTTCCTCCTTGTACTGTGCTGGTACTTACGGCTGGAGATGGTGGTGGAGCTACTGCTCCAGCAGCTACCTGATCACTGTCTCCCCTTCTCCCATACTGAGTACCAACAGCTGGCTATGGTGGGAGGAGCATACCGTGGTTTAACAAGGCAACCAAGCAAGATTCTAAAAATACAACATTAAACTCCTCCCTTAGTTGACGAAACTAGGAATTTTCTATGAGCATGGCTGCCATCGTTGTTGCTCTCCAGTTATTCCTCTGTAATATCTCTGATCTGAGTCGATCCCGCTCTGCTATGGCAACATCTCTTTCTGCTATTAACCTCAATATTTCCTGTGCCCAAGCATCCTCTTGAGCATGTTGCACTAGAGATTTCCTCCTTGCTGCATTGAGGTGTTTCCTAATTCTTACCATGATTATTACGCCTGCTAAATCTGGCACTACTTCAAATTACCTTCTACTCTTCAAGGTATGTGCAGCGATAGATCGGTGATCAGAAGTAAAAGAATCATAAAGCATATAATGGGGTTCATTTCGCTTAAAACCAATATTATCCAGGTGACTCCCGCCATAAATACGATCGCATTGAATGTCATGGAGTAAGGCTTCTCCAATACTCAAATGGTTGTTAGGTCCGGTCATTTCAATTTTATTTACACCTTTACCAATCGTATCTTGATAATCTCGAGGTGAATCATTCATCTTCCATGATACGCCTTTTTCTTTGGCTTGATTGTCCTATGGATGATTTTATGCTGACTAAACAAGGCACACCATGCCTATTTCAATTTTTGAGATGGCACGTGTTCTCTTATTTCCTTGTGAAGTCCTATCATTGTCCTCTTTCGTAGTTCCACTAGCTATTATCATGCACTCTTATTTTAGTGCTTTGTCTTCTAGTACTCTTCTCTAAATCTAGACAAAATTACTTTTTATTATCAAACATCCCTTAAGAGGAAGATATTCCCTTTCCTTCCTTCGATCGGAAGCCAACTTAGCCACCATGTATGCCTATGAAGAAGCTCGACACGAATTCTATGAGTCTCTAGTTTGGAATCCTCGATACTTGCTTCGACAGAGGGAGGAATTGCAGAGTCTCCTACAAGATCAAGCTATCATTGCTCGAGATGCCCTCTTATCCATGGATCAGATTTATTGTAATACTTCTATCCAGGATTCTCACTGTGATGTTTGGTTAAGATGCAATTCCCATAATTACTTAGCACTTGAGAGTCCTTTAAGTCTCTTTGAATGGTTTGATATATTCTTTAGTTGGCCTAATTGGACTTTTTGTGTCTCATTCGGAGATTCCTGGTTACATCCTATAGGTGATCCTCTAATTATTCCCTTTCAGTTCCTACCATCATGTTATTTGGAGGTAGTGAAGAAATATGTCCCCACCGGAGAAGCAACTTTCTATAGTGGTCATTACCAAAGCCTTCTTTATCAGAGGTTTGTGCAGACTCACTCGTTCTGGGAGATTGAAAATAGATTTGCTTCGATTCGGTGTCTGACAGAAATGGATCTTCTATTACCTCGATCTCATGGCACTCCTTGGCCATACTATGCATTTGATAGGTACATAGTAATTCGTTATAATGTTCCACCTCCATTTATTTATTCTGAGCATGATGGTTCTCCAAACCAGGATGTTGATAGCTCAGATTCGGATTGGTAACCTGATGGTTTTTCCTCGTTACTATGTCCAGATCCTAGTTCTGGCATCGTTGTATACAATGTAATTCTTAATAAAGCATTCTATGTTTTGGTTCACTATTTGATGTTTCACTTTCCTTGGAGAAATAATACCACATGCATGTTGAGTTGAGGAGTTTTCTAATTTAAATAGCATAGTACGCTTCTATGCTTTCGACCACCGCCCGAGTGGTCGGGTGGCATATTTTACTATCAAGCTGGGATACTTGGATCATCGAAGCTGATTGGCGGAGTTCTGATACAGGTCTCCCCAAAATTTCATGTCAAGAGATGTATGAAGTTTTAGGTGGAATTTGGGGCGGTTTTTGTGCCCAAATGTGTCCTTGCTTCCTATTCGCCATACTTGGGTTTCAGGTTCTGGTGTTGTTGTATGGCTTCTTCCGCCATTGCCTACACCTTGACCTCTATTTGGGAAACCCCAAAGTAAATTGTAACATTGATCAAAATCAAATAAAGAAAACATTGTTTAACTTTTGATTACAATAATCCCACATGCGCCGCTTTATGACATATGACAATGTTTAAATAACACAAAGCGCATTTATTAAATCACGACAAAGCAAGATGATATTTTAACCGTGGTAAAGGTTCGATCTGCGGCTATCTCTAGGTGAGTTGTTACTACTTGGAGTAGTAATCGGCTAGAGTTTATTGTATTTGGTATGTTTGGTCTCGTGGCCTAAGGCCAAAATGTAATACAAATTAACTAAAGAAAACATTCTTTTAATTATTCCACTAGCTCACACTTAAAGATAAGGATTAGGCAACCAATAGGTATAGATGTCGAGTGAATTCCCAAAAGAGTCTAAGGTACACCACTTAAAACCCATACAGGGGGTTCGCTTAGCTCTTCCACTTTCGAATGACTATGGATCTACTCATGGGGGATAAGTACTAGGACATCATCATCCCAAGTATTGACCTTGACCTTACCAAGTGTACATTTTAAAATTATGGAATTTATACTCTCAAGTTTTAGTTTCATGCCCCAAGTCTTTGCTAACCTAGAATTTCACTAGAGCCTATCAGTTAGCCTGGGCTCTGATACCAACTGTAATGAACCCATTCGTTACTCCTTCTTATCCACATAATTTTTTTTTTATAAATGTTTATATGGCAATGACCTAATCCATAACCTAAGATAGGCATATTCCATTTGGATCGTATATTCCAAGGCATATAGCTTCGAGAGCTATAGAGACTTGATCAGAGTCTCATAAGTAGAAGTGATCAGCTTCTACGAAACCTTCATACCCCACTTGGTATGAGTACGTTGGCCTAGCGTACTGGTTTCATCCTCTTAAAAGGAGGAAATCACCAAATGGTCCACCTAGACCAGGTGAATGCCTTGAAGATGGTAACCCATCATGGATGGAATAACCACACCTATGGTTATCCATAAATCTTAGCTCCAATCTAATCCATCTAGAAAGGAGTTCTAAGACCACTATATCACTATTGTGATAAGAATCCATGGAACATCTATCTTTAATCCTCCTTGCACATTATTACACCTTTAATTAAGCAATCCCTCTAATGAATTCCTTTTAAATGGACAATACTAGTCCCATGTGAATTCAACTCTTTAGTGTAGAGAGGAGGAACTATCTTGGTTAGTAAATCAGGGTCATTATGTCATCTTGAGAGTTTTATTCCAAAACCATCTTGAGTGCATTTAATCCATGAAGAAAGATTCATTACATCTGTCCTTAGGTTTAAAGCATTATACAAAATCTTCTTTTTAGACGGATTTGTGTTCCATTCAAGAATAAGGATATAATGCGTAAATCCAATTTTCCCCTTAAGGTTTGGTTTCTATAACATGAGTATAAATGGTGTTGCATATCATTAATTACCCCTCAATGTTATAGTGAAAATTAGACAAATGCCATTGAACCATTAACACATTTAAATAACATCCATCCATCACATGAGATTGTTCTACTAAAATAAATCATTATTACAAAAAGAATGAGACCATTGCATTACATTAAATTATCAACATAATAGAATTTGAGCATACTTTCTAGCATCCATACATATTTAATCCAACTGAAAATTTAGCATTAATCACAGTGCATAAAATAACCACATCAATGTACATCGTTCGAATAACATCAAATCACATTTGAACATAATTGCACCATTCACAAGATATAATAAATCAAACCACAAAATTAAAGTAACACCAAGATTTATCCTGGGAAACCCTGACGGGAAAAACCCAGCCTCCAAAATATTTTCTTCCTCATTTTCATAAACTTAAATGGCAAACTTTACAATAATAGCAGGGCATCTACCGGCCCTTCTCTTCAAATATAGGTCGAAGTATACAACAATTCCTTTTTGACCTATTGATGTAATTAAGGGATCACCCAATCCCTTCTTTAAGACATCAATATAATATTAAGGTATTTCACATACTAATAAGGAAACCATTAGTTCCTGCTAGCCTTAAGATGTAATTAAGGGCTCCACTAATTACTTTAGAACCCATGCCGCACACAAGGGATCTATTGAACTTCCTTCTTCAAACAATCATAGAATCATACATAGTTTATGAAAGTCATTGGAACTATATTTTGGAGATTTCGCATTTCAAGGGAACCCTATGAGTTCCCTCAAGAATGACTTCTTGATTCACTCTTCATGATTGATTTATAATCAATCTCTTGAGCAATGGATTTGAAGTCCCATACCTTTAAATCCATCAATAACCGTTCCTTAAGTATAAATTACCTCATTTAATTAACCTTTGCTTTATAATTTAGAGTCTAGTTTATAAAGCATTTACTCTAAATATCTAACATACTTAATCCATATTTACCCATTCTTGAACATAGTAAAGTTTCTTTCAAGTTTGAAATTAACCTTTCATCATATAAAAGTACTTATAGTATTATAAGTATACATTAATCAATATTTGGATTATACCTACTGACACAACCAAGTTCTTACTGCATCCTTTAGTATCTTTGGTATTACAAACTTTATTTTAAAAAAGGTTCTAAAAAAAATCCTTGTCCATACTAAAGGTATGCTGTTCCCAACATTATTTTTTTTTTAATAGTTAATTTATAAATTTTACTACTTTGTATTTATATCCCTACCTTATCCTTATTAAAAGTATGCTTCATAATCATCTAGAACACAAGTACACAATGAAACTGCTATGGCTTCATCCAACGATACAATTATAATAATCACCATTTAATGTGTGAAGGGAATATAATTTGGCTTAAGGATGTTTACACAGTCGACTACATTTGGGGCTAGGCCCTTTTGATGATGTGTCTAAAGTTCACTATGGAACCTAGTTACTCTGACGATTACCACAGGACTACCCTAGAATGAGACAATCTCGATGTCTTATAACGGACATATGGCGATTTCTCTCACAGTGAGGAGAATCAGCTTCCTTCAACCAGGGTTACTCGGCCCTTAGTGTTTCGTTCGACAACCCATTATCTCGATGAGTCGAGACAGGTATCGAAGAACTCAGCACTCGGGACGACTGCGGAAATGGATACAGGTGTATAAATTTACTAGATGGGGGTTTTTCAGGTCATTAAAAGGGATTTAAAACCCCATACAAATTAATGAGTACGCAGAGGTTGAAGTTGGATTACAATTATTCCCCATCAGATTTGCAGGGGATTTGGAATAGTTTGTGTATACAACAATTGTCTATAATTTTTACCCTAAACTTCTCCAAGATATCTGACAGCGTGACCGAAGGTGCTTCAGAAAGATTTAAAAACTTTTACGGTGGCATTGCTTGGTGAGCCGAAGCGATTCATGGCCATAACATTGGCCAAAAGAACCCCCAAACGCTACCGTCGGCCTCTAAGCACAATGTAACTGTAGGTATAAAGTTTTTTTTTATTGAGTAAATACTTCTTATACTTATACATATCCACAGTCGGAATGAACCCAGGTCACACCACTGATAATGCAAGTGGCGTCCTTGCCGTTAGACCACATCACGCGGATACCAACGCCATCGAGGGGTTCCATCTGGTGTAGACCAGGGAAAATGTGGCACTTTTGGTTTGAGCTACTGATCATTTCGAAACGGTTAAATGGGCATCTATCAGAAGCTTGCTAATGGTTTACTTGAATCACTACGGTATTCTCGGGCAGACAGTGAGAATTCCAAGCTTATTTGCGTAGGGTCAATAATCTGGCATGCTCTAGATTCGAGTAAAGTTTGCAAGGTTTTCATTCCAGCATTTATAGGTTCGAGGGCACAGACTCACCTTTGCATTCTCGATGCTCCAGTGTGCTCCTGTTAGTTAATGGGCGACGATTCCATAGCGCTACTGATTCAGATGAAAATTAATAGCCATCACTCTATTTTCACTTAATCTTCTGAAATTAGAAATGGGAGAGGGATTGCCTCTCAATTTCCCCTGCGATGAATTTAGATTACAAAGATGCTTGGTCCACAGATTTTATTTGCAGTAGTGATCAACCATACTGTAAGTGCTCCACGAAATTTTAACTTCAGAGATCATTACAGAGCTACACACAGGTGGGAAGGGGAAAATCTAAGTGTGGATCTCGCCAGGGGTCTACGCAGGAGATCAAGTTAAAGTGATACAAAATTCCAGCATTGGTTTATCGGATCTGCCTAGTAGACATTGAAATCGTCAATTTGGTAAGGCACCTAACAGGGGGCTTACGCCTATAGAGAGATCTGAGACTGATAGCGCCACTCGAGACAACGTCATTATCTTCGGATGATTCAGGGGTTTCAGGGATGTATCTCCCGTTAACTTTTACCATGCTTGGCTTTAAGAGGTTGGCTATTATGTTTTACTTCAAAATTACTCAGTTTTGTCAGGCAATCCTAATTTGAGCCAAGCCCTCAGGGCCTACATCTCGCCTATATTTTGGGCTTAATGTTCCGATTACAAATTGTCATGGTATCCAGTCACAATCGACTGACGCACCAAGTGAAGGGGATTTATCGGTGGACTTATGAGTGTAAATGGATATCTGTCCATTTATGATTTATGGATATGGTTCCCCTACAATACATTGCTTAGTAATAGATAAACTTAGACATAAATAAGCTTAGTCAATAAGCTTCAGTTTTCTTTCATTGCTTATTAACAATGTGCTGTAGACAACATTTTTTTATATAAATGTAGCAATGTGCTGTAGACAATATTTTTTTTTTTTTATAAATGTAGCAATGTGCTGTAGACAACATTTTTTTTTGTTTTTAAATGTAGTCATATTTACTTGAGGAACTATCAATTATTCACGATCCATAACTAAATAGGAAGCTACCTCCAAACTTATATTTATTTAAGCAATTTTGCTAAATCAAGGCTTATAACTATTTAATAACTTCCCTTAAAATCCATTCTCCACCAACTTAAAATAAGTTTGTGCTAAAATTTAATTTATCACATCCCTAGAGTTTAGTAAAATCCATAAAGCATAGGGGAGAAGGAGAGATCCAACCTGATTCTTTTGACTCCACTCTTCTTTGACTTGCCTTCCAAGAGCCTCTTCTCCATCTTCTCAATCTCCTCTTTTCCCTATATTCCCAATAATCATTCAATAGTCATGGCCAAATGCCCATAGTAAACTCTCAAAGGACTTCTAGTTTCTGATTCACCCCATGGGTGAAGAGCATACTCCCTAGTCCTCCCAGAGTTCCTAGATCTTCCTCACTCTAACTAGGAGATCTTTCAAGTCTTCTGGTTTCTGATTCACCCCATGGGTGAAGAGCATACTCCCTAGACCATTAAGACTCTTAGAACCTAGATAGCCATTTCCTCCCAAAATGACTTCTATTTATAGGTAAATTCTCCACAAATGGCCAAATAGTGGCCACATTATAATAATATTAAAAAGATGCCTAGGACCATTATGACTTCATCATGTCCTTCAAGGGTTATCTAGGGATGAGATGAATGTCAAAGTTCCTACTGTTGAGGCATAAGATAGTTACAAGGGTGGAACTATTCTTGATAAGCCATGGACTTCCTTGCATAACTCCCACCAATGTCAGGTATCCACATGAGTACTTCCCAAAAGATAGGGGTGACCCATGAGTTATTTAAAAATTCATTGGTCCTTTTTAGGCCCATCCACATAGGGTCCACTAAATCTGCACCAGATTTATTATATGGTTTCAATTTTTTTGTAAACGATAACTCTTTAAATATATCTTTTATTAGACCTCATAGATAGCCTTTAAATAATTAATATTTCCTTATCCTTATAAAATTCTTCTATTATATTTTTGTAGGATTCTTTAGGGTCATGCCCCTTCTATCAGGCATTAATTGATCCCCCAAGATCAATTAATATTCTTTAAATAAGGTAGGAGGGTAACGGGTAATGACACAGATAGAACGACGGTGGTCTATTCTTTTTGGTGATTGAACTGGTTAATGGCTGGGCTAGTACTGGTTGCTGCACTTTACCTCCTTTTACAGACTTCAAAGATTCTTGCAGCAAATCAACCTGGCCAGGGAGCTGAAGGGCATCATACATACTAATTTTGGCCGGGGACTTCTTGAGTTCCTCAACAATGTTGTAGGCCGAAGCAGCAGGCCCTTCTATCTCCTTTGCAGCTTCGTACTTGCTACGGTACTGCTGCGTTGCTTCAACCCTTTGCCGTTTGGTCAGCGAAGGGTACTTGAGTTTCTCCCTCACTTGTTCTTTTGTCTCGACTTGAAGCGGAGCCGCGAGAGCTAGAGCCCTCTGAGGAACATTCTTTTCATTTGCCAGTGGTGGTACAGGGTCCTTGTCGGGAGCTTTAGCCGTCTGCTGTTCTTTGTTCCTCCTCGTGTACACCTTTAACGGTTGCATTTGAGCCGCATCTGCCTCAATTGGCCTTTTGCCATCTTTGGTCAGAAAGGACACTTTCTCCTCTGGGACGACTAAGTCGTGATTCTCTTCCCGAAGCATATTCACTTGGTCTTCTAGGTCACTGCTCGGCCGAGTACCCACCAAGGTCTGCACATAATGCTGATGAAACATGCAGGTACTTTTGCCGTGAGGATCATTACAGGTCGAACACTAGTGCACAAGGTCAGAGGTGTTCGGTCCCTCGTTAATGGTCGCGTTCCTCCCAGGAGGTCTGTTATCTTGGGTTGTCGCTTGATCTCTTGTCAGTGCCGGAGGAGGGTAGGACCTTTTGGGAGCAAACTCCATCTGAGATTGCCTTTTCTTCATGATTGCCATGTCGTTGGACAACGTCCGACAGACAGAACTGAGATTTTCCATTCCTTGTAACAACTTTGCTTGGATATCAACGACTAGAGGAGCCGTTGAAGCGGGTGGTGGTAATGGAGCCAACGGCGGGGCCAAAGACAATGGAGGGTATAGCGAACTAGCGGGAGGAGGAGGAGGCAGTGAGGGATACAACGAGGTCGTTGTGGGTGGCGGTGGAGGTGGAGTAGACTGATGGATTTGAGGGGGAAAGTGAGTAATCGCAGGCGCAGGATTCCAAGGCACAACAGGCTGCGAAGAAGAAGAAGATGCTAAATATGGATGAGCGGATGCGCTAGGATACTGAGTGGATTGCTGGAAATCAGGATAAATTGGCGTCGACATTCTATGTGGAAGCTTGTCGACTGAGATTAAGTCCTGTTCCGCTAACTGAGCTAGCTCATACAGCGCAGGAAAGGTATTAACGTGAGTGGCCTTGATCTGCATGGCCACATCGGCATTAAAAGATCTAAGATAGTAATGCGTCGCTTGATCGTCACTTGGCCACAGCTCCTTGGGCACCCTTTTCCATGATCTAGCGAACCTCACATTAAAGTCCACTATCTCCTCTTGCGGGTGTCTTTGGATTGACTGAAATTGATGCAGGAGGGACGTTGGATCAACGGATTCATTAAAACTCCTGGCCAAACATTCGGCCAACTCGGCCCAGCTGGTGATGGACCCGGGTTGTAAGGACCAGTACCAATACAGGAGCTTTCCTCTTAGTGAAAGAGCAAGCAATCGAACCATGACGCTCTCGTCTGTGATGCGATGAAACGCGACCAAAGCTACGATGTCTTGCATGTGTTCATAGGCCGTCTTTTCCTTTCCATCGAACGTGGGCAAGGCCTTCATGGCTGCTTGCGGAATTGGATCATCTCCCAATAGGTTCAACGGAGAAGCAGAATCCCAAGCGGGAAACAGGTCATTCTGCTGATTTTGGTCTTGACCCTCCATATTGACGTTTTGATTTGGCGATAATAGCGGAGGCTGCAGTGGGTCCGGTTTATTAGGTTCTTCCGGCACTTGTTGCTGCCAATTGAATTGCTTAGGAGCAATCGGATGATCTGGAGAGTTGGGAGGACCTGGAGGGCAGCCGGTTGCAGTGCTATCTGGAGTTGGACCTTGCTCGGCAACTTCAGCTTCCCATGATGACAATTCGTCCCGAGAAACGTGTGTTCTTACTAGCCGGGGACGCTCTCCAAAAGCGTCGATGTCGAGCTCATAATACTCGGGTTCTTCAGAATTTCTTACTCTCCATCTCGTTTGCATGAAAACATGATATGCTTGGACCGGTCTGCGAGACTTGGAGGGTGTCTGAGTTCGACAGAATCAGAGTCGCCAAATGTTCAAAAAACCGTCAGCAATGAAGTGAACATCGACACCTTTAATGTTGCTTATGCGGTGGGACTGGTCCCACCGGGCGTGCCAAAAAAGTACTATTGGTTACAAATCTGCCATGAGGAAAGGATTTGTTGTCGTTGCGCCCTCGATTCGCCCAACAGATTGAAAGGCCGAAAGGAAGGGATGCCTTCCGTGCCAATCTTCGGAGGAGGCCGACTTCCTATATACCTTTTCAATTTCAAGATAAGAGATCTGGAAAGAAATAAAAGAGATAAGGGATAGAAACGGTGGTATTCAGCTTTGGGAAAGAACAAGCAGCACAGTCACTAACTAGCAACTAAACCAACAACAATCAAAACAATACATGTAACAAAAACCAGTTATGAGATTCTTCCCTATGTATCCTTAAACATGCATTCCAGGATCTAGAAAATTGCCAATGCTGCGATCCAGAATTCAGAATGATAACAATCAGAAAAATAAATGAGTAAATGCAGAAATGACACGAATAAGGCAGCATAAAAGAAAGAGACACAATTGGAGCCAAAGTATGGATTGCATTTGAAGCAAACAGTCTTAGTTACAACAACTTTCTTTAGAAATATGTCCCCCCCTTATTACAATAGAAAGAACTGCTATTTATAGCAGAATTCCCCCCCAGATTACAATGTAGGCACAGATGCCAAAACCTGCAAAAGCTGCAAAAAGCGGCCAGATTTGATCTTTGTCGGCCGTATCTGCACTTGCAGCATGTTCCTCCTTGAGCACGGTATGGCTTCTGACAGTTTGGGTAGCTGGGAGAGAACGGCTCATCAATGTGGTGGGTGTAGCTGCATTTTGACTCAAATGCCTGCTACTGTTTGTCTTCAATGGTGACCCACGCTGTCGCTGAAGTATGGCCTTGGCTGTACTTAAACGAGCCCTGATCCCGAAAAATCTTGACTTTTTACTTCAAGGGAAAATAGCTGCTTAACTGGCAGATTTCGGGCGGGAAACCACCTCCAAATGCTCAAAAATATCACTGCTTGCTACCCTGGAGCCGCCCGGCTGCTTCAATCTTGAACAAGGAAAAGTTTGCCCTGAAGCGCTCCTGAAGGAGGGACTTGCCCTCTAGCGCTGCCAGATGACAGCGCTTTAGGGCACACTTGAGTACTTAACAAAACTTATCCCTTTTCCAACTTTTTCACTAAGTGCCGGAAAATGGCCCCAGAGCGCTCATCCTCAAGAAATTTGCCCTGGAGCGCTCAAGACTGCAGCGATCTGGGGCATTTTTGACTTAGAAAACTTTGCGCTCTTTGCTTCTTCCTTGGTGGCGCCAAAATTGCCCTAGAGCGCTTTGAGAGGGAAAAAACGCCCGAAAGCGCTCAAAGCTGCGGCGATTTGGGGCAAAACTCCAGACTTAGAAGATTTTTGGGCATTTTCGTCATTTTCCTTGACAACACCAAAATTGCCCTAGAGCGCTCCGGGAGGGAAAAAACGCCCGAAAGCGCTCAAGACTGCAGCGATCTAGGGTGGAATTCCACACTTAGCCAAAAAAGGACTTCTTGCTCACTTTTTGCAATTCGGCCGAAAAATGCTCCAAAGCGCTCGGGGAAAGAAAATCTGCCCTGAAGCGCTCCGAAATGCAGCGCTCTGGGGCAACTTTTGACTTAGAATATTTTAGGGCTGCTTTTCTCCTCCTTGCTCCCAATTGCCCGGAAATGCTCCATAGCGCTCTTGGCCGGCAAAATTACCCCAAAGCGCTCCAAACTGCAGCGATTTGGGGAGGATTCTACACTTAGACAAAAAACAAACAAGCAACATCAAATTTTAAAACTTTTCCAGATTTGCTCTACAGCGCCCTAAACCGGAAGGTTTGCTTCTGATTGCTGGCCAGCTGCTGCGATTTAGGGGCGAATCTGGGAGATAACTGATTTTTCAGAAAAGAAATAAAATTATGCACCCCTTGAAAAATGGCAACAACTACCTGTTTTGAATTTTTTGTTTTCTTCCAATTTTGAATCACTTTTCGAATCCTCTGAGTCAATTCTTGGTTTATTTTCCGTTTCCTCTTCCTCATCTCCTTCAATGACCTCTTCATAAATTGGGTAGTTCTCTTCATAGCTAATTACTCGTTCCCTTCCTTCATCAACTTTAACATCGACACTTTCCACAAATTTTCTTAGCCTCTTGTTGTAACATTTGTAAGCTTTGCTTTTTGACGAATAGCCAAGAAAAATACCTTCATCCGCTCTATATTCAAACTTACCAAGGTTTTTTTCAGTTTGATGTAACAATTGCTGCAAAAAACTTTAAAATATCTTGTTGCCTTTTTACTGAACGACAACTCATAAGGAGTTTTGCTTTCATGCGTCCTCAACATGCACCTATTTTGGATGTATACTGCAGTATGGACTACCTCTTTCCAAAATATGTTTGCTACTTTGCTCTCAGTCAACATAGTCCGTGCCATTTCCTGCACTGTCTTGTTCTTTCTTTCTACCACACCATTCTGCTGAGGTGTCTTGGCTACTGAAATCGTCTCCCGATGCCATATTTTTCACAATACACTGTGAAATCCTCTCGAAATGAACTCTCCTCCTCTCGTCCGACCTTAAACATTTAATCATTTTTCTTGTTTGATTCTCAACTTGGTTTTTGAAAACCTTGAACATCTCAAAAGCTTCTGATTTATGCTTCAAAAGCAATACCCATGTCATCCTGGAATAGTCATCTATACACAACATGAAATATTTGTCACCGTTTATGCTTTGCGTTCTCATGGGTCCACATAAATCAGTGTGTACTATTTCCAAAGGTTTGCTCGTGTAGTAGTCTTTTTTTTTAAATGAGACTCTAGTTTGCTTCCCTTTTGACATGAAGCACAAATGCTATTTGATGGTTTTCCAATGGTGGGAATATCTCTCACTGCTTTCTTTGAATTGATTTTTACTAGGTTGTCAAAACTGATATGACCGAACCTCTTGTGCCACAACCAATTCTCTTCTTCCTGTCCAATCAAGCAAGCTCCTTCGAAGTCTCCGAGAGAGTGTACGAGGTTGCCGGATGTCCTTGATCCAAGCTGCTATCAACTTCCCACTGTTTGCCTTTCTTATTTCACGACCTTGCTTCTTAAAGATCACATCATGACCTTTGTCACAAATCTGACTTACGCTCAACAAGTTATGCTTCAGACCAACCACAAACAAGACTTCTTCTGACCTGATTTTTCCGTCACTGATCTTAACTGAACCTCTACCAACTATCTTAGCTCCATCATTGTTTCCGAATTTCACTGAACTTCCTTCATATTGCTGCAACTTCTCAAATTTCTGTTTGTCATGGTGAGCAACAACAACTTTTCGGGCAGAAGGGCGCCAAGGCCGAAGCTCCTAGGTTCGCTCCACTATTGAGCGACTCCCAGGATCGCTCCTGCTCCTGTGCGACTCTCGGGTTCGCTCCTCCGTTGAGCGACCCTCGTCGTCGCCCCTCCATTACGGCGAACTTTGGCTGTGAAAATTCCAAAGCATAGAAGTCTTCCCAGGTTCGCCTCTTCTCCAAGCGATTCCTAGCATCGCTCTTATCCTGCAGGGAACCTGAGACTTGAGCTAAATGCGAGCGATCTTCGGAGTTTGGTCAAGGTTTAGCAGGATTTAACTTTAAGAAGCGGAGTAGGTGGGCATTTAAAAGGCATTGATGGCATTTCAGGTTTCCCCCCATCCCAGCAGGACACCTTGTCAGGTCCCTTAAGCACTCCAAGGGGTAAATTGTACCTGTCACATTAATGGGACTTGCCTCCTCAACTACCAGAGCAGTCCGAAGCCATTCTAGACATAGGTAAGCCTCGTTTTAGGTACGTTGACAGCCGACAGGGGTCAAATCCCAACTGCTCTGGCAGTTTTCGGGATCCGAACATCAATGTAAAATGGGGGGAAAACTTTTCTATAAAAGGCAGTTCATTTCAATGTAAAAGGTGGCGGAACATATTGCTAGAGAACTACTGTAATCAGACGTTTGCATCAATACAAAGGATCTTTGGCTCTAACTCGTCTCTTTCTTGTATGCTGTCTTCTGCAAGTATTTATGCTAAATATTCATTTATTTTTCTTATTGCTGGAATTCTGCATTTTGGATTAGAGCATTGGGCATTAAGTGAATCTGGAATTCTTACAGGAGGATACATAGGGAAGAATCGCAGTGTTAGTTTCTGTTACATGCTTTGTTTTGATTGTTGTTAGTTTGGATATTAGTTAGTAATTGTGTTGTTTGTTCTTCCCCATGTTACTGCAATACCATTTACATTTCTTTCTGTAATTTCCCAATTTCTTTCCAGTTCCCTTATCTAAAAACCTAGTTAGAATAGAATAGGAGTCGGACTTCTCCGGAGATCGGCACGGAAGGCATCCCTTCCTTCTGGCCTTTCAATCTATTGGGCGGGTCTAGGGCGCGTAGAAAGACCAAATCCATTCCAAGTGGCAGATTCGTAACCAACATTATACATATGAAGAGTCACATGTATGTGGCAAGATGTAAAGTCAAGAGACATGAGAGGTTTGTCTTATGTGTGGAATAGGAAAGGATGCATCTCCTAGATATGTGAGGAGAGCAATAGTCAAGTATTGAAGAGTCATCTTCAAAGGTTATATTATGGAGACAAAGCTCCATGTATTGTATCAAGAAATATTGAAGAAAATTGTAATAGAGAGCTTGTATATTTGCTCAATAATATTGTGAATATTATTCTGAAATATTGTTATTATTTTATGATTGTGATTGATTTAATTTAGTGAGAGCTTTGTGTGCTTCAATATTGTGAATTATATTATTTATATTAGATCCGGGTTATTGGGTCCTATGATTAATTTGGGTAAAAATCCATTAGACTAACATAGGGTGTGGAGGAAGAATTTTAATTAATTTTTTGGTTGCTTTTGCTAGAGGAAATGCATTCCTCAAGTCAGTGGATGCATCGATACAAGTTAAGAGTGTTGAAATGCTTGCAGGGTTGCTGGGGGATGTTGTGATGGAGGTCTAGGAGGAGAATGTTGTCCAAGTCATCACGGATGATGCAACAATGTATGTACTAGCGGGTAATATTTCGGAGAGATTCCCCATCATTTTTTGGTCCCCAAGTGCAACACATTGTCTCAATTTGCTCCTCGAAGACATTGGGAAATTACCTTAGGTGTCAGAGGTTGTATAGAAGTCTAGGGTTATTATAAAATTCATCTACAACCATGCATGGGTCCTCAACCTCAAGAAGCAATTTATTGGTGGGAGGGACCTAGTGCAAGTTGGAGTTACACGCTTCGCCACAAACTTTGTGACATTGTAGAGCCTCTATGATGCAAGAGGGTCATTGAAGCAAATGTTTGTGAGTGATGATTGGAATTTCGAACAAGCTGCTAGATACCAATTCTCCAGTGAGGGGCAGAAGGTATATGACTATTTGTTTGAGGAGCCCTTCTAGATAGCCATGAATGAGGCCATCAAGGTACAAGACTAAGTTTTTAAATTTATTTTATTATTTATTTTTTTAATTTAAATTATTTTTCCATTTGTGAATCTTGTATTATAATTTATTTTTATTGTAAAATATTTTTATTTAATTTACTTTTCCTTTTTTTTTTAGGTGTCAAAGCCTTTGGTGAGGGTTATCCATCATGTTGATGGAAAACAATCACCAATGGCATATGTATATGAGACTATGGATAGGGCAAAAGAGGCAATTGCCTCATTTTATGGACATGTCCACACCAAATACGACCCATTTGGGATATTATTGACAAGTGATGGACATCTCAGCTCCATAGCCCTCTTCATGCAGCGGGGTACTACCTCAACCCAAAATTTTTCAATGTTGATTCATTCCAAGCAGACTATGAGGTGATGGGGGACCTTCGACTATGTGTTGACCACATGTACCCTGATAACGAAATGCGCATTAAGATACAAAATGAGATGTAGGCTTATAAGAAATGTGAGGGCATCCTTTTCCCATCCTCGTTGTGCATTCGATCAAGGTCAACTATGAGGCCAAGTAACCCTCATTGAATTATTATTTATTTTGTGTTTTGATTTTCTTTTTAAAAATAATATCAATTTACAATTTTACATGCGAATTATTAAATTTCCTTTTTCTTGGTTGTTTCTAGATTTATGGTGGGAGGGCTTTGGTGCATATATGTCCAATCTACAATGCTTCGCCATCAAATTTTTATCTCAACCATGCAACACTTTAGGTTGTGAGCGCAATTGGAGTATGTTTGAGCACATACAATCCACGAAGCGCAATAGGCTTACACCAAAAAAGTTGAATGATCTTGTGTCTGTTCATTACAACCTTTGTCTCCACCATAAAAAAATTATAGGAACAATTATCGAGGCTATTAACCTAGATGAGATTGATCCATCATCTGAATGGATCATAGAGGCACAACAAAAGCAGCAGGAAGAGCCTCTCTTCTCCATGGATGAATTAGAAAACTTTGAAAACCTAGTGGAGGAGATAGCAGCCAAGGCACAAGAAAAGGCACCGACACAAGAGGCATGGATACAACGACAAAGAGAGACTAGAGCTTCTACTAGGGCAAAGGGCAAAGGCATTCAAAGACCTTGAGGCATTGTATTTGTCATGAATCATGACACATTTTGTAATTTGTACATTTTTATATTATAAGCAATACAAGATGTGTTTTGTCACTTTCATGTATAATTTAAACTTGTATCGCTTATGTAGACAAGGGTAAGTACTTCCCGAGATGAGGGAATGACGATAAACTAGGAGGGAATGATAGGCCAGGGTACACCAGTCATCATGTCCTGCAAGTATGAATAGACAAGTCTTGATAGATGCTTTGAATACCAAACGTCTGAGGCAGACAGTCTAGACGTCTAAGATGGACAGATAGATGTTTGGGATGGATGTCAGGGATGGACGACGAAACGTCTGGACTGGACGTCTGGGCTAGACGGCTAGACATCTGGATTGGACAACTAGACGTCTAGATTGGATGGCTGGACGTCTGGACTAGACCTCTAGACTGGACGGTTAGATGTTTGGGCTAGACGGCTAGACGTCTGGGCTGGACAGTCGGCTAGACGTTTGAACGGTTGCTGACGAAACCAGGCGGCTATACCGATACATGCAAGGGTTGATCTTCCAGGGTCTAGATATCTTCAACTATGCATTCCTTCTCCAATCCTTGAGGTTCCTCAACAGGCCCTGCAACAAGAAAACAACACACAACAATACATGCTCTCGTACCAAGCTATGATCAATACCTACAACACAATACTATAACACAGATGCAATCTCGTACAACATACATTCCAGACTAACAATTGTTGCACGTCTCTGCATTATAGACAAGTATGGATAGATTACAAATTGAAATAGGGGGGTAATTATAGCTAAGATCGGGTAGTTAGCGAAACCAACCCGTCTCAACCGTCCAAACTGCCTATTATGCTTAACAAATGCATTAACTACCTAACTGACAGTTTCAGACGTCTAACACAGCCAGACGTCTGATTAGTTAGGCTGGACGTCTGACTAATCCAGACGTCTTAACACAAAGATGGCTGCATTTGTCATTTTGTGCACATTTACTAATCAAGCCATATTCATTTGATTGGCTGATTTTACATTTGCAACTTGTCATTTTCATGATTCTTACATTACCAAAATTGCTGTACATAATCAAAATTGTGAATCTTCATAGGACATTCATGTCAGACAGCCTCATAGTTTATTTATGCTTGGAACTGCTGTCTACAGCTTACAGTATTAATAATTGATTTGCATAATGTTAATTCATTGTGATATTTATGAAAACAACTTTTTGTCAATGAAAAATTGCATTTTCTTCCCTTTTTTTTTTTTTTTGTCGATTCCCATTTTTTTTCAATTTTTTTGCCGATTTTTTGCCAATTTCAATTTTCTCAACTACACTATAGACATATAATCCACAACAACATGCTAGCAAAGTGAGAGTGGGAAACCAAGAGTTGAATGTCATATTTTAAGCAGGCAACTTCAAGAGGACATTTGGGTTGCCAAATCACAGATTACCAGTAATAAAAGATCTAGTGGATTCAAACTAGTGCAAGCAAATGATCCATGAAGTTAATGCATAGGCATGGAATCTTCTGAAATGGAAACACCAGGTTCTATGGTGTTAACTGTTGTATTGAAGTTAACTATGGAAGGTTTCTGAGATGAAAATATGAGTGGATTCCTAGTGGTTTTCTTTGGCTAATAGTAATAAGTTACTTCTATGTCATTCTCCTTTCACTCAAAAGTCAACAATATAAGCTGATATGTTTATATCTATCTTTCTATCCGCACACACATATCCTGATCTTACATTATCATTGCACAAGTTTGCATCTTGCTAAGTGAAGTAAATTGTGCAAGTGGGAATATTGAGTCTGGGGCAATATTTGATGTATATACTTGAAATCCTTCTCAATACGTTATATTTCACATAAATTATTAGTGAAGAAGCTAGAAGGGGGAATTTTAAAACGTGTTCCAATGTCTGAAGGATATCATAAAAAATTCTAGTTCAATGCAACTACTTCAGCATTGTTTATGGGTTAACATTTGTAGGTAGACAATTTGCACATCTGCATGAATGAATGCATGATTGACAATAGCAATGCATATGTGCAAATGTGTGTGCAAAAAGTGTGTAATAAGTTGTCATGTAGTTTTGTGTGTGTACATGACAAGGTGTTTGTATTAATGCATGCATGCAAATTGTTTGTAATAATGCGGACATGGCAGTGTTTGTAATAATGTTATGTATTGGGGTATTTTTAATGTCTTATGTAAATGGGTAGTTTAGAGGTAATTGAGTAGTTTCCAGCTGCCTACTGATCCTGTTATGTCTATAAGTATGCATCTATGTGGGAGATGCAAGAGGCGAGCATGCTTGTCGTTGTTGGTTGAAGTGTATTGTTGGTAGATTGTTCATCAAGCATGATGTATTGCAGATAGTTGCTGTGCAAGATACATGCTATGTGCATAGTGTATCCATATGTATTAGTAAGTATTCGCATTGTGTATTTTGTTTATAAAAATGGTAATGGAATTGTGTTGTAGTGTGTTGTATTCCATTTCTATAACCTTCTAGAAAGACTGCATGAATCACAGTATAAGGTTCCACTTATTTAATGTTGGAAATGTCAAAATATTTAAGGTATACAACAAAGGAAACACACAAGTTATTTAAATTTATAAAATCCATTCTCATCGTTTTTATTTAAAAGGGAGCTTAACGATAAGGGGGAATTTTGGAATGTGTTCCAGAAACTGAAGGACATCATAAAACTTTGCTAGTGTAATACACCCACTTCAACATTGTTTAACATTTTAGAAAGACTGCAGAAATGGACAAGAAAATACATGGCATACGCAATTTAGGATTCCACTTATTTAATATTGGAAATGTCAGAAATTAAAGTTAAAAATCTTAATAAATGAGACAAAATATATAAAGTCATAAGATCCACTCTTCTCTTTGCTTGTGAACATATGAATTAACTTATATTCTTTCGTCTTCTTTGTATTGTTAGGTTTGTGAACTATATTCTAGACCTATGTGTATTTTATGCATGTGCACTGAATACGTAAAGAGATGACATACAGTGGTATACAGGAACAAAAGAGATTATTTGGTTGAGTAAACTTAGGAAGAAAAGACTAATTTGCATATTATGTTAATAACATTGATGATTCTTGGCCCATAAAAAATATAGGCAATAACTTCTGCTGTAAAGAAAATTAATTTTAGTGAATGACAGAGGTAATTTATATTATAGCATGATGCCTATTAATTAATTAAATGATTGTAAACAAGAAATGTTTTGCAGCAACCATACTAAAAAATGCGTATAATCTCAGATAAAAAATGGTACTACATGAGTATAAATGTTTTAAAAAAATTATTTCACTTACTAAGAACGTGTTGTTTTGTTCTTTGGATGTGTAGGAACCTCCTATTATACATAGGGATGTCAAACCAAGTAACATATTGTTGGATGAAAACTTCAACGCCAAATTATCAGATTTTGGCATCTCAAAGAGTACACCGGAGTTTGTTGATACCCACATTTCAACTGCTCCAGCTGGTACTTTAGGGTATGAGATTCTAATCTATGAATGTTACATATATCTTATCAAGGAAATATTTTGTTTAATAGAAAATCAAAATACCTACCTATTAAATAGGTTAGGGAACAACCTGTTTTCTCAAGTGGGTCTAGAATAAAATTGTTCAGTTTTCATTTATTATGATTGTAATACATTTTGCTTGATGTGTGTTTTGTCTTTATGCGCACTTTAAAATCCTAATCATTTTTTGATAGGTACACAAAATTATCTATTATAGAACAGTATTCAGTAAAATCGGTCTCCAAAATGACCCTATAATGTGGGATAGAGTTAAACCAACATATCTAAGTATACATATGTGGAAGCATAAACCTCTACTCAAAACTATAGATGTATATTGGCCAAATGGTCTAGGCTCCATTGGGAAGGTAGAACATTGCATATATAAAAATACAAAGTCTAAAAGCCTCATAAGATAACAAGAGGCAAGATATACTGTAAGTACAAATGACAGACTATTTGTGAACCCAAAAGTGCCTAGGTTAAGCTAACTTCAATGACTTTGTCTTTGGTGTCTTCACAAGGTGAGCAAGAAGAACCAACCATGGTAAAAATTAGTTTAAAAAATGTTTCTGGCCTATTGTCAAGAGCTTTCTTCATGTTCTTAGGATGATCAATTAGCATCATCTTATCCCTAGGAAGTCTATCATTTGGGCCTTTCAATGAGCCATGCACAAGTTGATTTCCTTCATTTGTTTAGTACAATGTTAAATTGCTTTCATCAATTAGGTTCTTGGTCTTGGAAAGATCTCTAGATAAGCTTTATTTGATTTCAATGGAGTTGAATCATCAACCTAATTCCTTCCTGAAGGCAAATCCTCTAAGAAAGACGCCAAGAATGTTGATGATTTTGCCACATTTTGTCTAAGGGGTAAAATTTTGAGTTGCTGCTGCGATGTTCTTTTTCTGTTTGTATTTACTTTCTCTTCTGGTCAGTTTTCTCCGTTTCTCTTCTCTTATGTTTCCATGGCGCAAGAGCCCAACCAGTATTTTGAAATAGTCCAGTCCCCTTTCGCTCACCCTTTTCTGGGAGCACAAGTCCATTTCAGGGCAAAACCAATGCAACAGTTCAAAATCGCTGAAAAACAGGGACCAGGAGGCAGCTTCGCGCAGAAGATGGCTAAAAGGGAGTTTTGCCCAGAAAAGGAGCGAAAAACAACTTCGCTCAGGAGCGAGAGCGAGAGCGAGAGCTCTCCTCAAGCTCGAAAAGCATGAAGAATTGGCTAAGGCATGGACAAGGCATTTTTGCCGTTGGGGACAGCGAACTCTAGTTTCGGACCCTGCCTAGAGCAAAAGTCCATTTCGGACTTAACTCTAGTGAAGCCTCATTACGGGCGCTACTTTCGGCGAAAATTGGCTAAGGCAAGATCTGTGAAGTCTAGCTTCGCCCACTGCCTGAGCAAAAGCCCTTTTTGGCCCGTAGCTTGGGCGAAATCTAAGGAAGGTTAGCGCGGTCAAAACTCCTCTCGCTCGCAAAGCTACCTAACCCCCCTTTTGGGCCCCAATTTGAGCGAAAGTCCCCTTCGGACTTAACTCGGGCGAAGGCTCCTTCCAAGCGCTGCTTTCAACAAGGAATAACCAAGGCAAAATCAGCAAGTTGTTTTCGCTTCTTAGCCAGCGAAAGCTCTTTTTCAGGCCCTAACTTGGGCGAAAGCTTAGAAGTCAAAGATACTCGAACCTTCTTTCGCTCCTCAGTTGAGCGAAGCCCCCTTTCGGGCGCCAGCTCCAGTGAAGGCCCATTTCGGGCTCAATTTGAGCGAAACCACCCCTGCCAGAACCTGCCGAGGGCGAAGATCCATTTTGAGGCTTGTAGGCTGCATCTCTGGTCCGATTTCCGGCGAAACCTCCTCGAAGCATCCTAGGGGCGCGTTTCCAGAGAAGGGGATGGTAGATGAAAATTTAAGGTGCCTTCATGGCGCACGAATTCTGGTCTCCTGCCCATCCCATCAAGACGGCGTTGTCAGGTCCGGAGAAGCCCTCTGAAGACAGACTTCACCAACCGCAGTAATGAGACAAGCACTCCCAACGGTGAAATCTGTCCGAACCCACGCCTCATAATTGCTAATACGAGGGAGCCGCGCTCCATGAATGCGCCATTGCCTGGCAGAGGTCAAATCTCAGCTGCCCCAACGACTTTTAGGGTTTGACATTAATGTTACAGAGGTGAAATCCTCTATAAAAACTAACTCAATGCAATGTAAAAAGGGGGGAACGTTCTGCTAGAGAACTGCTGTACTCAAACTCTGCATCAATACTAAGGGCTTTTGGCTCTAATTTTGGATTTCTTCTATGTATGATGCCTTCTATTGCTATTTCTATTAATTTCGTTTCTTTATGTGATTGTTGTAATTCTGTAATCTGGATTTAAGCGCCTGGTAAAGAACGAAACTTGGAATTATTTTGAAGGATACATGTTAGAGAAATATCAGTGTTAGTTTCTGTTTCATCCTTAGTATTGATTGTTGCTGGTTTTAGTAGAGATAAGTGATTGTGCTGCTTGTTCTTCCCCTTTGGACTCCTCTGGCTTATGGCCATATTTCCCTATTTCTTTCAGTCATTTCCTCTCTTTCAGCAATTTCCCAATTTCTTTCCAGTTCCCTAATCTAAAACCCCAGTTTAGAGTAGTAAGGGAGCCAGCCCTCTCTGGAGATTGGCACGAAAGGCATTCCTTCCTTCTGGCCTTTCAAGGTTGGCCGGGTCTAGGGCACGTAAACATACCAAACCCTTTTCTAAGGAAGATTCGTGACCAATAGTTTTTCTGGCACGCCCGGTGGGACCCAATCGTTCCACGTTAAAGTAGTATTGAGAAGTGATGTTCGTCTCAGTACTGTCAAATCTAAACATCTGGCGACTCTGCTGAACTCGGATACCTCCAAGTCTCGAAGACCAGTCTAAAAGATTATGTCTTCATGTGTACGAGATGGAGAGCTAGAAACGCAGAAGAAGAAATCGAGTTCTACGAGCTTGACATCGACGCTCTAGGAGAACATCCTAGGGTGGTCAGGCCGAATATCCCGCTAGACGAGACATCTTCGCAGGAAGCTGATGTTGCTATGCGGATTCCGACTCCAGAAAGCACAACAAATAGCTTGCCCCTGAATCCTCCAAATTCTTTGGATCATCTGAATATTCTGGTTCCACCAAACGATCAATCAAGTGCTCCGGATCAGCAAACGCCCCCGGCTCAACCAAACCAGTCGTTGCAGCCACCGTTGCAGTCGAACCCTCCCAATCCGCCGAATCCGAACGCACATATGGCGCAACCAGCTCCGCCCAGGCAGTTCTCGACCTGGAACCATTCAGGGCCTTTGAACCTGGTAACACAAGCCCAGATCCCAGCTGTAGCGCTAAAAGCCATTCCCACGTATGATGGCACTAGGAAGACGACTTACGAGCATGTTCAAGACGTCGTTGCTCTGGCTACTATCCATGGCATCACGGAAGAAAATATTATGGTGCAACTGCTAGTCCTATCCCTTAAGGGGAAACTCCTTTACTGGTATCGACCGTTGTCGGCCGATACCATCACCACTTGGGACCAACTGGCAGAATGATTGATAAGAGGATTCAACAAATCGACTGACCCTTTCTCCTTGTTGCACCAGTTCACAACCATCCAGAGGCATCTGCAGGAGGAAGTTCCCAATTTCAACGTTAGATTTGCTCGAACAGGTCGCCAGCCTTTTCACAATTCTTCGTTCCTCCCGCCCCACAGCTTCCTCCACCTCCACAATACCCGGCACTACCTCTACCCATGGCACCATTGCTGCTACCAGCGCCTGCGAGCGTTGACCCTCAAGCGAAGATTTTGCAAGAGGTGCAGTCTATCAATTCCGCCATGAGGACGATGTCGAATGAAATTGCTGTCATCAAGAGGAAGCAGGCTCAACAAGAATTCCAGCCAAGGAGATTTCCTCCTCCGGGGATCACAAGAGACCAAGCAGCCCCGGATGTCAGGCCCCCCGGGAGGAATGCAGTGGTTTTAAACTGTGAAGAGGCGAGCACATCAGACCAAGTGTACTGGTGCTCCACTTGCAACGACCCACATGGAGAGGACACTTGCATGGTCCACCTGAACTACGTCCAAACGTTGGCAGGCAGCGTTCCCAATGAGCAAGTTAATATGATCAGAGAGGCAGACCATAACCTCATGATCCTTGCTGAAGAATAGATCTCAGTTCTTACCAGAGCTGGGAAGAAACCCATTGAGGTGGATGCAACTCAAATGGAGCCTCTAAAGGTGTATGCTCACCGTGAGAAGGAGCAACCGCCAGCGAAAGCTCCTGACAAAGATCCCTTGCCCCCGTCGGCAAATGAGAGAGCCTTGCTGGCGAAAGCGCCAGTACCACAACCTCAAGGCGAAACTAAGGAGCAAGCCAGAGAAAAGCTCAAGTATCCATCGCTGACTAAACGACAAAGGGTCGAAGCTACGCAGCAATACCGCACCAAATACGAAGCTACGAAGGAGACGGGAGGACCTGTTACCTCGGCATACAACATAGTTGAGGAGCTGAAGAAAGCTCCTGCTAAGATGAGTCTTTATGAGGCCCTGCAGCTCCTTGGGCAAGTTGACTTGTTGCAAGAATCATTGAAATATGCGAAGGGAGAGAAGTTGACCCAGATTGTGTTGACTCAAAGTCTAACCACTTCAGCCATAGGCAAGAATAGGAGGGATGGGTCGTACACAACTGTATGATCGACTCTGGCGCGGCAACCACTGTCATGCCCAAAGTAGTGTGTGAAGTTATGGGCATGGAATATACACGGAGCAGTCCAGGTGTTCTTCAACTTGATGGGACTCCCGTAAAGACAGTGGGAGTCATCAAGGATATCCCAATCCAGTTGCACAAGATGCCTCAGATTGTTGTAATCCAGGAGGTCGTGGTCGTCGATTTGGAACCATATTTCAGCATGTGTCTCTCAAGAGAGTTCACCGCTAAACTGGGAGGCTACCACTCACTGGACTACTCACACCTGGAGGTTCCATTCAGAGGGAGAAATATAAAAATCTACAATGAGAAACCTTCCAGCTTCCACATTGAGAAGATAGTTGAAGATGAACAACAGAGAGAATCGGTCCATCTGATGAGAGAGGAGCTGGAAGAGGTAGATCTTGATGGAAGAATCCCTAGAGGAACTCCAAACAGAGGATGAATTTTCCCTAACGGAATTTAATGCCATGATCGAGTCAGAGATAGGGTGTTACTCCATCACCAGGCCCGAGAAAGCAAAGGAGAAGGTGCATAAAAGCGATGACCCTGCCCCCGATGAATTATGGAAACTCTTCTTTGATGGTGCCCGATGTAAGAACGACACTGGGGCTGGGGTTGTATTGATTTCTCCCTCCGGAGAACAAAAGGACTACTGCTACAGACTTGCCTAGAGCTGTACCAACAATGCGGCGGAGTATGAAGCCTTGTGCTTGGGTTTGAATAAGGTGAAGAACCTGGGAATCAAGCAGTTGCAGATCTTTAGAGATTCAGAGTTAGTCTACAAACAGGTTACCAATAAGTGCATCTCAAAGCAACACTATCTCAAAGCGTACCACAATAGGGTATGGGACTTGCTGGAGTCTTTCGAGGCACTTAATGTCCAGGCTATCTCACGGGAAAAGAACAAACATGCAGATGTCTTAGTGTCTATTGGAGCCAGATACTCCTCGATTGATAACATGATGCAAAATTCGAAGGTGGTAAGAACCATTTACAGGCCTTATGTGCTTGACAAAGACACCCACTGGCAGGTGTTTGACAGTGACGAGCAGATCGTCAATTTTTTGATCCATGAAGCAAGCACAATTGAAGGTAGAGACCCTGATGATGAGGAATATGAGGGGTTGATACAGTTAAAAAATAACCATCTCCCGAAAGGGATGATTACTTTAGAAAGTTTGTTTGATCAGAATGACAGAGCAATCGCTCATAGGATCAAAGTAGACGAGAAAGAATACAAAGAGCTCGAGCTAGAACCTGGAAAGGTCATCAAAGTCAGAGCAGACTGCACTCCTGAAGAGCTGGAATAGATCCGGTCCCTGTGCAGAGAATATCCAGACATTGTTACCTGGTCCTATCAAGATCTGAAGGGGTATGAAAGGGAAGTCATACAGCACACCATTGAACTGCAGGAAGGTGTCAAACCTTGCAAGCAGAAGCAGAGGTCTGTTAACCCAAAAATCGAAGTTTTGATGAGGGCAGAGCTCCTGAAGATGCTCGAAGAGAAAATCATCTACCCAATCAAGCATTCTTCCTGGGTCGCCAACCTGGTTCCTATCCAAAAAAATAATGGAGATATCCGCTTGTGCGTCGATTTCCGAAATCTGAACCAGGCCTCGCTAAAAGACCACTACCCACTCCCTCAGATCGACCAGATTCTCCATGTGGTGGCAGGGGCACAACGCTTCTCCCTCCTAGACGGTTTCTCTGGGTACAACCATATTTGGGTAAAATACGAAGACCAACATAAGATAATGTTCACCACCAAATGGGGAACGTTTGCTTATCAGCGCATGCCCTTTGACCTCTCAAACACAGGGGCCACCTTCTAGAGAGCCATGGACCTGGCGTTTAGTGAGTTGCTGAATCGGATCATTGTCATCTATTTGGATGACATGACCGTGTTTTTGCACAAAAGAGAGGAGCATGCCTCACACCTGCGACAAGTGTTTGAGAGATGCCGAGAATTCGGTATATCCATAAACCCGAAGAAATCCGTCTTCGCGGTGAAAGAGGGAAAACTCCTAGGCCACGTCATTTCAGAGAAAGGACTCATTGTTGACCCTGACAGAGTGGAGGCCCTCTTCAAACTCCCACTACCAGCAAACAAGAAGGGCCTGCAATATTTCTTTGGCCAAATCAACTTCATGAGGAAGTTCGTGCCCGATTTCGCCTAGGTTGTCAAGTCGATGATCGAACTCCTGAAAAAGGACGTCGAGTTTAGATGGACATAAGAGAGGAAGAAGGCGTTTGAAGAGATGAAGGCCCGAATCGCCCAAACCCCTGTGCTGGTGAACCTTGACTACTCTAAACGTTATCCTATATGTAGTCGGAGAACCTGAAAGCTACGCAACAGTCCTCACGCAGAAAGGAGAAGACGACGATGAGCGCCCAATAGTGTTCCTGAGCCAGGTAATCCAGCCTCATGAAGAATGGTACAACTTTATTGAAATACAAGTACACGCGGTTATGAGATCCCTGAAGAAATTTCGACACTTCGTCTCCTAGAGCAAGACAACAGTGTATGTTGTACATCCAGATGTGAGGAATTTTATCATTCAGGGAGAAATGGGCAACAAGAGGGCTGGTTGGGTTACTAAAATCTAGGAGTTTGACATTGAAATCCGACCCACCAAGCTGATCCGCGGTCGGGCATTATGCCAGGAGCTCGCAAGGAGTGCTGCCTCAGAAGTAACAACCTGCCAGTGGGAGGACCCAGTGCTGGAAGGCAACTTCGCCAACCAATCTACGGATGACAGTGACTAGGTGGAAGACCTGATCCAGTACTTTAACATCGGAAGATGCCCATCCCACCTCGATGCATCACAGAGGAGAAGGTTCAGGCTCAAAGCCCGCAGGTATGTATTGCGCCCAGATGGGCTGTTTTTTAGAAAAATTGACGAAGTTCTCCTAAGATGTGTCAGGAGAACGGAAAAGAAAAGGATCCTCGACGAATTCCATTTTGGAATGTCGGAGGTCACTTTGCAGGAAGGCCTATGGCCTTGAAGATAATCAGAGCGAGCTATTATTGGCCCACAATTTTTGTTGATGCTTTCTCAGTCAGCCGAGGTGCGAAAAGTGCCGAGGTATGCCGGCCGGAACAGAAATGCCCCTTTGCCCCTGCACCCAATTCAAGTCGAAGCACCTTTCCAACAATGGGGCTTAGACTTCATCGGGGTGATATCGCCAAACTCTTCGGCAGGGCACAAATACATACTGACTGCCATGGACTACTTCACCCGGTGGGTCGAAGCAGTGCCAACCAAGCATGCCGACCAGGAAGTAGTCATTACCTTCTTGGAGAAGTTGATCACCCGCTTCGGGATTCCAGACGCGATTGTGACAGATAATGGCCCTTCTTTCATAGGTGCCAAAATCAGCGAGTTTTCCAGCAAGTATGGAATCTACCTAAAGGCCTCTTCTAACTACTACCCGCAGGGGAATGGCTTAGTAGAGTCTACAAACAAAAAATTGCTAAAAATCCTAAAGAGGACCCTGGAGAGTAATAAGCGAACATGGAATCTGCTCCTGGACCAGGCACTTTGGGTTGATCACACCTTCATCAAGAAGTCTATCAAGACGAAACCGTATTCGTTGGTATACGGGAAAGAGGCAGTTCTGCCTACGCACATCGAGATGCTTGCACTCTGGATGCTGGATGTCGAAAGAGAGGACCTTGATCCCATGGACGCCAGATTGGCCCTGTTGCTACAGCTAGAGGAAGAAAGGGAGAAAGCTTATGAAGCTTTCATGAAGCATACTGAGACCACCAGGAACTGGTTCAAAAAAGGGCCACCGCCCGTGCCTTCCAGGTTGGAGATTTGGTGCTGAAATGGGACGCATGGAAAGCAAAACCGAAAAACCATGATAAATTCGATGCCTTTTGGGAAGGCCCATTTCAGATTTCCCGCGTTAATCAGGTGAACTCTTTCATTCTACAGGACATGGAGGGTCGTACTCTGCCCATACCTGTCAATGGCCTTCACCTGAAGGTCTATCACTAGTAAGGAACATCAGAAGTTTCAAAACTATGTACATAAGTTCTTTTTGTTGTTATTTCTGTTTTCGTATGTATATACATTTTTGTTTTCAGCGAGCGATTGCGCTCCATAATGGAGCATTTTTGTTTGCCTTTCGCTCTTCTCTTTCTCGCGTCTCAGGCCAAGGCGTTGAGAAAGATGTTAAATTTTTGCCTCCAATAGAGCACGCTCTTTTCGTAGAGTTTTTATCAGCAAAAGAGGTTTTGCTCATTTTGTGGAGCGAAGCTAGGTTTCGCTCTTCCCAGCAGTGAAACCCCTAGATCAAGAAAAGGAACCCCCTTCACCTTTGGCAAAAAATTCTATCTTTTAGGTGTCAAGAGCTAAACAGCGCTTTACCCTCGGTCAAAAGGGAGGTTTCGCCAAAGCATTGCCCCGAAGATGAGTTTCGCTCGTCTTAGGAGCGAAAGGACATGCTGTCCGTTTTAAAAAACGATTGGCTTTTCCCCCGTTTCTAGAGCGAGGATAGGTTTCGGCTGAATTTCGAAGCGAAGATGATATTCACCCGTCCTAGGGGCGAAGAGCAAGAGCGAGGGCTACCAAGTGCAACACGTTTTTGAGAAAGAAGCTGAGGCATAAGCTTTCCGTTTAACTCCAAGGGAGTGAGCGTGAAAGTCCATTTCGGACGCCTTGGTGACCGAAAAGAGGTTTCGCTCAAAGTTTGGGCAAAAACCCTCCCCTATGAGCCGTTGAACAAAGCAAGCATTGGAGCACGCGAAGGAAGGCGGTGCTTCTTTAAAGCCCAAGGCACGCGTTTCTAAGTAGAAGTGACAGTGCGCATCCCAAAGTGGGTCGTTAGAATAAAAGACAGCGCCTTGGAGGACGGAAAGCGATGAATTGGGATTTCCAAGGAAGATTGCAGCCCACGGAAGCTTCTAACCTTGGGAGAAGCACGAGGCGCTAGTCTCCACCCACTTTCCCTCTAGACATTTACTCCCTGCGTGCGCCATTAATGAGGTGGTTCAAGCCCACGCCCATAAGAAGACCGACGCTCCAAAGTGGAAAACCACTCAGTATTTTGAGAATTGCTCTGCGCTGCACTAAAAGCCCCGTGCGAAGGTAAAACTTGTTGTGTTGCACTAGTGCCGAGCGTTTCAGTTCTTGCGCCTATACGTTTCCACTGCTCATCATGGGCAAGAAAGGTGCTGAGAAGAAGTCAAAAGTGGCCAAAGGTGAAGGTTCGGAGAAACCTGAAAGCACAAAGAAGCGGAAAAAGGAGAAATCAGAGGAGGAAATCCCTCTGCCCCACGACCAATTGGGAAGAGTGAGAGATGGCGTTCTCACCAATAAGAGCGTCGAACAGTTGCGTCAGACTATCGATGAGATGCTGGCGAAGGTTTCCTTCGAAAGTAAAAGGACTGTAGCATACTACTCCCACTTGTATTGGTTTTTGTACACTCCTGTGCATAATTGCCCAAAACTGGTGTGTGCTATCGCCAGGTTCTATAATCCACAAACCAGACAAGTTCGGGATGCCAGAGGAAGCAAGTTATTTTCAATTTTCGCCAACTGCGTCTAGGACGCCTTCGCTCCTGGGCAGATACCGCCCACAGATTACATCATTCGGATGATCAACACCAACGAGCAGAACAGCAGGTACCGGCCTATTCCACAGATGCGGCTGTTCATGGAGTCCCAGCTCAGAAAGAAACTAGCACCTGAACAATGGCCAGAAATGCCCATGTCCCTGAGACATAAATGGTACGCAGACATCTACTCAATTCTGGCGTGGGTAGTTGGGATCTCCACTGACGCAACGGTGTACCCGTGGCAAGGAGCCCTCGCAGAGTGCATTTCGCATGGGTAGTTTTACACTCCCGACGCCATGGGGCCAAAGACAAAGCCCGTATTCTTTGACTGGGCAGACAGGGTGGCTCACATTCTGCGTACTCGGTTAATCGACCTAAAGAAGGGGAAGGATTTGTCATTCAAGTCCGGTTCCTTCCTAGCCTGGCTGTTCTTTTATCACATGCATAGCAAGTTCACCTTCATCGCCACCAATCGCACCGACAAGGAGGGAAAGAGGTTGTTGGTATATCAGTGGACCTAGGTTCTGTCAAAGAATTAGTCCTACTATATTTTCAATCAAGCGTTCCTTGGCCCTGCCCTGGAACTTATCTGCGGCGCTTGCCACCGAGTTCCCAGGGCAATGAGGGATAGTATGGTGCAACGCAAGCTGGGCGATGTCTTCCAACTCACATAGGGTTTAGTGATCAGGATTTATGGGTTCACTAGCAACCCTTTTCTGCTGCCATATTACACCATCGAGTATCTGTTCGCTCTAGATATCGCCAGGCAGAGCGATTTCACAGATGACACCTATGGCCATGGGAGGAGGTGGCCACACACCTGCGACTTCCCTTTCAAGTGGGGCGACATTGAAGTCTTTGTCATCGAGGCAAAATGAATTTCTCGTAGAAACTTTGAAGGACTTTGGCTTGATAGAGCTCCCTACCCCTTGGACTCTTTCAGAAAATTCATCGGGGCGAAAACCTTCCACTGCTGCCCTCGCCCAGAGATCGAAAAACAACGCAATAACCCATCAGGGCGCGATCTCGAGTGGCACATAGAAAGGATGCAGTCGCTCCCACCATGGCACGATTTCTACCCTGTGGAGGCGGAGTACAACCCGTCGTAGTGCCCGACACATGACCCCAGTTCTGATGTCTTCAAGAATATGGAGAGTAAATTGAAGGGTTGGTCTAAAGAAAAAATTGCTAACTGGTGGATCATGTTGGACATTTTGAGTCCATCGAGTTGTCATTGATGTCAAGGCGTGAAGTTGTCATTGATGTCAAAAGGAATGCAATTGATTGGTTCCAAAAAGTTTCATAATGTCTTATGAAGCATGACCAAAAAGGTTTTTCATTAAAACCCTGACGGAACAAAATAAAAGGTTTTCCATTAAAACCATTGGAAAATAAAGTATAATAATTTTATTATACTAAGGAAGCTTAAAGTTAATTATAAATTAATTAAATTAAGGTTAAAACCCTAAAGTGGGTTTTAGATTTGAAATTCGAAATTCAATTTCGAAAAGCGCCGACATGAGGAGGAATGTTATATTATGCATATAAAAGGGAGCACCTACCACTTTAATGAAATTACCATGCCTAAGATACGAACGTGCGAAGCAAAGAATTTAGCATTGCGACCAAGGGAAACGAAAACATGTTTTTCGCGTGTGAAAAAGGAGAAGTGTTGAAGGCATAAGAGGAAGGCATCTATCCTTCCTTCACGTGGGTCTTCGTAGCCCACGTGGCGAGTGCCAAAGCGCCTAAGTGCTTAGGCAAGAGGAGATGGCGGATCGAGTCACGCCGAATCCCCTTTTGGTTGGGAATACAAGGTACGCAAGGTGTTTAATCTCCGAAATTTTCGGAGGTTGGTTGGGCAAGTTAAAAATTAATTTTGCATGTTTATTATTGGTTCTAAGGTTGCAAGGGAGTTATAAGGTTTGGCAAAATTAAATTTTTAATATTTTTTGCTTAAAGGTTTTATGCATGGAGTGAAAAGTGTTTGGTTAATATTCTATAGTGGTGAATATTATTAAGAATGGTTGATATTCTATAGTGGTGAATATTATTAAGAATGGTTGATATTCTATAGTGGTGAATATTATTAAAGTGGTTAATATCCTATGGTGGTGGATATTATCCTCCTCCGGCGCTAACGAAAGACCAAGCCGCACAAGCTCAAAGGCACCCCCCTGCAAGGAATGCTGCCAATGAGGATCAACCTGGCACTTTTGACCAGGTTAACTGGTGCTCCACGTGCAACGATCCACACTCAGAAGAAGGGTGCACGCTGCATCAACATTACCTTCAGACCCGGCGTGCAGCCGCCATAGAGGATGAATTATACATGATCCCGGACGATGAAGGCAACTTTGCCGCCCCGTAAGAAGATCCTGCGTTGCTCCTGACCAAGGAAGGCAGAAAGCCCGTTGAAGCTGCCGCGGCCCAAGCAAAGCCGTTAAAGGTATACACCAGAAGAGAAAAGGCGCAACCTGCTAGGCTACCACCTGACAAGTCACTGTGGCCTCATGCAGCCAAGGAAAAGTTTCCTGCGCCCAAGGCTCCCGCGGTGAAAGCTCCCGCAGCTCAGTCTCCGGCCGAAACAAAAGAACAAGCTCAGCAGAAGCTGAGATATCCGTCACTGACGAAGAGACAGAGGGTCAAAGCCACGCAGCAATATTGGACTAAGTATGAGCCTACGAAAGAAATAGAGGGAGCCAACACTTCAAGCTACAGCATAGTTGACGAGCTAAAGAGGACCCTCGCGAAGATAAGTATGTACGAGGCCCTTCTGCTCCTAGGACAAGTCGATCTGCTGCAGGAATATTTGAAGAACATAAAAGAGGGGAAGCTGACGCAGCCTACTGTGTTAGCTCAGCCCTTGACAGTCTCCGCCACCGGAAAAAACAGGCCACTTCCTTTCTATCTGTCATTACGGATGCAAGGCTACATAGTGCACAACTGCATGGTGGATTCTGGTGCCTCCACGACTATTATGCCGAGAGTCGTCTGCGACGAGATCAGTATGGAATATACCATAGTAGCAAAACTCGGACTCGGCTCGGACTCGGAAAAGTCAACTCGGGAGTCGGACTCGGGACTCGGCAAAAAAACTCGACAAGACTCGGAAAAAAGAAAAAATGAAAAAAAACAATTTTTTATTGAAAAATAATATTTTTCATGCATATTACTTATTAGTATATTCTAACACACTTACTCAACATTCAACATTGTTCAAATAAGAAATTAACAAGAGGAAGGGGCATATTCTTTCTTGTATTCATCAAAATGTTAATAGTACAAAATGTGCTCATGAGCCATGACAAAATACAAAATCAAACAGCAGTAGCACTAAGCAAATACAATATCTCAAAAGTCAAACTATTTATGAACTGATTTGCCCCTTGACCTAGAATAAGCTCTAAGTTCCTTTTGTTGTGCAGATCCCTGTGCCTCCTCTCGTGCCCTTTGCTCTTCCTGTTCCCTCGCCACTAACTCCTCTGCTAGGTCTTCAAGTTCCTGCAAGGGGATGGTAGGATCTTCTAGAGGCTGCACCTCCTCCTCTATGATCCATTCAGAGGATGGATCAATCTGATCTAGGTCAATGGCCTCGTAATCAGAACCTGCTATTTTTTTGTGGTGGAGGAGTAGATTGTAATGGACAAACACAAGATCATTCAATTTCTCTTGTGTTAATCTATTCCTCTTCTTGGAGTGTATGTGCTCAAAAACACTCCAATTGCGCTCACAACCTGAAGCGTTGCATGGCTGAGATAAAATGCGGATTGCAAATTGCTGCAGGTTGGGCGTATATGTCCCAAAGTCCTCCCACCATAAATCTGAAAAAAGCCAAGAAAAAGAGAATTAATACTTCACAAGTTCACATGTAAATGTGAAATTGAGATTTAAAGATAAAATAACTTACGTGGCAACAAAGTTGAACTTTGTTTGGTGCATTCAGGGGATGTTAGAAGGATGCCCTCGCCTTTCTTATAAGCTTGAAGCTCACCCTGTATCTTTGAACGCACTTCTGGATCAACCACTAAGCGGTCAATACATATCCTTAAGCCCGCCATCACCTCATAGTCAGTACAAACTATTCTCCCAAAAAAGAATTGGGGATTAAGGAAGTATGTTGTTGCATGAAGAGGGCTATGAAGTTGGGCTGTCCAACGCCGATCAATGATTTCCCAAATGGGTCTGTATTTGTGTGGCAGATGTTTATAAAAAGAGGCAATTGCCTCTTTGGCCCTTTCCATAGCCTCATATACATAACCCATTGGTGGTTTTTCCCCATCAACAAGACGAAGAACTCTCACCAAAGGCTCTGATACCTGAAAAAAACATTATTAGCAAATGCCTCGTCTAATAAACATGTAAAATCATCCAATAAACAAAAAATAAAAATAAGAACTTTAATCTTGTAAGTTGTACCTTGATGGCCTCCTCCATGGCCATCCAAAAGGGCTCCTCAAATATGATGTCATACACTCTCTTCCATTCAACGACGTGTTTGTACCTATTTCCATGCTCTGTGCTCCACTCATCGCCAACAAACATTTTCTTCAATGCCCCTTGTGCATTGAAGAGACTCTGCAATGTAATAAAATTAGTGGCGAATCGTGTCACTCCAGGTCGTATTATCTCCCTCCCGCTAGTGTACTGCCTCATCACATTTAACACCCATGTATGATTGTATATATACTTTGTCACTGTCCTCGCCTTTTGCACAACCTCCATCACCCAAGGCAATCTCCCAAGGTCTTCCAACAACAAATCGAGACAATGGGCTGCACATGGGGTCCAAATCAACGTGGGAAATCTCTCCTCCAATAGCTTCCCTGCTGCCACATAAGTTGAAGCATTGTCCGTGATGACCTGGACAACATTTTCAGCTCCCACCTCCTCCACTACATCACCCAACAACTGTGCAAGAAGAGTTGCATTCTTCACATGGGCTGATGCATCTATTGATTTAAGGAAAACAATGCCATCTGATGAAGCAACCAAAAAATTGAGCAACGTCCTGCTCCTCCCATCCGTCCACCCATCTGACATAATAGTGCAACCCTTCAACTTCCAAATTTCACGTTGCTTCTCAAGCAAAGTCTAAATATCCTGCACAAACTCCTGAAGGAGAGGGCCCCTAAGGTCAGCATAGGTGGGCGGCCTAAATCCTGAGCCGCATGCTGCAACGGCATCTAGCATGCCTCGCCAATATGGAGACCTTGCCACATTGAATGGCAAGTCTGAAAAATACCAAAAGGAGGCTATTGCCTTCCTAGCTGCTCTGTGTCTCTCCTCGTTCCACGTGGCCATACCCTGCAGCGTGGGTTGTGCCCCTGGCGTGGAACGTGCTACAAAAAAGGAGTCATTGGTGCCACTTCCAGGGTGTGCAACTGAGGGGTTGCTGCTAGAGACACTGTGTTGTCTACTGCTGCCAAATGGTGATGGCCCAAATGTGCTCCCTTTGTCTGTTGCACAAGGGGGGGATGCCATGGCCTCACTCTGTTTCCTTTTCAGCTCCTTCTTCTCATTATAATCAACAATATTTGCATTGCATTCTCGCTGAACTTCTGCGGGCACCTTGTCACAAGCTCTAACATTGTTGTTCTTCAACTTAGCTAAGTGATACTTGAGGCGGTTTATACCTCCATGCATCTTCTTCTTGCAAAAATTGCAAATTACGTCCCCCTTTGTGGACCCTTCTGTTCCATATCTCCAAATAGGATCCGTTTTTCCTGTGCTTGCCATTATCCTACATATGGAATCATGGATACATAAATTATTAAATAGTAAATACCTACGTTTTGTGGAAATGGAGTTTTGTTTAATAAATAAATAAATAATAATTATAAAATAAAATTTAATATACAAAGTTTAAAAACAAAAATTAAAATTTTACATAACATTAAAAATTAATAAACTTTAATCATTTTATTTTTATCTATCCTAAAATAAAAATAAAACTTTTATTTTTATTTCCAACTTAAATAAACTTATTATCAAAACATTATTAAAATTTTACAAAACATTAAATAATAATAATACTTTTATTTTTATTTATATCTAAGTTTATTATTTTATTTATAATTTAAATAAGTTTATTATCAAAATTCAAAACATTATTAAAATTTTACAAAACATTATATAAAAATAAACTTTAATGTATCTTAAAATAATTACATAATTTTATAAAACATAAATAATAATAAATTTTACTAATTTCATATACTAAAATAATTACATAAGTAAAGCTCAATAAAAATAGTGTATTTAAGGTGAAGAAATTATAAAAAATAAGTGTTCGTAAATATTTAATATATCTATAAATTCATAGAAAAATAAAGGTGAAGAACAATATTAAATACAAGTGTCGGCTGGCTTTGGAGTTTGGAGTAAAAATTATTTAATATAAAAGAAAAAAAAATCTATATTTGAAAATAAAGTTGGGCCATCTATTAGCGTGCTGGAAGGGATATCAAGTTATTAACGCGTGGACATAAGCAAGTTCTCCCTATAATTTAATTTAATAAATTAAAAATATTATTATAATGCAATGTGTAGTATTGAATATAAGTGTCGGCTGAGTTCGTAAATATTTAATATATCTCTAGATTCATAGAAAAACAAATATATCTAGGTAAAAAACATGATTAAATACAACTGTGGCTGACTCTATAATTTAATTTAATAAATTAAAAATATTATTATAATGCAATGTGTAGTATGACTCTATAATTTAATTTAATAAATTAAAAATATTTTTATAATGCAATGTGTAGTATTGAATATAAGTGTCGGATGTGTTCGTAAATATTTAATATATCTCTAGATTCATAGAAAAACAAATATATCTAGGTAAAAAACATTATTAAAAATTTTTTAAAAAAATTATAAAATAAAATTTTAGTATTATTAAATATTATTATAATGCAATGTGTAGTATTGAATATATGTGTCGGCTGATTGTTCGTAAATATTTAATATATCTCTAGATTTATAGAAAAACAAATATATCTAGGTAAATAACATTATTAAATACAACTCTCGGCTGACTTTAGAGTTCCGAATAAAAATAATTTTCAATAACCACATTATAATTATTGATAATGTTTTTTAGAAGACTTATTGAAAAAAAAAAAAGTCTCAACTGTCCTTATTGAATAAATGTACTTTTTAACATTATTGGATAAACACAGATTTTATGGGGATTTTCTTGTATGGTGTATGACTTCAAGGAGGTTAAAACTTACCTTTTCAACTTTATTTATTGGATAAATACATCTTTTATAGGGATTTTTTTGTATGGTGTATGATTTCTGGAGGTTAAAACTTACTTTTTCAACTTTATTTTAAGGTAGTGTTTTTCATTCAGGGGAAAGAATCAATGACTACTTAAGTTGGAGAAATTTTTAATATTTATAAGATTAAAATAATGAATGAAACAATAAAATTCAATAATGATTATATGATAATATTTTTTTTAAGATTCAATAAGTCAATAATGATTAGATGATAATATTTTTTAAAGATTCAATAAGTCTTCTAAAGGTATTGATAATTTAAGGTACTGATAATTTAATATAATTCTCAACAATCACATTATTAGCAGTGTTTAGCTATTTTTTTTAGAGGTCTAAGGGTGATGTGTGGGAGTGTATGACCTTAGAAAAAATTATGACCGAAATAAAAATGGTTTAACTCTTAGCTTTGATGGTAAAGGTCTCACCACTATTCCAATAAAAAATAAAAAATAACAAAAAAATAAAACTAAGGCCAACTACTTTAAGTATATATGGCGACCTGGAAAAGCTTCATCCGAGCCAGAATTAATTCAACACGAAGTAAAGACAAAGCATGTTTTGCAACGTGGCCGTTGATTTGCTAAAGGTGTTCACGTGTCATTTTTTATGAATCGTGGAAGGAAAGCGCCGAGGGGAAAAAATAATGGAGCTCACAGGTTAAATCACGGGATATAAAATTATAATACACCCAAAATAAATTAGGTGTTAGACCTTGGATGCCGCTTTATTGTTACTTTTTCTTTTCTTTTATATGAACTGCTCTCAGAAATTTCCAAGATGATAGCAGGCGGAGGGTTATGGGCCTCTTTTGAATTGTTCGGGATTTTGCTTTTCACTTTGGGTTTAAATTTTTTAAGGGTGGTGGGCCTAAAGGTGAGGGAAATGCGACGTGGTGTAGCTTGGGCTGAGGTGGAGCTCGGTGGAGGAGCACCGTTGTCTCCAAATTCGGTTGAATGGTGGGGTTACAGCTGTGGTTAGAAGAATGATCAGATATAAGGCTTGTGGTTCCCGTTCTTGGTACAAATTCAGTTAAATATTTTTTTATTAGTATTGTGCCTTTTAAAAAAATAGCATAAATTGCTTTAAGGCAGAGAGTTCCACAGATAAGGCGAAGAGTTCGACACAAGTTCGACAGACAAGGCGGAGACCCGTGCTCAACTAGGCAAATTCAACTAATTCACTGAACCAGTTGTCTCTGAAGATGGAGGAATACAACTGGCGGAGCTTTTGAATAGAAATGGGAATCGCTTTAAGGGTAAGATTGGAGGAAAAAAAAATTCTTCAATAGAATATGACTGTGCATAGTATTGGTCATTAAAAAAAAGGGTAAAATTGGAGGAAAAAAAAAATTCTTCGACTGTGCATAGTATAGTAGTTAGGGGAACTTCTGTTACATACCTAATATATGTTGTATGAAGTTGAAAGTCTAGCCGTGCACTGACAATTCTTCTTCTGGAACCTCTCTGCACCTTCTGCTAAATTCTTCTACAAGCCTCTCTGCGCCCTCTGCTAAATTCTTTTGCAACCTCTCTGCACCCTCTGCTAAAGCTTCTGCAATAGCTATTAACCTTAGACTGCAGCTTTATAGAATTATACAGCGCGCGAAAATAAAATAAGGCGCCAAGGGAGAAGCGATAAGGCGCCAAGGGAGAAGCCATGAAGCGTGCCAAATTAAGTTGCAGTCAGAGAGACGTCGATGTACAGTTGTGGTAGATGTACTCCTGTCATCTCGTCGCTCGCGTAAAACATGTCAGCAGAAACATTGCCCCCGACAGAACTTTTACATTACAAAAATCCCAGTTTTTTTTTTTTTTTAATTAAACTTTAATGTTTTTTTAATTAAAATTTAATTTTGTTGGGCCGAGTCCCGACATCGGGACTCGGGAGTCCAGGTTAGACTCGGACTCGGCCCCGGACTCGGCCGGACTCGACCGAGTCCAGAAAAAAGGAGTCCGAGTGGGCTCGGCTCGGTTGAGCCCACTCGGACTCGGACTCGGCCGAGTACTCGGGAGTCCGGCCGAGTCTGACTACTATGGAATATACAAGGAGCAGCCAAGGCGTGCTGCAACTAGACGGCACCCCTGTCAAGACAGTTGGTGTCATCAAGGATATCCCGATCTAGCTGCATAAAGCCCTCGACATAGTGGTCATCCAGGAAGTCGTTGTGGTCGACTTGGAACCCTACTTCGGCATGTGCCTCTCCAGAGAGTTCACTGCAAAGCTGGGTGGGTATCTGTCTCTGGATTACTCACACATGGAAGTGCCCTTCAAAGGAAGGAGACTGAAGATCTACAATGAAAAGCCTTCCACATTTCTAGTAGAGAAGATACCCGGAGAAGAGCCACAGAACGGCATGGTTCAGCTGACAACTGAAGAACTGGTGGTGGTGGACATGACAGAAGAAGCCCTTGAGCTGTTACAAGTGGAGGATGAGTTCTCCTTGTTGGACTTCAACGCCATGATTGAGACTGAGCAAGGCTGTTACTCCGTCACTTAGCCTGAAAGACTTGACTAGTCAGCAAGAAAGGAGGTAGGACCCGCACCAGAAAAGCTATGGAAGCTGTCCTTTGATGGCGCCCGATGCAAAAATGGCGCCGGTGCAGGGGTACTCCTGGTTTCCCCGTCCGGGATCCAGAAGGACTACACTTACAAGCTGGCTTGGAGCTGTACTAACAACGCGGCGGAGTATGAAGCCCTGTGCTTGGGTTTGAGAAAGGCAGAGAGACTGGGGGTGAAACATTTGCAGATCTTTGGCGACTCAGAGCTGGTGTGCAACCAGATTACGAATAAGTGCGCCTCCAAGAAGCATTACCTCAAGGCGTATCGTAACCGTGTCTGGGACCTGATGGAGTCATTCGACTCGTTGAATGTCAAAGCCATATCACGTGAGAAGAACAAACACGCTGACATTCTGGCGTCTGTTGGAGCTAGGTACGTTCCGGCTGATGACACTGTCCAGAAGCCGAAGCCGGTCCGTACTATCTACAGGCCTTCTGTGCCTGATAAAGACACCCACTGGCAGGTGTTTGATTGTGACGAGGATATCGTCACTTTTTTTATTACCAAAGCATGTACAATAGAAGGTAGAGACCCTGATGACGAGCAGTACGAGGGGTTGATACAGTTGAAAAACAATCATGTCCCGAAAGGACTGATTACCTTAGAGAGTCTCTTTGACCAGAATGATAGGGCAATATCCCACAGGATCAAAGTAGACCCCAAGCAGTACGTAGACCTGGAGCTGGAACCTGGAAAAACAATCAAGGTCGGGACGGACTGCACTAAAGAGGAACTGGAGCAGATCAGATCATTATGCAGAGAGTTCCCTGATATCGTGGCCTGGTGCTACCAGGACTTGAAGGGGTATGAGAGAGAGATGATCCAGCATACCATAGAGCTGGAAGATAATGCAAAACCTTTCCGACAGAAACAAAGGGCAGTAAACCCAAAAATTGAAGCCATGATGAAAGCTGAGCTCTTGAAGATGCTGGAGGCCAAAATCATCTACCCCATCAAGCATTCATCTTGGGTCGCGAATTTGGTTCCCGTGAGGAAGAAGAATGGAGACATCCGTCTCTGCTTGGATTTCAGAAATCTTAATCAAGCCTCGTTGAAGGACCATTACCCGCTTCCCCAAATCGATCAGATCCTCCACATAGTTGCCGGAGCACAAAGGTTCTCTCTCTTGGACGGATTCTCTGGATACAACCAGATATGGGTAAAGGATGAAGATCAGCACAAGACAACGTTCACCACCAAATGGGGAACGTTTGCATATCAGCGCATGCCCTTCGGCCTGTCTAATGCCGGCGCTACGTTTCAAAGAGCCATGGACTTGGCCTTCCGAGAGCTGCTCAACAAGGTCATTGTCATCTACTTGGATGATATGACTGTATTTTCTCACAGGAGAGAGGACCATGCTTCCCACCTGCGGCAAATATTTGAGAGATGTCGTGAATTCGGCATTTCCATCAACCCGAAGAAGTCAGTCTTCGCGGTAAAAGAAGGTAAGCTGCTAGGGCATGTCATTTCTGAGAAGGGCCTTGCAAAGGATCCTGACAGAGCTGAAGCCCTTCTCCGCTTACCCATCCCGACCGACAAGAAGGGGTTACAGTCATTCTTCGGCCAAATCAACTTCGTGAGGAAGTTCATACCGGACTTCGCACAAGTAATTAAGCCCATGGCCGAACTATTAAAAAAGAATGCCGAATTCTTGTGGACCGACGAAAGAAAGCAGTCCTTCGAGGAGATCAAGGCTAGAATTGCGCAAGCTCCGGTGTTGATTAATCCAGACTATTCCAAGGATTTCATCCTGTACGCGGTGGGAGAACCCGAGAGTTACGCCGCAGTCCTGACTCAGAAGGGAGACGATGGTGAAGAACGCCCCATAGCGTTCTTAAGCCAGGTGATTCAGCCGCATGAAGAAAAGTACAATTTTATTGAGCGGCAGGTTCACGCAGTCATGAAATCCCTCAGAAAGTTCAGGCACTTCGTCTCCCAGAGCCGGATAACTGTCTTCGTGATACACCCGGACGTCAGGAATTTCATCATACAAGGGGAGCCAGGTCACAAGAGGGCAGGATGGATAGCCAAGATCCAAGAATTTGACATCGAGGTACGGCCAACAAAGCTGATCAGAGGCCGAGCCTTGTGCCAAGAGCTGGCCCGAAGCGCTGCAGCCTGAAATCTCTGTCTGCAAATGGGAAGATCCGATAGCGAAAACCAACCTAGCCAACTCCTTATCATAGGAAAGTGATTGGACAAATGACCCGGTGCGGTATTTTAGCACCGGGAGATGTCCGGATCACCTCAATGCCTCACAAAGAAGGAGGTTTAGGCTAAACGCCTTGAGATACGTACTTCGCCCCGAGGGGCTTTATTTCAAAAACATTGACGGCATCCTGTTGCGATGCGTCAGAGAGACAGATAAACCCAGGGTCCTCGGAGAATTCCACTCCGGGATGCCTGGGGGACATCATTCTGGGAGGCCTACGACCTTAAAAATTATCAAAGCTGGGTACTATTGGCCCACTCTCTTCACATACGCACATGCGGTCTGTGTCAAATGTGATAAATGCCAGAGGTTCGCGGGCAGGAATAGAAAAGCACCCTTGCCCCTCCAGCCAATTCAAGCCGAGACTCCGTTTCAGCAATGGGGTCTAGACTTCATCGGGGTCATCACGCCTAACTCTGCAGCGGGACACAAGTTTATCCTTACAGCCACCGATTATTTCACCCGGTGGGCAGAGGCGATCCCCACTAAGCATGCGGACCAAGAAACGGTCATTGGGTTCCTCGAGAGCCTCATCACCCGCTTCGGGGTCCCGGAGGCAATAGTGACAGACAATGGTCCGGGGTTCGCAAGCGCTGTACTCACGGAGTACACCAGCAAATACGGCATCTATCACAAGATGTCTTCGAACTACTACCCGCAGGGGAATGGCCTGGCTGAGTCCACCAACAAGAATCTACTGAAGATTGTTAAAAAGACAATAGAGAGAAACAAGAGGACATGGCACCTACTCCTGAATCGGGCGTTGTGGGCGGATCGCATATCATTCAAGAAGTCTATCAAGACATCCCCCTACGCGCTCGTGTACGGCAAGGAGGCAGTTCTGCCTACCCACATAGAGATACCCGCACTCTGGATGCTAGATGAAGAAAAAGGCAACGGGGATCCAGTGGACGCCAGACTTTGCCAACTACTGCGGTTAGAAGAAGAAAGAGAAAAGGCATACCAGGCCTTTACTAAACATGCCGAGGCGACCCAAGGCTGGTTTGCGAAAGGCACCACCGCCCGAGTTTTCAAAATCGGGGACCTAGTGTTGAAGTGGGACTCACTGAAAGCAAAGCCGGGCAACCATGGTAAATTTGATGCCCTCTCGGGAGGGTCCCTATCGATTGCTCGGGTGAACCAATTTAATGCATTCGTGCTCCGGGACATGGAGGGACAGCTTCTCCCCATTCCTGTCAACGGGTTCCACCTCGAAGATTTACCACCACCGAAGGCACCCAAGGGGTCCTTCCTTGTACATATTTCTTTTCTGCATTTTAGTTTATCAGAATGTATATATTTATTTCAGCATTCAGCTTTTAGTTTTCAAGAGCCTAAGTGAAGCCTAGAGCAAACCCCGACTTCGCAGCGAAGTCGGGCATCGCCCCTTGAATAGTGCGACATCGGGAGTTTGAGAGAAGGCAACTGACAAAAAAGCCAAAAAATTGACTAAGTGTTGGGTGCGCAATCCGACTTCGCAGCAAAGTCGGACTGCGCACCGTCTTGGGAGCGCAGTTGGGCAGCGCAGAGCAAAAATCAGCTAAGTGTTGAAGTCAGGCTGCGCAACTTTTCTAGGCGAAGTCAGACTGCGCAACAAAGTCTGGGCGAAGTCGGAGTGCGCACGTTTTTTGGGCGAAGTCTGAGTGCGCCCTCAATTTCGGGCGCACCTTGGATGACCTGTCGCGGGAAACGAGGGACAATGATAAAATATTTCTAAGTATGGGCCCAGGCTGCGCAGTAAGGCATAATGCGAAGTTGGGTTGCGTCCCTCCTTAAAACCCTGGGCCAAAAATTCTCCCTCGAAGTGTGTGCCCAGGCGGCGGCTGTGACGTCATTGGAAGCACGAGGTCCGAAATTTTTTAAAAATAATGATTGCGCGTCTTTCAAAGCGGATGTCATTAAAAAAGCAGGCGCATTAGGACCAACCGCAACCAGGGTACGCTTTCCAAAGAAAAACCCACGCACGGCCGCCAAAGAATTATAACGCTTCCACCTACTTCGGGTAAATCACCTTAACCCCCTCCCTTGCGCCATTAATGCTGTATTTCTTGCCTAGAAAAGGGGCCCTGGCATACTCAGAACATCCAAATTGTCAAGCCAAGTCTGAGCTGCAAGGCGCAGAACTGAAGAATTAGTAGCCAGAATCCCCGTCTCTGCCACTTCGAGCAGAAAAGAGAGAATGGACAAGGGAAAAGCGCCAATGCCAGCGCAGTCCAGCGACGAAGAACGCGAAGCTGAAGAGCATACAGAATCCAGCGCTCATGAGAGCGAAGCGCCGCGGGAGCGAACAAGGAGAACCAGGTCGAAGAGAAGCCAAGGGCAAGCTCCACCGCCGCCCATCAATCGCCTGGCCGGGTATAGGGACGGCGAGTACTCTATCAGCCTCACCAAGTTGCGGCCAAATATAGCGAAGTGGGCTGACAAAGTTTCACCCTCGCACCATGTCGGGGCTGCATACAAATCGAACCTGTACTGGTTCTTGTGCCCTCCTATCCACCAGTGCCCGGAGCTGGTTGAATCCATTGTGGCATACTACAAACCAGCTGCCCGACAAGTCTGTGACAACCAAGGAAGAGTATTGTTCACACTCTTCAGGGAGAGCGTCCAGCCAGCCTTCGCCCCGGGGCTCCAGTACGACCCCAACGCCATTGTCAGGAGAATTAACCTGGATGAGCAGGCGGGCAGATTCGCTCAGACCAAAAGGATGAGAGAGTTTCTCGACTCAGAGCTGAAAACCCCGCTACCAACCGGACAGTGGCCGACAGGCCCTATACCCCTGGACAGGTTCGAAAATAAGTACATATATATCATCCTGGCATGGGTACTCGGCTGCGACACTGACGTAATGGTGCGCCCGTACCAGCTGGCGCTCGCAGAATGCATCTTGCATGGGGAGTTTTATGACTCCACGGCGCAAAGGAGCGGAAGGCGCCCTATTTTCTTTGACTGGGCAGATTGGGTGGCGTACGCCATACATTCGAACCTGGTCAAGTTGCAGCAGAAGCAGACAACAGAATTCCGACTCTGCTCGTTCCTCACATGGTTGTGCCTGTACCACACGCACTACCGGATTAAAGTGCCTGACCTGAAAAAGGTGAATGAGAAGGGAGAGCCGCTGCTTGTGTACGAATGGACGAAGCCCTAGTACAGGAGAGGGTCATACTACGAGTTCAACTTCAAATTTCTAGGTATGACCCTAGCGCTATTCAACGGCGAGGGATCTCGCCTGCCACTGGCCATGACGAACTATCTGAGGAAGTACAAGTGCGGGGATACCTTCCGGTTGACGCAGGGCATTGTGGTCAGAATCTACGGATTCAAGGGGAAGTCGTTCCTGCTGCCCTATTTCTGCACTGACCATCAGTTCGGTATGGAGATATCACGCCAGATGGACTATGTCGAGGAGGAATTCGGCCAGGGAAAGAAGAGAGGCCATATTTTCCAATATCCTATTACCTGGGCGAACATCCAAGTGCACGAGATTGGACAAGCATGTCTACCTCGAACAAGAACTCCTCATCATGGGCCTGATACAACTACCTCAGCGCTGGAAGTATGACCCGATTGGGGTCAGGGGAAAGTTTGTGCATATCTGCCCCCGAGCAGAGATCATGCAAGAAAGGTGCAATAGAACAGGCGCAGACCTGGAATGGCACATTGAGCGGATGCAATCATGGCCGCCATGGCATGATTTTTACTGCGAAGAAGTGGCGTATGATCCGGAGCGCAATCCGGACCACCGGTTAGACTCAGCAGGCTTCAAGAAATTCCTCTCCAAGGTGGCGCCCCTCAACTGGCAAAAAGACAAAATCATTGAATGCTGGAAAATGAGGTGCCGCACGCAACACGATAAGTCTAACCGGAAGACGTTGGCCGTAGATGATGAATTTTCGGCCTTATATGATCAATACGCCGACAAATGGGAGCCGTTCGCATTTCGAGATTGCGTTCCCCTAGGCGCTAGAAAAGATATAAAAGGAAGCCCCCGTCCCAACAATTGCCTACTCAAGGGACTTCCAGCGCGACACCAACAAGCAGCCAGGTGGGCCCAATGTTGCCTCCACCCCCGAAGCGTTACCTCAAAGGGTACAAGAGCCAAAAAGTCAACTCCTGAGGTGGCCCCCCAAAAGGAAAAGGCGCCAGAAGAGTCAACTGGTGGAACGGCCGCGGCAAGCATTCTTCCATCAAAACCCAGGTACAAGTTTACCGTGGGAACATCTTTGCCTGCCGCCCCACCCCCCTCTGCCTCCTTCGAACCAGCTGCAGCTCCAGAAGAAAAGAAGAGGAAGAGGAGCGAAAAGGCCAAGCGGCCTAAGGAGTCCGCACAGCAAACAGCCGCAGAGCGGACAGTGACGGCAGCACCGGAAATTATCTCATTGGACAGCCCTGGGAAAGAAGCAAAAGTTTGGGCTGCAGGCGTCCTTCAATCAGCGGCTCAGGCGGAGCCCGCAGGTACGTCCTCTTCCCCGGTTCCCCGCATCCCAGTTGGCCCTGCCGTAACACCGTCCCCCACTGTATCAGGGCAAGCCCTAGTTGCATCCTCCTTGTCTCAAACCTCCCAACCCTCCCACAGTCCCCATTCCTTCGATCAGTTTGCCCAAGACCCAAACATTTTCCAGACCCTGAGTCAAACCCTAGACCCCTCGCTTGCGGCCAGTGTCGAAGCTGTGCCTACATCGCCGCGCCGCTCACCTCCATTGTTCAAAACCCCGCCTACACCTTCCACTCAGCCGCTCGCTTCCCCTAGGACCCGGTCGCCCTTGAAAGCGACCACGCCTTCTGGAATATCTCCTGCTTCATTGTTTGCAGGAAGAATGCCGCAGCAAGATTTAGTCTCGGCGTATCCGATGCTGGCGGAGCTTGACTTCATGGGAGAACAACTGCAGATTGCGGATGATCAGCCTCTGGCAACGAAGGCCGTAGGGTGTTCCGCCTCTTTCCTCCAGGGCGTCAAACGAAGAAGAGCCGAGGAGATAGCTGCCCCGGTGAAGCGCACCAAGTTCGACTTGGACAAGAGAGTGCTGCGAACTGAGAAGTTGATCCCGAAAGTGAAGAAGCCTCTCCGGGAAATGACTGAGGCAGACTATGAACACCGGGTCAAGGAGAAGAACTTTGACGATATAAACGAGGAATACGAAATCAACGGTATTCGTCGCAGAACTGACAATCTCCTTGTCAAGCGACTCGAGAATCAGGAAACGCTGTTTCGGCTGCAAAATGACTCAAGGCAGCTGGAGGAAGATCTGGCTAGGGCCACCGCGCAGCTGGAGTCTGCCCAGCAGGAAATCAATGACCTGAAGGCACAGCTCGCCGCCTCTCAGCAGGAGGCTACAACGCAAAGAAAGACGGCCGAACAACTGTCAGAAGAGAAGAAGGCAGCATTGGAGCATGTCTCTCAGCTGCAGGATTCGTTAAGGCAGGCCCAATCTCAGCTCAAGGAGAAGACGTCCCAGACGGCGGCCTTTTCGAAAAACAAGGTCAAAGAGATGCGGGCTGGTTTGTTGCAGGGATGCAGGGCTAACGTCGTCAGGTCCATATCCGTCCTGGATTTCGCATCCAGGATCCAAGAAGTATCTGCCCAAGGAAAGCCTGTGGTAGAGGAGGCCGAACACCAAGCGAAGCAGTGGCTGGACTTGGCAATGAAAATTGAGGAGTTCGCGCGCAAAGGCCTCCGATTTCCCCCAATGTCCCGAATTGCCCTAGATTGGGCAGATGCAAGGGTAACCTTGCACAATTATTTTGAAAAAACTGAAAAAACAAGGGCCGCCAGGAAGATGTTGGACGCATTGAACCACGAAATGAACATTTGCCTGGCCCCCTTCAACGCTCTTTCTGAGCTCGGATGCCCGAGCTTCGTCAAGGATGGGGAGTTTCTGCCCCTTGAACAGGTGAAGCTGAATTGGCTGTCTTTTGAGGCAGATACGTCGAAAATTGACAGCTGGGCCGAGCCAGTCCAGGAAGCGCAGGTCACTCAGATGGTGTCGAGATATTGCAAGATCAACACCTCCCTTCAGGAGTTGGGAGAGAGATATAACACCATCGACGTGCACACGATTGCAGCATTCAGAGCAGCGCTGAGAGATGTCAACGATTTAGGGCCCTTTCAGGCAGCAGCCTGGGACCAGGCCAAGGCCGCATACAACCATGTCCGTGAGCGAGAGGGTGACAATGGTGACCATTCGGATTCAGAAAGAGGAGGAGAAACAAAAGAAGAAACTGCCGAAAGTGAATCCGAAGAGGAGCAGTTACCCAAGAAGGGGCCGTCAGAGCAGCGGAATGCAGGGGAAGGGAGTTCCTCTGCGCCCAAAGGATGAAGGCCTGGTTCTTTGCGTCGAGGCGAGCTCGACACCCCGCGAGCCGCCAGGAATGTTGCCACATTTTGCACGGGGTGCCATGTTTTCATTTTTTGTAAGTATGCTGCTCTCCCTTCCCTCCTCCTCCTTTCCCTTTCTCCACTGTCCCCTTTCTCCCCTTCTGTCAGCTTCATTTCCCCTTTTTTCCCCCTTGAACTTTCTTCGGTCAAATTCCTAAAACAGAGCAAAAGGTCCCTGAAAATTTCTAAGTCTAAGAGCGCAACCCGACTTCGCAGCGAAGTCGGGGTGCGCCCTTAAGTTCGAGCGCACTCGGGAATGCGAAGTGCGGAAGAGGACCGAAAAGGAGCGAAATTTGGCTAAGTATAGGAGCGCAACCCGACTTCGCAGCAAGGGGGTCGGGGTGCGCTCTTTCCCGTGCGCACTCGGGAAGCGAAGTGCGGAAGACCGAAAAAGGCTAAGTGCCAGAGCGCAACCCGACTTCGCAGCGAAGTCGGGCTGCGCCCTCATTCCTGTGCGCAGTCTGAACAAGCAGCAAAAATGACTAAGTGTGGAGTGCGCAACCCGACTTCGCAGCGAAGTCGGGCTGCGCCCTCTGACTTGTGCGCACTTGGGCAAAATCTTTCAAGCAGCCCAAAAACTGTCTAAGGCACGGAGGCCTCCCCAACTGCGCTGTTCCCCACTTGCGCTGTCTAATTGCGCTCTGATTCCGAGCGAAGTCGGACATGAAAGAGAGACTGCCTTTCAAGGCAGATGCGTCCCTCATCAGAATTTGACAAGTGTCCAGCCTCGGGATTCGAGCCGAAGATGTGACAGAAAAAGGACAAGCGTGGGCCAAATTATCTACCGCAACTACCCTCATTTAAGCCGACTCAAAGTTCCATCTACCGCAGCTACCCGCATTCATGCCGACTCAAAGTTTCATCAACCGCACTGCCACGTAGCTGCCAAGTTTTCAGGTGGACCTTGCTGCAAGTACAGTCCCTGTCTCGTAGGAGTCAACATCGCAGCCTCTTTTGCCGCTTTTGTCGCCTATTGTCGGGTCTCGGGACTTTGTGCCCATAGTTGTAATCGGGGGGAAATTGCGCTATAAATAGCCGCACCACATCATTGTAAAGGGTGGAAGGGGGATATCCTGCTAGGGAACCATTGTAGCTATACGTTTGCTTCTGAATGCAAGATACACTTGGCTCTATCTGCTGTTATCGTTCTTTATGCTGCCTTTACTTAGCATTTCTGCCTCATGTTGCTTATTTTATTGCTTACTGTTATTCTGCTATCTGGATACCGGTATTTGATGATTAAGTATTCCTGGAATGCATAGCTAGAGGATACATAGAATGTATGACAGTTGTAGTTTCTGTAATGTATTCTGTATTTAATTGCTGTTAGTAGTGGTGATTGATCGTTGTCGTGCTGCTTATCCTCCCCACCCAACTCAAATCATATTTGTATTTCTTTCCGCATTTTTAATTCCTTTCCTGCACTCTGAGCTTAAAACATCCGAGAAAACACATAGGAAGCCGGCCTTCTCCGGAGATTGGCACGGAAGGCATTCCTTCCTTCCGGCCTTTCAATCTGGTGGGCGAATCTAGGGCGCATTTCACTAAATCCTTTCCTAGTGGCAGATTCGTAACCAACAAGTACAAAGATGGTACCTTCTCCCAGAGCATCGAACAGCTACGGCAAACCATCGACGAAAGGCGGGAGAAAGTTTCCTTCGCGAGTCCCAGGGCTGCATCTTACTATTCTCACTTGTACTGGTTCTTATGCCTGCCCATGCACAACTGTCCAGAGCTGGTGGCTGCAGTCACCCAATACTATAACCTGAAAACCAGACAAGTCCGGGACAGAGAAGGGAAGGTCCTGTTTTCACTTTTTCCTGACACTGTCCAGATGGCCTTTGCTCCTAATCAGCTGCCAGACACGGATTACACTATCAGATCCATCAACCTGGATGAACAGTCTGATAGATATCTAGACAACCCACGGATGCGGCGCTTTATGGAATCCCAGCTGAAGGATCCAATACCGACCAACCATTGGCCAAAGCTGCCTATGTCCTTGAGGCATTTCAAAAGCACGAGCATGTACACAATGCTGGCATGGGTATTGGGACTCACTACAGATGTCGTAGTATTTACCTACCAGGTTGCCCTCACAGAGTATATATTACACGGGGAATTCTATGACCTCGGGGCCATGGGGCCAAATACAAAGCTGGTGTTCTTTTACTGGGTGGACTGGATAGTGCGCAGTTTGCATTCACGACTGCAGGACCTAATACAGGAAAAGTCCCAGTCCTTCAGACAGAGCTCATTCCTAGCCTGGCTCTTCCTCTTCCACATGAACAACAAATTGAGGTCTGTCCCCATCCAACGCACCGACGAGAAGGGCACGCGACTGCCAGTATACCAATGGACTCAGGTGCTGTTGAAAAGAGAGTCCTATTATAAGTTCAATCAGGCGTTCCTGGGCCCTGCCTTGGAGCTCATTCATGGTTCTTGCCCGCACGCCCCCCGCAGGGTCAAAGACGATGTGGTGCGGCGCAACATGGGCGACACTTTCCAGCTTGCCCAGGGCTTTGTAATAAGAATTTTCAGGTTTACAAGTAAACCCTTAATCCTGCCCTACTACACCACAAAATACCTGTTCGCCCTAGAGGTAGCGCAGCAAACCCACTACACAGATCAGAATTTCTTCCCATTCAAGTGGGAAGAAATTGAGGTTAACGCCACTGGGCAAAATAAATTCCTTGCGCCCACGCTCCTGAGCTTCGGCTTAATCGAGCTCCCCCAACGATAGAGATATGACCCCTTGGACGTATTGAAAAATTTCATTGAGATGAAGAGCTTCCACGCCTGCCCCCCCCTGGAAATCATGGAAGAGCGCAACAACCCGTCTGGGCAGGACCTCAAATGGCACATAGAGAGGACGTGGTCCTTCCCGCCATGGCATGATTACTATCACGTAGAGGCAGAATATGACCCGGCTCACAACACAACCCATAGTCTTGAATCCAAGGTCTTCAAAAATATGGAGGCCAAATTGAAGGGGATGGGTTGTGTTGGTTACGAATCTGCCATGAGGAAAAGATTTTGTGTTAACGCGCCCAGATTCGCCCACCAGATTGAAAGGCCGGAAGGAAGGAATGCCTTCCGTGCCAATCTCCGGAGAAGGGCGACTTCCTGTGGGGTTTTATGGTTTAAGATGAGAGTGCAGGAAAGAGATAAAAATGCGGAAAGAATTTACAGATGTGATTGGAGTTGGGTGGGGGGAACTAACAGTACGGCATCAACCTAGCCAACTCCTTATCGGAGGGGAGTGACTGGACGGATGAACTGGTGAGATATTTCTGCACCAGAAGATGTCCAGATCACCTGAACGCCTCACAACGAAGGAGGTTTCGGCTAGGTGCACTCAAGTACACTCTTCGCCCCGAGGGGCTTTACTTCAAAAGTATTGACGACATCCTGTTGCGGTGCGTCATGAAATCAGACCAGCCCAGGGTCCTCGGAGATTTTCATTCCGGGATGCCTGGAGGTCATCATTCTGCAAGGCCTACGGCCTTAAAAATAATTAGAGTCGGGTACTATTGGCCCACTCTATTTACAGACGCTCATGCAGTCTGTTCCAAGTGTGATTAATGCCGGAGGTTTGTCGGCGAAACGAGTAAAAGCACCCCTGCCCCTTCAACCGATTCAGGCCGAGACTCCGTTCCAAAGCAATGGGGTCTAGACTTCATTGGGGTGATTTCGCCTAATTCCTCTGTCGGACACAAGTTTATTCTTACAACCACCGATTACTTCACACGGTGGGCAGAGGCGATCCCAACCAAAAACGCGGACCAAGAAACGGTCATCGGGTTCCTTGAAAGCCCGATTACCGCTTCGGGGTTCCGAGTCAATTGTAACGGACAATGGTCCGGGGTTCGCAGGCGCTGTACTCACGGAGTACACCGGCAAACTTGGCATTTATCACAAAATGTCTTCTAATTACTACCCGCAGGGGAATGGCCTTGCTGAGTCTACTAACAAGAACCTCCTGAAGATCATCAGAAGGACCATCGACAGGAACAAGCGGACTTGGCATTCACTCCTGAACCGGGCGCTGTGGGTGGACAGAGTTTCATTCAAGAAATCCATCAGAACGTCCCCTTATGCGCTCGTCTATGGTAAAGAGGCTGTCATGCCAGCCCACATCGAAATCCCTGCCCTATGGATGTTGGACGAAGACAGGAGCAGTGGAGACCCGGTGGATGACAAACTGTGCCAACTCCTACAGTTGGAAGAAGACAGAGAGAAAGCATACCAGGCCTTCACCAAGCATGTTGAAGCCACTCAAGGCTGGTTTGCGAAAGGCATCACTGCCCGAGTTTTTAAAATCGGGGACCTGGTGCTGAAGTGGAACTCATTGAAGGCAAAGCCGAGCAACCACGGGAAGTTTGATGCCCTCTGGGAGGGCCCTTATCAGATTGCTCGGGTGAACCAGCTCAACGCTTACATACTTCGGGATATGGAGGGTCAACTCCTACCTATTCCCGTTAACGGGTTCCACTTAAAAATTTACCGTTGTTGAAGGTGCCCAATGGGCCCTTCCTTGTACAAATTTCCCTTATGCATTTTACTTTTCAGCATGTACAGTTTTCCAGCTTTCAGTTTTTCCATTTGTTAAGAGCCCAAGTAGGACAAAAAGGAGAAGACACAGACTTCGCAACGAAGTCTGGTGTCGCCCCTCAGAAAGAGCGAAGTTCGTAGAAGGGAGCTGCTTGAGAAAGCAGTAAAAATCGGCCAAGACTAGGTGCGCAACCCGACTTCGCAGCGAAGTCGGGCTGCTCACCACCCGAAAGGCGCAGTTGGAGAAGAAGCATCAAAAGGGAGTTAAGTGTTCGGACTGCGTTGAATTTCAAGGCGAAGTTCGACTTCGCGCGCGAAGTCCGAATACACCAAACTTTCGCGCGAAGTGCGAGGTGCGCCCGATCTTCGGGCGAAGGCCGAGTGCGCCCTATTTTCCGGGCGCAGCTCGAGTGGTCCATCACAAAAAAGGCAAATAATCCTAAGTGGGCCCAAAGCCTCGTCCAAAAAATTGTGAAGTCCGGTTCCAAAGGGTGCAGTCGGGAAGTGAAGGCAGCAACAGAAAAGAAGCAAGTGTCGGTTCGAACTGCGCCCAATATTGGGGCGAAGTCCGACTACGCGGGCGAAATCGGACTCCGCCCAATTTTGGGGCGAAGTACGATTGTGCCCTGTTTCCTGGGCGCAGCTTGGATGGTTTATAAAAAATAAATAAAAAATTAATACTCCAAGCATGGGCCCAGGGCGCATTGTGGCAGTGAAGGTTGGGTTTCCGAACCAAAAGGGTTTTTTCTTGAGCAGTGTGCCCGGATTGTGGCAGTGCCATGGCGCAGCGTTCACAGTCAAATTTAATGATTGCGCAACCTTCAAGGAAAATGCAATCAAGGAAGCATGGCGTGGTAACCAGGGTACATCTTTCAAGACGTTCTCCTGTGCGGCCACCAAAAAACATAACGCCTTCACTAGCCGGCCGACCTACCCCTCCTCGCGCACCATTATCGACGCTGTCATTATCTAGAAAAGGGAGTCTGTTGCACCCAGACATGCCAAATCGTGCTGATTATTCCTGTGACTGCGAAATCTTGTGCAGACGTCCAGAGGTCGTAATTATTGTTGTTTCGAAGGAATGGACAAAGGAAAGTTGCTAATGCCAGCGCAATCCAACGAAGGGCGCGAACTGGGGGATTTATCGCAGTCAAGTGCTTTCAGGAGTGAGGCGCCGCAGGATCAAAAGTCAAAATCCCAGCCAAAGAAAGTACAGCGTGGGCAAGCCCCACCACCACCGATTAATTACCTATCTGGGTACAAGGATGGCTTGTTTTCCATGAGCCTTACTAAAATGCGGATAAATGTGGAAAATTGGGCTGATAAAGTTTCGCCCTCTCACCATTTCGGGGCGGCGTACAAGTCGAACCTTTATCGGTTCTTGTGCCCTCCTGTCCATCAATGCCCGGAGTTGGTCGACCTAATTGTCAAACATTACAGACCAGCTACCCGGAAAATTTGCAACTCCAACGGAAAACCCTTGTTCACACTTCGCAAAGAGACTGTCCAGTTGGCCTTCTCCGGAGATTGGCACGGAAGGCATTCCTTCCTTCCGGCCTTTCAATCTGGTGGGCGAATCTGGGCGCGTTAACACAAAATCCTTTCCTCATGGCAGATTCGTAACCAACAGGTTGGAGTCCAGAGAAGATTGCAGAATGATGGATTATGAGGGCCCATACAAAGAAAGAGACATCAAAAAGTCCTTGTGGGCGACAACCAGTTCTCCGCGCTTTACGATAAGCACCATGCCACGTGGCGGCCAATCATGTTTGGAGACCTCATGCCTCGAGGCGCCCAGGGCCTAGAAAAGGCACAAGACCCACCTAAACAGCCCAAGCAGTCGCTTGAGCAGAGCGGGGGATCTAGCAGCGAAGCGAAGAAGATTCAGGCGGTCGAACCTAAAGCACAACAAGCCGCTGAAAAGCAGGGAGGCTCATCAAAACAACCCGCTGAAGCAACGCAAGCGACGCCTCCAAAGAAGAAGAAGATAAAGGTCACAATAAAATCGCCCAAGGCTCCCTCGGAAAAGGCTGTCGGTTCGACCCTGAGTGCATCCATCCCAGCCGCTGTCTCGAAGAAAGAGGTTGCACCGCAGAGGGAGGTCGCTCCCAAGATTCCTCTGAAAGAAGTTATTAATATAAAAGAAGACACTCCCCTTGAAGAAGAAGAATGGGCGGGCCAGAGCACCATAACTCAGCTATTCACCACGTCAGCTCTGACTGAACACACAGGTACACACTCTCTTTTCCCTCTCCACTCTTTTGAAACGCCATCTACAACACAGTCAACTGTTGAGCCCCTACTCACTGTGTTGCCTTTAGGCAGCGAACCAACATTCACCATCCCCCTCGCAATATCCCACCCTGTCTTGGAAAAAGCCCAACCTTCCACCGCTACTCGTCCCGACCAATAGGCCTTTGGCCCATTTTCTTCTACCCCCAACGTGTTTGGAACTATCACCTCTCTCCAACTGGGCGCCGATATCGCAGGTCCATTGCATCCACCCAATCCCTCATCTTCAGCTAGTGCCTGAGTTGAAAATCCACCCGTGAACTTGGATAGTCCTCTCGCCGCTGTCCAGACCGTGACCTCCCCAATAGTGACTGAGCTCCCAGTCTCCACTACCCTTCATCTGTTTGCAGAATCTATGCCTCAGCAGGATCTGCATTTGATCACACCCATGTTTGGAGGATTGGAACTCATCGGGCAAGAATTGGAGATGGTGGAAGGTTGCCCCGTAGCAGACAGCCTGGCCCAAGCAGAGCAGAGCTCCTTCAGATGGATCAAGAACATCAGAAAAAGAAAGGCCCAGGAGCCTGCGGGAGTTGAAAAACGCGCCAGGTTCGATCTGGAGAAAATGGTGCTGCATAAGGAGAAAAGGATTCCGAAGGTCCAAAAACCCCTGCAAGATATGACGCCTGAGGACTACACCTACCATCGGGTGATCAAGGACTTGAATACAGTCAATGTAGAGAATGAGGTAGGGGCGATCCAACTCAAGGCGAGCACAGTTTACGTGCATCATCAACAACTGAAGGAGCGCTACTATGCAGTGGAGAATGAGAACCTTAAGCTGCAAGAAACCGTGGCCAAGATGTAGGCCCAGCTGGACGACTCCAAGAATGAATCTGAGCTGCTGAAGGAGCGAGTGGCAGCTTTGGAAAAGGACGTAGCTGAACATAAAGAAGCTGCAGATCGCCATATCAAGGAAGGCGAGGAAGTGCAAGCCAAGATAATCCAGTTGGAGGCCCAACTCCAGGAAGTACAGCAGCAGCTGGAAGAGAGAGCAGCACAGGTTGAAGTCTTTTCCAGGGACCAAGTCAAATAGGTTCGCGCTGGTTTATTGAAAAATTTCCGAACCAGAACCTCAAGATCCTTGTCCGTTCTCATGTTTGTTTGGGAGGCCAAGGAGGTATCTGCCCAAGGTAGACCTGTTATAGAGGAGGCCGAACGCGCAGCAGAACGCTGGCTCAGCTTGGCTATTGAAGTTGAAGTCTATGAGCGCAAAGACGTCCTAGTGCCATCGATGACCCAGATCGCCTGAGATTGGGCCACTGCAAGATCAACCCTGCATACTTTATTTGAAAAGTTAGAAAAAGTCAGAAGAGCCAGGAGAGTGCTGGATACGTTTGAGAAAGAAAAGAGCATCTGCCTGGCACATTTCCAGACCCTCACACAGCTCGGATTTCCCAGCTTCACGGATGATGAAGGAAATTGCCTGCCCAGGGAAGAATTGAAGCTGGCATGGGACTCCTTCAAGGAGGACACTTCTGAAATTGATGGTTGGGCGGACCCTATTCTGGAGGCGCAGGTAACCCAGTTGATATCCAGATTCTGCCATATTAGTGCCTGCCTAACTGATCTGAGCCAAAGGGTCGACCAGGCTGACATGCTCCAAATTGAGACCTTCAAACGCCTGCTGAAAGAGCTCCGCGACCTCGAGCCCTTCCAGGAGGAGGCCTGGACTCAGGTTCAGGCCACCTATGAGCGCATTCATGACCGCCTTGCTCCTTCGGATACCAACCAGGAACAAGAAAAAGAGGGAGAAGGTGAGGAGCACTCTGAAGGGGAGATGGAGGAGGGAGAGGAAACAGAGGAATCCACAAATGGAAGCAGTGAAGCAGAGCAGGAGACGAAAGGTGACTCCGGGCCCAAAGGATGAAGGCATGGGTCCTTGCATTGAGGCAAGCTCAATACCTCCAGGAATGTTGCTACATTTTGCTAAGGGGTGAAATTTTGAAAAATTTCTGCACTTTTTTGTGTTCAGATCCTCTCCTTTCCTCCTTTCCTCCTTTCCAAGCAATTAATTAAGACAGTCCTTAGGGTCGCACTCAGAAGCAACTAATCTCAAGTTTGCCCGGATCATCGGCAATGCCCGACAGAAGGATGTCAAAATTTTCTAAGGGAGGTCTGCCTCATGTTCGCTCTGTTGTCAGGCGACTCCCGAACTCGCCCCTCCCCATGCGCGAATCATGGCCTCGCCAAACTTCTCAGCGAGAAGGTGGCCCAAAGGAGCTAAAAAACGACTAAGTTAAAATTCCTCCCAAGTTCGCTCCCAAGGGCAGCGATTCCCGGAATCGCTCCGGTTTTCAAGCGACTAGCGGCATGGGTGGCTCAGACCGGAGTTCGCTCCAAAGCTAGGCGAACCCCGGTCTCGCTTAGGGTCCTAAGCTAACTTCAGCCGAGGGCGTTTCTTAAGTTCGCTCTGGGAAGAGCGATCCTCAGTAAGGCAGCGAACGACAACATGAAACACCAAAAAAACACTAAGGCAAGGAGGCCCTAGGTTCGTTCCATTTCGGAGCGACTCTCGGCCTCACAACAGCTTTCTGGCGTTTCCCGACCTCGCCCCATCATCACAGGGACCACCGGCTTCGCCTCGTTCTCCAACGATTGGCAGCCAGTTCAGGGACACGAAAATGACTAAGGCATGGTGATGCATCTCAAGTTCGCTCCACTCAGGCGCGACTCCCGGGATCGCTCCTTCCCCTATGCGACTCCCGAGTTCGCTCCTTCGTTGAGCGATTCTCGTCGTCGCCCTTCCATTACAGCGAACCCCGACTGTGGAATTCCCAAGGCATAGAGGTCCCCCAGGTTCGCTCAAAGTAAAGTTTCTCAGGTTCGCTCGGATACTGAGCGATTCTCGGCCTCGCTCTCTTGTAACAGCGATTCTCAGCTTCGGGCTAGGCATAAGCAACTCTTGGCAGATTTTAAAATAGCGGGGTAGGTGGCCGGTTGAAGTGCATTGATGGCACATGAACTCAGGTTTCAGCAAGACGCCATGTCAGGTCCCTTAAGCACTCCAAGGGGTAAACTGCACCTGCCGCATTAATGAGACTTGCCTTCTCAACTGCAAGAATAGTCCGGAGCCGTCCCAGACGCGGGTGAGCCTTGTTTCAGGTACGCTGACAGCCGACAAGGGTCAAATCTCAACTGCTTTGGCAGTTTTGGGGATCTGAGCATCAATGTAATGGGGGGGGAATTTCTTCTATAAAAGGCAGTCCAGTTCAATGTAATAGGGGGGAACATATTGCTAAAAAACTGTTGTATTCAAACTTTTGCATCAATATTAAGGATTCTTGGCTCCGACTCTGTCTCTTCTTTGTATGCTGCCTTCTGTGATTATTTCTGCTAATGTCATTTATTTTTCTGATTGCTGTAATTCTGCTATCTGGATTTAAGCATTGGATGATAAGTGGATCTGAAATTCTCATAAAGGATACATAGGGAAGTAAATGCAGTGTTGGTTTCTGTTTTATTCTTTGTATTGATAGCTGTTGGTTTGTGTAGAGATTGGTGATTGTGCTGCTTGTTCTTCCCCACTGTTACTGCTATGCCATTTACATTTCTTTCCGCAACTTTCAAATCTCTTTCCAGTTCCCTTATCTAAAAACCCCAGTTAGAATAGAATAGGAGCCGGCCTTCTCCGAAGATTGGCACGGAAGGCATCCCTTCCTTCCGGCCTTTCAAGGTTGGTCCAGGTCTAGGGCGCATACCCAAACCAAATCCTTTCCCAGGGCAGATTTGTGGCCAACAGTAACCTGCCAAATGCAAAAGCAAACGACAAATTCCACCTTATGGTGGGGATAATTGTGCCAACCATGTGCGTCTTTCTCCTAACATATTCTAACAGGATAGAACATATAATTCCTCTTAGCTTGGCATAGAATTCATTTAAAGTATTATTAATGTTTAAGGTTTCAAGTCATTTCCATATGTGGAACTTGTGAGTTCCTGTCTCCATCTGAGGTATTACAGTCTTTCGACTCATTCCCTTGAGCTTCATTCACACACAATTGGAATGGGTCAACCCAGTATTGACATACTGCCAATTCATAAAGATACACAAGCTTAATCTGTCTATAGCCAAATTTAAAAAAGAGACTATGAAGAGTTTATCCCATATCAAGTTTCAATTTCCAACCATTAAGATATTTACGACAAGTGACACTGCAACATTAATGAACATGATAGTTAAAAATCCAACCATGACCTTTAAATGCATCATATTCCTCATGCTACAGGACTTCCCATTATGATTATGCTTGCTTCCCTTAACAAGTACTAGCCATCACAGTTGTATTCCTTCATTCACACACAGCATTCAACAAACATCTATTTTGCATGAAAGAAAACTGTCCATTTTGGGCAACACAGCAGGTTTTAAGGCAGGCAACAGATCAAGCAAATGGACCCATTTCATGACCAAGATAGATATCAGCTCTTAGGGCCTATCAAGGCTTATAAATCCATCCATGAAATTATTTTCAAAAGCCCTTAAAAGAACATTCAAGAAAACTGGAAGAGTTGAGCAAGGAACCAATCATAAGAAGCTATGTTTTGCCTCATACATGCAAATGAAAAACTTAACATAGCAGTCCTCTATTTCTTCCGTTAGAAATCCAAGTTTAGCAATCCCTTTTTCCATCCAAATGTTAATCATTGAATATATTTCTTCCTTGAATACCATGCACCTTTGACATCAATGACAACTCAATACTTCTAACATTCTAGGCTCACCATCATCAGTTAACAAAGCAAAAGAGGACTGATAAACAGGAGAATACCTTTCTGGACACCTTTGTGGACGTGTAGATAATCTAACTCAATGATCTATTGATTGTGGCTCTTGGTCTTGTGACCGTTGTGGCTGCTCTACTTGCTGTTCTACTTTTTGTTCTACTTGTTGTTCTGCATGCTGATCAAAAACTTCAGCATGTTGATTTTCATATTCATCTTCGTTCATATCTACTTCAACTGGTACAACATTAGGAGTTTGCTGTACCTCCTTCCTTTGCATGGATTTTCCATCAAAAATAACATCCCGGCTAATAATTACCTTGTGGGCAATAGGATCCCACAGTCTATACCCCTTCACTGTATCTCCGTAGCCGAGAAAAACACATTTGCTTGACTTTGGGTCAAGTTTGGACCTTTTTCTTTAGGCAAATGGGAAAACACATCACAACCAAAGGTACGCAAATGAGAGTAATCAACTGGCTTACAACACCAAACCTCCTTCGGAATATGTCCATCCAACGCAGTTGTAGGTGACCTGTTAATAATATAAACACTTGTATTAACAGCCTGTGCCTAGAACTTTTTATCCAACATGGCCGCGCTGTGCATGTTTCTTGCACGTTCCATGATTGTGCGATTCATCCACTCAGCCACACCATTTTGCTGTGGAGTATATGGTACAGTCTTCTGGTGCTTAATTCCTTCTTGCTTAAAAATTTTATCAAATTCCTTGGAGCAATATTCACCCCCATTATCTAACTTGAGACGTAAAATGTTGCCCAAACTTTTCTCTACTCATGCTTTGAACTCTTTAAATTTTTACAAAGCTTCTAACTTCTTTAAAAAATAAACCCACACTCTCCTAGAATAATCATCTATAAAAGTCAGAAAATAGATAGCACCATTTAAGGACTGAGTGGGGACTGGTCCAAATATATCTGAATGTATAAGTTGCAGAAAATCAGAACTCTTATCAGGGCTTGCAGTAAACCGAACCCTCTTTTGTTTACCAAAAATACAATGCTCACATAAGTCTAAATTACAAGACTTAATCCCAGAAAGCATACCTCGTTCATGCAGAATTTTCAGACCTTTTTCACTCATATGTCCTAGGCGTTGATGCCATAGCATTACTGCATCCTGAGCATTTCTAGAATTTCCTACTGCTACATGGTTTGTCACCGTATCATTGCATAAACGGTATAGGGTCCCATAAGATTCTCCTTTTGCTACTACAAGAGCTCCTCTGGTAATTTTGCAATAGTTGTTACCGAAAGTGACAAAATACCCTAGCTTATCCATCATCTTGATTGAGAGCAGATTCTTCCGCAAATCAGGCACATGTCGTACATCACATAACATCCTTTCTCTACCATTGTCCAACCTGATCCTTATATCCCCTCTTCCCACAATTTCTAAGGGATGATCATCACCTAAGTAGACCATCCCACCACAGTATGGCTGATATTTGTCAAACCAGTCTCTATGAGGAGACATGTGGAAAGATGCACCCGAGTCCAAAACCCAGGTATATAAAACATATCTGCTGTTGCTGATACAGAAAGCCTCACAAGTTGCCGTCTCTCCTGAATCTGCTGTATTGGCCTCAACTGATGGCTGAATTTGCTTTTCACCATTCTTTTCCTTTTTTAATTGCCAACCGTCCTTCTTTGAGTGCCCTGGCTTCCCACAATGCCAGCACTTCCCTTTCTGCTTGCATCCTTTAGACTTAGATCTGGACTATGATCTACCTTGTTTACTCCTCTCGAAAGATCGACATCTCACAGATAGGGCTTCATTGGTTGAGGGTTCCAGAGACGTTTTTCGCCTCAACTCTTCTGCCAACAAAGCGGTTACCACATCATCAAATTTTAGAGCTCCTGATGATGCATTACTGATGGTCATCACCATATGATCCTAGGTGTCCGGGAGGGAACAAAGTAGGGTGATAGCTCTGTCCTCATCCTCCATCTTCACACTAACTGAAACCAGTTTACTGATGAGGGTATTGAACTCATTCAAATGATCTGCCACAAATGAACCCTCCATCCTCAGGCTATAAAGCTGTTTTTTCAAAAAAATCTTATTTGTTGCTGATTTTGTTTCATACAACTTTTCAAGCTTCTACCAAAGGGCTTCCGCAATATTTTCTTCAACAACATTGAACAAGACGGAGTCTGCTAGGCAGAGATAGGTTGTAGAAACCGCCTTCCCGTCCAACGTTGCCCACTCCTCATCTTTCATGCTGCTTGGTTTACTCGTGACCCCTTTCATGACTAGGGCTTGGTCATTCTGAACCAACAAATCCTCCTTCATATTCCATAGGGCGAAGTTCCTGCCATCAAATTTCTCAATCTCGAACTTGGTTACACCTCCTATCATTGTTTCAGCTCCCACTCGCACAAAACCTTATGCTCTGATACCAAATGTTGGTCAAAACTTAAAATTTTACCTGCAAGCAAAAAACACAATGACACAGAAAATTATAGTAACACAGAGATTTTACGTGGAAACTTGCAGTGTGCAGGAAAAACCATGGGGCAATGACAGCTTCGTTATTTTATTGATTTCAGCAAACTTTACATTCACACAACTTATGTACATGCAAGGGGTTGTTCCCCTTTTATAGATAAATGAAGGCTTCGAAAACTGTTCGTTTCCTCTCCCAAAGGAAGACTCCGAAAACTGTTCGTTTCATCTTCCGGAGCTACACGTCTGGCGGCTACCCGTCTGGAACAACCTGTCTAGATGTCTGGAGCTAGACGTCTGGAACAAATTGTCTAGACGTCTGGAGCTAGACGTCTGCAGCTACCCATTTGGACGTCTGCAGCTACCTTTTTCTGAAGAACATTAGAGATCTGGATAGTGACTTCATCTCCTAACATGTAAGAGGACAAGCCCTTGTTTACACGAGATGAATTGGAAAACATAGAGCAAGAGGCTTATGCAAAGGAATAGGAAGAGGCATGAGTGCAAGAAGAGTGAGCACAAAGAGGAGAGGAAGAGCTAAGGGAAGGGAGAGGATCTTGCTCAATAGATGAGTTGTATCAGACTGTTTTGTCATTTTGAGACATTTTCTTACTGCTTCTGTATAATTAGATTTTGAATTCAATATAAAGCTACTATTCAGTCTGTAAATTACCTTGTTTTGTACACACGTATGTGCATTTTTTTTTATTTTTTATAATAATAGTTTATACCTTCTAGCTTAGAGGATTAAACTCGTATATGTCCTAAAGTAAGTTGGATAGAGATACATGAAAAAACATTTATTCTTTTGTGAAAATTACATCATTTTACACATTATTTATTTACTGAGCTTCCACAAAGTCAATGAGTCCTGGTTAAAAAGGCCTTGCTGAGTCAGTGTGTCAATTAGAAATGGCCCTGCAAGTCTTTGCCATGTCCAAGTTATTAAAGAAGTTCCATATACAAATATGTTGGTTATTGGCAACAAATATTACGCTCAGTTTCATATTGCTTTCTGCTAGGAAGAAACCAGATTGGGCATATTCATAACTTTGTATCTGCTCACCTAAGCCCTTGAGAACCACCATTTTTGACAGATGGTAACAGTTTTTGGCATAGTGATTGGTTAAATAGATCCCACATATGGTCTTCAATATCCAGATTGCTTGTTTGAGTCTTGTGGCTGGTCAGAGTGATCCTCAGTGGTGCCATGAGAAGTCTATTCATAGTGGTACATGCCTTATGCTGATTTTTATTTGTTCTACCACATTTGTTATCTGCATTCCTTGACTATAAAAGGGACACACGTGCTGTATTAGATATGAAAAGTTTAGGCAATGCAATCATAATTGTAAATCTGTAAGTTTAGACAATCTGAGCTTTTATTTCTTGTAAGTTTGAAGCAAGTGGCAAAAATTTCTGAGGTGCACTAACATCCAAAATGAAATGATATAAGCTTCTATAGTCAAAACTTTTATTCTGTTTTTTCTGCCCATAACTTCAGAAAACATAACAAGTGCACTGATACATAGTTTAAGAGTGCCCAAGTTGGTCTATTTCATTTTGCTCACGACTCATTTGCTGTATAACATATGAAATTTTATGTCTACAGATATCTAGATCCTCAATACTACTTGAGACGTCACCTATCGCCATCAAGTGATGTGTATAGCTTTGGGGTAGTTTTACTTGTTCTGGTATCTGGACAAAAAGCCATTGATCATACTCGCATGGATGAATTTAACCTTGTGGAATGGGTACTGGCAACATATTTAACTCCGAAGTCAAGCAACTATGTTCTAATTCTTACCTTGAATTAAATGCATGGATTCTGTTGCTTTACAAATTCACCAAGTTGGATTCCATGAGCTCTCTTCAAGGCCAACAATGCTTTTTACAGTTCTCTAAACCAATTTCGTGAATCTTATTGCATGACAGGTCAATATCAAGTTTCAGGAGGGTGACATTAAGTCAATTATAGACTCAAATCTCAATGATGACTACAATATTGAGGAGGTGAGAACTCTGACAGAGTTGGCCCTCAAGTGTGCTGAATTTGAGAAGTCTGGGCGTCCATCAATGAAAGTAAGTGATGGCAGAATCTGGTTTGACATTTTCATTTTAAAGAACATTAATTGCATGGCAATGTATAACTCAATCCCCATGTTGTACCCAGGAAGTGTTATCTACACTGGAGCCTTTGCTAAAGAAGACTGTTGCTGGGAACATGGGTTCCCAGTTTTTCTAGTACAAGGTTTTTGCAAAAAGCTTTTGTCCATCTCTTCATTATTCTATGAGTGATAAACTACAAACAGCACAAGAACCCATCCAAACTATTCAATAGAGATAATTGAAAAGCACATTTCTGAGTGTCACAAAAACCAAGTACCAATCTTTATGTTGAACTAGAACCATATAGTGCCACTTTGTATCTTCTGTAATCCTTTCTGAAATAAGCTTATCATGTGAGCTTTCATGCACGACATTTTTACCATTCCCTTCCTCTGTAACTATAATGCAATTTACTTTTTCATTTTTATTCTTTTTGGGCAGGCAATTTTCCTGTCAAATGTAATTAAACTGATATAACACCAGTTTGTTGATGCAATTGGTGTTTGGGTTGTTTATGACAAACTGCTTAGCGTTCCAGCAGAAACATGTATAAGCTGATATCAACTGACATTACACCTGTAATGAATTTTTTTTAACTATAAAAAAAGGAAAAAGAAAATTGAAAATATTAGTGATTACTATCGTAAACACATTCAACCTTCTATAATGCTGGTTTCATTAAGCAACTCTGATGCCAATGGCATTTGACAATTATTGTCGTTTCAAATTGTTTTACCATATTAGAATCCACAAATGAATTGATTACTGGTTAAAGGTGATCTTAATGCTTTCAAGCCCCAATATAAGCAATGTGGACAATTGACTGTAAGTCCCGTTACAATTACCATTCAAATATGACAGCTGACTTGACTGTTAAGTCATGCTGCAAATGAGATATGTTACTTCTTTCTATATGTGCATGGCAACACTCAATGATAAAGAAAATGGTCAATCTAAGGTAGTACCTCAGGTTAAACATGTTTTTTTTTTGTAAGTTATATGTGGTTTCTATTGGGGGCCACTCCCATCAAAATACCAAAATATTACATTTGCTGCAGCATACCTTTTTATCACAAATTTTTCATTTCTTTTCTCTTAAATATATTCTTCAAATTCTTCGAGTGTTATGTTTCTGCAATCAGCTCCTTGACATCATTTTGAGTGAGATAAAATCTCACTTGGCCAGTTGCCTTCTAAAATTTAAATTTCATTGGGATGAAATTCAACACTACAATTCGCTAATTTACCTGCCACCCGATTTCCTTCTCTATAAATATGCCCACGCTTCCAAGAGATTGCCTCTAATAATAGATGATGAACAACAACAATAATATTATTTTTTATCTAGTCTCTCACATTTCTTAACAACATTGATGATAATTTGTCAATCCCCTCAATTGAAATATCCATATTTTTTCTACTGCAATTTTAATCCTTGTAAGAAGTGCTCTAGCCTCTGCATATTTGTTAGTTGAAGTTTCATATGATTCTAAATAAGTGAGGAGAATTTTGCCTTAACTATTTTTAAAAACACCACCTCCACCAACTTTTCCTGAATTTCCTTTAGAAGCACCATCAAAATTAATTTTAATAAACCCAATTTTTTGACATTTCTATTTTACCTTTACATGAAGTAGATCATTTATTTTAATTCCATTATCACAAATGATTCTTGTATGTATGTTCAAGTCATGTAGCCAAGTTACTAACCCCTCTTACCTCAAGTAAAACATGTTGAAGCTTATGGTTGTGTCTCTTTTATTATTAATTTCCTTTATGTAAATAAGGATATTGAATTGAGTTTGTTTTTTTTTTTTTCTTTTAATCTAAATAAATGTCTTAGGTAAATTTTATTATTACATACTTCTAAAATTTCAAGCAAAACAAACTTCACTTCAATGACAGTTAGAATCTCAAATGTGTTAAAAACTTGGGCTCTCCCAACTTCAGCTAGTGCCAAATGATTAAAAAAAAATCTTCAAAATATGTATGTGGTAATTTAATAAAAGTTTATTAGTTATTTATTTTATAATTTAAATGTTGTCTTATGTGAAATACTATTAATATGTTCTAAAATATTCAATTAATCTTACAAAATTCATTTCATGTATCATAATACCTATGTGATCTTGTCAAATGGCATAAACTCAATGATTTACTCCTCATCATCTAAGGAAGAGACTAAGGTTTAAATCTTGCCAAGTGTGATTGTTGGCAATGGAATCAACCTAGTTATAGATTTTCTAAGTCTACAGCGCCCTAGACCCGCTACCAAGCATTGAATGTCCGAAGGAAAGGAATGTCCTTCGTGACAATCTCCAGTAGGGTTGGTTCCGAAAATAAAAATGGGGTTTTTGAGATAAGGGTTAGGAAGGTACTGAAAGGGATGAAATGACTTAAAGGAATGGGAAAAGGCTAAAATCCAGAAATGCAGGGTGATGGACAGGAAGCACGATAGACAACCTAAATACTTGAACCAACAACAATAAAAACAATAGACTTTTAACAGAAACCAACATTAAACCTTCAGAACTGTATAAACTCCAGGGGTATTCTAGGGATTTGTCCTTTACCGACAGCTAAATCCTGATAACAGAATTAGGCTATATGGTAAAGAGGCTAATTTAACATAAATAACATGATAGAAGTCTTACACAGAGATGGAAGATTCAAAGTCGGAGCTAGGAAGCAGATTTCAAAGTACAAAGCTGCTTCTCTAGCAGATATTGTCCATCCTTAATTACAGAGAAAAGGTAAGCTTTTATAGGGAATTCTACGTCCTTACACATTAATGCCCAACCACTCCCGCAACGGTGACAGGTGGATTTGATTCCGGAACTAACTTGCAGCAGTCAATTCGGCCTTGCAGATAACTCAGCATTGAAGGTAGAAGGTTTCGACGATCTGCCACGATCAGACGACTTAGAGCGCAGCTTGGAGTTGGTTTAATCAGTCAATGGCAGATTTACAGCAGCCCCTGACAGTTTCGGGCATCTTATGGCGGTTTTGGGCAGTTTGCATTGCATTTGGGGCCCTCTAGGAGTTTCGCTCCATAACTGGAGCAACAGGGTCTTTTCATGCCTTAGAAATTTTTTGGTGTTTCTACCTTGGGTGTCACTCCCTAGGTGGAGTGACAGAAGCTTTCGCTCCACTTGTGGAGTGCCTGGCCCTTTGACCAAGATGTTGATTTCGCTTTGCACCTAGTCTTAATTTCGCTCCTGGTGGAGCGCTTGCAAGTTTGACCGTCTTTGACTTTCTTTTTGGACACTTAGCCATATTTGCTTCTCTCTAAGCCCTTCTAGCCCTTCGCTCCACTGGTGGAGCGATAGGGCATGTCACTCCACTAGTGGAGCGATAGGGGTTTTGATCACTTTGACCTATTTTACACTTGCTTTAATATGTTATCGTTTGGTTTTCACTCCACTGGTGGAGCGCTTGGGAGATACACTCCACTGGTGGAGCGCTTGCTGATTTGACCAAACTTTGATCTGGTTTGCACCCTTTCTTTGCCAACAACTTCTTTTTAGCTTTGTACCTTTTGGGACCTTCACTCCACTGGTGGAGCGACAAGGAATTTTGCACCATTGGTGGAGCGATAGGTCCTTTGACCCAAAAGTTTGACTTTTTGGGACTTTCTTTTGCGAAACACTTCACTGTGCGAATTTTCAGAGTGTCGCTCCACTGGTGGAGCGATTGAAGCTTTGACCACTTTGACTTTTTGTACTTAACCCCTCTAACCTGTTTTTCGCTTGGAGTGTCGCTCCATAGGTGGAGCGACTGGGGGTTTCGCTCCAATTAGTGGAGCGACTATAGCCTTGACCCTGCTTTGACTTTCATTCACACACAACCATTTTTTGTTTCTTTAAAAGCCTTTTTGGCCTTTCGCTCCACTAGTGGAGCAACATCACCTTTTAACAGAAAAACATGCTAAAAAATGCCCAAGTGTTGGAAATCACTACCATATGCGCAAATATGAAAAGAAATTTGCAAAAAACCAGTAAGGAAGAGAACATATCCATAACATCGCCCATGCTAAAACATCTACAATTTTGCATGCGATACGACCGAAAAAGTACAGAAAAGGTAAAGGAACCACAAAATGTGAAAGAATACAGTATTAAGCTAAAGAGATAGCTGGTGAAAACATAGCAACATAACATCTTCACCATTTTTAAATGGAAAAAGAGAAGTTTTACAATGATTGTCTCAAAATTGCATACATGAAATTTGACAAAATGTGGCAAAACTGGCAACATCTTTGGCGGCTCGCGGGGTATTGAGCCTACCTCAATGCAAAGATCCCAGGGCTTATCCTTGGGTTTCAGAGTCCTCTTCGCTCTCAGGATCTTCGGACTATTCCTCAGACTGCTCCTCGCTGCTGCTTGCTACCTCTTCAGGCCTGTCTTTCTCTTCATATTCTTCATCCTCCTCTGACTCTTCTCCTTGTTCTTCTGTTTCCTGTGCCTTAAAATCTGGCTCACTTTCCGTTTCTTTTTCCTTCTCCTGCTCATGTGGGTGGGGAAGGAACCTATCTAGGGAGCTCTTAAACACATGCTTGTATACTGTGGAAGCGTCAATCCAACGTTCAAGGGAGAAAGTTGGTTGCTTCTAGAGCTCCTGGATTAGGCAACGGTAGGTCTCGATGCCAGCAAAATCCAATCTTCGATCGAATTCCTATAAGCAAGACTCGATTTGGGCGTACTTAGCCATGAAAAGAATCACTTGAGAATCTGAACTCAAGTCCTCTCAAGCGTCAATGTCTGAGGGGTTGTCAACAAATGTTGACCATATGGGCTCTAACTCCTCAAGTGATGGAATGGGTCCTTCAGGGTCTATGAAGCCGGGGACGCCAATTTTAGCGAGGGTAGCGAAAAGTACCATAGCGAAAAGTACCGTAGCAAAACCTCCCTTTCTTGCTTGAGGGCATCCGAGAGATGGTGAGATTTTTTGGCTAAGTCAACCTTCGCGAAGAAAGAGCACAGAGTCATCTTTGTTGTCGCCTAGGATCGAGCCAGAGGGCTCATAGGAGTTAGGTGAACGGTCACATCTTCGATTTTTTAGAGCTACATGGCCAAATCTAGCCAATGATTAACGTTTGCTTGGGTGGATTCCAAATTTGAGTTACTAGCTGCAACTGCCTCTTGAGCCTCCTTGAAAAATACCCAAACTGTAACTCCTCGCACAGCTCTTGTCAGGAAATCTACTAGGAACTGCAGGTGCATCTCCTTAAGGCGCTCCTTAGAGAAGGTGATAGGCTTCGCTGTTTTCTCTGCTAACTCACCCTACAATTCGTGGTTTTGAATGGTGAGCGCTTGAATCTCCTGATTGGCCTCGGTGCGTGACCTCATATGACGATCGCATGCCTTGGAAAGTTTGTCATTCTCTTCCTCTAGCGAAAGGATTTTCTGCTTCAATGGCACACCTTCAGATTCCAACGCCTCGATCTGCCTCTTTGTTGCTGCTAAGGCCTCCTCAAGCTCAAGGTTCTTAGACTGCTCCTGAAAGAAGCGCTCCTTGTAATATTCACCGTGAGCATAGATGGAGCCCATGTCAATCTATATGTCGCCCATATTTCGCATCGTATTCATTTTGGATACATCCTCCACAGTATGGCAGAAGGCATAATCAACCGGGGTCATCTTCAAATTCTTCGAGTGTTATGTTTTTGCAATCAGCTCCTTGACATCATTTTGAGTGAGATAAATTCTCACTTGGCCAGTTGCCTTCTAAAATTTAAATTTCATTGGGATGAAATTCAACACTACAATTCGCTAAATTACCTGCTACCCGATTTCCTTCTCTATAAATATGCCCACAGTTCCAAGAGATTGCATCTAATAATAGATGATGAAAATCAGCAATAATATTATTTTTTATCCAGTCTCCACATTTCTTAACAACTTTGATGATAATTTTCCAATCCCCTCAATTGAAATATCCATATTTTTTCTACTGCAATTTTAATCCTTGTAAGAAGTGCCCTAGCCTCTGCATATTTGTTAGTTGAAGTTTCATATGATTCTAAATAAATGAGGAGAATTTTGCCTTCACTATTTTTAAAAACACCACCTCCACCAACTTTTCCTGAATTTCTTTTAGAAGCATCATCAAAATTAATTTTGATAAAATAAATTTTGATAAACCCAATTTTTGGACATTTCTATTTTACCTTTACATGAAGTAGATTATTTATTTTGATTCCATTATCACAAATGATTCTTGTATGTATGTTCAAGTCATGTAGCCAAGTTATTAACACCTCTTACCTCAAGTGAAACATGTTGAAGCTTATGGTTGTGTATCTTTTATTATTAATTTCCTTTATGTAAATAAGGATATTGAATTGAGTTTGTTTTTTTTTTTTTTTTCTTTTAATCTAAATAAATGTCTTAGGTAAATTTTATTATTACATACTTCTAAAATTTCAAGCAAAACAAACTTCACTTAAATGACAGTTAGAATCTCAAATGTGTAAAAAACTTGGGCTCTCCCAACTTCAGCTAGTGCCCAATGATTAAAAAACAATCTTCAAAATTTGTATGTGGTAATTTAATAAAAATTTATAAGTTATTTATTTTATAATTTAAATGTTGTCTTATATGAAATACTATTAATATGTTCTAAAATATTCAATTAATCTTACAAAATTAATTTCATGTATCATAATACCTATGTGATCTTGTCAAATGGCATAAACTCAATGATTTACTCCTCACCATCTAAGGAGAGACTAAGGTTTAAATCTTGCCAAGTGTGATTGTTGGCAATGGAATTAGCCTAGTTATAGATTTTCTAAGTCTACAATGCCCTAGACCCATTGCCAAGCATTGAATGTCCGAAGAAAAGGAATGTCCTCCGTGATAATCTCCAGTAGGGCTGGTTCCAAAAATAAAAATGGGGTTTTTGAGATAAGGGTTAGGAAGGTACTGAAAGGGATGAAATGACTGAAAGGAATGGGAAAAGGCTAAAAGCCAGAAATACGGGGTGATGGACAGGAAGCACGATAGACAACCTAAATACTTGAACCAACAACAATCAAAACAATAGACTTTTAACAAAAACCAACATTAAACCTTCAGAACTGTATAAACTCCAGGGGTATTCTAGGGATTTGTCCTTTACTGATAGCTAAATCCAGATAACAGAATTAGGCTATATGGTAAAGAGGCTAATTTAACAGAAATAACATGATAGAAGTCATACACAGAGATAGAAGATTCAAAGTCGAAGCCAGAAGTCTGTATTTCGAAAGCAGATTTCAAAGTACAAAGTTGCTTCTCTAGCAGAGATTGTCCATCCTTAATTACAGAGAAAAGATCAGCTTTTATAGGGAATTCTACCTCCTTAAAATTTAATGCCCAACCACTCCCGCAGCGGTGACAGGTAGATTTGATTCTGGAACTGACTTGCAGCAGTCACTTCGGCCTTGCAGATAACTTAGCATTGAAGGCAGAAGGTTTCGATGATCTGCCATGATCAGACGACTCAGAGCGCAGCTTGGGGTCGGATTAATCAGTCAATGGCAGATTTACAGCAGCCCCTGACAGTTTCGAGCATCTTCATGGCGGTTCTGGGCAGTTTGCACTGCATTTAGGGCCCTCCAGGAATTTCGTTCCATAATTGGAGCAACCGGGTCTTTTCATGCCTTAGAAACTTTTTGGTGTTTCTGCCTTGGGTGTCGCTCCCTAGGTGGAGTGACAAAAGCTTTTGCTTCACTTGTGGATCGCCTGGCCCTTTGACCAATATGTTGATTTCTCTTTGCACCTGGTCTTAATTTCGCTCCTGGTGGAGCACTTGCAAGTTTGACCGTCTTTGACTTCCTTTTTGGACACTTAGCCATATTTGCTTCTCTCTAAGCCCTTCTAGCCCTTCGCTCCACTGGTGGAGGGATAAGGCATGTCGCTCCACTAGTGGAGCGATAGGGGTTTTGATCGCTTTGACCTCTTTTACACTTGATTTAATATGTCACCGTTTGGTTTTCGCTCCACTGGTGGAGTGCTTGGGAAATTTGCTCCACTAGTGGAGCGCTTGCTAATTTGACCAAAATTTGATCTGGTTTGCACCATTTCTTTGCCAACAACTTCTTTTTAGCTTTGTACCTTTTGGGACCTTCGCTCCACTGGTGGAGCGATAGGGACTTTTGCTCCATTGGTGGAGCGATAAGTCCTTTGACCCAAAAGTTTGACTTTTTGGGACTTGCTTTCGCTAAACGCTTCACTGCGCGCCTTTTCGGAGTGTCATTCCACTAGTGGAGCGACATGGAGTTTTACTCCACTGGTGGAGCGACTGAAGCTTTGACCACTTTGACTTTTTGTACTTAACCCTTCTAACCTATTTTTTGCTTGGAGTGTCGCTCCATAGGTGGAGCGACTGGGGGATTCGCTCTAGTTAGTGGAGCGACTATAGCCTTGACCCTGCTTTGACTTTCTTTCACACACTTAGCCATTTTCGTTTCTTTAAAACCCTTTTTGGCCTTTCACTCCACTAGTGGAGCGACAACACCTTTTAACAGAAAAACATGCTAAAAAATGCCTAAGTGCTGGAAATCACTACCATATGGGCAGATATGAAAATAAATTTGCAAAAAAATAGTAAGGAAGAGAACATATCCATAACATCGCCCATGCTAAAACATCTACAATTTTGTATGCGATACGACCGAAAAAGTACAGAAAAGGTAATGGAACCACAGAATGTGAAATAATACAGTCTTAAGCTAAAGAGATAGTTGGTGAAAACACAACATAACATCTTGACCATTTTTAAATGGAAAAAGAGAAGTTTTACAATGATTGTCTCAAAACTGCATACAACATGAAATTTGACAAAATATGGCAAAATTGGCAACATCTCTGGCGGCTCACGGGGTATTGAGCCTGCCTCAATGCAAAGATCCCAAGCCTTATCCTTGGGTTTCAGAGTCCTCTTCGCTCTCAGGATCTTCGGACCGTTCCTCAGACTGCTCCTCGCTGCATCTTGCTACCTCTTCAAGCTTGTCTTTCTCTTCATCTTCTTCATCCTCCTCTGACTCTTCTCCTTGTTCTTCTGTTTCCTACGCCTTGGAATCTGGCTCACTTTTCGTTTATTTTTCCTTCTCCTGCTCACGTGGGTGGGGAAGAAACCTGTCCAGGGAGCTCTTAAACACATGCTCGTATACTGTGGAAGTGTCAATCCAACGTTCAAGGGAGAAAGTTGGCTACTTTTGGAGCTCCTGGATTAGGCAATGGTAGGTCTTAATGCACTCAATGTCAGTAAAATCCAATCTTCGATCGAACTCCTACAAGCAAGACTCGATTTGGGCGTACTTAGCCATGAAAAGAATCACTTGAGCATCTGAACTCACGTCCTCCCAAGCATCAATGTTTGAGGGATTGTCAACAAATGTTGACCATATGGGCTCTAACTCCTCAAGCGATGGAATGGGTCCTTCAAGGTCTGTGAATCTAGGGATGCCAATTTTAGTGAGGGTATTGAAGTACCGCAGCAAAACCTCCCTTTCTTGCTTGAGGGCATCCGAGATATGGTGAACTTTTTTGGCTAAGTCAACCTTCACGAAGAAAGAGCGCAGAGTCATCTTTGTTTTCGCCTAGGATCGAGCCAGAGGGCTCATAGGAGTTAGGTTAATGGTCACGTCTTTGATTTTCCGTAGCTATGTGGCCAAATCTAGGCAATTATTAACGTTTTCTTGGGTGGATTCCAAAGTTGAGTTTCCAGCTGCAACTACCTTCTGAGCTTCCTTGAAAAATACCCAGACTGTAACTCCCTGCATAGCTCTTGCCAGGCTAGGAACTGCAAGCGCATCTCCTTGAGGCTCTCCTTAGAGAAGATGACAGGCTTCGTTGTTTTCTCTTCTAACTCAGCCTTCAATTCGTGGTTTTGAATGGTGAGCGCTTGAATCTCCTAATTGGACTCGGCATGTGACCTCATATGATGATCGCACGCCTTGGAAAGTTCATTATACATCTTCGAGAACTTGTCATTGATTGTCAGTGGTTAGTTCAAAGACGTCTTGTCGTTGTGGACCCTCATGATCCACCACTGTTTGATCTTATCATTTGACCAATGTTGCAGTTTGACCTTCATCGCCGCAAAAACACTCCTGGGCAGCTTGTGCTCCGGGTTGACAACCGGGTCGTACTCGCTCTCCATGGTGTAAAAATCAAGCCAGGGAGGCAAGGGTGCCATCTCGTCGATGTGCCACTCCAACTCGAGCCCTTTTGGATTATTTCATTGTTTTTCCATGTCGAGATGAGGGCAACAATGAAAGGACTTCACTCCAAGGTGATCCCGGATGATGTCATGTGGGTCATACCTCCAGCGTTGGGGGAGCTCGATCAACCCATAGTCGAAAAGTGTCATGGTAAGCATAGCGTTCTGACCACACTACATCACTTTTATTTCCCCGAACTCGAAAGGCGTAGAGCATATGGTCTTCTTTCCTCGAACCTTCCTGTACAACTTGTTGGTGTAGTCGTGCTGCCAGGCGACCTCCAGGGCAAACAGATAGGGTGTGGCATAAAAGGGCAACAAAAAAGGCTTTTCTGTAAACCTGTAAATCCTGACCACCAAGCCCTAGGTGAGCAAAAAAATATCTCCTAGTTTCTCGTCCACCACCTTGTCTCTCAACCCCACAAGGACTCACTCATAGTGGTCGTATATCAGCTCCAGTGTTGACCCCAAGAAAACCTGGTTGAAGACATAGTATGATTCATCTCTGGACAAGCTCTACGTCCAAAGGTAAATCGGTAACGCTCTGCCCTCTTCGTTCGTCTGATTCTTCGTGATGTAGGGGAACTTATCATGCAGATGCCAAAAGAAGTACCACACCAAGGGGAGCAAATCTAGAATTGGTCGTCTCTGTGGCTTTGCAAATAGGACAATGATCCGTGCAACTGCCGCACCAAGAACTCCGTCTAGTCGAAGAAAATTGGGCTAGCACCTAACTTCATCTTGGACGGGAAGTAAATCTCGTTCTCGAAGATGGACTGCACCATGAATACTTGCCAGTTGTAGATCACCTTGTCGATGGAAATCCCCATCACCCATGCCAGGATGGAATAAATATTGCGATGGGCAAATTCTGTTAAGAGTTTGGTAGTTGGGGAAATTCTTCAGACGATGCTGCTCCTCCCAGTTGTCCTCTCATAAACTAGTGCATCTCAGGCATCGACTGATACTTGGCATCATGCTCATCACTGTTGATTTTTCTAGGAATACAATTAGGTGAGAGCGTCTTTCCACAGGCAAAGGCCTCTTGAACAATGTCAACCATGATGGCAAAGAACACATCTATCTTGGAATTCCGCAACGTTCTTGTCTGGGCGTCATAGAAACGTGACACCATCTGCACAAACTCTAAGCAGTGATGTACAGGCGTGCACATGTAAAAGAACAAGTGCGAATGATAAACGACAGCCAATGGGTTCCCAATCAGGTCTTCTCTATGCGCCTTCTCAATGTCTTGGCGCAACTGGTCCATATCCTTGTGCGTCATCATACAATCCCAAAACCAAAAAATATTATCTTTTGGAGGTGTCAATTTTATCGGCTTCTCACATTTTCATGGCTTCTTTGAGCCGCTCTCCTTCGAGGGCATCGCCTTCTCCTTGGGCGCATTTTGCTTAGGCTCCCCATTCTTCTTGCCCATGGATTCCAAACAAATTGATACAGCTCGAACTTGAACAAATAGACGTTTGAAAAGAATACTAGTCGCTATGGCAGTAGTAAAACAAAATTGCAATTGAGTGGTGGAAATTCTCCTAGGAACTCTTCACCTTATAGCTCCAAATTCAAATATACCACCCTAAATGCGCACATTAGAAGTTAATGTAGGTGAAGATCGTGGGCACAATCGTGCACCTCTGATTCGCTCACGTGCAGGTAGCTCGCATTTGGAAATGACAAAAAAAATAGCGTCAGACAAGAAAGCTTCCTTGGGGCGCGCACGCTTCTCGGGAGGAGCGCTCACTCGGATCTGCCACGGGGGCACGTTTCAAACACTCTGAGGCAAAAAATGATTTGATTGGATGGATGTAGAGGGGTACCAATTTATAGCGCAAATCTAAGGTTAGAAAACACCCTTCGATTCGATCCTTACTTGACACTTGGCACGCTTTTCTAATTGGACGACTTTTAGAAAAAGCAACTCTTTTTTAGGAAAGGAGGGCATTCGCTCCACAAGTAAAGTGAATGGGACTTTCGCTCCATTGGTGAAGCGAAAGAGGTTGTCGCTCCACCAATGGAGCGACAGGTGATGAGGCCCGGAAATGCCTCAATCATAACATGTTTTGAACACTAAAAATGCCTATAAACTCTTATGTTTTATCTGATATGTTAGTTAAGTTGATTCAATATGTTGTATATTAACCATTTTGCATGATCAATGTATTTGGAATATTATATGCTGATTTTACAACTTTTTGCATAGTTTTGTGTTCTTTTTGCTATGATTTGCTAAAATGGGATATGCTTAGAATAATAGCAGACATTTCACTAATCATGTTTTGATTTGTCTCAAGCAATTATTTCACCTAAATGCGGCAACGAGTGCAAGCAAACTATTGTTGTGCAGCAAAAACTGGTCTTTCCCATGTAAATTCCAGCCAGTTGTCCATAAATAGCAAGGCATGGAATTCACATGTGGAAAGAGATGAAGACCATTGGAATTTGATCTTAGGAGATAACCCACCTAAGAGATGCAGAAGAAATCACTGGAAAAGCACACATTTGTTCATTCCGAAGTATCTTCGGAATGAACAGATATCTTCGAAATGAGCAGATCTTCGGAATGAAGAATGCAGTGATCTTCGGAATGAAGAATGCAGTATCTTCGAAATGAGCGATCTTCGAAATGAGAATTGCATTGTCTTCGGAATGAAGCCACTTATCTTCGGAATGAAAACAGAATGTGCTTTTTGACTTGTTGACCGATTTTTGAAGCCGAAAAAAGGGAAATAAAGGTTGGAAAAGGTAAAGGAAAAGATCTTCCATCTGTCTTTGCCGTCATTGCCGACCAAAGCCATCATTAAGGAAAAGATCAAGTTTTAATCTTCTTCTAGGATAAAACCGAGAATTTGTTGCGGCATTGTAGGATTAGATCTTTTGAGATATTCTTTGTTTGTAATCAGACCTTAGGACATCTATAAATATTGCTCCCATTCGGGTTGAGCCTAGGTAGTAGTAGTAGCGAGGAAGTAGAAAGTAAGGAAGCTAGGAAGAAGTAGAAAATAGGTAGAATTTGGTTATTACGAGTCCTGTAACGAGTTTTCAATGAATTATTGTAATCATGTTCTTTAATCAATAAAGTGCACCGGTTCTATTTCATATTGCTTGTAAATGAGTGTGATTAAGATTTAGAGAGAGAGAGAGACTTATACCTTCTTCTGGACAAGGAGGTGGCCACTTCCAGACCTAGGAGGAGGACTAACAAGCAGATTTTTATTATGATTTTGCTGCAGTAGAATGAGTTGTAGAACTTGTTATTTCAATTGCTTGTAAACAGTGACAATATTTGTGATCTTAGTTTATTTATGTTTAGATTAAACTTGTGCTTAATTTTTTAGTTGTAATCTTTACTTTCAACAAAGCTTCCATTTTATTTTAGACTGTTATTCCCAGAATTTACTGTTTTTCAGCAATTTCCTGCATTTTATGTTTTGCTGTCAAACCCTGCACAGAAGATTGACAACCTTCTGTTACAGAGCCTTGACAGTTTTTATTTCCACATTAGATTTAGACTTTCATTGCTGCAAAAGTAATTAGATTTCCTTTCTGCAATTAGGATCAGACTTTCAATTCTACAACTGTTATTTCTGCAATATAATTAGGTCTCATTCTGCAATTGTAATTAGGACTTTATTTCTGTAGTTAATGATTAGTTTCCAATTCTGCAACTTAGATTAAGGTTTAATTCATGCAATTTAGAAATAGGAATGTCCTAAAACCCCCCACACAACCGGTTCCACCAATAAGACCTGTTGCTCTAGATTGACCTAAGTTATAGTTGTTTCACTTCTTCTTTCATAGATAGCCTTGTACACTGCCCTGGATTGACAAATTCATTGAGAATTAATGATGGTATAATGACTACGCATCATTTTGGCACCGTTGTCGAGGAATAGTGTTGCCAAAAAAAAAACAAATAGTCCAATAGCTGTAATCAGACTAAGCTATGAAAATTCAAGTTAAAATCTGAATACAACAGCTGAGGAAGGTAACAACTATTGACTTAATTTATGTCATTCAAGAGTAAACATGAATGAATAAGTCTAGGGATGAAAAAGGTAGAACTACCCCAAAGGATCCCTGGCTTGTTCCATTAAGGAGATCTTCACGCCTAAGGGGTGAATCACCTATGTTTGAACTACCAGAAAGATTGATAGAAAAATCACCAAGTCTCACCATCATTAGAACATTTTGAGAAAGGAAAATCACCAATTTTATCATCATCAAAATATCTTAAGGAAGAAAATTCATCAGACTCATCATCAACGAGAGAGGCTTGGACCTCTTGAGAGAACAATTTGGAAAGCTTTAACTTCTCCTAGGAAATAGGAAACTATGGCGAGAAGGAGGCAATATAGATGGCCAACATGGCTATGTCCATAATGAAGGAGATGATCGGGATATGCTCCAACCTTCCAGAACATTTGAATATCCTATTCGTCTGAATCCAACACAAAACTCTCCCATGAAGACCATTTCACCTTCAGTACTTCCAACCTTTCGAGGTGTTGTATCCGAAGATCCTGATCAATTTTTGTTTGAATTCAAGGTAGTGTGTCGGACCTATGATTATATAAATGACAATAAAAAACTTAAGGTTTTTCCCTCAACACTCAAGGATTCAGCATTACGTTGGTTCATGAGCTTAGAGCCAAATTCCATAAGAACCTGGGATCAAATGGAAACTGTCTTTTTAGATAAATATCAGGAATATTGCCGTGTAAGGAATAGGAAAGATGAGTTATTCAGAATCAAGCAGGAAGATGATGAGACATTGGAAGATTATCTTGATAGGTTCTCCTTTGTTCAAAGGAGATGTGGACTTGTAGAACCAGAATTATGTAAAACCATATTTTTGAGAGGATTGCAAGATGAATCCAGAGAAGTTCTGGATTTGATGGGAAAAGGGGATGTAACCACTCTCGGTAATGAGGAAATTATGGATCTCTGTAGGAATTACTCTCGCACTAAGCGAGAGAAGAAGAAAAATCCACACAAATGGCACTGATGTGAAGGACACGATAGAGGAACTTGCAAATTTCAAAACTGATATTCTAGTGCACCTAAACACTACTTTGGGGGAAATGTCTGCAAAAGCAAAAAACATAGAACCCTTGGCAATTTATTGCCCAAGATGTAGAAGTAAACATGCTTTGCAGGAATGTCCTTTGAATAAAACATCTATCTCGGCCATTTGTAGTATCTGTTCAAAAAGGCATTCAAGTCGAACAATGCCACTTGCTACCACAACTCAAAACTGTGTTAGAAAACCAGATCGAGGAACTCAACTATATTGGACCAAAACAAGGGGGAAATTTCTCTCAATACCAAAATCCCCCTCGTTTTCCTACAAATTGGGGGCATAATCCTGGTACTATGCCTTGGGGACAATCAGAACCACCCCAACGTCCTTGGAATTATCCTCAATGGACAAATTCCCAAGAATGGCCACAAGCAAATTGGAGTAACCCGACCTGGAATCAGAATCAAAACAACCCCTCATGGAATCAAAACAACCCATCTTGGAATCAAAACAATCCGGCTTGGAATCAAAATCAGACTAATCCACATTGGATGCAAAACCAACCACAGTGGAATCAACAATACCAGTCCTATCCAAGGCAGCAAAGGAATCAAGGTCAAACTCGGCATTTGTTGCCTGCACCTAATCAAAATTTCCAAGAAAAATAGCAGCAAACAAGTAAGTGAAACAACCTCAAATGCCAGCTCAACCAGTCACTAATCCAAATAGCATGAGAAAGACACCTCCTGTCTATGTGGGTGAAAGTTGAAGAAAATGTTGAAATTAATGTTCTTGATTGTAGTAACATCCAACTTCGTTCGGGAAAAGTTGTACCTGAACCAGTTTCAAATGAAATTAAAGAAAATGAAGAACAAGAATCATTGGAACCTGAGAAAGTCCAACCAACAATAGAGACAGAAGAAAAATTGGAACCAGTGAAAATCCAACCAACAATAGAGAAAGAGACAAAACCACAGGCAGAACAATTACCAAGGATAGTTCCATATCTTGAAAGATTTAATGCAATACCAGAAAATTCTGAGTCAAAATTGGTCAAAGAACTCAAAAAGTTGACTATATCATTGCCCTTATTGCAAGCCATTAAGGAAATACCAGAGATTAATAGTACTTGTTCAAAATTTGTGCATTAAAAGAGCGAGGAAGAAAAAAGAAGGCATTTCCCAAAGCTGTGCGAGGTTGAAGGGAAGATAGGCTGATCTCTTATCTGGAAAACTAGTACCTCCAAAGTATAGTGATCCGGGAAGCCCGGTTATCACGGTCACCATAGGTTCGAGTACCAATATCAAATGTCTTAGTAGATCTAGGAGCTGCAATAAATGTCATGACCAAGGATACAATGGAACAATTACAGCTCAAACATCTCGGCCCCACATTTTACAGTTTTAGAAATGGCTGATAGGTCAGTTGCAAAACCTGAAGGTATCATTGAAGATGTCCCTATAGAAGTTTCTTCTTGGGAATTCCCTATAGATTTTTTGGTTTTACAACCAAGAAATTCAGCACATGGATATCCCATTATTTTGGGAAGACCTTGGCTTGCAACTGCAGTAGCCTTCATAGACTGCAGATCTGGAAATATGACTATTTCAAATGGTATTGATCTGAAATAGATTTCTTTATATCCTCCTACAAAACCATCTAGCAAATTTTTAGGTCGGTTATGGTTTTCTGACTCAGATGAAGAACCAGAAGAGGTCATTTCTACACTAGCTACCTTAGTAGTAAGAGAACACACAGAAGACCTCGGTGACACAGAAAATTTAGAAAATGAAACAATCTCGATGAATGTTCTGCATGAACAAGGTTTAGAAGGAGAAGCAACAAATATCCAACAGTTGTTAAGTAATGAGGAGAATCAAAAATCTGAAGATGAACCATCTGTAATATCACAGGGAAACTCTATTTCACTACCACATGGATGGCACCATCATCTAATTTTTCCTTCTCATTGTTCCATACAAGATATGCTTCCCTCAAGCAGCAATAAAACATAAACTACTTCTTTTCTCCCAACTCAGCAATGTCCTCTTAATCCCTTAATCACCAGGTATGAAGGAGTGAATTTAGTCCTTCTAAATACAAAACAAATAGAAGTCCAGCCAGACAAATTTTTGAACATTTATAGCCAGCTTGCTAGGGAAGAGGAAGAAAAATTGATAGTTGTCTTGCAGAAGCATGTTCATGCTTTTGCTTGGAACTACAAAGATATGTCAGGGAGTCCATCTCGATATATGTACCCACAGAATCTATCTTGAAGAAGTCAAGCCAGTTAGACAACCCGAGAGAAGATTGAATCCTGCCTTAAGAGATATTGTGAAAGAAGAAATTGAAAAACTTCTAGAAGTAGGATTCATTTACCCAATTTTTGATAGCCAATGGGTTTCTCCATTGGTTATAGTTCCTAAGAAAAATGGAAAAATGAGAGTATGTGTAGACTATAGAGAGTTGAATAAGGTGACATACAAAGACCATTTTCCATTACCTTTCATAGATCAGGTGTTAGATACTCTTGCTTGGAAAAAGATACTTTTGTTTTCTTGATGGATTTAGTGGATATAATCAAATTCAGATTGCACCTGAAGATCAAGAGAAAACAACTTTTACATGTCCTTGGGGAACATTTGCCTATAGGGTTTTACCTTTTGGTTTGTGTAATGCCCCAACAACTTTTCAGTGAGTAGTCCTAGCAATTTTTGCTGATCTGACCACCAAAAGTGTTGAAATATACATGGATGATTTCACAGTATGTGGACAGACTTTTGATTTTACATTGGAAAATCTTGACAAAGTCTTAACTCGCTGTGAAACATACCGGTTATCCTTGAATCCAGATAAATGCTTCATGATGATGAAGGAAGGGATAGTTCTTGGTCATCACATCTCTCCTGAAGGGATCCAAGTTGATCCAAAGAAGGTGGAAATTATCAAGAATCTCCTTCCTCCTAAAACTCAGACTAATGTCAGAAGCTTCCTAGGACACATTGGTTTTTACCACGGGTTTATTCCCAACTTTAGTACAATAGCGAGTCCTATGTTTGCCCTATTGACTAAAGATTCTGAATTCTCCTGGACTGCAAAGTGTCAAGAAGCATTTGAGGCTCTGAAAGAGAAATTGATAACTCCACTTGTGCTCAGAGGACCTAATTGGACATTACCATTTCACATACATATTGATGCCTCCAATACAGCAATTGGAGCAGCATTAGGACAAATTGACAATGGTGAACACTATACCATCTACAACATTAGCAAGAACTTGATAGGAGCCGAGAAAAATTATACAACAACTGAGGAGGAATTCCTAGCAGTAATATATGCCATCAACAAATTTGGGCATTACATCACGAGGTTATCAAATATTTATTCACACGAGATCATACAGCCATTAAGTATTTGATGAATAAACCTATGGTAAGTGCAAGAATTATTCGTTGGTTGTTGTTGCTTTGCAAGAATTTGATATCACTATAATCAACAAACCGGGAAAAGCTAATGTTGTGGCAGATTTCTTGTCCAGGTTACGAGAACACGAGATGAAGGGGAATTAGTTGATGACACTTTTCCTGATGAAAAACTATTTGCTATATCGGTCCAATCACCTTGGTTTGCAGATATAGCCAATTATTTGGTCACGGGGAAAGTTCCTCCACATTTCACCTCAAAAAAGAAAAAAAAAATTGATCAGAGTTCTTCTTTTGAATGGATTAAGGGTATGCTTTTTAAGTGCGGTCCCGACCATGTGTTACGTAGGTGCATCCGAAAGGATGAAGTGTATGATATCCTTAGAGCTTGTCATGATGAACCCTCAGATGGACACTATTATGTAAAAAGCACGGTTAGGAAAATTCTAGGGACAGGATATTATTGGCCATCTCTTCACAAGGATGTGAAAAAGTACATCAGGCATTGTGATGCATGCCAAAGAATGGGGAAACCCACTCATACAAATGAGATGCCACTGTAGCCTCAAATGGTTTTAGAACCATTTGAGAGGTGGGGAGCTTGATTTTGTAGGACCTATTGATCCACCTTCTCAAGGAAAGGTGCATATTCTAGTATGCAGCGATTACACGACAAAGTGGGTAGAGGTGCGTGCTTTCAAACATGCTCGTGAAGAGAAGGTCGCTGATTTCTTGTATACTCAGATTTTTTAGAGATTTGGAGCTCCACGGTCTATCACCACAGACCAAGGACCCCAATTTGCATCCAAAGTCATAAAGGCATTTACAGAATTGTATGAAATCAAACATAGGAAATCATCACCTTACCACCCACAAGCAAATGGCCAGGTTGAGGTAACAAACAGGGAACTAGAACGCATCTTGACAAAAACAGTAGCTTTTCATAGGAGGAATTGGCTAGATAAATTACCTGAAGCAGTTTGGGCCTACAATACTACTTGGAAGTCCACTCATTGGATTCACACCTTATGAACTAGTCTTTGGTAAAAAGCCCCTCTTACCTATTGAATTTGAGCTACTAACATTGCGCATAGCATTGGAAATTGGAATTGAATTGTCACAGGCACAGACAGACAGGATTCTGTAGCTGAATGCATTGGATGAACTTAGATTGGATGCTCTGCACCAAACTGAGGTAATTCGGGAAGCGAGAGGAAGTTGTGGCATGACGGTCACATTCAACGGAGGAAACTTCAACAAGGAGATTGGGCTTTCTTGTTTGATTCTCGCTATGAAGACTTCCCTGGAAAACTGAGAACTAGATGGTTGGGACCTTACTTGGATTGAAGAGGTATTTGACAATGGAGCGGCTCGTCTATCTCCTATTGATGGGTCACAAAGAAAGTTGGTAGTAAATGGACATCGCCTCGAAGTGTACCATACACCTCGACTAAAGATGAATTCTTGCGGCAAATTGATAGTTTGGATACACAACAAGTGGAAGAGATTCCCTCTTCCACTTCAAAACAATCAGCATGATCATGGATTTCAAGAAAAAACAGAAAATACAAAAAAATCAGAAAAAAATAGAAAACAAAAAGATGAATAAATTCTGAGTATGAATTCCTTCATGGGCATGGTTTCCGGGGAAATCATGAAATTCCTTCATGGGCATAGTCAGGATCAAGAAAAAAAAAGAAAAAAAAGAGAGAAAAGGAGAGGTAAAAAAAAAAAAAGGGAAAATCAAGAAAAAAAAAAAAGAGAGAAAAATGAATAACTCAGCAGTGAAAACCTTTTCTTAAGGCACTACTGGGTTGGTATGCATGAAAACCAGTTTTATGGCATGCATAACCTTGAGAAATTTCTGAACCATCATTGTACAAATTCACCAAGTGCACTTGTTTTGAAATGTTACGAGAAAATCTCGATGAGAATATCAACAAAGGCGAGTCATTCTTCAAAGCGGCATTAACTGTTTTTATCAGGTATATATTTCTTACATTTCTTCATTGTAAAATGATTGGTGTATAGTATATGAAAATTAACCATTAGCATAAAAGGTATTCATAAGAGTTGGCATACTTAAAACATGTTTTGAGAATGAAAATATTGATTTCTGCCTAATCTTCGGAACAAGAATGCCAAAAATAGTGCCTGCTGTATTATCTTCGGATTGAAATTGTCTTCGGAATGACAACAAAATGAATGTTGCACTTTGTCTTCAGAAAGAAACTTTGTCTTCGGAATGACAATTTGTCTTCAGAATGAAACTTGATCTTCGAAATGACGACTTGCTGCATCATCTTCGGAATGAAGATCTATCTTCGAAATGAAGATCTATCTTCGAAATGACGATTTACCTTCGCAATACAGCCTGATCTTTGGAATGAGGATTGATCTTCAGAATGAGGATTAATCTTCGGAATGAAGATTTAAAATTGCAAAGAGGATTGATCTTCGGAATGAGGATTAATCTTCGGAATGAAGATTTAAAATTGCAAAGAGGATTTGTCTTCGGAATGAAGACCTATCTTCGGAATGAAGTTATAATCTTCGGAATGAGGATTTGTCTTCGGAATGAAGACTCGTCTTCGGAATGAAGTCATAATCTTCGGAATGAAGTTTTGTTTGCACAATAAGTTATAATCTTCGAAAAGAGCATTTCCACGTGGCATCCAAGAAGACAAGGTATGACAAAATCAAACTCTTTTAGTTGCATACGATAAAGGAACACGTGTCAGTCAGCACATGGTTTGTTTTTGCACCCATTGGAAAGTACCAGAATTACGGAGGACGTGACCAACCATATGCCACCAATTTTTAATGCCAATAAACATGCACGTGAGAATCTGCGGACTGAACAGAAAAATTAAAACCAAATGAGGTGGATCTGACGGCAAGGACGTCCAAGCAATCATTGACGGATAGGTGTTCGGTGCAATAGTAAAAATGTGTGCCACCTTTCTTTTCGAAGACGTGTTTGCGAAGTACAGTGCTCAGGTTACGGTTCATTCCGAAGAAGAAGACGAGAAACAGGGCAACGAAGGTTTCAAACTAAAACTCTGCAAATCTGCAACATAAAAAAAACCGAGAGATCCAGCAGAGAAATAGCAGCAGTAGTGAACAGAAAAGATGGGGCGAAAGATCAGAACAGAACCTGTAGATACCACCTACCTCCGAGAAAATCGCGAGTCATGCAGATTTTTGAAGATGGAGGGTTTATGCCATTTCTGGATAAGTTTAATGGGTCTTCTAAAGATTTGGCTGGCATGTTCTTCCATACATTTAGAAACAACCGAGCACATGTAAATGACATGACTATTGAGGTAACCCCTAAAATTTTAAGTCGGATTACTTGAGCTGCCATTAGAAGGGATTTCAATTTCTAGATCTGGCAAGAATACATTGGCAAATGTAGTTAATCAGTTTGTAGAAGAAAATGATAGAGAGCCAGAATATTTAACCCATAACAACACATGCAAAGGGTTAAAAAGGGCCAGCCTGCAGGAACCCTGGGATGAAGTAGCCACCTGGGTAATTAAATTCCTAACTTGTGAAGGGCAATATGTGTTGTTATCAGGGCATCATCTATGAATTTTGAACCATCTCAGACATGGTGAGCAACAACCGGAAGTTAGGGTAAATCTTCCCCTGTATCTGTATCAAGAATTAAAAAACATGGCAAAGAGATATCAGGAGGGTAAAGGAAGCCTTCGCCATCATGGACTCATCAAACTAGTTTGCCGACACCATTTTAGAGGAAACCCTAGGAGTTTTGATAGGTTTTACTCTACCCTAAACGATGTCATTTTTAGGGATGAAGATGAGGAAGAAGAAGAACCAGATATCTGCTGATGTTGCTTGCAGAAGAAGAAAGCATTGCTTGTAGAAGATGTTGCAGAGGAAACTACAGAAGGTGCCCCTGAAGGCTATTACAGAACCACACCCAACAGCAGCAGTAGAAAACCTTGCTCCTGAACCCTCAACTTCACGAACCAAGAAACAAAAGAGAAGAGGATCTGGAAGTAGAGCAAAAAAACAAAAGAAGGTTCATTTTTCTGGAGTGACCACTAATTTGACAGAACAGAGAAGTGAAGAACTTAACCAAACAGAGGTAGAAAAAAGAAGGGAAACAGAGGCATCTGAAACTGACCCCATGACCCTTGCTATCATCAGAAAATAGAGAAAAAAGAAGTTTGCATCTGGAACTAGGAGGTCTACAAGAATCCATTTGAAAGAAACATCGGAACAGGTTATGGAGGAAGAAGATAGACTAAGCAGCCCAGATGTCACAGAGATTCAACCGACCTCTAAAAACTTTCCAGAATTCCCTGAACAGATAGTTGAGACAAACGAAGCGAGGATAATTTGGAAGAGGCTACGGTTCAACGAGGCTACAGATATGGTGGATACAATCATAAGCAGTTTCATAGAACCTGTTGAACAAGAGCAAATTGTTGTAGAAGAAGAGATAATGGTTGAACAGCCAACTGCAACTGATCTGTCTACATCAGATTTTGAGGCAGAAATAGAAGTGGAAGACATCATAAAGCAGCTGAGGGTAGCAAGAAGTGTTGTCGAACACAAACCAAGTGGATTGAGGAGAAAGAAAGCATCATTGAGATACAGGAAAGAAAAATTGTAGAGCTTCGAGCAGAAGTGGCGAGAATTGAGAAAAATATTGTCACGATCTGAAAAACAGCCAACTGTATCCTTTGATGAAGATAATTTAGCTCAATTGCTTCTGGGTCTATTAAGGGCAGATGATTCTGTTGAGACATACATGGGCATTCATTCTGAAGCAGCACCCCTTCATTTTGAAGAAGTGCCTATTCATTCTGAAGCAGCACCATATCATTCTGAATATGCTTCATAAATGGTAAAGAGCATAGCAGAGGATGTTGAAGATGAGCCACCAACACAAGAACGGTCCTAGCAGTAAGAAAAAGTTTAAGTAAGTACTCCTATTGAGGTCCCTGCATTCCAAACTATTACACTTTCAGTAGAAACAACTAAATAAGGGGTACAAGTAGAAATACTATCTGATGACAACCCCATAGAAATAGCAAATAAGGAGGTATAGGTAGAATTATTGATAAATGATCAACCAGTAGAAGTGGTCGAAAAAGGAGTTCAACTTGATCTGCTACCTAGGATTCCCCCTGTAGTCAAACCACCTAATACTGTGTCTCTAGAGCGGTACAATGCAGACATAGCTAGCTGGATGATTAGATATGAGCAGCTTGCCACTAAAACTAAAAAGTTCAAAATGGAAGCAAAACAACTAGAAGCCAAGGAAACAAAAATCCAAGCATTGAAAGAAAAAGTGTCTGACTTATGCCAAATTGCTGAATTTTTAGTTCAATTTAGACGACCAGCCAAATTTTACAGCCTTATTTTGAAGGAGAAATACCTCAGATGGTAGGTCATGATAATTAGTTCAAGCCTCCCATATAAATTGGACACAACTACAGATTTCTTGGAGGCATATTTTGACAGCCCCATAGAACAAAAAAATCTCCTGTGTGAACTGTTTTTACACAGTTTCTTCATTCCAGAGGAAGTAGAATTTCATCCTCAAATCTACATTGGAGATGTTTAGTTGAGAGCATTTATGTCTACTTTGCAGAATCAGCTTTACTGGGATCAAGAGAAAAAGCAGAATAAAGAGCTTGAAACAAAGGCTGAACTGTTAGTTAGAGCAATCCGGCCAAACCACCCAGTTATCACCAGACAACACTTCTCAATGATGAACAGGGATGATGTAAAGAGGATGTACTTGAACAACTTAAGGGGCTGTGTGGCCAGGTTCAACAATTTCTATGATCACAATTTTTTCCCAGCATTGTCAGTATGCAGAAACAGATGGGATGAACTTCCCATGTATTTGCGAAAAAGAGAACCCATCTCCCCCATCAACTTAGAATGGTTCAGAAGAAGAGCGAGAAGGTGTAATCCAGCTAATTGAAATCATTCAACATAACTGGATAGGTCTTAGGTTTAGGCCTCCAACCATCATTACTCTGGTTCCATTCTACTTTGAGGAAGATGCCCAATCGGATGAACGGTTTGAAGACTGGCTCAGAAACATTCAGGAAAACAGGGGGTATTATATAGGCAAGAAATTATTCTACAGGTCATGGAATCTAAACATGGACATATGTGATTCCATAGCCCAACAGAATGCATGAGGGCATGCATTAATATAAGTTTGGGGGAAAATGATGAGGCCTGGAAATGCCTCAATCATAACATGTTTTGAACACTAAAAATGCCTATAAACTCTTATGTTTTATCTAATATGTTAAGTTGATTCAATATGCTGTATATTAACCATTTTGCATGATCAATGTATTTGGAATATTATATGCTGATTTTACAACTTTTTGCATAGTTTTGTGTTCTTTTTGCTATGATTTGCTAAAATGGGATATGCTTAGAATAATAGCAGCATTTCACTAATCATGTTTTGATTTGTCTCAAGCAATTATTTCACCTAAATCTAGCAACGAGTGCAAGAAAGCTATTCTTTGTGCAGCAAAAACTAGTCTTTCCCATGTAAATTCCAGCCAGCTGTCCATAAATAGCAAGGCATGGAATTCACATGTGGAAAGAGATGAAGACCATGGGAATTTGATCTTAGGAGATAACCCACCTAAGAGATGCAGAAGAAATCACTAGAAAAGCACACATTTGTTCATTTCGAAGTATCTTCAGAATGAACAGATATCTTCGAAATGAGCAGATCTTCGGAAGAATGTAGTATCTTCGGAATGAGCGGATATTCGAAATGAAGAATGTAGTATCTTCGGAATGAGTGATCTTCAGAATGAAGAATGCAGTATCTTTGGAATGAGAATTGCATTGTCTTCGAAATGAAGCCACTTATCTTTGGAATGAAAACAGAATGCGCTTTTTGACTTGTTGACCAATTTTTGAAGCCGAAAAAAGGGAAATAAAGGTTGGAAAAGGTAAAGGAAAAGATCTTCCATCTTTCTTTGCCGTCATTGCCGACCAAAGCCATCATTAAGGAAAAGATCAAGTTTTAATCTTCTTCTAGGATAAAACCAGAATTTGTTGCAGCATTGTAGGATTAGATCTTTTGAGATATTCTTTGTTTGTAATCAGACCTTAGGACATCTATAACTATTGCTCCCATTCAGGTTGAGCTAGCTAATTAGTAGCAGCAGGAAGTAGAAAGTAAGGAAGCTAGGAAGAAGCAAAAAATAGGTAGAATTTGACTGTTACAGTCTTGTAACAGGTTTTTAGCAGAATTATTGTAATCATGTTCTTTAATCAATAAAGTGCACCAGTTCTATTTCATATTGTTTGTAAATGAGTGTGATTAAGATTTAGAGAGAGAGAGAGACTTATACCTTCTTTTGGACAAAGAGGCTAGCCACTTCCAAACCTAGGAGGAGGACTAACAACCAGGTTTTTATTCTGATTTTGCTGCAGCAGAATGAGTTGTAGAACTTGTTATTTCAATTGCTTGTAAACAGTTGACAATATTTGTGATCTTAGTTTATTTATGTTTAGATTAATCTTGTGCTTAATGTTTTTAGTTGTAATCTTTACTTTCAGCAAAGCTTCCATTTTATTTCAGACTGTTATTCCCAGAATTTACTGTTTTTCAGCAATTTTCTGCATTTTATGTTTTGTTGTCAAACCCTGCATAGAAGATTGACAACCTTCTATTACAGAGCCTTGACAGTTTTTATTTCCACATTAGATTTAGACTTTCATTGCTGCAAAAGTAATTAAATTTCCTTTCTGCAATTAGGATCAGACTTTCAATTATGCAAATATTATTTCTACAATATAATTAGGTCTCATTCTGCAATTGTAATTAGGACTTTATTTCTACAGTTAATGATTAGTTTCCAATTCAGCAACTTAGATTAAGGTTTAATTCATACAATTTAGAAATAGGAATGTCCTAAAACCCCCCACACAACCGGTTCCACCAATAAGACCTGTTGCTCTAGATTGACCTAAGTTATAGTTGTTTCACTTCTTCTTTCGTAGATAGCCTTGTACATTGCCCTGGATTGACAGATTCATTGAGAATTAATGATGGTATAACGACTATGCATCAACAGGGGCTTTCACTCCGCCAGTGGAGAAAAAGTCGCTTATTCATTTAATTAATTATTTTTTTTAAGAAGATTCAATATCGGAGATGAAGCTATTGCTCCACAAGTGGAGCAATGGAGAGCCTTCTCTCCTCAAATTTATTTTTCTCAGCTTTGCTCCAAAGTTGGAGCGACAATGAACTATATACACATTTTGAAACATATATACACGAGAAATATCTAGCAGATCAATGTTTTTCCTCTGAACTTGATGGGTGATAAGCTTTCAGAAGAAATTCATTCACCGAAATTGGGAGAGTGAAACCCTCCATGTCTTGCAGGATGAAGGAGTTGATCTGGTTAACGTTGAAGACTCAAAATGGGCCTTCCCAAAAGGTGTCAAACTTCTCGTGGTTCCCTGGCTTGGACTTGTTCTCGTTCCACTTTAATACCAAGTCTCTGACACTGAAGGTTCTATCAGAAGTCCTTTTTCCATCCCTTGGTGGATTCGACATGCTTCAGGAAAGCTTCATAAGCTTTCTCTCTTTCCTCCTCCAACTACAACAACTGGGCTAACCTCACATCCATCAGGTCAAATTCACCCTTTTCACTGTTGAGCCACTTACGTAACTGCAACGCGTGCAGCTCAATGTGCATAGGTAAGACTGCATATTTCTTGTACACCAGTGAATAGGGCAACATATTGAACGGTCGTTTGATGGAAATGCGATCAGCCCAAAGTGACTGGTCTAAGAGTAGATGTCGACTTCACTTATTTTTCTATAGAGACCTCTTCAAGATCCACTACAGGTTCTTGTTTGTAGACTCCACCAATCCATTTCCCTGCGAGTAATAGTTAGACGAGGTTTTCAATTAGATTCCATACCTTACTGTGAAATCGTAGATCTTCATGCTGGTGAAAGAAGAACCGTTATCAGACACGATGGATTCAGGCATGCCGAAGCGAGTGATCAATCCTTCAAGGAAGGAGATAACCACGTCTTGGTTAGTCTATTTTGTCAGAATTACTTCCGACCACTGAGTGAAGCAGTATGTGACGGTTAAATATACTTGTGGTCGACAGAGGAGTTGGGATTGATGATCCCATTGAAGTCTAGGCCCCACTGCTAGAATGGAGCTTCTACTTGGATGGGATGGAGACGAAGCGATGCATTTCGAGTCCTGCCCGAGTAGCACTGGCAACTATCACAGCGCTTTATGACCTTGAAAGCATCGGCAAAAGGAGTGGGCCAATAGTAACCCGCTTTGATAATTTTTAGAGCCATCGGTCTGCCCATGAAATGGCCTCTTGAAAACCCAGAGTGAAACTCCTCCAAGATTTTTGCCTTTTGTGACTCTCTGATACATCTCAGGAGAACTTCGTCGATGTTCTGATAAAACAACCCATTAGGCATCAGGACATACATGCCAGCCTGCAAGCAAAATCTCCTTTGTGAAACGCTAAAGTGAGAAGGACATCTTCCTGTGTCAAAGTATCTGACCAGGTCATCTATCCAATCTAGACTATCAATCGACAAGTTGGTAAGGTTGCTCTTGGGTGCAGGATTGTCTGAGTCTGGGTTCATAGCTTCATCTACGGTATTTTTAGCCAGTTCCTGACAGAGTGCTCTACCTCAGACCAACTTGGTGGGGCGCACTTCGATGTCGAATTCCTGGATCTTAGTGACCCATCCAACTCTCCTATTGCCAAGCTCCCCTTGGATGATGAAATTTCAAGCATTAGGGTGTATCACGTACACTATCGTATTACTTTGAGAGACAATATGAGAACTTTTTGAGCGACTTCATCATCGCATGCACTTGTCGTTCGATAAAATTAAACTTTTCTTTGTGCGGCTGGATGATTTGGCTAAGGAACGCTATCAGACACTCATATCCATATTCCCCCTTTTGTGTTAGAACAACTGCGTAGCTTTTTGGCTCTCCGACGACCTATAAGATAAAATATTTTGAATATTTGGGATTGATGAGGACTGGAGCTTGAGTGATCTGCTCCTTGATTTCTTGGAAAGCCTACCTTATTTCATCGGTCCACTTGAATTCAACGTCCTTCATGAGCTCGATCATCGACTTCACTACTTGGGCAAAGTCGATGATGAACTTCCTAACGAAGTTTATTTGTCCTAAAAAGGACTGCAGGGCTTTTTTATTTGCTAGCAATAGAAGGTTGAGGAGTGCTTCAGCTCGAGCAGGATCAACAGTTAATCCCTTTTAAGAGATAAGGTGCCAAAGCAAATTTCATTCCTTCATTGCAAAGATTGACTTCTTGGGGTTGATGGAGACCTCGAACTCCTGACATTTCTCAAAAACTTGCCACAAATGTAGGCCATGTTCCTCCCTCTTATGGGAGAAGACTGTCGTGTCATCCAATTAGATCACAATGAAATGATTTAACAGTTTACCAAAGGCAAGGTCCATTACCATTTGAAAATTTGCTTCGGCGTTTAAAATGCCGAAGGACATACGTTGGTAGGCAAATATTCCCCACTTGCTGGTGAACGCAGTCTTGTGCTTGTCTTCATCCTTAACCCAAATCTGGTTGTAGCTAGAAAAGCCATCCAGCAAGGAGAACCTCTAGGCTCCTACCACTACATGAAGGATTTGATCGATCTGAGGTAGTGGGTAGTGGTACTTTAGCGACGCTTGGTTGAGATTTTAGAAATATATACATAAGCGGATGTTGTTGTTCTTCTTTTGTACTGGAGCAAGGTTGGCCACCCAGGAGGAATGCTTGATCGAATAAATGATTTTTTCTTCAAGCATTTTCAAAAGCTTAGCCCTCATCAACATCTCAATCTTTGGGTTGATAGGTCGCTGCTTCTGCTTGAAGGGTTTGATCCCTTCCTCCAGCTCGATGGTGTGCTGGATGATGTTCTTATCGTACCCCCTTAGATCTTGGTAGCACCAAGCAATGATGTCAAGATACTCCTTGCAGAGGGCACAAATCTGATGAAGCTCTCTGGCTATGCAGTCGGCCCCTACCTTGATAACTTTTCCTGACTCCAACTCTAAGTCCACAAACTCTTTCTGGTCCACTTTGATCTTGTGGTCGATGGACCTGTCATTCCGATCGAAGAGGTTTTCCAACGTGATCAGACCCTTCGGGATATGGTTATTTTTCAGCTAAATCAATCCCTCATGGTCTTCTTCATTCAAATGCCGCTCTTCAATGTAGGATGCTTCATTTACCAAAAAATTGAGAAGCTGCTAGTCATTGTCAAACACCTACCAGCGGAGTTTTTTATCAGGTACAAAAGGCTTGTAGATCAGCCTCACCATCTTTGGCTTATGCATCATATTATCATCTAGTGAAAACTAGGCGTCGATGGAGGCTAAGATATCCGCAAGCTTGTTTTGCTCTCACAAAATTGACTTGATGTTCAACACGGTGATGGATTCGAGAAAATCCCACACCTTGTTGCGGTACGCCTTTAAATAGTGCTTCTTGGAGATGCACTTACTAGTAACTTGGTTGCAAATTAACTCGGAATCCCCGAATATCTGCAACTGCTTGATGCCTATTTTTTTGGCTTTCTTGAGTGCAAGGCATAAAGCCTCACACTCTATTGCATTATTCGTACAACTCCATGTGAGCCTATATGAATAAGTTTTCTATTTGCTTGATGGAGAAATGAGGGGGATGCTAACTCCTGCACCATTCTTGCATCGTGCATCGTCGAAGTACAACTTCCATAGCTAGTCAAATACCGGGGGCTCTTCTGTGGGTGCCTTTGTTTCAGCTTTTCCAGGCTTGGTGATTGAATAGCACTCCAAATTGGTCCTGATAACGACATTGAAATCTGTCATGGAGAACTCATCTTCAATTTGGAGCTCATCGAGAGATTCCTCCATCAGGTCCACTGTTTGTATTTGTTCCGTCATAAGGTTGACAGTGATCGAGTCTTTCTCCTCATCTTCAAGTTTTCCAACATGAAAACTATTAGGCTTCTCGTTGAAGATTTTAATTTTTCTCCCCTTGAAGGGGATCTCCAAGTGTGAGTAGTCAAGGGAGAGGTAGCCTCCCAACTTAGCTATAAATTCTCGTGAGAGGCACATACTAAAGTATGGCTCTAAGTCGACCACCATGATCTCTTAGATGACCGTGACCTATGGCATTTTTTGGAGTTGGATCGAAACATCTTTAATAACTCCTATCCTCTTCACGGGAATCCCATCTAACTGTAGCACCCCAGGGCTGCTCTGGGTATACTCCATGCCCATGATATCACACACTTCTTTGGGCATAACAGTTGTCGCAGCACCCGAGTCGATCATGCAATTACACACGATCCATCCTTCCATCCGAAGGAAAATGTAGAATGACGGGGGCCTATTATTACCTGTGTCCAAAGTCGTTAGCAGTTGTGCAAGCACTGTTTGTGTTGGCCTACTCTCCTTGTCCTTAGCAGACTTGAGGGATTCCTACAAAAGGTCAACTTGACTTGGTAGTTGGAGGGCATCATAAAGGCTTACCTTGGAAGGTGTCCTTTTCATTTCTTAAAGAATGTTGTATGTCGAAGTGCCAGACTCTTTAACTCCCTTTACAGGTTCATATGTTTTCCAATACTGTTGGGTGACATCCAACCTTTGACGCTTAGTTAGTGAAGGGTATTAGAGCTTCTCTCTAGCCTGATCTTGTGTCTCGAATTACGATTGAGAAGTTGAAGCTTTGGGTAAGGCAAGAGGTAGTCTTTCAGCAACTCAGATTGCTCTAAGGTTATCGTCAGATCGGGAGTCTTCACTGATGGCTGGGTCTTTTGGCTTCATGGCTTGGATGCCACTAGCACTTTCAGTGAATCCATCTGAGCCGAATCTACCTCAATAGGCTTCTTCCCAGCCTTGGTGAGGACTGAGACTTGCTCGACAGATGACATCATAAAATTATGATCAACTTCCCTGATTTAATTGATTTGCTCATAGGGGCCACTGGCCAATGTCTGAACATAATTGAGGTGTACCATGTAGGTTTCTTCACTGTGTGTATCATTGCACATGGTACACCAATACGTCGAATCCGAAGTGTTGGCCTCTTCACTGCTCATCACAGCTGAATTTCTTTCGGGAGGCCTGTGAGTGTCGAAAGATGCTTGCTCTTTAGTGATCGAAGGAGGAAGGAATCTCCTTTGCTGAAAGATTTGGTCGTCTTGCCTCCTCATGACGCTCATCTGGCTCGCCATTGTCTTCATATATGCCTTCACTTCTTGCAACTCTTTGTCCTGGGATTCATTTACAGCTTCCTTATTAGCGACTGCCTGACTTTTGGTACTTGGATTGCGGGTAATGGTAATGGAGCTAGTGGCGTAGGTAATGCCAGATATTGGATCGGAGCTAGAAGTTGAGGCACAACGGGTGATTGATACTGTGGTGTAGGTGTTGCTTGATAGTGAGGGGTTGGATTCCATGGTTGGTTGGGATAAATTTGGGATGTAGGCGGAGTGGATGTGCTCGGGTACATATTTTGGGGGAAATTCGAGTAAATTTGAGTCGTCACCTTGGAAGGCAACTTTTTGATATCTATGAGGTTGTTTTTTGCCTTCTGCACCTGCTGGTACAATTTTAGGAACGTATTGACATTAACATGTCAGATGCTCATGCTAATATCTGAATGAAACACTCTCAAGTAATAGAACGTTGCTTGCTTTGGGGTGGGCCGACAGCCATTAGTGACTCTTAGCCAGGTTCAAGCGAACCTGACATTGAAGTCAACTATATCCTCTTAAGGATGCCATTGAATAGTGGTGAACTGGTGCAACAGAGAGAAGGGGTTTGCTTATTTATTGAATCCCCTTATCAAATGTCCAGCCAGTTGATCCCATGAAGTGATAGTGTCGATCGAGAGAAATCGATACCAGTAAAGGAGCTTACCTCTCAGGGAAAGAACCAATAGCTTCACCATGACGTCTTCTTTAGTGATTTGGTGAATGGTTGCTAGTCCCACGATGTCTTGAATGTGCTCGTGCGCCATATTTCCTGTACCATCGTAACTTGGTAAAGATTTCAAGGTTGCAAGTGGTACTGTGTTTTGAGCTTGTAGGGCAAGGGGTCTCGTATGATTCCAAGCTAGGAACTACCTGGGCGGACCTTGCTACGTCATCTGTGCATGTGAATTGGTTTGAGCCAAAGTCGGTTACGATGGTGGCAAAAACGAAAGAGTTGCATGGACTTGAACACTCAGAAAACTCGGAGCACTTGGATGAATGTTCGGTGGAACCAGAGTATTCTTATGATCTGGGGAATTACGTGGATTGGGGGGCAAGATAGTCACTGTGCTAATGGGAGTTGGAGTGTGTAACAACCATAGATTCTTGCGAAGATGTCTTGTCTAATGGGATATTTGGCCTGACCAGCTTAGGATGCTCTCCCAGAGAATCAATGTCAAGCTCGAAGAACTTGATTTCTTCTTCTATGTTTCTAGTTCTCCATATCGTACGCATGAAGGCGAGATTTTAAACTGGTCTTCGAGATTTGGAGGTTTTTGAGTTCAGCTGAGTTGCTAGATGTTCAGATTAGACATTAATAAGATGAACATCACTTCTTAATACTGATTTTGTAGTGGAACGCTTGTGTCCCACCTGGCGTGCCAAAAATTATTGGTAATGGAATCGGCCTAGTTATAGATTTTCTAAGTCTACAACACCCTCAACCCACTGCCAAGCATTGAATGTTCAAAGGAAAGGAATGTCCTCCATGACAATCTCCAATAGGGCTGGTTTCAAAAATAAAAATGGGGTTTTTGAGATAAGGGTTAGGAAGGTATTGAAAGGGATGAAATGACTGAAAGGAATGGAAAAAGGCTAAAATCCAAAAATACGGGGTGATGGACAAGAAGCACGATAGAAAACCTAAATACTTGAACAAAAAACAATCAAAACAATAGACTTTTAACAGAAACCAGCATTAAACCTTCAAAACTGTATAAAATCTAAGGGTATTCCAGGGATTCATCCTTTACCAACAGCTAAATCCAGATAAAAGAATTAGGCTATATGGTAAAGAGGCTAATTTAACATAAATACCATGATAGAAGTCATACACAAAGATAGAAGATTCAAAGCCGGAGCTAGAAGTCTGTATTTTGAAAGTAGATTTCAAAGTACAAAGATGCTTCTCTAGCAGAGATTGTCCATAAGATTGTCCATCCTTAATTATAGAGAAAAGATTAGCTTTTATAGGGAATTCTACCTCCTTAAATATTAATGCCCAACCACTCCCGCAATGGTGACAGGCAGATTTGATTTTGGAATTGACTTGCAGCAGTCAATTCAGCCTTGCAAACAACTCAGCATTAAAGGTAGAAGGTTTCGACGATCTGCCACGATCATACGGCTCAAAGTGCATCTTGGGATCGATTTAATTAGTCAATGGCGGATTTACAACCCCTAAAAGTTTTAGGTATTTTCATAGTGGTTATGGGCAGTTTGCACTGCGTTTAGGGCCTGCCAGGAGTTTTGCTCCATAACTGGAGCGACAAGGTCTTTTTATGCCTTAGAAATTTTTTGGTGTTTCTACTTTGGGTGTCGCTCCTTGGATGGAGTGACAGAAGCTTTCGCTCCACTAGTGGAGCGCCTAGCCCTTTGACCAAGATGTTGATTTCTCTTTGCACCTAGTCTTAATTTCGCTCCACTGGTGGAGTGCTTGCAAGTTTGACCGTCTTTGACTTCCTTTTTGGACACTTAGCCATATTCGCTTCTCTCTAAGCCCTTTTGGCCCTTCGCTCCACTGGTGGAGCGATAGGGCATGTCACTCCACTAGTGGAGCGATAGGTATTTTAACCACTTTGACCTCTTTTACACTTGCTTTAACATTTCACCTTTTCGTTTTCTCTCCACTGGTGGAGCGCTTGGGAGATTCGCTCCACTAGTGGAGCACTTGTTGATTTGACCAAAATTTGACCTGCTTTGCACCCTTTCTTTGCCAACGACTTCTTTTTAACTTTCTACCTTTTGGGACCTTCGCTCCACTGGTGGAGCGATAGGGACTTTCGCTCCACTGGTGGAGCGATAGGTCCTTTGACCCAAAAGTTTGACTTTTTGGGACTTGCTTTCACCAAACGCTTCACTGTGCACCTTTTCGAAGTGTCGCTCCACTGGTGGAGCGACAAGGAGTTTCACTCCACTGGTGGAGCGACTGAAGCTTTGACCACTTTGACTTTTTGTACTTAACCCCTCTAACCTGGTTTTTCTTGGAGTGTCTCTCCATAGGTGGAGAAACTGGGGGTTTCACTCCAGTTAGTGGAGCGACTGGGGGTTTCGCTCCAGTTAGTGGAGCGACTGGGGGTTTCGCTCCAGTTAGTGGAGCGATTGTAGCCTTGACCCTACTTTGAATTTCTTTCACACACTTAGCCATTTTCATTTCTTTAAAACCTTTTTTGGCCTTTCGCTCCACTAGTGGAGCGACAACACCTTTTAATAGACAAACATGCTAAAAAATTCCTAAGTGCTAGAAATCACTACCATATGCGCAGATATGAAAAGAACTTTGCAAAAAAATAGTAAGGAAGAGAACATATCTATAACATTGCCCATGCTAAAACATCTACAATTTTGCATGCGATATGACCGAAAAAGTATAGAAAAGGTAAAGGAACCACAGAATGTGAAAGAATACAATCTTAAGCTAAATATACAGCTGGTGAAAACACAACAACATAACAACGTCTTGACCATTTTTAAATGGAAAAAGAGAAGTTTTACAATGATTGTCTCAAAATTGCATACAACATGAAATTTGATAAAATATGGCAAAATTGGCAACAGTGATATATGCATAACTATCAAGTTGCTGTAATACCATTATGTCACTATGAAATAATATGGGTGGGATCCCTTTCAATCGCATGCAATTTTTTTTTTGTTAGTGTGATAAACCCCTATGACCAACGTATTTTATCTAGTTAGTGTGATAAACACCTACGACCAACGTACAGGGTTAAGCAGTCTCCTCCCAACCATGACCCCTTATAAAGAAGAGAGCTATGCTTATCAATAGGGAATTTAACACACAACCACCACACACCCACCTCGTCACACACTCGCACACATCATAGTTTGAACCTTGGACCTTTCAAAGAAGAATCAAAGCCCAAACCGTTGTGTTGTCCCATAAAACTAATTTAAATAAATAAATACTTATACTATCTTATAATAATAATAATAGTGTGTGAGGGGATGGGTGTGTGTATGGTTTTGTGTTTGACCCTTATTGATAAGCTCAACTCTCACCCTTATGAGAGGTTATGGTGGGATGGAGATGCCTAGCCTTGAGCACTGGTCATAGAGGTTTCTCACACTAACCAAATATCTAAATAATAATAATGAATACAAATTATTTGTGTAATAATATTTTTAGATTTATTATTTATTTTTTTATTTTTTTTTAAATGAAGTCGCCTTGGTCTGAGAGACCATGAACAGGGGGTTCTACACCGTCAAAGTCACCCGGGAGTTGCACCTGACCCTGCCCGCACCAACATTATCAATTGGATTTTGGATACCCAATTCAGATTTTTGGTAGGGTGGAGATTTGAACCTGGGACCTCCCTTGGAGGTTTGCACTCTCCTCTCCAAATCACCTACAACACCTGGGTTTTTTAGATTTATTTTTGAAAAAATAGTATTTATTATTAAATATGTATATGATAATTTAAGAAAAGTTTGTATGTTATTTATTTTGTAATTTAAATGTTATAATATATGAAATACTATTAATATGTTTTATATATTCAATTAATATTAAAAAAATTAGTTCATGTATGATAATACCTATATGATCTTGTCAAATGACATTAACTAAATGGTTTACTCCTCACCATTTAAGGAAGAGACTAAGGTTTGAATCTTGCCAAGTGTGATATATATGTATAATTATCAAGTTGTAACACCACTATGTCGTCATGACATAATATGAGTGGGACCTCTTTCAATCCCATATAAGTAATTAAAATAAATAAATATTTATGTGATTTTATTATAATAACATTTATTTGTGTAATAATATTTTTAGACGTATTTTTGAAAAAATAATAAAAAACAAAACTCTAATTCATGAAATGTAATAAGCAACAAATGCAAAAAGCGTTTTGTCACCATGATGTATGACTCTTTCTTTAATATTGTTATTAAAAAATAAACAAACAACTAAAGAATAGATACAAAAGGCTTTAAAAATTATCCACTATTTACATCAAAACTTCATACAATATGATGTGCACAATACAAAGCCTATTGAAGAAAATCCTAAGAAATATATGAAGAACACAAGCTTATACTGAGAGGGGGGGTGAACAGTATAAGACCACTTTTTACTTTTCTTTCCCAAATAGTATTAATCAATATAATCAATGGCAATATCAATAGCAATAACCAAAGCAATGCACAAATCATCACACACAATAGAGACACCAATTTTAACATGGTTCACCCAATGTGGGCTACCTCCATAGAGAAAATATTTCTTCTAAATATTTCTCAAATAATCTCATGGGAATCCTTCCCAATTACAATGTTTATGGACCTCTATCCAAAGGAGATGTTGATCCCCTAATCTCAAGTTCATGGATCTCTTCCACAGGAGAACTCTTTCCCCTTCTGCTCTAGCTAGTGATCTTCTAGAAGACTGTCTCTCTACTACACTAACTGGTGGATCTCTCTCCACTTGAAGACTCCTCACTCAGAAGATCTGTCTTCAATTGTCCTGGCTGCTGGATCTCTATCCAATGAGACTCTATCCTCTATACTCTATCACCTCCAAAGCTCTATCTCAATACTATACTAAACCTTCTAAAATATGCTCAATAGGTTCACTTAAAACCTACTCAATTCTTCTCAATAGATCCACTTATAACCTTCTCAATAGGTTCACTAAGAACTTGATCAGATATTCTCAATAGGTCCACTCAGAAGTTGCTCAAATATGCTCAATAGGTCCACACAAAACCTACTCAAATCTGCTCAATAGGTCCACACAGAACCTGCTCAAATCTGCTCAATAGGTCCACACAGAACCTGCTCAAATTTGCTCAATAGGTCCACTCGAACCTGCTCAAATCTTCTCAACAGGCTCTCTCAACGTCCACTCATAACCTGCTCAAATCTGCTCAACAAGTCCACTCAGAACTTGCTCAAATCTGCTCAATAGGTCCACTCAGAACCTGCCCAAATCTGCTCAACAAGCTCACTCAGAACTTGTCCAAATCTACTCAACATCCACACAAACCTATCCAAATCTGCTCAACAGGTCCACACACAACTCTCAAATTTGCTCAACAATCTCACACAAAACTTGTCCAAATCTGCTCAACAAGCTCACTCAAAACTTGTCCAAATCTGCTCAATAAGTCCTCTCTAGGACTTGCTCAAATCTGCATAGCAAGCTTCCACAAAAGCTTACTCAAAATTAGTCCACAAGCCTTCTCAAAGACTTGTCTCAAATATCATAGAATCATAAAGAGAATTGTTAGAGACTCAATATGTTCTATACTCAATGCTCAATCAATATCTCAATTCAATCTCATAGAAGCATAAAGAGAATTGTTAGAGACTCAATATGTTCTATACTCAAATCCCAATCTCAACTCAAATCAATCTCATAGAAGCATAAAGAGAATTGTTAGAGACTCAATATGTTCTATACTCAAATCCCAATCTCAACTCAAATCAATCTCATAGAAGCATAAAGAGAATTGTTAGAGACTCAATATGTTCTATACTCAAATCCCAATCTCAACTCAAATCAATCTCATAGAAGCATAAAGAGAATTGTTAGAGACTCAATATGTTCTATTCTCAAATCTCAATCTCAACTCAAATCCAGAATATAGAATAGTTTGTTTCATGGAACTTGAACAACCACATCCATCCACTTGACTAGGCTCAATCAACTCTACTCAACCAATCACCTCAAGGAACAACCCTTTCTCACAAACCCTAGTCCAAGCATGTATCAACCAACTCAAAATATTTCCAACAATGCTCAACCACAAATCTCACATAACAATGATACTCATGTTCTTTTCTAACTCAAGTTCAAGTTCTTTGCACAACCAATTGGCTTCAACAACAATGCTTATAAAACAAGGTTTAATCACAACTCTCAAACCAGAAAACCTTGAAGCATTTAACCAATCACTTTCGAAAAGGAAACCACAATCAATCCTTTTCACTCCAAAGGTATTTTATAATCAACCACCATAATCAATCAATAGGAGAATGTGCCCATACCTTTTATGAAGATGAAGAAGCCTCTTTGGAAATCTGCCACAATCACAATATTCTTTTGCCAATCCTCACAAGGGTTAGAAGATCACAAAATAATCAACATTACTCCACTTCACAATAATATTCACCAAGGCTTTTAATTAGAAAACCTTCTTAAGAATTAATGCACAACTTCCTTATCACTCCTAAAACCACTTGTACCATAAAATAAAATAAATCAAAACATTGCATAACCTTGTCACTCCAAAAACCACTTATACCATAAAATAACTCAAATATTTTATATCCTTCCTTTCAACACTTTTGCACTTAAAAATAATAATCACAAAGCCTTCTTAGGCAATATCCCACATTAATCAAATATCAAACCTTAGCCATATGCAAAAATTAAATCCACTATACTCTCCGTGAAAATCGACGCTTAACACAACCTTAGAAAATTCGAAATATTTCATGCACCCAAAAATTTCGGCGATCGAATTATGGCATACCTTGCAAAATGGCTTCGGGTGGTTTCGACCCCGCGTTCCTCCTCGTCGTGCGCCTTAGCGCACTCTCCGCCCACCGTGTGGGCTAGGCCTCCCACGTGGAGGCTTTAAGCCTTTGAGACTTATATTTCCATCCTCTCCACCTATGCCTTGAAACTTGCTCCCTTGTTCCACGTGTAATGTGCAAACGAAATCGAAAGGGGGAATCGACGATTGCGAAGGAGGGGATAATCGAATGCGGACAATATTTCTTGTCACCTACTTGGTTGATAAAATCAACCCCTTTAAATATTCAAACCTTTGCATGATAAAATATATGACGTCGATGGACATGGCAGGAAAACTCTTTTATTTAATTTTAAAATTAAAATTTAAATTTTAAATAAATTAAAATTTAAACTAAACCTTTAAAATTAAATTTCTCCATCACCGGGGCACCTTTTTCGATGAAACGAAAAGCCAACTTGGGTTTTAAGAAAAACCCATTTCAAATCTGCCATCCATGGTTTTAAATAAAACCTTTCCTTGCCTTCCTTGGTTTTCATAAAAACCTTTTGCTAAGCTTCCCTTGAAGCTCCTTTTGGAACCAAATGCCATGCATCCCTTCTTGAACCTTTGATCAAAACCTTTGCTTCTCATGAAGCTCTTTGTGGAGAAAAATCATAGTGCTTACTTACATAGGTCCTTTTGACATCAATGACAACTTTTAGCTTAGGGACTCAAAATGTCCAACAATCTCCCCCTTTGTCATTGATGGCAACCCATATCCATTTTACTGAAACCTGACCTTCTTTTCTACTCCCCTTGGGTCTTTGCTCCCCCTGGCTCAATGCTCTCTCAAATATCAAATCTCTCCTCATATCAAATCTCTCCCCAATACACAAATATCTCCCCCTTTGACATCAATGGCAAAGGGTCACCTTTGGGGCTCGGGGCTAAGAATGAGCCTCTTAGCTTAGCCCCTCCCCCACCTCCACATGAGGTGGTTAATTCTAGGGTGGGAGTATTTCTACTCCCCGAAAGCATAGATCTGTGCCTTTATCTTTCTCTCTTCCTCTATGAGTTTTATGAATCCTCTCACTATTTCTTTCCAAGTTATCATCCCTATTCCTGTCATCACTTCTATTCCTGTTCCTGTTCTTGTTCTCATCCATGTTTCTTCATATTCTTTTTCTCATCCATGTTCCTGTTCTTGTTCCTATTCTCTTTCTTTTTTCTTATTCTTTTCATCTCTATTCCTGTTCATCTTCATGTTCTTGTTCATATTCCTATTCCTGTTCATATTTTTGTCCCTGTTCATGCCTATTTCTAGAATATTTTCTCTACACCATCTTGCTATGTGACCATCATTATTACACTTATAACACTTAATGTTATTATTCCTTGGATGTGCAATTGTCTTAGGATTTCTCCTAGTGAAGCCATATCCTCTTCTGTCATGAACCCTGCAATTCATTGCCTTGTGACCAAAGCCATTGCATGAGTAGCAATATCCTTGGAAAAGTTGTTCTTTTCCATATACCTGTCTTTCATGAGTCCTGCACTATGAAGCCATGTGTCCAAACCTGTGACATGAATAGCATCTTCCATTGAAGCCTCCTTGTCTTGACCTCATTGGTCTCCTATTCTGATTGTTGTTCCATATGTATCTTCTTTGTGCATTGTTCCTCTCTTTGTTGAACTCTTTGTTGTCCAACTCATCCTCTGATGTCTCACTCCCACTTACACTGTCTTCTTTTGATGTATCTTCATCTGAAGTTTCTTTTTCTTCAAGGCTTGAGTTTGATTCTTCTTCCTGTTTCTTTTGAACCTTTCCATATCCAAGACCTGTTGAACATGATGTTCATTATTGTCCATAGATGAACTTATCCAAGTTCTTAGAGCTATTTGTGAAACTCTTCATTTTGACCTTGGAATCTTCTAAATCCTTCTTGAGTAGTTCCACTTCTTGTGCTAGCTTTTCACACTCTGAGATTTTTGCTTCTAACTTGTCCTTGAACTTCCTTGTCTTAGCCTTTGATTTTTCTAAATCCTCTATGAGCAATAATATTTCTTCATCACATTCTTGAAACTGACTTTCAAGCTTAGAGTGTTGCTTTCTTACCTTCTTTACTGTGTCAAGAGCATAGATAAGTTCTCCCTTGAGATCATAGCCATTTTCTACTGAATAATCCTCTATTTGTTTGTCTTTGTCCACATCATTTCTCTCTTTTGGCTTATCTTCTATAGGATCACTCACTTCATTTTCTAATGCCATTAGAATATTTTCATCTGGTATATCAAGTGCATCTTCAAAATCATCATCACTGAAACTATAACCATCCCTTGTGCAATCATCTTCAAGATGTCCAAATCTACCACATCTAAAACACTTGAGAATAACTAGAGTCCTTCTCTTAACTGGTTCTTTTTCTTCAATCATAAATAGGACTTCATCTCTATCATTGTCTGAAAAACTAGCATCACTATCATTTGAATACTTACTTGCATTTTCTTCAAACTTATGTAGCTTGTCCTTAGACCCTCTTACTTCCATCCTTAGTGAAACTATCTCATGCTCTAATATTTCACACTCTAGATCTTTTGTCTTTAATTTTTTAGTCATCCCTTCTTCAATTTTTCTTGCCTCTTCAACCTTGATTTTGAAGTAGGTGAGTTCTTGTAGAAACCTTTCTTTTGCTTTCTCATCTTCTTGAGCTTGAACCCTTAATCCAGAGTTCTCCCCTTTTAATTCTTCAAGGGTAACCTTAAGTCTTTCATATTCTATCTCTTTTACCTTTGACTGTTCAGCCATATCCTCTTCAACTCTTTTTGCCTTTTCAACCTTATCTCTCAAGTCAGAGAGATCTTGTAGGAGCTTTGTCTTACATCTCTCATCCTCTTGTATTTGAGCCTTTAATTGTAAGTTCTCTCTTTTCACCTCATCAAGTTCCTTGAGAGTAGCTTCCTCTTCTTCTTCTCTTTGATCTTCAATTTCTTCTATTGTCCAAAGTGGAGTTTCTTCTTGATACTTGCTTCGATTGTTTCTGTTATCCCTTTCTGAATCATCCTCATCTTCACTGTTATCAAAACCATTGCAATAACTTGCATCATGACCGAGTTGACCATAGACAAAATATTCTTCACCTTCTTGTGAATAGTAAGTTGCATGATGACCTATCTTTCCACATCTGGTACAAAAATTTATCAGTCTGGATGTTTCTCCTTTGTTTGATTCATCTCTTGAATCTATTTCCATTTGTCCTCCCAACACAACAATATCAAACTCATCTTCCTTTTCTTTCATGACCATGTGTGTTCTTTTCTTCTTGTATCTCATGGTTTTGCCTTTGCCTTTCTTTGCCATTTGTGTTCTTGTAAGATCTTCCTTCAAGCTGTTAAACTCTTTTCGAAGGAACCGACTCTAATACCAATTGAAGAACACAAGCTTATACTGAGAGGGGGGTGAATAGTATAAGACCACTTTTTACTTTTCTTTCCCAAATAGTATTAATCAATATAATCAATGGTAATATTAATAGCAATAACCAAAGCAATGCACAAATCATCACACACAATAGAGACACAAATTTTAACGTGGTTCACCCAATGTGGGCTACCTCCATAGAGAAAATATTTCTTCTAAATATTTCTCAATTAATCTCTTGGGAATCCTTCCCAATTACAATGTTTATGGACCTCTATCCAAAGGAGATGTTGATCCCCTAATCTCAAGTTCATGGATCTCTTCCACAGGAGAACTCTTTCCCCTTCTACTCTAGCTAGTGATCTTCTAGAAGACTCTGTCTCTCTACTACACTGATTAGTGGATCTCTCTCCACTTGAAGACTCCTCACTCAAGATCTATCTTCAATTGTCTTGGTTCTTGGATCTCTATCCATTGAGACTCTATCCTCTATACTCTGTCACCTCCAAAGCTCTCTCTCAATACTGTACTGAAACTTAGTCAATTATGTCAATAGTTCACTCAAAACCTACTTAAATCTGCTCAAAGTCCACTAAGCTACTCAATTATTCTCAATAGGTTCACTTAGAACCTGCTCAAATATGCTCAATAGGTCCACTCATAACCTACTCAAATCTGCTCAATAGGTCCACTCATAACCTGCTCAATAGGTCCACTTAGAACCTACTCAAATATTCTCAATAGGTCCACAACCTGCTAAATAGGTCCACTCAAGACCTGCTCAATTCTACTTAATAGGTCCACTTAGAACCTGCTCAAATCTGCTCAACAGGTCCACTCAGAACTTGCTCAAATCTGCTCAATAAGTTCACTCGAACCTGTCCAAATATTCTCAACAAGTCCACTCAAAACTTGTCCAAATATTCTCAACAAGCTCACTCAGAACTTGTCCAAATCTGCTCAACAAGCTCACTCAGAACTTGTCCAAATCTGCTCAATAAGTCCTCTCTAGGACTTGCTCAAATCTGCATAGCAAGCTTCCACAAAAGCTTACTCAAAATTAGTCCACAAGCCTTCTCAAAGACTTGTCTCAATCACATAGAATCATAAAGAGAATTTTTAGAGACTCAATATGTTCTATACTCAATGCTCAATCAATATCTCAACTCAATCTCATAGAAGCATAAAGAGAATTGTTAGAGACTCAATATGTTCTATACTCAAATCCCAATCTCAACTCAATTCAATCTCATAGAAGCATAAAGAGAATTGTTAGAGACTCAATATGTTCTATTCTCAAATCTCAATATCAACTCAAATCAATCATAGAAGCATAAAGAGAATTGTTAGAGACTCAATATGTTCTATACTCAAATCCCAATCTCAACTCAAATCAATCTCATAGAAGCATAAAGAGAATTGTTAGAGACTCAATATGTTCTATTCTCAAATCTCAATCTCAACTCAAATCCAGAATATAGAATAGTTTGTTTCATGGAACTTGAACAACCACTTCCATCCACTTGACTAGGCTCAATCAACTCTACTCAACCAATCACCTCAAGGAACAACCCTTTCTCACAAACCCTAGTCCAAGCATGTATCAACCAACTCAAAATATTTCCAACAATGCTCAACCACAAATCTCACATAACAATGATACTCATGTTCTTTTCTAACTCAAGTTCAAGTTCTTTGCACAACCAATTGGCTTCAACAACAATGCTTATAAAACAAGGTTTAATCACAACTCTCAAACCAAAAAACCTTGAAGCATTTAACCAATCACTTTCGAAAAGGAAACCACAATCAATCCTTTTCACTCCAAAGGTATTTTATAATCAACCACCATAATCAATCAATAGGAGAATGTGCCCATACCTTTTATGAAGATGAAGAAGCCTCTTTGGAAATCTGCCACAATCACAATATTCTTTTGCCAATCCTCACAAGGGTTAGAAGATCATAAAATAATCAACATTACTCCACTTCACAATAATATTCACCAAGGCTTTTAATTAGAAAACCTTCTTAAGAATTAATGCACAACTTCCTTATCACTCCTAAAACCACTTGTACCATAAAATAAAATAAATCAAAACATTGCATAACCTTGTCACTCCAAAAACCACTTATACCATAAAATAACTCAAATATTTTATATCCTTCCTTTCAACACTTTTGCACTTAAAAATAATAATCACAAAGCCTTCTTAGGCAATATCCCACATTAATCAAATATCAAACCTTAGCCATATGCAAAAATTAAATCCACTATACTATCCGTGAAAATCGATGCTTAACACAACCTTAGAAAATTCAAAATATTTCATGCACCCAAAAATTTTGGCGATCGAATTATGGCATACCTTGCAAAATGGCTTCGGGTGGTTTCGACCCCACGTTCCTCCTCGTCGTGCGCCTTAGCGCACTCTTTTCCAACTATGTGGGCTAGGCCTCCCACGTGGAGGCTTTAAGCCTTTGAGACTTATATTTTCGTCCTCTCCACCTATGCCTTGAAACTTGCTCCCTTGTTCCACGTGTAGTGCGCAAATGAAATCGGAAGGGGGAATCGACGATTGCGAAGGAGGGGATAATCGAATGCGGACAATATTTCTTGTCTCCTCCTTGGTTGATAAAATCAACCCCTTTAAATATTTGAACCTTTGCATGATAAAATATATGACGTCGACGGACATGGCGGGAAAACTCTTTTATTTAATTTTAAAATTTAAATTTAAATTTTAAATAAATTAAAATTTAAACTAAACCTTTAAAATTAAATTTCTCCATCATCGGGGCACCTTTTTCGATGAAACGAAAAGCCAACTTGGGTTTTAAGAAAAACCCATTTCAAATCTGCCATCCATGGTTTTAAATAAAACCTTTCCTTGCCTTCCTTGGTTTTCATAAAAACCTTTTGCTAAGCTTCCCTTGAAGCTCCTTTTGGAACCAAATGCCATGCATCCCTTCTTGAACCTTTGATCAAAACCTTTGCTTCTCATGAAGCTCTTTGTGGAGCAAAATCATAGTGCTTACTTACATAGGTCCTTTTGACATCAATGACAACTTTTAGCTTAGGGACTCAAAATGTCCAACAATATAATGTCAATTGCTATAACCTTTCATTTTTTGGTCAAAAGAAATTAAATATATGAATCAATTTCTCATATTCCTTAGGTGATCCAAAGTTGCATTGTTTATGCCTTTTGGCTAGTGTAGCATTATCTCAATGCCCAATGCTATAGATAACTTAAGCTATCTCTTACAAAAGTAATTCTACCTCAATCTTGTGGAATAGTCTATTTGTCCTCTTGGGTGCTACAACTCCATACTCTCAAGAAGGTGATTTATCTTATCCTCAATAGATATCTAATATTTGTAGAGCATAACCCATAATGCTTATTGATACATAAAAATCTTCATATTTAAGGAAATATTCTATTAGTGAATCCAATCAAAATTATATTTCAAACTTGTGATGAACCAGACATTATAACTAGAGTATCCGGTTTTTCTTATTACTTAGTGGAGAAATACCTTTATCCAAGCAAAATATATGGAGTTTTATACCAAGCTAAACGAAACTGCAAACAATGATGAATCCAACTTAAAAATATCTTCTCGAAACTTGTGATAAATATCATATCTCACATTTCAAAAGTTTTAAGCGAGGAGCAACCTCTAGCACAATTCAATCTAAATATTATTATGTGTGTGTTATGACATATCAAACTACATTGTTTGGAGTATCTACAATCACAAGATCACATCATCTTATAGAATTTAATAAGTCTCCATATGCAATATCTAGGACTAAAATCCATTATCTCTCTCTCTATATATATAGACTCTAGGTTATCATCAACTAATATCCTTGTGTAAGCAATGTTAGAGGACTAACCCAATGCTCAAAAAGGAAAATTTTTAAACACCAACAATCCTTAAATCATATTTAATGTCTCATTAAGGATCTCTTCATCCATTATTCATATTATTCAATTACCACATATTCATTAACCATGTCCATGAGCTAAACAAAAATGCTTTAAGTTATATGAGATTTGTATACGATTGAATTTTTGCATATAGAAAATTTTGTATAGGAGTGCATTATTTTAATAATATTGGTGAACACTTCTTGGTGCAAGTAAGTATGCGTGTGCATGTGTGTAAAAGCCTCAACAAATTTTGGTGTAGGTGTAACTCTCATTAACAATATTCAAGGTGTCATATCACCAACTCTAAGCACATTGTACAAATAGAATAAAACACACTACAATATAATTCTATTATAAATATATAAACAAAGGTACATAATGGGAATAACTTACAGATGCATATGGATTTACTATGCACACGTCTTAACCCAATTATCTATAGTATATCATGGTTTTTTGAAGCATATAACACTAACAAAATTGACCAATACCATACCTTGACAAAACAATCTCTAAACAACTTCCCTTCACTAAGGTAGATTGTGTACATATATGTACTACGCAACTGGTAGGCCATTTCCAATTGCCTAATTACCACCATACTCCCTATATACATTAAATTTAAAATATTCCATAACATTACAATATATTTATTTCAAACACATAATGCCACGTGCACACACAACACTATGTAAATTTTTTAATCCATGACAATTCTTGTTTACATACATCACCAACTCAATGGCACATGCATCCATGTTCACATGTGCTTATATGTTCATGAGTTCATTTAGATCTATGCTCATGCATATGTGACATTATCCATCACTTTGTCTACCTACACATTTTATATCTATAAGGATTAAAATTACGTCCTCATAACCAATAAAGAAAAGGTCTAAACTATATTAGTAAAATCAAGTTTTAAGAAGGGTTGCACAATCATATTTGATGCGTGGATCAATGGGAAAACTAAACATTACTCAAGTTTTTGGTTTCTTTCATAGGAGGATTAGTGTTCCTCAAATAATTTATGCATCGATCAAATTAAAGTGTTGAAATGTTTGTTAATGTAAGGTATTGGAGGACATTTTAATGAGGTGGGGGAATAAAATATTGTCTTGCTTATTATGGACAATGCAATAACATATATAGGATCAAGTAAAATTATAGTGAAAAGCATTTCCACTAGACTCCATGTGTATCATAATGCCTAGATTTGATTCCTAAATACATTTAAAAACTCACATAGGTGGTAGGTTGTATTAAAAGAAAAATGTATTACACATCGGTCTTTTACTTTTATTTAGAATTATCAACATTGAGGAGCTTGTATGACCCTGGGTAGTACAATTTTCCATTACTTTCATCATATTACAATGCTTATATAAAGCAAATGAGAACCCTTATAAGGATATTACTAAGTGAGGAGTGGATAGAAATGCCAAGCACAAGATATCAAATTTGACAATGAGGATAAGAAGGTTTTGTCAAGTTTGTATTTGAGGAGACCTTATAGTTGGCCACACATAAGGCTATTTAAGTATGTATCAATATACATGTTTATACTTTTTATTTACAAATATTAAGAGTAAATCTAAACTTTATTTTTTTAATTAAGTGTAAATAGGTAAAAATATTTTGTTTCACTTTGTATTTTATGAGAGTTCTTTGCCTCATTGATAGATACAACTTGCATCAAAGGTAATTTTGTAAGGCCATGGATAGATCCAAAGAGGCGATTATAACTTTTTATAGATATGTAGTATGTAAATACCATCCCAATTAGAACATGGTTGATCCTTGATAGACTAATAATCTCCTCAAGTCATTATTATAGCATGTAGAGTATTTTAGTCACACAAGCAAGTATACAATACAACACCCTTCTATATTATAGAAGTAAATATGAGGTTTAGAAAGAAAAAATCACATATTCATGCAAGTATACATCAAGATGAATCAAGACATGATCAGTATAATTTCCAACCAATCTACAATACAATCTAAAAATGATCTATTCAAGCATAGAACAAATAATATTGAGTATGCTTTCATAATGATTTAGGAATGTGAATAGGATGTACATATCCATCAAACTACTAAATTAGATACATACTATCTAAATATTAAAATTACCCTTATGACAATATACATTATATATTCTTTATTACATCATTTATATGAACACAACTTAACGTAACATCAAGATATACCATACAATAGGTGCATGGTTATGTACAAGTCATGTACGCTTGCATGGCTCATGCAAACCTACCCATATTGGCACATCTACCTCCCCCTTTAGAATCACTAGCACCTCATTGATAGATGAATTAAATTACTAAGTATCATAGAGATTTATTTCATTTTCTCTTGACATATATGACATTCCTTCCAATTCTTTATGTTCCTTGTGGGTTTTGCAAACTTTAAGTCTACAACCAAACCTCCTTTTTGTTTTTGTAACTAGCACTTTGATTTAGTTTGTGCAATGTTTTATATGGTGGCTCAATTATCATAGTTACCTTATCTAATTTATTGATTCTTGTTATCATGTAGTTTACATCCTACAAGGTTGAGGGATAATTTTTCTCATCATCTATGGTGGGGTTAAATAGGATGATATCCCCCTTATGAGTTTAAATGATAACATCTTATGATGCCTTGTAATATTTTTTTTTAAAACAAAACAACTATTTAAAATTATTTTTCCTATTTAAGTTTTTTGGTCACATATATTTGTTATGAAACTTTGCTTTCATTAACAAAAATAATTCACCAATATGTAGAAATATCAAATCGTTCATCCACAGTAAAAATCCACACAATGAGACAGAGATAGATAATAACCTTAGGGTATGACAACATCAATAGTACTCCTTAAGGAAGGAATAACTCCACAAGATATCCAAAGATGAGAGTTCTAGAGAGGGAAACGTCTCATAAACCACTTTATGGGTAAAGATAAGTAGAAGTAATACTTCATATGAATAATGATCCCATGATGATTACAATGACAATATTACTTCTTTATATACCTATCTTATAAACCCTCATCCCACTCATTATTATAATATAATATAATATAATAATATAATCAACCCTAGGTTATGTGTGGCCCATGCCAACTATCCATAATATTTATATACAATATAATATCATATCCCTATATACCTATTCCTAGGTACCATAGCATTCCACTCTCCTTACAAATATTTTATCCTCAAAACGTGAGTAGAAACTAAATAATATGATCTAAGCAATGCTAACAACTTGTACCAATATTGCCATTCATCCATCTAAGTGAAATATTCATTGGTGGCGGTCTTTGATGATGCCAAGTTGTCACTGTGCCACTTGAATGTCTATAGCTCATTGTTGGATCCATGCTTATATTTCTCTACTATGATATTTTGAATGATTGGTCCTATTATTCCCTAATGCTACTACACCACTTTGAAATCTAGAATCACTATGTTTTTTCAACCAAACATTGTTGTACTTGATACCTTTCTAACTCCATGTAGATCCATAATATTGATGCCCTAAGCCATGCCTCCAGTATTGTTGATGCTTAAGGTGGTGATATACTTCAACCTTAACCTGACTTTCTATTTCCTTTGATTCATCAAAATTTTGCTTCTTTATTTTAAATTATTCCTCATGCTCTTCTCTCTTGTGCCCTTCTTTTAGTACATCCATGTGTGCTTATGACAAAGCTTATTTTGACCTTATTATTGCTTCTTACATGGGTTGTGTTGTAGATTCAAATTTTAATTATTTTCTTGGTTCCTTAATTTATTCCCCTACCATAATTACTTCTTAAGTTGAGAAATATCCTACAATCTTATCTTTTTCATATACCATAACTTCATAAACTTCTTTTGCACATTAATGTTAACAATACCCAAAGAATACAACCAAGGATAACCAAGAACAATATCCACATCATCCATCTTAGTAGCATAAAAATATGAATGTAAAACATATTTATCCATGGTTATCTTCAAATCTTCAAAAATCTAAACATTCTCACCCTCAAGATGTATGTCCTTAATTTTTGTTTCTTGAACCTGCAACCTCTTAGCTAAAGCAATACTAATAAAATTATATTTTCTTCTAGGTTTAATGGAAATAATAACCTTTTCCTTCTGAATGTAACCATGAACTTGTAAAATAGACTTTTTAGATTCAAAAAAATCCCTTTGTCCACTTTTTAGCTTATCTACCACCAAAAGCATGGTTCCCTTTGTTTGCACACTAACATATTTTTTCCCTTCTACCACTTCTTTGAAATTTTCTAGGTCTATTTTTAATTCATTTAGTTCTTTATAGAGAATGTTTATTTCTTCTACATAGCCTTTGAGTATGTCCTTAAAGCTAGCTATATTTTTATATGGGTCCCATCAACTCAAAAAATGCTTGCTCTTTTTTCTCAAGTTAGTTCACAATTATGGGCTAAACCTATAAAACCAAGAGAGAGCTTCTTATCCAAGTTAAAAAATAAGCATATGGTTCTAATAAGAACTAATAGAATATGAGGATTAAAATATTTCCACCAATATCTAACATTAATATCATCTTATTCTAAAACATTTGTAGCTCCATAAGTTCATGCCCCAACAAAAAGACAATGCAAACTAGGGTTTCATAAAAATATGTATCCTTAATGATTTGAAGTTGAATTTCCAAAATAAAAAATCTCCTTCAAACACAACAACAAATGATTTGCTTACCCATAGCTGAAAGGTATATCACATTTCATTTTTTGGAAAAACATGATTTGAAAAATTGTCACTGCCCTTGTTCTAGATGACTGACTTCATAGGATAATTTATCCCTCAATACTACTTTTATTCCTTCATAAGACAACTCTTTTTAAAGCTCTTCAAATTCTAAAAAAAATGGCACAAGAAACATCTAAATTGTCCTAACATTGCCCTCATTCTAGATGGCTAAATTTTCAAGGTTGTATCTCCTTCAATACTGCTCACATTATTTCATGCGACCACTCATTTTAAAACTCTTCAAATTCTAAACAAAATGGTGCAAGAATAATCTAAATTAGACAATTTTACATAAATATGACTCAAAAAATGAGATATTTTCTAGAAATTTCTTTTCCCTGATTTTGTAATCCACAAACAAACAATCTCTACTTTGCTAGAATCATTGCTTTGATACCACTTGTTATGAAACCTTTATTATTATAATATTATGCATAAACATCAAATTATTCATCCACAAATAATTATCCACAATAACAATCCACACAATGAGATAGAGAGATAATATCCTTAGGGTAGGGCAACACCAATAATACTCCTTAAGGAAGGAATAAATCTACAAGATCTCCTAAGATGAGAGTGTCGCTTAGAGAGGGCAAAGTCTCACAAGCCACTTCGTGGACAAAGTCAATTATAATTAATACTTTATATGAATGATCTCCCTGGTGATTACAATGAAAATATCAATTTATTTATAGACCTATCTTATAAATCATCATCCTACTCATTATTATAATATAATATAATAATATAATCAACCCTAGCTTATGTGTGGACCATACCACCTATCCATAATACCTATATACCATATAATATCATATCTCCATATACTTATTCCTAGGTACCATAGCAATATTTTTTATGGTTATCATCAAATATATTCCTCAAATGACATCCCCTTAGACAACACCTAGTTGACCACTTAGATGATATTACTCTCCTTACCTCAAATTAATTTCTCCTTGTCTATATTTTCCCTTATCTCGTTGCTAAACAACGATGCAACCTCTCTCATTGAATTTCCCTTTGCAACTGTCAATGTAGATAATTCTCATTTGGATAGTAACAACATGGTTCATGGCTCAATGATATAGTCTCATTCCCAAGTAACTTTTGGTCTTAATATGATGTTCAATTCTTTGTAGACAACATTGTTCTTTTTATTGTATGGTTGACATCTTCTTAATCTAAAACTACATTACTACTTTAATTCTAAAGGAGAACTATGTTTTAATCAAAAATAGGGCCCTAATTACAATAATGTAAATCAAACAATAGGTAACATTGTTTTATATGTTGAAGACAACCTCCAAGTGAACTCGTAAACAATGCCCTTTTTTGGGCATATTACAAATCTATGTTTTATTTACTACAAAGCAATGATGTTGACAATATTCAACTTCTTACAAATGAATTCATACTCAAAGAACTAATTCTGGATGGATTTTATATAATTGATAACATGTCTATGTTGCATAGATTTTTGTATAGTGTCTATCAAACCCTAGATGATTTTTTTTCCTACTCTTGAATGACATCCTCCTTTATTACATCAAAATATTAAACAATGTTTGTGAATATCATGGCCACTCTTACATATATGGTAATGCTATTCTAGATCAACTTAAGAAGACATGGACAAAAATCACATATTTTTGGATGGTGTAAGTAAATTTCTTAGAAGATATCATTTCCATTGATGGATTTCTCATTCATTGGATCTCATCCTTAGATATCATTAGTATTATAATGTTGCATAATTTTAGATAATTTTTTGGAATACAAATGACCCTAGGCAATATGAATCTTGACAATGTGATATTCGTAGACAATCTTACTTCTCTATGTTAGGATTATTACATCATCATTAAGGATGTTTGGTGAAGTCTAAATAAGTTTCACCCATAACACCTAAGTTAGTCATTGGTTGTTATTACAACTGACCATAACTAAAAATATATTGTATTATAATGTACCATCTTCCACATAATACAATTGTCCAACATCCTATTGGTCCTAACATGTGGTATTAGAATGAGATACCTAGATAGGATATCAAATTTAGAGGATGCCAAAGCAATGGAGTTTGTATTTTTAATGCAGATATTAAGTCTACATGCAATATTTCTCATTGCTTCTTGCTCATTTCAAGGGATTAATTGTTTACATTTTGAATAGGTATTAAGAGAGACAATTTTGTTGTCCATCAGACCTTAATGCATAAGATATAACTATTGTTCAAATATGGATGTGCATAAATTTGCTACAAAGCGTGATATATAGAAGAAGATTGTAGCCTAGTACAATATGCAAGAATATTCAAGGACACACAATGTCCTATATACTTGTTTGTGAGATTGAGTGATAATTAAAATGCTGCATAAATGCACATAATTCATTTATCTTGTTGATTTGAAGAGGGGATTTATTATGTATTCTTAGTATTGTTTGTTTTATAGGCTTGATATAGGATTCCATATAGCTACATATTTATTCAAGGTTTCCTCTACAAAGAAATGAATTCCACCTATTGTAAGGTGAATGGAAAGTTGAAGTATGGGCATTCCATCTACAAAGTTAAGAATAAATCATCTAAGTGACTATAACTGTCACTAACAAATATTAATATAGTCATGAAATCATGATCATGCTAACAATGATCGTCTAGATTGGAAAACTGGAGCAATGTCATCTTGTCAAAATAAAATCATGATAAATTTGATGCCATCATATAAGACTTGTTATTATGAAATTGTAGAAGTATAAAGGGCAAGTGTTGTCTTGAATTCAAGATGGGTTGTCAAAACAATGATAATGCTATCATATTAAAGTAAAAAATTGAGTAATCATATAGTGTTGGAAGGGTTTTCAGATATCTCCATGTAAGGGTTGTCATGTAAAGTGAACATAGACCACATTAACAAGAAGAAAGGGTCATCATGATATTCAATGCCATCTATATCCCATATAAGGATCACTTGATAAAGATATAGGTAATATTGAATGGGCCACCATAATAGAATTGAAGATTGATAAATTTTTTTGCCAAGTTGTCTAGAGTAAACATCTATTTTGTGTATGAATTGAATATGATATCTAGTGTAAGGAATAGGTTATCTAGAGGTCATATTATATGATATTTGAGTCACTTGATGCATGTTTAACATCCTTGTGCATGATGATGCAAGTTGTCTAAGTGAGAGATAAGGGCTGTTGCATCGTTCATGATTCATAAGTCATCATCCTCCCCATTTATGGTATTGTTTAATATGTTTATGCATTTCAAGGTGCTATAATGGATACATGTATTATATCGTGATGTTATACATCATGCTATACATAGTGATCATATGAAAATATAAGTTCATTTATGAGTAATAAAGACACGTGATACTTCTACTTTATGGTTGTGATAAAGACAAGGCAACTAAGAAGACATTGTGGTGAATGACACTCATTGTAAGTTCCAAAAAAATAATCATGGCATGGCACTAGAATTTGAAGTGATGTTAAAGACATTAAGGTGAGAAAGAGTTATTATTCACCTATGTGCAATATCTACATTAATTTACCATGGTGACTAGTTGATGAAGAAAACCAAAATATTAGGAGATAGTGGCATTGTTACACACATAAACCCTCATCTTAATTGAAATTGTAATAATATACATGATTAGAAGGATCAATGACTATTTATGGAAAAAGAGGATATCTCATATAATTACAAGAATTACTACAAGATATACCAAAATCCTCAAACCAAGACAACAAATAAATAGTTATAAAGTTAAAGTTGAAACTCTCCTTATCTAATAAAAAATTAAGAGAACATTCAATGACATACTACACTAAGATTATCCATAAAAGGCATAAGCTAGGGTAAATCCTAGTGTAGTAAATAAAATACTTGACATATAGGGCATTAAGAACCATACCATTCATAAAATAATCAACATAAAAGGACTCACTTCTATTCTATATCTTGCTTTCTATGTCATCGCAATAAATAAGGAGAGATCACACCTAAAATAAATGTAAAGGATTCAATATGCCTTGTAAATTGGTCTTCAAGTGATAGATCTCGATCTTTGACTATAAAATACTAGTAGAGTGTCTCATCCTCCTCCACGGAAGGTAGCAAACTAATTGTCAATGGAGAGAGAAGGTTGTGTGTCACGTAGTAACAAATATAAAAAGATTGAGAGCAATATTAACAATATTCAAAATCAAGTGAATGTATGGTAATAGTATGGTAGTAATGACATGGTAAGAAATTAAAGAGATGAAATGGGTATTTATAGTGGATGAAAACAATACCTTTCCATTTTAATTTTGATGACTAAGTTACACTCTTTTTAAGCCATAAATTTATTATTATCAGTCCAAACAATGTGTTGTATTATCCCTAGGCATAAATACATGCTAGGATAGTAACCATCCATTAAAAACCCTAAAATTCAATCAATGACCATGATCCCCATTTAAAGTGGTGATTTTAGCACCATCAATATTAAGGATGGATGATTTGGGGGACAAGTGTAAACATGTCCCTTAATTGCAACTTTATCCTTATTTTAAGGTTTTAGGAAAGTTAACATGTAGAAACAACAAGGAAAGGTGGCAAAAAGTTGATAACTAGATGAAGAAAGAAAACCAAAACCATAAACCAATATGGATCACCATTGTCCTACCCAAGGAGTAATAAAGTTAGTCCACCCCTGTCCCATATGTAGGAGGATGAGATTGTCCATCACCTATAAGGTTAGTTGTTAGTGCTCTTTATACAAATACATATTGCACATCCCTAAGGACTATGGAAAATATTTTAAGGGTTATCCAATTGGAAGTCCTTAGGGAACAAAAAGAAAAAAGAGCAATATGTGATAGTTGAAACAATAGAAATAAAAATTCTATGATATGGAGCAAATACAATTTTTTTGTTAGTTTTGGTTCTATTGTCTATGCCAAAATATAATATTTTTGAAATAAACATTAGTAAAACATAAAAATGTATAACCTATTATGCAAAATTATAAGGGAACATACTTGATACTAAGATATATATGCCCTTATGCTTGCCCCATACAACATGAAAATAATTTACATATAAAAATATCCAACGCATTGTGTAGACACCAAATCCTAGCCACTTGTCCACCATCACCCTTTCCCGCCATTCAATTGGCCATTCCATGCCTTTCCCGCCATCCAATGGCCCACTTTAACCCTTTCCCACCATTTTTTGACCCCTATTTGACTCATTTATATTTATTTTATATTATTTATATTTAAATATAATATTTTATATTATATTTTAATATATTTATTATAAAATATATATTTATAAGCCAAATCAACCTCAGTCGTCCGATCCGATCTAATCTCAGCCGTCCATCTCCCTTAATCCATGTCACACTTAAAGTTTAATATCAGCCCTTGGATTTGCTTTTATCCTAGCCACACGATTTGGTAAAACCCTAAAGTAAACCCTAGGTCTGATAATAAATAGGAGCATTCTCAATGCTCAACCCCTGGAAAACTTGAATGTTGGAGCTCTAATTTACTTGTGAGATCTAACCTTGCTGAGAGATAATTTCTTGTGAGTAGGTTGTGCCCTAGCTTATCCTTCCCCAAAACCCTAGCTTGCCCTAGGATTTTTGGATTCCAGCCACCTTCGCATCCCATTTCCACCACCACCATTGTCGTCCATCCATCGAGCCCTTCGCATTCCCTCGATCTGCTTCTGCAGATTTAGCCCTAATCCATAGGCGTAGTCGAGCACCTACCTCATCCCACAGGTGCAACCGTGCACCTACCACATTCCATAGGCATCGCATAGCACCTATTGTTCCCACAACCACACACCAGAATCTATCGCATAAGATCACCAAGTGCCATCAGGGCACCCTACCATCAATCTACAATGGAGCAATAGAACAACAAAGTAAGTATTTGTGTGCATTTTATTTGTTGTTATTTGATTCTGCATGTTTATTTATTCAGATCTAGGGTATTTAGTTTGCATTTCTGAGGGTTCACACTATGGAACCCTCATTTTGTTTGCTAACTATTTTATGTTTGATGTGTGTGCAGGATCGGGTAGCATCAATCAAGGATTGTTGAGTAGTTGTTGAAGCTAGAGTGGCCCGATTACGGATAACCAAAAGCCCACTCACCCTGTTGGAAGCAAGATACATTGGAGACACTACTTGTTGTTGTAGCTAGGGTTTCAGAGAACCCTAGCACCTGTATTTATTGTATCAAAATAATTTCTTTGAATGGATCAATTGTAACAAAGGAGTTTCTCAGCTCCCCCCATTTATTGAATAAAATCATATTTTGTGCAATCTCTTGTTCATTTGAGTTATTTTACTTTCATATATTGTTTTAGTGTCATATTTTTTCTTCACAAATGGCGATCATGGTGGGACCCCACAAGGGTTCTATTTTCTGATTTACTTTGCTAACTTCCATTCTGTTGTTCCATTTTGCAGGGTTTTCTGGAGCAAAAAACTAGCCAAAATCATTGGTTAGGGTTTCTGGAAGGTCCTGTGATAGTTGCAGATAGGTGCATAGGCGCTCTACGGCACCTACTGATCCCCACAAGCACCTAGCTATGCCTACACAGGTGCCCAACCACACCTATAGAGGTGCTCCACTATGCCTGGTAGTAATTTGGAGCAGAGCTTAGGCTTTCAAGTAAGATCTGCAACCATTCTGTTCCAATTTTTGCTTTTACGTATTTCATCATTCCATTGCTTATTTTTAGATTTTGAGCTTAAAATGAACACACATTAAGGAATATGGAAATAAATTCATTTTAGATTGCATCTAGGGCATCTGTGCATTCATTTCATTCACATATTTTGGGTTTTCTATTTTAAAGAGAATTGCAAATTCAAATAATTCTTGCATCTTTCTGTTTGCATTTGAAAGTGAAAAGCATCAATTAGAATTTGCATCTTAGGAGTTAAAGGTTGCTTATTTTACTTATCTAAGTTGGAACAAGACTTGAATGCAAAAAGTATTCCTGCCCTTGGGTGGCACCTTTGGCAGAGAGGTGGACGAACCCTCCGGTTGCTATCTAGGTAGGGGGTTTTAAGCGGTGTACTTCACACTCTTTAGAGGAAATTTGCATTTTTGTGTTGGATTCTAATTTAGATGTGTAAAATATGTTACTTTTAACATTGTTTGACCACAATAGAGAACAAAAAAACTTAAAATTAATCACACACAACACGTTGCACTTTAAATAGTAGTAACTAGATTTCATCACCGGTTGCTGCTTGAGGTTTGGTGATGGTGGCTTTCATCTCCATCCACCAAATATCTACCCCTAGACACCTTAGGACTACCCCCAAGCAAACTTGTTGGATTTCATCACCAACAAGAATCTCGTTGCCCCATCCAACCATAGTCTTTTACCCTTTATTTTTCATTAAACAAGATTAGGATACACAAAACACACAAAACTATCATATCTAAAAGGAATTCACATTAAAAAGAGATAATCAATGAATGAGGTAAGCCACACAAGGTGAAACTTAGGATTGATTGTTTTCTTTGTTTCTAAATTCCTTAGCTTTATTTTCAGTTTTGAAATTTAATTATCCTGAAATTGTATTTTGATTTAATTATTTTATGGTTTTAACTCGAAATCAAACAAAAATATTAAATCAGAATAATTTAATGGAAAATACAACAAGCATACCCACTACTTCAGTAGCTAACCCTTCCAATTCCACCCAACCTAGTCCATCTAGGCTCATTCACCCATCTCTCTCACAAGAGGGATCCATTCCCCAAAATAATGAACAATCATCCATCCAAATTGACATGGACAAGTTAGAGGCTATCTACAAGTCTTCTAACTATGTTCTTGAACCCCTTAGCCAAGATTATGTTGAAAAAATAGAATTGGCTACATCATGTCCATCTAACCCCACCCAAGGATATCCTAATTCTACCTATGAATATGGTATGCCCTCCTCTCCTAGTCCAGCCCAACAAAACCTGAGTGTTTTTAACACTCATCACCCATCTGGCTATACCCAAATCTGCTCCAATCCTTTGTATGAGGAGTATGTCAATGCTGCCTCATAGGTACCAACCTCCCAAGTTGCCACATCAAGTGCAACTTGCACCATACCCCTTTCCTCCAATCCACCCACATCCATACCATCATCTTCTAATACATCCATAGCCTTATCAATTTCTTCTATGACTGATCAAGATCTTCAGGATATATCGGGTCTCATGAACAAAGTGCTTCTAGAGCATCAAAATGCTAGACAACAAGTTCAAGTAGATCCTACGCATCCTGTAGCTCCAGCCCAACCAACCATAGCCAACCAAAATTCCACCTAGATACCCCAATCATCGGTGGTATCCATCCCCAAGCCACCTCCAATCCAAAATTCAACCCCTCCAATCACTATTTCTTCTGGTCAACCCAACCAACTCCTCCAAAATATTCTTCTTCATCAATATTCTCCTTCTTTCAATCATCAATCTTCCCCTCATCAATTTCAAACCAATCCATTTCATCAAAATCATCTCATCACTCCACAACATCTTTCTTCTAGTCCATCTCCAAGTCATCAGGTTATCCAAGGCTTCCACATTCCTAGGGAAGATCTTAGGATTCAGGCCATGCAGAAGCAAATAGATCAGTTGATGCAAAATATTCCTGGCATGTCAAGCCAAAAACCAACTCTAAGCCAACTGATCCATCAACCAATCCATCCTTCGGTACCATCACCACCATATCCGATAGACTTTACATTACCAAAGTTTGATAAATTTAGGGGAACCGAGGACCCTAAGGAGCATGTTAGCTCATTTTTTCATGCATGCTTTCGGATTCAAACCGATAATGCTCTCATGCTCTGAATATTTCCTCAAACATTAGGAGGAGATGCCATAGAGTGGTTCAATCAGCTACCAACTCATAGTATCTATACTTTTTCTCAATTGATTGACCTATTCCTTGAGCGTTTTATCCTAAACATTAAAAATAAAGTTTCATTATCAGATGTGTATGAATTAAGACAATGGGAAGATGAAACTATCTATAACTTTGGAAACTGTTGGAGGGTAGTCATTACTAAATTGCCATTCTCCCTCCCAATGGATGAAATCATTAAATTATTTACCAAGAGTTGCTTAAAACCCATCTCTTGGATGCTTCAACTTCATACGTATCATTCATTTGAAGAAGCTTTGGCACAGGCTAGCATCATTGAGGAAATAAAAATCCAAGAGGGCATGATTAAGCCTAAGAAGAAAGAATGGCAAAACAAGGGCCAATTTAAAAGCAATCAGTCTGGCCAAAACAAGTCATCTCAAGCCTCTTCGGCTAGTACATCCAATCAAGTCAATCAAGTGGTGATGAGCCAGCCCATAATGGCTCAACAACCTATGCAACAATCACAACAAATTGCTTATCATGCGGTCCCCTCGGTAACTCAAGCACTCACGATACAAAACACAATGCCAACTATGGAAAACCCCTCCTATCGATAATATGCTCGACCCCAATGCCAATACACTCCTTTAACAGAGTCGTATTCTTCCATATTCCAAAAGTTGTATGAAACAAATAAGTTGGCTTTACCATAAATCAGGCCTGATGACCCTACCAAATGTAGCAGAAGTTATAGAGAACATCTATTTTTCCCATACCATAGGCAAAATGGTCATGACATCAACACATGCAATATTTTTAAGAACATCATTCAAGACCTCATAGACTTGGGGGCCCTTAAGGCAGATAACCCCCTAGCTCCACAAAATCAAAACTTGGGAATATTTCAAACACCTCTTCCCAACCATGAAGAGGCCCAAACTAATGTAGGAGGTAATAATCATCTTACACCTCCTAACCAAGTTAACCATGTTCAAACTTATCAAAATTTTGTGGGAGCAGTCCATGTGGTCACAAGAGGTCAAAGGCAAAATCAACAAAATGCCCAACAACCAAATGTGTCACAACCTTCCAATCCACCACCTATTCAAACTTCTCCAAATCCATCCCCACCAATCCATCTTTCTAGTCCACCAAATCAACCAATCCATCATCCTCTAAGGCTAGCAGTATCCTTAAGTAGTCGGTTGACTACAAGTTTGAAGATGGCTTCAGCCAAGTTGTCCCTATATGAGCTCATCCAACAATCTCCTAGGCATAGAGAAGCCTTAATGGAAATTCTAAAATCCATTGAGTTTGAAGCCCAAGATCCTAATGCCTTCAACAACTTTGTAGGGAGCATTAGAACATGCATGGAGCCATCCATCACCTTCTATGACTTTGAAATAAATTCAATGACATCAGAATCCGTAGATCCTCCATTGCATATCATGGCCTTGATAGACAAGAAGCCATTTAAGAGGGTCTTAATTGATACCGGCTCATCCATCAACATTATCACTACTACTACCCTTAGCAACCTCAAACTTCCACCTTCCCATATTTCCAAGTCATCATTCACCCTCAAAGCATTTAACGATGCTTTGTGTACCACAGTTGGCACTATTGTTTTACCCATTGAAGTAGGGGTTAAAATGTTGCACACTATGTTCCACATCTTGGAAGGGGCCATGGCATACAATGTACTCCTTGGTAGACCTTGGATGAGGGAAATGAAATGTGTTCCATCAATTCTCCACCAATGCTTGAAATATGTTCATGATGGTCAAGTCCATTGCATCCCTACAGATGTAGAACCTTTCAAGTATTGCAATTTCATTTCAAATCCCTATGAATCCATGTTGCCTTCCACTCACCTATTCTTATCCCCATCATCTTTGAATCCATCCACTTCATCTTCAAATCCATCCACTTCATCTTCTAATCCATTCACATTTTCTTCCAAAGCTCCTATTCTTGAGGAGTTACCCATCACAAAACCCCCTCAATCATCCATTTCTTCTTGTACATGTGGTCAAGGTCAATCCACTTTCACCACATCATCAACCTCAACCACTCCTTCTACAACCATTCCTTCTTCATCATCATTGCCTCATCCACCTTCTTCTAAGCCATCACCCAATCCCTCTCCATCAGCTGATGTTTCACAAGTCAAACTTTTGAATTGTGAAATATTCAACTCCCCACAACCTTCCACAATCCCCTCCAATCCTGAGCCATCCATTTCCACATCATCCACCACCTCATCCCAAGTCGAGGTCCACATCACTAGTCTTGGTATTGGTGAATACGTGGTCCACGATGTTACCATTACCCCGCTTGCCATTCCTACAACCAAGGATTTTGGTCACCCATGTGACCCTCCTTTAACCATAGGTGTTGTCTATGATATGAGTTCTACTCCTAATAGTATTAACTTTGTTTATGGAGGGTTGGATTCCTCAATTATAGAGAAACCACCCGAAGAACCAAAAGAGCCAAGACGTGCCAACATACAAAACATGACGGGATTTCCATCTCGTTACTTTCATATAGTCAATTGGCAAGGTCAGGGTCTAGGTTCCCATGAACAAGGGATACATGACATCATTGATTTCCCATATCGAGGAGCACATGATCATTCAGGCTTAGGATATACCCCACTTTCCACAACCGCTTCCCTTGAGCAAGCTTTCCAAAGGCTTAGCCTCAATGACGAAGACAAAGCCCCCTTCCATGTTCCTCAACCACTTCTCTTGAACAAGCTCTTCAAGAGCTTAGCTTCAATGAAGAAGAAGACCCCCTAAATTTTTCCTACCCACTCCCGATTTTGATGATGAAAGTTATGAAGAGTATGAACTTATGTCCAATGCTTCTAACGATTCTGAAGAGGAATTTCAGCCCATTGTTCCCCTTACCCAACAGGATGAGTTTTACCTCAGACTGTTTCCCATCCATCAACCCATATTTCGCTTGCTTCTTCCACAAGAACAAGTTGACCCACCTGGTGAACCACCCCCCACTTGAGTTCCATTGAGCCATTCAACCAAGCCAAAATTTGTAACATATGTATATAAAAAAAATCAAAAAAAAAATAAAAACATTCAAAAACAAAAACAAAATATTTCTTTGCATGTACATAGCATTTAATTTCATGTTTGTTGCTGCTATCCAGGGTTAACAAGATTCGACATCGGTTCCCATCCATTCTTCCAATCCATCCTCTCCTACTAAGTCAATATGAATCCTATTGACTTATTCACCCCACTCCACAATCCATACAACCCGGCTAAGCCAATTCCAATTGACATAAGCCTTGTTGACATGGACCAGATTTCTTCCCCACCCTCCTTTTCAGAGTTCATCCTATCTAAGGAATTGTTAAGGGCTTCTACCAACTACATTCCTCCTTCCCCTCCACCTTCACCTCCATCTTCTACCAAGAATCCTAAGGTCTTTCAGGCAGAGTTAGATGATGATAAGCAGGAAGAGTTGGATGACATCTTAGATGACATTCATCTGATCCCAACACCACATCAACTTGAGGAAGGTTCACATATGTCTATTGAAGATACCATCGAAGTAAACCTTAGTTCAGATCTTGACAATCCCCAAATTGTCAAGCTTGGAAAAATCCTATCATCCGATGAACAAGAGCAATTCATTGCTCTCCTCAAGAAGAAGAAAGATGTGTTTGCATGGTCCTATAAGGATATGCCTGGTCTTGACCCTAGCCTTGTGGTCCACAACCTCACCTTACATCCCGATGCCAAACCGGTCAAACAAAATCTTAGAAGGATGCATCCTACCGTGGCCCTCTTAGTCAAGGAAGAGCTTCAAAAACTTCTAGATGTCACTTTCATTGTTCCTATTGACTATCCTGAGTGGATTTCAAACATGGTACCCATTCGCAAGCCTAATGGGTCGATACGCATTTGCACTGATTTTTGAGATCTTAATAAGGCATGTCCTAAGGATGACTTTCCTCTTCCAAACATTGATACTCTTGTCGATACCTGCGTTGGCCATGAAATGCTTTCCCTCATGGATGGTTTTTTAGGATACAACCAAATTCACATAAATCCTGATGACCAACACAAAACAACATTTACAACACCTTGGGGAACCTTTTGTTATAGGGTTATGCCCTTTGGCCTCAAAAATGCAGGAGCTACCTATCAACGAGCCATGACTTACATCTTTCATGATTACATGCATAAGATTATCGAAGACTATGTGGATGATCTCTTGGCTAAATCTAAAACTCGACAAGAGCACATTAGTGTATTGGACAAGATTTTTGACCGACTTCTAGAGCATAAGGTGAGGTTAAATCCCAAAAAGTGTGTCTTTGGTGTTACCTCGGGTAAAATTTTAGGATTCATTGTCTCCAAAAGAGGCATTGAAGTGGACCCAAACAAGGTCAAGGCCATCATGGAAATGCCTCCCCCAACTAACATTAAGGAATTGCATAGTTTACAAGGAAATATTCAATCAATCTGATATTTTATTGCATAACTTTCTGATAAATGCAGGCCATTCAACTACCTGCTACAAAAGGGGGTGCCATTTGCATGGATAGATGAATGTCAAAAATCCTTTGATGACATCAAGCATTACCTAGCTTCTCCACCAGTATTAGCTCCTCCTCATTCGGGGGTCCCTTTCTATCTTTATGTCTCAACAATGGACTTTGCTTTAGGGACAATGCTTGCATAGAAAAATGAACAAAATCGAGAGCAAGCCATTTATTACATTAGTCAAACATTGGTAAGTTATGAAACCCGATACGCTTATGTAGAGAAGTTGTGCTTAGCAGTGGTTTTTGCCACTAAGAAACTTTGACATTATATGCTTAGCCATACAACTTATGTCATAGCTAGAGAAAATCCTCTGCGTTATATGATGTCTCACACTTACAATAACACTCGTACCGCTAAATGGATAATGCTCCTTATAGAATTTGATCTCGAATTTATCAGCCAAAAATCCATTAAAGGTCAGGTTATAGCCGATCAACTTGTAGAAGCTCCACTACCTAGTGATCATCCTTTGATTATAGAGCTCCCAGATGATTCAATATTTTCTATCACTGAATTAGAAGAAGATGTCATTCTAGAGGAAGACGTCGATATCACCTTATTCTTTGATGGATCTAAGTGTGAGAAAGGTCAAGGTGCTGGAGTTGTCTTTCATACACCTCAAGGGATACCCATCCCTTTATCATTCAAGCTAGACTTTCCATGCACAAATAACACTACAGAGTACGAAGCCTTAATATTAGGTCTTCAATCTGCTATAGCTATGGGCATCAAGCGTATTAGGATATTTGGGGATTCTCAACTTGTTGTCAAATAGGTAATCGAAGAATACCAATGCAAAGAACCTACCATTAAGCTTTATCATGAAGTAGCAATGAAATTGCTCTCAACATTCAAATGGTATGAAATCAACAACTTGCCTCGTTCGACTAATAGATTTGCAGATGTGATGGCCTCTCTTGGATCATTGATTCCAAAAGATGACTTAGGAGAGGTACAACCCCTAATAATCTCAACAATCTCTAAAGCAACCATTGTTCGTACTGATCCTAAGGATGAAAAAGACATTTGCTTTATCCATTCGAAACCATATGAGTCTTGGTCAAGCCAAATAGTGGACTTTCTAAAATTTGGAACACTCCCATCTGATATGTCTCGATCTGCAAAATGCTCTTTCAAGCAAAAAGTAGCCCATTTTATTCTCTTGGGGGATGTGTTGTATAAACGTGGTTATGATGGAATCCTTCTTCGTTGTCTCAAAAAAAGTGAGGCTCAAAGAGCCATAGCTGAAGCCCATGATGGTACTTGTGGTGGTCATTTTAGTGGGATGGCCATTGCAAAGCATCTTTTATGCATGGGTTATTATTGGCCCACAATGGAACGTGATTGTTGCAACTATGTCAAAAATTGTAAGCAATGTCAAGCACATGCCAATTTAGCTCATGTACCATCACAAGCTTTACAGCCTATCCAAAGCCTTTGGCCCTTTTCACAATGGGGCCTAGACCTAATTGGAAAAATTTCACCTCCTTCCTTGGGACAACATACATTCATCATCATGACCACTGAATACTTCACAAAGTGGGTTGAGGCCATTCCTCTAACTAGTATGATAGGACCTCGAATTGTGGACTTCATACTCCACCATATCATCTGTCATTTTGGTATTCCCTCTAAAATCATTTTTGATAATGGCAAGTCTTTCAAGAACAAGGATGTTCGAGCACTTTGCGAGAAATATAATATCCAACATAGTTTCTCGACTCCTTATTACCCACAAGCAAATGGACAAGCCGAAGCTACCAATAAGACCTTGATTGCTATTCTCAAGAAACTTGTTAATGAAAATCATAGATATTGGCATACACAAATCCCTTTGGCACTATGGGCTTATCGAACAAGCATCCGAACGCCAATAGGAGCAACACCATTTTCCTTGGTCTATGGAGCTGAAGCTATCATGCCTCTTGAGCTCGAGATTCCCTCCTTGCAAATTTCTTTGCAGGAATTCATAGATGATGACACCGCTAGACAAGCACGTCTTGACCAACTCACTCTTCTTGATGAGAGGTGAGTCAATGCACTAGAGCACTTACGAGTTTATCAAGACCGCCTAAAGCGTGCTTACAATGCCAAAGTCCATCTTCATGAATTTCAAGTAGGAGATCTTGTACTTAAAGAGAACCAACAAAACACCAATGCTTTACCGCACCTTCGTGACAAATTCATGGCTAATTGGTTAGGTCCATACATAATTTTCCAAAAAGTGGGTAATGGTACATATAGACTTGCCGATTTAGAGGGAGTGGAGGAACCCGAACCACTTAATGTTATCCATTTGAAAGCATTTTATTGTTAATATGATGTTTATATGTATATATATACACATGGCTAAAAAAAAAACAAACAAACAAAAAAAATCATTCACATAGGCATGCTACCATCTTGCATTTACATATAGGCATATTTACATGCATTTTTCACATTGCATTCATTCCACATGCATTTCTCACATTGCATTCATACATAGCTTGCACATATTCCATTTGCATTCATTCTACATGCATTCCATTACATTCATTCATATTGCATCCATCCCATCCCACGTTCAATGATATTTTATAGTAGTGATGATATGGCCAAATCAAAATTCAAGTTTCCATGATTGGGGGTACCTATTTTTGGTATTTATGCAATTTCACACAATATCATAAGCCAACAATCCCATTTGTCAAAAGTCATAAACCCAAATTTTCAGTCACTCAACCACTACTAGTGTGTCTAGCAACCTCCAAAAAGATGTCCAATTTTCTTTAGGACCAAAAAACACTTTTCTCACATTAATAAAATCTTGAGTCTTGTCAACTGATTCCAAAAACAATCTTGCACCAACCACACTCTCCACATCTTAAAAAAATTTTGAGTCAAAGAGGGATAACACCATACTTGGGTGGCACCTTGAAGTGAAAAAGGGTATTCCTCGCTTGTCCTATCATGCAACATAGTCCAAAATAAAAAATAGTGGTTTTCACCACTATCATAGTTGCTCTCCAAATATAAACACAAAATATAGAGTAGTAAGGATAGGGTCACATTCTCATCACACTTCGGTTGAGAATCCAATTTCCCAAAGCTCTATCCAAAGTTAACAATTTCTATGCACACACCATAGATCCCTAAAGCTGTAAGGATCATACTACATTTCCCTTAGAAATATATGTAGTCATCCCCAAGGCCTAAAATATTAGATCATTGGACTATGGAGTGAGTCTCCACCGGGGCTATAGATGCTTGACTAGCAATGGAGTAAGCTCATGTGGGGTGACATGTCTCTCTTCCAAAGAGAAAGACCTCTGACCGCACATACGGACAAGCTCGCTTCTTGGTACTCTCCATAGCAAGTCTGTGGAATTTGGTTGAAGAAGTAAACCCTTATATGCACTTAATAATTTAAAATTAAAACAAATTCAGCAGCAATCTATTACCATGGCGATTAACCTTACATTGTATATTATAATGAATATATAGGTAGGGAATAGGGAGATAGTCGATGAAGAGGATAGGAGAGGGATAAGGGAATAGGGAGTTGGAGGGATAATGAGGAAGAAGGAATAACGAAAGAAATGGAGGGATAAGGAGGGAATATAGGAGAAGAAATAGGGGAGAATAGGATAGAAGAAATTTGCCGACAAAGTGTGCCGACAAACCTGAAGTGTTTTCACACTTATGACTTAGAAAAATATTTTTCTAAGCCACTTACAAAGAAACCCTATTCACACTTGCAACATTCTCCCCCTTAAAGTTGAGAGGACTGATTACACAGTCTCTCAGCTTTACAAATTGAGCTTTAGTCATCGCCTTGGTGAAGATGTCAGCGACGTTCTCCAAAGTGTGACAGTATTGAAGCTCAACAATTTCATGTTCCACCATATCTCTGATGAAGTGGTACTTCATATCAAAATGCTTCGTTCTGCTATGGTGGACAGGATTATATGCCAATTGAATGGCACTGATGTTGTCGTAGTAGATTCTGGTCGAACCACTTTGCTGTTCTCCAATCTCTTCTAGTACTTTCCTTAACCACAAGGCTTGAGTACTTGCATAAGTAACTACTATATACTCAGACTTCGTTGAAGATAGCGCTACTACTGTCTGCTTTTTGAACTCCAAGTTATTAGTCCTGATCCAAGACTAAAACAGTTTCCTGATGTTGACTTCCTGTCATCAATATTGCTACCCCAATCACTATCACTAAAGCCTACAAGCTTGATAGTGTTACATTTATGGTACTAGATTCCAAAATCCAATGTACCTTTCACATATCTCAAAATTCTTTTTGCTGCCTACAAATGCAACTCAGATGGGTTAGACATAAATCTAGAAACAAGAGATACAACATACTAAATATCTGGTCTGGTGTTGGCGAGAAACATCAAACTCCCAACCATGCTTCTGAAAGTGGTCACATCAACTTTTGGTGCTCCATCATCTTTGCTTAATTGGATCCCATGTCCAATTGGAGTTGCAACTCGGTTTGCAATGCTCCATAGCAAACTTCTTGATCATGTCCCGAGCATACTTATGTTGACGAAATGAAGATCCATGTATCTGACTGATGAACCTCCATTCCAAGGTAGTAGTGCATTAAGCCAAGATCCTTCATCTCAAACTGCATCATCATGGAGTGTTTGAACTCCATATTCATTTTTTCATTACTACCCATAAAAATAAGATCATCCACATACAAGCAAACTATGAGGATGTCATTACCTTGCTTTAGGTAGTAGAGTGTGGGTTCATTTTTGCTCCTGGTGAACCCATAATCTTTGAAGTACCCATCAATGTGTGAGTACCAAGCTCTTGGTGCCTGTTTAAGATAGAGTGCTTTCTTCAATCTATAAAAAAGGTGTTCCTTACCTTGCACTTCAAATCCCTGTGGTTGCTCAACGTACACTTCTTCTGTCAAGTAACCATTGAGAAATGCACTCTTGACATCCATGTGTTGGACTTTCCATCCTTTGTGTGCAGCTAAGGCAAGAACTGTTTTGATAGTCTCCTGTCTGGCTACAGGAGCAAAATTCTCTTCATAATCAATTCCATATTTTTGAGTAAAACTCTTTGCCACTAATCTTGCCTTATGCTTCTCAATTCTTCCATCAGCATTAAACTTGGTATTGAAGATCCATTTACAGCCAACACATTTCTTTCCTTTAGGAAGCTTCATGAGCTCCCAAGTGTCGTTTTTTATAGAGGTTATCTCCTCTTTCATGGCATCTTGTGAGATCATCTAAGTACAAGCCTTCTCATAACTAGAAGGTTCAAGCTGTGCACTAGTTAACAAAGCATAGTTAACTTGATCTCCCCTAGGTTCCTGTTGGGATTCATCATCACCATACAAGTGCATACTTTCTAATCTGTGTAAAAAATATTCCATTTCACTAGCTTGACTCCTAGTGTATCTTCTTGAAATTTTTTTATCCAACATCTGAGATGATGGATGGTACTGTAGAGTTCTCTTACCTTTGGATGGAACATCAATGTCCATTGGTGAGGAAGTTACTGATCACTGTGGAGAAGGACTAGGTGAAGAAGTTGAATCAGAAGATGGACTTGGAGGATGTGTGGGAGGAGACTACTTTCCTTTCTATGAGAGTTGTGGTTGCACTTGCTAAGCAATTATATCAGTGGCTTCAACATCATTGAATATTTGGGGCTTACCCCACTCTCCCCATTCATCAAAAATCACATCCCTTGAAACCACTATCTTTCGAGTCGTAGGATTGTAGAGTCTATAACCCTTTGTGTTTTCACAATATCCTACAAAAATGTATGCCTGACTCTTTGGATCCAGCTACTTTCTCAGTTCATTAGGAATGTGAGCATATGCCAATGATCCAAATACTCTGAAATACTTCACATTTGGTTTCTTACCATACCAGGCTCGGTAAGGTGTCTTCCATTTTAAACTTGAAGTAGGACTTCTGTTCAAGATGTGAACACTAGTCCTTGTTGCATCTCCCTAATATGAATTACTCAAATGCTTTGTCTAAAGCATTGATCTTGCCATCTCCACAATGGTGCGATTCTTCCTTTTTGCTACACCATTTTGCTGTGGAGTGTAGGCAGTTGTGAACTGCCTCTTGATGCCATGATGTTTACAAAAATTCAAAAACTGATTAGAGGAGTATTCTCTTCCTTTATCTGATTTAAGACATTTTATTGAATACCCACTCTCACTTTCAACTTTTGCTTTAAAATCAACAAAGCATGCAAATGCTTCATCCTTATGCTTCAAAAAGTATATCCAACACATTCTTGTGTAATCATCAATGAAAAGTAGGAAGTAAGAGTGGTTACCAAGACTCTTGGTCTGCATTGGACCACAGATATCTGAATGCACTAACTGGAGTGGATAGCTGGCTCGCCATGCTTGTCCATGAGGAAATTTTGTTGGTCTGGCATGCTTGCCCAAGGCACACCCTTCACAGACTTCCTTACTATCTTGAATTTTGGGAAGTCCAGTTACCATTGCTTGTGAAGTTAGCATTTTCAAACTTGTTGAATTCAAATGACCATATCTCAAGTGCCATAGGACACTTGGATTGGTAATTGCAACATTTGCTAACTTATTTCCTCCTGGCTGGACAAACTTCAAAGGGAATAATCTATTCTTTGACATTGGCACTTGTGTAATGATTCTATTACTATTGTTCTTGTCAAAAATGGTGCATTTACCCTCATCAAAAATCAACTTGTAATTATTTTCAAGCATTTGACCAACACTTAAAAGATTATGTTGAAGATGGGGTGTGTAATAGATATCACTTACTTGCTTTATGCCTTCTTTCGTTGGAACCTCCATGGCTCCAATGCCTTCAACTACCAATGATTTGTCATCACCTAATCGGATGCTGGATTTGTATGAGGATTCTAAAGTAGCAAAGAGTTCTTCTTTGCCACTCATGTGATTTGAACACCCTGTGTCCAAAATCCATGTATCATTCATATTTTGCTCTGTCTGGCCATAAGAAAGAAAGAGATTTGTGGACTCTTCCTCTTCTCCAAAATTTCCAAATTGACTGCTTTGGTTGCTGCTGCTTCCTTGTGAAGACTTTGACCAACAATCTCGAGCATAATGACCAGGTTTGCCACAATTGTAGCAAACTTGTTTTGATTTTTCTCCTTCTTTTCCTTTGCCAGATTGTTTCCCTCTATATTGCTGCTGTCCTCCTCTATTCTGATTTCCACCTCTATTGGATGATCCTCCTCTGTTAGGAGTTCCTCCTCTTTGGTTATTCCTACCTCTGCCTCTTTGTTGTCCTCTACCACGGCCTCTACCTCTTCCTTCATGTGTGGCAAAAGCTTTATCATCTCCTCCATAACTGGTGGTAGGAGTTTCCTGTAACCTCTCTTCATGTGAGAGAAGTGAACCAGTTAGTGCATCAAAAGACAACGAGGTTAAGTCTTTGGATTCTTCAATAATTATTGCAACAGAATTCCATTTAGGAAGAAGTGTTCTCAACACTTTCTTCACCATAACCTCTGGCTTAATATCTTCCCCTAGTGTGACCATTTTATCAACTACGGCTTTCACTTGCACGCAGTAATCTCTCGCTTTTTCATTTTCTTGCATCTTTAGATTTTCAAAATCTCATTTCAATGTTTGCAGCTTTACCTGTTTTACTTGGTCACTACCTCTATAGCTTTCTTTTAGGGCATTCCAGGAATCTTGTGCAATTACATAAGAGGCAACCCTAGGGAAGATACTTTTATCTAGGGCAGCATGTATGTGATAAAGGGCGAAAGCATTGTTTTTCTGTGCTTCTTTTCTAGCCTTTTTATCAGCATTAGAGAAAGCTGCCCATTCAGCAGCAGTTGGTTCAGTATAGCCCTCTTCAACTACATCCCATAAACCTTTTCCTATCAAAAGGGTTTTCATTTTAATAGACCAATATTCATAGTCTCCTCCATTGAACTCAGGAATCGGAAGACTAGTATTGGATGCCATTGCAGAATAAAAACAAACTTTATTTGAAGCAAACAAGCACTATAAAGCAGTACAAAGAGATTAATGATTCAAATCAAATCTCGCCTTTTTAGTACATTCAAGTTCTTCTTCGAAAATGCTGCTGATGACAATGACCTCAGGTTCTTTAGGATCCACTTCCTCTAGATCTTCTTCTTCTTCTTTGTCTTCTTCTTCTGCTACTGCTTCTGGTTCAGGAGAGCATGGTGAATAGCTCTCACTTGATTCTGCTACCTGTACACTAGGTGTATAACTGGCACTTGCTTGGTCCTCTGGTACAACTTCCATAGTCTTGGACTCTTCAATTCTTTGTCCGAAAATGTTGTCTTCTGAATCTGCCTCGTACCCGAAATCCGGTTTCCTTAGATGATCAATCACTTGATTTTCCAGCTGACAAAAAACTGTATGGAGACTTGTTCGTTGAACCCTTTCATCAAAGGATTTTTGTGTCTCTCTTCTCAATATCGAGAGAAGTGCATTATAGCACCCCCCAGACCGGATCATCTAACATTGCACGGGCACATTATTTCTCCTTTTTCAAATGCTCATCAAACTTGGTTTTTAAAATTTTTATAAAGTCTTTAAAAAAAAATTTAATAAATTTTTTATATTTTTTTAAATTACCTTTTAAATAATTTATTAAAAAGATAATTTTAAACAAAATATAATTTAAATTTATTAAATAATTTTAAAAAACTTAAATAAAAAATTTAAAACCTTTAATATTTTTTTAAACAAAAAATTTACCTTTTGCAGGCGGGCGATTCGACCCCGCGACCTCCCAACTATGGCAGGAGGGCTTTACCGCTGCACCAAGCGGCTTGGTTGAAATCAAAAGGGACCTCCACCATTTTATTCCTCGACGGCTATGATTTAAAAAAAAATATATATATTTTATGCGACCGGCGGGATTCGATCCCGGGTCGTCCCCCTGCTAGCGGTCCGCCTTTTCCGCTGAGCTACGTCCCTCGGACGTGCCTCAAAGGCGAGACGGGGCAGATTTAAAGACGACGGGCGGACAATTTAAAAAAAAAAAAATTTCTTTGTTTTTATCCCACATGCAGTGGGAGCCGACCGCGCTGAGGGTTTATCAACCCAAAGGCGCAGAAGGATAAGTGACTGCCTTCGGGCAGTCAATCATGCTCTTTTGCCGCACACGTAGCCAATAACAACTCGCCACGTCAGCTAACCGTCGACCAATGCAAATTCACCACTTGTCACCACGCGACACATTTTTCGACCAACCACACGTCGCCATGTCACCTCGCCTACCATGTCAACTGCCGCCACGTCAGCCTCTTTGCCTCGATCCACGTGCTGCCCAGTCAGCACCTCGCTCATCGCCACGTGTCACCTCGGAATCTATGTCGAGCCTGCTGCCAAGTGTCACCTCGGGATCCATGCCCGAACTGCCTTGAGATCTATGCCCAAATATGCTCGCGATCCACCTCGGGATCCGAGCCCTGTTGGCGAATCCTCGACCTACACAACGCCTCCCTTGAGAACCGTGCCTGAACGTCTGGCTCTGATACCAGATGTGGAATTTGGTCGAAGAAGTAAACCCTTATATGCACTTAATAATTTAAAATTAAAACAAATTCAGCAGCAATCTATTACCATGGCGATTAACCTTACATTGTATATTATAATGAATATATAGGTAGGGAATAGGGAGATAGTCGACGAAGAGGATAGGAGAGGGATAAGGGAATAGGGAGTTGGAGGGATAAGGAGGAAGAAGGAATAACGGAGGAAATGGAGGGATAAGGAGGGAATATAGGAGAAGAAATAGGGGAGAATAGGATAGAAGAAATTTGCCGACAAAGTGTGCCGACAAAGTGTGCCGACAAACCTGAAGTGTTTTCACACTTATGACTTAGAAAAAGATTTTTCTAAGCCACTTACAAAGAAACCCTATTCACACTTGCAACAAAGTCATGCCCAATTTACTCATAATGGGTTAATGAAATTCACATGCACACACATTGGATCTTGATTGCCTAGGGTCATTGTCATGCTCAATATTTGGTACATGAACCTCACATGCACACACATTGGTCCTAAAGAAAGCTAGCCAACCTTTAGTGAGTTTGGTTGATATTACTAGTTTGTTTAAGTCTCTAAAAATACTTCAGTATTCCATATCAACATCCATATCTTCTTCCATATCAACATCCTTATCTTCTTCCATGTCAGCATCCATGTTTTCATCATGGATAAACCTGCATAATACCACCAAGTTTGGTCCCCCCAATTGCAAAAAAATGAACAAAAATGGCCAACAAATTTTTGAACTAAAAAAATCATTCGAACATCATGCATTCCTCTCACATAGTTTGCATTCATTATTTTATATACATGCCATTTCGCTTGCATTAATAATCCATATAAACACTACACATACACATCATAAGTAGCTTGCATTAATCATCCATAAGACATGCATAAAAACATTTTCATAAAACATGCATTGCATACACAAAAATATTCACACAAAAGATAACACAAATATAAAAGCCATGTATATATATATATATATATATATATATATATATATATATATATATATATATATATAATATCATATGTACAATGAGTGCCAAAAATGCTACAATGGAGCACCAAGGCTCATATACAAAAGTGTATCTAAGCACTAAGATAATGTTCATGAGTGAACCCCTGAGACCTAGTAGGAGCCCTATACCTAGAACTATGCCTAGATGTCTCGGTCCTAGAATATGACGAAGGATCTGGAAAAGGAATGTGATTATCCATGCACAAATCCTCCAAGGAATGCGCATAAGTCTCGCTAGCATGTAGTCACCACAAGTCAATTTGATGTAGACACTCTCTCACTAAAATATTTACCCGAAGCCTTGTGACTGTCTCCTGATCACCAGCCCCATCTGTCAGCCACTCCACATCCATCCAGGCTATGGTAGCCCGTAACCTAGATATGACCCCATATCACCCCACTAGGGCCTCCTTATGAGACTCTAGTGTAGTCCCTCGCTCCTCGTGGAGTTGCTTCACCTAATCCCAAGTCAACCTTGACCACATATCTTTATACCACTGGTTGGTATGAACCTCTCGACTTGGTTGCACTTCCTCAGCCACTGCCCATCTCCTAGCATAGGGATCACCCATCTACCATGCCTAAAAAGGTAACCCCTTTGGCCTAGCTACCCTAAAATGCTCCCAAGCCCAACACTATAGGAGGAAGCTACATCCAATCCCCTTCCTCACTCTCTTGTAACCTCATACAAATCTCGATATAGTTGCATCAATAAAGTAGGAGCCCATGCATACACCCTCAGATTAGTGAGTAGATCACTCACAAATCCCAATAGGTTCCAAGGGAACCTACACCCAATGCTATTAGGGAGCACTATGTTCACTAACACAAATATAATCAAGGCTAGAAGTACATCCAACTCCTTAGCCCTGTACATGCTCAAGTAGCATATACCTTTGTCTCCCATCCTTGCCTCTTGCCACCAATCACTGAACATATTCTCCATCTCCACCTTCTTATCATGCCCAACCATCACCTTTCCCCCCTCCACTGGCACCTAGGATATAGTATACATCCTCAAGAGTGACAGTAACCTCCCCAGTCGACAACTAGAATGTCCCCCTATCTACATCTCATATCTCTATCAACAATGAGAGATACCCATCGTCGGTCCTCACCACATCCAACCATGCTACTCCATCTAGACCTACCTTCCTAAAAAGATCCCAATCACCCTCTATAAGCCTATTACTCATACCAAGAATGAGAGGAGAGAAACAATGTCGAGGATCTATCTCCCTCACTTGCAGCAACAAACATTTTACATTAGTATTACTTCAAAAAAACAAAAAAATAAAATAAAAATTCAATTTTTTTGCACAAAAAGAAGAAATTTTTTCAATATTACCAGGGCAGATCATGCCTTCACTCCACCAGCAGCATTCACTCCCTCTGTCTCCATAGCTCCCTCGTAGATTTCCACCAACCTCACTTTCCTCACCAATTCACTCCACTCCTTAGGCGCAGCTTCACAAACTCTCAAATGCATGATTGAGCCTCACAATTCGCTTTCCAAGATATTTATAGTTTTAGCTAGCACACTCAGATGCAGTCCAACACCTATGGTCCATAGAGCACATGAGAACCTGTAGGTGCATCCAAGCACTGTCGGGCACTTGTAGGATACCACAGGTGCAACCGGGTGCCTGACGTTAAAATGACATAAATACAAGAGGGACTAAAATAGTGGCTTACCCCTTAAAAATCTCACCAAATTTCATCCACGTATCATGCACATTATAAAATCATGTTTTGTGAAAACAAGAATCATTTTGCACACATATTTGTCAAATACAACACAAATTTGTAAAATACACAAATTAAGTCACAAAACACATACAACTAATCCAAATATTTACAAAACTGATGCTCATCGCCTCTACTCCATATTTTTCATCATCCCACCAAATTTCACAACAATTGGAGTTGATTTGACCATGGAGTCAATTGTTTCCATCTAAAAAATACAAAATCAACCACTAAATGCTCTAACATTTACAAATCAACTTCAACTTTGGTGATATCAATACTTTCTTCAATCAAAACTCTTCCAATCCCATAATCTCCAATAACTTCTTCCAACACATGTCGAATTTACAAGTGAATCTCATATATAGTGGTTTATTCTATATACTTGGCGATTGCAGTGATTGGCATCCATGCAATTTGGTAAGATGAATGAATTACGATAAGAACACTTGTTCATCATCATCACCCCATATATCCTAGTTCAAAAAGCACAATCATATTTGGTATTTCCTCATCTTTAGATTGAAATATTACCAAGAACAATTTGCACAACTATTTTCATTGATGGCCCAGTTCTTGGGGCTTAAAACATGGACACAACTCAAATTCCATCATTTACAATCTCCTTAACACCTTCATGATACACACTAGCTAGGATGATTGGTTCCAATCATGGGAATTATTTAAACAGTCACTAGCAGTACATCCAAGGTTAATTTATTTTTCTTTGCATCATCATTTTGCATATCAATGATACCAAAAATGCAAAATATTTTCGTAGCATCGGATCACCCCAAATTTGGGGCAACCACATTTTATTATGATTTTCCCATGATGGGATACATCTTACATGATCATGACATCTACATTTGACACAACCCCCTTCCACCGTTGGGGCAAAAATGGTATCACATTTTACATCATTCATATCATTGACATCATATCACATTTTACATGGCTATGCAAATTCCAAAATTCTTTATTCTTTTGTCTTCAATATTATTGCTCAAAAATACAAGAAGAGAGAGAAGTTGCTTCTGCGCCCAAGGCCCAACCAGGTGTCTCGTATTTTTACACCATATTATGTTTCACACAGCATGTTACAAAAAGGGGCATCTATAGACACCAAATCCTAGCCACTTGTACACCATCACCATTTCCCACCATTCAATTGGCCATTCCATGCCTTTCTCACCATCCAATGGCCCACTTTAACCTTTTCCCACCATTTTCCAACCCATATTTGACTTATTTATATTTATTTTATATTATTTATATTTAAATATAATATTTTATATTATATTATAATATATTTATTATAAAATATGTATTTATAAGCTAAATTAACCTCATCCGTCCATCTTCCATAATCCGTGTCACACTTAAAGTTTAATATCAGCCCTTGGATTTTCTTTTGTTTTAGCCACACGATTCGATAAAATCCTAAAATTAAACCCTAAGTCTGATAATAAATAGGAGCATTCTAAATGCTCAACCTCTAGAAAACTTGAACATTGGAGCTCTAATTTACTTTTGAGGCTTAACCTTGTTGATAGATTATTTCTTATGAGTAGATTATGCCCTAGCTTATCCTTCCCCAAAACCCTAGCTTATCCTAGGATTTTTGAATTCCAGCCACCTTCGCATCCCATTGTCTACCACTGCCATTGCCTTCCATCCGCTGAGACTTTCGCATTTCCCTAATCTTCTTATGTAGATTTAACCCTAATCCACAGGCGCTTTCGAGCACCTGCCTCATCCCACAGGCGTAGTCACATGTCTGCTGCATTCCGTAGGTGTCACACAGTGCCTATTGTTCCCAAAACCACACACCAAAATTTGTTGCATAATATCACCGAGTGCCATCAAGGCACCCTACCATCAATCTACAACAGAGAAATAGAACAACAAAGTAAGTATTTTTGTGCATTTATTTGTTGTTATTTGGATTTTGCATGTTTGTTTATTCAGATCTAGGGTTTTAGTTAGCATTTTTTAGGGTTCACATTGTGGAACCCTCATTTTGTTTACTAATAAATTTATGTTTGTTGTATGTGCAGGATTAGGTAGCATAAATCAAGGATTATTGAGTAGCTGTTGAAGCTAGAGTGGCCCGATTATGGATAACTAGAAGCCCACTCACCCTGTTGGAAGCAAGATACATTGGATACACTACTTGTTGTTGTATCTAGGGTTTCAGAGAACCCTGACACCTGTATTTATTGTATCAAAATAATTCTTTTGAACGGAGCAATTGTAACAAAGGATTTTCTCAGCTCTCCCCCCATTTATTGAATAAAATCATATTTTGTGCAATCTCTTGTTCACTTGAGTTATTTACTTTCATATTTTTTTGTGTCGTATTTTTGCTTCACACATTGAAAATGCTAATTGGGTGTTAAATAAGCAAAACTGCGTGCACATATGAGTCTAGGATGAGCCAAAACCCCTAGAAACATTGTCCCTATGATATCACTATAAAAATCAACAAAATATGTATACAACTATTTTCGCAATATAAATGCTAAAAAATGTGCATTTAGAACGCAAGGCTTAGGATGATGGCACTTAGTGACCTATGTAACATATTGTACCCATGTGTACCATATTTTTAAATATATATGAGGTTTATTTTATTTTGAATATGATTTGTGTAGCGTTCAATGATATTTCTACTAATTTGATGATGATATGATGACATGCATTTATAGTTTTCGAGTAGCACAAGTGATTTGAGTAGCATTTAGTGGTATGCTTTTCATATTTTATTTTCTAGAAGCACATATTATTTGAGTAGCCTTCAATGTCGTGCTTTTTATTTTTAATTTTCTAAGAGCATGTATTATTTGAGTAACATTTAGTGATGTGTTTTTTATTATTTTTCTAAGAGCACATATGATTTGTAATAAGGAAACAAGGAGATAATTGGAGTGATAGAGCAAATGTTAAATATTGTATTGCAAATAGGATGCTTAAACAAGCATGAAAGTTACAACCAAATGCAACTCTTCCAAATCTGAAAAAATGCAATAATTTGGAAGAAGACAAGACATAATTGAAAGTTATAGCTACTTAGAATAGGTGGCTAAGAATAGGCTAACTAATTGCTAACCACTTAACAAGCTAACAAACTAGGAGGTTATCTAGAACAACTTGTCACCTAGGAAGCCAACATGAGTAATGGAGGCTCATGCATTACATAACAATAAAATTAAATAAAATAATCCTAGGTTCAATAAAAATATGCTTAAGTTAGTGTCTAGGCTAAAATATGTCCTCATCATACCTCCTCACAATAGAAGTAGTGGACTCCAATTATTTTACAATAGGAGTGTGAGACACCAAATGCTAAAGACATATCCTACTGGTTGGATGTATAAGAGGATGAGATACCACATCATCGTAGGCATGGACAAGGTTGATTATGATACTTGATGCCCATGTTTGGATGCAATGTTTGGTCACAACTTTATTGCAAACTTGAGGAGGATAAATTCGATGAGGACCAATGGCTTGTTGTGGATGTTGTATCGTATGCAAAATAAGCACATGCTCGGTTGAAGGAGTCTGCAAGGAGGATGGTTGATAAATTCCATGAGGATGCATAGTAGAAGGAGTAGGAGTAGTAGGAGGAGTATCCAATGATGAATGGGTAATTGACTTCATGCGAGGAGGAGGTGGTGCAGTTGGTGCTTGTATCATGTGGCCTACAAAATATTACTGTAATATTTTATGGTTGAGTGGAGTGGAGTAGAAGCATGGTATTCTTGAAAAAATGAATGAGGAATGTCTTATTTGTATGATTCAAGGTGTATGTATTATTAAAATGATCATATTGAGCCCTCTTGTCGTATTGATAAGGCTTACCATGAAGTATATCAAAACAATCCATCGAAGTCACATTGTAGGTGGGCCAAGTGCGAAGGACACCATGCAAGTTTTTGTGATGTATGAAGTGGAACCATTATCCTTCCATCTAAGTGACTATATACAAGCTATGTGGTTCCACAAGTAGCTACAAACTATTAACACGAATATTGCAATCAAATTGACAAATTCTTTTGTGAGTCATTATCAATTATACAATCCATAGAAAAGTTATGACTTAGGTGTACCCTTGTGATGAACAAATTTTCACAAGAACCCTCTAATAACTTATGATACATTAGGGTTATATTTTTGAGATTACCCTTAATTTCATCATATTATCTATCTTCTATAATCTCAATGGGAACATCTTGTGGTTCTCCACCTTGAGATTTTACAAACAAAATTTTCTTCTTTCTAAATCAGTCAAATTCCACGTGTCCTCTTCTATTACAATATTTACAAAATTTATTACTATTAAAATAAGAAGGATAAGAGGAATAAGAATAAGAGGGAGAAGAATAAGGAGAAGAAGAGAAGGAAGAAGGCATCTTCGTCGTATAGAGATGTTGTTGATTTGGAGGCCTAGAAGCTCCAATGGAACCAAATTGTCATGAACCTCTTGACTAAGCAACAAGTTTCTCTTTTGCCAACTTCACTTGATTGAATCTTACATCCAAAGTGGTTAAGGGTGTCTATTTCAACTCCCTAAATGTTTTTTCCTATAAACCACTCTTAAATTTGATAATGAGACCTTGAGTTGAATTGTCCACACCAATTAGTATTCTCAATTTATTAAACTGTTAAATATAATCTTGTACACTCATGTTGTTTTCTTGTCTTAAGCAAACCCATTTATAGATGAGATATTTACCATAATTTGAAGAATAAAAGGTATCCTTCAATGCATTTACTAGTTCATCCCAAATTTTAATGGTATTTTGATTGTGTTGGCAATTAGTTATCAAAACCTTGGCTACACTAAAAAGTTTCAATTTTGCAAATGGGACTCTTTCATTGTCAAAAATTTGGTTGTATGTAAACCAAGTATCCATGTCAAGGATCCAACTATTTAGGACCTCTAGATCTCTTGAACCATCATAAATCTTGACCTTGCATTTTGTTTTTACGTGAAGGTCATTGTTGTAGATTTTGACATCATTAGGGCCACTCTGGACCGCTATATCATTTACCTTATCTGCTAAGGCACTTACAATATTGGATAATGCAACCATTTGGTCAGCTAAATCTAAAGCCATTACTAAACGAGTATAAGCTAGGTGTGGCTAACAAAAAAAATGACACAAGGAGTTACAAGAATTTGTGCTTTTCTAGGCAATTACAAAGAAGTGATGATTTTTCTAAGTTTGCTCCAACAATTAACTTAGAAGATCAATAACATGTAAATAATATCAACCTTGATATGCAATTTATAAAGGAAATAATTAATTAATTAAGTGGATTAATTAATTAATTTTAAATTTGATTAATTAATTAAATTAATCAAATTTTTAACTTTATACCTTATTAAAATTAATTTGATGCGAGAAGGCCCCAAGGTCAACATGGTCTTGCCAATGGTTATACAAAGGTTATAAAACCAAAAAAATATGCCAAATTATGCATAAATGGTCAAGTCACATTTTTGCTTATCCAATCTCTGCATTCAACCATGTGCATCGGTACACCACCATGGACTTTGAAGTAAAGCACTCACCACAATGTTGTCTTGTCACTAAAAATTGTTGTTTTTTCTAGAATTCAACTTGCCACGATGTCAAGTCTACCAACTACTAAATCCACTCCATGTGTCACAAGTCCAATAGTCCGATAAAAAATAGTGTCGCTTCTTCCTCCTACTATGTGTCAACCTTAGGTTGAGGCTTTCACTCACCCATTGCTCACTATCTGACCTATTATAGGTAATAATTATATAAAGACAAGGAAGTGTTATTTAAAACACTAATTTTTCTTTCACCCCGTAAATATAGGATAAAAAATAGGGTAAGGCAAATCAATCACCATAGCTCCATAAAAAAAATTCCATTGAGGCATGGTGCATGTGTTTTTTGTGTGTTATTTTTGTTAGTCGCTCACCAACAATGGTCTTTAATGTGAACATAAAGGACCTCATAATTGTGTCCAAACTATGGGGGTCCTTATTTGTTCTTGCATCAACAAATTGTGTAACATGGTGCTTGTTTAATAGCTACCACATTGCAAGGGAAAAAACATTAGTTGGATGAGTGACCCACACTCAGGCTTCTAGTTTATTTCTATAATTCACTTGCTTAATCAACATAACAACATCAATGTTTGCAACCACACAACAAAATAGGGTAACCCATGTACAAAATGCAATAAAATAGGGTGTAATAACCAAATACCACATGGTGCTCAAACAATGGTTGTTCCACCATAATCACCAACTTACATTCAAAAGTTAGACCAAAAACTAAACCATGCAAGAAAATTGGACCAAATTTTGGACATTATGTTACATTCATGTTGATGGAGAATCTCTTGTGTCATTCTTTCCTAGAACTTCATCAACCAAATTTCAGAGGTCATAGTCATTGAAAATGGGATTCACCTTTGTCAAAAAAATGTGATGGCCTCTTTCTTGATTGGACCATGAGCCAATTTTATTAGTACTAAATGACATTAAATCAACTTCAATAAGTTCTGTTAAATGGTATCAAATACTTTTCCAATCACCACATTCGTATTCCTAGGTATCAATAATTCAGTGTTGGGTTGGAGCAATTCAAAGATTGTAATGATTTATGTTGTATGGATTTGTAAACATGTTGAGTAAGACTCATGGTAAACATTTCCTTTGAGTATATATGAGGTGGATGTCGATTTCAATTCTTAAAATACAATGATGTCTTAGGCTCAGTAGCTATCAAAAATAGAAATAGGTCTATTTGCAAACTTTTGTATGCACCTCTTGAAAAAATCTTTCGATGGACCATAAACAAATCACTTGTGCACTTTTAGTGCATCCTCAACCAACTATAAACAATGCACCAATAATTTCTCTTGCACGATATGACTGGTGCTAGAACATTGCATCATCAATAAAATATGTAGGTCTGCATAAAGAGGAGTTTGACTCAAAGATGTAACATTGTGTGAGGATAGACCTAAGACACAATGCCTATTGATCATAATACTCTAATACCAGTGATACAAAAATAAGACAACCAGAGTGAAGAGAAAAAACTAAATGTATTGCAAGTAGGATGCTCAAATAAGCATGAAAGTTACAACCAAATGTAACTCTTACAAATATGAATGAATTTAGTAATTTTAAAGATGAAAATAATACCTAACTTAGCATAGGTGCCTAAGAATAGGCTAACTAATTGCTAACCACTTAATAGGCTAACAAAATAGGAGGTTATCTAGAACAACTTGCCACCTAGGAAGTTAGCATGAGCAATGGAGGCTCACACATTACATAGCAATGGAATATAATAAAATAATCATAGGTGTAATAAAATATCCTTAATATAGTACCTAGGCTAAAATATATCCTCATAAATTTGAGTAACATTCCATAACATGCTTATCATTTCTTAAAATGACCTCTCAATAGTATCGATCATGCATAATGTTGCAATCCAAGCATACATGTCACTATAGTAGGCATACTACATGTAGTATGTGATAAGTGTGAAGTATCCAATAAACACAATCATCATTACAATAGGGAAGACCAAGGGAATCTAACTTATGTCACATAAGAATACAAATATGTCCCTCAACCCTAAAATAAATTGCTAGAGGGGAATAAAAGAATGTTATGTAACTCCAATCATGTCCACCCACTGCTATGGGTCATTCCATAGGAATCCAAATTATGCCACACATGAATGCAATATTTATTCCTAAGGCCAACTCATTCCTTATAACTAAGGATGAGTGCATTATTCAACAAGGTATGCCCACCACAATAGGGGACAACAAACAAAGAAACCAAAGAAATGGACTAGATACATGTTGTAGTGTGCCCAAGGTAGAGAGATCCTATAAAAGAGAAAACCCCCATGCTCCTATTGCTATAGTCCAAGCTCATGAATTAAAGTATATAAAAAAGTGTGATGTATAAACAAGCATGCTCACCACTACAATGGAAGGCAAAAAAATTTGATTGAATTGATGGATTGAATGTTTTAAATGTTTGTAGTACTTAAAAGTAAAATATTGACTTGGTATTCTAACCACATACCATATAGACTATGACATGGGTTGAACTAAGGAGTTTGCTTTATGGTACTTAAATCGGGGTAATGACACAAAACAACAAGACCTTAAGGATATAATGGCACACTTTACTAGCAAGAGTGACACTATGATAAAGGAGATCAAACCAAGTGAAAAAAAGGTAACCAATAGTAAATGCCAATAAAAATGGACAAAAAACACTAGAAAAAATAACAAAATAAAACACAAATTACATAAAAATAAACAAGCAAAGTTAAAAACTAATACGAATAAGGAGAACACAACTAAAAATTTGGAATGACTAGGATTGCTACTTAAAGTGGTAATCTTAGTAAGGAGAGGAACAACATTATAAAACACAACAATGTGTACCAAACTAAAGCATGTATAAGACTAACACACACACATAGATAGCCAAAGTAGTCAAAGTAAAAACAAGGCACCAAAGTCAATAGGAAAACTAAGAAAGCAAAAACAAACGTACAAACCATTCAAAAGGATACTATGGTAAAATCATTTAACATGTAGGGAATTTATGGCTTCCTTCAACTCAGTTTCATCCACTATTTACAATCTCATTGATCCTAACTCATTTAATATTTGATAGTATATGGACCAAGCCATTGTTGTATGAACTTCTCTTTGTGCTTCCTATGCACATTATTGAGCTTAAGGACAAGGTCCCCGACTCTTAAATCACAATGCCAAAATTTATTATTATATTTATTAGCAAAATGAATCCTATGGGCTCTATAATTATTAAGAGCATATATATGCCTCTCATCAAGAGAAGTAAGTTTGGTAAGTTAGGCTTCTTGATACTCCTAATGATATTATCATGACTCAACAAATTCTTCAATGAAACACACAAAGAAAGCAATTGAATTTCAAGCAACAAAATAACTTCATTAGTTTAAAAAAAAGAAAAAGGATTTTCCCCTATGGATATCCAAATACTAAAATGGTACTCCCATAATGCGGGATATAACTTTACGCACCAATATTTCTTTGATTCCTTAACTATATTTTTCAAAATTTTGCCAAAATTTTAGGCTAACCATTCTCTTATGGATAATAAGGTATTGAAAGTGATGCTAGACCCCTAACTAAGAAATCAATTATTGTATTTATTTATTTTTGAAAGGATTCCCATTGTTTGAAATGAGAGTAGACAAGACACCAAAGCAACATATGATTTGATTAAAAATAAATTTGGAGATGGTGAGGGTTGTTTGATTTGTAAGCGGTATAACTTACCCCATTTTGTAAGATATTCTATGGCCACGATAATAAAATTGTGCCCATATAAGGACAAAGGAAAAATATGTTTTACAAGATCAAAATCCCAAGTAGAAAAGGGATAAGGAGACTTGATTGGATGAAGAACTTTGATAAATGCATGAATTTTATCTTTATAGAATTGAAACTCATCATGTGATTTTACATAGTTATTGGTATCAACCTCCATTATGGGATAGAAGTAACCCACTCTTAGTAACTCACGAGCTATGAAGTGACCATTAAAGTGTTTCTATATTCACCATTATGGACATTGAAGAGGAATTTTGGTGCTTTGGCCTCTATAAGGTATCATAAGAAAACAACATAAGGGTTACAACAATATAGTATACTATTGAGAATAATGTATCAAAATTATTTCTTATGAATGTGACCCCTTTGCTGAGCATTAGCCATAGGTGGATAAGTTTGATTATTAGAGAAGCATCACCATACCACATATCATCATTAGGGATTTGGAAATGAATAGCGTTGACCTCAATTATATGCACCTCCATTGGGCCTTTAGTGATAGAGATCATAGGTCCATCATGGATATTTAACATAAAATTTGTTTTAGAAATGCTTTTATGTGGTATGAAATTACGAGTCAAAGCAACTAGGTATTTTTTTGGAGGTATTACATAATTTGGTATCTTGAGTACCATTGTAAATATCTATACTAGGGAGTGTATCTATTATTTAGTATATGTCAAGTTGTGAAGAGTGTTTGTGTGTCATATAATCAAGTGTGAGTGAAAGGTGTCATGTGTGTAAGTGAAGAGTTGTGTGAGGTGTCATGTGTGCAAGTGAAGAGTTATAAGTGTGAGGTGTCTTATGTGTAAGAAATAGTTATGAGTGTGATGTATCAAGTCTAGAAGTAGGGAGTTATGTAATCATGAGATACTTTATCATTATGTAATAAAGGCATATGAAAGGTTGCATCTCCCATGTGTTTGAGGAGAGCAAGAGCTAGGTATATTGATGTATTTTATGTAATGTTTACTACACCAAAAAGGATTTTTAAGGGCGGTTATTCAACCATCGTCTATGAGGGCATCGTAAAAATTTTACGTCATACTACGATGGTTAAAAACCGCTTCAATAAATTGTCCTCTTAGGGTCTATTAGGGTGGTTAAAAACCACCTTATTTTATCACTATGAGGGTGGTTTAAAAATACCCTCTTAAGGTATAGACCCTAAGAGGACAGTTCTAAACCACCCTAATATAACCTAAGAGGACAATTTTAAACCACCCTCTTATTATTACTTATATATATATATATATATATAAACTAAGAGCTCTTATTATAAATTTTTAAAAATATATATAAAAACCTAATATACAGATATTTTAAGCATTAGAAGAATATCAATGGATGAAAAATGTTGGATTAACCAAAAGTTAAACAATTTAACCCACCTAAAAGGAATCAAAATAGATGTAGCAGGTATGAAAATTTAGGAATCAAAATTGTGTAAAATGAAATCTCTATAGTGATTTAGTGTTGTTTTTTAGTAGGTATGAAAATTCAGTGTCATTTTACACAACATATTGTTTACAAATCGATAAGCTGCTCAATATTATTTGCTCAAGTTTTTAGAAGTAATAGTTCCTGTTACACATGTTCCAGATTCTATATTCCTAGCTAATTTTTCAGATGTAACTATTTCTGTACACCATGTGTAGGTCCTACCTGTAAAAACAAACAAGACCACATAAAATTCCATATATAAAATTAATACAATAAGACAAATTACTGCAGAAGGTGATACATTGCAGCAATCCAGATGAGAACTATCCAGGCAAAGTTCAACATAACATCTTCAACATGAATGCAGCTTCATTAGCAAAATAATTCATTGATTTTATAATGCGTCTCCAGACATGAAACAAAGTGAAAGAATTTAAAAGGTAATACTACTAGCAAGGTATAAGGGAAAATAGTTTACCATAATTTCAAATATTTTAAAAAGCATGGTCTATATACTTTCCTGGTATTGTTAATTTGAAGGAGTTAGCCTGTAATTAATATAATTTACTTAATAATTGGGCGTAGAGTTAGGTATTTGGCTGGTATAATTGCATATCAAAGATAAGTGTTAAACTAGATGTCAAATGAACATGAAACACTCATAATTAGAATCATATAAAACATTTTTATATATGAACTTATTGGTTAATTAACTTTGCCACATGCTCTAGTTGTGATGGTCTGCACCACACAAAGTTTATTTTCCCTAAAATGGCATGTAGATAACAGCACTACAGGACCACCATATTGCAACATTCAAACAAAATAAGCTTTTAAATTTACATGTGAATTTGTATAATTACCTTTCTTGGATATGAATGTCATTATAGTATTCCTCTTGAGATTTATGAATAAATTTTCAAAATCTCTATACTCTGAATATGCATCAATATTCTACTCTTTTCCTCCTAAATAAAAGCATAGTAACTTGACTAACTAAATCAAGAGTCAAGACCCCCCAATGGCACTCCAGAATTTCTAGCTCAATCTTAATCCCATGTTTGCCTATCCCTCTCTAAAGCTCTTCCATTCTTATTCCCCCTTCAATTCCAGGTCCACAAGTTTGTATGAATAATTATATCAACCTCTTTCCATGAGAAGATATTTGCATATGTTCTCATGACCAATGGTTATGTCATCCTTGGTCCTACCATCACCCCATTACTACCATAATGGTCTCTAGTAGCTTCCAAATCTTCCCATTCCATCACAAAGAAAACTTATAATGTATATTTCCTTATAGGTATATGTTTAGCTTTCAAATAACTTATGCTGCCTATAAATGCTTATATTTCTCCATCTTCAAATAAGGAAGAGTGGTTACAACATGTTGAAACCAAGTGATACTATCTGAATTTACTCAAAAGCATATCAAAACATTATTCTCCTGTTCCTCCATTCCCACTCCTTATGAGTCCCTTTTCTCTTTGTCCACATAACTTTAAGAAAATGCAACTACCATTTAGTGTCTAATTTATGATATTTATTGTACTAACTAAATTCATTGTACTTATAGCTGAAATTCTGTTATCCATGTGCTAAATGCATTTGTTCTCCTATTTGTAAAATTTATGAGACCATTAGGTATTCAAACCTCAAAAACTGAAAATATTTTTTTTGAAGATTCAATGGGAAGTGCTAAAATATATAAATGGAAGTTTAAGCAAATCCCAAAGCACAAGAATAATTATGCCCTATGACATAACGTGGAATGGCAACCAATGCCAACAATAAGTTTTGGTGGAAGCTATTAAAAGTGCTCTAACTAAAAGCATGTTATGGTTCTCAATTATTGTTTAACACACATTGATAGTATTTCTTCATAAGAATAATGGATTATTTGTATCAAAAGCACTATTATTCGACATCATTTCACTAGCTATTTCTCACAATTGATCCATATACCACCTGAAGAGGGTTTAGATTTGAGGGTTCTAATTTTTACTTGGGCGTAGCCTTACCATTGGAAAATCTTCAAATAGTCATTCTCAAGCTCCTGATTCGGGACTCCTTGCAACAATAATAAGAACCAAATATGTGATCATCCAACCTAAGACAATTACTCTACAAGAAATGCAACAATATCCAAGATATACTTTTGAAACAAAATATAAACTAATAATATTCTCCATAATTTATTGGACAGTCTAGTGTCACGTTTCACATCCAACAGTATTTTTCTAAAACATAGCTTTTTGGATACTTATATGAGATTAATTTGAAACTTCTTTGAAAGTTGTTCCAATAGGATTTGTTTTTTTTTTTTTAAATCAAATCTATTCTTTGTCAAAATGATTTATATATACAAATTATTTGATTTTATGATTAGTGATAATTTCTATGACAACAAAAATATTTATTGGTAACTTTCAGAAGGTGTTCAATTGTTTTTAGCACTGAGCAATATACAATTGTCATTTGCAACATTGTAAGCATGGCCTTAACATATAAAGCATTGCCTGTATTTGGTGTGGCCCTACGTTTCCTTACAACCTAAAGTAGATTCCAATAAGCTGGTTGTTGAATTGGTTCCAATTTACTCATAGAAAACTTATTTTGTTTCCAATACCTACTAGATATAGATAGGGATTATATGAAAAATAGTTGAAATTCTATTTTGTGCTACTTTAATTAATTGGTTTTGTCATGTTGTGGTAACACAAAGTAAAATCATACATTGTCAGAGATTTTTTCACAATATCATTAGTGGTGAATATCATATAAATGAAGACAAGTAAAGCTCTAAAATGGTAATTTTTCATAACTAAAAGGTATACTAAGAGGTATTTAAATAGGTGAAAAATGCATTATGAAGTAACGTCTAAACCATCGATTAAAATGCATTGAGGTATTTATTTTTAAAATTAGTGATCATGATTGGGGTAAGTGATGAAGGATAAAAAGTTATACATTGTACACTAAGGTTGAGTTCAAGTGGTTAAAGACATAGGTCCTTGATATGAAAATTTCAAATCCTAAATTTTTTTTATATAGTTATCAATTAAAATATGTTGAAACATTGCAGTCATGCAGTGTATATAACTAATTAAAAAAAGAATAATAATTAAATTTAAAGAAATAAAAATATTCATTACAGTTATATTGATAAATAAAATGACCCTCTTGAGTTAAAAGGCCATGCAAGCATTCCAAAATTTGATAATTACATGATTCATTTTCATCCTTTTAAAAAATAAATTAAAGAGCACTAACTCACTCATTTTAATCACCATATTCATAAACAATGTGACAAAAACTTTGTACATGTATCGAATGCCATGGTACTAAATATTATGTTGGAATATCTTACATTATTTGGTACATGCCAATGTACCACTATGGGTGCATGTTTATATTAGGAGTTTATCTTAGATTAGGAGTTGAGCATTTACTTTATGTAATGTAATAAATGTACAAGTATTGTTAGAATGTGCAACGATGTAAATGTGCATGTTGTCCACATGTACATGAGTTCTTAAGAATAGGAAAATGAAGAGTCATAGGAATATGGAAGGCTAAGAGTCATGTCTCATTATAGATAGATAATCTTAGGTAAGACATATGGGAGAAGAGATATAGCATTGAGTAGAATAGTAGATACAATGTAGAGCATGTATTCAATATGGAGAGTTTATGAAACCTCCATTTCCATCAATGTCATATTTTCGTGAGCTTTCATTAATGTTTGTTTTATGAGTAGTTACAGAAGTTTCTCATGATCTTTACATGTTTAGTATATTGCCATTACCATATACTTAATAATGCATGTTTATTTTAGATATTGTGGTTGCATTTCCTTAAGTATATAACATCAAAAGCTAACAGTCGTATCAGAGCATAAAGTAGATTGATAGGAAATAGAGAGAGCCACAAGAGATATTGAGAGGATATAGGAAATCTCATTTTCAAAATTTTTGAAATTGCATTTTGGCTAGAGTATTTCCATAGAGTTGCAAAAAAACTCATGAAGACTAGGACTTAGCATTGATTCCACTAGATTGACAAATCAACTAGTGAAGTTCATTTTCTTTATATTTAAAGAAATTTCCATTATCATATTCTAATATTTTGTTGCATAAAATATTCAAAGAAATTTGATAAGCTTCCTACAATAAGCTAGGAAGAATATCTTCTTTGAAATCAATCTAGTACCTGAAGCAACAAGTTGAATATTAAATATTTTGGAGGTCTAAGAAAAAGGTCACATTACATAATTTGTAGATTGAATATTGAATATTGAATATTGAAGAGACTCAATAAGATATATCAATAGAAAATTAAAGACTCTATATTGAAGTAAGAAAAGAATCAAAAAAATTTCTCATTTCAGATTAAATATTCTAGATTGAGAAGAGAGAAATAGGCCAAAGGAGCCTATTGAAGATTTAAGAAAGAGGAGACTAAAAAAAAAATTCCCATAGAAGATTGGATATTGGTTATCGAGGAGGTACAAGAAAGAGTTCCCATTGAAGTGTTAGCTTTTGATGATATATATTAAATGAAATACAACCACAAGATGTAAAATGAGCAAGCAATGATAACTATATGATAATGGCACTATAATATGCAAGAAAATTATAAGATAAACTTTTGCAATAACTCAAAAATATACCATTAATTAAAGCTCATAGAAATAGTACAATGTAATATAATGGAGGACATGAACACTCCATAAATACATGATGGATATACATTATACCCACTATTACTACTAATGCAACTAATCACTATACTATATATTGACACCTTCTCTCTTTTTCTCTATCTCAAAGGTATATATATAGGGATATAAGTCCCTTGGACTTTCATGAATCTTCATTTACCTAACCTATGACTGATGTACATGTGGATTACATGCACATTTACATCATTGCACATTCTAACACTGGCACATTTATTACATTGTGTGAAGTAACTACTCAAACCTTAATCTAAGGTAAACTCCTACTCTAGTTATGTACCCAAGTTGGTACATTAACATGTACCAAATAATGTAATATACTCTGACATCCCATGTATCACATTATTTGGGTATTGAAGACTTTAGCCTTCAATATGATCTTCACTTTGGTTTTGGAATTTGAGCTCTTATTTCTTGCTTCCTTCATTGTACTTCTTGTCTATATCCTGATCAAGTAAATAGTTAGTATCTTCATAAAAACAATCCTTGTTGTGAGAGCTTTAACTTCATGTTCATCTATAGGTTCTTCTAGTTTATAAATTTCTTGAATCTCTTGGACTAAGTATCCTTTTGTTTTCCTTATTTGTATTGATTCTAATAAGTGTATGGATGCTGAAATTGTTGCTGATGTGGATTATATTGAATATGATATTGTCTTGGTTGGAATGGCCTATTTGGTTGGCTTCCATGATTTGTTTGATTTCCTTGATGCTAGTTTCTAGGATTGAATCTGTAGTAGTTGGTGCTATGCCCTTTCTTCTTGTATACTTGAAAATATCTAATATTCCATGGTCTTCATCCTTTTGAGGATGAGGCAACATTTACCTGTGGATTATCTTTTGAAACTAATGCATTGCTAGTCATTTCATATTTAACTACATTTTCTACTTCATATTCTTGAATAATATTGACTAAATCATCAAAATATGTATCTTTACTTAGGATTTGTAAATATGTAACTAAATTCTTATTGCTATCTAGAAGTGCTCTCAAGGTTACTTCAACAAGAAAATTATCTTCTACCTTTTCTCCTAACGTTAACAATTTCCCTTTTATATTTGCTACTTTATATAGGAATAGTTCTATACTTTCACCACTACTCACTTTCAAAGAATACAATTGCGTTTGAAGATTTAAGATAGTTGCTTTATTCTTTCCTTAAAATATTGTCTAAGCTTTTCCAAGCTTTAGAAGATGATTCTGCTAAAGTAATGTAAGGTTGTATTTCATCTGTAATAGTGAAAGTTATTATCATTAGTGCTTTTGCTTCATTTCCTTAAAATTTTTGAATCTTACTATCACCTAAAGTAGGTTTAGTTTTTGCTCTTTTAACTATATCCTAACTCTTTTCAACTATCAATATTGACCTCACTTTGATTTTCCATGAAGAGTCATTAGGTCCTTTAAGAAGTTGGTATTTTGTAAGAATGAATTTGTTTGATGTCATGATGATATTTGTAGACTACCTTATATCTCCCTAGTATTTTGTGTGTACTATAGTTTTGGTAAAGTTCTTAGCTTTCTTTAGATTTTTTTGAGTTGAATCCCTAATGTTCAACTTCTATTTTTCACCTTATTTCTCCCTATTTGTGAAAGCTAGAAATAATTTTAATGCACTTTCAATTTGATGATGTTCTCTATTTTCCAAGACTCTATAGTTGGATTCATTTTGTCCCTTTAATTTGTATATAAGACAAGTATAAGTAATAAATTCCAACTTTAAAGCAATCAATGATTTGCTTACTTTAACTTTAATTTTCAATGGTTCAATTTTCTAAATTTCAATGATCTAAAGTTTGATGTAGCACTCCTTATATCTCCCTAATTTGAAATTCTAGAAAATGATAATATTTGCAAAATAATAATGCTTTAATTTTTCCAAGGTAGAAAACCTTGTATCTCCTATTTTAATTATTTACAAAAATTATAATATTTGTATTTCAAATAATGCACTTTTGAAATATCACTTAAGGATATAAACTCCTTGTTTTGATTTCCTTCCTAATTCACTAAGGTTGGTATTTGATTAAATATTTTTGGTCACGAATCCATCTAGTTACAAAGTCTATGCCTTGTGTGCCCTAGACCCGGCCAACATTGAAAGGCCAGAGGAAAGGAATGTCCTCCGATCCAATATCTAGAGGGGTTTGACTCCCTAATATACTTTGGTTGAAAGCTTAGGGTAACAGGAAATAAATAGAGAAATATAGCTATAAGCCAAAAATACAGGATGGGGATATACTAACAGCCAAAATTCCACCAAGCGATAATTAGCAGCATACAACAGAAATACAAGTACATAAAATTCTAGCAATTATGCAAAGACAATGCCAAAGAGCATTTCAGTGTTCACTCCCTCACCAACAAATATTAAATTCAGAAGCAAAATTTACTCACAGCAAATTATGGAAATGAAAGCATTTAGAAATGACACACAAAGAATTATCAAGTGCAACATCGCTTGAAGAAGTAGAAGCTGAAGTGTTTCTATTAATGTAGAAGACTTGGAGTGTTTTTCTGCAGAGTGTCCATCCTCATTTTTACATGAAAATGACTAGTATTTATAGAGGGTTGTGCCTCTTTCATTTAATGCACTTACAAACAAAATGCCGATAGATCAAAAACCAGTGAGAGTAATTTCCACCGTGGCATCAATGATGTTCAGGTCCAAATATATTTCATGGAAACCATGATCCAACTTTGGTGGGAGAATCACACAGATAAATAGGCATGATTAAATGATAGGAAGTGGCCTTGGACATCGGTGCATCAGGACACAAAAAAATCACTTGGAAATCGGGAGCTTGGTCATTGAATTCACTTTTCCCTTGTACCTTGGAAATCCACTTTTGCTAGGAAAGTTCACTGAGCATTAAATTTGCTTTGAAAATCAACAAGGTCGATAGGAGATACGTTGGAAATGGACAAGAATAACCTCTAATATTGCAACGTTGAAGCGGAAATCCTAGAATATTTGCTTGCATTGCTTCAAAAATTAAATTCCATATTTCTTCATCCCCTCCCAAGAGAATCTGCAAAATTATGCCTTTGGAAGCAACGCGCTTGAGAATTTAATACAAAGGAATCGATTTCACCTAGGAACAGGACGAAACAACCTTTTCGGGGCTACAATGGGCGACAACGTAGCTTTCTACTCTTTTGATTGATGTGTTGGTGATTTTTCTCATTAATTACTTCTCCTTTTAATTACCCTCTTTGATTTCGCCTCAGAGGAGGGCATTAGGGACTTTCGCCCCTTTGGGGAGGTGACATCACTTTTAGTGATTTAAATTTGATGTAGGCATGTGGCAATAATTTCACCTAAAATTGATTTTAAAAACCCCATTCACCTCCTAGAGAGGCAAAACCACATGGCACCTCTCAGTAGGGGCGGCTTCAATTTGTTGTGCTTTAAACATGACACCAAGCACTACCTTCTATTTTCAATGCGAGAAAAAACACCCAACACTTTGAAATGGGTCCCACATCGTCAGTCATCTCTTTTGCATTTAAATATTTGAAATCCCTTTTTGCCCCAAAGAGGGGCGATAATGATTTTCACCCCTCACTTGGGGCAAAAGTTATTTTTTAAAATTCTACTTTGATTTGCTTATGTTGGGCCCATGCCACACCATATTTTAAAATGTTTTTTGCATTGTGTTTTACCCCAAAGAGGGGTGAAAGGGAGTTTCACCCCTTACTTGGGGTGAAAGCACTCTTAAAAACCTTTCACTTATAACTACTTGCATTAAAAAATGACTTTCACCCCAAAGAGGGGCGACAAAGGTTTTCATACCTCAATTGGGGCGACAACATTCTACTCTTCCATTTGAAATTTGAGATTTTTTCCCTTCTCCTTCTATCGGGAAAATTTAATCCTTTGAATTATGTTTCACCTCCAAGAGGGGCAAAAGTGATTTTGCCCCTCAATTGGGGTGAAAATCATTTCATTCCTTCCTTCAAATTTATTCTTGAATTAAATCATGATTTCCATCTCTTTCTGGAGGTGAAAGCATTTAAATTCGTTACTCCTTATAATGCTGCTACCAATTGGAAACCAAGCATTCTTTCATCAACCTTTACTTTGTTTCAGGTGAAACCACTATTGTATTGCGCTTCTCACCTCTAAAATTTGTGAAAAGAACTCTCATCCCCGACAAGGGGTGAAACAAGTTTATTTTTTCTGAGGCACTTATCCCTTTTAAATTGATCTCCTACCGACACTTTTGCTCAAACATTTTTCAACATAATTCTTCGTTGCATTAATGAATTCCATTTTATTTATATCAATACAATATTATTTAAAAGAGGTAAAAATACAGTAAAATAAACAACAAAAATGTAGTGCCTTCCTTCAATAAATTTATTATAATTTTACAACCAATCATTCAACAAAATTTCAATGTGGCAAAGTGACAAAACTACCAACATTCTTGGTGGCTCACGGGGTATCCATCTCATATGGATGAAATCAACGCAAGGCCTTCATCCATTGGGCTCAAGAGTAAGTTCCACTTGGTGCAACAGGCTACTTACTGCTCACTCTAACATTCGGCTCCTCGACCTCCTTCACTGCGATGTCCTCCTTAGAAAGATGCATGACTGTAGCTTCAAATATTGCAACAAATTTTTTTTTTAAAGTGAAAAACCCCTTGCGGGGACACCTTAGTCTAAGAGACCATGAATAGGGGGATCTACACCGTCAAAGTCACTCAAGAGTCACACCCGACCCTGCCCGCACCAACATTATCAATTGGATTTTGGATACCCAATTCAGCTTTTTGGTAGGGTGGAGATTTGAACCTGAGACCTCCATTGAAGGATTGCCCTCTCCTCTCCAACTCACCTACAACACCTGGGTTCAAAAAAATTGGACCAAGCATCTTCACTGATAAACTCGGGGCCATTAAGAAAATCTAAAAGGTACCTAAAGATCACCACTTATTCCATATCAATGTAATTCACCCGTTGACTAAGTTCCAACAAACCAGATTTGATGCGTGTCAGTTTACTCATTAGGGGTAGCACATGATCTTCAATGAGAAGATCATACCAATCATCAATTTTAGAGGCATCATCAATGAAAATTTCCCAAATTGCTTCCAGGTTCTCCTTTGATAGTATGTTCCCCTGATCATTAGTAAAATTGGGAAAACATTTTTTCAGCTACTACATTAAAGTAGAGTGTTGAAACTCTTCTCTCCCGAGTGAACACATCAAGTAGCTTGTGAGCCTCCTTAACCTGCTCCAACTTAGAAAAATATTGGTGCACTATAACCTTAGCACTTTCCCAAGATCAGGCCATGTCATTCATGGGATGGGACCTAAGATCTGATTTAGCCAGTACCTGCATTTGTGTTACCTTCACCAGGAGGAGCTCTAGGTGATCTTTTCCATACTCCACTATGTTTTGGCTATATGAGGTGACTGAATGTATCTCCTAAAGGTACATGAGGATCCATTTTGCCTTTGCTACCATAGTATTACAATTAACAAGAAACTAACTGCGTGCCTCCTTAACTTTTTCTTTTATCAGAACAATCGCATGTGTTGCTTTCGCAACCAATTGATCCTATAAATTTTGGAGTTGACTCTTCAATGCCTCAACCTGGTATTCTGCTCCTCCCTTGGCCTTCTGGTGCTTCTGAATCATATTCTCCAACTCTTCTGCCCTTTTCTACCAACTTGTTATCTATGACTGTGTATATTGCAACTATTCTCTACTTTTCGCAAAAGGCTCCTCCAATTCAGTAATCTTAGCCTCAACCTCAAAAAAGCACTTTTTATTGTGCTCACCATGCAGGTACAAGGAGCTCATATCTACCTGAATATTACCCATCATCTCTGTAGTATAGAGCTTTGTAAGGTCCTTGGTGATGATCTCATAAGTATAATCACTAGGAGTCATCTCCCCATAAGGCTTATGAACCTAGGGAAATATTTTCACCGTATGGGACTCCATGGCATTGGGATCAAAAGAAACCTTCTTCAAGGGCTTTGCTGGTGCCAGAGCCTCTCTTCTTTTCTGACTCTTCAATCACTATGATGAACTCAAGCAAGTTTGGATGATTTTTTCTGCAATGGGTTGTTCTAGTAAAACTTCTATCTCTTACTTAGGAAACACCTATAGCTCCAAAATGGGGTGAAAGGGAAACAAGCTTGTTGTGGATTCAGCTCGAGGGAAGTGGAAACTGGCATAGCAAAAATTGTTGATAAAATGAGGGTGGTGGTGGAAATAGAAGTAAGGGGTTAAACCATAGTCACACTTACTCATGGAGGACCTTGTGTGCTCACAACCATAGTAGAAGTTACTGAAATGGATGATATGGGAAGTGAAAATGGGTTTGGGGTAGATGCAAAAGAACTAAAAGAAAGGGGAGTAGAAGAAATGGGAAGAGAAGAAAAGGGAGTGTTGGTGATCGATGGTTGGAAAATAGGAAGCAAAATTGAAGTGGAGGGTATGCCAAGTAAAGGTGATACATAAGTGGAAATCATATGAGGAGAAACAACAGTCACCAACTTCTCGGGAAGAGGAGAAATGGAAGAAAACATACCTTCAAGCTTCGACATCATTTGAGTCAATGAGGATGTAGGTGGTTGTGACACAGAATCCTACTCCTCCTGGTCCTTTTGCTCTATCGTGATATCCTCCTCAAGATCTATAAGTTCAACACTTTGGACCAACAACTCTATCTGGATCAAGGGAATAACTTCTAACACTTCTGTTTGTTGAGCTAGAACTATAGGAGGAGGGTTTGACAAAACTATGTTGGTTCTTCACTTCTTCGAGATTTTAATAACAGACAACTTTTTCTATTTTCTTTTTACCTTACGCTATAGCAGATCCTATAGAAATTATCCTTCTTTCTCTCCTACAAGTGGTGCTTCTTGGGTCATGGGATGCTCTTATTTAACCATGCTCTCCTCACTACTAGATTTTTGCAAATTTCAAGGTACAATACCAATGAAAGTGATCGACGGATAACTGGTGTAGAACTCATCATAAGTGGCTAAAAATGCTTCATCCATCACCAGTCCATATGACAACCTAGTTTTTCCTTGATGAGTCCTCATAATCCACCAATTCGTAATTTTCTCTTCGGACCAACCTAAAAGGTGCTCCTTCATCTGATCAAATAATCTTGGTGGAGGAATCTGATGCTTATGTATAGTAGGGTTATACTCGGCTTCCATTTCATAAAAGTTGTGCCATGGTGGGAGTGACATCATATTCTCCATGTGCCATTCCAATTCATACCCCTTCGGATTGTTTCAATGCTTCTTAATATCTGGCTTTGGACAACAATGAAAGCTCTTGGCCTTGATTTGCTCCATGAAGTGACCCAAAGGGTCGTATTTCTATCGCTACGGAAACTCCACCACTTTGATATTGTAGAAAGTCTTAGTTATTAACTGATTTTGACCCACCTAACTCACCTCAATTCCCCCAAAGCAAAAATGCATAGCGCACATGGTTCTTTTCCCTCATCCTACCTATACACGTCATTAATAAAATCATGTTGCTAAACAACCTCCAAAGAAGATAGGTGACTTGTGGCAAGATATGGGAGAAGAACTGGATTTCCAGTATAGTCGACAATGCGAAGAACAATGCCCTATGTCAACAAAAATATATCGCCCCTTTTATTTGAGATGATAGCCTCTCTCATTGCCCTCGTTACCCTCTCACTTTTGTAGAAAATTAACTCCAAGGCAAGACCCAAAAACATATGGTTGAAGTTATAAAAAGACTTTGACCTTGAAAAGCTGGAGGTAAACAAATATACTAGAAATTTCCTATTCTCCCTATCAACCTGCTTAACTACAATGAAAGAAAATTTCTTGTATAGGTGAAAGAAGAAATACCGGATTAAAAAGGATGTGTGCCTTAATACCATGGTTCCTTTGCTCAGCATCTTCTCCAACTGGGAGTGCATTCTTCTGGTAATGTGATCTACCCAATCAAATAAAATGGGGTTCATCCTTCTCATCATTGTAGTAGGGACGTAGAATTCTACCTGGGAGATGCACTGCACCAATGCTACCTGCCACTTGTGCACTGTCAAATCCGTTGGAAGACCCACGACCCAAGTCACCATAGAAAATAAATTTGGGCCCTTGAAATTCATCAACAACTTTGGTAAATTTTGTAGTTCACCATGCTGGGGTATTTTTATCAACTGAGTCTCCATAAACTGGTGTAGTGTCACTGTTTACTGATATCTTTCCTCCTGTTCACCAATGTGTAATTTCTTAAAAGTAAATTCTGAAGGAGGTGCAATTCCACAAGTGAACTCCTTCCAGACATCTTTGGAGATAGTGAACAACACACCCCCTTTTGCATTCTCAGTTGCCTTGGTATTAGGATTATAAAACTTTGAAATAGCTTCCACCAAATCTGGGAAATAGTGAACTGGTGTGCACAAAAACCAAAAAAGATGAGTATGGTAAGCAATGGTGAGAGGACTTTCTGGTGTCAACCCTTATTAGATTGCGATGTCTACATCCTAGAATAATTTCTCAATGCCCCTATTTGTAATAATGTAGTCTCCCACTTGATCTAGCGTATCAGAATACAAATTCAGGTCAACATTTTCATGGCACCTAGATTTCTTTGACTTCTTGCCTCTCTGCTTTCTTCTGCACCTTCTTTGGATGTATAGTGCTCTTTGATTCAACTACTTTTTTACCCATCTTCAACAATGCTCAAGCACCCTATAATTTTTACACTCAATTTAACCAGACATAGCAATACTTCAGAAAATAAATTTTTTTACCTCCTCTCCATGGGTACACCAAATTTATAACTGCACCTTCATCAATTGGATTAAATGCATGTGCTGATTTTATAAGAAGTTGGGCGAACATGCTTTTCAATTTATGTGTTGGGCATGATTTTTAGTAATTTTTTAAACTATCGTCAACCTTCTTTCTCGCCCAAAATCTTCCTCTATTCTGGTGCTTCAGCCACCTCCAATCTTGAAAAGCGCTCCACGAATACCAACAGGTAGCTCCAAGAATGAAAAATACCAGGTGTCGATGAAAGACGTGCGTCAGGATAAAAAAAAATTAATTTTGCCATATTAAATCCTCACAATGTCAATTTGGGGTGAATCAGGTAATTTTAAAAAAAAAATTGATGCTCTTATTTTTCAACGACTTCAAAGGTGCTCCGAAACCATTCTTTGCTGGGAAAAACCTCTAATGGGCACGCTTCACTTTCTAAAATCTTCCTTGGGCAAAAATAGTCTGCAACTTGCTTTCTTCAACAATTTGCACTTCCAAAATTGTCCTTCCTGTTCCTTGGTGAAACCATAAGCTTGAATGCCTTTTAAAATATTCCTCTTCCTTGATTTTGCCTCAAAAAGCACTTTTCTAAAAAAAACCAAGCTTTTAACTACCACTGCTTTTACCCAAAAAGCAAAATAAATCTGTTTTCACCCTGCTTTGCCGAAAATAAACCTTTTAACCCAAGATTTTAAACTTCATGAGATTTTTTTTTTCTTTCTTTTACTTTTGGGAGTTTCACTTTAAAATAGATTTTCCCTCTCCTCCCAATAAAAATGCATGGCAGAATAAACCTGGGCGAAATTTAAAAAATTCTGTTGCACTTTTTCTTTTCTTTTTTTATATATATTTTATTCTCCTTCACCTTAAGAGAGGACAAACATGACTTTTACCCCTTTATTGGGGCGAAAGTCTTTTTCCTTTTTTTATTATATTATATTTTAATATATATATATATATATATATATATATATATATATATATATATATTTTCTTTTTTCTCATATTTTTTTTTTCTCTTTTTCTCTGTCTATTTCTCCTCTTTACTTCATTATTAAAACAAATTCGCCAAATTTGCTTTTTCAAAGCTATTTACTGATTTTCGCCCGAAATTAAAAAATAAAATCATGAAAACCCTTTTTCGGGGTGAAATTTAAAATTTTCACTGAAAATGTGCCTTCGAGCGAATTTACTTGCTTAAGGTAAAAATAAGACTATCTTTCTATTTTTTTATATATATTTTAAAGTATGACATACTTGAATAATAAAATGAAAATTTATACATATATACATACTTGTGCCCGACAATTTCAATGATAGTAGACCTTCAGATGAAGATCATTTACCGAAATCGGTAGCTCTCGGCCATCTATGTCCTGGAGATAACAAGCATTAACTGAATTCACTCCTGAAATATGGAATGGGCATCCCAAATTAACTCAAATTTATGATGCTTTCCAAGTTTTGGTTTATCTGAGTTCCACTTTAACACCAAGTCTCCCACTTTATATAACCTTTCAAACGTCTTTTTGTCAAACCACTTTTGTGTTGTTCTGGCATGCTCCATGAAAGTGTGATATGCATTCTCTCTTTCTTCTTCAAGATGCAAGAGCTATGCTAGTCTCGTGCTCATAGGGTCAATTTTTCCACCCTCATCACTAAGCATATGCAAGGTTTGGAGGACCAAAAGTTTAATATGGGTAGGAAAAATAGCTTCCTTGCCATACACCAGGGAGTAGGGAGAAGTTTAAATGCACTTATTGATTGATATGCGATCCACCCACAGAGCTTGGTCTAGCAGTAGATGCCAACTCCTTTTATTGCTCCTGAGTGCTCTTAAAAATCTGAAGCAATTTCTTGTTTGTGAACTCAGCTAAACCATTTCCCTATGGGTAATAATTAGAAGTTTTGAGGTAAATTTTGTATCTGCCTGTAAACTTAGTCATATTCGATCCAATAAAGGGAATCCTGTTGTAAGTCACAATGACATCTAGCACACCGAAATGAGTAATCAGCCCCTCGAAGAAAGGGATGACTATCACTTGATATGCTTTATTTTTTGGGATGGCTTCCACCCATCGAGTAAAGTAGTCAATTGCTATCAAAATATATTTATGTTCAGCAGAAGAATGGGGATCAATGACCCCAATAAAGTCTAAGCCCCACTATTGAAATGAAGCTCCTACCTGGATCAGATGTAGAGGTAAGGATGCCTTATTACTCTTGCCAACATATCACTGACAGTTATCACAAATTTGACTCACTTTGTGTGTATCTACAAAAAGAGTGGGCCAAAAGTATCCAACCCGAATGATTTTCAAGTCCATAGGCCTCCCTGCATAGTGTCCACCAAACAAGCCAGAGTGGAACTCATCCAAAGTATTATATTTTTTATACTCTTTAACGCACCTGAGGAGTACTCTGTCTATGTTATTATGGAATAAACCACTCAACAACAAGATATATCTGAGGACCTATAGCCTAAATCTTTGCCTCTATGAGGAATTAAGGTGAAATGGATACCTTCTAGATGTGAACAATTTAATAAGGTTCTCTATCCAGTCACAATCACCTGTTTCTTCATTAGCAAGATTACTCTCACTAATAGCCTCATCATGTAATGGTACTAGCGATTGAGAAGTTATGCTCTTAGCCAACTCTTTATAGAGTGCCCGACCACGAACCAATTTGGTCGATCGAATATCTACATCGTACTCCTAGATCTTGGAGACCTAGCCTGCTCTTTTGTCACCAAGCTCTCCTTAAATGATAAAGTTCCTAACATTCGGATGAAAAACATAGACAATTTTCTTGCTTTGTAAGATGAAATATTAGAATTTCTTTAGGGACTTCATAACTGCATAAACCTGCTTTTCAGTGAAATAGTATTTCTCTTGGTGTGGGAATAACTTCTTGTTTCTGAGTAAGAACTGCAAAATAACTTTCTTGCTCATACACTGTGTAAAGGATAAAATCGTTAGAATGGTACTAATTAATCAAAACTAGTGCTTAAACTATTCTCTCTTTAATTTCCAGGAATGCCCACCTCTTTTTATCTATACATTTGAAATCCATGTTTTTATTTAGGAGTATAGTCATCGACTTCACCACCTGAGCGAAGTCAGCGATGAATTTATGAACAAAATTGATTTGGCCAAAAAATTACTATAGGTCCTTATTGACTAGCAGTGGTAATTTTAAGAAAGCTTCGCTCTTACAAGATCAATAGCTAACCCTTCCTTCGAAATCATATGTCCCAAGAGCTTTCCCTCCTTGACAGCAAAGATAGATTTCTTTGGATTAATGGAGATACCAAACTCCCAAAATTTTTCAAACACTTATCTTAGATGAGATCCATGCTCTTCCCTGTGATGTGAAAAAATAGTCTTATCATCAAGGTATATCACAATGATTCGGTTCAGCAACTCACCAAAGGCGACATCCATTGCTATTTGAAGGTGCCAGCATTCGAAAGATCGAAAGGTATTCTTTGATAGGTGAAAGTGCCCCACTTTGTGGTAAATTATATTTTGTGCTGGTCCTCATCATTTACCCAGATCTGATTATAGTCGGAGAAACCATCAAGTAGTGAAAATATTTATGTTTGAGCAACAACATGGAGGATCTGGTCAATCTACGACAAGAGATAATGGTATTTCAAAGATGCCTGGTTCATATTTTGAGAATATACACATAGGTGAATATCTCCATTCTTATTTTGTACTAAAACCAAAATTTCCACCCAAGTTGAGTGTTTGATGGGGCAAATTATTTTCACCTCCAACATATTCAACAGTTCTGCTTTCATAAGCACCTCAATATTTGGATTCATAGGTCGTTGTTTCTACCAAAAGGGTTTTACTCCATCCTGCAATTAGATGGTGTTCTGAATCACATTTTTATCATACCTTTTCAAATCATGATAACTCCATGTGACAATATTAAGGAATTCATAACACAGGTCCTTAATTTCCTTGAGCTCTTCTGGAGAGCAATCTGTCTTGAATTTGATTATCTTGTTAGGTTCCAACTTCAGCTCAGTATACTCTTTTTCATCCACCTTGATCCTATGCTTCTATACTCTATCATTCTGATCAAAGAGGTTCTCTAATGTAATCAATACTTTTAGGATGTGATTATTCCTGAGTTGTATTAAACATTTAGCTTCATCTTTGTCCAATGTCCTTCCCTCCACACTACCGATTTATTTAATCACAAAGTTTACAATCTGTTCATCATTATTGAAAAATTGCCAGTATATATTTTTTTCGGGGAGTAAAGGTCTATAAATTAACCTTATAGTCTTGGGATTTTGCACCACACTCTCAATTAGAGAGAAGTTTGCACCAAGGGATGCTATGATATTTGCATGATTATTTCATTCTCATGAAATTTATTGAACATTTATTGCAATAAATGACTTGAAAAAATCCCATACCTTGTTGTGGTACACCTTCAGGTAGTGCTACTTTGAAATGCACTTGTTGATCACCTGGATGACAATCAATTTAGAATATCCAAAAATCTATAACTATTTAAATCCAAGATTTTTTGCTTTCTCTAGACCCAAGCATGATGCTTCGTACTTGGTAACATTATTCATACAGCTTCAGGTCAACCGATATGAGTATGTTTTCTAGATTCCTGAAGGAGAGACGAATACTACTCCAGCTCCGAAACCATTCTTGCATCTGGCACCGTCAAAGTACATTTTCTATAATTGGTTAGGGGTAGAATCTAGATCGTCAAATGCCTTCGCTTCACCCTTATTAGGATTCATTATGGTGTAACAACTGATCTCGGTATCCATCATTGCATTTAAATCAAGCAGAGAAAATTTATCCTCTAACTGGAGCTCATCCAAAGTTCCTCTATCATATCCCTCTCTTCTAGTTCTTTAGTCACCATGTTTATTGAGTCTACAACATTTTCTTCTTATTCAATCCTTTCAATATGATATGTAGAGGGCTTCTCATTGTAAATACATATTCTCCTCTCTTTGAATGGAATTTCTAGGTGAGAATAGTCCAGAGACAAGTAGCCTCCTAAATTGGCTGTGAATTCCTTTGATAGGCACATGCTAAAGTATGGCTCCAAATATACTACCATCACTTCTTGAATGACAATAATCTAGGGCATACTGTGTAAGACAATCAGGATATCCTTGATCAACCCCACCATCTTGATAGGGGTGTCATCCAGCTTCAAGACACCCGAGATGCTTCTTGTATATTCCATACCCATGATTTCGCACATTGCATTTGGCATAACAATTGTTGCTATGCCAGAGTCAATCATGCAATTGTGCATGATCCATTCCTCCATCTTGAGAGGCATATAGAATGGGGGAGGTCTATTTTTTCCCATGGTCATAGTGGGTAATGTTTGAGCTAGCACTGTTTGTGTAGAGTTTTTCTTATTATTCACAAATTTCAATGATTCCTATAATAGATCCACTTATCCAGGTAGCTATAGCACGTCATAGAGGCTAACCTTGGTAGGAATCCTCTTCATTTATTCAACAATATTATATGACTGTGCGTTGTGCTTCCTCACCAACAACTTTGTATTTACTTTAGTACTACTGCGTAGCTTATACCCTCTAACGCTTGGTCAAGGATGGGTATTTGAGCCTCTCCTTCACCTGTTCTATTGTTTCTATCTATGCTTGTGCAGTTAAAAGTTGTGAAGTTGATGCTTTTGCTTATATTTTGTCCTTTTCTGAGGTATGCAAAATATCCTTTAATAATACAAGCTCGTCTACTGTAGGCGCTTTCACTTGAGACTATCTTTTTTCATTCTGCACCTTTTGCTCGACAGGTACCTTCAATGGCTCCATTTCGATCGGATCTATAGTGACAGGTTTTTTTCCAGATCTCATGAGAACTAAAACTTGCTCAATAGATGGAACCATGAAGTTATGATCCATTTTTGTGATCATGTTAACTTGACCACCAGATGAGCTATTCACCAATGTCTACACATAGTTCAAATAAACCATACAAGTATCTTTGCTATGTGGATCATTACAAGTAGAACACCATAATATTCTCTTTGACATGCCAACTTCTTCATTTGTGAGCATGGTAGTACCCTTTTTAGGAGCTTTGTTGGGATTAGCTAGTTGTTCTATGGTGATCATTGGTGATTGAAATCTCCTTGGTCTAAAATCATTTTTAGCTTACTTTATTTTAATCATCATGATTTTGTTACCCATCGCTCTTATAGCAGAATTTACGAACTGCAACTCCTTTAGCATTTTGTCTTATATATCAGGATTTGAGGGCACTGGGGGAGTTGGTAATGGTAATGGAACAGGTGGAGATGATAGTGCTAGGAATGGAACTAGGGCTGGTAACTGCAGAATGGCTGGAGCAGGGAGTTAAGGGATAGAAACTATCATCGTGGTTTAGGATGTACTTGGATTCCATGAAGAAATTGGATACATGGGTGACATGGGCAAGGGCTGATAAGATGCATTAGGATAAAAATACTATGGAAGGTCAGGGAAAATAGGCATGATAATTTTTTGTGGGAGATTTTTTATAGCAATCAGATTAGCTTTAGCCTTTTGTGCCATGGTATATAGATCAGGGAATGTATTGGAATTATACTGTTAGATGACCATACTGATATCGAAGTTGAAATCTCAGAGGTAGTAAAAGGCAGTCTATTCAGGAGTCGATCGAAGACCATCGAGAACCCTATGCCAAGTTTGGATGAACTTGATATTAAAATCCATGATTTCCTCCTACGGATGCCTTTGAATAGTAGTGAACTAATACAACAAGGAAAATGGATCCATTTGTTTATTGAACCCTTTGATTAGCAGTTCAACTAACTGGTCCCAGGTAGTGATGGTTACGGGTTATAATGATTGGTACCAGTAAAGCAATTTTTCTCAAAGAGATAGAACAAGTAATCTTACCATTATATCATCTTCTGTGATGTTGTGAATTGTTGTCAAAGTAGCTACGTCTTGAACATGCTCATAGGTTATCTTTCCCGTACCACATAATTTGGAAGAGCCTTCATCGTCGCTTTCAGGATCGGGTTCTAAGCTTACAGATTCAAAGGTCCAAAATAATTCCATATTGGAAACGACCTTGGTGGTGGCTATTATGGTGGTGGTTTTTGAGCCATATGGACTAGTGCGTGTGGTTGGGGAGGTGGAAAACTAGTAGGTGTATTGGCATGACTCGAAGGAACTAAAAACACACTAGCTAACTAAGAGGATGTTGTACTTGATGGGACAGTTGGAGTAACTAACCTACGATTTTCTCCTAGCTCTTGGATGCCAAGTGCATAAAAATCAATAGGCTCTTCTAAATTTTTGGTCTTCGATCTTGTGATCATGAAGGAAGCTTTCACTCACTTCATGTTTGGAGGCTTCTTGGTAGAGTTGAGTTGCCAGATATTCTAGTCATACAGTACAAGGTGAACATCAAACCTTAATACGGTTAAAAGTGGAACCTTTTGAGAGTCCCACTGGGCTTGCCAAAAATTTTTGGTCATGAAACCACCTAGTTACAAAGTCTATGCTTTGCATACCTTAGACCCGACCAACATTGAAATGCCGAAGGAAAGGAATGTCCTCTGGGTCAATCTCCAAAGGGGTCTGGCTCCCTTCCTAAACTACTTTGGTTGAAAGCTTAGGGTAACAGGAAAGAAATAGAGAAATATGGCTATAAGCCAAAAATATAGGATGGGGATAGACTAACAACCAAAATTTTACCAAGCAAAAATTAGCAGCATACAACAGAAATACAAGCACAAAAAATTCTAGCAATTATGCAAAAACAACCCCAAAGAGAATTTTAGTGTTCACTCCCTCACCAACAAAGATTAAATTCAAAAGCATAATTTACTCATAGCAAATGATGGAAATGAAAGCATTAAAAAATGATACACAAAGAATTATCAAGTGCAACACCACTTGAAGAACCAGAAGTCGAAGTGTTTCTATTAACACAAAAAACTTGGAGTGTTTTTCTACAGAGTTTCCATCCTTCTTTTTACATGAAAATGACTAGTATCTATAGAGGGTTACACCTCTTTCATTTAATGCACTTACAAAAAAAATGTAGGTAGATCAAAAACCAACGAGAATAATTTCCTCCTAGGCATCAATGATGTTCAAGTCAAAATATCTTCCATGGAAACCATGATCTAACTTTGGTGGGAGAATCACATAGAGAAATCGACATGATTAAATGATAGGAAGCGACCTTGGATGTCGGTCATTGAATACACTTTGCCCTTGCACCTTGGAAATCCACTTCCAGCAGGAAAGTCCACTAAGCATTAAATCTTCTTTAAAAATCGATAAGGTTGATAGGCGGTGCATTGGAAATGGATAAGAATAACCTCTGATCTTGTAACATTGAAGCAAAAATATTGAAAGCACTGCTTGCATTGCTTCAAAAATAAAATTCCATCTTTCTTTGCCCCCTCCTAAGAGAAATTAAAAAATCACACCTTTGGAAGCAACGCGCCTGAGAATTCAATATGAAGGAATTGATTTCACCCAAGAACTGGGTGAAACAACCTTTTTGGGGCCACAATGGGTGACAATGTAGCTTGCTAATATTTCAACTGATGTCTTGGTGATTTCACCCCTTAATTACTGTTAGGATGAGAAAATGATGAGATATATCATACATGAGAAGATACAATATATAGGCATAAGCCTATATGAAGAGCATGCCAAATATCAATGAAACTGACAAGTGTCAAACTAAAGAGGCATAGTGCACTTTAATTATAACATTCTCCCTTAAATTACACTATCCTAACTAAAGAAAAAAACAAGTCAACATTATGTAACATTCCCCCTTAATGTTGACTTCTCTAAAATAAAGCTATCATCCTTATTTATAGTTGATTTGGTCTAGGCTCGTGCTCTTTGCGCTCGACTCTCCAGTTATAAATAATGCTAGATCAATGGTGTATACATATCGATCTGTTGCCTCAGGTTCAACCACTTCCATGGGTCTGTTGCCACTGGGTCAGTTGTCTAAGTGCCTCAAGGTTATCATGGATGCCTCAAGGTCAGCCACTTCTGGGTTTGTTGCCTCTACAGGTCATCCTCAGAGGATGTTGCCTCTCGTAGGTCACTGACTAGATTCACCATGAATATTATCCCCTCTCATGGTGAACTCAATCTAGAAGGTGTCGGTCTCTACCAAAAATGCACCTTAATACAATAGAAAAATGAGCCATGAAATACAATATAAATGAGCCATAGAAGCCAAATATGGAGGAGAAGAAGAAAGAAGAAGAATAGAATCTTTTGAAGTGTCTTCGTTTGTAGTCTTTAAAAGTTGATCTGGAAAAGACCTCGGATAGAGTCTAGGGTGTCTATGTCTATAGTCCCTAGAGTAAGTGTCCTTATTGTGACCTTTCATCCCACTAGAATACATGGATAACTAGCCACTGCATCCGCTAGGTCTATAGAGAAGGTGACTAGGTACAAGGATCACATACAAAATGGTTTGGAGTGTCGGGTTCAACCGAGAGTGCACTCCATAATACAACAATATTTGAGCCTAAAAACATCATGGAAAACAGTCTCAAAATTGAAAATGGACCCACCATTACATCCAGCTCAAAAAAATCTATCCAACAACTATAAATACCCTTATAGTCGGATACTATTTACTATTCAAAATGGCAAAAAAAAATAACCTTCTAGATGTGTGCAGCTCTGAGACTTCCCAAATGGTCACCCATTCGAGTTGTGCTCTGGAAAATGATGTTTGACTTGATATTTTTAATTAAATTTTCTGCCATTATGCCAACTATCTTAATATGAGGTGAATAGTTTCTAAAAACACATATAAAACAATGTGCATTTGAATTTGGTCATGTGGGCCCTCCATCCCCCTGCATTTTCATCAACATCATAAAATAAAAAAATGTCGTAGTAAGGTGAAATTACAGCCATAGAAAGCGCAGCTTCACGCATTTGCCCCGACACCTTGCATTTAAAAAAAAATAGTATTCACGATTTGCAATGGGTGTCGATTCGCTGATTCTGGTGGTATCACCTCCAACAATAAATCAACAACAAATTCTATGGCATCATCTCAGGTGGCTGACGGGCGTTGAAACTGGGTTGAACACTGACAAAAAAAAATATAACATGTTGCTCTTACTCTTCATCATCCTTTTAATCTCAAATATTTTGTTCAGTAGTGACATGATACCCGCATCGATCCCGTCATAAGCCCATTTTTCCAGCAAGGACCATTGACGCAGCATGGAATAACAAACTACTACATTCAAAAATCACCATACACCTTGTCTCCCAAACACCCACTAACAAAACACCCACCAACAAACGTAGTCACCATATTCAACTTTCGCTGTCACCAAGCGCCCTTCCGGATATTGATGTTGTTGAACGCATCAAATCAACTCTGTCGAGTATGGCCCATAGGCAGGAGCATTTAAAAAAACACCACCATCATGCTATGATGCCGAATACAAAACCATATTATCCTTTGCAATGCCATATGCAGACTTCTAAAATCGGGTGCTTTAGTCTCAGATTTCAACATCCAAATTTTGTTGGCATAACTGCAATGATGCCAAAAATTAAATATATTTGGTCATTTAACTCTCGCAAAATATTTGTTGTAGTCCTACACCTGACGAAGCGAAAATATTTTTTTTAGCAGTCTAAAATTTTGGAGGTGCATCAGGATGGGGAACAACTACGCGTTGAGATAGCCACCCGCAAAAGGCCATCAAAGAACAATCAGTCTAAATCCTCTGCTAAAATGTTTGCCAGCACCCATTCACACCTGATTTGCAGCTTTCTAAAATGATGATTAATAATAATTATATCCCGAACAACAAAAAAAAATACATCCACACCTCTTTGATCTCATCCATAGGAGTAGCACGAGGGCTTCTATTGGTCCAAGATTTATAGAATCCAACTGGCACCGTTAAATCCACTTTGGAGCGAGAGGGTCCATCTGTGCAACATTGTCCAATAGTTGGATCATCGTGCGCACCAACATTTCACACGGAAACCCAAAGAAAAAATACATCATAATGTTTGACAAAAAAGTCATCAACATGTAGTTTTCTGTGAACATATGAAAGCGACATCGGAATCCTCCTTCACGGCCACCGAAAAAATTCCTCCCTGACCACCATTAATTTATTCAGCTACATCTTAATGATGTCAGTCAAAATCTATTGTGGAATTTTGAGTACTCCCTCGCTTGATTTTCGATGTACAGCAAGCACATTTTGTGCGTAGAAATATATGAATAGGAATCATCGGGAGCTATGTGATTATCTAAAACACGTGGAGTGCTATCAAACAGTCGAAAAATTATGCAACAGATGGCTTCAGGTGCGCCAAAAAAAAAAATCAAAGCTCTATATGTAGTCGAAAAATGACAAATCAGATGGCTGTTATGCTGCCTCCATTGGGGTGTGGTCGCCTATCAGATTGTGGTCCTTTGGCTTGAAATCAAGTCTCCATTCTTGCATCGCCGCAACACAGTAAAAATTCTAGCTACTGTCCTCAAAAGTTACAGGTGAAAAAACATGAATGAGGGTCCAACAATATAAAAATTAAACTTTCACCCAACTCCTTCGCACTTCATAGTATAAAATTAAGTTGCAGCATTCTTCAACGAAATAGATGCTCAACGAGAGCTATTTTACCATCGGTAAAAAAAATATGGATGGATTTTTGACTACGTATGCCATGAACGTCATTCTCCTCTCCGTCTGTAGCACGAAAAACAACATGAATGTTGTCTTCGCTCAGTTTTCAGTGCCACCTGCGCACTGTTTCTTCTGACTTCACCACATTCAACTATTATAAGCAAATAAAAATATATTTTACAACCACGTCCAACGTGATGTAAAATTTCTAGCCGCACATCCATGGAGAATTTGTTAGGAGTTTATTATAGAAAACACCCTACGATATCCGAGAAATAACTTTACCATGCACTGAGTTATCAAAACATCTTGGAACATGAGCTGTTGCAAATTTAACCATTCTTCCACTATTTGACCTGCGTCCACATTGACATCATTTGCTTCTATTTTTAGCTCACCGCCGCTCGCCAGCTCGTGGCATATAAAAAACAATCATCGAAAATAATTTGACTCCAACACGAATTCATCCTCCGCCACCGAAAAAAAAATAGCAAGAGAAACCTGGTCCTCGCAATAAAACCTGCAAAACAGAAAAATAAATATTGGTAGATTGTATCCCGTTTTTCATTTCTTCGTGGAGAAATTACTTCTTCGTCGAATGGATACCTTAAAAAAAAATTCTCCCAAATAACTAAAAAAAAATAGGCTATCATTAATTTTTCAACCTTCAAGTTTCTGATCCATCTCATGGATGGAGAGCATACTCCTTAGCTCGAAAAAAATGGAGGAAGAAACAAAATGGGGGAGGGGGGATTTCCTGAGGGAAATCCCCCCTCAAGCTCATAAGCTCACAAGCTCAGGAGAAATTCCTGGAACTCTAATACCAAATTTTAGGATGAGAAACTGATAAGATATATTATACATGAGAAAAGTACAATATATAGGCATAAGCCTATATGAAGAACATGAAAAATGTCAATGAAACTGATAAGTGTCAAAATAAAGAGGCATAGTGCACTTTAATTCTAAAAATTACTTCTCCTTTTAATTATCCTCTTTGATTTCACCTCAGAGGAGGGTGACAGGGACTTTCGCCCCTTTGGGGAGGCGACATCACTTTTAGAGATTTAAATTTGATGTAGCGTGTGTGGCAATAATTTTTCCTGAAATTGATTTTAAAAATCTTGTTCACCTCTTGGATATGTGAAACCACATGGCACCGCTTAGTAGGGGCGACTTCGATTTGTTGCGCTTCAAACTCGGCACCAAGCGCTACCTTCTATTTCCAATATGAGTGAGAACACCCAATGTTTTGAAATGGGCCCCATGTCGTTGGTCATATATTTTACCTTTAAATATTGGAAATCCATTTTTGTCCCAAAGAGGGACAACAATGAGTTTCACCCTTCACTTGGGGAGAAAGTCCTTTTTTAAAATTTTGCTTTGATTTTCTTATGTTAGGCCCATGCCATGCCATATTTTAAAATATTTTTTGCACTGCGTTTCACCCCAAAGAGGGGCAAAAGAGAGTTTCACCCCTAACTTGGGGTTAAAGTGCTTTTAAAAACCTTTCACTTATAACTACTTGTGCTAAAAAATAATTTTCACCCCAAAGAGGGGCGACAAAGGTTTTTGTCCCTCAATTAGGGCAAAAGCATTATGCTCTTCCATTTGAAATTCGAGACTTTTGCCCTTCTCCTTCTGTCAATAAAATTTACTCCTTTAAATTACGTTTCACCTCCAAGAGGGGTAAAAGTGATTTTTGCCTCATTTCATTCCTCCCTTCAACTTTATTCTTGAATTAAATCATGATTTCCATCTCTTTCTGGGTTGAAACTCCTTTGCAAGAAAATCTAGGGTAAAAACATTTGAATACGTTACTCCTTATAAAGTTGTTGCCAATTCGAAACCAAATATTCTTTCATCAACCTTTACTTCATTTTAGGTGAAACCACTATTGTACCGTGCTTCTCGCCTCTAAAAGAGGTGAAAAGGACTTTTGCCCCTGGTAAGGGGCAAAACAAGTTTCTTTTTTCTGAGGCACTTCTCCCTTTTAAATTGATCTCTTGCGGGCACTTTTTCTCCTTAAACATTTTTTAACAAAATTTTTCATTGCATTCATGACTTCCATTTTATATACAACAATACAATATTATTTAAAAGAGGCAAAAATATAGTAAAATAAACATAAAAACTATAGTGCCTTCCTTTAGTAAATTTATCAAAATTTGACAACCAATCATTCAACAAAGAATAAATAAATAAACTTGACCTTATATAATGCACCTTATATCTCCTTGCACTTAAAGAAACCAAACATTAAATCATGTAAAACTATACCTTCCTTGTAATTTTGTATGCTACGAGATGATTGGCTTCTATTTTGACTCCTCTATCTAAGTTTTTGGGCATTATATTTTTTGGTCTTCAGCGTATGAAAGTGAGCATTGAATGCTCTATGTTCAATGGGTGCATTATGAAAATCTTCTCCTCCTTTAATACACTTTGACCTCTCTATGTTGGATATTCGTGGTATCTTTAGACTGGGCTATTAATATGCTTCTCTTCCTTTGAAATGCATGATACTTGGTGCTTTACGTTGCACTAGAATGTAGGACTTCTTACTAGGTGGCGTTGGGATATTACATCCTTTGGAGGCATTAATTTAGGTGGTGCAGGTCTTGTAATAAGCTTTGAGCATTGCACTAATAATTGTTATTCCTTCTTGGCTTTGAATGGAGCATTAATCCAACCTAGGTGCTCTTTCTCCTTTGTGCAAGCATTACTTCAATGAGGATCTACTTCCCTTGTACCAAGTGGCACAATATTGATTTAGTTGGTGTGGAAAGTGGAGACTACTTCTCTTGCATGCAACCAAACCCTTCAACGTATCTTATACTTGTTCTTGCCAACTTTCTTTGTAAGTTACTTTGCTTCTCTTGAAATAGCAAGCGTTCTTGATGCTCAATGCATGGTGGCTCCTCTCCAATGAAGGTGGTCATTCATCCAAGCTATTCTCTACTTTTTCTTGGGTAATGCTTTGCTTGTATTCTTTGATATTTATACCTTGTCTTACATTATTCACCTTATGCTATTTTTCTTGCAAATTTTATCATAGGTGTCTTTTTTTGGCTTATTCTCCTTCTTGTTACAGGTTCTTTTTACTATGATAGGTGTCTTTTACTATGGTGTTGTTGTTATGGGGCTATGGCACTGAATATGGTATCTTTAGACACCTTTAATAGGATGGTATTGAACCCTTAGATGGCTTTATCTCCTTAGCACCATCGCTTGTGATTTAATATTGATAAAAAAGCCTATTTCTCGATGACTATAATTTGTGCTACGTTAGTGTCTTAAGATGCTCAAGCTTTGTATATATTTTGGTGTTGTTTAAAACCTAAAATAAATCAGTAATGAACTAAGATAAAATACCTTAGTTGCACCTGGATTTTTGAGACCTCTTAGTCTCCACTTTGTATATTTCTTCCTTCCTTTAGTATGGCAGCTTCTTCTCTAATCCTTGGTGGTTATAATACTCATTTTTGGTGGCTTCTCTTCACCAAGATTTACTGATGTTCACCTGTGCTCAATGGTATCTTTTGACACTCCAACTCAACCTTGTTTTGTGCACTAATCTACCTTCGTAACTTAAAACTTAATGCACTTTTAATAACTCTTAAAAATCAACTTATATGATGCACTATTAATTTCTCCTTATTGCTCCTTTTAATGAACTCTTAAAAGTAACTTGTATTATGTACTATAGTCTATGCAACCTTCACTTTAGAATAATGTCTTCTTTACTTCTAATAGATAATAGGAAGTTGATATTTTTCTTTCTCTTGAAATATATCTAACTCCTATTTTTATGTGCAGGTTCTAACCTTGTAAAAACTATCTTCTGCACTTCCTTGAAGACATAGAACTTTGAAACTTACTCCTTGCAACTTTAAAACTCTAATTTGGTGCTTATGAAACTTAATAATGAACCAATTAACAAATGTTCAAATAATGAACCTTTTGCACCAAAGTTGCTTACCTTTATGACCTTTGTTTGATGATGGATTTCTTGGTGATTTTGATCACCTAATTGCTGCCCTGTGTTAGATGAAATTGTAGTTTTTATTTTTTGTCTAAAACTGATTTTTAACTCACCAATTTGCAGCTTTGAAACTCCTCTAACTTGATACTATAGACAATAGTTCCAAGCAGAAATAAACTATGAGGCTGTCTGACATGAATGTCCTATGAAGATTCACAATTTTGATTATGTATAGCAATTTTGGTAATGTATGAATCATGAAAATGACAAGTTGCAATGTAAAATCAGCCAATCAAATGAATATGGCTTGATTAATAAGTATGCACAAAAGGACAAACGCAACCGTCTTTGTGTTAAGACATCTGGATTAGTTAGACGTCTGGATTAGACATCCAACCTAACTAATCAGACGTCTGGCTGTGTTAGACGTCTGAAACTGTCAGTTAGACAGTAAACGCAATTGTTAAGGATAATAGGCGGTTGGGACGGTTGAGATGGGTTGGTTGCACTAACTACCCGATCTTACCTATAAATACCCCCCTATTTCATTTTGTAATCTATCCATACTTGTCTATAATGCAGAGACGTTGTGCAACAATTGTTAGTCTGGAATGTGTGTTGTACGAGATTGCATCTGTGTTATAGTGTTGTGTTGCAGGTATTGATCATAGCTTGGTACGAGAGCATGTATTGTTGTATGTTGTTTTCCTGTTGTAGGGCATGCTAAGGAACCTTAAGGATTGGAGAAGGAATGCATAGTTGAAGACATCTAGACCTTGGAAGATCAACCCTTGCATGTATCAGTCTAGCCATCTGGTTTCATCGGCAACTATTCAGACGTCTAGCCCAAACGTCTAGCCGACCATCTAGCCTAGAAGTCTATCCATTCTAGTCTAGACGTCCAACCATCCAGTCTTGACATCTAGTCATCCAGTCCCAATGTTTAGCTATATAGCCAGCCATCTAGCTGTCTAGCTCATACATCCAGTCTAGACATCTGGCCATCCATCCCTGATGTCCAACCTAGATATCTAGCCATCTATCTCAGACGTCTAGACTATCTGCCTCAGATGTCTAGTATTCAAAGCATCTGTCAAGACTTATCGACTCATACTTGCAGGACATGATGATTGGTGTACCTTGGCCTATCATTCCCTCCTAGTTTATCATCATTCCCTCGTCTCGGGAAGTACTTACCCTTGTCTACATTTGGTATCATTGCCTAAAAATAAACTTTGGGTCGAGAAGTATAGGTGATAAGACAAGGAGGTGAATGACACAAGGAAGAGGAGGAAGGAGTCCAAGATAGCCAAGAAGAAGTGCACGATTGGTGAATCTAAGAACGCAGGACGAAGAAGAAGTTTTACAACCTGAAGTGGAAAGAGTGTGGGATCCAGTGGAAGACGAGAATCCAAGAGTAGAGACGTTGTTGGTGATAGTAGAAGGCGAAGAGCAAATAGTAGAGGAAGTCCCTAGTATTGAGAATGAGGATTGGATGGTAACACCTGAACCAGTAGAGAGGAGTTGGTCGATGGATACAAAAGTAGGAGACTTTGTACCACAACAACCACGCATCGGTTCATGGGGAGGAAGACTAGAACCACATCTCGTGTATTCATGAAGGAGGTCATGAAGTGGTAGTAGGAGGCTATTTGACCAAAATTTTGCACCATCAACAATAGAGAGAGAACCAGAGAGAGTTCCACCACGCTCACCACCAAGACATTCGCCTAGTGGGACAACCACAATGGCACAAACTACGCCTCATATAGAGAGATAGAAATGTCCACCTTTCCATGGGGAAGGAAAGGAAGATCCAGCCCATCACGTGGGAACTTGTATCACCATTTGGGGAACACATGGGGTAACACAGGATACAGAGTGGTTGCGATTATTTCCAGCCACTTTGCGGGGAATGGCAATGGATTGGTATTTGAAATAACAACGTACCCAACCATTCACCCAATGGACCCCCTTGAAGGATGCATTCATTGAAGAATTTTGACCATTAAGAGATGACATAGAGATCATCACTGAAATATTTGCTACAAAACAAAAATCAGATGAAGATATCAAGAGCTACGCTAGGAGACTGAGACAGTTCACAGATAAAATGGAAATGCCACCAGTCGATGAAATGGTAAAACGTTGGTTCTTGGATGGATTACTACATAAGTATCGAAAGAAGATGAAAGCAGTACCATCCTCGACATATGCAGAAGCCCTCGAGAAAGCAAAGAACTTTGAAAGTGAGGCCAAGCAAACAACTGCAGGAATCGGTGGACAACCAAAACGTGAAGAATCTGATAGTGATGAAGAAGACAAAGTGCAAAGTGCAATACACTCCTTTCGAAAAGAATTTGATAAAATTATAAAAGAAGTCAAAGGAGAAACATGGAAGGATAGGAAGGATATTTGGTGCTCTGACTGCAAAATAGAGGGACATGCCAACACCAATTGTCCAAAGAAAGCGTATTGCAACATATGTGATATTGCAGGTCACCCAGTAGCAGATTGTCCATTCAATTTGAAGGGAGCAAGGCACCAGACATTAACAATCCAATAGGGAAGCCAACCGGATGCTCCAAGAAATGGACAAGGTGCAACAAGTGATGGATATAGAAATAACCACAGAGGAGGAAGACAAGGAGGACAGAGTCGACTACAGTACGACTCTAAAGGGAGACCTATAATCCAGTGTCAAAATTGTCAAGAATGGGGCCATTTTGCGAAGAATTGCCCCCAACCTCAGAATACGAACACTACTGGTGGTAACAATGTTACCCAGATGTGTAGGTGGTGTGGTCCAGGGAACCACAAGGAGGCTAACTGCCCAAATAAGGCAAGTTCCAGTGGAACACAGAATGTCAATTTGATTGACATTGGTGAAATAAGTACAGTAATGGAAAGGGAAGATGAAGTCCTAGCCGTAACAAGGACACAAGCTAGGAAGTTGGAAGAATATCCAAATCCTGCCAAGGAGAAAGAGCGATGGCAGGAAGCACAAGAATTGATAAAAATAGAACTAGACAAAGGAAAGCAGGATAGGCTAGTTCTGGAGAAAGCTCTAAAGAAGGTGGAGATCCCAAAGGATAAACATGCATCAATAGAAGGCTTGGTGACACAGGTGCTGAATACGATAGTAGAAGTGAAGGTGGCTAGTCTATTCAACATAGTACCTGAGTTATACGCTACAGTGGGAGAAGTTGTAAAAACAAAGAAAAGAGAAACCCGATAGGTAGCACACATCAAGCAAGGATAGTTCATGGATCCAATGATACTGATGATTGAGGCAAGAAAGAAGCCAACCTTGGTTCACATGGAGATATTGGACCATAAGTTGAATCAAGTGATCGTTGATGGAGGATCAAGCGTGAACGTAATGCCAAAAAGAACATGGTGGAGTATTGGTCAACCCACAATAAGATCTCCAAACTTCAAATTGTATGGAGTAGATCAGTATGGCATCGAGACAATAGGCGTGCTAATGAGCCAAAAAGTGTGCATAGCGGAACAAGATTTTGTATTGGATTTCATGATAATTGCGATGCAAAAACCAACATATGATGCATTACTAGGATGTGGGTGGTTACGAACAACAAAAGTAAACCACAATTGGGAGAAAGAACATCTGACCTTCAAGAAAGGCCAACATAGATATTTGATCAATCTAAAGAACCAGGCAGTAAGCCAAGAGATTGCAAGTTCTGATGACTCAGGAGTTTCTTCCTCAGACGAAGGGTCAGGATATGAACCAGATGAAGAGGGAGTACTACACCTGGAGGATTGCATGGAAGATGAGTATAACGAAGACAAAGGCTTACTCCACTGGCAATAGGAAGACTATGAAGTTTTCCCTCCCCAATGTTTTTGCATTGATGCAGGAAATGAAATCCAAGAGGATGAGAAAAAGGAACCAGAAAAGGCAGAGAGCAGTAAGAAACAAACAACAGCAGAGAAGGATAAGGAGAGAGAAAAATGGACATTCCCCAAGAATTTTGTAGAATATATGATGGGAGACGTAGTCATTGAAGACAAGCCTGCCCACCCCATCGAGGTTCTTAAAGCAGAAAATGAACCTGAATCCATTAAATATGAAGGACCAAGAATGATTCAGGTAAACTTGGGAGAAGATGGCAAGGAGAGGATGATTAAATGTGGAGATGATTGGGATCCAGTATTGAAGGCAACAACTTTTAAAATCTTTATGGAGTATAAAGATGTCTTCGCTTGGACATACAAAGACCTGAAGGGAGTCCCACCAGAACTTTGCGTACACAAGATTCCCTTGATTGAAGGTGCACAACCAGTAAGAAGGTGACCATACAGGATGAATCCCAAATACGCAACACTGGTGAATGCTGAAATCGATAAAATGTTGGATGCAGGCATTATTTTCAAAGTTACGACAAGTGAGTGGGTGTCACCGATCGTGATTACCTTGAAGAGGGAGGTTGATAAAATTCGAATTTGTGTAGATTTTTGAAGCCTCAATGTCGTAACCATCAAAGATCCCTTCCCGATCCCTTTCACAGATTCCATCTTGGAAGAAGTAGCGGGCCATGAGATCTATTCATTTTTGGATGGGTTCTCAGGGTATAACTAGATTAGCATTGCAGAAGAAGATAAGTTGAAGATAACTTTCGTGGTAGAAAATGGAATATATGCTTACAATCGTATGCCATTTGGGTTGTGCAATGCACCAACTACTTTTCAGAGAATCATCCTATATATCTTTGATAAGATGTCCACAGGGAATTTTAAAGCCTTTCTCGATGATTGGTCATTATATGGGAAGACACAAGAACATTTGAAGTCACTAGAGGAATGCATGAGCTTGTGTAGGCGAGCTCGGATATCATTGAATCCAGGCAAATGTGTCTTGATGGTACCATATGGAAAGCTGCTAGGGCATATTGTATGCCAAGAGGGTCTCAAGCCCAACCCGGATAAGATTCGGGTAATACTGTTGATGGAAGAGCCATATGATGTAAGCTCGGTGAAAACCTTCTTGGGAACAGTGGGATACTACAGAAGGTTCATTCGCAACTATGCATTAACTTCTCATCCACTAGATGCCCTTACACGTAAGGGTATTCCTTTCCATTGGATAGAAGAGCACCAAGGAGCTTTTGAGAGCTTGAAAGCACATTTGTTGAAGGCACCTATCCTGGTTTTCCTAGACTGGGAGAAGGAGTTTCATGTGCATGTTGATGCTTCAAATTATGCTATTGGGTGCGCATTGGCTCAAGAAGGTCAATTTGGGTTAGATCAACCCATCTACTTTGCAAGTCGGTTGTTGTCTCGAGCTAAGAAGAACTATAGTACAATGGAGCACGAAGCACTAGGGATGGTGTACGTAGTACAAAAGTACCAACACTATTTGTTGGCTAACCCTTTTGCTTTCTATGTAGATCACCAAGCGCTATTGTACTTGATCAACAAGCCAACAATCTATGGATGAGTGAGTCGATGGCTCGTCACTCTGCAAGAATTCATGTTTCGAGTGGTAGTGAGACCAAGAAAGAAGCACGTAATTGCGGACCAACTATCAAGGATTCGCTCAGGAGAACCTATAGAAGGAGGAATACCAGATGAATTCCCCGATGCATAGTTGTTCATGATAAGTGTGATACCTACATGGTATAAACATATTGGGGATTACCTATCGATAGGAGAGCTGCCAAAGGAGATGATGGTAGTTGAACAATGGAAGGTGATTATGAAATCTGCACCCTTTACCTTGATTGCAGGATTGCTATACAAGATGGGGGAGGACCACATTCTAAGATGATGTGTGATGGAGGATGAAGTACAACAGACCCTGAAGGAGGCACATGAAGGATTGGTCGAAGGACATATGGGACCTGATGCAACAACAAGGAAAGTGTTGTTGGCGGGCCTATGGTGGCCTACTCTGTTTCACGATGCCAAGAACTTTGTTAAGGCATGTGATACGTGTCAAAGAACAGGGAAGCCAGTGAAAAGAGACTTCATGCCACTGCATCCATCGCAACCTCAAGAACTTTTTGAAATATGGGGTTTGGATTTTGTAGGTCCATTGAGAACAAGCCATAAGAGAAAGTGCAGATACATCATAGTCGCAACTGAGTACTTAACGAAATGGGTCAAAGCAAGGGCACTACTTGATAATTCTACAAGGAGCATGACTCACTTTTTGTATGAATAGGTTATCACATGATTCGGCATACCTCTTCAACTGACAAGTGATAGAGGAGGTCATTTCGTTAATGAAATTATTCAGAATTTGATGAAGGAATTCAGGATCTTTCATTCCTTGTCAAGTCCGTATTACCCCAGAGCAAATGGGCAGGCGAAGGCGACAAATAAGATCTTGGTTTCTGTTCTGTACAAAACATGTGCAATTGAAGGCGTAGATTGGGAAGAGCGCTTATCAGCAGTTCTGTGGGCATACAGAACCACCTTTAAACCGACCACAAACCACACACCCTTCCAATTGATGTATGGATAGGAGGTGGTAGTACCAATAGAATTCTTGGTACCCAACTTGAGAGTAGTTGTTGATACCCACCTAAATGATGATGAAAGCATGGAGGAAAGACTCACAACACTGGTACAACTAGGCGAGAAAAGGGTGTTAGCATAATGGGCAATGAAGATTGCTCAACAACATCAAAAATATTGGCATGATAAGCATCTTCAGAAAATGAACCTGAAGGCTGGTGATTTGGTTCTCAAGTACAATGGCAAAAGGGAGATCAAGCCAGGAAAGCTGAAGACCCTATGGCTTGGACCCTTTCAGGTAGAAGAGGTATTGGATAATGGGGTTGTTCGATTGAAGAAGTTGGATGGAACAACTTGCCCTGAAGCAGTAAATGGCTCCAAGTTGAAAGTATATAAAGCACAGGCACAGATCAATATGATCAACTTGGAAGCTAAGGAGGACACCTCTGGTAACCCAAATGAAGAAGAACAACCAAGTATACGATCCTACGAACACGGTGGACCAAGTAACACTATTCGAGAGGATGAACCATCCAACCTGGAATGGTTGTTTGGAAGAGAAGAAGAACTTGTAATAGAACAAAGGGAGTCGGAACCTAATGTACGAGTTCTAGAAAGCGAAGTAGAAAATCGGCTTCAGAACATTGCGTACTTAGCTTCACAAGGGCAAATACTAGAAGTGGAGGATTATGAAGGACAAGGAGCTAAAATCCTGCAACGAATGGCTTTGGAAACACAATGATTGCAGGAGGAATATGAGACTCTTCGTTGGTATAATGCATAGTTGAGAGAACAAGTTATTCAGGAACTGGATGGAACTATGCAACAAATGCAACAATGACAGGATGCACGTAGAGCAGAATGGGCTGAAAGAGATCAAGATGATTTTAGAAGGAGCCCGAATGGTAACTCACCAGATAGTAGTGTATTCTTGGTGGCTCTAGATCACTCAACACTCTTAGAGAGAATCAAAGGCTGCCGGTAGGTGGATTGGAAATAAGAGAAAATATAGGGAACAATGCAGTTTCCTCAACAGATTCAGATAGTTCATCCACAACAACACTGAGAATCATCCTGAATACAAACGACTCCTGAAAAGCAATTTCACCATTGATTAGACATCCTCGATGACATGGAAAATCACCAGAAAAGAGTAAAGCAAGGAAATCACAACAGAACTTGGCTTCTAGTAGCATATAGAGAAGAAGCAATCAAGATTCTATGGCGAGATGTCAGGGAAGTAACCGAATGACCAAAGTATGATGGATGGTCGAAAGACTCAAGTGAGGATGAGAATCAACCTCGAGACCCTGACATACCACACGCCAGTCCTAACCCAGACCATCGGAGACAAAGAGATGAAATCTGCAACTAGCGAGCAGGGGTTAGATTCCTTGAAACTGCATAGGTGATTGAAGATGATGAGTCTCTAAGCCCACAAGATGAGTACAATGGAGGAGTAAATGAAAATACGATACCTGAATGGCTAGAACCACATAGATGGAGAACACCATATGCAGGAGCCATGAGATCGACAAAACATGAAGAAGTGGCTAGGTATCGTATGGCTACACTCGACTTACGACAACATCGAAGAGAAGTTAGAAGATTGCAGTAGCGAGTCCAAGAAACCTCTGAATGGCCAATGAATATGATAGGAGAGGGAAATGACTCAAGTATGGATTCAACTTTCTTAGACGAGTACCAAGAAGCCCTAACTCATTGTGCACCACAATGACACTTTGAGGAAATAAGATGGCAATGATGATTGATAAGGGCTGATAAGAGATTGAGAATCTTGCACCAATTGACACCTACAAGTCAGCAACACCCACCAGAAACATGCACACAACTGATAAACCAGGCCCAAAATAGAGACAACTTGGGCAATCCTAGGAGTTCGTCAGGACTTCCGAGATTGCTTGACCAAGGGAGGAGCATGGTTGACCTCCATCCCGATAGCTCGAGAGGAAGAAATTCCCCTCGACTACCCATAGGTTGACTAGTCCACGGATTGGCCACAAGGACCATCTGAGGACTTAGTCCAAGCCAACCCATCACTACGTGCTCCTAAGAATAGACCTTCGGGTCTGCCTCAACGAGCTCGTAGGAATCAAAGACGTCATCAAGAATGATCGAGGGACCGATCGAATCTTGGGTAATTAGGAGTACGATAGCCCCACATTAGGGAGATTCGATCAGAAAGAGGAAGAGGATGAGTCACACCAACTCATGGAAGACAGGGACCTCAAAGTAGGAATTCCTATCAGGATCAGGTAGACCAAGGATGGGCATATGTTCATCGTTAGATCGATAGACTTCGAGGTCGAGGCCATGGAATGGGAAGACTCTATCATAACATTGGATAGAGGGAGAATCATCCTTCCATAGATCAGATGACCAACCATCAAGAACAGGGATGAACGATGGCCTTCTACCTAGATGACTATGTGATAATTTAGTAGGGTGATGGAAGAATAGAATGAGTCCATCTGGAGGAAGAATCAACCCATCTGGACCCTAGTAGCAGTCATTTGGATGATGCAACCACATGTCTAGATGGAGGAAGTCATCTAGAAGAAAAGTAACTATCTGGCAGATGTCTGACAAGAAAGCAATTGTTTGGTAGATGAGGCAAGTTAGGATGATGTCATAAGAAGTAGACATCTAGCAAAAATGGATCATACATCTAGGTAGGAATCACGTCATCAATTGACAAAGGAGGAACAACTAGACTAGCAAGTTATTCCACGAAGATTGAGAAGATGCGATGAACAGTCTTAGATGGAAACTCCCTAAAGCTAGAATAATCATCGTAGTCATCAATAGACGGAGGAATAGGAAAATGGTGATGGTTTCATCAGTTTCAAAATTGGTAGTCATCATCAAGAAGATAGCGCGTCGGATACCTTGGAAGTACGCATCGACATTGCCATGCGCTTCACCCGACGGTGTTAAAATTGCAAGATGCAGTTTTGAAAAATAATAAAAATAAAAAGATAAAAATAAAAAAAAAGAAAAATAGAGAAAAAGATAAAAAACAACAAAAAGATGAAATAAGGTAAAAGATGATAGACGTCTTGTCCATGCAGAATTGGCGATGTGGCAAGCATGCAGATGATTGGGAGTTAGGTGGCGGTTGAACAGGTAGTTATAGGGGCAGCAAGATTCCTATAAATTGGAAGCGTTGGGCATTCTTTGTGCAATTGCTTTCAGTTTATGCAAGAAACAAGAGCATAGGAGAAGTGGAGATGAAGCAGGGTTGATAGGCGCACCAAGGATTTATGCAAGACGAAGCATAAGACGTCATCTACATTGGCAGTCGCAAGCTTCATGGAGGATTTTTTCTTTTTAGTGCAAGTGCAGAAACCCTACCTTCATGAAGGCATCCAACTCTATCATGATCTGCTAGGACATCCATCTGAAGACACTACCATCAATGCGGCCAAACCAATAGACATCCAAAGAGAAGAAGCAAACGTCTTGGAGGAGGCCTAGTTGTATGAACACATCGCAGCCATCTAGAGGGAGAAGCATCTGATAAAAGGAGCAAAGGAAGAGATGAGTTTTAGCCATCTAATAAAAGACATCATCTAGGAGGGAGACATCCAATCGATAGGTCTAGACGTCTGTCCATCCAATACAAATAGCCAACCAATCACCTCAGATGTCTAACCATCTAGCCCAGACTTCCAATCATCCGTATTAGACATCAACACACACAGTTGACTAACCGTTAGACTCAGACATCTAGCCTAAATATTTTGATGTCTAAGTGAAAGTAGTCATCGAAAGCTGAGATGTCTAGCAGGATTGAGCCATCTGAAGTGCAGGAGACGTCCAGAAAGGAGAGTATGAGCCATCAGAAGTCTGGACAACCTCCAATGCAACATGAAGTAGGACCCAAGTCCGTTGTGGCAAAAAGACTTCGGCATCACCAAGAAACGATGCGCGAACAAGTGCCAAGCCCAGACAAGGGGTAGACTCGAGGGAAAAGAGAAGCAAAAGTGCAAGCAGAAGTCCAACTAAGCAACAAAGAGCAGATTTTGATTGAGGAAATCACTTGGACTTGCCCTACGGGTGAATTTTGCCGACAATGGTGGACAACAGCACCAAAAAAGAGTCCGATAAAGAAGAATATGCAAGCGATCGTGAGTAAGTTTTATTCTACAGATACCCAGTTTTGACAAAGAATTTTTCAAGAGGTATCTGGTGCAGATGCTGTAGACATATAACCTAACTCAGAATACCAACATGGTACAGGTTGCTGATCGGACCATAGAAGTGGACTTTTCTCCTGACGCATTCAGGCGAACTTTCGGACTCCCCAAGAAGGGCAAACCGGTAATCAATGAACGAGGAGATCCCAAGAAGACTCGGCAGTTGATATTGACAGTTACTACCCTCACAGAGGAGGAGGTGGAGAAAATGTTAGCAACTCATGGTGGCAGAGGAGTAAAACAGTCCCAACTGAAGAATAATGAGTTGCAGTGCATCATGAATGTTCTAATGGCCAGACTGTCAGGGGAACAACGGAGTTCAGATCTTCCCATCTGGTTGATCCCATACTTGCTCGGGATAGAACAGGGTGTACAATATGACTGGGAAAATAATGAAGAACATGTGCTTATATGGAGGGAAAGTGAACAATATACAATAATTTTTTTTTTTTTTTAATCCAAATAGTAGCATTAGCATTAATAAAATAGTAAACATCACAGAAATCATCACACACATGGTAGACATCCTTTTTACATGGTTCACCCAAAGATGGCTACTTCCACGAAAAAATATTTCTTCTAAATATTTCTCAAATAATATTTTGGGAATCCTTCCCAATTACAATGTTTATGGACCTCTATCCAAAGGATATGTTGATCCCCTAAATCTAGTTTTTGGATCTCTATCCATAGGAGAACTCCTTCTCCTTTGCTCTAGTTGGTGATCCTCTAGAAGACTATTGCCTCCACTACACTGGCTTGTGGATCTCTCTCCACTAAAGACTCTTGTCCCCACTCAGAAGACCTATCCTCACTACCCTGGCTGATGGATATATATCCACTGGAGACTACTATCATCTTTGCTCTATCACCTCCAAAGCTCTATCTCAAATCTGTAATAAACACAATCTAATTGGTCTAGCACAAATCTGCTCAATAGGTCCACTCAAATATGTACTAAACATAGTCTAGGCGATATAGCACAAATATTGCTCAATAAGTCCACTCAAATATACTAAACACAGTCCAGTCGGTCTAGCACAAATATGCTCAATAATTCCACTTAAATCTCCATTAAACATAGTCCAGTCGATCTAGCACAAATCTGCTCAACAAGTCCATACAAAACTTGCTCAAATCTGCTTAACAGGTCCACTCATAACCTACTCAAATATGCTCAACAAGTTCACACAGAACTTGCTCAACTCTGCTCAATAGGTCTACTTAGAACCTACTCAAATATACTCAACAAGGTCACACAGAACTTGATAAACTCTGCTCAATAGGTCCACTCAAAACTTGCTCAAATCTACTCAATAAGCTCACACAGAAATTGCTCAACTTTGCTTAATAGGTCCACTCAGAACCTGCTCAAATATGCTCAACAAGCTCACACATAACTTGTCCTAATCAGGTCAATAAGTCTTCTCTAGAACTTAACCAAATATGTATTGTAAGCTTTCACAAAAGCTCACACAAAATCAGTCCACAAGTCTCCTCAATGACTTGCTTCAAATCTGCTTAACAAGTCCACACATAGAACTTGTCCAATATCATAGAAACATAAAAAGAATTATTAGAGACTCAATATGTTCTACTCTTAATGCACAATCACTTTCTCAATTTTCTCAATCTCATAGAAGCATAAATAGAATTGTTAGAGACTCAATATGTTCTATACTCAATGCTCAATCACTTTCACAACTCAAATTAGAAAATATAATAGTTTGTTTTATGGAACTTGAACAATCACTTTATACAACCACTTGACTAGGCTCAACCAAATCAACTCAACCAATTACTTAATCAAACTCCCATTTCTCACAAACCCTAGTCCAAGCATATATCAACCAACTCAAAATATTTCCAACAATGCTTAACAACATATCTCAGATAACAATGATACTCATGTTTTTTTCAAACCCTAGTTCAAGTTCTTTGCACAACAACTCAATTCAAAAACAATGCTCATAAATAAATCTTTACATAACAATGATACTCATGTTCTTTTCAAAACCCTAACTCAATTCTTCACACAATCCAATGATTTCAACAACTATGCTTATCAAACAAGGTTTTAATTACAACTATTAATTATAGAAAACCTTTAAGCAAAAAAGGAAACCCTAATCAAATCCTTTTCACTTTAAAATTTAGTTTCTAGTAAGCAATAAATCAACTCAACCAAGAAATAATTTGCCCATACATTTTTGCTTGTCAATAAGTTGATCTCACAAATCTGCCACACTCACAATCACTTCTTTGCCAATATTAATAAGGGTTAGAAGATAATAATTTCCTCAACAAAACACAATGCAAAATGATATCAAAATTACACCTTATCACTCCAACTTAAATAATATTCAATACCTTCACAATAATCTTCTTTAACACAAAAACCCCTTATTAAAATTAAACAACCCTCAAAAGTCTTAATCCTTCAATATGCCAATATAGTAAATTAAGACTTTATCAAAAATAATTAAAACCAAAACTTCCTTATTACTCCAAATGATTATATTCAACTACCACCACTATCCAACAAACACCCTTTCTAAACAATTCCACTAACAAACCTTATACCTCCAAACTTAGGCAAATAACAAAAATTTAATGCAAAATATTTACCTTGCCTTCGGAGGGATTCGAACCCTCAATAATTCCCATGATGTACGCCTTGTCGCAGATCCAATAGACGCATGAGCTACATGCTAGTTTGAGATGGAGGAAGCACCATGTGCTTCAAAATGTATCATTCTCTTGTCCCTTTGCAAAAACGTGCACCTTTGGCACCTTCAACCAACACGCTTGCCAATGCACACCATCACATTTTGAATGCTGGCTCCCTTGCCAACAAACATTTTACCACCTACCCACTTGCCACTAGGCCAAGCTGCCTGGTTGGGATTTGACCATTCAATGCCTTCCACTTAGTTTCTATTCGTTGGCAATTCAAACACAAAAATTTCAGTCCTTCTTTCACGAGCTCTTCACTTTAAACAATTCGTATCCAAAATAATCGATAGAGCAAGTATGAGGTTCTATGCCCTTTGGCATAGGTATTTATATTAAATTCCTCCATGCTTTGTAAAAAATCGGTGCCTTTGAATATTTCATTACCATGAGATGTCCACGAAGATTAGAACCTTGATAAAGTGCTTTGAATATTTTAAACTCCAAGCCCATATTTGGGTAAATATTTTACTTTAGGATTTTAACCAAATCACTTTAATATTATAATATCAAACATTATAATATTATATCCTTTTAACCATTATAATATTATTGCTTCCTTCACATTGCATTCCATGGTGTAAATAATATTTATTTATAAAATTTAAATTCTCATTGAATTTAAATAATTTATAAAAAGTATTATATCTCCTTTTTAACTTTGCACTGAATCTCTTGACCTTTGACCTTCTTCCTGGATATCAAATAACAACTTTGAAAACTTTGTTCCTTGACGAAAAACCTTGATATTAACGTTGACTTCATTTCTTGACATCAATGAAAACTTTAACTTTTAGGACTCAAAATTTCTAACAATCTCCCCCTTTGTCATTGATGGAAAACCAAATTTTTTTTATCGAAAACTTGAGTTCTTCTTTTGTGTTGCTCCCCCTGGGACACTGCTCCCCCTGGTTCAAAGCTCAATCAAATATCAAATCTCTCCCTTATACTCAAATCTTTCTCCCCCTTTGACATTAATGGCAAAGGGTCACCTTTGGGGCTCGGGGTTAATAATGAGCCTCTTAGCTTAGCCCCTCCCCCACCTATTAAGGTGGTTAATTCTAGGGTGGGAGTCTCACTCCCAATTTTCTTCAAAGATGCTCAAAATTTTCCTTTGAAAGTGGCTTAGTGAAAATATCTGCTATCTATTTCTTTGTGGTGACATATTCCAATATGACCTATTTATCTATCACCTGTTCTCTCAAAAAATGATACTTAATCAGAATGTGCTTTGTCTTGGAGTGCATTACTGTATTTTTTGAGATACTTATGGTACTTGTATTATCACATAGTATAGAAATGGGCTGATCATTATTTATCTTGAAGTCTTCTAGAGTTCTCTTCATCCATAACACTTGTGCACAACTGGCTACTGTTGCAATGTATTTTGCCTCTGTTGTAGATAAAGATACTAAAACCTGCTTCTTACTTAACCAAGAGACTAGACATTCTCCAAGAAAGAATGCTCCTCCACTTGTATTTTTTTGTCATCAATGCTACCAGCCCAATATGCATCTGTATAAGCTGTTAGTGTGAAACTATCTCTTTTGGGATACCAAAGCCCAAAATCCATAGTCCCTTTTAGATAACTGAAAATTCTTTTTATTGCTACCACATGTGTTTCCTTAGGTGCTGCTTGAAACCTTTTTACTAATCCCACTGATTGTACTATGTCTGGTATTGTAACTGTAACATACAATAAGCTGCCAATCATAGATCTGTATAATCTCTGATCTGCCTCTAGAGATTCATCATCCTTTCTCAACTTGCATCCTGTGACCATGAGAGTACTTACCGGTTTACATTATTCTAACATGAATTTCTTTAACATTTCCTTTATTTAATTGGCTTGAGAGAGAAACACTCCCCTTTTTTATTGTGAAATCTGAAGTCCAAGAAAGAAAGAAAGATAATTCACCAAGCATAGACATCTCAAATTCTTTTTGCATATTCTTAGCAAAATATTTGCACATCTTATCATTGTTTCCTCCAAAAATTATGTCATCAACATAAACAAACACTATTAGAATATTATTTCCTTCATTTTTGATATATAAATTACTGCCTGCTATTCCTTTTTTGAATCCCTATTCTTGAAGATACTTATCTAGCCTCAAGTACCATTCTATAAGAGTCTGCTTAAAACCATACAAAGCATTTTTCAATCCACATACCTAATCTAGTTATCTGCTAGTATGAATCCCTTTGGCTGTTCAATATAAACCTCTTCTTCTAGAACCCCATTTAGAAATGTTGACTTGACATCCATATGATATACCTTGAAGTTATTGAAACTTGAGAAGGCTAAAAACATCCTTATAGCTTCAAGTCATGCAACTGGATCAAAGGTTTCATCAAAGTCAATTCCTTCTACTTGTGCATAACCTTTGCATACTAACCTTGCTTTATTTATGACCACTTGTCCGTCTTCATTCAATTTTTTTTTGAATACCCATTTTGTGACAGTCACATTTTTGTCCTTTGGTCTTGGAAAAATTTCCCATGTTTTACTCTTCTCTATCTTATCCAATTCCTCATTCATTGCTTTAACCCAAAATTCATCTTCACTTGCCTGAGCGAAGTATTTTGGCTCAATCTTAGATAACAAAGAAAAATTTGCTTGTTGAGATGGTTTTATTATTCTTCTCCTTGTCTATCTTTCATCTTGATCCTCGATGATCTGTTCTTTTGGATGATGTTTCTGTACATACCTGGAAGGAGTTTTAGGAGAAAGTATTTGTGTTTCTTCTTCATCTTTATCTGATTTCTCACAAAAAATCTTCTTGACAACATCCATCTTCTTAATACATAGTTTGTTGAACTAGTTCTTTGGAATCTATATTCTCATCAACTGTTACATTTATACTTTCCACCATAGTGCGTGTTATTTTGTTGAAGCATTTGTAGGCTTTACTCTTTGTGGAATAACCAAGAAAAATTCTCTCATCACATCTTGGATCAAACTTGCCTAAATTTTGATCTTCCCATCTTATGTAACATTTGCTTCCAAAAATTTTGAAGTGTTTTACAGTGGTAGGTCTTCCTTTCCAAAGCTCATATGGAGTCTTGTGATGATTTATCCTCAATTGAGCCCTAGTGATTATGTATATAGCTATGTTTACCACTTCTTTCTAAAAACCATCTGATAACTTAGATTCATTTAACATAGCTCTAGCCATATTTTCAATAGTCCTGTTATTCCTTTCAACTACCCCATTTTGTTGAGGAGTTCTTGAACTGAGTACTCTCTCTTGATTCCATGTTGTTCATAAAATTCTAAAAATTCATTTGAAGTAAATTCTTCTCCTTTGTCGGATCGTAGACACTTAATCCTTTTTTCTATTTCATTTTCAACCAATTCCTTGAATAATTTGAATTTTTCAAAGGCCTCTGACTTATCTTTTAGGAAGGTTACCCACACCATTTTGGAATAATCATATACAAATAGTATAAAGTAAATCTCACCCTGAATACTTTATGTTCTGGTAGGATCACACAATTCAATATGTATTAGGCTCAATGGTTCAGAAAACATATAACCTTTTGACTTAAAGGTTGTCCTAGTTTGCTTTCCATGTTGACATGGTGCACATATTATGTTTTGAGGTCTTCTTATTTTGGTTAAATCTCTAACTGCATGTTTATTGCTTATATTGATTATGTTGTCAAAATTCAAGTGACCCAATCTTCTATGCCACAACCAAATCTCATTTTATTGTGATAGAAAGCACTTTTCTCCTTTGATATCATTGAGCATGTATAAGTTGTTTGGAGTTCTTCTTGCATTGACAATGATTTTTCTAGTTTCTATTTTCCTTATCTCACATCTATCTGGATGGAAAGTAACCATGTATCCTTAATCACAAAGTTATCTTATACTCAGCAGATTATGTTTTAATCCTTTAACATACAAAACATTATCTGTTATTGTTTTTCCACTGTCTAAACTTAGAGTTCCTCTTCCACAAATATTTGTTGATCCATTATCACCAAAACTTATTGATCCTCTATTTGTTTCTTTCAGTACAATGAATTTGTCTTTGTCTCTGATCATGTTACTAGAGCAACCACTATCAAAATACCATTGTTCTTCTTTATCCTAAGCATGAAGGGCTATTTGTAATAACATTGATCTACCGTTAACATTTTCCTTTTCATCTTTCCTAGTTGTTGAAGTTGTTTTTCTATACTTAGGAAGTATCATTTTACACCATCTAGCCTTGTGCCAAAAATTATTGCATTTGTAACATGTAATATCATTATCCATGAGAGGTGCAAAGGAATTGAAATTTCTATTGTATCTTGCATGATGAATACAGTGTACAACTTTATGACCATATTTACTGCAAGAAAAACAATGACCATGGAAGAAATTATGTAACCTATTTGGATGCCTTGAAACTTGTGGAGAAGTCATCTTCCTCTTGTGATTAACTCTTATCCAAGGTTCTTATTTGCTTTCTTCCTTTCTGATATCCTTTGCTTGCTTATCCTTGTTTGAGGTTTCTACTTGTTGAAGACTTGATTCCTCTTTCTGTTTCTCATATTTAGTATCTTGTAGTGCCCTGGTCCTTTCAAATTTATTCCTTAGGTGAAAAATTTATGCTTCCAATATTTCACATTCTTTTTCCTTGGCTCTTAATAGATCTATCATGTCTTGCTCAATATTATTTCCTTCTTCCACCCTAATATTTAGATCTATGAGATTTTGTATGAGTTCCATCCTTGTTTCTTCATCTTCTTGAACTTGTTCCTTCAAACTTGAATTATTTTCTCTAAGTCTTTCCAATTTTCTGAGAGCAGCAAAAAATTCTTATTTTATGTCAAAAATAGTATCTTCTGCATTTTATGAAGTCATGTGTGCTACCGATGGATCCCCTTCCAAGTTGTTAGTATTTTCACAAAGAGATCCGCTCTGATACCAATTGAAGAACATGTGCTTATATTGAGAGGGGGGTGAACAATATACAATAATTTTTTTTGCTTTTTAATAAAAATAGTAGCATCAACATTAATAAAATAGTAAACATCACATAAATCATCACACACATGAAATACATCCTTTTTACGTGGTTCTCCCAAATATGGCTACTTCCACGGAAAAATATTTCTTCTAAATATTTCTCAAATAATATTTTAGGAATCCTTCCCAATTACAATGTTTATGGACCTCCGTACAAAGGATATGTTGATCCCCTAAATTTGGTTTGTGGATATCTATCCACAGGAGAACTTCTTCTCCTCTGATCTAGTTGGTGATCCTCTTAAAGACTACTGCCTCCACTGCAATGGCTTGTGGATCTCTCTTCGCTGAAGACTCTTGTCCCTACTCAGAAGACCTATCCTCACTACCTTGGATGATGGATCTCTATCCACTGGATACTACTATCCTCTCTAATCTATCACCTCCAAATATATATCTCAAATCTATACTAAAGACAATCAAGTCGGTCTAGCACAAATCTGCTCAATAGATCCACTCAAATATGTACTATTTATAGCTTAGTCGGTCTAGCACAAATCTTGATCAATAAGTCCACTCAAATCTATACTAAACATAGTCTAGTCGATCTAGCATAAATCTACCCAATAAGTCCACTCAAATCTACATTAAACACAATCTAGTTTGTCTAGCACAAATCTTCTCAACAAGTCCACACAAAACTTGCTCAAATCTGCTCAACAGGTCCACTCAAATCCTGCTCAAATATGCTCAACAAGTTCACACAAAACATGATCAACTCTACTCAATAGGTCCACTTAGAACCTGCTCAAAGCTGCTCAACAAGATCACATAGAACTTGCTCAAATCTACTCAATAGGTCTACTCAGAACTTGCTCAAATCTACTCAATAGGTCTACTCAGAACCTACTCAAATTTGCTCAACAAGCTCACACAGAAATTTATCAACTCTGCTCAACAGGTCCACTCAGAACCTGCTCAAATATGCTCAACAAGATCACCCATAACTTGTCTCAATCATCTCAATAAGTCCTCTCTAGAACTTAACCAAATCTATATTGTAAGCTTCCACAAAAGCTCACACAAAATCAGTCCACAAGTCTCCTCAATGACTTACCTCAAATATGTTTAACAAGTCCACACATAGAACTTGTCCAATCTCATAGAAGCATAAAGAGAATTGTTAAAGACTCAATATGTTCTACTCTTAATGCACAATCACTTTCTCAAATTTCTCAGTATCATAGAAGCATAAAGAGAATTGTTAGAGACTCAATATGTTCTATACTCAATGCTCAATCACTTTCACAACTCAAATAAAAAAATAGAATAGTTTGTTTTATGGAACTTGAACAATCACTTTATACAACCACTTGACTAGGCTCAACCAACCCAACTCAACCAATTACTTAATCAAACTCCCCTTTCTCACAAACCCTAGTCCAAGTATATATAAACCAACTCAAAATGTTTCCAACAATGCTCAACAACAAATCTCACATAACAATGATACTCATGTTTTTTCAAACCCTAGTTCAATTTCTTTGCACAACAACTCACTTCAACAACAATGCTCATAAAAAAATCTTCACATAACAATGATACTCATGTTCTTTTCAAAACCCTAACTCAATTCTTCACACAATCCAATGACTTCAACAACTATGCTTATCAAACAAGGTTTTAATCACAACTCTTAATTCTAGAAAACCTTGAAGCATTAACTCAAGCACTTTTGAAAAGGAAACCCTAATCAAATCCTTTTCACTCCAAACTTTATTTTCTTGTAAGCAATCAATCAACTCAACCAAGAAATAATTTGTCTATACCTTTTTGCTTGTCAATAAGCTGAATCTTATAAATCTGCCAAACTCACAATTACTTATTTTCCAATCTCAATAAGGGTTAGAAGATAATATTTTCCTCAACAAAACACAATGCAAAATGACATCAAAATTACACCTTATCACTCCAACATAAATAATATTCTTTAACATAGAAACCCCTTATTAAAATTAAACAACCCTCAAAAGTCTTAATCCTTAAATATGCCAATATAGTAATTTAAGACTTTATCAAAAATAGTTAAAACTAAAACTTCCTTATTACTCCAAATGATAATATTCAACTACCACCACTATCCAACAAACACCATTTCTAAACAATTCCACTAACAAACCTTATACCTCCAAACTTAGGAAAATAACAAAAATTTAATGCAAAATATTTACCTTGCCTTCGGAGGGATTCGAACCCTCAATAATGCCCATGACGTACGCCTTGCCATGGCTCCAATAACCGCATGAGCTACATTCTCGTTTGAGATGGAGGAAGCACCACATGCTTCAAAACATATCACACTCTTAACCCTTTGCAAAAACATGCACCTTTGGCACCTTCAACCAACACGCTTGCCAATGCACACCATCACGTTTCGAACATTGGCTCCCTTACCAAGAAATATTTTACCACCTGCCCACTTGCCACTAGGCCAAGCTACTTGGTTGGGCTTCGACCATTCGAAATATTCCACTTAGTTTCTATTCGTTGGAAATTCAAACACAAAAATCATAGTCCTTTTACGAGCTCTTCACTTTAAACAATTCGTATGCAAAATAATCGATCGAGGAAGGATGAGGTTCTATGCCCTTTGGCATAGGTTTTTATATTAAATTCCTCCATGCTTTGTAAAACGTTGATGCATTTGAAGCTTTCATTACCATGAGACGTCGACGAAGATTAAAACCTTGATAAAGTGCTTTGAATATTTTAAACTCCAAGCCCATCTTTGGGTTAAGTAAAATATTAAATATTTTACTTTAGGATTTTAACCAAATCACTTTAATATTATAATATCAAAAATTATAATATTATATCCTTTTAACCATTATAATATTATTGCTTCCTTCACATTGCATTCCATGGTGTAAATAATATTTATTTAGAATATTTAAATTCTCATTGAATTTAAATAATTTATAAAAAATATTATATCTCCTTTTTAACTTTGCATTGAATCTCTTGACCTTTCACCTTCTTCCTGGATATCAAATAACAACTTTGAAAAATTTGTTCCTTGACGAAAAACCTTGATATTAATGTTGACTTCATTTCTTGACATCAATGACAACTTTTACTTTTTGGATTCAAAATGTCCAAAAACTCATTTGGTGCTTCGTATTCAAAATTTTTTGATGCCAACAACAAAGAACTTTTCAATGGTATTTCATTCCATTGGGTTACTGTTGGACTCGGTTTCAAGGGTAACAAAGCAGATCCTCGACTTTTATTTACCTTAGCAAATTCTAGATTTGGCATCAACTATCTTGTGTTGGAAGAATTCCAAACCACAAGTAAATAAGTTGACACCAGTAAAGAAGCAGTGGGTGAAATAGGTCTCCCATAAGATGTCACATCATGAAAATATGGTGATCGATTCATAAGAGGAGGATACAACACCACCCAATGCTGATGCAAGAGAACAAAAAAAGCAAGATGTTGTCCCATCACTAAAAGAACCCAAGTCAAAGACAAGAGAAGGTGATTTAAATTTCCACCCCCTTCATCTACTCTAGATTCGATGTGCGAGATTGCCATAGAGCAGATTTCTCATAGCTAGGAGGTAGGTCAAAGACTTGTACAGTAGATGATAATATCATGGGAAAAGGTTAGCTTTGACATTCCTCAGACCTTGCAAAATACTACAGTAGGGAAAAGTGTTGGGAATGTAGTATCTAAGGACTATTTAATGGAAGTTCATGTTTGGGCTCAAGAAACAATTCCAAATCTATCCATTCCACCTGTAGTTTCAACAACTTCCTTTGTAGCATCCTTGCATATTGTGTCCTTTGAGGATATCCTCGTAGTTGAGGAAGCAAAAAATATAGTATCCACAAATACTCCAGCTCGAGAGAGTAGAAGAAGATTTACCTTCTCTAAATGTTGTAAATCCAACACTTGGGATAGAGCAACATCCCATATCAGTAGATGATGCAGCCTCATTGGAATAGAAGATTAATATAGAAAAGAGAGAGCATCCAAAGACAAATGTGTCTCAACAAGTTGTTGGGACAGAAGGTGACAACAGTTAGGTTGTAGTGACAAAAGGTAAGGCAACCAAAAAGACCATTGATCTCTTCGAGAAAGAGAAAGAGATTTTCCAGGAAGAGGAACAGGAGGAGAAAATTGAGGATGCATGATCTAAATGTTTTATAGTATAGCTATGCAATATCATGGATCCTTCAAATGATATGGACCAACGAGTGGTAGAATTTTTTACAAAGTTAATGAGAATAATGCAAAAATTTGTAGTTGCAATTTGGCATAGCCTGTGTTGATCAATGGAAGAAGTGGCAGTCTATGGTGAAAGAAGAATTGAAAAAACTAGTAAAATGGGCCATACAAGGTCCTTGGTGAACAAATATTTCTAGTATCTATCATAATAAACCTTGGATAATGCCCATCACATGTTTTTTAACAATGGAGGAAGTTGAAAAATTGGCTAAGAAAATGCCAACCCTCTACTTGGAATTTTGACAAGTGTACATTTGTGGCCACAAAACCGATTCTTCTTCTCAACAATCCGTAGATCAAGGATCATACGTGAAGTTAGCACTTGAATTACTGCCTATGTATCAATAATATAACTTCTTAGTCCACTTGTTATATTGGCTAGTAGAAGGTATTAAGTACTTGCATTCAACCAAGCAAATGGTGGATAGTGAATTGCAAGAGGCACATGGAGAAGTGCAATGCAAAGACAAAGTGCTTGAAGAAGGAAAGACTCGTATGGAGGTCACCATTCAGGGAATCTAGAAAATATCATGAGAACTAGAGAGCATTCATACTAATTTAGAATAAAAAGCACATAAGATTACCACTCTAGAAAATGAGGTGTCATAGCAAAAATAGGCTAAAGAATTATTGGTTAAGCAAACTAAAACCTTAGTAGCTCAAAAAAATTAGAGTGAGCTAGTTTGGCAGCAAGAGGTGAGATAGTGTAAAGAGACTTGGTAAAAATAGTTGGTAGCAGTACAAGAGGAATTGCTACAAGCACAACAGTGGGAGGTAGCTTTGAAATAAGAACTGACAACAAAGTCCTCATCCTCATCCATAATTTTTGTCCCACGATTGATAACTTTTCATATAGTGGGAGACTGAATTATTGAATAGGCTTGAGGAAACATAAAATCATGCCAATACCCTAGGAGTGGAATGGGGTAAATACTTCAATTATGCCAATCAACTTAAGGCTGATAATGAGGCTCTATATATGCAATTGAATGAATCCTTACTAGCTACAACTCACAAAGATGTTGAGACTCCTTAGAGTGAGCGAAGAAAGTCACTGAGGACATCGACTTATTCAAAGGGGAGGATATATGTAGACAATAGTTCCAAGAATAAATAAAATATGAGGCTATCTAACATGAATGTCCTATGAAGATTTAAAATTTGGATTATGTACAACAATTTTGGTAATGTACAAATCATGAAAATGACAAGTTGCAAATGTAAAATCGGGCAATTAAATGAATATGGCTTGATTAGTAAATGTGCACAAAATGACAAACACTATCGTCTTTGTGTTAAGAAATCTGGATTAGTTAGACATCCAACCTAACTAATTAGACACTTGGCTATGTTAGACGTCTAAAACTATCAGTTGGACAGTTAATGCATTTGTTAAGGATAATAGGTGATTTGGATGGTTGAGATGGGTTGGTTGCACTAACTACCCGATATTACCTATAAATACCCCCCTATTTCATTTTGTAATCTATCCATACTTGTCTATAATGTAGAGACATTGTGTAGTAATTTTTAGTCTAGAATGTGTGTTGTACAAGATTGCATCTGTGTTATAGTGTTGTGTTGTAGGTATTGATCATAGCTTGGTATGAGAGCATGTATTTTTGTGTGTTTTTTTTCTATTGTAGGGCATGCTAAGAAACCTCAAGGATTGGATAAGGAATACGTAGTTGAAGACATATAGACCCTGGAAGATCAACCCTTACATGTATCAGTCTAGCCATCTAGTTTCATTGGTAACCATTTAGATGTCTAGCCCAAACATCTAGCCGATCATCCAACCCAAACATCTAATCATCTAGCTCAGATGTCTAGCCATCCAATCCAGATTTCTAGTCCAAACATCCAGCCATCCATTCTCGACATCTGTCCATCTAGTCTAGATGTATAGCCATATAGCCAGTTGTCCAGTCCATACATCTATTCTATATGTCTAGCCGACCAGTCCAGACATCTAGCCATCCAATCCATATGTCTAGCCATCTAGCCTAGATGTCTAGTACATACATCTGGTCATCCATCCCTAACATCTAGCCCAAAAATCTAGCCATCCATCTCAGACGTCTAGACTGTCTACCTCAGATGTTTGGTATTCAAATCATCTATCAAGACTTATCTATTCATACTTGTAGGACATGATGACTAGTGTACCTTGGCCTATCATTCCCTCCTAGTTTATCATCATTCCCTCATCTCAGGAAGTACTTACCCTTGTCTATAGCTACTCGAAAATGTAGTTTGGTGGCTTTAACTCTCCTTTAGGATGCACCCTAAAAATATAAAACTTAGCAGCTATAAATGCTGCCCAAATTATTGCTTTCTTGCTATCCTCAAATCTAAAATTTTTATATTATAAAGTAGTCAATTTATCCTATGAAATGATGTCCTTGAATCTCACAAATTTGGTAGGAAAATCCTCCAAATCACAACTAACATTTTCCTTCCAGAAAACTTCAACTTTCTGCTATAAACTAGTAATCTTCTTTCTCCATAATAGCCTTCAAGCCTTCAATGGAAATCTTCAATTCACTTAGATTTGGTGGCTTCTTCTAATTACTTTATCCTTCAACTTTATTATTGAATTATGGCTTTAATATTGGCCTATTTTTTGTCCTTCTTCTCAAGAATCTAAATGTCTTGAGGTATTCACTATTCTCCTCCAAAATTTAGGAAACTCCTTACCAAATCCTTCTCCTTTTGGGCTTGTTATCAGATGGCAACAATTGTCTCAAAAACTCCTTTATCAAGAACTTCTCTTGCTAGCAATCTTCTCCAATGGCCTTCTCCAAATATCCTTCAATGACCCTTTGAAATCTACAATGAGACTTTCCTAGCCTTCTCCTTTCTCCTTTCAATCCTTCCTTGAGACCTCTTCTCTTGGATCTCTAGCTATTGTAGTTACTCAAGTCTTCTTATCACTGCTACTTCTAAAATCTGCAATAGGACCTTTGCTAGTCCTTATCTATATCCAATATTTCAAAATTGGAAGTTCTTCAATGGGACCTCTTATGGGTCTCTTCAACTTCTTGAGTTGTTTTCTTCTACTCTCACTATGTAATATAAAGTCCTCAATATTGAATGATCTCCAATATCCAATATTCTCTTGGACTTTTTTTGTAGTCTCTACTTCCTTAAATTTGAAGTCTATAATATTCAAGTTTCTATGAGAACCTCCTTCTTGGTTCTCCTCAATATTCAATATACAAAGGGCACTTCTTTCTATGACCTCCTCCTTGATATACAGTCTTCAATATGGCTTCTTTGGCCTCCTACTTTCTTCTGCAGTCTAAAAGTTTGCAACTCTTACAATGGGACCTTTTTCCTTAGGCCTCCAAATCTTCAATCTCCAACTTGTTGCTTCAAGTAATAGATTGTTTCCAAATAAAATATTCTTCCTAACTCTCTCTTGTAGGAAGCTTCTCAACTTTATTTGAATATCATTTTTCTGCAACAATAAATTAGAAACTATAATGGAAGAAATTCTAAAATTTGAGATAATGAATCTTCACTAGTTGATTTGTCAATCTAGTGGAATCAATGCTAAGTCCTAGTCTTCACAAGTTTTTCTACAACTCTGTGGAAAGAATCTAGCCAAATATAATTTTAGAAATTCTAAAAATGAGATTTCCTATCTCCTCTTAATATCTCTTGTGGCTCTCCCTATTTCTTATCAATCTACTTTGTGATGTGATACCACTTTTAGCTTTTGCTAATATATATTAAAGGAAATGCAACCATAAGATGTAAAATGGGTAGTAATGATAACTATATGATAATGAAACTATAATATATAGGAAAATTATAAGAGAAACTTCTGCAACAACTCAAAGATATGCCATTAATGAAATCTCACAAAAAGTACAATGTAATATAATAGAGGATATGAACACTATAAATACATGAAGGATCTATATTGTATTCACTATTACTACTAATGCAACTTATCACTATTCTATCTTCTGTCACCCTCTCTCTTTTTCTCCATCTCAAAGGCATATATATAGGGAGATAAGTCCCTTGGTCTTTAATGACTCTTCATATACCTAACCAATGACTCATGTACATGTGGACTACATGCACATTTACATCATTGCACAATCTAACACTTGTGCATTTATTACATTGCATGAAGTAACTACTCAAACCTTACTCTAAGGTAAACTCCTACTCTAGTTATGTACCTAAGGTGATACATTAGCATGTACCAAATAATTTAATATATTATAACATGAAGAACTTCTAGATTTGGAATATTTAAGAAAGAGAAGGACTAGAAAAGGTCCTACTACATATTTAAAGAAGCAACCGAATTTGGAGAAGACCTAAGAAAGAGATCTCATTGCAAAAATTCTATAGTTAAAATATTGAAGAGATAAAGGAAATGTCTCATTGAAGTTTTGATAAGAAGACTTGAGGAGCTATAGAATTTGAAGACCCAAGAGAAGAGGTCTCAAGCAAACTTGAAATAAGAAAGAAGGAGAAGGCTACAAAATTTCTATTGAGGAAATATGGAGAAGTGGCCATTGGAGAAGATTCGAAAAAAACTCAAGGGAGGAGATTGCTAGCAAGGAGAATTTCCTAAAAATAATACTTTGGGATAATTATCACCATCTGAAAACAAACCCAAAAAAAAGAAATATTTGGTAAGAAGTTTGCAAAATTTTGGAAAGGTTTTTTGAAAATCTCAATACATTCAGATTCTTGAGGAGAAGGCTAGAAAATGAACCCAATTTAAAGTTAGAGTTTGACAAGGATATTGAAGGAAAAATGAGCTAGAAGAAATCACTAGATTTGAGAGTTTTGAGAACAGCCACAAATGATTTGTAGGCTCATGTGAAAAAGAGAAGAGTGTTGGTTTTTACAAAAAAAATTGAAGAGTCATAGGCTAACAAATTGAAGGTGACATATAGCTACAATTTGGAGGAGTTAGGAGAAGCATTGGATAACATAGAAGTTGATTGTTATGCAACATTAATAGCTAAAAATTTTTAGAGTTCAAGGTAGCATTAGAAGGAGTAAATTTAGCTATGATTTGGAGAAACAAAGAGTATATTTGCAAAAATGATTGGACAACATTTGGTCAAGGAAAGTTGCTATAAATTTTAAAAATTAAGGGCAGAAATTAGAGCTGCAAAAGTGATAAATTAAGGGCAGCAAGTTAAAGGAGTTATAAATTAGCTAATTGAAGGATTTTATAAGTTGATTTGGACAACAATAATAGTTGCAAGATTAACTAGTTGAGGGCAGCAAAGTAATAGAAATTGAAGCAACATGCTACACAAAATCAGGGTAGCAAATAGGTGAATCAAATCACCAACAAATTTATCTACAAAAGGAGACCAAAAGGTATGCAACATTGGTGCAAAATTTCATTATTTGAACGTTCATATTTATTATATTATTAAGTCTTTAAAAGCACCAAATTTGAGGGTTTAAATTTACAAAAGGAAAGGTTTCAAGTTATGTCTTCAAGGGTGCAGAAGATTGCATTTACAAGAGATTAAAACCTACACAAAAGAAAAGAGAAGTTAGATATATTACAAGAGAATATCAACTTCCTACTATCTATTGGAAAGAAAAGAAGACAATATTGTATAGCAAATATTGGATATACTAAGCTATCCAAAATATAAAAGTTTTGGCATAGAAGCTTGGAGTCACGATTGGAAAGATCACCAAGCATAGAGCCAAGAAAAGTTGAAATAAAAAGTGAAGAAAAAGCAGACACAAAGAGGAGAGTTCAACCATTGTTGAAGAGCCAAGTTAAAGCTACCAAGAGGAGTGTTGCTCAAGGAGAGACACCGAGTTCGAGGATCCACCCAGGTTAAGAAAAAGAATCACTAGAAAGGATCCAATATTATGCATCATTTGGAGTATCTAAACTATTTTCATAAACTTAGTTGAAGAGTCACTTGAAGGTAAGCAATAGTAAATCTGAGTACCCTAGCATTAGAAGGTGTATAGACCAATAGCCAAACACAATAAAACCACTACGTTTGAATGAGTCAAGCCACATTTGAAACCACCAAGCCAACACAACTATTGGAAGGAAGAAAGAGCGTTAGGGTTGAGCACCATTAGAGAGAAGCTGAAGAGATGTGCTAGTTGAAAGTGAAAGACTATACTCGAGAGTCATTAAAGCATGTAACTGCTAAGGAATATAAATGGTGCAATTTATATTTGGAATGGTAGGGTAAAGAAGACTTGTCAACTCATAGCACCATTTGGAAATACCATCCTAAGCAAGGAAAGAATCCACTCACCACTTGTCATCTCAGGTGAATATACTAAATTCCTCTCATTATTGCACATTACATTGTAAATAAGAGAGTTGATCAATGCACCTACATGGTTGATAAATATGAGTGAATTAGTTACTTGCCACTTGGAACGATAAAGGGCCAATCACTAGAGTATAGTCTGAGTGCAAGGGAGGTCCAAAAACCACTGCAAAGGAATACAATGAAGAGGATTATAGAACCCTGATCAAGGAGATGTTATAGTTTGCCAGTAAAGATGCACACCTAGAGTAAGTAAAAGCAAGAAAAGTTAATACATGGAGTTTTTATTAGTATCTCAAGCCCACCTATAAGAATGAGAGTTACACTAAAGAATGAAGAGGTGTTGAAAAAAATGTTGTAAAGCTACAAGCGAGAGCAAGAACATAAGTGCCAAATATCCACAAAAAAAATGAAGCACCAACCACCTAACTCATAACAATTTCATACCTATAATAAAGGTATAGGTCAAACAACAAGAACATGGAAATCAAAATGATTGAGCAAGGCAATGCATAAGCATGACAAAGTAGAAGATAAGGAAACGTATTGGAGATTGAGCACAAATGAGTTGAGGTGCATAGGAGTTAATAGAAGCATTAAATTAAATGAGAGCACATTCAGATCGTAAACAACAAGTTGAAGCTTTAAGCACCATATTCACTAAGGTATAGTGAAAGAGAAGTGGCGTGATATCGCGACATGCAGCTGTGTCGCGACCAAAAAAGAAGTGAAAGAGAAGGAAGGAAAAAGTGTCATGATTTCATGACATGTTAGAAAAAGTGTCGCGATATCACGACATGGAAAATGTGTCACGATATTGCGACATGTCTCTTTATCACGACCAAAAAAGAAGAGAAAGAGCAAGTGGAAAAAGTGTCGCGATATCGCGACGTGTTGTTTTTTCACGACTAAAAGAGAAGAGAAAGAGCAAGATAGGAAAAGTGACACGATATCACGACATGTCATTTTATCATGGTCAAAAGAGAAGACTAAGGGCAAGAAGGGAAAGTGGCATGATATCGCGACATGTCATATACTCGCGACCAGCAGGAGGGAAAAAGTGTCGCGATATCGCGACATGTCGTATTTTCACGACCAAAAGAGAAGAGAAAGTATGGGAAGGAAAAGTGTCACAATTTCACATGTCATTTTTTTGCGACGAAAAGAGAAAAGAAAGAGGAGGAAGGAGAAGTGTCACGATATCGTGACATGTCGCAGTTTCACGACCAAAAGAAAAGAGAAAGTGTTAGAAGGCGGAGTTGTCGACCGCCTTTGTTCCAAGGGGTGGGTAAATTTTTGTAAGGGTATTACTCTTTGTTGGCTTTGTGTCCTCAGCAGAGGGCTAAACAGACTATCCATTTTGAGTTATTGTCCCGTTTTAGCGTTGTGCTATTGTTGTAATAGGTTTTGGGTCAACCTGTAAAACCCGGTTGTAATGTTTATGTCCCTTAATTACCAAAAAAAAAATATTCACTAAGGTATGGAATTATTTAATTAAACCTTCTCTAAAGTTTAAGGAGGAATAAGGTATAATTGAAGCAAAGATTAATTAATTACAATAGGAGAAATAAGGTGATAACCTTAGCAGAGTATTGAATGCTTTAAAAGATAATTGAAGAAAGAAGTTCTTTGAAAAGGTATTTGAAATTACTCTATTCATGCATGAAATTAATATTGCATTGAAATATTTGCAAAATATTAACTTGGATAAATAAGGACTTGCTACACCAAAATTGAAATACTATTTGCAAATATCATTGTTTCTAAATTTCCAATTAGGGAGTTATAAGGAGTTCAAAATCAAGCTATTACAATTTAGAAATTATTTTATTGAAAATTGAAATAAGAAAAACATAGAATTGCTTGAAATTTGGAATAATTATTTTAATATTAGTCTCACACAAATTAAAGGTACAAAATAATTCCAACTATAGAGCCTTGAAGATTAAGAATTTTATCAATTGAAATTGCATCTTTAGCTTTCTACAAGGAGAAATAAAGTGCTTGTATTAAAATAATAGGAGTTGAACACTATATTGAAATTATCATCATAGTATTAATTAGGGAGACAAAAGGGATTTGACTCAAAGGAAAACTTAGAAAGCTAATTCTACTATCAAATTCATACTCAAAATATTTGGTAGACACAAGATATTATACAAAAAACTTGATTCTTCTAAGACAAATAACAAAGAAGTTGGGATATATTCATGATGTACTTATTGCAATAAATTTGGTCATGAGAAAGCAAACTGTTGGATTTTCCATCCATGTAAATATTATGGAGGAAAATATCATTCATATTTATTTTGTTACTATAAAGACAAGTATTATAAAATATTTGAAGAGAAATTGATATTCATATTAGATTATCTCTTTCAAGTTCTTATTTCAGAAGCATCTACTAAAAATGAATTCAAGTTTACATTTTTTGAAGAACAAGAAGACAAGTCATTCAGAGAACCAAAGGAAAGAAAATGTATCAATTCTGATCCACTTATGACTTACAAGATTATGAGATATCTTGTTCATCAAAGAGACTTGGAAAACTTTAAGTATAAAATTTTTACTAATCACTTTAAAATATAGAAAAACAGTGGAATGAAGAAGACAAGAAATGACAACATGAAGACTTAACCAAAAGAAGAACAAGAGACTAATCGAGCCGAAGAACATTTGAAATATGAAGATGAAAATTATCTTAAATACTAAAGTCTTCAATACCCAAATAATGTAACATAGGGGAGGTTGAAATATACTACATTATTTAGTACATGCCAATGTACCACCATGGGTACATGTTTATATTAGGAGTTTATCTTCGATTAGGAGTTAAGCATTTACTTTATGTAATGTAATAAATGCACAAGTATTGTTAGAATGTGCAATGATGTAAATGTGCATGTTGTCCACATGTACATGAGTCCTTAATAATAGGAATATGAAGAGTCATATGAATATGGAAGGCCAAGAGTCATGTCTCATTATAAATAGGCCTTCTTAGGTAAGAAATAAGGGAGAAGAGAGATAACATTGAGTAGAATAGTAGTAGATACAATGTAGAGCATGTATTCAATATGGAGAGTTTATGACCTCCATTTCCATCAATGTAATATTTTCATGAGCTTTCATTAATGGTTTTTTATGAGTAGTTATAGAATTTTATCATGCTCTTTACATGCTTAGTATATTACCATTACCATATACTTAACATTGCATGCTTATTTTAGATCTTGTGGTTGCATTTTATTAAGTATATAGCATCAAAATATAACATATTAGACAAGGGAAAGCAACTTAAAAGCAATCCCAAACCAACCAAAATTACAACTGCAAACAGTTTCCTATTATATTGCATCTTTTATATCTTTATTGAAGTTGGTGTCAAGAATAAAAATCATTAAGAAAAAGACCTCGAATCTATAATTTACAAATTTTATGCCATACACCACTCATTATAAATAAAATAATAAATCACTAACTAGGAAAAAATAAAATGAAAAACATACTCCATGAGAAATACATGCCCATGTTTCACTGAAATCTCTAACTTCTTTTTGAATGCACTACGAGCATGTACAGGCATGTTTGCACCATGCAATCTCTATGCTTTTGGCCATGGATGTACTTTTGTATGCACAAGATGAAGAGTTGAATTTGGTCTCACATATTTCTGAGAAAGGATCTATCCTTCCTAGATTTCCCTCCCACAGTACATAAATTTGATGTTCTCCGAAGGCTTAAAATCTGTTGACAATAATACCATTTAAAGAAAGCCACAACTAAAAATTCAATGTAATATTATCCTTGATAGAACTTAGTCTAAAGCTACATGAAGATCATGCTCCCAAACCAAAAGATCATGTTTACCTGTTCAAATACCAAGCATTTCATTTAAATGAACTTTACAGTATTAAAATTTGAATACAAAGAAGTTCAAAACCATCGTTTGCATAAAACAAGGAATCGATGACTAAAATGTGTTGCTGACTTTAGATAGCACTACTCTAAATGCAGAATGATTAGCAAAAAATATGCACCTACATTTTAAAAATAAACCCATTTCAGATTGCAAAAACTCAATTTAAATAATAAAAACAATAATAACAAAGAAACCAAGGTAATAGAAGGGATGAACTAAATAAGATAATTAGAAGACCAAAGTAGCCCAATAAAATTTAAAATTTGCTTTATGGATTATCTTAAATTTAGCCTAAATATTTAAGGTCAAGATTGGTTTGATAAAATTTGATTTATAGAGCTGTCTTAATTTTGTGGCCTGATATCCAAAAAGAAATTTCTAAAACAAAATATTTGTATTTGTTTCTATTGGCACAATGCTCTTATCAAAGGCCCATTGTTCCCTTGGTTGTACTTCACTTATGCTTCAATTAATTTTATAAATGTAAAAATCCAAAAGCAATCTCAATTTTAATTAGACATCTCTCCAAAAAAATTGATATAACCTACTACTACACACCACACACTTACATAGTGGAAATATTTGTTAGTGGCCACTACGAGGGAAAAATAACACATGAACATGTCAGTAACCACCCTGAGAAAAAACTAAAGAAATGAATTTGACAATGGCAATAGTGAGCAAAAACTAAGGACATGATTTTTTCAGTAGCCTGGACACATCTTTGAAAAGGTTGATACAACCTACTACTAGACACCACACACCTGCTTGGTGGAAAGATTTGTTAGTGGCCACTGCAAGAGAAAACTAACACGTGAATATGTCAGTAGCCACCTAGAGCAAAACTAAAGACATGAATTTGTTATTAGCTATTGTGAGCGTAAACTAAAGGTATGAAGATCCCTCCAGTTTGAAGGTTTGAATTGGAAGGCAATAAAAAATCCCATAATGCAATTCTTAAATTTATTTTTTTCCTTTTTCTTAAATCCTATTTTCAAAGAAATTTAGTAGAGGTAACCATGTTCAGCCACACTGAATAGTACATTTATTCGATCCAACATTAGATTAAAACCACGAGTAACTTATAATGTTTGAATATGCATCTACTTCAATTAAATTCCCTAAATATAGGCTTTTTTCCAACTTCCCTAGATATAGAATTATCTATTTTAAGCTCAGCTTAATCGCATTTCATACACATGGGAATATGGAATGTTGCATGTGCAAATTTTCCTAAAATAGTAATTTTTCATTTATACCTCTATGAAAACCTTCATGACACTTTATTAATATTCAATATTCTAAACCCTCAAAAGATCCCAAAAAAATAAATGTATGAAAAAGGTCACTCAAGAATTCATAGAATTGGAATGCCCTCTCATTGGCTTCAATAACCATGGTAGTGGGTTGACTGACGATGGCCTTCTTTAGATACTGCTTTTAATCCATCAACATATCTTCATAGCTATCAATAATCACAACATGTGCATTTTTTTGCAAAAAAAATCCCTAAAACCAACAACCGTAAACCACAATAACAAAACTAACTCTCTGTTCAAAAACCAAAAAATAAAATAAAATAAAATTCTTCCTCCTTGTAAAGAAACCAATGAATAAAAAAGCACAGGAATAAGACTCACCATGTAAGTTTCGTAGCTCCCATCGTAAGCCATGTAAGGATAATCCTTCTTGAAATCGATTTCATCATTATTAATAATAAATTCGAAGGCATAATCCATGAGCCCACCATTACACCCCTCATTATACAAGTTATCATAGTTCATAAGTTCCTGCTCTGATAGGCGATATCATATCATCGGTCACAATCTAGTTTATCCCCTCCATGGTTTTAATAGTCAAGAAGGCCCACCAAATCCCTAGAAAAAAAACCAAAAAAATCCATAATCAACACAATAATAAATCCTAAATCCACCATAAAAATACATAAATAACTTCACAAAAGCCTCTTTACTATAAATAACTTCACAAAAAATTATTGTATTTAAAACTCACCGCAAGACCCCTGGTCCTTAACCCTAGTCACAACACTTTTTTCTCTCCAATCCATAGACTTGGGGAGCTCCTCTCCATTCTTGTATAGAAATCTAGGGCTAGGGTATTTAGAAAGCCTCTTCATGATATTTTACCTCACTCTAAAATACTTACCCTTAAACTCCTCGTGGCTCAGATTTGTAAACTTTTTGAGCCCTAGTTTATAAGAATTCTTCCCCATGTTGTGTTGGTTGATGAACACCCAATTGTCCTTAAAAACCTCAAACCTTTGCTACTTCTCCTCCAACCCATTGTAAGCCTTGTTGTGTTGTGCAAGCCAGACCTCTTAAACCTTCATGAGTCTCTCATCATCATAGTTGATGATGGAAAAGTTTTCTACCTTAGCTGCCAAGGTAGACATGGTCAGGACAGCCAACAACAAAAAATCCTCATCCCTATGGTGATAGATACTCTCCTCCCCCTCTTTTTTTTCCTCCCCCGCATGGGAAGCCATATATATATCTATATATATATATATATATCTATATATATATATATATATATATATATATATATATATATGTATGTATGTATGTATTTTTAAGGGTGGTTTTAAACCACCCTATTAGGGTCTTTTAGGCATCGTTAAAATCTTTCTTTAGTGAGGGTAGTTTAAACCATCCTCTTAGGTCTATTAGGGTGGTTTTTTACCACCATAAAAAACTGTCATCTTTTAGGCATCGTTAAAAGCTTTTTTTGGTGAGGATAGTTTAAAACCACCCTCTTAGGGTCTATTAGGGTGGTTTTTTACCATCATAAAAATGTCATATTTTAGCCGCCCTTAAAAGCCTTTTTTGGTGTAATGTTTATATATTTATGATAAATCTTTATGCTAAGAAATAATTTTGTATGAAAAAAGAAATATAGCTTTTATTTTATGCAATATTGGTGTTATTGTGATCGAGTGAGATCTTGGAAATTATATACCTATTATATTTGGGCCCATTTGTTAATAGTGGTATCAAATCCACTTTAGTAATCTCTATCCAGGGTGGAGAAAGAGGAAGATATTGCAAAATTTGATAGGAGAACGAGTGGAGAACAACTAGCACCAAATTTTGGTTGAAATTTGGAGAGAGGAGAATATTGGAGGAGAGAAAGAATAACGTTGAGAGAACATGAGGAGCTACTAGAGTTAAGGAAGGAGAGAGCATGATCTTGGAAGCAATAAATTAAAGAATGTCTAAAGGATCAATTTAGAAAATGTGAGAGGACAAGAGCTATTGGAGTTGAAGGAGAATAAAAGTTGGGAAGTAGCTAATTGGAGAATATTTTGAGGTGAAGTTATTTGTGGAGAAACGTATGAAAAGGAGTAAGTTGAATCTACGACCACAATAGAATGCATTTTTTGGAATAGAGAGCTTGGAGGAACATTTTATGGAGAATAGAAATGTGTAGAAGATTGGAGTGTAAATTGAGGTCAGAAGAATGTTGAATTAATAGAACCTAAGCATTGATAGAATAATGTTGACAGATTGGAACCTGAGTGTAAGCCAGAGAAATTTTAAGCATTTGGAACCTAAGCAATCACAAAATAATTGAGAAGCATTATAAGGATTAAAGTAGAAAGGCATGAGCATCAAATAGAAAGTGGATAAACCAAATAACATTAAAGTTGCAACAGTAAAAGTGGTGCACGCATAATGCTTGAAACATTGCTACAAAAGGAAATTTTTCAATGCAAGCATTTTATGTAATGCCTTTCAAATGACCTAAAGCAATTAACAAAGAATATAAATTGAGAAGTAAATATGGCACCATATCAAAGTAACATTTCGACTTTATAATTAGAAGGGTGCATTTGATTAAAAATATTTGAGTGCATTGTTATTTGAAGGGAATATTTTATTTTTTCAATGAATATACATAGGTTTTTATGAGGGGTCCCGATACCCTCATACTGAGTGGGATTTGAACCTTGGACCTCTCAAAGAGAGGCCAAATCCCTTACCACTACAGTAAGCTTGCAACTCAAGGGAATATTTTAGTTGTTGGGGAGTTACAAGGTATTTTTTTAATTAAAGGAATAAAGTATTGGGATATATAAGGTATTTAAAAGGAATTTAAAAGGAATTAATTAGAAGAGAGTTATAAGATATAAGAAGAAATTCAAAAATTTGATTGATGATTTTTTTTAAAGGAATTTAAAATTGAAATTGATTGAAATTGAAATTATGGAGTTATAAGAAGTGAAAAATGAATTGAATTTGAAAATTGAAATTGAGAATTTAAAGAATAATAAGAAGAAGAAGATTATGAAATATTTATTGAAAAAAGTAAAAATTGAAATTTAAAATTTGAAAGAAAATTAAAGATTGGGAGATCTAAGAAAAATAAATTGAAGCTTAAAATTTGAGAGTAATAAGGAAATCAACATCAAAGCAAATTCAGATTTTTGAAATGAATACTTAAAGAAGATTGTATAATTTTAAAGGACCAATTTTTATGAGAAGAAAATTTCAAACACAAAAATATTATCATAGGCATGTGGCAAGATATAATAAACCACAAGAAATCCAAACAAATCCAAAAATGAAAGATGATGATGATTTATGGTATATTGATTTAGGTGCAAGTCACCATACATTTTTTTTTTTTAATTTACATGGTGGAATCGCTAGCCGCCACGAATCCGAGCAGGTTGTCCAACTTTTTATGGTCGCCATAGTATTCTACGTTGTCTGCCCCAGAATCCGCCACACAGATCTTCGTGCAGTTCGCCCCTATAACCACCATGCCAAAATCATTTTAAACCTTTTACGCCATTGAAAGCACCAGGAAATGGACAAGCATTCAGTCCGACGAAAGTCACCATATTATGGGAAAGTATTATTGGTTTAATTCAATACAAGTGAAAACACATATACCAATGAAGATAGCAAATAATAAAATTTACTATGTACAAGGATCATGAAACGTCACACTTAGTTTACCATATTTTGAGGGTACATTAGAAAATATACTTTATATCCCTAGCATAACAAATAATCTTATCTCAATATTTCAATTTCTTGATAGAGGAAGAACTATGGAGTTCAGATATACTAATGGTGATAAGAGATGTCTCATTAAGAGGTAAAATAAAAGAGAGTTAATTAGTTCCCAAAAGAGTGGGGTATTTGCATTAGATGTGATAGAAATATCATAAAAATTTTAAAATCAAATTTTTCCACAAGAGCAACATCAAAAGAAATATTATATTGAACATAAAAATTTTATGGCAAAAGAATATAACTTCTCCAAAAGAACAGGGAACAAGCCAATGGAATAGAACCAACATCATGAGCAGTGCCAAAGATGAAACTAAAGGATAGAGACAAGAGTAGAAAATTTAATGCAAGCAAGCTTCACACTAAATAATATAATACGAGGGGGTTTTGGAGGTATTACATAATTTGGCACCTTGAGTACCATTGTAAATATTTATATTAGGGAGTTTGTTTATTATTTAGTATGTGTCATGTTGTGAAGAGTGTTTGTGTGCAATGTAATCAAGTATGAGTGAAAGGTGTCATGTGTGTAAGTGAAGATTTGTGAGGTGTCATGTGTGCAAGTGAAGAGTTATATATGTGAAGTGTCTTATGTGTAAGAAAGAGTTATTATTGTGATGTGTCAAATTAGAAGTAGGGAGTTATGTAGTCATGATATACTTTATCATTAGGTAAGAAAGGCATATGAAAGGTTGCATCTCCCATGTGTTTGAGAAGAGCAAAAGCCAGATATATTGAAGAGTCTTATGTAAGGTTATAAATTAATGACAAATATCTATGCTAAGAAATAATTTTGTATTAAGAATAATTTATTAACAAAGCTTTTATTTTGTGAAATATTAGTGTTATTGTGATTGACTAAGATATTGAGAATTATAGACCTATGATATTTGGGTCCATTTGCTAATAGAGTTAGTCATTTTTCCCATATGGAATACCTAATAGAAAAGGACTCAAAAGTATTGATGAAAATTATATCTTGATGGTAAGGGGTCAAATGAGGAGCTTTGATAACATACTCACTAGATATTTGACAAACCAAAATTTGGGAGTCTCCTAAAACTTTGATGTATTTATCATTCATACATTAGGTAATGAGGATCTCTAAGATTACAAACACATATTCAACAACATTGTTAGTATTTCCAAATAAATTTAGGTCGAAGGCCATGGGAACAACAAGGCTAGTTAGAGACTTGAGAAATATACCAACTCCTACCCTAATTATTTCTTTGCTCTATATAAGTGAAGAATCCAAGTTTTAAGATGAAGGTCATAATTAGAATCTTGAGAAGTAGAAGGTGTATTATATTTATCTTTTGGTTTAGATTCATAATAACTCACAATGAACTTAAGGGACTCTAATAGAACTTGTTATTGCTTGGTGAGATCATAAGGAATGGAATCATGAATTTCATTAGAGGCAATAAAGGAAGAAAATATGACAAAGTCATGAGGAGAATAAGAAATCACCATCATGTCCTCATCATGAAAAGTCTCCTTTAAATGTTATTGTGTTAGGTTAGGAGCCATCACTAACTAGTCACCAATCACCTGATATTTTAAAGCTCCTTGTATTACAATACAAAGACCAATTGATGCATTGAGTGTCACTAGGGATGTAAGGTTTTTATAGGTGGTGACTCATGGGATAAATTTTATTGATCCCATAAGTTATCTAATGCAACATGTAATGCCCTAGTTTCTTACATGAAAATTGGATATCCAAATAATATTTCTTCATGGGAGTGCATAAAGTATTTTCGAGAAGTATTGTTTACCGAATATAATATATGATGTACTCCTAATTATTATCATCTTGTTGAGTAAGAATTACTCCCAATAAAATATAAGTAATTGGGGTACACAAAATAAACAAAATATCTAGGTTAGGTGGGCAAAGAGTTAGGATCCATAAAATAAATTTGTTGAATTCAAGAAAGGCCTTGTTGCAACTTTCATCCTATTTGAACTCTACATATTTCTTAAGTAAGTGATTCAAAAAATACGCTTCAAAATCTAGCTCATAGATAAATTAACTTATGGCTTCAAGCTTCCCAAAGAAAAAATTCATATATTTAATTGTTCCAAAGGAAGACTACCTTTATGTCCTTGATCCTATTGGGATTAATATTTATGACCCTATGAGACACCATAAAGCTTAATAACCTTCCATTAGTAATACCAAATACATATTTCTTGGGGTTAAATATAAACTCATAATGGTATAATTACTAAAAAAAAATTGAATGTCAACTAGATGATCATCCTGCTTCTTAGACTTATCCAAGAGGTCATCCACATAAGATTTCATTATGTTCCCAATAAAGTCATGAAATATGGTTGTCATGGCCTATTGATAGGTAGATCTGACATTTTAATCCAAATTGCATGATAACATAATAGCATGTGTTCTTGGGCATAGTAAAATTTGTTTTATTTTGATCCTTAGGAGCAATTTAGATTTGGCTATATATTTAATAACCATCCATAATGGAAAAAATTTCATACCCCATTGTATATTTAAAAATATAATCAAAATAAGGCAAAGGTAAGATATCCTTAGGATAATCTAGGTTGATGTTTCAAAAGTCATGATAAATCTAGAGAACATTATTATTATTTTTTTTCATTGGTGCAATGTTAGATACCTAGCTTGAATAGTGAACCAATCTAATAAAATTAACATCTAACAACTTCTAGATTTCTATTTTGTAGAGGTATTTAATGAGGGGAAAGAACCATCATTGCATTTTATGGCCATGGGTGACATCGTCATAGGTAACAATGTTATAAACAACCAAATCCTCATCCATTCTAGGCATGTTATAATACTCCTATGCAAAAACATCCTTATACTCTTTAAGTAAAGCAATAAAATGGGCCTATTTAAGTAAAGTAGTAAATTTTGTTAGACATTTACTATTTTTCCAAAAAAGAGAAATCAGGATCACCACATTAAGAGGTAATCTCAATTGAAGAAAACTTTCATCTAAAATATTAGATAGTCTAGAGACAACAAGGGTCCTATAGGTCAGACAGTCATAAGGGACTACTAAATTAGTAGGAACAAGCCTACAAAGAGTAGGAAAATTAGAATTGACTTAGATCACTGCTTTAGGAGGTGATCTCATTTCTATAGTATAAACTTCAATATTGAATAGGCTAATAATGGGTTGTAGTTAGTTAAAAATAGTGTAGGAATTGATATTTTCAAAGATAAAATAACCAATTAATCCATCTTCATAAGAATTATGGAATTGGTAGATTTCAACCCTTGTTATATGCTTAGGCAAGGGAATAATTTTTGTTTTATTTTACATATCTAAAGGATTTAATGTAGATATAATATGAACATTAGTTGTTATATGCTTATCTAGCCTACTTTTGTAGAGACTACAATCATCATTTCTAAGCATACAATAATCAAACAAATAAATTCTATCTCTATAAGTAATTTCACAAATATTTATATAAAATTGACTTTCATCATCACATAAAATAGGAACTTCCATTGAACCAATTTGATAATTCTCAATACCCACCTCCAAACTAGTACTAGAATAAGGATTCTTATTTTTAATGTTAAAGTATTGATAAAAATCATTGTCTATATCACTATCAGTTTGCTCCCTCATGCTATCATTATCCATATAAAATGTTACTTGTTTTAATTTGGAAATATCATCATAGGCTTTACGTAATTTGGATGAGCAAATTTTTGGGATTTTATCAACTATGGATGGATTGACCATTGACTAAATTGGTTATTTTCCCTTATCCTTATTTTATTTTTCCTCTTTAGAAGTTTGCTTCTTCTTGTATTGAGGGGCACTCCTAACAAATTTATTCTAAGGATGTAATGTTTCTCTTCACACCTCCAATATGTTAACATAATGATATAAATTTGGTTGACCATAAATCTATTGTTTATTTGGGCCACGTTGGGTAAATACTTGGTTAACTTGATTTCATTTTGAGAATTGGTAGCTTTAGGATTTTTATTTTGAGGTAGTTAACATTATGATTTTGGTTATTTTGACCCCGTCCTTGATTGAACCCTTGGTTGCCCTTATTAGGATTATATCCTTGTTTTTAATAATTTTTATGGCCACCTTGATTAAACCCTTGATCTTAATTTTGATTAATTACTTGTTGATTGGGAGCTTGATAAATACATAACCTCTAATTAGAAGGGCGATTATGATTTTTTTGGAGACTTCATTTATTTTTATGGAATAAATTGATCCTATCATTGTTGAATTGATCAATATTAAAATTACAACCAAAATTTTATTTAAGATAGAATTTACATGACTCTATACAAGTAGAATTATGAAATCAATCAGTTCCATGCCAAAAGAAAAAATTTTTAGGACATGCCATGTAGGTGGTTCATAGTAATTTTTAAACTTGGGTAGAGGACATATCTGAGAATATTTTCATGGGTCCATTAAGGCATCATATTATTAAGTCTTGAACCAACTCTAGAGTTTTTCAATATATGCATAATAACTCCAACTATATCTAACTCATGAGAGATATCTTGGACAACTATATTAAAAATCCCATCCCTTACAACATTTTTATTAGGGTTTTGAATTTCAAATATTTTTGGCCTTCTTTATTTTTCCAATGATCAAGGATTTAAAAAAATGGTATAACCTTGTCTAGGGAAGGCAAACTGCAAGGGTTGTGTTCTTGGATATTAGTCTAAAATGTTGGTCTAAGATTATTTACAAATATTTCTATTGTTGCCTCTTTAGTTAAGTTCATATCACTATGATATATGAATCTTTACCACCTCTTGTGGGAATTAGTAATAGATTAATTAGGTATTTGTTTAGCATTCATAAAACTATCCATTGCTTTCATAAAAATCATGTCATCATCAAATTCTTATTTTAACTTCATAAAAAACGTATTTAAGGATTCAATAGGGTGTTTAAGCAAGGATGAAAACCAATCAAGAACATTTCCTATCAAATCCTTAGTCATTAATTTTAAAAAATCCCTTTCATTGAACAACCAATCCCTATAGTATATAGTGAACTTATCAATGAATGTTTAGGATTTATTTGTCCATCATAGAAGAACTTAGGAACATGCCTATATAAGTCTATAGCTTCCATATTAGGGCATAAATATTGTCTTTGATATTTTCTCAAAGTAGGATTAGTAGATATAGGTAAATCCACCATAGGGATAGCTAGGGAAGATGGAGAACGAGAAGCATTAGGTTTTAATATTGAATAAGGGATAAAAACTTACACTATACAGATTTTTTTAGCACTCAAAATTTGGTTGATATTGGTCATCATATCCTATAATTATTTAGTTGTTTCTCTCTTACAGGCCTCCATATGCTTCTCAATATCACACCTAGAAATTTCTAGCTAATAGGCCAAATATTCGTTGAGTTTTCTCATATATATAACTATGTTTTTTTTTATGAGGTTCAGAATGGGCATGGAATGTTAGGGAGATGCATTTTATATTCACTATTTATACTTGTGTTTATTTTATTGTGGTCACCATATTAAGTGGTAATTTTGGTCTAGCACAATGATCATTATCATTTCCTAATTCAGTTGCTCCCAAGACATTTTGAGACCCTATGGTAGAACTGTAAGGTTCATCATAGTCTACATTGGGTCTCTTTATTTGTTAGAATCAAAATATCTGTCCATCTAATATCTAATTTGGAGTTCATAATCATGATTAAGCACTAGAGAATAAACAATATAATTTTTATAAGTAATAGATCGAGTGAGATAAGGTCTGAGGTGTAGACCAATTTGAAGAACACAAGCTTATACTGAGAGGAGGGGTGAATAGTATAAGATCCTTTTTTACTTTTTATTTCAATTCAATATTATGCAGTGTATAGATAGCAGTATAAATATCAGTAATAAAAGTAATGCACAAAACACCATACACAATAGAGACACCACAATTTATGTGGTTCACCCAATGTGGGCTACTCCATAGAGAAAATATTTTACTAAAATTTTCTCAATCAATATCTTTGGGAATCCTTCCCAATTACAATGTTTATGGACCTTTTTCCAAAGGAAATGCTAATCCCCTAATCTCAAGTTCATGGATCTCTTCCATAGGAGAACTCTTTCCCCTTCTACTCTGGCTAGTGATATTCTAGAAGACTCTATCTCTTTGTTGCACTAACTAGTGTATCTCTCTCCACTTAGAGACTCCTCACTCAGATATGTATTCAATTGTCCTGGCTGTTGGATATCTATCCACTAAGACTCTGTCCTCTATACTTTATCACCTCCAAAAATCTATCAATAGGTTCACTTAGAACCTTCTCAAATCTGCTCAATAGGTCCACTCAGAACCTGCTCAAATCTGCTCAACAAGCTCACTCAAAAATTGTCCAAATATGCTCAAAATTTCCACACAGAACCTGCTCAAATATGCTCAAAAGGTCCAGATAGTACCTGTCTAAATATGCTCAAAAATTTCACTCAAAACTTGTACAAATTTGCTCAACAGGTCTACACAGAACCTCGCTCAAATATGCTCAATAGGTCCACACAGAACCTATCCAAATCTGCTCAACAAGTCCACACAAAACTTGTCCAAATATGCTCAACAAGTCCTCTCTAGGACTTGCTCAAATATGCTCAATAAGTCCTCTCTAGGACTTTCTCAAATTTGCATAGCAATATTCCACAAAAGCTTACTCAAAATTAGTCCACAAGCCTTCTCAAAGACTTGTCTCAAATCTGCTTAACAAGCTCACACAGAACTTGTCCAATCTCATAGAATCATAAAGAGAATTGTTAGAGACTCAATATGTTCTATACATAATGCTCAATAAATATCTCAACTCAATCTCATAGAAGCATAAATAGAATTGTTAGAGACTCAATATGTTCTATACTCAAATCCCAATCTCAACTCAAATCAATCTCATAGAAGCATAAAGAGAATTTTTAGAGACTCTATATGTTCTATACTCAAATCGCAATCTCAACTCAAATCAATATCATAGAAGAATAAAGAGAATTGTTAGAGACTCTATATGTTATATTCTCAAATCTCAGTCTCAACTCAAATCAAGAATATAGAGTAGTTTTTTTTATGGAACTTGAACAACCACATGCATCCACTTGACTAGGCTCAATCAACTCAACTCAACCAAGCACCTCAATGAACAACCCTTTCTCACAAACCCTAGTCCAAGCATGTATCAACCAACTCAAAATACTCTCAACAATGCTCAACCACAAATCTCACATAACAATGATACTCGTGTTATTTTCTAACTCAAGTTCATGTTCTTTGCACAACCAATGGGCTCCAACAACAATACTTATAAAACAAGGTTTAATCACAACTCTTAATCCAAAAAACCTTAAAGCATTAAACCAATCACTTTCAAAAAGGAAACCACAATAAATCCTTTTCACTCCAAAGATATTTTCAGAAATCAACCACCATAATCAATCAATAGGAAAATGTTCCCATACCTTTTATGAAGATGAAGAATCCTCTTTGGAAATCTGCCACAATCACAATAATATTTTGCCAATCTTAAAGGGTTAGAAGATCACACAATAATCAACATTAATCCACTTCACAATAATATTTACCAAGGCTTTTAATTAGAAAAACTTCTTAATAATTAATGCACAACTTCCTTATCACTCCTAAAACCACTTGTACCATAAAATAAAATAAATCAAAATATTGCATAACCTTGTCACTCCACAAACCACTTATACCATAAAATAAATCAAATATTTTATATTCTTCCTTTCAACACTTTTGCACTAAAAAATAATCACAAATATTTCACATTAATCAAATGTCAAACCTTATTAAAATATTAAAGCTTGCTCAACCTTATATCTCCCACAAAAATTATAATCAAACCTTAGCAAAATATTAAAGCTTGCTCAACCTTATATCTCCCACAAAAATCATAATCAAAACTTAGCAAGAAAATATTTTAATTAAAATGTTGAACCCCGCAAATATCGGAGTCAGATTGCATACCTTAAAGGATTCCTCGAAGGGCTTTGGCATTTTGAACCTCTACCCACCATGTTGCCAAGCAGTAGCTAAGCCGCGTGATCTAAGACTGACCACATGAGTGTCTTGGGCACTCTCTTCCTTAAATTGCATGTGCTTTCATCACAAGGTGCCAAAAATTTGACCATACACGACTTGACTACCCACGTCACACTCCACAAAATTCACTGCACAATATTAGGATGCAGAACTACTTTCGGATTTCAAAAATCATGTGACACTCCTTAGGTTTATTAAATGGAAAACATTTGGCTTATTTATATAAGCCATCCTTCAATGTGAATACATCGGCCCTTTTAATATTGCCCTCATGAAATCGGCGACACTAATAAGGAAGGAGGTAAAAACCTTTTATTTAATTTTAAATAAATTAAAATTTAAACTAAACCTTTAAAATTAAATTTCTCCATCACCGGGGCATTTTTTTTGATGAAACGAAAAACCAACTTGGGTTTTAATGAAAACCCATTTCAAATCTTCCATCCATTGGTTTTAAATAAAAATTTTCTTGCCTTCCTTGGTTTTCATAAAAACCTTTTGTTAAGCTTCCCTTGAAGCTCCTTTTGGAACCAAATGCTATGCATCCCTTCTAGAACCTTTGATCAAAACCTTTGCTTCTCATGAAGCTCTTTGTGGAGCAAAATCATAGTGCTTACTTACATAGGTCCTTTTGACATCAACGACAACTTTTAGCTTAGGGACTCAAAATGTCCAAAAATCTCCCCTTTGTCATTGATGACAACCCATATTCATTTTACTGAAACCCTGAAACCTGACCTTCTTTTTTGATCCCCTTGGGACTTTGCTCCCCCTGACTCAATGCTCTCTCAAATATCAAATATCATATCAAATCTCTACCCAATACACAAATCTCTCCCCCTTTGACATCAATGGAAAAGGGTCACCTTTGGGGCTCGGGGCTAAGAATGAGCCTCTTAGATTAGCCCCTCCCCCACATCCACATGAGGTGGTTAATTATGGTGTGGGAGTATTTCTACTCCTTGAAAGCACATATCTGTACCTTTATATTTCTCTCTTCTTCTGTGAGTCTTCTGAATCTGCTCACTATTTCTTTCCAAGCCATCATCCCTGTTACTGTCGTGACTTTTGTTCCTATTCTTGTTCTTGTTCTCATCCATATTCCTATTTCATTCTTATTCTTTTTTGAATCTCTATTATTTTATGAGTCTCTATTCCTATTCATATTTTTGTTTCTATTCATATTCTCATTTCTATTCATATTTATGTTTATGTTCATATTCTTGTTCCTGTTCATATTCCTTTCCCTGTTCATGTTCTTGTTCCTGTTCATACCTATTTATGGAATATTTTCTCTACACCATATTTCTATGTGACCATAATTATTTCACTTATAACACTTAATGTTATTATTCCTTGGATGTGCAATTGTCTTAGAATTTCTCCTAGTGAAGCCATATCCTCTTCTATCATTAATCCTACAATTCATTGCCTTGTGACCAAAACCATTGCATAAGTAGCAATAACCTTGGAAAAGTTGTTCTTTTTATATATACTTATCTTTCATGAGTCCTGCATTGTGAAGCCATGTGTCCAAACCCGTGACATGAAAAGCATCTTCCATTGAAGCCTCCTTGTCTTGACCTCATTGATCTCCTATTCTGATTGTTGTTCTATTTGTATCTTCTTTGTGCATTGTTCCTCTATTTTTTGAACTCTTTGTTGTCCAAATCATACTCTGATGTCCCACTTTCACTTAAACTGTATTCTTATGATGCATATTCTTCTAAAGTTTCTTCTTCATCAATACTTGAAGTATATATTTTTTATTATTTCTTTTGAACCTTTCCAAATATAAGACCTGTTGAACATGTTGTTCACTATTATCCACAGATGAAATTATCCAAGTTCTTAGAGATATTTGTGAAACTCTTCATCTTGATCTTGGAGTCCTTTAAGTCTTCTTTTAGAGTAGCCACTTATTGTGCTAACTTCTCACATTCCAAAAGCTTTGCTTCTAACTTATCCTTGAAATTTCTTAGCTTAGCCTTTGATTTCTCTAAATCCTCTATGAGCAATAACATTTATTCATCACATTCTTGAAACTAAATTTCAAGCTTGGAGTGTTGCTTTCTAACCTTATTTATTGTGTCAAGGGCATAAATAAGTTCTCCCTTGAAATCATAACCATTATCTACTAAATAATCTTCTATTTGTTTGCATTTTTCCTTATCATTACTTCATTTTGACTTATCTTTTATAGGATCACTTTCTTTATCTTCCAAATCCATTAGAAGATTCTCATTTGGTTTTTCAAGTGCATCTTCAAAATCATAATCACTGAAACTATTACCATCCCTAGTGCAATCATCTTCAAGATGTCCAAATTTACCACATCTAAAACACTTGAGAATAAATGGAGTCCTTTTCTTAACTGGATATTTCTCTTTAACCATAAATAGGACTTCATCTCTATCATTGTATGAAAAACTAGCATCACTATAAATTGAGTACTTACTTGCATTTTCTGCATAGTAGCTTCTCTTTTGTCTCTAGAAGAACTTCTTTCCTTGTTTGCTTTGTCCATCCTTGCTTTTCTTCTGGTACATGTGTCTTTCTAATTCCCTATATCTGTGATCCTATTTTTCTTCATCATTGTTGCCTTTTGGCTCTTTGTATTCTATTGCATAGTTTCCATACCATCCACAATTGAAACATTTGATAGATCTTAGATATATGGGTCTTCTAGAACCTCTATCTCTTCTACCATAATTTGATTCTTCATCACTAGATGACTCACTGCTTGATTCTATCTTCTTTCCCTTTTTATTTTTGTCTACTTTGAAAGCAACTTATTTTGGAGGAATAGGATCTTTTGTTCTTATCTCAAAAGTAGTAAGCATGCCAAGAAAATAATTCCTTGTCAAATAATCACTATCAATTGATGTTTCTATAGCAGAAACCTTTTCACTATACCTTTTTGGAAGAGTCCTCAAGATCTTATCACAAGCATCAGATTCATCAACCTTCATTCCAAGACCCTTCATCTCATGTACAAGTTCATCAACCTTGTTGAGATAGTCACAAATGTTTTCATCATCCCTCATTCTTAGGTTCTCAAATTCTCCTTTGAGATTTCTAATCTTAGACATTCTGACTCCTTTATCTCCTTCATATATTTCATGTAAAATTTCTCACATTTATTTTGTTGTTTTAGATTCCATAACCTTCATAGATTTTGATCTATGTAGCCCTTTTATAATTGTATTTATAGCTCTTGAATTTGCATGCATTATAATCTTACCTTCCTTATTTTTAGGAGGATTTACTGTTGAATCATATCCAAGATTCACTGCATCCCAAACTTCATTGCCAAGTGCCATCAAGTAAAATCTCATCAGCATACTCCAATATAAGAAGTCACTTCCATCAAATACTAGTACTGCATTATTGAAGGGTCTGTATCTTTGATATTTTTGATCTATTGTGTTCTTAGACCGCTTTTACTTCAATCTGTCAAATGCTTCTAAAGGAACCCGCTATGATACCAATTGAAGAACACAAGCTTATACTGAGAGGGAGGGTGAACAGTATAAGACCCCTTTTACTTTTTCTTTCAATTCAATATTATGCAATGTATATATAGCAGTATCAATAGCAGTAATCAAAGCAATGCATAAAACACCATACACAATAGAGACACCACAATTTACGTGGGTCACCCAATGTGGGCTACTCCACAGAGAAAATATTTTACTAAAATTTTCTCAATCAATATCTTTGGGAATCATTCCCAATTATAATGTTTATGGAACTCTATCCAAGGGATGTTGATCCCCTAATATCAAGTTCATGGATCTCTTCCATAGGAGAACTCTTTCCCCTTTTGCTCTTTCTAGTGATATTCTAGAAGACTCTATCTATCTACTACACTGACTGGTGGATCTATCTCCACTTGAAGACTCCTCACTCAGATCTATCTTCAATTATATTTGTTGTTGGATATTTATCCATTAAGAATATTTCATCTATACTCTATCAATAGGTTCACTCAAAACCTTCTCAAATCTGCTCAATAGGTCCACTCAAAACCTGCTCAAATCTGCTCAAAAAACTCACTCATAACTTGTCCAAATCTACTCAATAGGTCCACATAGAACCTGCTCAAATCTACTCAACAGGTCCACATAGAACCTATCCAAATCTGCTCAACAAGCTCACTCAAAACTTGTCCAAATATGCTCAATAGGTCCACACAGAACCTGCTCAAATCTGCTCAACAGGTCCACACAAAACCTATCCAAATATGCTCAATAAGTCCACACAGAACTTGTCCAAATTTACTCAACAAGTCCTCTCTAGGACTTTCTCAAATTTGCATAGCAAGCTTCCACAAAAGCTTACTCAAAATTAGTCCACAATCCTTCTCAAAGACTTATCTCAAATCTACTTAACAAGCTCACACAAAACTTGTCCAATCTCATAGAATCATAAAGAGAATTTTTAGAGACTCAATATGTTCTATACTTAATGCTCAATCAATATCTCAACTCAATATCATAGAAGCATAAAGAGAATTGTTAGAGACTCAATATGTTCTATAATTAAATCCTAATCTCAACTCAAATCAATCTCATAGAAGCATAAAGAGAATTGTTAGAGACTCTATATGTTCTATACTCAAATCGCAATCTCAACTCAAATCAATATCATAGAAGCATAAAGATAATTGTTAGATACTCTATATGTTATATTCTCAAATCTCAATCTCAACTCAAATCAAGAATATAGGATAATTTATTTTGTGGAACTTGAACAACCACATGCATCCACTTGACTAGGCTCAATCAACACAACTCAACCAAGCACCTCAATGAACAACCCTTTCTCACAAACCCTAGTCCAAGCATGTATCAACCAACTCAAAATGTTCCCAACAATGCTCAACCACAAATATCACATAACAATGATACTCATGTTCTTTTCTAACTCAAGTTCAAGTTCTTTGCACAACCAATGGGCTCCAACAACAATGCTTATAAAACAAGGTTTAATCACAACTCTCAATCCAGAAAACCTTGAAGCATTAAACCAATCACTTTCGAAAAGGAAACTACAATCAATCATTTTCACTCCAAATATATTTTTAGAAATCAACCATTATAATAAATCAATAGGAGAATGTGCCCATACCTTTTATGAAGATGAAGAAGCCTCTTTGGAAATCTGCCACAATCACAATAATCTTTTGCCAATCTTAAAGGGTTAGAAGATCACAAAATAATCAACATTACTCCACTTCACAATAATATTTACCAAGGCTTTTAATTAGAAAACCTTCTTAAGAATTAATTCACAACTTTCTTATCACTCCTAAAACCACTTGTACCATAAAATAAAATAAATCAAAATATTGCATAACCTTGTCACTCCACAAACCACTTATACCATAAAATAAATCAAATATTTTATATCCTTAATTTCAATACTTTTGCACTCAAAAATAATCCCAAATATTTCTTAGGCAATATCTCACATTAATCACATATCAAACCTTATTAAAATATTAAAGCTTGTTCAACCTTATATCTCCCACAAAAATTTATAATCAAACCTTAGCAAAATATTAAATCTTGCTCAACCTTATATCTCCCACAAAAATCATAATCAAACCTTAGAAATAAAATATTTTAATTAAAATGTTGACACCCACAAATATTGAAGTTGGAGCGCATACCTTAAAGGAGTTCTCGAAGAGCTTTGGCATTTCGAACCTCTGCCCACCGTGCTGCCAAGCGGCAGCTAAGCCACGTGAGCTAAGACTGCCCATGTGAGTGCCTTGGGCACTCTCTTCCTTAAACTGTGTGTGCTTTCCTCACAAGACACCAAAACTTTGATCGTCCATGACTTGACTACCCACGTCACACTCCAAAAAATTCTATGCGTAATGTTCGGATGTAGAACTACTTTGGTTTTTCAAAAATCATGCGACACTCCTTAGGTTTATCAAATAGAAAACCTTTGGCTTATTTATATAAGTCATCCTTCAATGTGAATACATCGGCCATTTTAATATTTCCCAATTGATGCCGGTGGCACCAATAAGAAAGGATGGAAAAACCTTTTATTTAATTTTAAAATTTTAATTTTAATTTTAAATAAATTAAAATTTAAACTAAACCTTTAAAATTAAATTTCTCCATCACCGGGGTACCTTTTTTGATGAAACAAAAAACCAACTTGGGTTTTAAGAAAAAAACATTTCAAATATGCCATCCATTGGTTTTAAATAAAACCTTTTCTTGCCTTCCTTGGTTTTCATGAAAACCTTTTGCTAAGCTTCCTTTGAAGCTCCTTTTGAAACCAAATGCCATGTATCCCTTATAGAACCTTTGATCAAAACATTTTCTTCTCATGAAGATATTTGTGGATCAAAATAATAGTGCTTACTTACATAGGTCCTTTTGACATCAATGACAACTTTTAGCTTAGGGACTCAAAATGTCCAACACAATTGGTTTGACCAAACTCTATAAGGGGTTGGAGGTCCAAGGTTCAAATCTCGGGCCTCGTCGGACTGAATACTTATCCCTTTCCTAGTGCTTTCAATGGCATAAAAGGTTTTAAATTATTGTGGCATGGTGGTTATAGGGTTGGACTACGTGAAGAACTATGTGGTGACTTCTAGGGTTGATAGCATAGAATATTGTGGTAGGAATAAAAGCTAGACAACCTACTCGAATTTGTGGTAGCTATCGATTCCACCATGTAAATTCATAAAAAAATAGATTGAGTGAGATCCACTTCTACCTCTAGGACATGGAATTTTATTCTTCTTAGACCTAGTAGTTACTCTAAATCCCTTGGAAGAAGCAAGAGGATCCATAATAGCACATAGAAAATTTACTCAAGGGTAACTACAATTTTTTCAAAGTTTCTATCCTTAAGCAATAAAACTACCAAAATCCTCACAATAAAATAAGAATAGATTTTCAAGGCAACCCTAAGTAAAAGATGAAATATACAATAGGATTATTAAACATTTACCACACAATAGAAACCAATATAGAATTAAAAATAACTAACCCACTAAACCCTAGGGGTTGAAAATAGAAACTAAAAGCCTCTAAAGATAAATTTTATGTCGAGTTCACCAAAATGAATGGAAAAATAGATATCTCATACAATTGCATAAATTACTATAATATATATCAAAACACTTAAACCAAGTCAACAAAGTGATAACTATAAATTTAAAACTAAAACTATCTCCATTTAAGCAAAAGTTAAGAGAGAACATTCAAGAAACCACTACACTAAGATCATCCACAAAAACCATAAGTTAGGGTAAATCCTAATGTAGTAAAATAAAATAATTGATACCAAGTGAATCAAGGACCATACCATTCATAAAATAATCATAATAAAACACTTGCTTATATTCTATCTTGCTTGCTATATCACTAGAATAAGAAAGAAGAGATCATATCTAGAATGAATGCAAAGGATTTGATATGCCTTGGAAAATAGTCCTTAAGTGGTAACTCTTAGTATTTGATTGTAAATCCTAGTAGAGCATCCTCCATGAAAGGTAGTGTTGGGGACTAGATTTGGTACTTGTTATATGAGCATCAAAACCACCTGCATGTGGTTCACTAAGTGTATCTGATACTCCTACCTCACATGAGCACCAATTTGGGAAGTTTGAGGAGCATGGGATGTGGCTCCTTTGGATGACCTTTGGGGTTTTTTTACAAAGTTTGAATATTTTTTTTATGCAATATTTGGTGCTTTTCTTATTTCCTTGCTTTCTAAACTAATCTAATCTAGGGATTCTTTCCAAGAAAAAGGGATAGAGAGAAAGCAGTAAAGGCTAACTAGCCTAACTAGCCTAAATTGAGGATGATGTTGTGCCAAGGACTACAAGCTCCATATTGGATATCAGAGGGATTATTGAACACATGAATCAAAATATAAATATTAAAAGAGAACTGGTCACAACTTGATATGACTACAAACCAAAATATATCCTATGAAAACCTGGATAGATACTAGTCATAGCCCTCCATAGAAAGATATATGCACACAAATACCATGACAAAATTTGGGGTAGTCACAGCTCTTTGTATTCATATTAAAAGTGCAATTATAATCATATATAATTGAGAGAGGCTCAATTGTCTATACATATAGTGGCTCAAGGCTTGAATCCAAACTGATATACAAAATTAAATGTGAGATAAAAATTGCCTATGGCCAGATACTAGGCACAAAAATAATTCTTCTTCCCCTCCCTCTCCTCTTTTTTGTTTTGTGCTCAAAATTTGGCTATTTATAATATTTACTTCAAAGTTTAAAATTCAAAATGTCTTCCTAAACGGGTATGGGCAGGAGAACCTACATCATTCTTGGTTTTTGAGTCAAGGGTACCATGTTGCATTTATTTTTGGAATATTCAAAGTTATTTGAGGGTCTAATCATCATAAATGTTCTTATAGGTGTGGTGTTATACTTACATAGATATCATTAATGAAGCCCTCTCTCCTATGGAAACTCAAGCTTAGGTGGTAACATTTTAGCTCATTGATAAATACCTATTATAGTATATGTAACTTTACCCTTCTTTGGTTCTACCCTACCTTGATATAATTTCCCCCTTTTAAATTGACCTATCAGGTTTTGGCAATGATTTAGTTTTGATCCTTTATTCTAGTGGTTTGATTGCTTTTTTATCTCCTATTTTTGTATTCTTTGCTCACCTCCTAGCCTGATTGATGTTGCATTTGATGTTTTCCTATCTCTTTTAGTTGTTTATATGTTGAAGGTGCCTCTGCATGGGGACTCACTAAACCTCATTTGATGGGCATGTCTCAGGTTTGGTTTGGTTTGTTCATGCTCTTCTTGTGCCTCCCACTATAATTTATATAGGGGATTTGTATGTGGATTAACAAGATCAGATAATCCTATTGAATCCTTACTTGTCTTATCATATCTCCCTTCCTCTTTTCCTCTAATGTCCTTGGGTTTACCTTAATTAATAAGCTACTTGTGCTATAAAGCAACCGCTCTTGGGTATATGACATGTTGCAACTCAATTAAAAAAAGAGGGTATCAGGTTTGGGATCCATCCATCATATTAGTGAATGCGCCTAGGTACTTTGAGCTAATAGAGGTCCTACCCCCAATAAAAGTATTTTAGCTATCATCATAAGGGTTTTGTGGCTCCTAATGGTAGGATGTGGTTTCATCACTATTGAAAGGGCTATACTCATGTGTTAGTTTGGTCTAAATGATTAACTTTACCTCATGGCATGGGGAGATTCAAAAATGATAGCAATATTTGGCATAGACCTTCCATTAATGGCATCTTCTTTAGGTGGCAATCTTGTTCAAAACTCATATTTTGGGTGGGGTTTTATCCTATGTAGTGAGTCTTCACTATAATTATGGTGACTCATAGGGGAATTCTACTTGTAGGAGTTAAATAACCCAGATATAGTAGCCTTATCTTTTGGGTGTGGATTCTATTAGGGAAAATTCTAGAGGTCTTAGGATTTAAAAGTAAAAGAGGTGGACTCTTTATTGGGTCTACTTGGGATCTCATATTATGTATCAAGAGGATCCCTCATTTTATAAACCTTTTATTGGTAAAATATTGAAGCCGCTATCATGTTAATCCTCCTTTTCAATATTTCCCATGTAATTAAAATTAATTATGACATGTTTATCTATTATGGTGCCTCACATTAGTCACAATAGATGTCTTTTCATCAATTTGATGGCTACTAGATACTTTATGGTAGAACATATAATAATTTTATTTATCCCTTCTTGTTTATTATTAGTCCTCCTGATCTATGCAACCTTTCTTCCCTTGTGCATGTGGTCTAATGGTGCACTTCCCAATAATATCTTTGCATGGGATCTTTGAATTTTGCCTCTCCTCTACACATCACTATTTACTTTAGTTGATAGTTATATAGGATTTAGCTCTTACCACATTCTATTTAGATGTTGTCAATTTACAATAAGATACATGGTTTGACGTATTTTCACATGCTCAAAGCCATGTATAGGGTTCCCTCATTAGAATTTGCAATGTTCAGACCAAAGCAACCCAAATGTTTCCTATCTTGGTTGTCTAACTCTTGGGGTGTGTGATCTGCTGGCACGTATGAGTGTTGAATCTTTGTCAATATGATAACCTTTGGCATGGAAAATATCTCTTCTTGGATTGGGTGCATGTCTACTCTATTCGGTCTAATATCATCACCTAGGTCTACTCCCCATGTTTTGGTGGCCCATTCATCTAATTGGTCATGGCTATGTACTTTATATTGAATTTTCTCAAGCTCTAACTCTTATTTTGAAACTAGGAAAGCCCATTCTCCTTCGACATTGATTATTGGAATATGTTCCACACAATGCATGTGAAAGGGTTTGAATAGAAATTTCATCTTGGCACCATAACATATCCATAATAACATGTTATTCCAATATAGGGAGAGGCATCCTTTGATCTTAGCAATGAAATAATGAGAGATATAGAACAAATGATGTTGATAGATCAATCACCACCACCTCCTAAGTGAAAATAACATTGGAGTAAACATACAATAAAAATTGTAGGTATTTGATGACATCAAGGATGGAAATTGAATTTACGTCAAGCTACACTACCTATTTATTGACTAGTTCATAGGCTATATCCAAGGCATCAACCACTCTTTTAGGCATAACTGAGGTACTTGCTCCAGAATCCACTAGGTAGTTGTGAATGATTTTTTCTCCACACATGAGTATCAAGTAGACAGGTTATGGTTTGGACCTATTAGGATCCAAACTAGATATATGTAGGATAACATGCTCTTTCTACTTGCCAAATATCTTTTTCCTTTCAAAATATTCTTCAAGTTGCTTCATCTGATTTGGTAGAGTGGGGACATCCCATAGTGGCATATATAAAATGGACCTCTTCAAGTGCTCAACCACTTTGAAAGATCCTAGTGTCTAAGCCTTTAGCATGTTGTTTGGGATCCACTGGGGTCTGGGTTGCTCGATGCCAAGTTTGGGTGCTCATACTATTTTTGTAAAGGTTTCTTTGGTATGGGTTGCTCTAGTGTCAATTACTTTGGAATTTTTTGGTTCTTTCCCTTAGGTTTAATGATTTATAGTCTAAATTTCTATATTGGGATTTGTTCCTCTTGGGTCTTTTTAATCACTCTCCTCTTTTCCCTTATGAGAACACCAAATTGTATCTAGCACCATTATTTGGTGGCACACTTGTTCATCTAGGAATGACATAGACTTCTCCCTCATCCCATGTTACCAATGTCTACTTAAGTAGTTTAGTTCTTAGGGTTGAGGAAACTTTTGGGGGTAGATTCGAAGTGGTTGGTTCTGGTGCTTACATAATAGGGCTCTGATATGTGGGTTGATTCATAGGATACATAACTTGCTAGACCTCTTTGTGACTCAAAGTATGAATTAGGGTAACAATATGGCCATCCATAAGGATCTCCTATATAGTTATTTTGGGAAAGGACAATATATTACATTAGATTTAGGGGAACTTGTTGCATAGGGATGGGCATGGGTACTATTTTTCACTCATAATCCTAACGTGGAACAAATACTCTACTAGGTTGAGGAGGGTATTTTTGATATCCATTCAAAGGAGGTTGATATCCTTGATTATCCTGTTGATAAGGAGGTCTTGGGTAATTTTAATAGTAAAGCCTTTGGAAATTTTATTGGCACTTGAGGGACATAATTTCATTATTCATGTCTCTGAGGGTGCTTTACAATATCTTTATTTTTAAGGATTAGGAGAATAGAGGGGTTGGGATAGGAATAAACAAAGGTGTTTGCACCAAGTTTTGACTTGAAGTAGAGGTCTATTGGAAAGTGGTGGGATACACTATCAGAGTATGATGATGTGATGGCTGGACACTGAGGAAAAGGGCAAGGGGGGCCTAGGAGCTAACCTTCCAATTTGCATGAGATCCCTCTCATCTTGGATGGCTATCACATAGGCTTAGTGAATTACCTCCTTAGGAATTTATCATCATATCTATTTCCAAATTGAATGCCTTCATATAGTTGATAAAAGGTATACCTGGTAAGGGCTATATTTCATCTAGAATTTTATACTAGGACTTGTAGAATATGGCATTAAAGTAATCCATGGCTTCCATGAGAGCTCCTTTTATGGTCACCAACTACTCTAACAAATATTACCCATCTTATTTCTCCCCAAATATATCCATGAACATGTTAGCAAGATGGTCCTAGTCAATAACGGAGAATGAAGTGAGTGAGATGTACCACTCTCATGCCAAAAGCCTTAGTACCATGTTTTATTCTTCAATGTTATATAGAGCATATAGGTTGACCATATGTTGGAGATGCTCAATCAGAGTTGTATCTTCTATTGTGAAGCATGTCAAGGACTTCAATGCAAATATTATGATCTTATCCCAGGTGGTTGATACTACAATTGGCTATAAGAGGCCTCTATAATTCTATACTAGGAGCCTTCTTTGATTCAAGTTTTGGGTGGCATCCATGTTTTATCATCAGCCTCTTCATCTATTACCAAGATTCAAAAGGGACAATAATAATTAAGGATTTGCCTTTGCATTGGATCCTATGATAGGATTGAAGCTCACAAAATGAGGGGATTTCCTTTATGGAAATTGTTGCTTTATCTAGGTTCTCTTCTCCTATCTTGCATAACATAATCATTAGGTTGTGAGTGAAATCTCTTAAAAGATATAGGTTCCCACAAAAACCTCAATTTGGATTTTGAAAGTCAATTTCTCAAGGTCTTCTTTTGTAATGAAGTTTCCAAGTGAATGTTTAAGGTGCTTCAACAAGTAAGGGATTGAGTTATTCACTAGAAAATCAATGTACTCTTATAATTTCATGTCCCATAAAGCATGCTAGAAGAACTATTGGGGACAATATTCACTTCTTATGCTCCATGTGCTATAACTATCTATATGTGATTCACCTAGTGCACTTGGTGCATATGTCTTATGTGGAGCGCTATTTTTAGAAGTCCCAAGAACATGGAATGTGGCTCCTCTAGATGACCTATAAGGTTTTTTACCAAGTATGAATATTTATTTGGATACAATATTTGGTGCTTTCCTTCATGCCTTTCTTCCCAAACCAATCTAAGCTAGGGGTTCTTGTTAAGGAAAATAGATTGAGGAAAAAAATTTAAAATCTAACTAGCCTAAACTAAGGGTGGTGAATGGGATTAGTGAACACATGCATCAAAACATGAGAGTTAGAGGGAACATCTTCACAACTTGATATGACTACAAACCAAAAGATATCCTATGAAAACCAGGATAGGTACTAGTCGTAGCCCTCCATAGAAAGATATATGCACACAAATACCATGACATAATTTAGAGTAGTCATAACGCTTTGTATACATATTAAAAGTGTAATTACAATCATATAGAATCAAGAGGGGCTTGGTTGCCTATACTTGTAGTGAGTCAAGGCTCGAGTCCAAATTGATATACAAAATGAAAAGTGAGAAAATTTACCTAAGGTCAAATACTAGGCATGAAAACAATTATTCTTCCCCTTCCTCTTTTTTTGTGTTCCAAATTTGTCTATTTATAATATTTACATCAAAATTCAAAAAAAATCTTCAAATGGTTATGGGCAGGAGCACTTACATCATTCTTGGTTGTTGAGCTAGGGGTACCGTGCTACATTTATATTTGGAATATTTGAAGTTATCTTGGTGGTCTAATCATCATAAATGTTCCTATGGGTGTGGTGGTATACTTACAAAGGTGGTATTAATGAACACCCTCTCTTTCCCATGGAAAATTTAGCTTGGGTGGTGACTTTTTTGCTCCTTGAGAAAGTCCTATTAAAATAACTATGACTTTGCCCTTCTTTGGTTTTGCCCCACCTCGGTATATTTTCCCATTTTAAATTGGCCTATTGGATTTTGGAAATGATTTGGTTTTGAGCCTCTATTTTTGTGGTTAGGTTGCTAATAAAAAACCCTCAAATTCAATCAACAACTACAATCCCCACTTAAAGTAATGATCTTGGCACCATAACTATTAAGGATTCATGCTTTTGGGGATACATGTAAACATATCCTCTAATTATAATTTATCCTTATTTTGGGTTTTGTGAAAGTTAAAAAGTGAAAATGACAAGGTTGTAGAAAGGTGATAATTAGGTGAAAAAAGGGAACTAAAACCATTGGCCAACATGGCTTGCCATAATCCTATCTAAGGACTAATAAAGGTAGCCCACCGCCATCCCATATGTAAGAGGACAAGACTCTCCACAACCTACAAAGTTCTTTTTGCTCTTTATATATACAATGACATAAGTTAAACAAGTTAATGATGAAAAAGCCATTATATTAGCATCAGATGAATGCAAGATCCATTTGGTCAGATTATTCTTAGGAAGGTAAGATAAAAGTTGTCAATCATTAAAATCAACAATTGAGATTTTCCATCTAACATTTTTTATTTAAGGATAAAAAAAATTATTTGTCCCATATTCTTTGGCTTAATTCTATTTAGAAAGTTTAGGTTAAACATTAGTTATCAAAATTTTGTAGCAAGATATTGAGTGGCATGTAATGATATCCTTCTAATTACCATGTGGACATCCACTTGATCATGAAGGTTTTGGATGTCATGTTACTCATGGAGTACATTAATATTAGAGATTTAATTATGTAGAGGGTTATCCTACTTTAAATAATATTAGTGTAATTTATCCTACATTATGGGACGTTTGACCCAACATATTTTGTATCGGAGTCATTTTAAAAATATAGAGTCAATTTTAGAGATTATGCAAACTTATTTGAAGATTAATACCACCTCTCCTATATGATGGGATATTTGATCCAATGTATTTTGCATTCAAGTCACTTTGAAAATATAAAGTCAATTTTGGAGATTGTGTAAATTTTTTTTATATATATGCCTCCTTTTTTGAGGCCTTATTCAATAAAGCACATTTAAAAACTTTGGATACTAAAGACCTAGGATTCTTACAAGAAATAATTATTTTGGAAAAAATAGGATTATATACAATCATCAAAAAAATCTTTCCAATCCTAATACATTTATCAAAATGGAGATTGTAGATGTTGAAGTGATCTCTGATGATGATCACATGATTGAGGAGAGGAACAACAATACATGTTTCTTGAAGTGGATGTTCTATGCAACACTTAAATTTATTTATGAAAATAATGATGTGTGAGGATATGATAATGATACTACCTCTTCCTTACTAGTTCAATGATCATATTTGTGGTCACTAGGGTTTGTGATAGTGAGGAGTGAAGTAGAGGATTAATACCCTACTTTAGTTTGTGAATAAGTGCATGTATTAGTATTCACTATTTGGCTAATCCAACATTGTTGTTGGATAATATAACTTGATTAATATAATTATATATGCATTCCCTAGTTTTTTTTAATATGAGGTCATTCCATTATGAAATGGGATGGAATGTATTAGTGCAGTCCAGTCTAATTGTCAATTTTCTAAATCTATTATGCATTGATGAAATAAAGGAAAAATGTTAGGATTATTACATTATTGTTAAGGATTTTTAGTAAAGTGTTAGTAGGTTTCATTCATAACATAAACGTTGGTTATTAGTCATTATTACAACTAAACATACTCGATAGTATGTTGTATTGTAAATTTACTATCTTCTTGATATTACAATTGTCTAGCATCCTATTGGTCCTGATAATCTAGGATCCTAAGCAATATTGGGAACTCAAACTTTTTGGATTATGTTCATGATGAAATGGAAAATTTATAATTATATTAATGTTTGGGGTGCATATTTCTTTCCAAATAAAATTTGGAAAGATAATAAACAAACTCCATACAATAGCTCAGGTAGAGTTGACACATTCATTCCCTTTGTTTGACATAGCTCTAATTATTATTACATGAATTTCACTTTATTCAAGACAATATTCACTTGTATCCTTTTCTTATGTCCATCTAGATATGGAACACAATTTTTCATGGAGAAGTTCATGGAGTGTAATTATCTACAAAGAAGCTTATTGGACTACAATTATCCATAGAAAAGAATTATAAATTATAATTATCCACAACAAAGCTTTGTAGACTATAATTATACTATGGAAAACATATTAGACTACATTTTTCTCTACAAGATTCCTCATATGATATTATTCTAGCAAATAACACTCATTTTTTGAATATGATAATATATGCATGACATGCATTCTCATTTAGATGACATCTTGCATTAGTTGAATGACTTGACTATTTATTTAGATGAAATCCTCAATTACTTTAAGGGTCTACTTTCTCATTTAGACAACATCCTCCATCATTTAAAAAAAACTTTATTTTTCAATCAAGCTTGAACCCTTATTTCTTTTGATCTTTTTACTTTTTGAGTGTATATTCAATCATATAATACAAACAACTTGGAAAATCTTCCCTTTCATTTGCCTTCATATTTTATTGAGGATGAGAACAAGTTATTAGTTTCATATTTTTCAACTTGATCACTTGAACTTATAATCATAGACATTTTGTAGTAAGATTTTTATAGTTTTCCAAGGTTTACAATAATTATCTTATAATATCTATGTTGGAGTTGAGATATGTTCCTTTGGTTATGTCATCATGAATGTTTGTGAAAATCTACTATGCATTAGTGTTTCATTCACAATGTCATGCTCAACATCTTCATTTTCTATGTTAACTAATTAAAACAATATTTACATTGATTATTTACCCCTAATAAGGGCATCATGTATTATCATGGTTCTTGGGTCCTTTGTACATCATTCATTCATATCATTTCTATAATTTTGAAATTATCGTGCAAAGTGTTTTCATAAATGATATTTACATGATTGGAAAATTGGTCTTTAGTTTACATCTTACTTTATTTGACTAGAACTTGCATTCTTATTTTGGTTTTTGATTGACTGCATGATTATTACAAAACTTAGTGTGGACACCCAAATTGGAACCAAGCAATAATTGAATGAAACATTCTAAAATTGAATTGTTTTTATCTAATCAAACATGAAATAAACTATAAATCAAAATCAAATCCTAGGGAATGTGGCACTTAGACATAAGCTATGTAACAATGAATATCAACATCAAAAATCTTAGCAAATTTCTAAAATCTTGATAAAAAATATACGCTTTTTAATATCATATTAAGTAATTATGTCAAAAATATGTTTTTACTACATAAATATTAGGGCCAATACGGCTATTGAATGCCAATAAAATCTATGATGTTATTTAATGAAATTCAAAAGAAGTATCTTAAAACTAGACAATTAATTGCCTATTGCAGCTACATGCATCTCATCGAGCATGGTCTCTAATTATGAATTATAAAAGCATTTATTATCTTAAATATTTGAGGACACATGTACAAGGTATTTTTGACAACTCAGTATTATGCCTATAATAGAATTGACACGTCAACATCAAATTAATAATAAGCATGACATAAGATTTGTTAATCATCTTCATGTAATAAGAGAAAAAATGATGAATTTTACATCTTGAATAATCTATCTCAAGAGGAAAAGGGATAGCTATTGATTGCTTGATTTGCCTAGGTATAGAATTTGCACCCTAGATCGAGGTCAATATTGGATAACCTAGAATTGCTTTTAAATCAATCTCTGGAGAAGGTTGACTCCTTGTCTAAATCCTACTGTTAAAAGACAAAAGAGAGAAAAGGGGTAGGGTTGAGAGAAAGGAAGGATTAGATATATTTGTTAAATAAGGCCAATAATCTAACAATATTGATTTTAGTTTAATTATCATAGACCATCTACTACAAGCAATGCCTAACAAACCATTAAATTAAAGCTATGTAGAAAATACATGAAACTCAAATGCTACAACATTCAACATTCTAAGCACTCTAGTGGAAATAAGAAAAATATCTTCAAGCCTAACATATCTTCAATTATCAAGTAAACTAAGCCAAACAACTTCAATCCTAACAAAAATGACTTCCACTAAAGCATAAATGAAAATGCTAAAAGTGTAAATTTAATGTAATAAATAATTCTTCACGCTTCAATTGATATAGGTCAAAAAACCCTTGATTGTATTAGAATAGTATAAACATACAACTTATGACAAGCAAATTTTGAAACATCTGACCCTTTACAATGAGGAGCATTCCTCTATTTATAGTTTTCATTGAGCTAAAATGAAACTAACTACTATGTACAATCATAAGCAAAACTGATCTTGCATGATCTGGGATGAGCTGGCACCACTTGGCATCTTCAACACATTTGGTCCATTCTCTATTATTCCACTTGTGGTTAGTTATGCTTTGCTACAGTGGTTGTCTCTTTCCTTCTTTGACAATTGCAACATTGGCCAATTTTCCCTTTTTCTAGGGTGTTGGGTGCTTTATTCTTAAATCAATTTTGATTTGTCAAATGCTAGAAATTTTAGATGTCAATATCATTATTCTTTCTAAGGAGCTCTAATTCAATATGTTGCTCCCTTTGGCTCATGATGTAGGTAGTTCTTTGTGCTTTTTGTAGGATTTTCACCAAATTGAAACTTTTGGATCCTAACTAACATCATTACTTAAAAATTTCTAGGTTGTCTGCTTTCATAATGAATACTATCTGCTCTACAAGCTTTTGCACTATACCAAATATTTTAGAGCATGCTTGCTGACATCATTGTCAAAAAAATTTGACTACCAACTTTACAAGCTCAACTTTAAAGAATACCAAGTTAGTCCAAACAAAAGCTTTTGGCTTCAAAGAATAGGAAAGTCTTAAATAATTTTACGCTTAGAATTACTTCCTTACACTATATGGGATTTTTTTTTATAAGAATGAAGGTTTGGGAAAAGAATCATGAGTCTTGAGAATCTCTTCAAACTTGAAAAATTAAAGAGTTTGCAAGTTTGTACGTTGACAAAGAATTTGGCTACAATGGCATGTTGGATATTCCATCTCATATTGCTTGTATATTCAAATATTCTATTTTTACATCTAAGATGGCTTTTATTTTGAATCCTTTATTACCTATATTATTTTATCTCTATCTAGAATCTTGGATCTAGAAGCTTCCACCTTGGATCCATTTTAGGGTATTTTTAATGCAGTTATAGCTTTTTTCTTATGTCCTTGAGATTTTATTATGTAATTTCAATATTTTATCTTGTAGTAACAACTTTTCATATTTCATCATTCATCTTCCATTTTACATGGATTTGATATAAAATATTTGATCTTGTACTATGGGGTATATTGGATCTAGAATCTTTCAACATACATATTGTATTTTTAGTGACTATCTTTCATCTTTGAGATTCCATATTGCATCCATTATGCATTTATTTTCACATAGATCTAACTTTTATATCTTTGATCTTTCATCATGTGCATCAAATTGTGTAGAATTTGAAGGGCTTGCAGGTGCTAAATCCATTGGGAACTCTTACGATAACCACATTAGCATATTTTAATTTATACTTATAATTTATTAGTTTACTAGCCTTGTACTCAAATATCTATTGAATTGATTTGTGAATTTATATAGTACTTGTGTAGGTTTTGATATTTCATAGAAGGTAGATTGATAATTAGATTCAACCTTTCCATCCCCAATTGATAACATGACTAGACATCAATTCTAATAATATTTTTGATGATAGTTCTAATATTATTTATACTTTCCCCATACAACCAACATAATCTCATTGGAGGATATTTCAAGTAAATATAGGTATAACATTCTACTTCCTACCTTTTTAGCCATTTGTCTCAAAATGTACCTATATTCCAAAGACTTGAGTGAATTAGGGGATTGACTAAGGAGAGCCCCAAATCCTTCACCTATATTTGTTATTTTATATTTCTTCTATGCATGTTTGTAGGTATTATAAACATAAAATCTAGGCTCAAATCCATATCTCTCTACCTCTCTCATGTACAAAATAATATTATTTTTCTAAAAGGAAAAATCAAAGGATCTAGTTTTAGATCAACATTTATGTTTGCGTAGTTAGAATTTATATATTTGGATTTGAAAGTAGTTTAATATTAATGAGAACTAGAGGACACCATTGTCTTAGGCAAATTAAAATATTAATACCAAAGTGTAGAACAAAAATTAAAGCATATCTTACTCTGCTTCTTGAATTTTAAGCAATAGTGTGTATGTTAAAGGAGGAATGTAGGAATCTAGCTTTAGAAAAGCATTCACATTTGATTAGTAAGTAAAATAATTATTCTTGATGGCTTAAGATAGAATCAAAATAAAAATCATTATTAGTTAAAGAAAAAATGAATCTCAATCTCATAGAAATAAATGTTAGAATATAGATTGATCAAATTTTTCATAGCGTTGTTTACTATACAAAGTCTGTTAGAAAATAATAGTGAAGTATCAAATCTTAATTTTAGTTTCTTAAGGTTTTGAAAATTAGATCTATAATAATTTATTTTATTACATGTTATTTTGTTTAGTATTTTTGTTCTCTTTCTTTTACAGCTTTATCTTTTTTCTTTCATAGTTGATAGAATTAGATTTTAATTTAGATCTAAATGCCTATAAAACCTTAGTGTTGTTCATAACTCAAGCATAAATTTGGCCCTATCTAAATCTGAATCTAAATATCCAATATACATATCCATTTAAATAACCCATGATGTTTTGGAATGGTATTTATTGACTTGAAACTACAACCCCTATTAACTTGGCTTGGTGTTACATTTTGGTGAACCAACATAAACAATACATCGGTCCCTAGAATTTTGTAGATGCCACCTAAAATGTGATCCTAAGAATAATAATCTAAAAACTAAAAAATAACTTAAATAAAATTAAAATTTTATAAAACTAAATTCTAAATTCACACCTTTAGGGGTAATAATATATAGTCATTTCATAAGAATTGCTATAAGAAGATATTATACAAGAAGAATAGCAAATTAGTCCTTTATATTCAATAAGAAGGAAAAATATTTTATTGAATATGAGAAGATAACCTTTGATAATAATGAAGAAAATATTGAGAGCCAAACCCCACTTAGCCCTCTCCATGATGATGAAGGTGGGATAACCTTTCAATCATGTAACAACCCAGGTCTAACTCTCCTAGTTGTCAAAATTACAAATGTAAAATTATTACTTTTTACAAAAAACAAAGTCGCAATTGACATATGTGCACCCAAATTTATATTAGTACATAGGCATAAGGTTTCGCACCCCGAGATATAAACACCACTGCATATGGAATCACGAGTGCTTGGGATTGGCCAATTTACCACAATAGACTACCTCTTTTGAGACCTACCTTTCCATTCTCGAGTTCTAGGTTCTCGGCAAGGGGTTATCCTTCTAGGGCCCATAACACCTGGAAGGTTGGACTCATATTTTGCCCATATCGTAGCATGGAGGATGTTGGTCTACGAACCTATTTTCATCTTAATGATCCACTGACCTTATCCTTGTTTTTATAAAGCTTTTAAGCCCATGCTAGAGTTAGCATATTATGCCTAGTGCCTGATAACGAACCTTAACCTAAGGTGCTATCAGGGCACACAAATTCTCTAGCATTGGGTCCAGGTATCTCACTTCATATCCCAGTTGACAATAATGTTTCCCATACCATCTACCGTTGGATCTTCCAATCCCAAGGAACATATCTCTAGTCTTGAGTTTTGTTGGCTATTTCACAACTGGAATATAATTTGTGAGAACCCTCAAGTACTACCTCATATGATAACCTGGAACAACGTCCCATACCATCGTTCATTAATCTCAATAGCATAGGATCCACTGATTTTTCTAAATTTGCTAGAGAACGGTTATCTCCAAATCACAATAACTGCCACTGCAAACTATCAAATTTTGGGTGGATGACGTCCTTCTCACTGTCATCAAATTTATTTTAATACATCCTACTCGATAGACCTTGTTTCTTCAGATAGTTGACATCCTTACTAATGTACTGTTTGCATCGTATGTTTTCAAGTTTAGCCAATAAAAATGATTTTCAAGTTTATCAAGGTTTACAACTATGAATCTCACATAATGGTTGATTCTATGAGTAAACAATATTATAATACATTATATAATCATTACCAAGTGTCTATGTAAAATCCATCTAAAATCATTAATAATTTAATACTTTTAATATATTTAACATTGATGTAGGATATAATCAAAGCATTACATACAATAATATAAAATAAATTTAATATTAATTTCAAGAGAAAATACAAATTTTAAATAATAATATGACATTTTTAAGCATTAAATAATCCACCCACTTACCCAGATGTTGTAGGTGAGTTGGAGAGGAGAGGGCAATCCTCCAAGGGAGGTCTCAGGTTCAAATCTCCACCCTACCAAAAATTTGAATTGAGTATCCAAAATCCAATTGATATGTTGGTGTGGGCAGGGTCGGGTGTGACTCCCGGGTGACTTTGATGGTGTAGAACCCCTTGTTCATGGTCTCTTAGACCAAGGTAGCTTCGCAAGGGGTTTTTTGCTTAAAAAAATAAATAAATAATCCACCCACTTTTTAATCCAAAAGTGACTAAGTCAATTTAAGAAAAAAAAATCTCAATAAAGTTCAGAGACTCAAAATTTTAAATAAAACATTAAATCTAGAGTTCTTATAATCCTTTATCAAATAATTATACCTTAATATAAAACTTGTCTAAATAATTTTCTTTAAGTTGACACATCCATTTAAAGTAAACTATTCCTCGAAACACTCTCTCATGGAAAGCAATTAGTTTTACATGCATACCTAGAAGTTGAAACTTCCTAAGGGCTTCCTAAAACTTATATTGCTATTACCAATACCTAATACTAAATTTTAATATCTTAAATTTTCATTTCCTATAAACTTAATATTATTGGAATTCAAATCAAACAACAATTTAAAATTCAAATAAAACAACAATTTCATAATACTTTTAGAAATCTTTTGATTTTCATAAACTTCAATATCTAACTTTATTGTAATATAAATACATTTATTTACCAAAATATTATTGGAAACTACCTATCCTCAAATTTTATGTACGAGAAAAAAATCATCTATTAACTCGGTTTTCCAAAATCCTAATTCGTAGGCAACAAAATCATAATGTTTAATAAAACCACATTCCTTTGACGACTCTTAATGCTCTATGGTATTCTTCGCATACTTACTTCCCAACATATAGCATCTATGGGTCTTCTCTGGAATTTTTCCAGCACTAAAACATAATCACCTTTAATCTTGAACCAAAATCTCATTTTTAATTATCAAAAGATTTCAATACTATTAAAACAAGATAATTGTGGTTTTAGATTTCATTCTCTTGACAAAAGATAACTCATTCCAGATTAATCAAAGAGACTTACTAAAAATCTAAAAAGGTTTTTTTGTAGCGTGGTAACCAAGTCTAGGTACTAGAGTTCTCTTGCCTCCCTAAATTCGTCGTTAACGGATAAAAACATGCATTCAAGTTCCATTATTAAATAGGTTTAAAAATAATTATTTAATACAACTAATTAAATTCCAATTTAACACTCTCAAATGGTATTTATAAATTTTCCAAAAATTCTATATAAAAATAAATTAATTCAGGTTGGCTTTTGCCAAGCACATACTAACTATAATAAAGTTATTGATTCTAAAAGGTATATAGTGTTTCACCAATATGTTTTGGAACATTCTCGCTTTTAGAATTCAAAACTACATATTTGACTATCGTGGTGAACACCTTGGTTAAAAAAATATTAAATTCCATATTTTTGATATGATTTCAGTAGTCAAGATAACAACTAACACTATACTTTACAATCTGAACTCATGTGAATTGTTCAACTTAAAATGTTAAAAAAATAAAGTACTTACATTACCAAGTTTAAATTATAACTCTGTTGGCATCTCTGCCACATTAAAATTCATGTAATATTTTGTTTAATTTTTAAAGAAAATGCTTCTTCTTCTTCGAAACTCTCTGTAAAAATTCCTGCTGCAAATTTTCTGTCTAAGTTTTCTTTTTTCTCCAATTCAAAAAATAAAAATAAAAATCATTTCCACTGGGCATCTAAGAAAATTTTATGGGTTATATTTTATCATGTTGATATTGCGAAGACTAGGTTTTGCCTAGCCTTTCTAGCAAGAGTTCTTTCACGTAAAAATTATGTTCAACACCCCTTGTGACAGGTGCGTACGTGAAAATGTTGAGGTGTTTCACACCCAAATTCTAGCAAATGCCCCTCTACAACTGCAAGGGATCATTTTTGGTAATATGAAGGGCACAAACCCTTTTTGGGTTATGCCTTAGGTAAAAGAGATATGTCTAGAAATAGGTGTGTGGAGGGCCCTACTAATGAAAAAGGTTGTTTCGGGTAAGAGGTGTTCTGAAAGCCCCTTTTGGGTTTGCAATCAAGCGAAACTCACATGGGACCCAACTCTTTCATGCCTGTTATGAAGCGAAGCTTCTACTCGCTACAAGAAAGGGTGAAAAGCCTAAAATAATATTTTAATTATTCAAAGTCGCGCATTGGTTGCCACGCCACCTAGGCAACAAAGCATGGTCAAATTCAAATGCAATTCGTGTAGCACCAATGTATTCATCCCAACAAAGAGTTGTTTCGGGGATTTCCTCTCTAAAAAATCCTCTTTCAGGCTACTTTTTGAGCACAGCGCTCATGGGGCTTGCAATTATAGGTTGGCATTTCACTCGAATGAGGTGGCAAGACTCTCTTTCGTGTCTCTTTTGAGTGAAACTCCCCTGTCGCCTCTTCCTTTAGTGAAATTACCCCAAAGAACTGTTTCAGCAATGAAATCGAATTTAGAGGGTACAATTTCATCTATTTAATGGTAGTGGGTGTGAGGGTGATCGAAATTTAACACCCAAAAATTTTAGGATCCGATATTTGCAATTAAGGCGATATCGAAAGGTAGGGAGATATCATCAAAGGTAAATCTTACCAACTGCATTGATGAGATACAATGTTTCTAGATGTTGCCATACCTCATAACTCTTGAAGTGCCACCAAATCATATATTTCCCGCCACAACGATGGATTGCAGTTAAGAATTAGTGTTTAGAGGTGGAATTCTCTATAAAAACTAGCAAATTCAATGTTTTAAGGATGGACAATTTGCTTGAAAGCTTTGTAAACTCAAGCTCTGCTATGAATGCAAGGAACTCTTGGCTCTGATTCTAACCCACTTCTATGTGTAAATTTTTTGTCATTTATTTTTTTTAAACTCATTTTATTATCAAAAAGTTTAAATTATATTCCTGGATTTAGCTGTCGGTAAAGGGTGAATGTTGGAATATCCCTGGAAATTGCATGTTTAAGGAATTTTGGTTTCGGTTTCTGTTTGGTTCTTTGTGTAAAATGCTACTGGTTTGAGGTGAAATTTGTTGATCTTGCTATCTGTTCATCACCCCTTCTCAATCGGCTTACAACCCTTTCCCCATTCCTTTCAGTCATTTCCCATTCCTTTCTTGTTCTTTAAAATTTCAAGCTAAAAATAGCTAGTAAGGGAACTAACCCTCTCTAGATATTGGCACGAAAAACATTTCTTTCTTTCGGCCTTTTAATGTTAGCCAGGTCTAGGGTGCATAGATGAAACATTGTATACCTAAGGTAGATTCTTGACCAACAAACTCCAAATAATAATTTGTACTATCTGAATACAACTTGGCATTCATATATAAAAGAATTAAATTAAATTCCAATATCCAAATTCAATTAATCTTTATTTTTACTTAACATAGGGTTTTATTAAATATTCATCTAGTTAAATAAATTAACACAATTTTTAATGGAGGTAAACACAACCAATTACGAACTGTATCGAAGTCTCATCATGTCCTAGAAACAAAAATTATTCAATAGTTTTTTTTCATTACAAACTGAAGTACGACACAACAAGGCTATGAACATATGGGTTTACTTTCGACGAGCAACACTCTCCTATGGACACTTGTTTTACCATCCACGGATGTCATATTTCATAGATATTTACTACTGCTCTTATGTGACAAAACTTGTATTTAAATTTATTTTATCCACCTTCCAAGATGCCCTCTAAAAAGCATTCATAACTCATCCTAATTCTTAACATTTTTACCACCTCGACCAGCAAGGAGATAGTGGGAGAGCATTATTGGGTCAGTGAGGCCTCAAATGAATGATTTACTATGTGAAAGCACACAAGACTAGCAGGCAAACAACATACACATCTAAAAGAAAATAAATACGCCAGAATTTCCCAAAAAATGAAATAGTCACCATTTTTTTATATTTATATTTGATTTAATAATACGTTTTTAAACCAATCGAATAAATTTCATTTTAGGTTCTATTTTAAGCCTTCAGAGAAAATACTAGAAAAATAACGCAAACTTTACATTTGGCAGTAAGGGGACAATTTAGGTCTGTTCATTAATTTTTTTTTTAACCCATACAACATACTGCAAACGACAAAGAAGAAAATAGGTAGAAGTCTACCAGATTGCAAGCTGACGATAATGTTGTGCAATCAAGCCTCCATAAATGCAGAATTCTAACATACACAAGCAATCTCCAAAACCTTTCAGAACATAATTGTTTCCTTAAAACCAGATTGATTTGAAAAGATTCTATTGTTTTTCTTTTATATATTTCAAATAAAATTTCATGGTGACACCTAGAAAAAGGTCACGTGAAATATTATCTTAATCAGTTTCCAGGTGGTAGGATTTTGCTTATTTGATAAAGAAGCTCTAACATGAAATGTAACATTTAAATCCATAATTATGTGGATTATGTTTATTTTATTATTATGGTTATTATTTTTATTATTGTTAATATTTTATCATTATTATTATATATTAGTTAATTTACGAACATTTGCATTCTAAGTAAGTTAATTTCATTCAGTAAGCAAGATGCATCTAACTAAAACATATGCATAATTCAAATCTAATGCATTTAGCAGGCAATATGACCTACATGAATTTTCTTCAGTGGGCTTCCATGTACCCATAGGTATCGGTGCATAAAGCACGAAAATATATCTTACCTTACTTGACACTTTCAATCACTGTCTCCACCAGAGGTGGGTGTTCTTCTCATCTAGCACACTTGCTATGGAAAAGTAACCTACACCTACATTCATAAACACTTACATCAGTATCACATTATTCCAATAAAACAATTATCAAAATAATAGGAATATGATATTCTTCCCCACCAGAATTCAACACATTCCCTATGTTGACCAAAAATCTTGAAGATTCATTTGCATATAATCAGCCATAAATTATGCACTATAGCAAAAGTTGGATTCATTTTATACATTAATATATCAAAGCATGTATCATAAATCAAAAAAATATACAAGCATTATTATGTTGAATATTCAAATGTTCTTATATATCAGTTTTCAAACAAAAATGGAAACTATCATTTCTTTTCTACCATATCTGCCTATGTGGCATTCTTTTCCAAGTAGAGATCCCACTGGAATCTACACTGGTCAATAGTTCTTTTGTTGTTCTATATCACAAAATTTTGATGGATCAAATGTCAGTGAGTTGCGGGTTCGACATCTACGAATGTGAATCATGAAAGATTAGTCACATATTTACAAATGAGGGATACATAGAAAGTACTATGGTTCTTGAATAAATTAGGTGGCAAGGCTAGCTCATATATATTTAGGACTAATTTGGCAATGATATCAAATGGACCTTTCAATATAGGACTAAGTTTTAATGAATCTTTGCGGAACTCTTAATAGGTTTACCTCTCAAATAATTCTATCATTAATAGCACTATCAACATAGCTCTTTTATCAAACTGTGACTTCTTTGAACCACTGGTGGATTTATTATCTGGTTTGATCATACTCGATCGTCCAATTATCTCAAATTATAAAGTATTTATACTTATGCCTATATAGAATTTTAAACAAAATTATGCCCAACCTGGCATGAGTTCACAATATAGCAATTTTACTTGATTGACCCTCTTGGTCTTAGAAAAGAGAAAATATTGGTTGATTGAATAGGTTGGTCCAGATCCATACTCGATCTATCCATCAATCTACAACATATTGATTGACCCACTTGGTCTGTTTAATAGTATCTGAAATAAAGTCAGACTACACTCAAGACATTATCAAAACATGTAAAGGATTTACTTGTATGTGTCAGCTTATTTCCCTTTAAGATAGAGTATTTTGGAACCCAACAGACATTGGTTGGCTGAGTAGGTTATACTAGACCCTAACTCGATCTGCCACCTATTTGACATAATCCCAAGATTTTCCAATATATCCCTCAAATTGCTAATTAAACAAAATTATTGTTGGCTCTTTTTGATAAAACTTAAATTATCATATCATTTTCTCATAAAAGAATGTGGTTACTTGTAGCTGCTTAAATCTTAAGAGGATCATATTTAGCTGATTCTCTTTTGCCTACTCTTTTAGGGCATCGACTAGCATAATGATCTTTTGCTCCATAGACATAACATACATTTGGGTCTCTATTATTTCCTCTTTCCCCATCCTTATTTCGGTTAGCATCATTCTTTTATGTTTCTTGAGTCATAGTTCTTTGTGTAGTTTTCTCTGGAAAATTTCTCCTGTCCTGCTTTCCTTTGTAATACTGATATCTCCCTTTATTCTTGTTATCTTTTATGTAATGGTTACAATATATGATTCTTTTATATGGATCCCTTCCTTTAACGGGTTCCAGGTAACTTCTCTTCTTAGCTTCATCCTTTTTAAATTTCTATAAGTAAGCCTTTTTATTTTTCTAGTTTATCTCTTCATAGCGCACGGTATCAAAAGATTCTGTCAAGTTTCTAGGTTTACCTCAACCAATAAATTTTCCAATTCTGAGGTGTAAACCCAATACAAATTTGTGGGCTTTGAATTCCTCATGCTTATCATATTCTAGTGCATATTTTAGAAGTTGGACAAATCTTTGATAATATTCAATTACTGACATATTCTCTTGGTGCAAGTTGGTGAATTTGGCATACTTCTCAATGTAGAATTATGGCATAAGGAATCGATCCTTAAATTCCCTCTCAAATACATCCCAAGGGATGTTAGCAGCTTCCTTCTGACTGTTTTTCTTGTAAGTGGTCCACCAATCTCTGGCCAAACCTGTTAAATGTACCACTGCCCATGTAGTTTTGGATTCTACACAAAGGGGTTGGATTGAGAAGTACCCTTCAACTTCACTTAACCAATTAACAGTTGCTTCACCATATCCCTTTCCATAAAACTTGGAAATATCTAACTTTTTTATTTCATTCTACAATTCTACGTCGACCTTATTTCTCGAAGATCCTTTAGGAAATTCACTTATTCTTTCTGAATCCTTACTTTTAGTTAGATTCTCAATTACCTATTGTTGTTGAGCAATTATCTTCTTTTGCTAGGATATTTGTGCTCTTTATTGTTCCATATGCTCACTCATTTGATCCCTTTGCATTTCCATTTGTTCCCTTTGTTGATTCAGTTGTTCTTGCATTAGTTGAATCATTCTTGTCATGTTCTCATAATTCTAAGTAGCCCTTGCTGCTACTGGATCCTTTTATTTTCTTAGAACACATCGAGGCACTTCAGCTATTTGTACTCATTTTGACTCCATCATGAGTCATCTTAGTCCCTTTCTCGAGATTTCTGCAATCTCCTCTTGCATATTAGTACTTGCTCTTTTTGAGGTCCCCACTATATCTTGTGATAAGAGAGCTATGTCAATTCAACAAATCACATGTTTGTAACCCAAGGTTTTGGCAACCTAGGCTCTGATACCAACTGTAACAACCCAGGTCTAACTCTCCTATTTTTCAAAATCACAAATGCAAAATTATTACTATTTACAAAAAAAATTTGCAATTGACATATGTGCACCCAACTTTATATTAGTACATAGGCATAAGGTTCCACACCCCGAGATATAAATACTGTTTCAAAAGGAATCATGAGTGCTCGGGACTGGCTAATTTACCACAATAGACTACCATATTTTAAGACCTACCTTCTCATTCTCGAGTTCTAGGTTCTTGAAAAGGGGTTATCCTTCTAGGGCCCATAACACTTGGAAGGGTGGACAAATATTTTTTCCATCTCGTAGCATGGAGGACGTTGGTCTATGACCCTATTTTTGTCCTAACGGTCCATCGACCTTATATTTTTTTTTATCAAGATTTTAAGCCCATGCTAGAGTTAGCGTATTATACCTAGTGCCTGATAACAAACCTTCAACTAAGGTGCTATCAGGACCCATAAATCCTTTGGAATTGGGTCCAAGTATCTCAGTTCATATCCTAGTTAACAGTAATGTTGTCCATACCATCTATCGATGGACCTTCCAAACCCAAGGACCAACTCTCTACTCTTGAGTTTCATTGGCTATTCTGCAACTGGAATATAATTCATGAGAAACCTCACATACTACCTCGTATGATAACTTGGAACGACATACCATACCATCATTTGTTAATCTCAATAGCATATGATCCATTGATTCTTCTAAATTTGCTAGAGAATAGTTATCTCTAAATCACAATAGCCGAGTTTGGGTGGATGATATCCTTCTCACTATCATAAAATTGAAGTTAATACATCCTAATCAATAGGCCTTGTTTCTTTAGATAGTTGACATCCTTCTTGATGCATTTTTTGCATCGCATATTTCTAAGTTTAGCCAATAAAAAGGATTTTCAAGTTTATCAAGTTTTACAACTTTGAATCTCACATAATGGTTGATTCTATGAGTAAGCAATATTCCGTTATTTGAGTTTACCTCATCTACACTTCCAATCCCAACACTCCATTCGGTTCACATTTGTTTGCATAATTTTCATCCTCCAATGATGAACTTCTAGATTCATCAGACATCACCAATTCCTCACTTACGAATTGAGTCTTCATATTGATAATGTATTTGTGCTGCCCTTCCTTAAATTTCAAGTGATCATATTCTAAATTGTGGTTCACTTTCATGTGCATAGCCACCAATATCCCAACAACGTATCATAGGCTGGTTTTTGCATAAATATTACCACTAACTTTAAGAGCAAATACAATTTTTAAATAATAATATGATATTTTTAAAGCATTAAATAATCCACCCACTTAACAACAAGATCGTAATAAGATAATGGAGTATGCAATTAAATACACAAAGCTAAACCAGCAAGCAAATGAAGATCATAATAAGAAACAAAACACGAGAATAGTCTCAATCAAGAAAAAGAAAAAGAATATTCTTGGAATTCAAATCAAACAACAATTTCATAATACTTTAAGCAATATTCTGATTTTCATAAACGTCAGTATCTAACTTTATTTTAATCTAACTACATTTATTCACCAAAAAATTATTGGAAACTACCTATCCTCAAATTTTATGTACGTGAAAAAAAAAATCATCTATTAACTCGATTTTCCAAAATCTTAATTCGTAGGCAAAAAAATCATAATGTTTAATAAAACCACATTCCTTTGACGTCTCTTAATGCTCTATGGTATTCTTTGCATACTTACTTCCCAACATATAACATCTATGGGTCTTCTCTAACATTTTTCCAACACTAAAACATAATCACCTTTAATCTTGAACCAAAATCTTGTTTTTAATTATCAAAAGATTTCAATACTCTTAAAACAAGATAATTGTGGTTTTCGATTTGTTAATGGAAAATTCATTCGCTTGGCAAAAGATAACTCATTCCAGATTAATAAAAGAGACTTACTGAAAATCTAAAAATGTTTTTTTGTAGTGTGATAACTAAGTCTAGGTACTAGAGTTCTCTTGCCTCCCTAAATTCATCGTTAACGGATAAAAACATGCATTCAAGTTCCATTATTAAATAGGTTTAAACATAATTACTACAGCAAATTAAATTCCAATTTAACACTCTCAAATGGTATTTATAATTTTTTCAAACATTCTATATAAAAATAAATTAATTCAAGTTGGCTTTTGCCAAGCACATACTAATTACAATAAAGTTTATTGTTTCTAAAAGGTATATAGTGTTTCACCAAGATGTTTTGGAACATTCTCGCTTTTAGACTTCAACACTGCAAATTTGAATATCGTGGTGAACACCTTGGTTAAACAAATATTAAATTCCATATTTTTGATATGATTTCAATAGTCAAGACAACAACTAACACTATACAATATGAACTCATGTGAAATTTTCAACTTAAAATGTTTAAAAAAATAAAGTACTTACATTACCGAGTTTAAATTATAACTCCAAATAAAAATTTATACTATCTGAATACAACTTGGCATTCATATATAAAATAATTAAATTAAATTCCAACAGCCAAATTCAATTAAATATTTCTTTTTATTTAACATATGGTTTTCTTAAATATTCATCTGGTTAATTAATACAACTTGATTACAAAATCAACACAAATAGTATTACTTTCAATTTAAAAAAAAATGTCTGTTTGAGAACACTTTCCTCATACAAAGACAACACATCAGGCTTCCCTTAAGAGTTCAAAAACTCGTATATATATATATATATATATATATATATATATATATATATATATATATATATATTAGAAATTTCAAAAGACACATCATTGTAAATATTTTAAAACAGATTCCTTCTACTCAAAGAAATAAAATAAATAAATTAACACAATTTGTAATGGAGGTAAACACAACCAATTACGAATTGTATCGAAGTCTCATCATGTTCTAGAAACATAAATTATTCAATAATTTTTTTTTATTATTATAAGCTGAAGTACAACACAACAAGGCTACGAACATCTGGGTTTACTTCTGGTGAGCAGTGCTCTCCTATGGATACTTGGTTTACCATCCACGAATGCCGAATTTCACAGATATTTACTACCGCTCTTATATGACAAAACTTCTAGTTCAATTTCTTTTATCCACCTTCTAAGATGCCCTTTGAAAAGCATCCGGAGCACAGCTAGATTCTTAACATTTTTCCCACTCCGACCAGTAAGAAGATAGTGGGAGAGCATTATTGGGTTAGCGAGGCCTCAAATGAATGCATTTACTACGTGAAAGCACACAAGACTAGCAGATAAACAACATACATAGTTTAAAAAAAAAAAATACGCTAGAATTTCCCATAAAATGAAAAGGTCACCATTTGTTTATATTTATAAAAAATATTTAATAATACGTTTTTAAATTAGTCGAATAAATTTCATTTTATGTTCTATTTAAAGCCTTTAGAGAAAATACTAGAAAATGAACGCGGACTCTACGTTTGGCAATAAGGGGACAATTCAGGCCTATTCATTAATTATTATTATTTTTAACCCATACAACATACTGCAAACGACAAAGAAGAAAAAAATTAGAATCCTACCAGATTGCAAGCTGACGATATTGTCATGCATCCAAACCTCCATAAATGCAGAATCCTAACATACATAAGCAATCTCCAGAACCTTTCAGAACAAAATTGTTTCCTTAAAACTAGATTGATTTGAAAAGCTTCCATTATTTTTCTTTTATAGATTTCAAATAAACTGTCATGGTGACACCTAGAAAAAGGTCATGTGAAATATTATCTTAATCAGTTGCTAGGTGGTAGGATTTCGCTTATCCAATAAAGAATCTCTAACATGAAATGTAACTTTTAAATCCATAATTATGTGGATTATGCTTGTTTTATTATTATGGTTATTATTTTTATTATTGTTAATATTATTATAATAATAATAATTATTATTATTATTATTAAAAATATATTATTTATCATTTAATTTATAGACATTTGCATTCTAAGTAAGTTAATTTTATTCAGCAAGCAAAAAGCATCTAACTAAAACATATGCATAATTGAAATCTAATGCAGTTAGCAAGCAGTATGACCTACATGAATTTCCCTCAGTGGACTTCCATGTACCCACAGGCCTCGATGCGTAAAGTACGACATCATATCCCACCTTACCTAACGCTTTCAACCACTATCTTCGCTAGAGGTGGGTGTTCTTCTCGTCCAACACACTTGCTACAAAAAAATAGCCTGCACCTACATTCATAAAAACTTACAATAGTATCACATTATTCCAATGAAATAGTTATAAAAATAATGGGAATATGACATTCTTTCCCACTAGAATTCAACATAGTCCCTGTGTTGACCAAAAATCCTGGACATTCATTTGCATATAATCAGCCATAAATTATGCATTGTAGCAAAAGTTGCATTCATTTTATACATTAATATATCAAAGCATTTATCATAAATAAAAAAAATATACAAGCATCATTATGTTGAATATTCAAATGTTCTTATAAATGTCAGTTCTTATAAACTATCATTTTTTTTTGCCACATTTGTCTATGTGGCGATATTTTTTGAGTAGAGATCCCACTGGACTCTACACTGGTCAATAGTTCTTTTGTTGTTCTATATCCTAAAATTTTGGTGGATCCAACGTCAGCGGGTTGTGGGTTCGATGTTTGCAAATGTGAATCATGAAATATTAGTCACATATTTACGAAGGAGGGACACATGGAAAGTACTATGGTTCTTGAATAAATTAGGTGGTAGGGCTAGCTCATATATATTTAGGACTAATTTGGCAATGATCTTAAATGGACCTTTGAATTTGGGACTAAGTTTTAATGGACCTTTGTGAAACTCTTAACAGTTTTGTCTCTCAAAGGATTTTATCATTAATAGCACTATCAACATAGCTCTTCTATCATATTGAGACTTTTTTGAACCATTGATGGATTTCTATTAGCCGGACCTGCATAGTATCTAGTCTGATCATACTCGATCATCCAGTTATCTCAAATCATAAAGTATTCATACTTACACCTATTAAACAAAATTATGCCCAACCTAGCATGAGTTCACAACATAGCAATTTTACTTGATTGACGCTCTTGGTCTTAGAAAAGAGCAAATATTGGTTGATTGAATAGGTTGGTCCAGATCCATATTTTGTCTATCCATCAATATACAACATATCGATTAACCAACTTGGTTTGTTTAATAGTCTTTAAATTAAAGTCAGACTACACTCAAGACATTATCAAAATATGTAAAGGAGCTACTTGTAGGTTTTAGCTTATTTCCCTTTAAGATAGAGTATTTTGGAACCCAACATACATTGGTTGGCTGAGTAGGTTAGACCAGACCCTAACTCGGTCTGCCACCTATTTGATATAATCCTAGGCTTTTCCAATATGACCCTCAAATTGCTAATAAATAAAAAAAATTACTGGTACTTTTCGATAAAACTTAAATTATCATATCATTTTCTCTTAAAAGGATGTGGTTACCTATAGCTGCTTAAATATAGGAGGATCATCTTCTATTGATTCTATTTTGTCTGCTCTTTTCAAGCATTGAATAACATAATTATCTCCTGCTTTGCAGACATGAAACACATTTCGGCCTCTGTTCTTTCCTCTTTATCCTTCTTTGTTTCTGTTAGCATCATTATTTTCTATTTTTGGATTCATAGTTCTTTGTGTAGCTTTCTCTAGAAAATTTCTCCTATCCTCCTGTCCTCTATAACCCTGATATATCCCTTTATTCCTATAATATTTTTTGTATTGGTTACAATCTCTGCTTCTCTTATACGGATCCCTTCCTTTAACGGGTTCTAGATAAGTTCTCTTCTTAGATTCATCCTTTTCAAATTTTTGGAAGTAAGCCTTTTTATTTTTCTGACGTATCTCTTCATAGCACGCAACATCAAAACCTTTTGTCATGTTTTTAGGTTTACCCTGACCAAAACATTTCCCAATTCTGGGGTGTAAACCCAATACAAATTTGTGGGCTTTGAATTCCTCATGCTTATCATATTCTAGTGCATATTTCAAAAGTTGGATAAATCTTTGATAATATTCAATTATTGACATATTCTTCTGGTGCAAGTTGATGAATTCAACGTACTTCTCAATGTAGAATTTTGGCGTAAGGAATCAATCCTTAAATTCCCTCTCAAATACATCCCAAGGTATTCCAGTAGCTTCCTTCTAACTAGTTTTCTTGTAAGTGGTCCACCAATCTCTGGTTGAACCTGTTAAATTTGCCATTGCCCATGTAGTTTTGGATTCTGTGCAAAGGGGTTGGATTGAGAAGTACCCTTCAGCATCACTTAAACAATTAAAAACTGCTTCGCTATCTTCCTTTCCATCAATCTTGGAAATATCTAACTTTTTAATTTCTTTCTGCAATTCTACGCCGACCTTCCTTCTCGAAGATCCCTCAGGAATTTCACTTATTCTTTTTTAATTCTTAATTTTAGTCAGATTCTCAATTACCTTCTGTTGTTGAGCAATAATCTCTTGTTGCTAGGATATTTATGATCTTTGTTGTTCCATATGCTCGCTCATTTGAGCCCTTTGCATTTACATTTGTTCTCTTTGTTGAGTCAACTGTTCTTGCATTAGTTGAATCATTCTTGTCATGTTCTCATCATTTTGAGTAGCCCTTGCTGCTATTGGATCCTTTTCTTTTCTTAGAACATGCTGAGGCACTTTGGCTGTTTGTACTCATTCTAACTCCCTCACGAGTTGTCTTAGTCTCTTTCTCGGGACTTCTGCAATATCCTCTTGCAGATTAGTACTAAGTCATTTTAAGGAAAAAAATCTCCAAAAGTGACTAAGTCATTTTAAGAAAAAAATCTCACTAAATTTTTGAGACTCAAAATTTTAAATAAAACATTAGATCTAGAGTTCTTATAATCCTTTATCAAATAATTATACCTAGTATAAAATTTGTCTAAATATTTTTTTTTAAGTTATGACACATCCATTTAAAGTAAACTATTCCTGGAAACACTCTCTCATGGAAAGCAATTATTTTTACAAGCATACCTAGAAGTTGAAACTTCCTAAGGGCTTCCTAAAACTTATATTGCTATTACCAATAACTAATATTAAATTTTAATATCTTAAATTTTCATTTCCTATAAACTTAATATTCTTGGAATTTAAATCAAACAACAATTTAAAATTCAAATCATACAACAATTTCATAATACTTTTAGCAATCTTCTTATTTTTATAAACGTCAGTATCTAACTTTATTGTAATATAACTACATTTATTCACCAAAATATTATTGGAAACTATCTATCCTCAAATTTTATGTATGGGATAAAATATCATCTATTAACTAGATTTTCCAAAATCATCTATTCATAACGTTTAATAAAACCACATTCCTTTGATGACTCTTAATGTTGTATGGTATTCTTCGTATACTTACTTCCCAACATATAGCATCTATGGGTCTTCTCTGGTATTTTTTTGGTACTAAAACATAATCACCCTTAATATTGAACCAAAATTCCGTTTTAAATTATCAAAATATTTCAATACTATTAAAACAAGATAATTGTGGTTTTAGATTTGTTAATGGAAAATCCATTCTCTTGGCAAAAGATAACTCATTCCAGATTAATCAAAGAGACATACTAAAAATATAAAAAGGTTTATTTGTAGCGTGGTAACTAAGTCTAGGTACTAGATTTCTCTTGTCTCCCTAAATTCGTCGTTAACAGATAAAAACATGCATTCAAGTTCAATTATTAAATAGATTTAAACATAATTATTTACTACAGCCAATTAAATTCCATTTTAACACTCTCAAATGGTATTTATAAATTTTACGAACATTCTATATAAAAATAAATTAATTCAGGTTGGCTTTTGCCAAGCACATAATAATTATAATAAATCTTCTTGTTTCCAAAAGGTATATAGCGTTTCACCAGGATGTTCTGGAACATTCTCACTTTTAGACTTCAGCATTGTACATTTGAATATCATGGTGAACACCTTGGTTAAACAAATATTAAATTTTATATTTCTGATATGATTTCAGCAGTCAAGACAACAACTAACACTATACTTTACAATCTGAACTCATGTGAATTGTTCAACTTAAAATGTTAAAAAAAATTAAATACTTATATTACCAAGTTTAAATTATAACTTTGTTGGCATCTCTGCCACATTCAAATTTTTGTAAAATTTTGTTTAAGTTTTAAATAAAATGCTTCTTCTTCTTCGAAACTCATTGTAAAAATTCCTGCTGTAAATTTTTTGTCTAAGTTTTCTTTTTCCTCCAATTCAAAAAATAAAAAAAGATTATTTTCGCTGTGCATCTAAGCAAATTTTTTGGGTTATATTTTATCATTTTGATGTTGTGAAGGCTAGGTTTTTCCTAGCCTTCGCAACAAGAGTTATTTCATGCAAAGAGTATGTTCAGCACCCCCTTGTAACAAGCGCGTACGTGAAAATGTTGAGGTGTTTCACGCCCACATTCCAGCAAATGTCCCTCTACGGTCACAAGGGATCATTTTGGGCAATATGAAGAGCAAAAACTCCTTTTGGGCTGTGCCTTAGTCGAAAGAGACATGTCTAGAAATAGGTGCATGGAGGGTCCCACTAATAGAAAAGGTTGTTTCGGGTAGAAGGCTCTCTGAAAGCCCCTTCCAGGCTTGCAATCAAGTGAAACTCATGTGGGGCCCAACTCTTTCATACCCATTATGAAGCAAAGCTCCTTCTCACTACAAGAAAGTACAAAAAGCCTAAAATAATCTTTTAATTATTCAAAGTCACGCACTGGCCACCACACCACCCAAGAAATAAAGCATGGTCAAATTCAATGCAATCCATGTGGACCAATGGATTCATCCCAACAGAGAGCTATTTCAAGGATTTCCTCTCCCAAAATCCCCTTTTAGGCTACTTTTTGAGCGCAACACTCATGGGGCCCACAGTTCTAGGTTGGCATTTCTCTTGAAAGAGATCGCAAGACTCTCTTCGCATATTTTTTGAGCAAAACTCCCCTATCACCTCTCCCTTCAGTGAAACCACCCCAAAGTACTGTTTCAACAATGAAATCAAATTTAGAGGGTAGGATTTCATATATTTAATGGTGGTGGGTGTGAGGATGATCGAAATTTAACACCCAAAGTTTTTAGGATTCGATCTTTGCCATTAAAGTAATGTCGATAGATAGGAAGATATCATCAAAGGTAAATCTTACCAATTGCATTGATGAGATACAATGTTTATAGATATTACCATACCTCATAAATCTTGAAGTACCGCCAAATCAAATCTTTCCTACCACATCGATGGATTGCAGTTGAGCATTAATGTTTTAGAGATGTAATCCTCTATAAAATCTAGAAAATTCATTTTTTTAAGGATGGACAATTTGCTTGAAAGATTTGTAAACTCAATCTTTGCTATGAATGCAAGGAACTCTTGGCTCTAATTTTAACCCACTTCTATGTGCATATTTTTTGTAATTTATTTATGTTAAACTCATTTCATTATCGAAAATTTTAAATTCGAGTCCCTGATTTAGATGTCGGTAAAAGGTGAATGTTGGAATTTCCTTGGAAACTGCATGTTTAAGGATTTTTGGTTTCGGTTTTTATCTGGTTCTTTGTGTAAAATACTACTAGTTTGAGGTGAAATTTGTTGATCTTGCTATCTTTTCCCATTCCTTTCAATCATTTTCCATTCCTTTCTTGTTCTCTAAATCTGCAAGCTAAAAATAGTTAGTAAGGGAACCAACCCTCTCTGGAGATTGGCATGGAAGGCATTTCTTCCTTTTAGCATTTCAATGTTTTTTGGGTCTAGGGCGCATAGATGAAACATTCTATACCTAAGGCAGATTCTTGACCAACAAACTCCAAACAAAAATTTATACTATCTGAATATAGCTTGGCATTCATATATAAAAGAATTAAATTAAATTCCAATAGCCAAATTCAATTAAATCTTTCTTTTTATTTAACATAGGGTTTTCTTAAATATTCATCTGGTTAATTAATACAACTTGATTACACAATCAACACAAACAGTATTACTTTCAATTTAAAAAAAATGACTATCGAAGTCTCATCATGTTCTAGAAACAGAAATCATTCAATAGTTTTTTTCATTACAAACTAAAGTACGACACAACAAGGTTGTGAACATATGGGTTTACTTTCGATGAGTAGCGCTCTCCTATGGATACTTGGTTTACAATCCACGGATGTCATATTTCTTAGATATTTAATACTGCTCTTATGTGACAAAACTTCTAATTCAAATTTCTTTTATCTACCTTCCAAGATGCCCTTTGAAAAGCATTCAGAACTCAGCCAAATTCTTAACATTTTTCCCACCCCGGCTGGCAAGGAGATAGTGGGAGAGCATTATTGGGTCAGTGAGGTATCAAATGAATGCATTTACTATGTAAAAACACACAAGACTAGCATGAAAAAAACATACACAGCTAAAAGAAAAGAAATACGCCAAAATTTCCTAGAAAATGAAATAGTCACCATTTTTTTATATTTATATTTGATTCAATAATATGTTTTTAAATCAGTCGAATAAATTTCATTTCAGGTTCTATTTTAAGCCTTCAGAGAAAATACCAGAAAAAGAACATGGACTTTATGTTTGGCAGTAAGGGGACAATTTAGGTCTGTTCATTAATTTTTGTTAACCCATACAACACACTACAAATGACAAAGAAGAAAATAGGTAGAATCCTACCAGATTGCAAGCTGACGATACTATCATGCAGCCAAGCCTCCAGAAATGCAGAATGCTAACATACACAAGCAATCTCCAGAACCTTTCAGAACAGAATTATTTCCTTAAAACCAGATTGATTTTAAAAGCTTCCATTGTTTTTCTTTTATAGATTTAAAATAAACTTTCATGGTGATACCTAGAAAAGGGTCATGCGAAATATTATCTTAATCAGTTTCCAGGTGGTAGGATTTTGCTTATCCGATAAAGAAGCTCTAACATGAAATGTAACTTTTAAATCCATAATTATGTGGATTATGTTTGTTTTATTATTATGGTTATTATTTTTACTATTGTTAATATTATTATCATTATTATTATATATATTTATTATTTAATTTACGGATATTTGCATTCTAAGTAAGTTAATTTCATTCAGCAAGCAAAATATATCTAACTAAAACATATACATAATTGAAATCTAATGCAATTAGCAAGCAACATTACCTACATGAATTTCTTTCAATGGGCTTCCATGTACCCACAGGCCTTGGTGCGTAAAGCATGATATCATATCTCACCTTACCTGATGCTTTCAATCGCTCTCTCTGCCAGAGGTGGGTGTTCTTCTCATCCAGCACACTTACTACAAAAAATTAACCTACACCTACAATCATAAATACTTACAACAGTATCACATTTTTCCAATGAAATAGTTATCAAAATAATGGGAATGTGATATTCTTCCCCATCAAAATTCAACACAGTTCCTCTGCTGACAAAAAATTCTAAACATTCATTTGCATATAATCATCCATAAATTATGCACTATAGCAAAAGTTGCGTTCATTTCATACATTAATATATCAAAGCATGTATCATAAATAAAAAATATATACAAGCATCATTATGTTGAATATTCAAATGTTCTTATAAATATCAATTTTTAAACAAATGGAAATTATCTTTTCTTTTCTGCCAAATCTACCTATGTAGCATTCTTTTCTGAGTAGAAATACCACTGGAATCTACACTGTTCAATAGTTCTTTTGTTGTTCTATATCCCAAATTTTTGATGGATCGAACATCAATGAGCTACGGGTTCGACGTATGCGAATGTGAATAATGAAATATTAGTCACATATTTATGGAGGGACACATGGAAAGTACTATGGTTCTTGGATAAATTAGGTAGCAGGGCTAGCTCATATATATTTAGGACTAATTTGGCAATGATCTCAAATGGAACTTTGAATTTGGGACTAATTTTTAATGGACCTTTGCGGAACTCTTAATAGGTTTACCTCTCAAAATATTTTATCATTAACAACACTATCAACATAGCTTTCCTATCATACTGTGAATTCTTTGAAGCACTAGCAGATTTTTTTTAGCCAGACCTCCATAGTATCTGATCTTATCATACTTGATCATCCAATTATCTCAAATCATAAAGTATTCATACTTACGCCTATATAGTCTTTTAAACAAAATTATGCCCAACCTAGCATGAGTTCACAATATAGCAATTTTACTTGATTGACCCTCTTGGTCTTAGAAAAGAGAAAATATTGGTTGATTGAATAGGTTGGTCTAGATCCATACTCGGTTTGTCCATCAATCTACAACATATTTATTGACCCACTTGGTCTGTTTAACATTCTCTGGATTAAAGTCAAATTACGCTCAAGACATTATCAAAACATGTAAAGGAGCTACTTGTAGGTGTCAGCTTATTTCCCTTTAAGATAGAGTATTTTGGAACCCAAAGGACATTGGTTGGCTGAGTAGGTTATACTAGACCCTAACTCGGTATGCCACCTATTTGATATAATCCCATGCTTTTCCAATATACCCCTCAAATTTCTAATTAATAAGATTATTACTGGCTCTTTTCGATAAAATTTAAATTGTCATATCATTTTCTCATAGAAGGATGTGGTTACCTACAGATACTTAAATCTTAAGAGGATCATCTTCAGCTGATTCTCTTTTGTCTACTCTTTTAGTTCATCGAATAGCATAATGATCTTCTACTCCATAGACATAACACACATTTGGGTCTCTATTCTTTCCTCTTTCCCCATCCTCGTTCCATTTAGCATCATTCTTTTCTATTTCCAGAGTCATAGTTCTTTGTGCAGCTTTCTTTGGAAAGTTTCTCCTGTTCTATTGTCCTTTGTAACCCTGATATCTCCCTTTATTCCTATTATATTTTCTGTATTGGTTACACTCTTTGCTTCTCTTATACTGATCCCTTCCTTTAACGGGTTTCGGGTAACTTCTCTTCTTAGCTTCATCCTTTTAAATTTTTTAGAAGTAAGCCTTTTCATTTTTTGGCTTATCTCTTTATAGCGTGCAACATTAAAAGATTCTTCCAAGTTTTTAGGTTTGCCCTGACCAATATATTTCCTAATTCTGGGGTGTAAATCCAATATAAATTTATGGGCTTTAAATTCCTCATGTTATCATATTCTAGTGCATATTTTAGAAGTTGGACAAATCTTTGATAATATTCAATTGCTGGCATATTCTCCTGGTGCAAGTTGGTGAATTCGACATACTTATCAATGTAGAATTGTGGTGTAAGGAATCAATCCTTAAATTCCCTCTCAAATACATCCCAAGGGATGTCAACAACTTCCTTCTAACTGGTTTTCTTGTAAGTGGTCCACCAATCTCTGGTCGGACCTATTAAATGTGCCACTTCCCATGTAGTTTTGGATTCTGCACAAAACTACTAGATTGGGAAGTACCCTTCAGCTTCACTTAACTAATTAACAGTTGCTTCACCATCTCTCTTTCCATCAAACTTGGAAATATCTAACTTTATAATTTCTTTCTATAATTCTATGTCGACCTTCCTTCTTGAATATCCCTCAAGAAATTCACTTATTCTTTCTGACTCCTTACTTTTAGTTAGATTCTCAATTACCTTTTGCTACTGAGCAATAATCTCCCATTGTTGAAACATATGTGCTCTTTGTTGTTCCATGTGCTCACTCATTTGAGCCCTTTGCATTTCCATTTGCTCCCTTTGTTGATTCAGTTGTTCTTACATTAGTTGAATCATTCTTGTCATGTTCTCATACTAAATAACCCTTGCTGCTACTAGATCCTTTTATTTTCTTAGAACACATAGAGGTACTTCAATTTTTTGTACTTGTTCTAAATCCCTCATGAGTCATCTTAGTCCATTTCTTGGTACTTATGTAATCTCCTCTTATAGATTATTACTTTCTCTTTTTGAGGTCCTCACCATATCTGGTGATAAAAGAGCTATGTCAATTCAATAAATCATATGTTTGTAACCCCAGGTTTTCACAACTTAGGCTCTGATACCAACTGTAACAACCCAAGTCTAACTCTCTTATTTTTTTAAATTACAAATGCAAAATTATTACTTTTTATAAAAACAAATTCACAATTGACATATTTGCACCCAACTTTATATTAGTACATAGGCATAAGGTTTCACACCCGAGATATAAACACCACTGCATATGGAATCACGAGTGCTTGGGATTGGTCAATTTACCATAATAGACTGACATATTTTGAGACCTACCTTCCCATTCTTGAGTTCCAGGTTCTCGACAAGGGGTTATCCTTCCAGGGCCCATAACACCTGCAAGGGTGGACACATATTCTCCTCGTCTCATAGCATGGAGAATGTTGGTCTACGATCCTATTTTTGTCCTAACAGTCCACCGATCTTATATTTATTTTGATCAATATTTTAAGCCTATGCTAGAGATAGCATATTATGCCTAGTACCTGATAACGGACCTTCAACTAAGGTGCTATTAGGGCCCACCAATTCCTTGGCATTAGGTCTAGGTATCTCAGTTCATATCCTAGTTGACGGTAATGTTTCCCATACCATCTACCGTTGGACCTTCCAACCCCAAGGACCAACTCTCTAGTCTTGAGTTTTGTTGGCTATTCCACAATTAGAATATAATTTGTGAGAACCCTCATGTAATACCTCATATGATAACCTAGAACGATGTCCCATACCATCGTTCGTTAATATCAATAGTATAAGATCCACTGATTCTTCTAAATTTACTAGAGAACAATTATCTCCAAATCACAATAGCCACCACTGTGAACTATTAGAGTTTGTGTGGATGACATCCTTCTCACTGTCATCAAATTTATGTTAAACCATCCTACTCTATAGGTCTTGTTTCTTCAGATAGTTGACATCCTTCATGATGTATTGTTTGCATCGTATGTTTCTAAGTTTAGCCAATACAAAATATTTTCAAGTTTATCAAGGTTTACAACTTTGAATCTCATATAATGGTTTATTCTATGAGTAAACAATATATTATAATACATTATATAATCATTACCAAGTGTCTATATAAAATCCATCTAAAAATCATTAAAAATTTAATACTTTTAATTTATTTAACATTTAATTTATTTAACATTGATGTAGGATATAATCAAAGCATTACATAAAATAATATAAAATAATTTAATATCAACTTTAAGAGCAAATATGATTTTTAAATAATAATATGACATTTTTAAAGCATTAAATAATCCACCCACTTAACAACAAGATCATAATAAGATAATGGAGTATGCAAGTAAATGCATAGAGCTAAACCAACAAGCATATGAAGAACATAATGAGAAACAAAACTTGAGTGGTTTTGGAAATAACACTAATCAACAAGAGAATAGTCTCAATCAAGAAAAAGAAAATAATTATGAATAAGGTAACCATAAGATGAAAATAAATATGATTGAAAATAATATAAATCTAGATACCAAGACACAACAACAAAATGTGATTGCAATCAACACAAATAATACATACGATAATTTGGAAGTTGAAGAAGAAATATTAGTAGATGATGCTAAAATGGTAGAGGATACCCCATCCACTCAAATGGACTCAAAATAGGAGAAGGATCATATTGAAGGAGTTTGAGGGTTTAAAATCAAAGAAATAGAGGGATGGAAAGGATTAGATCAAGTTTTAAATTCAAAGAACGAAACTAAACAATTTGAGGAACAAAATGATCTAAGTATAATAGAAAAATCAAAGCATTCTAACGAGGGTATAAAAACAATATTCAATAAAATACTAGAGTTGGGTAAAACATCTCAATCAACAGCAAAAGAATCTTTGATAGGATGTAATCAAATGGGAGAGAATGATCCTCCTGGAAAACATACAAAAATACAAAGAATACAGGTAATTATGGGAAAAGAAAGCAAGGAAGACCCCCCAAACAAGAAGAAAAAAAGTACCAGAGAATAGGGGACAAGAATTAGATCCAAATGAAGAATGTATGGTTAAGGGTAAAATCCCATCAAACAAAACCAAAAAATGAAAATCCTTTCTTGGAATGTGTGGGGGCTAAATTCCCTTGGGAAAAGAAGAATTGTTAGAGATCTACTCATGGAAGTAAAACTTGATATTGTTTATCTTCAAGAATCTAAAATTGACACAAAAAAACTTGAAATTATTCTGAAAGAGTTTTGGCCTAATGTTGTATGGATCATAAGCCCAACACAAGAAACTGTTGGAGGTATTTGCATCTTTTGGGACTGAATGAATTTTGAGGGTACTTTAATTGATCAAGAAGAGATTTTGCACAATCAAATTGAAGAACAAAAAAACTAACTTATGTTGGGTAATGACAGGGTTTTATGCTCAAAATGATGATCGTGAGAGATTCCATCTATGGAATAAGCTATCTTCTTAGAGGAGTCTTTGCATTAATTTGCATTGGATGGTTTTGGGTGACTTCAATACAGTCTTAAGAACAAAGAAAAAAAATAGAGGGAGGATTAAAATCACTCAATGTATGCAATATTTTAATGATTTTATTTAGAATAATAAGTTAATTGACCTGGATATGTGTAAAGGTAAGTTTACATGGACAGATGGGGGATAATCACATTCAAAGACACCTAGATAGAGTTATTATTTTTGACAAATGGATAAATATAAATAGTATTTATAGACTTACATGTATGCCAAAAATAGGATCATATCACAATCCCCTCTTTATGGATATGGAAAATGAGGGGAAGTAGGGAGGAGCACCCTTTAGGTATGAGCTCATGTGGAATATGCACCCAGACATTACAAATAAAATTCAATATTGGTAGCAGGAGGAGGTTCAAGGATCAACAATATACAAAGTTACCAAAAAATTAAAGAACATCAAGTATCGAATCAAAATTTAGAATAAAGAGGTTTTTGGTAACATCAATTTAAGAAAACAACATCTTAAAAAGGATATCCAAGATATAGAGGAAACAATGGATAGGGAAGGTAGAAAACTAGAGTGGCATGAAAAGGAAAAAAAACTCCTCATAGAGTATCATAATACCATTGCTCAAGAGGAAATTCATTGGAAACATAAATCAAGAGTTTTGTGGCTCAAGGTGATAAAAACACTAAATTCTTCCATGTTTCGACTATGAGTCTTAGGAACAATAATAAAATCCTCTACCTTATGGAGGAATATGGAAGAAAGTATGAGGATTTAAATGATATTAAAAATTTGGCCATTACTTTCTTTCAGAACCTTATTAGCAAAGAATCAACAGAGTGCGACATGGAAAAAGAAAGCATCATTAACAATGTTTCCAAAGGAGTTAATGATAGCATGAATGAATATCTATGCAAGGTAATCTCTAAGAAGGAAATTAAAAGAGTTTTTTTTCTCTATGGGAGCATCTAAGGATACGGGTCCAGATGGTTTTCCACCAGGTTCTTTTCAACATCATTGGGATATTGTTGGAGAAGATGTAGTCAATGCAATCCAAGAAGCCCAAGAATCTGGTAAGTTGCTGAAAGAATGAAATAATACCTTCCTTGATCTAATTTCCAAGAAATATGGGGCAGATAAATTGCAGGACTTCAGACCAATCAGCCTATGTAATACAATTTACAAAAAATTTACTGAAGTTTTTATCAATTGGTTGAAAAACATTATCCCATCAATCACTAATGAAGATCAAGGAGGTTATGTGGCAGTTAAGCACATTACTGAAATCATCATTTTAATTTATAAAACAACACACTCTCTTCAAATGAGGAAAGGGTCAGGCATGTTCCTTAAGCTGGACGTGAACAAAGCCTATGACAGGGTTTCATGGTCTTTCTTAGATAAAATAATGGAGCGAATGGGTTTCAGTGAAAAATGGAGGGCATGTATTGGTATGTATATTTCTAACCCCCGATTTTCAATCTTGATAAATAGAAAATCTACTAGGTTCTTCCCTTTTAGCAGAGAAATCAGGCAGGGAGATCCGTTGTCTCCATATCTCTTTATCATTATGGCAGATGCCTTGGGAAGAAATTTGAAAAGAAAGAGAAAGGATGGTAATATCAAAGGTCTAAAACATTCATCCATTGGTGAAGCTTTATCTCATCAACAGTTTGTGGATGATACTTTATTTCTTGGGAAAGCTACAGAGGAAGAAGCTTTGGAGTTTAAAAAAGTCATTGATTCTTATGAAAAAGCTACAGCCCAAAAAAAAAATTATGAAAAAAGTAGAATTATGTTTTTAAACACAGAGGAGAGTATAGGAGATCAAATAGTTAAAGTGTTGGATTGTAAGAAGGAAAATTTCCCTATCACCTATCTTGGTTTACCTTTGTTTATAGGCAAGATGAAATATGAACTTTGGAATCCAATTATTGATAAATTTAATAGGAAACTTTAAGGTTGGAAGGGATCTTTGTTATCCTCTGCTGGGAAAGCACAACTCATAAAATACACACTTTAAAGATTTCCTATTTATTTCATGTCTTTACTATGGATGTCAAGGAAAGTGGAAGAGACTTTAGACTGACTATAAAAAAATTTCTATTGGGATGGCACTGAATGCAAAAAATGTATACATCTGGTAGCCTGGGATACCTGTTGCCAGCCTTTACAAAATGGGGGTCTTGGTTTGAGGAAGTTGAGAGATCTAAATAGAGCCCTTCTAGCTAAACATGGTTGGAGGCTTTGCACTGGAGCATCAGGGAAATGGGCTAGCATTATCCAAAACAAATAATTGGAAGGTAGAAACCACTTTATCAGTTGTTCTAATCCTCCACGTGGGTCTATTTTTTGGAAAAATATAATCAATAGCAGGAAATTTCTATGGCAAGATCTAAAATGGAGAGTAGGTAGGGAAGACAAAATTGACTTTTGGAAAGACCCTTGGATTCAAGAGGAGCCTTTAGCAAACTACAAAAAGTTCAAATATATTAAAGAACATTTAACCATAACCTATGGTAAGAAAATTAATGGTTACATTCATAGGGTGGGTGATTTTTAGGAGTGGAAAATTGTGCAAGAAGATATGCAAGGCTCGGGGGTAAAGATCTGCAAAACCTCCTAAGGAGTTATTATTTAGGTAGAGGTTTAGAGGAGGATCAGATAATTTTGGGAAGAAACCAGCAAGGCCGGTACTTAGTGAAGGATGGATATAGAGTCTTGGGAAAAGTAACCTCAGAGAAACCCGAGCTTAAAATAATTTGGAAGCTAAACATCATATTTAAGGTTGTTATATTTTTTGGAATTCCATTCTCAATAAGATCCTTACAAAATACAATATGTTCAAAAGAGGAATTATGGTTCCAACTGTTTGTATCTTATGTAACAAAGAAGATGAGTGTGTGAACCACCTATTTGGAACTTGTGATTTTTTTTTTTGATATCCTAAATATGTTATTGAGAGAAGTTAATATTTCTTGGGTCATTCCAGATTCTCTAATCAAGATTTGGAAATAGTGGCACTTAGGAAGCAGTATTTTTTGGCAAAAATGCATTCCACATATTTGTTGGGGGATTTGGTTGGAAATAAACAGATGAGTGTTCAAAAATAAAACCAAAGGAATAATTGGGGTTTATGTCAGGATAAAAATAACCCTATTGTAGGATTGTATTAAAAACATTTTTGGCCAGGAAAATCTTGCAATGATCCTATATAGATAAAAAGATATCTTAAATATAGAAAAAATCAATAAGGTGAGACTAGATACCAGATGGGAACATCCCCACTAAGATTGGGTAAAAATTAACTTCGATGGAGCTGCAAAAGGTAACCCAAGTCATGCTGGTGGTGGGGGCCTTATTAGAAATTACAAAGGTCAGGTAGTGGCTGCATATGCTAAGGATCTAGGAATTACCACAAATCACCAATCTGAAGAAAGGTCAATGCTTACAGGCCTCCAAATTATAGTGAAGTTGGGTTTTAGGAGAATTGTTCTTGAGGGGGATTCCAAGAATATTATAACTTCCCTTAAAAAATGGGAGTTAAATAATTCTAGAATTTTCCAAATAATTATAGATGCAAGGACTATTTTGGAAAACCTATAAGAAATTCAAGTTAAACATATTTATAGAGAGGGAAACAAAGTTGCCAAAAAAATGGTGAATACGGCATTTAAATTTGAGAATTTCAAGGTCTGGTCTTATGCTCCCATGGATTTGGAAGAGATTATAAGAATTGATAATGAAGCTAGTAGATAAAGAGGGTAGAGCAAAGATAAATATTTATTGGGATCATGCAATGAAGGATTTGAGCACACCAAATTACATTATTGTTAGCGGTTTCTTTATCACTTATGTAAAGCATTAAGCACTACATCAACTACATTAAATAGAAGGATAGTGGGAGGAATATTATTTCAACTTCTCCATCAACAGGTTTAGCCCAGTTTTGTTTTTAAACTAAGATATGGCTATCTTGCATTTGTATGATCTTCTCTTATTTTTTCTTGTATATCTTTCGAGCTCTGTGTAAAGGGTCGGGGACTTTCAACCCCATTTTTTTATCAATACAAAAAAAATAATCCACCCACTTTATAATCCAAGAGTGACTAAGTCATTTTAAGAAAAAAATCTCACTAAAGTTTCAAGACTCAAACTTAAAAATAAAACATTAAATCTAGAGTTCTTATAATCCTTTATCAAATAATTATACCTGATATAAAACTTGTCTAAATAATTTTCTTCAAGTTATGACACATATATTTAAAGTATTCTATTCTTGGAAACACTCTCTCATGGAAAGCAATCAGTTTTACACGCATACCCGCATACCTAGAAGTTGAAACTTCTTAAGGGCTTCCTAAAACTTATATTGCTATTACGAATACCTAATATTTTTTTATGAAAAATAATTTGAAAAAACATGTATTAAAACAAAGATCATTTACAAGTTGGGATGAGACTTTTCCCAGCCTTAGTCAGATAGAACACATGTTTACAATAGTAAAAGAAGATTTGCATTGAAGCCAAATCTCTTAAACCATATTTCTACAATGACTGTTCATTTGTTTACAACTATAAAAGAAGATCTACATTGAAACATAAATATCCTAAACAGTATTTCTAGAATGGTTATCCAAATTAGCTAAGCACTGGATTTTCTCACCAACCTACCTAATCATCTCATCCTCAATAGCCATGTCACTATGCCACTGAACCCCTACCTCCTTCTCAGTACCCATCTTAGCTAGGAAGTCTGCCACTTTATTTAGATCTCTACTCACATAAAATGGAATCACATCATCTAATTCCCTCCATAATTCCTTAATTTGAGTGACAAGAATCCTCAACCTCCATGTTTTCAAAGCAAAGTTCCTCATGCAATCTAGAGTTCCAACCATTATTTGAGAATCTGATTCTAGGATTATCCTCCTGTGACCTTGTTTTATTGCCCAAATAGAAGCAGATTTGATATCTAAGGCTTCTGCTTCATTGTTTGTGTCTCTTTCCAAGCCTTGCAATTCCCAATAGAGCACTGTTCCAACATGATTCTGACAAACCACTCCAATTCTAGCTCTACCCAGATTGCCTTTTGCAGGTCCATCAGTATTAATTTTAATCGAACCTTCTAGGGGTGGTTTCCAAATAGCTCTATTTTATCCCTCTTGCATTTGAACTTCATATTCCATTGCCCCAATAACAACCTGAGTTTCCTCTTTAGCATAGACTGCCACAGTTTCTGTGACTTTGCTCCAAATGACCTGCCAAACTCCATCTAAAGAAGAAAAAGTTTCTCTAAAAATTCTAGCATTTCTATCCAACCACACTTGCCACAAAATAAAGTTTAATCCAAGCTCCCAACCAATACAAAGAGCTTTAGATTTAAATCTACCCCTCTTTCATCTTTCCCAAATATTAATCTGGTTCAAATCACCATTAACTTGAATTTTATAATATAAAAACCATCTCTCCCAAATCTGGCACATGAATGGGAACTCAAACATCAAGTGATCAGTTGTTTCCTCGCTCTTGTAGCATAAAACACATTGATATGGACCAATTATTCCCCTACATATGATATTATCAAAAGTAAGAATTCCATTATGCATGAACTGCCAGGAAAAAAAGTTTACTTTTGGCCAACCCTTGGACTGACAAATATTTCTCCAATCATCAACCTGATATGTACGAGGAGGAGGCTTTGGAAGGATCTTATCATATCCGTCCTTCACTATGTAGACACCAAGGCTTCCATAGCCCCAAGCTAATTCATCCTCCTCATCTCTACCTATGAGAAATATTTTTGCCAATATTTTAGTCATGATGGGTGTCAAATCCGGAGGGATTGAAATTGGCCACTCATCCAACTTCTTAAACTGCTTAAACTTATAATCCCCCAGCTAACTAGTGTTGAAATAACTTTCAATTTGGACCCATACCCTGGTTTCTATGGTTGTTTTTATTGGTTGCAATTCAAGAAATTCAACAATGATAGGTGGGTATTGATCCCATGAATCTATCCAAAATCATGCCTTCTCCCCTCTCCCTACTTTCCAAAATAATCTCTTTTACTACCTGAGATCCTAACTTGAGAGCCTACCACACTAAGGATCCATTACCATCCAAAGGGAAATGACCCACCTCATTTGGGTTTACATGTCCCAAATATTTACTAGTTAAGATTCTACTAAATAAACAAGTTGGTTGGGAAATCCACCTCCAATAAAGCTTTCCAGCCAAAGCTTTATTATTTAACTTTGATCTTCTCAGTCCCAAACCTCCTTTTACCTTGGGTTGGCTTACTTTATCCCAACCTACTAAGGCCCATTTCCTCTCTCCTTTTACTCCTTCCCATAAAAATTTTCTAGCCATCTTGTCCAAATCTTTCCATATGGTATGTGGGGCAGCAAGGATAGAAAATTTATAAATTGGCATGGCTTGAATGACTAACTATAAAAAAGTTAATCTACCCCCATAGCTTAACCATTTGTGAGACCAATGATTAATTTTGTCCTTGATACAATCCAAAATATTCCTCTAGATATCTATTTTTAGTTTTTTAAAATGCAAATGGACCCCCAAGTATACCACTGGGAGATAAGTCCTTGTGAATCCCAAGATCTCTAAAATTCTATCCTGAAGCCTTTGATCAAGATTGAAAAAGACCACTTTGGATTTTTTTATCATTTATGACTTGGTTTGTAGCCCTAAGGTAGACATTAAGTGTATCTCTAATCATTCTTGCTTCCCTAAATCTGGCCACTCCCACCAATCATGTGTCATCCACAAACTATAGGTGAGTCAAAACTTCCTCACCCACCTTGATACCTGTTAGCAAACCTTTTTGTATTCTCCTCAAGATGAGTCTACCCAATCCTTCAGCCAATATGAGAAAAAGATAGGGAGAGCAAGAATCTCCTTGACGAAGGCCTCGAGTAGCTCCAAACGGTTGCAAGGGAAGACCCTTGATTAACACTGAGTATGTCGGAGTAGAAACACAACTCATGACCCATTCTATCCAATCCTGAGAGAAACCAAAGGCTGCCATCATCTTTGACAAGAAGCTCCACTCCACCCTATCATAAGCCTTTGACATATATAATTTTATGAACATTCCTCTATTACCAAATGTTTGCATTGAATGGATTGCCTCCTGAGCTAGAACCACACCATCCAATATCTTCCCGCCCTCTATAAAACCCCCTTGCTCCGAGGAGATAATGTTATGTAGAAGAGGTTTTAGCCGCTCAACCATTACCTTTGTGATTATTTTATATATGACATTGCATAAGGCAATAGGTCTATAATCTAAAATATGTACCCCCTCCTCCCCTTTTGGAATTAAGGTAATGAAAGTATGATTTAATTCTTTAAGCATTCTTTTACTACCTTTGGACTCCTCTATAACAACCATTACATCCTCCTCCAAGTTATCCCAAAAGGCCTAAAAAAAATCAATTGGAAAGCCATCTGGACCTAGTGTTTTTTTGATGCTCATTCCAAAGACTACATTCTTTAGTTCCTCTTTATCAATGGGTTTAAGTAGGTATGATTTTCTTCTTCACAGATAACAGAGGGTATGACAACAATAACTTCTTTTTGAGCCTCTTCATCTTGCACCGTACTTTCCTTAAATAGTTTAGAAAAATAATCCATTGAATGGAAATGCATACCTGGAATTGTATCAAAGGAGTGTCCGTTCTCATCTTGAAGAGCTTCCATGTTGTTCATCTGTCTCCTAGCACAAGCAATCCGATGGAAAAATTTGGTATTTTTATCACCTTCTAATAACCAAGTGGTTCTTGCTCTCTATTTCTAGTAGGTCTCCTCTTGGTTGTCAATGTCCTCAACTGCTTTATGCAATGCATCATCCTCTTCTTTGATATGCTCTATAATTGTTCCTTCCCTAATTACCAATACCTAATATTAAATTTTAATATCTTAAATTTTCATTTTCTATAAACTTAATATTCTTGGAATTCAAATCAAACAACTATCTGCTTGTTGTGGTGCAGTGGTAAATGCCCTCGATGTTGGTAGAGTCTGACCCAAGTTACTTTCCCCTTGTCTCCATCCTACAGATATATGGTATAGTTAGAAATGTCCTATGTGCTAGTAGAGGTCGACAAGGCTCCATTCCTCCTATGCCCAACCTGTTGAAAGTGGCACCTCGAAAGGGGTGTTTTCCACTATAAATTAGTTTTTACCCAGGTGTTGTAGGTGAGTTGGAGAGGAGAGGGTAATCCTCCAAGGGAGGTCCCAAGTTCAAATCTCCACCCTACCAAAAAGCTGAATTGGGTATCCAAAATCCAATTGATAATGTTGGTGCGGGCAGGGTCGGGTGTGACTCCTGGGTGACTTTGACGGTGTAGAACCCCATGTTCATGATCTCTCATACCAAGGTAGCCACATAAGGGGTTTTTCACTTTAAAAAAATAAAACAACAATTTAAAATTTAAATCAAACAACAATTTAAAATTCAAATCAAACAACAATTTCATAATACTTTTAGCAATCTTCCAATTTTCATAAATGTCAGTATCTAAATTTATTGTAATCTAACTACATTTATTCACCAAAAAATTATTGGAAACTACCTATCCTCAAATTTTATGTACGAGAAAAAAATCATCTATTAACTCGGTTTTCCAAAATCCTAATTCATAGGTAACAAAATCATAATGTTTAATAAAAACCACATTCATTTGACGGCTTTTAATGCTCTATGGTATTCTTCGCATACTTGCTTCAAAACATATAGCATATATGATATTCTCTTGCATTTTTCAGGCACTAAAACATAATCACATTTAATCTTGAACCAAAATCTTATTTTTAATTATCAAAATATTTCAATACTATTAAAACAAGATAATTGTGGTTTTATATTTGTTAATGGAAAATTCATTCGCTTGGCAAAAGATAACTCATTCTAGATTAATCAGAGAGACTTACTGAAAGTCTAAAAAGGTTTATTTGTAGTGTGGTAACTAAGTCTAGGTACTAGAGTTCTATTGCCTCCCTAAATTCATCATTAACGGATAAAAACATGCATTCAAGTTCCATTATTAAATAGGTTTAAACATAGTTATTTACTACAGCCAATTAAATTCTATTTTAACACTCAAATGGTATTTATAAATTTTTCGAACATTCTATATAAAAATAAATTAATTCACGTTGGCTTTTGCCAAGCACATACTAATTATAATAAAGTTTATTATTTCCAAAAGGTATATAGTGTTTCACCAAGATGTTCTGGAACATTCTCGCTTTTAGACTTCAGCACTGCAGATTTGAATATCATGGTGAACACCTTGGTTAAACAAATATTAAATTCCATATTTTTTATATTATTTCAGAAGTCAAGACAGCAACTAACACTATACTTTACAATATGAACTCATGTAAATTGTTCAACTTAAAATGTTAACAAAAATAAAGTACTTACATTACCGAGTTTAAATTATAACTCCAAATAAAAATGTATACTCTTTGAATACAACTTGGCATTCATATATAAAAGAATTAAATTAAATTCCAATAGTCAAATTTAATTAAATCTTTCCTTTTATTTAACATAGGGATTTCTTAAATATTCTTTTGGTTAATTAATACAACTTGATTACACAATCAACACAAACAGTATTACTTTCAATTTAAAAAAAAAATGACTGTCCGAGAACACTTTCCTCATACAAAGACAACACAGCAGGCTTCCCTTAAGAGTTCAAAAATTTGTTATATATTTTTTAAAAATTTTAGAAGACACGGCTTCGAAAATATTTTAAAACAAATTCCTTCTACTCAAAGAAATAAAATAAATAAATTAACACAATTTTTAATGGAGGTAAACACAACCAATTACAAATAGTATCAAAGTCTCATCATGTTCTATAAACAAAAATTATTCAATAGTTTTTTTCATTACAAACTGAAGTACGACACAACAAGGATGCAAAAATCTGGGTTTACTTTCGACGAGCATCACTCTCCTATGGATACTTGGTTTACCATCCACAGATGCCATATTTCATAGATATTTATGTGATAAAACTTCTAGTTCAATTTCTTTTATCCACCTTCCAAGACACCCTCTGAAAAGCATCTGAAACTCATCCAGATTCTTAACATTTTTTCCCACACCGACTGGCAAGGAGATAGTGGGAGAGAATTATTGAATTATTGAGGCCTCAAATGAATGCATTTACTACGTGAAAGGACACAAGACTAGCAAGTAAACAACATACACAGGTAAAAGAAAAGAAATATGCCATAATTTTCCAGAAAATGAAATAGTCACCATTTTTTTATTTTCATAATTGATTTAATAATACGTTTTTAAATCAGTCAAATAAATTTCATTTCAGTTTCTATTTTAAGCCTTCAGAGAAAATAGCATAAAAATAACATGGACTCTACGTTTGGCAATAAGGGGACAATTCAATTTTTAACCCATACAACATATTGCAAATGACAAAGAAGAAAATAGGTAGAAGCCTACCAGATTGCAAGCTGACGATACTATCGTGCAACCAAGCCTCTAGAAATGCAGAATGCTAACATACATAAGCAATCTCTAGAATCTTTCAAAACAGAATTATTTCCTTAAAACCGGATTGATTTGAAAAGCTTCCATTGTTTTTCATTTATAGATTTCAAATAAACTTTCATGGTGACACCTAGAAAAAGGTCATGCGAAAGATTATCTTAATCAGTTGCTAGGTGATAGGATTTTTCTTATCCGATAAAAAAGCTCTAACATGAAATGTAAATTTTAAATCCATAATTATGTGGATTATGTTTGTTTTATTACTATGGTTATTTTATTATTATTTTTAATATTACTATCATTACTATTTTTTTTGGTATAAGGTAGAGGTGGTTATAAGGTCCACAAACCTTTTACATAGTCAAAATGGGATGGTTCTAGCATCAAGCCCGTATAATAAAAATACAAAATGGATCTATCTAAGACCCACATTAAGCCATACTTAGAGTCCACAGTCCTATACTTGTCGCTTGACTATTTAGGATAAAACAAAAACCAAACAACACATAGCACTTACTAATACCACTAGGCTGTTGTACTGTACACTTGTCACCTCCCAGGCCCCAGCAAATGGGATGCATTTTGTACCTCTACCTAATTCCATCTGTCGGATTACTCATCATCAACCCCTTTGATCTCCTGATGCTCTAACATGTTTGATCTTAGCTCTTCTCTAGAAGCCAACACCAATAGTTCTTGAGGGAAGTTATCCTTCCAAATTTGCATCTCCCCAACAGAAACTGCAATATTTGCCATTAGATCCACCACATGGTTCCCTTCTCTAAAGGTGTGTTGGATTCGAGCATTAACCAAATGAGATTTATGAATCTTTGCTTCTAGGATAAGCTCCAAGATGTTCTAGCTGGGGTCTTTATCCTCCTTAATTGCCTTGATTATATTAAGCGAATCCCCTTCAACGATAACTTCCTTATAACCCTCAAATATGGCAATTCTCATTGCCTACATGCAGTCTCGAGCTTCTGCAAAATGATTTGTTTGAGTTCCTAAAGGCTCTGCAAAGGCAAGGACCACTTTTCCTTCCTCATTTCTCAGAACTCCTCCTGCTCCTGTAGCCCCCGAATTTCCTTTGGCTGCCCCGTAAAAATTAAACTTAACCCACTTTTGTGTGGGGGGTATCCACTTGACACCATCTCATGGGTTGGTTGTAATGTCTAGGTCTAGAAGTTCCTCTCCCCAGTTTCGCAAAATCCTCCTTTCCCTTAGAGACATGGTCTCATTTTTGAAGTAGAAAGTTTTCCAGTTTTCTTTCAAAGCTCTGATTATTTTATTACCACATAACCTGGGATCTTTCTTACATCCTTTAAATACTCTCTTATTTCTCTCATTCCATATCCCCCATAAAAAATGGGGTAAGTCGAGCTTCAGAGCCAAGTCAAAAGTTTCACTCGGAAGGGGGAAGCCCACTGTATGCAAAAGTCAGACATGCTATTTGGGCAGAACCAATCTATATGAAATTTGGACAGGATCATTTGGAAGACTGTACAAGAAAATTCACAAGTAAGAAATATATGACTTACAGATTCTATCGCTTTCTCACACAAGATACATCATTACTATCATTACTATTATTATATATATTATTTAATTTATGAACATTTGCATTCTAAGTAAGTTAATTTCATTCAGCAAGTAAAACACATCTAACTAAAATATATGCATAATTGAAATCTAATGCAGTTAGCAAGCATCATGACCTACATGAATTTCCTTCAGTGGTCTTCCATGTACCCACAAGACTCGGTGTGTAAAGCATGACATCATATATCACCTTACCTGACGCTTTCAACCACTGTCTCCACTAGACGTGGGTGTTCTTCTCATACAACACACTTGCTATGGAAAAGTAACCTGCACCTACATTCATAAAAAATTACAACAGTATCACATTCTTCCAATGAAATAGTTATCAAAATAATGGAAATATGATAAATTATCTAAAATTCTGATTCATTTCCTTAAGAAACATAGGGAGAATATAGAGAAATATTGAAAATAAAATCAACTCATTCTAGAAAATTCTTAAGGGATTTTTTTATCATTTATAAATTTCCAATCTTAACCATTCCAACTTTAATACAACCTTATCAAGACTTTAATGACACTCATGAACCATATTCTGGTTCTATGAATTCCATTATACCAAATATAACTATGTCAATATCCAATATTAATAATACCTCAACTTCTAATATATCAACATCCACTTCAACCATAACCATGAGATGGAATATTAGTTAAACACCCATAAGTGTTGCAACCACACATCAAACCTCTATGCATTTAATTGAAGATATATTCCCATCCTTCAATGTTAAGACAAATACCATCCCTCCAACACCTCAAGCAAGTGTTTGGTAATATTTCAATTTTTTTGAACTTAATCAAATATTTCCTCCTACCTAAAGGACCTTAAAAGCAATTCTTGACATCCAATTTTCAACCTTATCTAAAAATTACCTCTTACCTTAGGGATCTTCAGTAGGATTCTTAGCATACCTACTTATGTAGATGCCATCCATCCAATACCTCAAGTAAGTGTTGGATTCAATTTTCTAACTTTATCCAAAGCTTTCATGTCATCTTAGGTATCCTAAATGAAATTCTCAACATGTCTAATTATGCACCAACAAATCAATCAATACATCCTACAAACTCATTCTATGAGATACCTCAACCTTTAATCCCACTTATACCATCCTCTCCTCCTATTTAAAACCCTTTTCTAATGTTAGAAGGGCTTCAATATCTCATAATTCAAATGAAGCAACTGAGTTAGGTAGTCATTATCAAAAAACCTACATCAAGTCAAATATATTCTTATGAAGAACTTATAACCACCCATTATGTCCCACTATAGATAGTATATTCTTTCCATCCAACTTTAAAATTCCTAAATTCAAACTTTATAAAGAAAAGGAGGACATTATAAACCCTCATATTATTTCACATAGCTTGTTGTGACATCATATATGATGAGAGGTTTCTCCTTAAGCTCATTTCTAAAAGGTCAATTATTCCATCCCTTGAGTGGTACTACCAAATACCATGACATTCTATTAAGAACTTTAAAATCTTGGTTGAAATATGTGTATAGTAGTTTTTTGTTTACATTGAAGATAAGGTAACCATTGATGGCTTATAAACAAGACAAGGAATAAATCCTAGCTAAACTTTTTGGAATATATAGGGCCTGAGTGGAGAGATCACAATATATCCATCCATAAAAAATATCTTTTTTATATCTTCATGTTCAAGTTACATGATCAATTATATTAAAAATAGTAGTGTTAAAACATTTGAGAAATATTATATCCTAATACAAATGAGTAGAAAGAGTCATTATAAAAATAGAATAACTAAAACTTAATATTAGGAAATACGATAACCAAAATACTTCTCACAATAATAATAGTAACACTAAAGTTCAATATAATAATAAACATGTTGTTGGTGATGTAGTGAGTCACTCGCAACATCACAAACAATGTAAAATTTGTGCAAAATATTCAAATAATAATTTTAGGTCAACCTAACAACCCAAATCCTTCCCAACCTATATGATACTATTTAATAGACTAAATAAGCACTTAGATGTCATCCTAGAATAACTCCTAAGAGAAAAAATTATAGTGTTTCCTACTATCAAACCCATTGAACCAAGAAGAAATATATTTGATGGTTCAAATCTAATGAGTATTATGCCTTTTACAAGGCCAATAGTCATCAAGCCAATAGGTGTATCCCAAGACCATATTAATAATGTCCAAGTTGTTGTTAATACTAGCTCTAATTTAGCTCCATCATCATTGTCCAACCAAGATCTAGGTATCATTAGAATCCATTTACTTAACAATAAATATAAAGATCTAAATAAAAAAAATGTTAATAATATAAGATATAACAATGTAACTCCTTCCCAAGGTGTCTTTGGTTATGTTAATGTTGGCTTAAAATCTTCCTAAGTCTATGAAGAGAACCTTAGAGTTTAGCCAACTTTGGATGACTAAAATTTCTCTTAGTTCAATATCTCGAGAAGGTCAACTCCTTGGAATACTTATAAAATTAAAATATATATTTAAGATAAAAGTGAGAAATGAAAGGGTTATAAAAGAATAGGGGTTTAAAGAAAATTGCTAAAATATGGATGGGGCACAGCATAACATCACTGGTTACATACTTCACAAGATCCTAACACAACTAACTTTAGATAAAACTTAACAAACTAGCCATTATCAAATACAAAATAGAGCTATTCAATTATATGCTCTAATTATTCCAAAGACTAATGAAAAGAAATCCAATAGTGATCCAAAAAGCAAAACCTGATTTAACAAAATAAACTAATCACAAGTGTAACATAAATAACTTAATGGAGGCCAAACAACTTTTAGTTTCATTAATTGATAGATAATACATAGCATACATCTAGGAAATTGCTACAGAGTTGACCCTTGTTTTGAGGTCTATCTCTATATTTATAGGCTGCTCTTTGAATCTTCCAACATACGATTTACAATATCATTACAGTTATGCTAGACAAATAGCTTGGTAGGAAATGCACCCTTGGGACCTTATCATTTTCATGTTGCACTGGTTCAATTATTTGGATTTCTAATATTGTTGGCTCAGATTTGGTCTTACATTTGAATTCAAATATGCTCTACAATCTGGTCTATGGATTTTCAAGTAACTTTTGTAATTGGTTGGGATACTACAACTTTCTATCAGATATGTCATTTTCAATTTTAATGGTATTGGCTTGGAAAACTGAAAGGCAATAAGGTAGCCATTATTTTGAAAGAGACATTCTAGGGGGAGACATATCAAAGTTGGGCTTGTGACAATACTATGTCTCTTAGTTACTTGGTATCCTATTGAATCAAATCTAGACTTTGGGGTAGTCTAATGATGTTACCGTTGGATAAGTCCTAATTCATCTTCAACTAGTGTTTGGTTTTCTTGGCTTTGTGCACTCTTGGATTAATTGGCATCTCTACATTAAGATTTTTGGTTTTATTTTGCAATAGCACCTTTTGCACATTTTCAAAATTTGGTGTGGAAGTGTTGACGTCATCACCCAAATATGTTTGGGATCATTCCATTCTATCTTTGGGTCAAGGGTGTGTTCTTCGATTAATACTAAAGATGTGTTGCCTTGTCTTTGGATAATTTAGCTTCATTCAACTTGATGTATACTTGAATATTTTTAGACTTTTGAGATGTTGTGTTAATGTCATTGCCAAAAAAATTCCAAAATCATTCCACTTTATCTTTGTGCAATCCCAAAATTTCTTTTGGGACTTAGTTTTTTTTTTTGAGGAAATGCTTAATCGCTTTGAGACTTGTTTTTGGGTTGGGGTACATGTTACTTAGGACTTTAAGCTATCTTCAAGACATATTTCTTCAATGAGACTTAAGCAATATTGTGATGATAAATTTATGAATGAGGATATTTATTTGACCTATATTCATGGTACCTCCTAGATATTTCTACTTGTAGAAACTAAGGATATACAAAGCCTTATCTCATTGGGTATGGTGTTTAAAATTCTAAAACGATGAATGAACTATTGAATTGATGTAATGTAGAGTCATTCTAGGGATGAAGGGTGTGATGGGTTGGTGATATTAAATGGTGTGGAGTAGGATGTGAATGACCATGGGATGAATGGATGTTATTAATGAGGTGATGTGGGGGTGATATGGAAATGGATTATTTTTTTTAAAGGAAGTAAATTACCTTCATTGAACTTTCCAGGTGGCCCCTCTTCTTGAGTTGGTGCTTTTTTCAAATAGCTTCTAATTTGTGTAGATGGTCTTCTTTTGTGCTTCTCCTTTTTATGGCCATTGGTATTCTTCCAGCATGCCTTCCTTAATTTAGATACCTTGTGTTTAGTTTATCCTTGTGGTGTTTAGGTGTCATGTTATGGTTCTGCTATGTTCTCTTCCTACTCTTGTGTACTAAGTATATTTTTACCACCCACTTTTTCTTCTTCATCAGCCTAGATACTCTCTGCTTTCTAAAGTATTTGATAGACCATTTTCCAAGTCTTTAGGGTAGGTTGAAGTTTTCTAATCTCTTCATTTGATTGATTTTAGGTGATAGGTATTTTGTATGAAGGATCTCTATATCTTATAGAAATTTCCTAAAGTTTAGCTTTTATCATAGCCAACTTGCTCAAGAACCCAAGTACTTGGGTCTATTCAATAGGTTCTTGACATTGATTTATTTCTCCTTGATCATTGGCTATTAATTCTATTTGGGCCTGAAGATCTTCTTTGGTATGGAGGTGGAGTTATTCATCCCCAAAATTAGGAAATTTGAAATCTCTAGCTTCTTTTGTTAGGCCCATCATATATATATATTTTTTTGACTACAACCTATTTATCATTTCCCATCCTTGTTGAACTAGTTTATGTTCCTTTATTATGTTTTGGAAATATACATTTTTGCAATTCATTCTTTGTTTGTTATGGATTTTTCTACTAATTCAAACCTCCTTTTGGCTATGCTAATTAAGTCTTTTGCTTACTCTACTTTATCTTGCAAGTTAGCTTGAGTTTGTGCTAGATCTTTCTTTTCAGTTTCTGTGACTCCTATGTTAAAGTGCAAGTAGTCAACAATTGGGTAGGCTCCAAGAGAACTCTAAGGGATTTTTCTCCAACTTTTATTCTTTAGCTATATTAGCATTTCTCAAGAGATACAAGAGACTTGAGTATTTTTCCTTTATTTTTCTAGCTCCTATTGTGTTTTTTGTAGTTGTTCTATCAATACTTGAGTCATATCTTATTTCTCTTGCAATTACTATAGAATTAGAGCCTTCATGATTATCTTTCTTAATATTTGAATCTCATTGTTTAAGGATTTTTTCATGTTTTTTTCTTCCTTTGCCATTGCTTCCCAGCTCTTTGTTTTATCTTCTAGCTTATTGCATTTGTCTCTCAGCCTATCATATTGAGTGTAGATAGTGTAGATATGAGTCTACACACTAAACAAATAATCTGCTAATGGTAGTTGATCAATATCTATTTCTTGTGTTTCTATAAGGTAGTCATCAATCCACATCTATAGAATATCCTTAAAAAAATATGTTTTGCTATTTTAATTAGTATATGTCAATCTAGGAAGATAGAAGCATTTTCAGACACATTGAATAGTCAAATTAAGAGAAAGAGGCTAAGGTATTAAGACTTGGAAATATTTTTTGGATTTTTAAACCTTACTACCATAAAATATCATGGGTCCCAATACAAAATAGCCACAATATTAAAGATAAAAATAATAATAATATGAGTAGGATGAGAAAATTAATATGTATATCAAGGCCTATAAAATATTGAAACAAAAATCAAGTGGCATGAGCTCAATTGGTTAGATTCCTCAACATTTTAAGGAGGAGACCAAGTTTCAAATCTTGCAAAGTGATACATGGATAATATCCAAGCTTTGGTGTAATACCACTATCTGGCGATGATGTAATATGTGTGGGGCTCATTTCAATCCCATATAACCGATTGAAAAAAAGAAAAAAAAATACTAAAATAAAAATTCATTTATATAATTAAATATGAATGCAAATGGCCTAAGTCATTCATAAACTATGCATGAAGAAAACTTACAATATTAATTTCTCAAAACATTGTATATAAGCTTTAATCCAAATTGGATCTCCTTTACAATTAGATAATTAGATTATCATTGGATTGCTTTCTCATGGAGTATTATCTCCATAATATAGCTATAGTAATGTGACTCTTCAAGTACTTGACTATTGCTCTCCATATGACAAGTCCCATGACCTTTGGCTTATCATATTTCCTCTTGCATACTAGACTCTTTAACTTCTCTTACATGGACACTTGACTCTAAGAAACTTGCATACATCTACATGACTCTTACACTTCTACATGCACTCCTAATCTAAGACACTTGTGTACATCCTCACATTACATATTTGCACTCTTACATACATGACACTTGTGCACATTCTCTCAATCTACACTTGCATTCTAACTTACATGACACTTGTGCATTTCTTGCACATTGTACTCTTACATGAAATGTGCATTTCTTGCATATTGAAACTTATATAAAAGGAGAAATATAAATCACACACCTAAACTATAGAATCAACCCTAATTTATTAAATATTTACAATTATACCATGAAGGTACCATGGGGGTACATTAGCATGTACCAAATAATGTACTATCCCTCAACACCCCTTGTATTACATTATTTAGTTATTAAAGACTTTAGTCTTAAATATTGATCTTCATCTTTGTATTCAATATTAAAGTAACCTTGTATTGTTCATGAAACTCTACTTCTATGGAATATTTTTTTATTTGGTGGATGAAGGGGTTTTGAATGGATCCCCAAACCGTTTATAGGAGGGTTTTAAAAGGGACCCCTAACTGTTGTAGCCTAGTTTGTCATCTAGCTCATGCTAGAACTGTGATTATCATCTCTTGAGATTTGAAGGTGAGCACCCACTGATCACAGCCTAGACTAAACATTGGGAGAATCAAACTGCTTTGATTCAACCTCCAGAGAAGGTTGGCTCCTTGTCAACTTAATGAGTGTTGACTCTATTTAGCTCAAATATAGGAAGGTTAAGGATATAAATGATAGGGTTAGAAATGAATGGATTTAATATGGATGGGTGAAGCTAACAACATAGACATCCACATAGTATCCTTTAACAAATGATTTCAGAAAAGCATCCTAGAGGATTAACAACATTCAAAAATTATGCAGTTACGCTATTGAAATGGTGTTTTGCATGTTCACAAAATTATTCCAAATATCTAGAAATATTGATTATCCAATTTCAGTAGAATAAGATCAATACCCTGATTTGACAGAAATAGAATTCTTGATAAACATGTATGCAGAAACAATTAACTCGATCTACTCTAAGTTAGCTTTTCAAATTAACAGAATAGACTAACCATAGCAGCAAGATGAGATAATATCTAAGAATCAAGTCCACCATTCAACACAGGCACAAATTCGAGGTAAACATCCCTTGTAATGCTTTATTCATCAATTTGCAAAGATCTACATAGTGGTGCAAGCAAACACTCTAGAGTCGACCATTTGGAAGGAGGTTGTTGCCCTTATTTATAGGTTTTACAATAGTAATTTTACTCTCAAGCATTATAAGGAAATTTGATTTTCTTGTGGTTTCTCTAACCACTTGTCATTCATGATGCCTACCAACTATGCCCTTCTGGTTCTATTGCAATGACCTTCTGGTTGAGCTCATCATCATCATTGGTGATTCTTGAAATCAATTCCTCTCAACTGAATCTGGTTCAGCAGGATGTTTTGGAAGGTTCTGGGTTGTAACTACTTTCTATTTGGATTCTCTAGCATCAGTTTTAGTTTTTCCTCTACTTCTTAGATTACACATGCAAAATTTCACCAAAAACCTTAAGGGGGTAGAATTTTAATTTTGGTCATAGATCTATCCATCGGATAGTTGTAGTACCACTTCTTGTTTGCGTGATGGCAATGAAGGAAGGAAAGATAACTCTTTCACCCTTATATATTTTCTCCTTTTGTCTTCTTCTAACTTTTGGCTTAATTGTCCTTTCCATTTTCATGGCTTATGCAAAGAAGGAGAGAAAGCATGGCTTTTTGTTCTTCTATATTTTTACTTTTGTTAGTGCTTCTCAATTTTAGCCTTTTCTCGATGCTTTTTTTGCGTGGCTTATGTGAAGATGATCGAGAAGCATGGCTTCTGTGACTTCTTTATTTTCTCTCTTCTTAGCGCTTCTCAACTTTGAGTTCTTTTTAGTATTTTTGGTTATGCACTTGATACAAGGAAGGTTGAGAAGTGTGGTCTTTCTAGACTTCTTACTTTTAGCTCGATTTTAGTGCTTTCTCACTTTCCACCTTTGCATAATATTTTTTAGTTTTTAAGTGCTCTTCATTCCTACATGGTGAGTACAAGGGGAACCGAGAAGCATACCCTTTTCCAGCTTCTCACTTTTGAGCTGATTTTAGTGCTTCTCAGCTTTGGGTGATTTGTAGCACTTTTGCGTCTCCCTTACATACTTAGCCAAATTTTGCAAAATTTTGGCTTAAGTATGAATGTAGCCTTTTTGGCCTACATTATTGGCACCTCCTAGGGAATCTTGCTCACAAGGTTTAAGAACTCAGAGCCTTATTCATTGGGTTTATGGAGTTGATGGGGTGAATGATTTATGGAATGGAAAATAGGGATGAGATGGAAGGTATGATTTGGGATGCATGGAAATGGATGGAGGAGTGGAGTGGGTAGGGATTTGTGAAATGATATGGAGGGAAATGAATGATAAACTTAGACTCAACATCATGGCTCAAAAATTGCTCCTTCATGACTACCAACTTCTTGATTAGAGATAAAACATCTAGTAACTGATAGTCATGAAGAAACTATTTGTGAAGCAAAAAATGATTCTCAATTCTCAAGAGGGTTCCTCTTATAGGTAGCTTCTCAACAATCTTCCATGCCATGAGCATGAGGCTCTATACATGTTCATGCTTTATTTATTTTTTGACTATTGTCATACTACAAAAATTTCATCAAAAATGTGCTTCTGATAGGTCTCTTGTTTAGACCAATTTATTCATTCTACTCTTCTTCTTCGTCTTCTTCTCCTAGGTGAACCACTTTGATCTCTAGTTTTTTGGGGATGATTTCATGAATTTCATCATCTTCTTCATCTTCTTTGACTTCATCATCAATATGCTCTTCCCCTTCTTCATGGTCTTCATCATCAGACCTCATATCCTTCACTTTCCTCTATGGTGACATTGATATCATCATTATCTTCTTCACTAAGTAGTTGGGTAACATGGCTTAGTGCACTCGAGGCTTGTTCCCATATCTTCTTTGGAATTCCTAGCATTAATGATATGTTCCGATGGAGTCTCTGTAAGTTGGACAACCTCTTGTGGGATGGTTCAGAACCATCATTTCCCAATTTAGAGATGACATATTTTACCTCTATCAAGTTCTTGATCAGCTGGATTACTTGTTCCTACTAGATTGGTTTAGTCCACCCTTCTATTTTAGAGTCATCTTGTATGATGGAATCTATACAACTTGATAGTATTGCTTCTCCGATGAATTGATGATCTTCTCCAAAGTAGTCAAGGAATCCTAGTTGCCTAAGGTGGGAGAGTTTGCTCATCATATTGTTAGTCTTCTCCTCCAACCTAGATAGCAATTGTAGACCTTTCCATAGTAACTTATTTTTTTCTAGAATATCTTTGGCTATTCCCTCGGCTATGTACCATTGTTTATTTGAAATGAGTCTGACCATGACTCTAGACTTGGTCTTTGCTAGCCTACAAATATTTTCTGCTGGGGCTATCTTATGTTGAAGCTCATATTTCACTTTTTGAAGGGTATTCCTTGCACTTACTAACTCATTTGTGGCTTCATCTAAAAAGATAAAAATCAGCTTAGCTTCTACACTTTTTACTTTGATCTCTGACCATACCCTTCTTTGAGCTTGTTTTATAGTTTCTTTGGAGAACCCAGTAGGTTTGGCTCTTTCTAACAATAATTGTTGATTTAGCTGGTTGTTCTATTCTATAAGAGCTATTACCTAGGCCTGGAGGCCCTCTACTTGTTCTTTAAAATTAGCTATTTCATGATATTTACATTACCACTCTTTCACCTCATTTCTGAGAGAGTTGGCCAAATCTTCACGTTCTCTGAGAGAAGTCTCCAACTACTCTATTCTTTGTTTTAGCTCTTTATTCTCCTCTCTTCTAACATCTCCTTGCAAGAAGATCGTATCCATATGAGCTTTGGCCATTACCAACTCATCATAAGCTGGTAGTTGCATGATATCTATAGTTTTCTTGACTATCTCATAGTCTTCCAGAGTCATCTCCTTTCTTGGTTTCTTCACTTTTGGAGTGATAGTGTACTTTGTCCTTTTTTTGGACACTGGATCAGTGACTATAGTTTTCCTCTTTCGTGCTACCTCCTCTAAGTATTTTTCCATCTTCTCATTCCACTAGGATGTTGCATTGAATGTTATCTCTTCTATTCTTTGTTGTTGAGCTGCAATAGATTTAGTGGTTGGAATAGATGTAGTGATCAAAGATGACCCCAAACTTATAGGGGTGAGTGGAGAGGTCAAAATAGTGGAATCTTGGTGTGAAGGAGTAGTTATCATGGCCTCTACTGATGTAGGGGGAGGAAGTGGTGTTGTGATTTGTGGATTATTATATATATGATGTGTGATTGGGGGTCTTGTGTTGTATGAAAGTGGGGTTCCAATGGAAACTAATGGATGTTGCATGGATGGAGTTGAGATGGATGTAACAACATGGGGTGATACAAGAGGGGGAACCTCTATTGATGAGACATGAATTTTAGAATGGGAGGGGAGGTTTTCTTGGGAACTTAGAGGTGGAGGATTAGGAGGAGAAGAGATAGAAAATGTACCTGAGTCCCTTGGTGGGGACTGATGTGCATCTTGACCTGTGCTTGATTACTCATTTTATGGAGCTTGAATCTGCTCTTCTTCTGTCCCTCTTTCCTCTCTTTCTTGTTCCTCTTCTTAAGGCATTCCAAAAAGGGTTGCCATAGATTGTGACCTAGAGATATCAGCTATTGATTTCTCTCCTTGAATAGGCTCTTGATCATGTGATTGTGAAGTACTAGGATGCTCTTGTCATTGAGGGGAGGTAGAACATGTGAATCTCACAATATAAGTCCCTAACATGACTTGCTCTTGATTACCTCTATACCTGGGTTCCACATAACCCTCATTATATGCTCCTAGAGCCAATATTTTTGGTCTTTTCTCAATCGGGATAGGTCCTGCGCTACCTAACTCGTTAGGACCCAATCCTCTTCCTTGGTACCCTTGCCTTTGCATTAGGTGAGCACCTAGTCCATATGTTTGTAATTCCCCTATTGGGGATTGGAAAGCAATCTATTTGCCCTTCCCAATGGGGATATCTTCTGTAGTACTCTTAGTCCATTGAGGAGAGGATGGGGGTGTTCGAATGGTAAAAGGCTTCAATCTTGACTTGATGGCCTATTCATTACTTGCCTCCTTTGTTTGTCCAGTAGGCCTCTTGAAGCTTAGTACTAGGAAATTTTTGGTTCCCTACCAGGTGTCGACATGTGAATCATAATAGTCTTCAAACATTCTATCAATTTTTATGGGATATTTGGAGCTTATGGTATCTGTTTCTACCCATATTTTCCAAAATTCAAACAACTTTGCAGAATTCCAAGTTTTTGTTTTCACCAAAGCTTTAACATCATCTTCTATAAAAACATGTGTTGGGTGATTTTTTGGCTCATAATCTACCACCTGATCATAGAAGTCTCTCTAGGGGGTAGTGCCTCCATATGTTGAACATCCCACTCTAATTCAGATCTTTCATCGTTGTTTCTGAATTTCTCGATGTGGGGATGGAGAGTTCTTTTGAACTTATTTATTTTCTTAGAGAATTTGTTTTCTAGGTCATACCTCCATCTATGAGGAAGCTCTACTAAACCCATTTCTCGCATGTATTTGGTAATGCTTTTGTGTTGTCCTTTACCAACCACTATATCACTCACTTTTAGGGGATAGGTGCAGGTGCCCTTCCTGCCCTTGCCCATTCCAAAGATGATGTTAGTATAATCCTTCTAGTGGTAATATTCTAGAGAAAAAATTCGCTCGATGACATAGTGAGGTAGGACAAAAGGTTTCTCAGTGAAACCATATACATGAATGATTGTCCCTTCTATTAAGATATACCAGTCACCTTCCTCTTCGCCCTTCTTCCTCAAAATATCTCTTGCTAATTGGGGAATTCTAGGGATTTCTCCTTTTATCAACTTCAAAGATAGTCCTAGGAATTCTCTATTGAAATTATAAAAAGACTCTCCTTTTCTCAAAGCATTCATCCATTTATAGATGGGTCGAGCGGTTCCATCAGGATTTGCTCTTTGTGTAGGGATGAATGGCAACTCTTCATGGTTAAAGTAGAAGAAAAGCCAAGCCAAATGGGAACAATATCTGAATGAGGACCCCTCCTTCTTTTCTTTCATCTAACTTAGGTATTCTTGGGACTAAACTGCTAAGTATTGAGGCCAATCAAAGAATATTGGGTTGTTTTTGTATCCAGAAGACTCATAATTTTTTGGGTTGGAGATGTAGTGAGTCATAGCTATCTACCAATTGTACACTTGTCTATCAGACTGTAAACCAAAAATTATGGCTAGCATGGAGTAAAGTTTTGGATCTTTGAATTCTTCCAATTTGATGGGGATCGGAGGTAGGGTACTGCCACTCCATGTTTTATCTAACTATCCAACTACCCAGTTTAGAAAATTTCTTCCCCCTTCGGTATGCTTACTTAGGGCGTAATATTGAGCTTGGGCCTTAGTGGAAAATGCTTTGGCTCTTGAGCCTGGTTCTACCCCTGGGGTGAAGGCATTATTGAAGGATTGAGCTTTGAAATGCATCAGGGTTTTGCCCTCGATGCTCTACAATATCTTTTGCTTGGGGTCAAAATTTTTCATGATAGCTTGGATGAGTTTAGGGTATGGATGCATAGAATCACACATGTAAAAATATAGTAATGAACTTACCGCTATCACCTTTGGGTTTGAGGATGATATGCACTTCATGACCCTTTGTTCTACCTCTATCCTCATTTGGGACTTCTCCTTGAAGGTGGTAACCGTATCAACAATTTTTCTTGCATTATCTTGAAAATGACTACTGACTTGGGTTTCCTTAGAAGGGCTCTTCTTGGTGGTAGCAGATGATGATGCCATGGTTCTAGGTGAAATTGAACTACTTCCCTCTAAAATAAAACTCTGAGCTCTTGGTTGCTCTGTAGAAAATTACTCTCCTCTTCCCTTCATACAATTCTCAGAAATCAAATTTTGTAGCAAGAGTAAACTTTGTTGAGTAGTATTGAACATATAGTCATCTCAGTATGTGCGATTTAAATGAGGTGGTTACAATGTTCTTCTACATGTGAACCAATATTGATGCCATTGCTTCCTATGATTGGGTCACCTTTGAGGTTGATGATGCTTCTTGGACACGTATGCACTTCTCATACTTGGGAATATAAAATATAGTGTTGGCTTTGCTTTGGATCATGGGCCCCATATTTATTTTGAGCTTTTCTTGATTGAGTGTAATCCTCCTCGGATATCTCTTTTCTCGTTTATGCAAAAATATTCTTTTCTTGTAATGAGGTGGTGCCACTATGAGCCACGTAGCATGGTTGAATTATGAGATAGTTGGGCATTGTGGCTTGCGAGGGTACTTGCCACCATGGATTAGCCTTTGTCTTTTAGTTACCCTTATCATAAAATAAAGTGCAAAAAGTGAAAATATTTACAAGTTTATGATACATATGATACATAGAGGATAACTCACTATTGGATGTACAACTTGAGGTGATATCCATTCACTAGGATGGGTAGCACCTCTCCTTCTTTATTTTTCAACTGGAAGGTATTTTTCTATTTGATAGATTCTATTTGGAAGGGACCTTCCCAGAATGAGTCAAAATTTTTGTGCTTACCTGGCTTGGCTTTGTCTACATTCCATTTTAAAACCAAGTCACCAACTTTAAACTTTTTGAGTGTGGTTTTCTTGTCGAACCAACCCTTTGTCTATGATAAGTGTCTTTGGAACCTCTGGTAAGATTCCTCCCTCTATTCTTCCAAATGCATCAGTTGAAGCAGTCTTTCATTCACAGGGTCTTCTTTATCAGAATCACTATCATTGATGTATTTCAAAGTTGGCAATTCTAAATGGATTGGTAGCATGACTTCTTTTCCATAGACCAACGTATAGGGAGATGTACCTATAGATTTTTTCATGGTAATTCGATCTACCCATAATACCTGGTTCATCAACAAATGCCAAGATTTCTTATTGTCTTCTAACAATATTTTGAGCATCCTGAGGAGATTTTTATTGCTTGATTCTACTAGGCCATTTCCTTGTGGGTAATAATTTGAATAATTCTTTAATTAAATGCCATATTTTCTAGAAAATTCTATATACTTGGCTCCTATGAAAGTTGGGCCATTATCACTTACCAAAGCTTCGGGGATTCCAAACCTGGTGATCAGAGTTTCAAGGAATTCGAGCACTACATCTTGATCGCACCTCTTGGTTGGTATTGCCTCCACCCATCTAGTGAAATAATCTATGGTAGTTAAGATGTACCTGTGGCCTACTAAAGAATTAGGACTGATCTCTCCTACAAAGTCTAGACCCCACTATTGAAAAGGTTTCTCAACCTGTATTGGTTGTAGAGGCATTGCAACCTTTTTATTTCTACCTGTGTATCTCTGGAATTTGTCACAAGCTCTAGAAATTTTAAAAGTGTCAAAAAAATATTAGGCCAAAAATAACCTGCCCTTATAATTTTTAGTGTAGTAGATCTTCTCGAATAATGGCCTCCAGATGGTCCATCATGAAATTCCTTTAGGACTTTATGCTTTTGATTTTCTCTTATGCATCTTAAGAGAATGCCATCAAGATTTTTTCTATAAAGTTCTCCAAATATGGTATAATGCAAGGCTTGAAGCCTATACCTCCTCCTTTGTGAAGCATTGATATTTTGAGGATAGATCCTAGTCTGGAAGTAACTTGTGAGTTGATCTATCCAATCAGCTTCTTGTGGGAGAGTCTCATCCTCTTGATCTAGCTCATTGATCTGGCATACTACTTCTTCTCATGGATTTGTTGTAGCCACTAATTCTTGATAGAGAGCTCTACCCCTTACCACCTTGGTTGGGTGAATTTCAATGTCAAACTCTTGAATATTTGTAATCCAACCTACTCTTTTCTCACCAAGTTCCCCTTGTAATATGAAAGCTCTTACGTCGGGATGGACTACATAGACCAGTGTTTTGCTCTGAGCTAGATATTGTCTAAAATTTTTAATGACTTCATGACTACAAATATTTGCCTTTCTATGAAGTTGTATTTTACCTAGTATTCATGCAAGGTTTGGCTCCAAAATAAGATAGGATGTTCATTCCCCTATTCATCCTTTTGGGTTAGTACAATGACATAACTCTCTTTAGCGCCATAAGCATAGAGAATGAAGTCTCTATCAAAGTTTGGATTGACTAATATAGGAGCTATGGTGATGGCCTATTTGATCATTTCAAATGCTTGCTTTCTTTTATCAATCCATTTATAATCTACATTCTTTTTTAGCAATTCTGAAATTGGTCTTATAATCTGAGCAAAATCTGAAATGAATTTCCTTACAAAATTAATCTTCCCAAAGAAATATTGCAGAGCCTTCTTGTTCATCGGGAGGGGTAATTCTAGTAGCGCTTTCACTCTATCAGGGTCAATAGACATCCCCTATTTTGATACTACATGCCCTAGCAACTTTCCTTCATGAACTACAAAGATGGACTTCTTAGGATTTAATGATATGCCAAATTCTCTGCATTTCTAGAAAACTTATTCTAAATGACAAAGATGATCCTATATTTCATGTGAGAACACAGTCATATCATCTAAGTATATCAGAATTATTTTTTTGATCAATTTACCAAATGCATAATCCATAGCTCTTTGAAAAGTAGCACCAACATTTGATAGACCAAATGGCATTCTTTGGTAGGTGAAAGTGCCCCACTTTGTTGTAAATGCAGTTTTGTGTTGGTCTTCATTTTTTACCCAAATTTGGTTGTACCTAGAGAAACCATCTAGTAAGGAGAATATTTCTACCCCTACTACCATTTGTAATATTTGGTCCATCTGTGGTAAGGGGTAGTGGTCTTTCAGAGAAGCTTGATTCAGATTCCTGAAATCCACACAAAGGTGAATATCACCATTCTTCTTCCTTACCGGGACTAGATTGGCTACCCAAGTTGAGTGTTTGACTAGGTAAATTATCTTAGCTCTTAGTAGCTTAAGTAATTCCTCCCACATAATTGCTTCAATCTTGGGGTTTACTACCCTTTGCTTTTGTCTGAATGGTCTAGCATTCGGCACTAACTCGATAGTATGTTGGATGACATTTTTGTCGTATACCTTCAAGTCATCATAAGTCCAAGCTATTATATCTTGATACTTGTGGCATAAAGCTCTAAAGCTCTCAATTTCTTCTATAGTACATTAGATACCAAACTTCAACTTTTCTCCATTTTACATCTCAATTTCTTTGTAGATTTGATCATCGACCTTCATTTGCTTTAATATTTTTCCATCTTCATTATTGAATAAGCTCTCTAGAGTAATCAAGCCTTTGGGTATGTGGTTGTTTTTCAACTGAATCATCCCCTTTTGATCAAACTCTTGAACAATCTCACCATTTGAAAGAGCACAATCTGCTTCTTTGATTAAAAAATCTACAATTTGTTCATCATCTTCAAAGACTTGCTAGTAAACCTATTTATCAGGCATAGATGGCCTAAAAACTAGTTTAACTCTCTTATTTTTTGGAGATCCATAATCTATTGAGAGAGAGAAATTAGCTCCCTTAATAGCTAATGCATCTACCAAAGAATTATGTTGTCTAGGGATGACCCATAAATTCAAAGCATCAAAATATTCCATCAGGTCCTAGACTCTATTCCTGTAAGCTTTTAGATAATGATGCTTACTGCTATACTTTTTAGTAACCTGATTTATGATTAGTTATGAGTCACCATAAATGTCTAGCATCTTGATGCCCATCAGTTCTACTTGCATTAACCCTAAATAGAGAGCTTCATACTCTGTAGTATTATTTGTGCAAGACCATGCGAGTCTAAAAGAAAAACTCTTTGTTCCCTCGGATGGAGATTTTAGAACTACACCTGCTCCAACTCCATTTCTGCATTTTGCTCCATCAAAATGCATTGTCCAAATTTTGGACTCTCTTAATGATTGATTGGAGATTGCAAGAATTTTCTTATCTACTTCTGATATTATACTATATGTCCCCAATCCTATCTCTAGCAGAGCTTGATCATTTTGGAAAGGTAGTTGATCATCAACTTCCAAATCCTCTAAGAGTTCTACCAGTTCTGGCTCTTCCATAACTGAGTGATTGTACATTTCTTCTTCTATCTTCTCAATATGGTAAGTGACTAGATTTTTAGGAATCAGTCTTATTCTTCTTCCTTTATGAGGTATCATCATACCATAGTAGTCTAGGTACATGTATCCTCCCATATTGGTGGTAAATTCTCTAGAAATACATAATCCAAAGTAGGGTTCAAGGTCTACCACTACGATCTCTTGTACAATAGTGACTTCAAGAGCTCTGTGCAACCTCATTAATACATATTTTACTACTCCCATAGTTTTCACTAGGGTACCATCTAGTTGTAGAATACCTTGATAAGAGTGGGTGTATTCCATACCCATATCATCACAAATAGCCTTGGGCATTACCATGGTAGATGCTCTAGAGTCAATCATACAGTTATGGATAATCCATCCCTCCATTCTTAAGGAAATATAGAATGGGGGAGGCTTATTTTTCAAAGTAGTAGGTGTTAGTTGTCTCTATTCTAGGGGTTGGTTGAGCATGGTAGCCATATATTTTCCTTGAGATTTCTTGTTAAGAGATGCTTTTAACAAATCAATATGACCAAGGAGGAAAAGAGTATCATAGAGACTTGCTCTTGATGGTGTCTTTTTAAGCTCTTCTACAATGTTAAATTTAGGTTTATCCAAAGGATTTCTCTCTTCCCTTCTATCCATATCTCTGAATCTTCTTCTGTACTATTGGGTAACTTCAATCCTCTACCTTTTAGTGATAGAGGGGAATTGTAGTTTCTCTCTAGCTTCCTCTTTAGAACCTGGTTGTTCTTTATCCTTGTATATTGGTTTTGGTGCAACTTTACCCTTTTCATATCTTTGGGGTGTTAAATCTGTAGCAACTTGAGGAATAGGGAATTTGTCCTTGTTTGATAATGGTTGATCTTTCTTATTCTGAGAAGGAACCTGAAATGATCCCAATTTTTTAGAATCAACTTGTATTGGTTTCTTTCCAGATCTAGTCAATACTGTGACATGTTCTGATTTAGAAGAGCTAGGTTCTTCCTCCTTTTTCTCATGTTGTCTCAGCATATTAATTCTCCCTTTCTGGTTATTTTCTACTTTTTCTATAGCTTGTCGGATATGATGTTGATACATATAACAAGACTCAGGGTCATGTGGATCATTGCAAACCAAGCACCAGATATTAACTAGAGTTATTTCAGGATTTAAATCATATTCTTCTTGATTAGTATTGACCCTTGGTCCTACACTATTGCTTGAACTAGGCTTTTGATATTTATTTATGTAAGGAAATATCCTTGGTTGAGACCTCTCAACTTCTCTCTTCTCTATAGCATTGACCTTGTTGTTGATAGTTTTCAAAGAATTTTGAATATCAAGAAGTATTGAGGAATCCTAATATGGTTATGATGGAAGAGGAGGAAAAGGTACGATAGTAGGTAACTTTGGAGTTGGGCTTGCCGTTGAGAGATGAGTTGCAATAGGAATAGGATTCATGGAAGGAAGAGATGGGACAGAGGGTTGCTGCATGATTTCAGGAGTATATGGAGTAACATGCTTGGAGGGTAATCTTCCAACTAAAATCAAGATGTCTTCAGCGTGAACTATTGCTTGATAAACATTAGGAAATATGGTGATTCTAGATTTTTGAGTTTGCAGACCAATATCTGGCCCTAAAGCTCTGATGTAATATCTGTAAGCTAAGGGAGAAGCAGGTCTAAACTCATTAGGGATTATTTTCCAAGTTCTGCTAAATCTGAGATTAAAATCTAAAACTGATTCTTGTGGGTGTCTCTGAATGATAGTAAACTGAGTCAGGAGTGAGAATGGATCTGTAGACTCATTGAATTCTTCTACAAAAGGACCTACCAAATCGGCCCAATTCTTGATAGAACCATTTTCCAAAGTTCTGAACCAATGCAAAATTTTACCTCTGAAAGAAAGAACCAATAACTTTACAATGACATCTTCATGCCTTATGTTATGAATAACTACCATTGATAATACATCTTGACAATGCTCATACGTTGTTCTTCCAATGCCATCATAGGTAGGGATGGCTTTAATAGCATCTTGGGGAATGTCATGTGAAGCTAGAAATGATAGTGGAGTTGGGGCATCCCAATCTGGATAATTATGTAGAACATCATCCCATTCTTCTACCATATTGGTCTGAGTACTAGAAGAATCTAAAGAAGAGGATGTTGTTGGGATTTCTTCTATGGAAGTTTTAGAGGAAGAGTATCTAGGATACTTAGATCCTGAGAATAGCTCATAGAAATTTGTAGGTTGTTCACTTTTCTTAGTTGCACCTCTAGTGAACATGAAAATTTAAAAGTTAGGATTGAGGCTTTACTGGATTTTATTTTTAGGGAGTCACCAAGTGAATTTACTTTCTCTGCATATGAGGTCAAAATAATTCACTAAATTTTGATTCCTCCGGGTAAAACATATGTGGTGGATTTGTCCCATCGAGCATGCCAAAAATTATTGTAGCCTAGTTTGTCATCTAGCTCATGCTAGAACTATGATTATCATCTCTTGAGATTTGAAGGTGAGCACCCACTGATCACAACCTAGACTAAACATTGGGAGAATCAAACTACTTTGATTCAACCTCCAGAGAAGGTTGGCTCCTTGTCAACTTAATGAGTGTTGACTCTATTTAGCTCAAATATAGGGAGGTTAAGGATAGAAATGATAGGGTTAGAAACAAATAGATTTAATATGGATGGATGAAGCTAACAACATAGACATCCACATAGTATCCTTTAACAAATGATTTCAGAAAAGCATCCTAGAGGATTAACAACATTCAAAAATTATGCAGTTACACTATTGAAATGGTGTTTTGCATATTCACAGAATTATTCCAAATATCTAGAAATATTGATTATCCAATTTCAGTAGAATAATATCAATACCCTGATTTGATAGAAATAGAATTCTCGATAAACATGTATGCAAAAACAATTAACTCAATCTACTCTAAGTTAGCTTTTCAAATTAATATAATAGACTAACCATAGCAGTAAGATGAGATAATATCTAAGAATCAAGTCCACCATTCAACACAGGCACAAATTTGAGGTAAACATCCCTTGTAATGCTTTATTCATCAATTTGCAAAGATCTACATAGTGGTGCAAGCAAACACTCAAGATCTAACCATTTGGAAGGAGGTTGCTGCCCTTATTTATAGGTTTTACAATAGTCATTTTACTCTCAAGCATTATAGGGAAATTTTATTTTCTTATGGTTTCTCTAACCACTTGCCATTCATGATGCTCACCAACTATGCCCTCTTGGTTCTATTGCAATGACCTTCTGGTTGAGCTCATCATCATCATTGGTGATTCTTGAAATCAATTCCTCTCCACCGATCTCTCAATTGAATCTGGTTTAGTAGGATGTTTCTGGAAGGTTCTAGGTTGTAACTACTTTCTGTTCGGCTTCTCTGGCATCAGTTTTAGATTTTTCCCTACTTCTTAGATTACACATGCAAAATTTCACCAAAAACCCTTAAGGGAGGTAGAAGTTTAATTTTGGTCATAGATCTATCCATCGGATGGCTAGAGTACCACTTCTTGTTTGCATGATGGCAATGAAGGAAGGAGAGAAATCGTAGCTTTTCACTCTTCCATATTTTTTCCTTTTGTCAACGCTTCTCAATTTTGGCCTTTTCTTGATGCTTCTTAATTTTGGCCTTTTCTTGATGCTTCTTAATTTTGGTCTTTTCGTGATGCTTTCCCTTTTGCACGGCTCATGCGAAGGAGGAAAAGCGTGGCTTTTCATTCTATCTTTTTGCCTTTTGTCAGCGCTTCTCAATTTTAGCCTTTTCTCGGTGCTTTCCGGTTTGCATGGCTTATGTGAAGATGATCGAGAAGCGCGGCTTCTGTGACTTCTTTATTTTTCTCTCTTCTTAGCGCTTCTCAGCTTTGGGATTTTTCCAGCATTTTTTGGCTACGCACTTGATACAAGGAAGGTTGAGAAGCATGGTCTTTCTAGACTTCTTACTTTTAGCTCGATTTCAGTGCTTTCTCACTTTCCACCTTTGCGCAACGCTTTTCAGTTTTTAAGCGCTCTTCACTTCTACGTGCGATGAGTACAAAGGAAACCAAGAAGCACGCCCTTTGCCAACCTTCTCACTTTTGAGCCGATTTCAGCGCTTCTCAGCTTTGGGTGGTTTGTAGCGCTTTTGCATCTCCCTTACATAGCCAAATTTTGCAAAATTTTGGCTTAAGTATGAATGTAGCCTTTTTTGGCCTACACTAACCTTCTACAAATAAACCAATATTTTTAACAAAACCCCAAAGCGGTGCACACTTACAAGCTGAATCCAAATTTAAATCTATCTAAATTTTAAGAATGCCCCAAAATAAACCAACAGTGAAATAAAATCCACCCTAGCTAAGCATTCAAAACAAAAGTTAAACTTCTCGCCCATGATGGGAATCGTGCATCTAGACACTTCAATTTGAAACAAAGGAATCAAAATAATAGACAAATTATCATACCCAATAGGAGCCCCACGATTTTATCGATTTCAAATTTCTCACCCAGTGTGGGAACCCTAGAACCAGAGATTCAGTCCAACTAAACAAGCATCCAACAATATTGAAACTAGAGAAGACTCCAGCAAGCAAGAATTGAAACCAAAATGGAAATTACCTATGTATAATTGAATCCAAAATCAAAGAAACCAATTTTCAATCCTATCGATTGGTCCCCTGTTGAAAACTTTGCACACAAAGATTATTTTATTTCCTACACCCTAAAAATATCCTGGTCAGCAGGGAGAACCACACTTGGCCAATAGAAATCAAAATTAGTAGATCATTTTATCCTACAAATAGGACCCAAATAAAAGCAACCACCAGCCTACCCAAATCTTGCAATCCCATCAAAGGAAAAAAGTAACCTTGCCTCCCTAGGACACACAACTTAGCCAGTAAATCTTATCTAAGGATGAACCAAAAAAGTTGGTAAAAGAAGATGTGATTCATAAAAATATTGGTGAGAGTACCACCATATAGCTCAGATCAAGCATTCATTAGAGAATAATAAAAATTCATCGAATCCAACCTAAGGCTTCAAGCAGAAGGTTTTTTTTTTTAGATTTTTTGGAAAAATTGAAGCCCTCAAGACAAGTCCAAAAAAAAAATGATAGAAAAATATTGAATACTCAAAATGGAAAGAAACATGAATCCAAGGAGCACTTAGAAAGGACACAAACCCATCACAACCAAAGAGGCTGGATGAATCAGTTGGCCTACCTCCAACAACCCAAACCCACCAGTTGGAGTGATCATACAACACTAGTACTCTCCACTAAAAAAAAAGGCACAAGGTCTCCCCTTTATATCAACCCAAGAAGAGGAAAAACCAAATAATTTCATAGAGAGAAGTTGCATATCCACCATTGCAACCAACTTCAAGGTCATAGGAGGGCAAAAACTTGCCAAACCTAGAAATGGAACAAAGCACTAAAAAAGAAAAGAATTGAAAACCCTAAGAGCTCTTAGAAAAATATAAATCCATCCCAACCAAAGGAGTTGGGTCTTACAGATGGTACATCCCCAACAACCCAAACCCATAATTTAGAATGACCAAATAGCACCAGTAAGTCTCCACTAACCATAAGTGCATAGGGTCTCCCCTAAAATTCATCCAAAAAAGGGGAAAAACCAAATGATATCGTAGAGAGAGTCCAACTATCCACCACTGAAACCAACCACAAGGCCACATGAGGGAAAAACTAGCCAAAATTAAGGACTCTACAATCCAAAGTGAATGAAACTAGTAAACCTCCCATCTTCCTAGCAGTTGAGGTGGATCCATCAACTTCCTAGTCGTTCCCCCAACCGTCCAACTAGGGTTCTAGCTAACCCAAACTTCTTCTAGGCTATAAACTAAAATTAAAAATAGGGCCATCAAAAAGAAACCTTCTTCATCCAAAAGATCCTCCACCAAGTTGTAGATCCATACTTCTAAAAACCTAATCATGTAGGGCCATGCAAGGCCACACGTCACACAGGGCTGCTCACCTATATTTTTGACAATATCACTTCTGTGGAATCTTCATCATATTGAATATTGCATTTATACATTACTTATTTTTGTAGGATAACTTTTGACTATGTTGGATCAATTCTTTGTTTCATGTCTTTCTCAAAATTCATGCAAATTATCATTAATTTCATCTTGAGGTACAAATTCAATAATCTCTTAAGAAAATCTCAGTGAATCTAGGGCATAAATTCTAGTTTTGATTGAACTTGTAGCTTCGGTTTTATTTTGATTCTTGATGATGCATTTTCTATGTTCATTTATATATTTGAATTCAACTGATCTTCCTTTTTCAACCAATTGAGTAATTGAGATAAGATTAGTTGATAGTCCAAGAACATATAAAACATTTTCTAGCACAAAATATGAAAAATGCATGCTAGGTATTACTCTACCAATTCCTTGAACTTGATATATCTTATCATCCATAATTTTTAGTGAGATATTATCCCTAACTTCTAAATATTCAAACCAATGTAAGTTTCTAGTCATATGATGACTAGCCCCTGAATCTATATACCAAATATATTTTTCTCTTTGAATTTTTTTATGAGATTCAAGTGATATAATATCACATCTTTGATAAGAGTTTTGAATAACTCTTTTATGATGTTGTCCTTTGTATTCAAAATATTATTTTTGAACTTTTCTCTCATAAAGTATGGTTTTGCACTTTGATAATTTTTCCTATATTGAGATGTTCCTCTTTGCCATTTATCCATTTTGTGTTTTTAAGTTGAAATCCTTATATCTCCTAAACTTAAAAAACTCAAAAATTAAATTTTGCAAATTTCAATTTTCTAACCTTTGATGTAGAAAATATTTTAACTCCCTAATATTCAATTTGCAAAATATCAATAAATAAAATTTCTTTAAAAACTTTTAAATCAAATTTTTTTCTAATTTAAAAAAACTTCAAACCTTATAACTCCTTCAAAAAGTCAAATCATAAAAAATTTAAACCGTAAAAATTAATTTCAAATACTTAAGACTTAAAAAAGACTTTATCTCCTTATGACTTCTTTAATAATAAATCAAATCCTTATATAAATAAATTCATAAAACCTTATAACTCCTACTTTGATGATTTTCAGATTAAGTCAAACATGTAATTTCTTCCAAATATCAATAATAGCACATTAGAAAATAGTAACGTTGGACGTTACCTAATTTAATAACTGAAATATCTACTACACACCTTCTCCTAGATAGTGTGTCATTGCCAATATTGAAAACACTTAGGGTTTTTATGGTCTAGCTTCCTCTTACCCGTTCATTTCCACTGTGCTTTGCTTACTAATGCGAATTTATTTGAGACAATGCTTTCTCGGTCAGGTGCCAATTGTTTACTCAAACTCAACCAAGGCAATTCTCAGGTGCCAAAATTCACTCAAGGTGATGTTATCTTGTTTAGGTGCCAACATTTCTAGTTATAGTTATGTTTGGATAACGCTTGGCTTAGAATTTTTTGAGTGTCTTCTAGATTGTTGCTATGTTTGAAAAGTGAATGCTTTATGGAAAACGGTGCTCTTTTTGCAATTACTTTTGGATGCCTAGAACTTATGCCTCAATGTTTAGTACCTATGCCCATATGCTTAGTGTTTATGCCTAGGTGCTTAGTTCTTATATCTTTATGCTTAGAGCTTATGTCTAGATGTCTAGCACTTATGTCCAGATGTCTTCTAGATTGGATATCCTCTAAAAAGTAGCACTCTCCTAATGCTTATATCCAAATATATTTTGGATCGTAAGTCCACTGAATAATGGTGCTCTCTTAGTGCTTTAGTCTTTTCAATAAATTTTAATATTACAACTTTTAAATGACTTTTCTACATTAATTGACAACTTAACTTATTGTACTATTTTCTTCTTATAGCTAAGTTTCCTTTATATTGGTTGCTTTTCTTCTATTCCTTATACTATAAGCTTGCTCTTCTTATGTTGGTCACTTGCTTCTATTCCTTATACTAGCCACGTATCTCTATTCCTTATGTTGATCACTTATCTCTATTCCAAGTTATCTTCTTACTTCTTCTAATCGTTGTTTTCCTCTATCTCATTACAAGGCAATTTAGCCTTTACCTTTCTTTAGAATGCACTCTGGTGCTATTCTTCTTTCTATTATTACTTCGCTTTATTTCTTTCTTTCAACTCTACTTCTCTATTTCATATGGGAATATTGAATGTACTCAATCTCTTATTGGAAGCTTGAATGCTTCTCTCTCCTTATAGGAAGCTTTGAATACTTCTCTATCATTTTCTCAGTCTATATAGAAAATATTATTATTGCTCCTCTATTAATCTAAAAGCTTCGGTGTATTAGGTTGTACCTAAGAACCCAATATGATTTTCCTCCTTACTATATAACCCAATATCAATGTCAGGGTGGCTCTAAATGTCCCTGAATTACCAACTATCATTTGAGTTGGTTCGTCCTTTGAATATTCAATCTTTAATTTTTAATATCCAACTTTTTTTCTAAGTTGGCTTCCTCTCTATCAAATTTCCAACTTTTCTCCTAAGTTGAATTTTTTTGTCAATATAGTTGATTCCTAGTCTTCAGTGGTTTTCCTTCGAGTAAGTGAAATGACCCTAGCATCCAAATCAAGGTGAGTAGATCCTTGTCCCCTCAATTTCTACTCAATAATACCTTTAAAAATTAGAGTCCAAGTTTGCACTACCTTCAAAGTGGATATACTCTAAATTAACTTTATCAAAAGTGGAAAAATTTAATTAATAATGGTGGCTTATAAATAACTCTATCAAAATGGATAAATTTAGGTGGTAGCTCTGATACCAATGTTGGATTTTTAAGCCTTACTACCATAAAATATCATAGGTCCCAATATAAAATATCCACAATATTAAAGGTCAAAATAATAATAAGATGAGCAGAATTAGAAAATTAATATGTATATTAAGGCCCATATAATACTAAAATAAATATTCATTATAATCAAATATGAATGTAAATAGCCTAAGTCATTCATGAACCATGCATGAAGAAAACTTACAATATTAATTGCTCAAAACTTTGTATACAAGCTTTATTCCAAACTGGATCTCCTTTACAATCAGATTAGCATTGGATTGCTTTCTCTTAGATTATTGTCTCCATAATATAGCTATAGTAATGTGACTCTTCAAGTATTTGACTATTGCACTCCATATGAAAAATCCCATAACCTTTGGCTTATCATCTTGCCACTTGTATACTAGACTCTTCAACTTCTTCTTACATAGTCACTTGGCTCTAAGACACTTACACACATCTACATGACTCTTACACTTCTACATGCACCCCTAAACTAAGACACTTGTGCTCTTACATCCTCACATTACATATTTGTACTCTTACATACATGACACTTGTGCACATACTCACATTACATATTTTTACTCTTACATACATGACACTTATGCACATTCTCTCAATATACACTTGCATTCTAACTTACATGACACTTGTGCATTTCTTGCACATTGCATTCTTACATGGCACATGTGCATTTCAAGTGTATTGATACTTAAATAAAAGGAGAAAGATAAATCATACACCTAAACTATAGACTCAACCCTAATCTATTATATATTTACAATTATACTATGAAGGTACCATGGGGGTACATTAGCATGTACCAAATAATGTAATATTTCTCAACAAAAATTTCCAATGTCAAAATGCAAAATTTCTCAAAGTGTAGAAAGTTTCCAGACTTTTGAGACATTGACATCATCAATAAGCATAAAAAATTTTGGCATCCGATGCAGATGAGTCTAAAACAAATCGACTAAGGCAAGAGAGTCTAACATTTTATTGTAATTCCAAAATTAAATTTTGGTCAAATATAGGAGTATGCAATAGATTTTAGGGTGTTGATGTCACAAAAGATGTATAAAAAGCCCAACACTTGATGCATTAGAATGAAATTTTTCCCATGTGTCTGAATGAAGTCTTATGTCCAGCATCAAAGCAATCCCTTGTTGGATAAAGGATTTGGATAAGTGTTAAGGATACCCAAACTTGTAAAGATATTGATTTCATCATGAACAACATAAAAGTTCAACATAGAGGAAAGCCAAGGCCAAAGCTAAATATATTTCAAGGCATAAATCCTAACATACAAAGTCAAATAATTTTTGAATCAGAATCATATTCGACATCATACATTGAAAAAAATAACTGTATAGAAGGTGTCTATACTTTTAAGGCAATGGCATCATCAAGGTAAGAGCAAAAGTCTAGCATCTAATAAATAAAATCAAGAATTTCGTTGTGTATTGATATGAAGAGTCAGATTATTGAATAGGTTGATGACACACAAGCAAAATAAAAATCCCAACAATTAGAAAATAAGAGTTGCACTAATTTTGACCAAAGAAAGAGGAGAGCTTGGACCTACTCTCAAAAAACAAAATTTATTGCCAAAAAATATCATCAACTAAAGGATTTCCCATTTGACACTTATTCTGATGCAGTTGGACCAATCATCGAGCAATATGGAATAATGTAAATTTAGTAGATGATCTCATGGATTAGATGAAGACACATAGGACACCACATTTTTAGGATAAATTAGAGCAAGCCATATTATTATAATAGCATCAATACAATTGCACCAGAATGAGTTGAAAAGGGATACGCATGTGTTGTATTGACCTAATAGGCATGTAGTTAGTTTTAAAAGCAATCATGCTAAGCTAACTGAATGCAAATGTAAAACTATATATACTTGAATGTAACCCATTTCAAGGGTCAAATATTTACAATTGCTTAAATTGTATGATGAATGTATTGTGCACCTCTGAATAAAGATTGAAATATTCTTTGGCCTCTCTCTAAAATTAGTGCAAAACATGTATGTATGCTAAATTGATTATTAGGTATTTCTGTTAAATTTGGATGATTGATTTATTTTATCAAATTTATTTTGCTATCTATAGTTCTCTCTAGATTGTTGTTCATTTAGTCTCTAAAATTCTTGATAATGTATATGCTTGAAATGATTGTTGGAAATATTTTGGATATTTTCCATATTATTTTGGTAGGGTTAACTCTAAAAGGTACTATAAACTCTCCATGTATCCTTGTCGAAGTTTTAGGGTTTCTTAAGCTATTTTTAGATCCATATGGGTTATTTAGGGTTAAATATTTGAACCCATGGTTTTTCTCCCATGGTATTGTAAAATTTGTTATTGTGTTGTTATTTAATTACACTTGCATCAAGGTTTGAAGAGAAAATAAAGATGAACATTATTGTATTAGAGACATTTAAGTTTATACAATAAGAAGATATTACTATGATGGTTTTTTTCTCGTAAGGGTTTCCCAGGTGAAATACTGTGTTATGTGTGTATTTGTTATCTTCTTATTTTCTCCTTTGATTATGTATTTATTGTTTTTCTAGATTTAGTTTATTGGGGCCTTTTGCTCTTTATTTGGTATCAAAGCTAGGTTTTTTAGCTTTGTTCAAGGAGTAAGGGTTTCAACCCTGTGATAAATTAATTCTTGAGTGAGATTCGTATGCGAAAGAATCTAGGCGAAGAAAAATTACGGGAAGCACATGGGTAGAGATCAAAAAATTTAATGGATAAAATTTTGAGTTATGGAAACTTAGGATGGAGGATTTTTTGGTTGATAGAGATTAGTGGATTGCGGTCTTAGTAATAAAACCAATATCAATGATAGATGAGGATTGGTTGAATATTTATAGAAAGATAAGGAATTCTATTAGATTGTGCTTATCTGATTCAGTATTTTTAAATCTATTGATAAAGACCATGATAAAGTCATTATGGTATAAGCTAGGAACTTTGTATCAGATAAAATATCTAGTAAATAAATTCTTTCTTTAGAATAAGTTGTATTCACTTCGTATGAAAGATGGTGACTTTATGGTTGAACATCTAAATGCTTTTAACATTGTGGTAAGTCAATTAAACTTTGTTGAAGTAAAAATGGATGAAAAGGAAAAGTGTATTACTTTACTTTATTTATTACCTAATTTGTGGGATAACCTAGTTATGGCTATCATCAATACTACTTCTACATTGAAAGTAGAGGATATAGTAGGAATATTGCTATCTAAGAAAATGAGATAAAAATATTTTGAGGATTATCATCATAAGGATGCCTTGGTTATGAGAGGTCATTCTCAAGAAAGAAGTAAAAATAAATAAGGAAAAAGGAAATCGAGATCTAGGGGTAAATCTATTGATCCAAAAAAGAGAAAATGCTATAAGTGTGGTAAAACAGGTATTATAAAAGAGACTGTAGATCTAAAAATGCTGATAATAGTTGATCATATGATTAAGGGACTTCTACAAAATCAAAGACCACAAATGAAGATTTAGGGGACTTATTCTTAGCTACAACGTGCTCAAATGAATTCCATGACTCATGGTTGGTTAACTCAGGTGCTTCAATTCATATGACTCCTCATAGGGAAGGGTTTTGTGAATATGAAAAGATAAATGGATATGAATTCTTCTTGGGAGATAATTTGACATATAAAATAATAGGTCGAGAAAGATTTAAGTTGAGGTTAAAATATGAAATAATTAAAACCCTTCCTAGCATGTTGCATATTGCAGGTTTGACAAGGAATCTGATATCCATGAGTAAGATGAATGACACAGGTGTGACTGTGGTATTCAATAAGGATAGCTGCAAGATGGTTCATGGAGTCTTGGTGTTGGCAAGGTAATTTCATATAGGAACTCTATTCAGACTTAAGGCTAGCACTAAAGTTTTGATTGCAATAAATCTTTACTTGTAGAGGAGAATAATATGATAGAAGTGGCTCTGAGTATTCCTATATAGAATACAATGTTTTGGCATCAATGCATGGGGTATATTGGTTAGAAAGGCCTTTGAACATTAAAAATGAAAGGTATTGCTGAAGGAATTTTTTATTGCCATTAAATTTTAATTTTTTTGACACTATGTTTTTGGAAAGCAAACTGAAGTCAAGTTTCCTAGTAGTGCTACAATATTTGAAGGAATTTTTGCATCTAGTTCACAATGATGTGTTTGGACTTGCAAAAGAACCACCATTAGGTAAATCTATCTATTTTATTACATTTATAGATAACTTTTCAAGAAAGACCTAGGCATAAATATGATGTTTTCAATAAATTTAAAAAGTTTAAGGCTCTTGTAGAAAATAATTTAGATAAAAGATAAAGGTTTTAAGAAGTGACAATGGTGGTGAATATTGCTCTAATAAACAAGGAATATGGAATAGAAAGGCAAAAAAAATATATATATACTCCACAATAGAATGGAATTGCAAAATGGATGAACAAAACATTGATGGATAAGACCAAAAACATGCTAAGTGGTGTAGGGTTAGAAATGAAATTCTAGGTAGAAGCCATGTTAACTGCTTGTTACCTCATCAATAGATCTCCTACCTCAGCTTTGGTGAACAAGACTCCACAAGAAGTGTGGATTGGTAAGAAACCCTCTCTCATTCATATAAGAGCTTTTGGTTTCTATGCTTATATGTATACCCCAAAATAGAAAAGGACTAAGCTAGACTATAAATTTAAAAAATGCATAATTATGGGTTATAGTTTTGGTGTTAAAGGATATAAGTTGTGGAACCCAGAAACACATAAGATTATTTACAATCGTAATGTGATATTTAGAGAAATAAAAGGGGTTCTAAAATAGGAAATGCAACCAAGCAAAGAACCTAAAATAGTTCAAGTAAAATTGGAACAGGAGGAAGAACCTGGTGCTACAGAAGAAGATGAACTACATAGAGTCTAAAAATTATATTTAGAACCTAGAACTACAAGTTTGAGAAGATCATATTGAGTGAGAAGACTCCCAAAAAGGTATAGTCCTTCAAATCTATGTTATGCATTTAATATATCAGTTACTGATGAATAACCCAAGACTTTAAAGGAGGTACTTCAGTCAAGTGATAATTAGTCTTGGAAAATGACTATGGAGGAAGAAATGGAGTCCTTAGATCAAAATAAGACACAGGACTTGGTGAAATTACCCCTTGAATAAAATCGATTAGTTGTAAGTGGGTATGCAAGAAGAAGTATAATGTAGAAGGAAATTTGGATAAGTACAAGGCTTGCCTGGTAGAAAAAGGATTTTCTCAAGTTGAAGGAATTGACTTTGATGAAATTTTTTCTCCTATGGTTAAACTAACTTCAATTAGTTTTTTGTTGACTATTTATGTTTCTTTTGATAGAACAAATGGATGTAAAGATAATATTTATAGATGGTTAACTTGATAAAGGCATATATATGTCACAACTAGAATGCTTTAGATCAAAAGGTAAGGAATGTTTGGTATGCAAGTTGAAAAAGTCTCTTATGGATTGAAGCAATCTCCAAGAATGTGGAACCAAAAATTTGATAGGTTTGTTTTGACACTTGGGCTTGGAAAAAGCAAAGTAAATTTATGTGTATTTTAAAAAATAAGGTGAAATTTTTGTTATCATTGTTTTGTATGTGGATGACATGTTGTTAATTGGTAACACTAAGGAGATGATAAAATTACTAAAATATCAGTTATCTTCTAAATTTGACATGAAGGATTTGGGTGCTACAAAATTTATTTTGGGTACGGATATTATAAAGGATCATGCAAATAGAAAGTTATGGTTAAATCAAAGGAAATATGTTGATTTGATACTACAAAGGTTTAGGATGCATAATTGTAAACTAGTATGTATTCTATATCTTGTTGGTCAAAAGTTATCCATTGAACAATATCCTAAAACATATGAGGAAATTGAAGAAATGCATCATGTTCCTTATGCTAGCGATGTTGGTAATATGATATATCCAATGGTTTGTACTAGACCTAATATTACACATGCAATGGGAGTAGTTAGTAAATATATGCCCAATCCAAGAAAGGAATATTGGACTATTGTGAAGAGGATCTTCAAATACTTGTGCAAAATTTTAGACTATGTTATCTGTTACCAAGGAAAATATGGATATAGTAATACTGTAAATCTACAAGGTTTTGTGGATGTTGATTGGGCTGGAGATCTGGACAAGAGAAGATCCACGAGTGCTTATATGTTTAGACTATTTGGAGGGGTTGTAAGTTGGATGAGTAAAAAGCAATTAGTGGTTGCTTTATCCACAACATAGGCAGAGTACATTGTAGTAACTCATGCTTGTAAAGAAGTAGTGTGGCTATAGAGGTTGTGTTCAACATTTGGTCTTAAGTAGAAGGCTATGAGAATTGATAGTGATAGTCAAAGTGCAATATTTTTGGTCAAAAATCTTGGTTTTCATGATCAATCAAAACATATTGATATCAAGTACCAATTTGTAAGAGAGATGGTTGAAGGGAATTGTTGACAATTTTGTCACATTGCACAGAGGGGTAGAAAAATCAAATTTTTTGTAAAGTATTTCTTTCAATTTCATGAATTTGTTCCCTTACTTTTTTTTTTTTTGTATTTACATGGTGGAATCGGTATCCGCCACGAATCCGGGCAGGCTGTCAAAATTTTATGGCCACCACAGTATTCTGCGATGTCCACCCCAAAAGCTACCACATAGATCTTCGTGCAGTCTACCCCTATAACCACCATGCCACAATCATTTTAAACCTTATACACCACTGAAATCACTAGTAAAGGGACAATTTTTCAGTTCGACAAGGCCCGAGATTTGAACCTTGGACCTTTTCCCCCCTTATGGGGTTTGGATGAACCAATTGGTCTACACCTTGGACCTATTCCCTTGCTTTTTTAGAAACAACATTTTCAAGCATTGCAGCAATTTTGGCTTTCCCTGCCACCCCCTTGTACATAAAATGAAGAAGAAAGAGCTTCGATGCCGAACAAGCTAAGGAAGATAGCTTCACCGAAAGAAATCGCTAAGGATGAAAACTACTTCGGGCCCGAAGTCCCTCAAACAACTACTTCGGGCGAAAACCTTGCGAAGCGGCATTGCCGAAGAAGGAATTCAAAGAAGGCGTAAAAAAGAGCTTCGCACCCGAAGCATTTCCAGCAGCTACTTCGGGCAAAAGTTTTGCGAAGCGGCATTTCAAAAGAACAGCTTCATCGAAGGAAAATCACGGTCCGAATTGGCTAAGGCAAGAAAACTACTTCGGGCCCGAAGTCCCTCAAATAGTTACTTCGGGCGAAAGTTTTGCGAAGCGGTGTTGCCGAAGCAAAATGCAAAGGAAGAAGAATGAAAACTACTTCGGGCCCGAAGCACTTCAAAAGGCTACTTCGGGCAAGAAACTTGCGAAGCAGGATTTGAAGGAGCGCAACGTTGAAAACACTTCACCGAAAAACCGCCGAAGCACCCACTTCGGGCCTCCCCACCAGCGAACCATTTCTACTTCGCTGAAAGTCGTTGCGAAGCATCTGCTTTGGCAAACCTTCGTGCGAAGTACTTTCCCCCAAAGTGGAAGCAGTCAAAGCATTTTTGAAGGTAAGAATGCGCTTCGGCAAAAATCCTCCCGAACCACAATTTTGAAGGAAGATCACGGCGAAGCATTTTAACAGTTCATCGACGAAGTAGTTTTGGCACATCTTCCAGTGAAGTAGTAATGAAGAGCCCATCTTGCGAAGGAGATCTGCTTCGGCCCTCATCACCCCCGAAGCTGTTTTGCGAAGCTCCACCATGCGAAGTGCAAATCAAGGAGAATCTGCTTCGGCACAAGTCCATTGCGAAGCGAAGTTGCGAATGAAGAACTAGCGAAGCACTTCAAGGGCACGCGCTCCAAGCCGGGTATTTTCTCGAGGTGATCAAGTGCCTCATAAATGCATTTTTACGTGCCCAAAAAACTAGCTACGCATTTTTGGCAATTGGAAATGAAGTATCAGTCTCTGAAGAAGAGCCCGACAAGCATGGCGGCCACTCGAGTATTGCACCCAGAAGCCAAGGACGCTCAGACGGCTCATTAATGCAAGTTTCCATGGCTGACCCGGTCGTAGTTTCCAGTTTTGGTAACATATTTGAGAGCTCAGTCACGAGGGCCATGAGGAGCCGACTTCTCAGGTTTCGAGGGTGTACTCCTCCATTTTGTGCAATTATGGCTCAAAGGGTCGGGTCCTCTATAAAAACCCAGGCATTGTAATGTAAAAGTGGGGGGAACTTTCTGCTAGAAAGCTGCTGTAACTTGCATTCCTACGATTAATACTAAAGAGCTTTGGACTCTATTTCTCTCTTGTATGTTGCCTTCTGCGTTTATTTCTTTCATCTTTCTTCATTTGTATACTGTAATTCTGAACTCTGGATTTAGGTATGCGATTGGGGACTGAACCCTAAAATTTTCTCGAAGGATACATAGGGGAGGAAAACGTTGTAGAGGCTTTCTTTTATGCTGCCTGTGGATAGTGTTTCTGTTATATTCACTTTTCCTAATCGTCGTTACTCTGAACTCTGAATTTCGACGAAAGGGGAAGGGGAATCCTGGAACTCATCCAGAGGATACATAGGAAAGTTAATATTGTGTTCATTTTGTTATATTCTTGGTGTTTCTTGCTATTGTTTCAAGCTATTGGCTAGCAATCATGCTTCTGGTTCTTTCCCACCATTAAACTACTAAAATCTCTTCCCTTACTCTTTTATTTCTTTCCTGCACCCTTATCTTAAAACACCAAAGTAGTTTAGAATAGGAGCCGACCTTTCTCCGAAGATTGGCACGAGGGGCATCTCTTCCCTTCGGCCTTTCAATGTTGGTCCAGGTCTAGGGTGCATACACTTACCCAAATCCTTTCCTGGGCAGATTTGATGACCAATAATTTTTGGCATGCCCGGTGGGACCCGATCAGTCTCACCTTGTGAGTAGTAGTGAGAACCGATGCTCTCATTACCAAAAGACTCTTAGCATCTAGCGACTCTGTCTTACCCAAGAATATTTAAGTCATAAAGATCGGTACCAAAGTCTGTGCCTTCATGCAAACAAGATGGAGAGTTAGGAATAGAGGAGAGGAAACTGAGTTCTTTGAGCTTGATATTGAAGCCTTTGGGGAACGATCTAGGTTGGTCACCCTCGAGTCTTTGTTACATGGAACATCCTCGCAAGAGGCCACTGTTGATGAACAAGGCCTAACTTCTGATAGCACAATGGCTAGCTTTCCTCCTAATCCTCCCAACTCACCGAAGCATCCTAGTGCCTCCATTTCTATTGGTCGTCCTGTTAGCAATCAAGGAGGAGCTTCGAGAATTCTTGTTTCTCAAAATCCAAGAGTAAATATGGCACAACAACAACAACAACAACAACAAATGCAACAACAATCGCCACCCAGATTATTCCCAGCATGGAATTCTTCGGGACCGCTAAATCTAGCGGGACAAGGGCAAGTGCCTCCTGCTGCTATAAAGAAGATCCCAACGTTCGATGGAACTGGGAAGACTGCTCTGGAGCACATCCAGGACATAGTTTCTCTGGCGGTGATCCATGACATCATAGAAGAGCGCGTTATGGTAAAGCTTCTGGTTCTGTCTCTTAGAGGAAAACTCCTCTACTGGTATAGATCTTTACCACCCGGTACCATTACGGGATGGGACCAGTTAGTCGGATAGTTGATGCGAAGCTTCAATGAGTCCATCGATCCGACCTCTCTCCTGCATCAGTTCACAATGATCCAGAGACATCCACAAGAAGAGATCGTAGACTTCAATGTTAGGTTCACTCGAACCTGGCAAAGAATACCGATTGGACTTCGGCCATCCGATGAAGCTATAGCATACTATTTCCTTCGGGCTTTCAATCCTGATATCAGCGTCATGGTGAGGTATTCGAATATCAATACCTTCCCAGAGTTATATGAGTTAGCCCAAAAAGTGGAGATGGATCTAATAGCTATGGGTAAGCTTCCCCAAAGGATGTCGATGCCTATACTTCTTGATTTCTATCAATCCCAGTATGCAAGCGTAGCCGCTTCGTAGATCTCTGCAACCCCTGCACTCCCGATCTCATCTTGGAACCCGAATCCCATTGTATCTCAAATCACTGCTCCACAAATTCATTTTCCCACTTTTTTGACTCCATAGCCCACGGTCACTTCGACATTCCCTATACTGCCAACACCACTTCAACACCCTGCCCTACCTCCAATACCAACAATGGCTCCATTGCCACCGATTCCCAAAGTCGATGACATGCAAGCCAAAATACTGCAAGAAGTTCAGTCCCTGAACTCCATAGTGCAGACCCTATCTAATGACATGACCATTATGAAGAAGAAGCAAGCGCAACAAGAGTTTCTATCGAGAAGATCTTATCCTACACCTGCGCTTACTAAAGATCAAGCGGTCCAGCAAGGAAGAGCTTCGACAAGAAATGCTGCAATAGACGAAGCCCCGAGCACTTCCGATTATATACATTGGTGCTCCACGTGTAATGACCCTCATGAAGAGAATACCTGCATGCTGCACCAACACTATGTACAAACGTTGGCGAGTAGTAGTCATGGCGGTCAAGTCAATGTCATCAAGAAATTGGATCAGAACCTGGTAATTGGTGAAGAAGAGCCAGTTGCAGTCCTTACCAGAGGAGGAAAGAAGTCGATAGAGGTGGATGCTACTCAAATGGCTCCCTTAAAGGTGCATGCTCATCATGAGAAAGGACAACAACCTCCTTCGGCCTCGAATGAAGCTCGACAGCCTACACCAGTCAAAGAGAAGGCCCAACAGGCCCCTACAAATCCATCATAGGTGGAAACTAAGGAACAAGCTAGAGAGAAGCTCAAGCTTCCTTCACTGACTAAGCGACAAAGGGTCGAAGCTACGAAATAGTATCGCACTAGATATGAGCCGAAGAAGGAACCCGAGGTGCCCAATTCCCTGGCGTACAACATTGTAGATGAGCTGAAGAGGATTCCAACCAAAATTAGTCTGTACGATGCACTGCAACTACCTGGACAAGTGGACCTATTGCAAGAATCATTGAAGATAACCAAAGCAAGAAAGGCAGCACCGCTTGCCCTAGTGTAGACCCTATCCACATCCATTATGGGGAAGAATAGGCCACCACCATTCTACATGTCTCTACAGATGGAAGGGTATGTTGTACATAACTGTATGATTGACTCCGGGGCCACGACAACAGTCATGCCCAAAGCAGTGTGCGAAGAGATAGGGATGGAATATATGCGAAGCAGTCATGGTGTACTCCAGTTGGATGGTACCCCCATGAAGACTATAGGGGTGATCAAGGATATCCCTATTCGACTACACAAGATGCCTCAAATCATAGTTATACAAGAGGTAGTAGTCATTGACCTTGAGCCCTACTTCAGCATGTGCTTGTCGAGAGAATTCACGGTGAAGTTGGGAGGATATCTATCTATGGATTACTCTCATTTGGAGATTCCATTCAAAGGGAAGAAGATGAAAATCTACAATGAGAAGCCTTCTACCTTCCTCGTAGAGAAGATGTCCGAAGGAGAAAGCAATGATCCTGTGCATGCGATAGTGGAAGGAATAGAGCAGGTGGACTTGGTCGAGGAGTCCCTCGCACAGTTAAGTTGTGAAGATGAGTTTTCATTGGCAGACTTTAATGCCATGATAGAAATCGAGATGGGATGTTATGCCATCGCCAAGCCTAAGAAACACATCAAGTCAGAAGATAAGGTCTTCGCCGAAGGACTATGGAAATTATTCTTCGATGGCGCCCGATGCAAAAATGGTGTCGAGGTGGGGATTCTTTTAGTATCACCTTCTGGAGAGCAGAAGGAATATTGTTACCGGTTGGTGTGGAGTTGCACCAACAATGCAGCAGAATATGAAGCATTATGCCTAGGACTCAAGAAAGCAAAAAAGTTAGGCATAAAGCATCTCCAAATCTTTGGAGATTCTGAATTGGTATGCAATCAAGTCACAAACAAGTGCACTTCAAAGAAGCACTATCTCAAGTCATACCAAAATAGGGTATGGGACTTGCTCGACCAGTTCGAATCTCTCAATCTGCAGTCTATTCCAAGAGAAAAGAATCGACATGCCGATGTTCTAGCATCCATCGCAGCCAAGTATTCTCCAGTAGAAGACATGGTGCATAAGCCTAAGGCTGTGAGGATGATTTATAGGCCCTCTGTCCCAGACAGAGATCTGCATTGGCAAGTCTTTGATAGTGATGAGCAGATTGTGAATTTTATGATTCAAGAAGCAGCCACGGTTGAGAGCAGAAGCCCTGATGAAGAAGAATATGAAGGGCTAGTTCAATTGAAGAATAATCATGTTCCCAAGGGATTAATTACTCTTGAAAGCCTCTTTGATCAGAATGATCGAGCACTTTCTCACAGGATCAAAGTTAATGCAAAGCAGTATCAAGATTTAGAACTTGAACCTGGGAAAGCAATAAAAGTTGGAACAGATTGCACTTCGGAAGAGCTAGAGCAGATCCGATCTCTATGCAGAAAGTATCCCGACACAGTGGCTTGGTCTTATCAAGATCTAAAGGGATATGATCGACAACTGATCCAGCATACAATTGAGTTGCAAGAAGGGATCAAACCTTTTCGACAGAAGCAAAGGCCTATCAATCCAAAGATCGAAGTCTTGATGAAGGCCGAACTCCTAAAAATGCTCGAGGCAAAGATAATTTATCCCATCAAACATTCTTCTTGGGTAGCGAATCTAGTCCCAGTTAGAAAGAAGAATGGAGATATACGATTGTGCATGGACTTTCGCAACCTGAACCAGGCTTCTCTCAGAGATCACTACCCTCTCCCACAGATCGATCAGATCTTGCATTCGGTGGCTGGGGCTCAACGCTTCTCCCTACTCGATGGTTTCTCTGGATACAATCAAATCTGGGTCAGGGACGAAGACCAACATAAAACCGCATTCACGACCAAGTGGGGCACATTTGCTTACCAGCGAATGCCATTCGGCCTTTCGAATGCGGGAGCCACTTTTCAGAGGGCAATGGATTTAGCTTTTGGTGAGCTCTTGAATAAGGTTATTGTTATCTATCTAGATGACATGACCGTCTTCTCCCGAAGAAGGGAGGATCACCCCTTACACTTACAACAGATTTTCGAAAAATGTCAAGAATTTGGCATTTCAATCAATCCGAAGAAGTCCATATTCGTAGTCAACGAAGGGAAGTTGTTGGGACATGCGATATCAAAGAAGGGTCTCACTGTAGATCCTGACAGAGCTGAGGCTCTAATGAAGCTCCCACTCCCAGTAGACAAGAAAGGACTTCAATACTTCTTCGGCCAGATCAACTTCGTGAGGAAGTTTGTCCCAGATTTTGCCCAGGTCATCAAGCCGATGTCCGAACTTTTGAAGAAGGGTGCAGAATTCATCTGGACGAAGGAGAGAAAAGAAGCATTCAAAGAAATAAAATCTTGAATTGCTCAAGCACCGGTCCTGACCAACCCTGACTACAATCGGGACTTCATCCTATATGCTATAGGAGAACCTGAGAGCTATGCTGCGGTCCTGACACAAAAGAGGGAAGATGGCGAAGAGCGCCCCATCGCGTTTCTAAGCCAAGTGATAAACCCTCATGAAGAAAAATATAATTTCATAGAAAGGCAGGTGCATGCAGTAATGAAGTCTCTTAGGAAATTCAAGCAGTTCATCTCCCAAAGTCGGGTTACAGTCTTTGTCATTCACCCTGATGTGCGCAATTTCATCATCCAAGGAGAATTGGGTAGTAAAAGAGCCGGTTGGGTCAGCAAGATACAAGAGTTCGACATCGAGATCAAACCTACAAAACTGGTTCACGGTCGCGCATTGTGTCAAGAACTGGCGAAGAGCGTAGCAGCCGAAGCTACAGAATCTCAGTGGGATGACTCACCAGTAGAAGGATGCTTCACAAACTAGGAAGAGGACGAGAAATACTAGGTCAGTGAAATAGTCGAATACTTCAACACCGGCAGATGTCCTTCACATCTAAATGCTTCACAGCGAAGGCATTTCAGGATGCGGTCCTCCCGATATACCTTGCGCCTCGAAGGCCTATTTTTTAGAAACATTGATGGCGTCCTTCTTAGGTGCATAAAATATGATGATAAAAGGAGAGTCCTAGGAGAATTCCATTCAGGATTATCTGGAGGTCACTTCATGGGGAGAACAATGACATTAAAGATCATCAAGGTGGGTTATTATTGGCCTACACTCTTCGTTGATGCCTTCGCAGTTTGTCGTCGATGTGAGCAGTGTCAGAAGTTCATCGGCCAAAGTAGAAATGCTTCAATGCCTCTCCAACCGATACAAGTAGAAACTCCCTTTCAACAATGGGGGTTGGATTTCATAGGGGTCATATCATCGAACTCCTCCATCGGGCATAAGTTCATCTTGACCGCGATCGACTACTTCACCAGATGGGCCAAAGCAGTTCCCATGAAGCATGCTGATCAAGAGACCGTCATCGCTTTCCTAAAAGGATTGATCACCCGGTTCGGCATTCCAGAAGCAATCATCACGGACAATGGTCCTGGCTTTGTAGGTGCCAAAATCAATGAGTTCTTCTACCGATATGGGATATATCATAAAGTATCCTCCAATTACTATCCACAGGGCAACGGATTGGCAGAATCCACCAACAAGACCTTGTTGAAGGTGTTAAGAAAGCTCATAGAGACGAACAAAAGAACTTGGCATCTTCTTCTAGATCGGGCCTTGTGGGCCGATCAGATTTCTATCAAGAAGTCGATCAAGACTTCACCTTATGCCCTAGTATATGGTAAGGAGGCCATCTTACCTACCCATGTAGAGATCCCTACATTGTAGCTGTTAGAAGAAGAAGAAGGAGTTAATTCAATGGAAAACTGGTTGGCTCAGCTACTACAGTTGGAGGAAGATCACGAGAAGGCTTACCAGAGCTTCGCTAAACATGCTCAGGTCACCCGAGATTGGTTCAAGAAAAAATCATCCGATCGCACATTCAAAGTGGGAGATCTGGTATGGAAGTGGGACTCTTGGAAGGCCAAGCCTGGAAATCATGACAAGCTGGATGCTTTCTGGGATGGACCGTTTGAAATCATGAAGGTGAATTCGGCCAACTCTTTCATCCTCAAAGATGCAGATGGCCAGGTATTACCAATTTCTGTTAATGGTCTTCATCTGAAGACTTTTCATCGTTGAGGTGAAACTCTAAAAAAAAAATGTGTATGTACTTTTGTATATAATTTTTCATTTGTGTATATACATCCTGTTTCGAGATTGCAAAAGCTAAGTGTTATACTCCAGAATCTCCTTCGGGGACTTTTGATGCGAAGTAGCGGTTGCAAGGAGGTTCGCAGTGAAGCACTTTACCCTCAAAAGGTTAAACAAAAATTGAAACTAAGGCATGAAAAATGCTTCGCAAAAGGAGTATGAGCGAAGCAGTTTTCAAAGAAAATCCAGCGAACCATTTTCCAAGAGGAACAAACTTCGGAAAATTTTAGTGCGAAGCAACTGATGCAAGATGCTTCGCAGCGAAGCACTTTGGCTTTCAAAAGGTCCTCGGAAGACCGAAGGCGTTACCAAAGGGAAAGGTAGGAATGAAAAGAGCTTCGCACCCGAAGCGTTTCAAGCAGCTACTTCGGGCAGAAATTTTGCGAAGTATTTTCCAAGAAGACGAGCTTCGGGGGTCTAGTATTCCACGAAGCAAAAAAGTGACATGGCGAGAAAGAACTACTTCGGGCCCGAAGCGTTGAAAAATAGCCCACACCAAAGGTTCACCGTGAAGCATTTTCAATGTTGATTTCAACTTCGCCAAAGTGGAAGCATTTAAAATGTGTCTCGAAGAACGTGTCGACAACAACCTTGAAAAGAGTTTGAAGCGGATGAATTTAAGGCAAAGGTGGCGGAGCACATCCCGAGGTGATTCGGTTAAGAGAAAAGCTCACGCCTAGGTACGAGGTGGCAGCAGGTTATGCTTCCAATGCAAGGCATAATCATCAAGGCATGTGGCCCTGCGTACTACGTCACTGCAGAGCCAATCAAAGAGCATGACAACCTCCTCCGTCCGAAGCGTAAGTTTAATTATGGTAGGTGCCATAAATTTAGGTAGTTGCCTTTTAAGGCTATAAAATGTGAGGCCCTAGCAGGGAGAAGGTTATTCATCCATCAGTTCATGCAAGACTAAGAGCCTTCACTGATAATCTACAAGTCTTACGCCCTTTGCATTGAAATTCTTGGTGCCAAAGTCCCTTGTGTTGTAAGCCCTTCTGCTGTAAGACGTCCAACATGGGGAAGAAAAACTCCAAAGAGAAAGGAAAGGAACCAGAAGTAGCAGGCCCTAAAAAAACAAAGAAGGGCAAGGAAGAGAAAAAGCATACACCTAAGAAGATCAATCTCACCCCTCGCCCAGAAAAGCAGCCGATGGAAGAAGGAGATGACTCTGAAGAGGAACAACTTGAAGAACCACCAATTGATGGGTGGGAGAAAATTAGAGACACAGAGCTCTCTAAGGATGTGTCCGACCTCCGATGCACTATTGAGTTTATGATGAGCAGACTCACCCCAGAGAATAAGAGAGCTGCTACATATTATTCTCAGATTTACTGGTATTTGACCCCGCCTGCTCACCACTGTCCAGAGTTAATCTGTGCTATCATGCAGAACTACCAGCCTGCATCCAGGCAAGTGTTGGACGCTTCGGGTCATAAATTGTTTTCCATTTTGAAAGAAGATGTGCAAGCAACATTTGTGCCACAACAAGGGCCACCCAAGGGTTATTCAGTTCGCAATGTCATTCTGAGCGAACAGATGGAGAGGTTCACCTCCAACAACTACATATTGAAATTCTTGCGCGAGAACCTCAAAAGTGGGCTCCCTTCAAGCAAGCTGCCCCAAATGCCCTTACCCTTGGCGGCCTTCAAGAACATCGATATTTTCTCTATCATTGCATGGGTGGCAGGCCTATCTACAGATGCTTCGGTGCAACCCTGGCAGGTGTCTTTGGCCGAATGTATTTTGAGAGGGGAATTCTATGCCCCTGATGCTTCAAGACCAAACACCAACCCAGTTTTCTTTGATTGGGCAGAATGGGTGGCCCGAACCTTGCATACACGGCTCACCAGCATGAAGAATTCGATGACGGGCCAATACTTCGCACCCTGTTCTTTCCTTGTCTGGTTGTTTTTCTACCATGTACATAAGCAATTCCCCCATATTGCCATTTCTTCGAGCGGCAAGGATGGAAATCCTCTACCTGTGTACCAATGGACTCCCCTCCTATTGAGGACAGAGTCTTATTATTCTTTTAATCAATAGTTTTTGGGACCTGCTATGCATTTGTTGAAAGGTTCTTGCCCTCGGGTGCCCCTCAGTTTGAGGGATAGAGTGGTAATGGAGAAGAAGGGAGATGTTTTTCAGTTAACACAAGGACTGGTGATTCACCTGTTCGACTTTATAGGAAAGCCCTTCCTGCTCCCTGTTTTCCCCTTCGAGTACCAATTTGCATTGGAGGTCGCTCGGTAGAGTGATGTAACAAATGCCATCTATGGCCACGGTCGAAAATGGGCACATACCTGTGACTTCCCCTTCAAGATGGGGGTAATTGAAGTATTTGCCTTAAAGCAGAACGTATTCCTGGAGGAAAAGCTTGCCAATTTTGGCCTACTCCAGATTCCTCAACAATGGCTCTATGATCCCTTGGGAGTGATGAGGGATCACTTAAAATTCAAGAACTTTCATGTCTGCCCCCACCCTAAAATTGTGGAGCAAAGAAATAATCCTAATGGGAAGGATCTAGAGTGGCATTTAGAGAGGATGAGGACATTGCCTCCCTGGCATGAATTTTACCCCATGGAGATCGAGTTTGACCCTGACCAGCATCCCTTCCCAACTCCAGACTCCACGTTTTGGAGAAATGCAAAGGATGATTTGAAAGAAGAATTGAAGAATTGGGGCGAGGAAAAACTTTGGGAGTGGTGGATAATGAGAGTCCATCACCAAAATATGAATTCCTATGGACTCTTGACATCGGATAAAGACTTCACAATTGTTTATGAAGCCAATGTTGAAACTTGGAAGTCCATATCCTTCGTCGACTTTGTTCCTCCAGCTACCCCAGGATCGGGCGAAAGCCCAAGAGGAGCTGACGATGCTTCGGAGCAGGAAGAAGAGGAAGAAGCCGAAGCTACACCAGAGGCACTACCATAGGGACCATCAAAAATCCATGACACAAGTGCCGAAGAGTCGGAGCAACCATTGGAGAGGAAGAAAAGAAAGAGGCAAGAGCAAATTCAAGTGCCTCCGAGCCACCCAAAGTGACCCCACATGAAGCTCCCAAGTGCTCATGTCGGACAACCTACATCAGGCCCGACCGAAGCAAATGTTGAAGATGCGGTGCCACCAAGTGTCGAGATAGTCCCAGATATAGACATCATTGATGTGGAGGAACTCCTCCAACAAGAAGGAGACCCCAAAGTAGAAGTCATGGAGGTCGAGAGTGCCAAAGCCCAAAAGGAGCAGGAGCCTATCACACAAGAAGTCACCACGACCGCTCTGCCTAAGGGCATGTAGGTACACACTCTCCACCCTTTGCCTTGGTCTCTCACATGTCCACTGTGGTCCCGACCAAATATTCTCATCAGTCTCTCCCTCCCTCACAAAGTCAGTCACCTCTTCACGCATTGCCCCTTGCCACCGATCCCGTTAGCCCCACTCCACTCGAGTCATCAGGCCGAGACAAGTCTATTGACACTACTTCACCCACCCATGCCACTATTCCCTCAGTTCCCAGTCGAGGCGAAGGCAGTGCCCCAACGTCGAACCCCATTCTTCATTCCCCTGCCTCACATGGCATTGTTGCACTCGTTGGGACTCCTAGTACACCTATCATCGAACCTTCTGGTGAGGCATCCCCCATTCATTCTTTGTATCTGTTCACCCCTTTGGCTGGAGATCCAGCCTCATTTGAATCAGAGATGTCCTTAATTAAGGAATGCCCTCTAGCCGAGAAGCTACTCCTAGCTCGGAAAAATACAGAAAAAATGTTGAAGGAGGCGAGGAAGAAGAGAGGGCGCTCTCTGGCCCAGGTTGAAAAATGCGTTGTCTTCGATTTGAAGGCTGGGAAGTTGCATAAAGTAAAAAATATCCCCAAGGTCCAGAAGCCCCTGGATGAAATGACTCCAGCGGACTATGACTACCAAGACAAATCCAAGGACCTGGAGCATTTGAATGTTGATAATGAATCTGAATCCATGCACGTCAGGATTGAAACTTTTCGTGCACATGCAAACATCGCTAATCAGCATAGATTTGAAGCAGAAAATGCCAACATCAAGTTGGAAGAAGAGCTAGCTAGAATCCGCTCCAAGCTGGAGGATTCAGAGGAGCAGTGTAAGCTGATGAAAAAGGAAACACATGCCCTGAAATAACAAATACTACAACTGCAGTGTACAACTGAGAACCAAGCACAGAGACAGGCCGAGAATGATCTGAAGGCCAAGGAAGTTGAAAGCAAGATCTTGCAGTTGCAGCAGCAGTTGCACGAAAAAGAAAGCTTGGAGCTGTTTGACAGAGGCAGGATCAAAGAAATCCGCTCACACTTGCTCAAAAATTTTAGATCTCGGGCCTCCAGTGCCCTATCAATTTTGACCTATATTACTGAAGCACAGCGTGCCACTACCGAAGGAGGGCCAATCATAGATGAGGTCACTCAGAAAGCTAGAGGCCGACTCAAATTAGCCTTTGATGTCCAAAGCATGAAATATCAGGACTTGCAGGTTGCTGCAATGAGTCGGACGGCTAGGGATTGGTCCACGGCCCAAGCCACAGTTCATGCCTTCTTTTCCAAGGTGAGGAAGGCACAAAAGGTGAAGGACCTCCTGGACATGTTTGAGAATGAGCAACGCGCATCGCTAGGCTATTTCTAGGATCTCTCTTCCTTAGGTTTCTCGAGCTTCATGGATGATGATGGGAACCTTCTGACCAAGGAAGAGCTTAAGCCGGCATGGCTTCAGTTTGAAGGCGACGTCTCGGAGATAGACGAATGGGCGGAGCCTATAACAGAAGGGCAGGTCACAGATTTCATTCTGAGACACTGCAAGATTGCAGCCTACCTGAATGATCTGTACACCAGAGCCAAACATGCTGATATCGGGCAGATTGATCGGTTCCACATTTTGGTGAAGGCATTGCAAGATCAAGAGCCTTTCTCGAAGGGTGCCTGGGCTCATGTCCACCGAACCATGAAGCGCATCCATGATCACCTTGCCCCATCACCGCAGCAGGAAGCCACACCAGAGGAAGCAGAAGAAGAAGAAGAAGAAGAAGAAGAACAAGCCGTGGAAGCACCCCAAGAGATTGAAAAGGGAGAAGGGTCTGGAGGTAACTCTGGCCCAACGGATCAAGGCTGAGGGTTCTCCCACCGAGACGAGCTCGTTGCCCCGCGAGCCACCAAGAATGTTGACAATTTTGTCACATTGCACAATGGGGTAGAAAAATCAAATTTTTTGTAAAGTATTTCTTTCAATTTCATGAATTTGTTCCCTTGCTTTTTTTAGAAACAACATTTTCAAGCATTGCAGCAATTTTGGCTTTCCCTGCCACCCCCTTGTACATAAAATGAAGAAGAAAGAGCTTCGCTACCGAACAAGCTAAGGAAGATAGCTTCACCGAAAGAAATCGCTAAGGATGAAAACTACTTCGGGCCCGAAGTCCCTCAAACAACTACTTCGGGCGAAAACCTTGCGAAGCGGCGTTGCCGAAGAAGGAATTCAAAGAAGGCGTAAAAAAGAGCTTCGCACCCAAAGCATTTCCAGTAGCTACTTCGGGCAAAAGTTTTGCAAAGCGGCATTTCAAAAGAACAGCTTCGTCGAAGGAAAATCACGGTCCGAATTGGCTAAGGCAAGAAAACTACTTCGGGCCCGAAGTCCCTCAAATAGTTACTTCGGGTGAAAGTTTTGCGAAGCGGTGTTGCCAAAGCAAAATGCAAAGGAAGAAGAATGAAAACTACTTCGGGCCCGAAGCACTTCAAAAGGCTACTTCGGGCAAGAAACTTGCGAAGCAGGATTTGAAGGAGCGCAACGTTGAAAACACTTCACCGAAAAACCGTCGAAGCACCCACTTCGGGCCTCCCCACCAGCGAACCATTTCTACTTCGTTGAAAGTCATTGCGAAGCATCTACTTCGGCAAACCTTCGTGCGAAGTACTTTCCCCCGAAGTGGAAGCAATCAAAGCATTTTTGAAGGTAAGAATGCGCTTCGGCCAAAATCCTCCCGAACCACAATTTTGAAGGAAGATCGCGGCGAAGCATTTTAACAGTTCATCGACGAAGTAGTTTTGGCACATCTTCCAGCGAAGTAGTAATGAAGAGCCCATCTTGCGAAGGAGATCTGCTTCGGCCCTCATCACCCCCAAAGCTATTTTGCGAAGCTCCACCATGCGAAGTGCAAATCAAGGAGAATCTGCTTCGGCACAAGTCCATTGCGAAGCGAAGTTGCGAACGAAGAACTAGCGAAGCACTTCAAGGGCACGCGCTCCAAGCCGGGTATTTTCTCGAGGCGATCAAGTGCCTCATAAATGCATTTTTACGTGCCCAAAAAACTAGCTACGCATTTTTGGCAATTGGAAACGAAGTATCAGTCTCTGAAGAAGAGCCCGACAAGCATGGCGGCCACTCGAGTATTGCACCCAAAAGCCAAGGACGCTCAGACGGCTCATTAATGCAAGTTTCCATGGCTGACCCGGTCGCAGTTTCCAGTTTTGGTAACAGATTTGAGAGCTCGATCACGAGGGCCGCGAGGAGCCGACTTCTCAGGTTTCGAGGGTGTACTCCTCCATTTTGTGCAATTATGGCTCAGAGGGTCGGGTCCTCTATAAAAACCCAGGCATTGTAATGTAAAAGGGGGGGAACTTTCTGCTAGAAAGCTGTTGTAACTTGCATTCCTGCGATTAATACTAAAGAGCTTTGGACTCTATTTCTCTCTTGTATGCTGCCTTCTACGTTTATTTCTTTCATCTTTCTTCATTTGCATGCTGTAATTCTGAACTCTGGATTTAGGTATGCGATTGGGGACTGAACCCTAAAATTTTCCCGAAGGATACATAGGGGAGGAAAACGTTGTAGAGGCTTTCTTTTATGCTGCCTGTGGATAGTGTTTCTATTATATTCACTTTTCCTAATCGTCGTTACTCTGAACTCTGAATTTCGACGAAAGGGGAAGGGGAATCCTGGAACTCGTCCAGAGGATACATAGGAAAGTTAATATTGTGTTCATTTTGTTATATTCTTGGTGTTTCTTGCTGTTGTTTCAAGCTATTGGCTAGCAATCGTGCTTCTGGTTCTTTCCCACCATTAAACTACTGAAATCTCTTCCCTTACTCTTTTATTTCTTTCCTGCACCCTTATCTTAAAACACCAAAGTAGTTTAGAATAGGAGCCGGCCTTTCTCCGGAGATTGGCACGAGGGGCATCTCTTCCCTTCGGCCTTTCAATGTTGGTCCAGGTCTAGGGCGCATACACTTACCCAAATCCTTTCCTGGGCAGATTTGATGACCAACAGGAATTAGGTGATGGAGAAATTTGATATAGAGAATAACATGGTTGATTCATTAGCAAAGGTTGTACCTACTCAAAAAATTTCTTGGTGTAAAAGATCTATGGACAGTTGAAAATGGTAGTTTTTGACCACTATGGAAAGTATTCAACAAGTGGAAGAATGTTGGAAATAAATTGAATATTCTTTTATGTTATTCTCAAGAGGTTAACTCTAAAAGGTGTTGGACACTCTCCATGTATCCTCGTCAGAATTTTTAGGGTTTGTTAAGCTATTTTTAGACCCATATGGGTTGTTTAATATTTGAACCCATGGTATTGTAAAATTTGTTCTTGTGCTATTATTATTTAATTGCACTTGCATTAGGGTTTGAAGAGAGAAGAAATATGAATATTTTTGTATTGGATATAGTTAAGTTTATACAATAAGAAGTTATTACTATGCTAGGTTTTTTCTCGTAAGGGTTTCCTAGGTGAAATACTATGTTACGAGTGTATATGTCATCTTCTTCTTTTTTCCTTTTATTATGTATACTATTTTTCTAGATTTAGTTTATCAGGATCTTTTGCTCTTCAATGATTAAATGCTCTCTAATAGTGAATGAAAGTTGGTATGTTAGGTATTTTGATTTAGTTTAGAGTGTGAGACTCTTATACATTATGTCTTTTGATGTTGTTGAATCCTTACCACTTTAATTTCTAGCTTCTAACTCTATGCATATCTTTATTTATTTTGCAACTCCCCTTGTTTTTTTGTGTTAGTCTAGCTAGTTTCACAAAAACTAGTATACTCTTTAGGCTGATCTATAATATTTTTTGGGTCTTCCAATATTTGTTGAGGTCTTGAGGGTATAAATCATCCACTTAGGCAAATTTTGAACCAACAATTTTTAGCATGCTTAGTGGGACACAAATCTCACCTCCCTCATAGAGTAGAATCTTGGTAAAGTTCTGCTCTAATATATCATCTCCCAATCACCTAGATATTTTGTTGAAATGATATTTTCATAAAAAAACAACCACCATTTAACTTGCAGACTTATTATCACAAGATCAGTTTCTAAAATGTTGGATGAACCAGTGCAATTTATTGAATTACCTCCATGAGATTTAGAAGATATATATCTTCATCATATCCATCATATCCTTCATCAACCCCTCTAGAAAGTGTAGGATTTAGCTTTCTATAATTTTCTCACTTTGTTAGTCTAAATAAATGGCTAATCCTCCACCTCGATAGAATTTTCCTAATTGGAATAATAATGGATTATTTAATCTAGCAAATCAAAACCCAATTTCTTAGGTAATATGAAAACCTTTATCAACTTATGGTGGTACTGGGAAAACAACATACGAGCATTTTCAAGATGTAGCTTCCTTAGTTGTTATTCATAACATTCAAAATGAAGATGTTATGATAAGACTATTGGTACTATCACTTAAAGGTAAGGTATTATACTGGTACTATACCCTTCAGGATTGGAGTATCAACTCAAGGGCTCAATTGGCTTGTAGATTAGTTCAATAATTTAATAAGCTATCAAACCCATTCCTATTATTGACCCAATTCATCACTATTCAAAGACACCTTTATAAAGCAATAATAGACTTTAAAATCAAATTCAATAAGACTTGAATAAGAGTTATGTAGTACATCAAGCCAATAGATGCTTAAGAATTATGCTATTATATTCATATTTTTAATCTAGATCTAGGCTTGTTGGTATGTCAGTCCAATGCACTAACATTACCATAGATTTATCAAGCACTATTGCTATAGAGAATGTTTTAATTGTTGTAGGAAATATCCTTCCCATAAATATAATGCCATATTTTTTGTAAATTCAATAATTTGGACAAGAAACACAAATCCTAGTCACAATTACACCTATATCAAATGTAGCTCCAATTTCTACAATGAAAGTGTTAGCATTATCATTGAATCCTGCAACACCAGCATTATTGGCACTATTTTTTAGGCTTGCACTGCCTTCCCCTGAGTCCTAAGAATCAGATAACATGAAAGAAATAATGTTGGCATTAAATAACTTGACTAACAAAGTCACCACCATGAAAAAAGAGAAGCTAACAACAATTTATAGCCTAGGATATTCCCATACATGACAAAAGATGAAGGAGCCTCTTCTAGTGGTGTTGATGGAAAGCCTAATGTAGTGTATAATAACTAGGAGGATAATTCTTCTACTTTGGCATTAGAAGAAAATTATTAGTGCTCAACCTGCAACTACCCGTACTGAGAAGATACTTGTATGCTATATCAATATCAAGCACAAATGGTGACAACAAAAAAGGTAGAGAAGGCACAAAAATTTTGGGTCAACATGTCATAGGAGGTAGACCAAAATATGATGATACAAAATTCCATAGAGGAGGAGCCTATATCAGTGTTGATGTGGTTTGACAAGAAGCAATTACAAGTAAATTCTAAGATTCTCGAACCATTAAAAATTCCCTCTTAGTATAAAAAGTAGCAAAAAAAGGAATTATCCCAACTTGCTTAAATAACAAAGAAAAATCCAATGAAGCATCCTAAAGAATAAAAAAATCCAATGCAAGAAAATAAAGTTGAATATTATCCTTCTATCACCAAGCAACAAATAATTGAAGCTATGCAGGAATACTGAAGGAGAATTAATGAATCAAAAAAGAGAGAGAAGAAGCAACTGAAGTCTTCAAGTTTTAATATTGTGAAGGATTAAAATAAAAATCCATCCAAAGCAAGCATGTATGATGCTTTGATGATTTTAAAAAAAAATTGACCTTATCTAAGAATCAATAAAATCTATTTTGCCTAAATACCAGTCCCATCTAAAGCTAACTCTAGTACAAGGTAAACCCATGTTGAAAATGGATAAAAATAGACTGTTCCCGTTTTACATATTTGTACATATGGAAGGATGGATTTGCATAACTGTATGGCATACTTTAGAGCAACAATGACCATAATGCCTAAAGCAATCCATGAAGCAAGGTTTATGGAATATACATGGTCCCTTCGAATGATTTAGTTAGAGAGAACCTTAGTCAAGATTGTTAGTGTAATAAAGGACATACCCATGGGTCTTCACAATATGGCACAAATAGCAATTATATAAGAGTTTATGGTGGTTGAACTAGAACCTTACTTTGGCATGTGTCTCATAGTAATTTACAGCCAATATAGGCTGATATCTATCCTTGGACTACTCACACATGGATATCCCGCATAAGGGTAGGAAGGTAAATATATATGTAGAAAATAACACCCCATACCATATAAAAATTTTGAGAAAGAGAATAACCATGTTAATATGATTAGCAATGAATTTGATCCAATCAAAGAAATCATAGATGAGCTGCAAACTAAAGATGAGTTTTCACTCAAAGAATTTAATGCTATGGTTGAAATAGGCATAGAGACTTATTCCATCATAAAATCAAAAGAGAAATTTTTTTGTCCATGTTAAATAAGGAGCTCTAGAATAGAAATTTGGAAGCTTTTCTTCGATGGAGCTAAATGCAAAAATTATGTTAGAGCTAGAATAGTGCTAGTATCACCCTATGAAGGAGTGAAGTTCCTTTCCTACCGCTTGACTTGGAGCTGCACCAATAATGCAGTAGAATATGAAGTACTATGCATAAGGTTGAGAGAGGTAGAGTATATGAGAAAATTTTATGATATACAATGATTCTAAAATGATATTAAATTAGGTTAGTAAAAATGCAATAGCAAGCAACATTATCTAAAAGCCTGCTGGAATAGAGTATGGGATTTTTTTGAAAGTTTTGAATATTTAACATAACGGAAATCCCTAGAGACCAGAATGCACAAGATGATGTATTAGCCTCCCATGGGAAAAATTTCTATCTAGGTTCTGACATAAGAAGAAATTCAAGATCTGTTAAACTTGCTTTCAAGTATTTTCTACAAGATAAAGACACCTAGGTGTTTGATAATGATGAGTAGATAGTGAATTTCTTAACTCATGAGGAATCTTGTTCAAAAATGATCAGAGACATGCTTGAGAGTATAAACAAAGAAGGTGTTATTCAGCTAAAAAATAACCACGTTCTAAAAATATTGATTACTCTCAAAATTCTATTCAATAGCAGTGATTGGCCAATGGGATGAAAATGAAGATTAATGATCAAGAATTCAAAGAGGTTTAGATTGAACTTGAAAGATACATACGAATTGGAGTGCAATATTTTTAGGAGGAGGTTCAACAAATTTTGGCCTTATGTAGAGAATTTAGTGACATTATTGCATGGAGCTATGATGATTTGAAAGTCTATAGAAAAGACACTATCCAACATGCAATAGAGTTGCTACCTAATGCTAAGCCATTTTGGTAAAAATAAAGGTAAGTAAATCCTCAGATAGAGTCATTGATAAAGTAAGACTTACTAAAGTTACTTAATGCAAAGATCATTCACCCAATCAAGCCCTTAACATGAGTAGCTAATATAGTATCTATCAAGAGGAATAATGGAGACATATATTTGTGTGTGGATATTATAAACCTGAACAAAGCATCTTTGAAGGATCATTACCCTCTACCCTAGATTGATCAAATTATGCATTCTATTGCTAGGGTAGAAAGGCTCTCCATACTTTATGGATTCTCTAGATTTAATCAAGTATGGGTTAGATATGAAGACCAATACAAAACTATATTCACCACAAAGTGAGGAACATTTACCTACCAAATAATATCATTTGGTCTCTCTAACATTTGAACCACATTCTAAAGGGCCATGGACTTAGATTTTGATGAGTTAGTGAATAAGGTTATATTGATTTACTTAGATAATATAGCAGTATTCTCTCATTATAATAAGAAACATCTATATCATCTTCAATTGGTTTTTCAAAAATACAAGGAATTTAGGGTATCATTGAACCCAAAAAAGTTCAATGTTGTTGTCCATGAAGATAAATTGCTATGACATGTAGTATCAAAATAAGGATTATCTATCAATCTAGATAGATTCAAAGCAATATTAGAACTCCCACTACTATAGAACAATAAAGAATTTCAATATTTCTTTGGGTAGATCAATTTTATCCAAAATTTTGCTTTTGATTTTTCTTAGACAATAAAGACAATGACATAAATGCTAAAAAAGAATGCAGATTTTACATGGAATAAAGCAATAAGGGATGCTTTCAAAATAATAAAAGAGCTATAACCAGGGCTCTAATACTCACAAATCCAAACTATCAAAGATATTTTATTCTCTATATATTTGGTTTTGAAGAGAGCTATGCAATTGTACTTACTTAAAAAAATAGATATCATAACAAACAACCTATAGCTTTTTTTATTTAGGTGTTGCATAACTACTAAGAGCAATACAACTTCACTAAGAAATAGGTATTTGATCTTATGAAATATCTAAAAAAACTAATGTATTATATATCTTAAAATAAAATATTAGTGTATGTTATGCATCCAAACATCTGAAGCTTTATAGTGCAAGGGGAATTAGGAAAAAAGAGAGCTGGATGGATTACCAAATATAAGAATATGATATAGAAATCAGAATGACTAAGTTTTTCAGAGGAATATCTCTCTATGAACATTTGGCAAATTTTGCAATACTGAACGCAAATCTATTGATTGAAGAACATGAATAATTATAGCCAAAAAAGGGTTGGATGGAGTAAAACAATTGGGTAGACCAATTAATTCACTTTATTTAGACTAGAAAATGTTTGAATGGATTTACTACTTCTTAAAGCCAAAGGTATAGGCTACAAGATATGAACTATGTTATAATTTTTGTCATCTTGTCCCAAAAAAAATTGATGGCATACTTCTAAGGTGTATATGTCCAAATAAAGGAAAGGGAATCTTACATGAATTTCATGTTGGCTTCTCAAGTGGATATTATTCTAGCCAAAATATGGTAGCTAAAATACTAAGGGTTGGATAATATTTACTGACTCTATTTGTTGATGCTTTTAAAGCTGCCAACACTTGAGATAAATATCAAAGGTTTATTGGGAAGATAAAAAACCTGGCAATGCCTCTCCATCCAGTTGTTGTAGAAGAACCCTTCCAATAATGGAGGTTAGATTTCATTGGGATAATTAATCTAAATTAATATGCTAAACATATATTCATCCTAACAATGACTGGCTATTTCACAAGGTGATTTGATGCAGAAGCAACCAAGCATGCACACCAAGATACTATCATCAGCTTTCTAGAAATACTAATTACCAGGTTTGGGATCTCATCTATAATAGTCTCTGATAATGGTGGATCTTTCATAGGGGATAAGACCATATATTCTTCTAGAAAATGTGGTATATATCAGAATGATTCCTCTAACTATTTCCCATAGGGCAATGGGCTAGAAGAATCCATAAACAATAATTTGATGAAGATAATCAAAAGAAATATTGGTGACAACCAAAAAGCTAGAATTTGATGTTGAATAAAGTTTTATGGGTAGATAGAATTATGGTTAAGAAATTTTTGAAAACCAATCCTTATTCTTTGGTGTATAGGAAGGAATTTATGTTGCCAATACATCTATAATTATTGACCTTAAAGCATATAGATAAAAAAAACTAGAAAATACAAGGATGATTGAAAGAATGATGGAAGAATTGTTGTTGCTAGAAGAAAAAGGGAAGAAGCGTATAATAGATTTCCCCAACATCAAGCAATTTTTAAAATATGCTTTGATAAGAGAACATCTCCAAAGTTATTTAAGGATGGTGATTTAGTGTTGAAATGGGATGCAAAGCGAGCTAAATTGGGAAAGCATGAAAAGTTATAATTATTGTGGTTTGGACCATATCTAATATTGATAAGGAAGGTATTAAATGTATACAAGCTTCAATACATGGATAGCCACCTTTTACCAATTCTAGTGAACAACCACTATTTAAAGAATTATACTTAGAAGCACATGCCTTTGAGTTGTACATATGTAAATAGCAACACATGTCAATATAGTAGTGGATGTAGTAGTTTTGAGCAATATAATTTTATTGGCTAAAGAATATGGTTGGCAGTCAATAGATTTTGAAATTTCAATAATTTTATTGGCTTAGAAGCAAGGCAATCTTGAAAATAACATGCACCTCAAACACTTGCACAAATTAGTAGTTTTAAGAAAATATTTTACAATAAAATTTGAATATGTACAATATTTGGTATTAATATAGCTATGGCTAAACCCCATGATTGCTTCTTGCTATAAAAGTAGGTCCATGAATATGCAATGCATGAAAGAGTAGTTAGTTGTTGAAACAACATAAGTATTATAGAGTTGTAGAATTATTTCACGTGAGAGTAGAAAATGTTATATTCTTGCCTACATTTACAATTTTAGCTTAGAAGCTTCCTAGTTCAATAGATATGGCATGAGGAAAAAGAGGGAAAAAGGTGCAAAATAATACCAAGGAGCTCTAGAATCATCTAAGAAACATTCATGATCCTATAATCACAATCAAGACAAAATTAAAAAGCTTCAGAGATGGAGCATAAGAAAAAGGAAGAAAATACTTTCCTAAGAGGCTAGAACCAACTCCATGTAATTCACTCTTATCTTCATATATACCCAAATTTATTCACCCTTTCCCAGAGTTGGTTAAGGCCATTTCAAGTAACTACAACCTAGAGACAACAACAATGTGTACTATAGCAGGGCAGAGGTTTTTCACTATCATGACTAATGCTATAATGAATGCTTTTACAAAAATAGTATGCCCAGGTACAAAATACAAACCAGATGATGTCACTAAGAAAACTAATCATTTTAAAAGAGATAATGTAAGAATTTGGTTAAGCAAAAATATAGGATAAATCCCAAAGGACTTTCTAGAATAGATAATAAAACTTGGGGTATTTAGAAAATTCCATTAGGAAGTCTTGTCTATGATAATTATGATTCTTGTGTTAGATACTAATTTATATGTATATAACCATGAAATATCCATAGCATATGTAGTGATCAATGTATAAAACTTTAATGGCACTAGTGCAAATGACCCTGTATTCTTTTATTGGGCCCAATTTTTGAGTTATCAAATTCATAGCCAATTGACCACCATAAATCTCAAAGAGAAGGAAACCTTATGTTACCCATCATACTTGGCTTGGCTATTTTTGTACTATATGCCTTCAAGAATACACAACCTGTAAGTCCAAACAAGATCAATAATTGTAGAGTCCTTCCTGTAGTTGACTAAACACTTGCCTTCATGGAGACAACTTCATATATTGAGTTTAATCGAGTCTTTCTTGGGCTTGTATTGGCATGCATTTATGGAAAAATTACTTGACTAAGCCCTAAGATTGTATATAAGCTACATGGTAAAAGGTACAAATTAGGGGACTAGTATTTCTTGCAAAATGGTACTATCATTAGATTCTACGGATTTTCCAAAAAACTCTATTTGCTTCTCTACTATGCCACTAATTGGCTGTTTTCCATAGAATTATGCCAAAATATTGATGAAGTTGATGAAAATTTTGGGGCTAGAATTAAGAAAGCTTGCACTTATAAATTTCCTTTCAATTTTGAAAATACAAGTATGAAAACCAAATATCAAGCAAAAATTATGGATGAGAAGCTTAATGGCCTCCAATTGCTGATAGTACCACACATGTGTAAGTATGAGCTAGAAGGAAAATTCAAGGCTAAATTGAGTAAATTGAACACTAAACATCCAATGTTTAAACATCTTATTGATCAAAAATTGAGAAAATTAGGAATAAAGTAGAATATCAAGCTCCTAATATTGAAATCAATGAAATGCAAAGGTAGAATCCATGGAGAAAGTGGTATCCTTGCAAGCAACCTTATGATCCAATGAGAAATAAGTACAAATGGATAAGTGAATTTCTAGTGGAAAAAATTAAGGAATAGTTGGAAAGGATTGAAGAATTGTTTTAGAAATGGTGGATTTTGCTATGTGAACGAGATACACAAAAGAAGCCATTCCCCAGTCCTTCAGATAAATATTTTGAAGCTGAGTTTGATGAAAATATAAAGTCTGGATGGAGGAGCATAAAGGAAAAAGTTATCTTGGCCTAATTAAAGAGGACTATAAAGAAGAGGTACATTTCTATGAAGAGGTGGAAGAAACCACTCAATAATTTCCCATCAAAGAGGAGCCCTTGGTCACTTATGCAGATTCAAAAGAAGATTCAGTCTCAAATTAATAAATTATACACAAGAGACAAAGTAGAGATGCTAAAAGGAAAAGTGCACCTAAGTGTGTTCCAATAAAAGAAAACCTATCAAAAATAAGTCAAGAATAACAAGCATAATATATCATAGGAGCTAAGATGTTTCAAGCAACAAAGCATAGAGAATAAGCAACTGCTACAACAATTCCTGGCAAGGATAAGCCCCAACCTAACATACACCAACATATTTAATATAAAATATCCAATGAGAAGGCAAAGAGAAAAATTCCTTCAAGCACTCACCAGAGGGAAACCTCAAAGAAAACTAGAAGGTAATAACTAGCAATAGAAGGTCAACAAATTGAGGCAACAAGTTAGGAATTTAATGTAACAACTTAGAATTAGATACCAAAATCAAGAGGATTAGGTATGGTTTTTATCCCTACTCTTGTTTTTAAAATTCATCCACCACCTTTGTAACCTCCCCTAAAGCAACCACTTCCACCACCTTCCCCTACAAGAGAAGTTTCTCCTGCTCAAAACCCACCATAAGGTATGGCTTCCACTTATTTTGTATACGAGAGCTAGCAAACACCCAAGAGCCCACAACCATACACCTTGTAAATACTAGAATTGTATCCTTGAGATCCATATCAATAACTTTTTCTCCTTTCTAATCTAGCATTGTTTCTTTACTTACCCCTAGTCATCAACTCTTGGAAGTCTTCTCTGTAATACAATAAATTGAAGCAAACATCCAAAAATGGGCACAAGAGCAAGTACCTCAAAAGGATATAAATAAAGCAACCACCCAGACATATGATGGCATTTTTGAAAAATATTATATTATTTGGTACATGCTAATGTACCCTCATTGTACATATTGTAAATATTATATTAGGGTTGTGTCCTAGATTAGAGTATGAGTAAATATTTTATGTAATGTAATAATGTGTAGGAAATGCACAAGTATCATGTAAATGAGTGTGCAAGTGTTATGTGTGTAGATGTGTACAAGTGTCTCATATGTAACTGTGCACATGTGTTCTTATATTATGAAGTGTTATATGAAGAGTCATTTCCAAGTGTGCATAAAAGATAGAGTCATGTGTATGCAAGTGTCAAGTAGAGAAGCCAATAGTCATGAGACTTAGCATAAGGAAAGGAAGATTCAAGTAACCAAATAGTTGTCCTACAATGGCTATATATTACTCCATAGTGGGTATTGCCTACATTCCCTTCATAGTCTATAGAGCGTGCATAGAAAGTATTTTTATTATATGATAGTTTTAAGATACATTTGTAAGATAAAGAGGAATAATAAAGATTGCATACATTTGAGAAATTAATTTTATAAGTTGTGTAGACACCAAAATATATGTATTCGTATCCCACCCCACAATCCTACATAATACTAATATGCCTAATTTTTTACTTAGGCATATTAATCTTGCACATTATCCTTTTTCTAGGTTTTTATTAAATCTGGAAAATCACCCTAGGATACTCGGTGTCTCCACTTAATACTTTTCCTATCCACCACTACCCCTCCTCTTTCCACATCTCATCCTTCATGCCACATCACTCCACTTGCACCTACCCACTAGCCACATCACCCCAGTTAAGTGAGACACCCTAGGTGACTCACTGTAACTGACCCTTTCATTTGGAAGCCCTAGCTTACCACTTGGTAATATTGGATTACCACCTCCTTTTCCCTTCAAAACCCCAAGGGGCCTATAAAGGTACCCTCATTCCATAAACCAAGAGAGGCTAGAAAAATACATCGTCATTCTATCAAAATCGCTGCAGGAGGTCACCAACATTCATGGAGTTCAAGCCATCGAAGGTACTGGATCGAATTCTCAAGGTTTATACAATTCTTGTCAAACCACCCATTGGTGTTTACACAGGTGCAAATTCCCTTCAGTATTTGGCCAAACGTGCACCCATATTTGAACATCCCCAAATGCTCATTGGTTTTTTCTCATGTGAAGATCTATTATTTGTAGACATAGATCAATTAGAGGAAAATTTAGCAAGGTATTTTGGATTTAATTTCTTTGTTCTCTGCACTATGTTTTCATTTCTTCAATAATTGTTTTAAGGTTTTATTGCATTTGTTTTCAATTATATATGTAGGTGCTACTAATTTTTTTTTGCATTTCATGTGTGCAAGTAATAGGTCTTTGAAGGGTTTTTTAAGTTGGAGTGGCCTCATTTGCAGGATACTCAAGCCCACTAAACCTTTGGATTTGTAGTAAAGGAGCCAAGGACACCATTTTATTTATTTGGAGAATAAGAGATTTTCACTTGCTCAGTATCATTTCATGTATTTGGTGTTGATTTCTTTTCTTATAAAATAAATAGAGTATGTATTCTATTATGGCCTTGTTTGCTTTGTCTGCATCTAGGTCTTAGGTTAGTTATACATAAAAAAAATAATAATAAAAATCTTGCATTTAGGGTGTACCTCTAGGATCATCTGCATTTAAGGTTAAATTAGCATTGTTAATTGTATCTTTATGAATTTTAAACTTTCAAAAATACTCGACCCTATTTCTGACACACATTCAAAAATGTGGATCCATGTTTGACCACTTTCAAACACAAACCCACATTTGGTAAAACTCCCAATGACATTTGATCAGTTCCAAACATCCAGCAGCCTTTGGGTCTGTGTTTTAGAAACACTGTGGGGTTTTTTTGAAATCTATTTTTTTGCATTAGATTTGAAATTTGGTTTATGTATTTCTTACATGTATTCTGTGTCTGCATCTAGGCATAGTAGATTTGTATTACACAATAGAAAATAGAAACTTCCACATACTCACTTAAGTGTTGGTAAGGTTGGATTTCATCACCAACTCACAATCGAGACCCCATTTTTTTTGTCCAAGGCTAGTCTAAGAAATGTTGTAACCAAGGAATAAAGCAATTATCTCTCTTCAGAGAGGTATATCACTGATTGATGTGAACTGGGTGAGGATTGGTAGGACCTGGGCTTCCTCATCAAGTTTTAATTTCATCACCAAACCCTGGTGGGATTCATATCTTGGATTTCATTACCAAGTTATTGTGTGTGAGCACCTAGGTGAAAACCTTAGACCTGCATAGGCAAAAAAAAATCAAATAAAAAATTAAACCTACGAAAAAATTATGAAAACATTTGTTTATTTGGTTGATTTGCATGATGTTTTTTTTTTATCTTCACACACATTCTTGCACATTTTCCAACTCATCCTACCTTTAGCATATGGTAACAACCCATGGTCAAGCTAGAAAGAAAGCCCAAGCCTAAATTTAGTTGCCTTCATCCATGGATTTTCCTTCTCAGTCTTCTCAAGCCCCCATTGCTTCAGTAGTAGGGCAAGTTAGCGTAGCTTGCACCACATATCTAGAATTATCCATTGGACCATCTAGTTGTACCCCCACTTTGAATATGGATATGTAGAGGGCTACTCATACCACCATTCTCGATACTCCTAGGAGTGATCCACCCATGCCATCTGATAATCATATCACGTATGTGGACATGGATATCGTTAGGACTTATCTGAATGTATCCAGTTTGATCTTTCTATCATTACCTCCACTCACCATCCCACCTTGCACCATTCTTGCATCACAATAAGAAACCATATTTTCACACCCGTAGTATTCCAATCAAATCATTACAAATCCACTTATTTAACCAACTGATACAACCATGACTAACACCTATCCATCATCATATTATAAACACACCTCCATCCCATTGCATTAAAACATCATCTATTCTAACCTCCTCTATGAAGCACAACTCAATGTTGCTTTGTAGATCCTTGCATCAATCCCATCCACTACATCTATAGATCCCATGCATCATGGCATCTCTCATTTAGTGGTAATACCTTTTGCCACCTACCATCCACCTACATCCAGTTACATAGTTTCCACCCAACCATCTCAATCATTTACCCCCCATATGGCCATACCATCTTCATTTGCAATTGCTTTACAGTAAGCAATTTTGTATTTACAACAATTGCTTATAGATAATGCTAACCAAAGCATTAATCTTGATCTGTAATAGAATTTTCAGGGGGTAGATCCTAACCAACCATCATCCCATCCGTATATCTTCTTCACTCAAGATGCATCTTGGGTGTTGCGACCCCCAACCATAACCATACCCACTAATCCACTTCATCACATGTATGCTAGCTCTTTAGGTCAGCATACCATCATACCCCCATCTCCTCATCATCATAAAATTCATCAGCAACAATCATTCCATAATCCATTTCATACTAACATCCATCATCATCAAATCCCAACTAACAATGCACACAATTTTTAGTAGCAACAAACAAATCAGGGTTTTATCCCTTTGTTTGAAGATCCTAAGTTTCAATTTTTATAAAGTCAAATTTATAACTTGGCCATGCAAACATCGGGTATGTTATACTAGAAACCCACCTTAAGTTAGCTAGTCAATCACCCTATTCATTCTTCAGTACCATAACCACTTTATTCGATAGATTTTCAATTACCAAAGTCTGATAAATTCAAGGGGGATGAGGACCCTCGAGAGCATGTGAGAATATTTATCAATGCATATTTTAAAATCCAATAAAATAATACGCTAATGCTCTGCACCTTTCCTCAGCTATTTTGAGGGGATGCCCTAGATTGGTATAATCATCTCTTGTACCCAAGTATTTATACTTTTGAGCAATTAGTAGACCAATTATTGGAATGTTTCTCTCTAAATTTTAGGAAGAAAACAACATTAACCAACTTGTTCAACTTATGCCAATTTGAAGACGAGTCAGTTTATGATTTTAAAAACCATTGGAGGGTATTCATTACTAAAATGCCATTCTCCCTCCCCATGGAAAAATTGATCCGAATGTTCACAAGGAGTTGTTCCAAACCAATCTCTTTGTTACTACAATTGCAACAATATAGAACATTTGAGGAAGCATTTGCCCAAGCTAGAGTGATAGAGGAAATCAAAATCTAAGAGAGTGAGATAAAGTTGAAGAAGAAGGAATGGCAAAACAAGGGCCAAAGGAGGAAAAACCAGGGTTAGTCCAAGACTGGTCAGGTTAATCAAATAGTCTTGATCCAACCACCACAACAAAAAAACAAGCTCAAGTCCAAGCACAACAACCCCCATAACACTAAAAAAATTACCAGGAAATTCCACCCCACAATAAATGCAAAATCAAGCTCAGCTTGCAAATAAATACCAGGACCAATACAATCGACCACCTCATAATTACACCCCATTATCTTAATCATATTCATTGCTTTTCCAAATTTTGTATGATGCACAAGCTATTACCTTGCCAAAAATAAAATTTTAAGATCCAAACAAACCACGTAGCAAGAGCTATAAGGAGCATTTGTACTGCATATTTCATCAATTGAAAGGTCATGACATCAACAATTTCTATACATTCAAAGACATCGTGCAAGATCTTCTTGAAAGAGGACATATCAAAATTGATAACCCTTTGGCCCAACACAACCATAACCTTAGTAGCTATCAAACACCACTAACTCATTGTGAGGCAACTCAAAAAATTATTGGGACATCAAATTCTATAGTTCCCCCCAACCAATTCAATCATGTATCTCAAGTGTACCAAGGTTTTGTGGGGGTTATTGACATAGTCAGCCATGGGAAAAGAAGCATAAATTACATGCAATAACCAAATGGATCAACTCAAGCAATACCTAATCCTATAGCACAAACTCCTATAGCAATACCTATGGGAAGGACAAACTCATGAGTTGTTATTGCCATAAAGTGAACGGTTTCCCCTATTCATCCAATTATGCACATGGTCTAGAAAGCTAAAGAATTGATAAAAGGATAAGCTCCCCCTTCACCCTTCAAAAAAAAATATCCCTTGCTCTTTTAAAAAAAGTGAGCAAGTATCCCATAAATTGTCCCCAAAAAAAATCCCTTGCTCCTCCTCAAAACAAGAAAGTATCCCAAAAGGAATAAAAATCACTTTCTCCTCCTCAAAATGAGCAAGCATCCAAAAAAATCCCTTGCTCCTCAAAATGAGCAAGTATCCCAAAATCAATAAAACCCCCCTTGATCCAATACAAAATAAGCATAGTCCCAAATAAAACCCAAAAAACCAATAAAAGAAGGGAAAGGAGCTTGAATCCTTGGAATTCTTAGTGTTTCAAAAATCGTGGGATGATCCTCATTACAATAATGATTTGAATGAAACCCACCTGGTAATGGGGTAGCCTTACATGTGGTGATAAGTCAGTCACATTAGTGACCTTCTTTTGTATAGATCTATGGACGCTTACAAATGAGCTAGCCTATTGGCATAAGTTACAAGTGGTTAGTTTTCTCTTACTCATAATTGTAAACGAACATGCATGGTGAACACAAATGATCCTAGAGAAATTTGAAACATATAGGACAACTTGAGTATCCTATGAATTTGTAATATGAATAGATGAGTTTGTTTAAGATCACTAGGATTTTTGAGTCTTTGCAGAACATCCCTAGAAAATTTATATCTAAGGAAAACAAAGTCATAAGCAAGCTTCCATTCCATACCACCATCACATTTTCACACATATATCATAGTCCATTTTATCCTACAAAATGTGGTCAAACTAGTAGTACTATATTGGTGCCCCTGATTAAGCAATAAAAGAAAATACTGCTTAATAATGGTCCATAACTTCTTTGAATAATGATTAAAAATGCAATATCATTCATTCATTTGCATACATCACCACCAATTGCATTCATTCATAATACATTCATTTCATCACATGCACACCCAAAAAAAATCTGAACAATCCATCATTACACATATACATGCACAATCACATCAACAACCAACTAGGGGGGTTCAAGGTCTCACACCTATCCCAACAATCACATTAAACATTCACATTTCAAATAATTTGCTAGGTTCAAAATGTTGTGCCCTTTTTTCAAAGGTTGCACCCTTTGCCTTGCATTCACAAACACAACACATCTAATTCCATTTGCTTTCCTACATTCATCAATTTGATTCACTAGCTTAGATTCTCAAGCAAACCTCGTATCTAGAGATATACTCTAGAAACCTTGCGGGTGCAGTAACTAGTTATCCATACAATCTAGTAGGATGAGTAGATTACCATAAGGACACTCATCATTACATCACTTCAAAAAATCCAAAGGAACCAAACTCCTTTGGTCACATTCAATCCAAAAGGCTCCAAAGGAACCTAACCCCTTTGGTCAAATTTCATTCCAAATGCTCCAAAGGAGACACACCCCTTTGGTCAAATAATTTTAAAAGCTCCAAAGACACCAAACTCCTTTGGTCAAAAGGTCTTCAAGTGAACCTTGTATCTAGTGGTTTACTCTAGATACCTGGCGGTTGCAGCGATTGGTTATCCATGCAATCCGGTAGGATGGGTATCTCACCATAAGGATGCTTGTTCAAAAAATAAAATAAATAATGAAAATAAAAATAAAAACATCCATTTCATTCTAATAATTTTCACCTTTGTCATCAACTTTGTCACTTTCATAATTTCATCTCTTCGTTATCGACTCATCACTTGAGGGGGTAGACAATATCCACAAAATCTAGTCTCAAATCAAGTCAATACTCAAAACACTCAATATTGGAATGATATCCATTCAAGAATTATTACCAAAGACTATCATATGTCTTTTTTATTAGGGAATATCACAAGAAAAAGTTTCAATCAAAAAAAATCTTGGTATATCTAAAACCTAAAGCATAGACTAAAGCTTGTCTACCCATGGATGGAAGGTTTGCAAAAATTAAGTTCATCAATTTGTTGAAATTAATGGTTCAATAATGTGCATCTTTTCCATGATTTGGGCAACCCACATTGAATTTTATTGGTGACCATCTTACACAACTCCCTTATAAATGCAAATGGCTTCAAAAACCCTCTCAAATCAACACAAATGCATTCAAATCATCATATTGCATCATCATCATCTCAAGTGAACCTTGTATCTAGTGATTTACTCTAGTCACCTAGCGGTTGCAACGATTGGTTATCCATACAATCTGGTAGGATGGGAAAATCACCATAAGAAAACTTGTTCAAAATTATCCCATCTCATTACACTTGAAATTAGATTAGTTTGGTCCCTCAATTTTAGAATGCACTTGCATTCAAGAAAATTTTCCCAATTTTGTCATTAAGCCCTCTTCGTGGGGTTACAAACATGAAAAAACCCTTACACAATCTCATTTTGCATTAGTAATTTCTAAATTCAATAGGTAGAATAAGCTCCTAGGGTGCATGGTTCCTTCCCTACATAATTTTGCATTTCAATGATAACCAAAGGCAAATTTTTGACAACACAGATCCACCCCAAAATTGGGGCATCAATTTGATCTTGATTTTCAAACATTTGCATCCATCACATCCACCCCTTTTTCATCATCCACATTTGGTCAATTGGCTTGTGGATTTCATTCTTCACCCATTTTCCAATTGAGGGGGTAAGCTAAAATTAAAATTTTCAAAATTCATTCGTTCTTGCGTATCAAGAAGATTTGAGTCCATTTCTCCATCCAATAAAGCTAGGTGTCTCTTATTTTTGCACCACATTGTGTTTTACACAACATGGTACAAAAAGGGGTATCTATAGACACCAAAATCTAGGCATTTACATCCCACCCCACAATCCTACATAATAATAATATGCCTAAGTTTTCACTTAGGTATATTAATCCTGCATGTTATCCTATTATTTCAAATTTTATTAAATCTAGAAAATCCCCTAGGATACCCGATTTCTCCACTTAACACTTGTCCTAGCCACCACTACCCCTCCCCTTGCCACATCTCATCCTTCATACCACATAACTCCACTTACACCTACCCACTAGTCACATTACCCTAGTTAAGTGAGACACCCTAGGTGACTCATTGTAATTGCCCCTTCCACTTGGTAGCCATGGCTTGCCACTTGGCAATCCTAGCTTGCCACCTCCCTTTCCCTCCAAAATCCCAAGGGACCTATAAAGGCATCCTCATTCCATAAACCAAGAGAGGCTGAAAAAATATGTCATCATGTTGGTAAATTCACTTCAGGAGGTCACCAACGTCTGTGGAGTTCGAGCCATTGAAGGTCCTGAATCAAATTCTTAGGGTTTCTGTAGTTCCTGTCAAACCACCTATTGGCATTTACATAGACACAAACTCCCTTAGGTGTTTGGCAAAATTTGCACTTGCATTTGAACATCCCCAAATACTCATTGGTGTTTTCTCAGGTAAAGATCCATCATTTGCAGGTGCAGATCAATAAGTGGAAATTTCAGCAAGGCATTTTGGATTTAATTTCTCTATTCTATGCACTATGTTTTCATTTCTATAGTCATTGTTTTAAGGGTTTATTACATTTTTTCACTCATATATGTAAGTTCTACTAACTTTTTTTTGCATTTCATATATGCAGGAGATAGATCTTTAAAGAGCTATTGAAGTTGGAGTGGCCTTATTTGTAGGATACTCAAGCCCACTCAACCTCTAGATTTGTAGCAAAGGAGTCAATGATACCATTTTATCTATTTAGAGAACAAGAGATATGCACTTATGAGCATTGTATCTATAAAAGGAATCATTGTATTCATTACCCTCACACGTTGGGTATGGCATTGTAAAATGGGAGATCAAGTCTCCCCTGTATCAATATAAAAAGCATTTTATTTCATTGCAATTTCTTAGTGGTATTTCATGTGTTTGGTGTTGATTTATTTTGCTACAAGTTGTTCCACATGCTTTGTACATGTATGATTCAAGCTATTACATTCATATATTTATGCTTATTAATGAATGTTATTTGATATATTATAAACCTTTATTTTACATATTAGTTGACTCATATTATTCTAGTTACATTATTATATTGATCTTACTATATTGTGGCTATCATATATTTTATCCTATGAATATTTATCCTATGATTTTTTATTAATATTAAGGCTTTAAAATCCATCAAGTATAGATCTAATTATTGGGGAATGATTCAAATCAATTTCATTCCAAAATTTAGCAAGCTAACTTTAGAAATTAAAGTGATATATTATCGCATTGAGATGCAAAGGTATGATATATCAAAATTCATCAGGTAGGATACACTTAGAGCTCTTAATACTAAATTAGACACACTATATCTTCAGAACAATTAGATAGTGGTGAAGTATAAAGCTACAAAGAAGAAAGTTGAAAACCTATAATAGAAGCTAAAGAAAAAGTACATAAAATTTCTCTAAAAAAGAGGTCCAGGACCTAAAGCTTCTACTAGAAAAATTCCCAACTAAAGAGCAACTATAGTAGAGAGATGAAAAAATATATATTTTGGAAGAGTAGTTGCAACGGGGTAATATAAATATCCATTCGTAGAAAAGGATCTACAAGAGCTAAGGTCAAGACTCTAGAATCATGAAGTTAAGCTTGGCAATGGTGCAATCAAAGCTTGAACAAGAAAATAAAGAACCACAAAATCCTAGCATTTCCCAAGATATTCGAAAGTAGATCCAAGGCCAGTATTGGATTAATATCAAGGAGATAGCTATAAAATCTTTCATATTAGTAGAAAAATAGCCTATATTTCAAAGTTAATCCAAGAGGTAGAAGAATAATTTAATAAAGGAAGAGAGGACCTGATGGTTAAAGTGGAGGAGGTAGAGGTAGTAGTTTGTATCATAAGAAATAGAGTTGAATACCCACTTGGTGACTAGCTCCAAAAGATATTTTAGTGAATTGAAATTTTTCTCAAAACAAGTGGTATATGGAAACCAACTAATTTTGTAAGGAGGGGACATAATAACTACACTTAAAGCAAGCATAGATAAGATACAAGTCTTAGTTCAAGAGGTCATGAATCTTGGTTTTTTGGGATTCTAGGGCGAAGACAAAAAAACATATTCTGAGAAGCAACTTAGACAACATCCAGATCAATAGATCATTGATAAAAGTGAGATAAATTCATTACCTAAGCCTTTGGAAATGAATCAAGTCATTGCACTCTTTCATATGCTATTTTCAAGATCATAAGAATTAGCCCAAAAGTACAAGGATTCATCTTATGATAGATATTTTGAATTGAGATAGGTTCTTCATAGATTTAGAGCAGTTTATATTCCATTTAAAAAATCATGGAAGAGGATTTGCAAAGTATTATGGTTTGTGGCCGCTCCTTTAGCGGTTCAATGAACCATCGAACAAGGTGAAACATTTGGGAAAGTGATGCAGGAAGGATAGGGTGAATCTACTGGCACAACAACAACTGAGACCTTAGATATAGGGAGTATGTAGGAAGCATACATTTGTATAAGTAACTTTTTTGTTTATTTTTTACTCCATTACCCAATAGGATGAGGCTACATGGGATCTATATTACTACAAGTAGAAACCCCTTATGAGGTGCCAATAATGTGGGTAAAAAGAATCAACCCACATCTATAGAGCATCTCTTCAAAGAGATAGTTTACTATTTGAATTAGTATATGTCAAGCCATAAATATAGAAGCACTATTAGACACATTGAATAGTTGTCGAGTTAAGAGAAAGAGGCTAAGGTATAAAGACTCAACAAGCTTTTGTAGTGTCAAAATGTAAAATTTTTCTAAGGGTAGAAAGTTGCCAAACTTTTGAGATGCTAACGCCATCAATCAACATAAAAAAATTTGGCATTTGGTATAGCTAAGTCTGAAAAAATTGACTAAGGTAAGAGAATTTGACATTGTGTTGTAACATTGAACTAAAATTTTGGTCAAGTGTGGGAGGCTACCAGATATTTTAGGGTGTTGACATCACCAAAGGTGTGCAAAAATTATAACACCTGATGCACTAGAATGAAATTTATACCAAGTTCCTAAATGAAGTTTGGCATCTGGTCTCAAATCAGCCCCTTGTCAGATATAGAATTTGGCTAAGTGTTAAGGATGGCCAAACTTTTAAAGATGTTTAAGTCATCATGAGCAGCATAAAAGTCTAGCATAGATAAATCCAAGGCCAACGGTGGAAATATTTCAAGGCATGAAGCCCGACATACAAGGGCAAAGAATTTTTTAAGCAAAATCATATCTGGCACTTTGAAGCATACATTGCAAAAAAAAGTAATAAGTGTATAAGGTGGCCAAAATTTTAAGGTGATGACATCATCAAGGTGAGACCAAAAGTCCAGCATCTAGGAAAGAAAATCAAGAATTTGGCTAAGTGTTGAGATGAAGAGTTAGAATATTGATTAGGTTGATGTCATGCAAGAAAAAGGAAACACTTGACACTTGGAAATTAATAGTTGCACTACTTTTAGCCAAAGAAAAGGAATATTCTAAACCTATTGTTGATAACCATAATCTATTGTTAAAGAATATCAACAACCAAAGGATTTCCCATTTTAAACTTATCTTGATGCAACTAGGCCAGTCATTAAGCAATATAGAATAAAGTAAATCTATCAAACAATCTCATGGATTAGATGAAGATATTAGGACACTGCCTTCTTAGGAGAAGTCATAGCAAGCCATATTAGCATAATGACATTTTTACAATTGCACATAAATGATCTATAAAGGGATGTGCACATGATTTATTGACCTAACAGGCTTGTAGCTAGTTTTGAAAGAAATTTTGCTAAGCTAATTGAATGTGGATGTAAAACTATATATACTTTAACGTGACCCATTTCAAGGGTTGGTTATTTAGCTTTTACAGTTGTATAAGTTGTATTATGAATGTATTGTGTGCCTCTGAATAAATATTGGATTGATGTTTGGCCTCTCCAAAATTGTTGCAGATACTAAATTGATTATTAAGAATTTATGTTAAAGTTGGATGAATGGTTTATTATGTCAAATTTATTATGCTATCTAGATTTCTTCTTGGATTGTTGTTCATTTAGTCTCTATAATGCTTTATAATGTATATGCTTGAAATGATTAAATGCTCTATAATAGTGAATGAAAGCTGGTATTTTAGCCAATTTTATTTAATTTAGAGTGTGAGACTCTCATGCCTTGTCTCTTGATGTTTTTGAATCCCAATCACTTTAATTTCTAGCTTCTAACTTTGTGCATATGTTTCTTTAGTCTACAACCCCCTTGATTTTTGTGTTAGTCTAACTAGTTTCATAGGAACTAACCTACTTCAGAGGTTAATCTAAAATCTTTTCAGGGTCTTCTAATATTGGCCAAGGTCTTGAGGGTACAACTCATCCACCTAGGTATATTTTGGACCAAGAGGCCTCTTAGTAACTTGGGATCTTGTTGAATCAAATCTAGAATTTTGGGATAGTATGATGACATCATCATTGGATAAGTCTTGATTTTGTTTATTTTTTACTAGTATTTTGGTTTTCTTGGCTTTGTGCACTCTTGGCTTTATTGGCATCTATGTGTTAGGAGTTTCAATTTTGTTTTACTGTAACACCTTTTGTGCATTTTTGGACTTTAGTATTTTGGTTTTCTTGACTTTGTGCACTCTTGGTTTTATTGGCATCTCTATGTTAGGAGTTTTGGTTTTGTTTTGCTATAGCACATTTTGAACATTTTTGGACTTTGGTTCAAGAGTGTTGACATCATTGCCCAAATATTTCTAGGATCATTACATTCCATATTTGGGCCAAGGGTGTGTTATTTTATCAATACTAGAGATGTGTTGCCTTGTCTTTGGAAGATTTGGATTCACTCAAATTGATGCATACTTGCACATTTTTAGACTTTTGAGATGTTGTGTTGATGTCATTGCCAAAAATATTTTGTAATCATTCCATTTCACCTTTGCACAATCCCAAATTTTCTCTTGGGACTTAGTTACTTTTTTTGAGAAAATGTCTAATCACTTCAAGATTTATTTTCGAGTTGGGATACATGTTACTTGGTATTTTGAGCCATCTTCAAAGAATATTTCTTCAATGAGACAAGCAATATTTTGATGAGAGAATTTGTGAATGAGGGTATGGATTTGACCTATATTTAACCAATCTCATTATATCATTATATATCTAAGTGTCTTAATTAAATAGTATATAAACTCTAAAGCTCCAACCAATCAACCCCTATCTAATTAAGCAACCTAGCCTCCTATAATTATTAATTCGTAATCTAGAACTAAAACTAAAGTAACTTATGATTTCCTAGATCATATTGCGAAAAATTGCTAAAATATTAATCATAGATAATCTAAAGACATATTCTACCTACTGGAATATCTTGGTTAAGTTCTTAAGTGAACATATGGTTCCTAAATAAGCTAACCTAAATGAGTTTACCTCAATTTTTGGATTAGTAAAGGTGAAACATATAAATATATCATTTTATGAGAATTATATCCCAAACCCAACAATGTTGATAGGAGATTCATCTCTACACATCATAGCTCAAATATGTGATAAATTTATTAAAATAATTTTGATAGATGATGGTTTGGTACTTAACATTCATAGATTAAAAATTCTTAGCCATTTTGAAATAACAAAAGATGATATAAATATATTTGATTTAATTATTAAGGCCTTTGATGATGAAGAGTGTGAAGCTACTAAAGCCATAGTATTACCCATTAAAATAGGTCCTAAAACCCTTAACACCTTTTCTATGTTATGCTTTATTACTTATCCTATAACATTTTCTTTTGAAGACCTTAGATACATGAGATACAAGAGTACCATCCACTTTGTATTTGTGTAGCAAGTATGAATATAAAGTTCAAATCCATAATACACTAGTAGATCATGAACCCTTTAAAAACTGTAAAATAAATTGATGGTAAAATTCAAAAACCTAATATTCATAGCTTAAAAATTCTTAGCCATTTTGGAATAATAAAAGATGATATAAAAATATTTGATTTAACCATTAAGGCATTTGACAATAAAGAGTGTGAAGCTACTAAATCCATAGTATTACCCCTTAAAGTAGGTCCTAAAATCCTTAACATCTTTTTCTATGTTATGCGTTATGACTTATCCTATTAATTTTTCTTGGGAAGACCTTAGATACATGAGATACAAGAGTACCATCCATTTTGTATTTGTATATCAGGTATGAATATAAATTTCAAACCCATCATACACTAGTAGATCATGAACCCTTTAAATATTATAAAATTATTGAAGGTAAAATTCAAAAACCTAATATTTGTCCTCACTTAACAGAAGATAAAGTTATAATCATTATTCAAAATAAGGAAAGACCTAGAAAAATAAAAATCACATTCCACATAAGGGAATCTATTGAATATTTTAATGAAATCCAACTCATAGAAGCCATAGGTTCCCTTCATTTCTCAAATAGCAAATAAGAAAGATAATCTTAGTCTAATCCTAATATAGACATCCAATTTTGTATACCAAGCTAATCATCATTCCATCATGACCTCCATTAGCCAGTTCTATAACCAACCAAACCAACACAATCTACTTCATGACCAAATTTAGAGCATTTATTGCCCCAAATGCATTTATGTTGGCCAATGAACATTTGTGCTAGCTACAAGCACTTTTTTGGTAGTGCAAATTCACTTAGGCAGTGCAAAAGACAATTTAAATTGTTTGACCTTTTCTTACCTAAATTTGACCTCTAATAATGATATGGTATTTATGGTAAGCTCATTTACACTATAGCATAAATGCAAGGAGTGCAAATACTTTGGCATGAATAAAAAAATTTTAGAGGTGTACCTCTCAAGCGTGTCCCAAGCTAGCCACCACTCCCTTGTGTGATAACGCATGTTTATTTGCCCCTCAAGCCTTGACCCTCTTGGACCTTCCAAGCAAGTTTAACTCTCTAGAATCTTCCCTCCAAGAACCTCCTAAGAAATCTATTAATGTAGCCTTTTAGGAGGGCATTTCATCCATGAAGTTTGATAGTAATGAAGCTCTTCTAAAATATTTCTTGATCATTAAGTTTTATTAAGGAAATTTTACCCATTTGTTCTTAGGATCATAGTCATCTTGTAGTTACTACATTTGCATCATCATAAGGATTTCATTTGACATAGTACATTAGTTAAGGAAGGCCAATAATAAAAATTCTTAAAAAGCATCAAGGTATCCTTGCTCAACAACCATGAACAAGCAACTCTATAAGGCTTGGGTTGTATCACTCTCCCTCCTCTCTTGCTTATTGGGTCTCTTTCCTTTGTGTCTTTTATATAACCTATCGCTTTGTCCCATTACTTTGTTGATTATAGGCTTGACTTACCTTGATTTGATGCTCTTAATAACTATTTACATCTAATTAATACCTTCTTTGTAATTGTTAACATATTCATTGTTTATCAACATTCATTGACTAGTATGTGATCTAGTTAGTAGCTATTATTTAGTTTTTATCTATCAAATATTAGGGTACTAGTTCTCTTGAATATTAATCTTCATCTATAAATAGTTATATCTCTAATTTCCTTGTACTTTATTTACTTAACCTATTATCAAAGTTATTTGCACTACTTGATTGTAGGAATGTATAGCATTTGTCTTTTGTTGTACTCTGAGCATTTGTGTTGATCATGTTTGCACTATAACACAAACATCATTTAAACATTTAGTATTGTTCTTTTTTATTCCTTTCATTTTATCTTCCTAACTTATATACCTTATTGTCTCTACACAACAAATTAATGTTTTTTGATTATTCAATTACTACATTATTATTTTGTCATTCATGTATATCTTTTATTATTAAGCATTTGATCTAGCTAATACTCATTTTTGTTATATTTTCTATTGCATACCAAAGTATTCGTTCATTTGAAGGGTACTCTCCATTTGTAGTTTTGAATATCTTTAGATATTCTATATTTTATCTATATATTTTACTCTCAAAAGCATTTGTGCTACTTAATTGTAGGTAGATAAAGCAAACGTCATCTATATGTGTTCTATATTTCTATAAAAATTTTATATTTTTATAAAAGAACAGGGGTCTGACCTATTGACCTAAATAGCTCTCTATATATTGTTGTAGATGATAAAAAGATGCACCATGTATAAGAAAATGAATAAAAGTAGTAAAATATGTATTTTATTGTATTGTACTTTCGTCATGTTTGATTACAATATCGATCCTCACAGGGGTTACACAAGTGTTAAGGGATTGGTTTCCCTTTTACAAGTAATAATGATACCTTCGTCCTTTCAACACTAGAGGGTGGGTTTGTCATGACTGCTGCTTTTACTGGATCTGGGTATTTGCATCTGGGTATACATCTATGTTTGCATCTGCTAGATCTACTTTTGATTACTTGGATCTATGTCTGGATGTCAATTATCATGGGGCCAACAACCATGTGCTCTGACTATCTAGGAGCTAGATGATTGTATTATTCGACCATCTAGGGTTATACAATCGAGTGCTAAAGTCTACTATTGTGTTCGGGTCTGATTCTACATCTGGGTCTGCTCACTCTAAACCTATATACCTGTGCACAAGCGAGATGTAAATGATTAGTAGTATATGTTAGGCCTCCCAAAGTGAGATCCAGATTCAAAAATTTGAACTGCAACTAGAATGAATGAAATAAATATGAGTGTATAAAACATCAATAAATATACACAGATCTTACCTTGCTTTATTGTTGTCATTCCTATTGTGTCATGTTGTTTTTGTAATGTTGTTTTGTACTATTTTTTTACATTTCTACACAATTTGAATATTGATCATTCGAGTCTATACAACCACAAACGAAGACCATCCACGGTCGAATGATCGTGATATACAAAGTCATGTTATTATTGAAATTCATATCCATATTTACAAAAATATGTGATCGGTATCTAGCACGGTATGGGGATGGGTGTGAATGATCACTCGAGAGATTTAGAGGCAAAGGGGTGCTCAATTTTCATCAGCGCTTTGATGCTTATACCATCTTGATGCTCTAAAAAGGAGAAGAGGTTGCATTTATAATTTTTTGAGGAGAATGGGCGAGGAGGTGGCTCAATTAGTTAAGTGGGATTAATGGATGTTTCATCCCTCCATTGATTTTATCACTGAAGATGCATGCTTGTAAAAGGAGGATAAGTTTACCTTGTGATTATCACCCTTGTGCACAACTCAGAGTTATCATCAAAATGTGCGTACAATTTTATAATGGGTGTGCTCTTTGGATTTTTCACCATATAAGATATGCTTTTTAAATTGGATATGCTTATTAAACTGACTGTGCATGATGATTATTGAGTTAAGTGAAATTTTTCAATTAAGTGTGAATGTTGTGCATTTGAGTTAAGTGACCCTATTAAACTGAGTGTGCATGTAATATATCCCATGTGTGGGTGGGGTGCAACTATGATTTATTGGAGTTCATATTTGAAAAAGGGTTATTCTTCCTTGAGCATGACCGTTCATGGGAGATGAGAGGTGGAACTAGAGCAAACTATGGATGATGTAGCCATGGGGATGGGAGGCTGACTGGTCCTGTTAAGGAGGAGTGAGTAGTCATGTAGCTTAGGTATTAATTAATCAATTATTTATATAATTAATTATTTAATTAATACTTTAGAAAAATGAATATTAATTTAATATTAATTAATATTAAATATACTAATTAATTATGATTAATTAATTAGTATTTATTATGCTTGATTTTGGTGTCTATAGATACCTCTTTTTGTATCGTGTTGTGTGAAAACATAATGCAATGCAAAAATAAATGACACTTGTAGTTGTGTAGGTGAATGATAATATTTGTGCTTGGGGGTTTGATGTTTGATTACCCTAGATTAAGAGCAATGTGAGATGCCCCAATGGTAGAAGCAACAACTATATTTGAACCTTACCATTGAAAAATTGATGAGCACATAAATATGTTAACTAATAACTAAACTATTGAGACCTGGAGTCTTTGTGCGAATGTAACCTGGAGTCATTTTACAAAAACTAAGATGATACTATGTGAATGATAGTCTCGAACAAGGTTCTTGTACAAACATCAAGTCCAAAAATGAGTTTTTAATTATTGATCTTTTTTAGAGTGATTTTGTTGATATTGTCTACCCCCTCAAGTGACGAGTTGATGGAGGACAACATGGATGACAATGACAAGACGATTGACCTCAATAGGATTGGGTATGGGTTGGATGGATGAAATGTGGTTGGTGGTGGTTCAAGGGTGTGTTTTACAAAGCTCAACGATGGATGTTAGAGGATGACTAAAAGCGACTCAATGTGATAGGGCTATAGTATGTAGTCAAGTTAGAAAATGTGCATGCAGATCATGCATATTTGACCACATTATTTGATAGATGGAATCCCGATACCTATATCTTTCACATGTCTACAAGGGATATCACAATCACACTCAAGGATATTTATTAGATATTCTAAATACCAGTAGAGGATGATAGCAGGGTTATGCACAATGGTGAATATTCACCAATAGGGCGAATATTTGCATTTTTGAAAATTCAAATTGGTGAAATTTGGGGACCCTGGACATCGGCCCTTTCGCCCAAAATTTTTGGAATTTTTTTTAAGGTGTCGGTTCGCCATTCGTTGATAATAGTATTACATTTTTTTTAAATTCGCCAACACTCCCACCTAAATTGTGGACCATTTTCACCTTAAATTTCTAAAATTTTTAATTTATCCCACCCAACTCGCCAACTATAACACTATAAATAACTAACATGCCAATGATACTTTTTCACTTAACCGAACCAAAGAGTACATTCGATCTATTGCACCCAAATCAACATCCAGATTTTTTATGCACCTAGGCCGAAATCCATCCCCTTGACATAGTTCTGCACCAAGACCGACATCAAGATCGCCTGCATAGATCTGCACCTAAACCGTCATCCGATCTTTGTTCTATAGCTAGACCACCATCTAAAAACTAATTTGTAGTCGGTCCAGTATTCAGATGGCCTAACAAAGTTTTGATCTAGATTGACATTTGGGCTCTATTTTGTACCCAGATCGACATCCGATCTCTGTTCTGTACTTGAACCGCCATCTTGTACTAACCTGTACACGTATCGACATCTGGAAAAACTATGGATGACCTGACATAGGTCTGCAATCGGATCGACATCCGACACTATTCTGGAAATAGACCATCAATCGACACTATTCTAAAAATGGGTTGACTATTGAGCCTTTTTCCAACCACATCTACCTCCGAACCTTTTTCTGCACTAGGTACTCTATTTCTTAAAACATTGTGAATCTGTGATCCTGTGTTTTTTGGTTTTTTAGAGAATATGAGTTGAAGCAGTTGTAGTAATAAGATCTATTTTTCTATCATCTCATTACGGTTTTTCTTTTATTATTTTTTTATCATTTATTAAAAATAATTCAATGCTCTGTTTCCCATGTTATTCTCTATTTTGTCTTGTTCTCCATGTTTTCCCCTATTTTCTCTCTTTCTGTTAACACTTTTTGATTCTCTGTTTCTATTGAGATCTGCTTTTCTGTTACAAGATTATGAGTAGGTAAATGCTTTGGTTCTCTAAGGACATTGTGATGCTCTGTTTCTCTAAAGACATTGTGATTCTCTGCTTCTTGTCCATTTTGTACTAGAATCTTATATTTTACCACATTTGTATCTGTAATTATATATTTCGCATACACAAGTTTTTTTCTTACATTGATTTGAATTTGTATATTGATTAGTTTTATGCTCTTATTAGTTACAAGTGCTATCTCCAAAAAATAGTGTAGTGGCAAAAAAAACACAATAAAGCATGTCTAGAAATAGGTATGTATTTTCTACCAACCCACCATCTGTTTATTCTAATTACAATATTATCTTGAGCCCTCACAAAATTAAAATCTCTTCAACATTTTATTACTTTTCTAAATTGAAAAATATTTTCTTTACAAGTAAAATGTCACCTACTAGCAATGCAAAGAAGGGGGCCAAATATTCTGCTGAAAAGAGTATCCTGAATTATTTTAGCAATATATCAAAATCCAATGAGCCATCGACATCCAAGCAAATTAAAGGTACAAATGATTTTTGACTTCTAAACAATTAGTTGTATATTCCATGATTATTTTAAATAATCATTTCTTCCTCAAATAGTTAACTCATAGTATGTGCCTCTATCCATATTTCATGATGATATGAATCATATTCCTTTTTGTAATTTTTTTGTTAAATCCAAAAATGATAAAGAATATTATTGTATGCTACTATGCAGAATACCCTATTGACCCTGATATGCCTCCACTTGAAGATATTCCTTGCCAAGAGATGCCTTCTAATGAAAATTCTCTTAACAATGACATCCAACAAACACTTGAAGATATTCCTCAAGCGGACATGCCAGTTGAAAATGAAAGCGATAAATCAAATACATTAAAAAATTCTTTCGAATCTTCAAGCAAAAATACTAAAAAGAGAAAGACATCTAACTGGGCTATTGGAAGGGCATTTAAATATGAATGGGCAGAAAAATTTCCTTGGATAGAGCCTATCCTTTCCATGGACAACCAATTCGAACAAAAAGAATGTAGATGCAAAATTTGTAGTTGGAAACTAGGTAAGGATCACAGGCTGCAAAATAAGATAGATACAATAGAAAAACATGCTGGCAAAGTTTATGTAAAAGTTTGAGGAAGTGATGGTAAAATTAAAAAAGAAGTTAAGTGGAAGGATGCATCAGAATGTATGCATGTCAGATATGCAATAGAATATGACAATTACTTAAAGCAACAACAATCTCTTGTTGGGAAATGTGGAATGATTAAATCCCAATTTCAAAAAATTCATAAGACCACTTTAGCTTCAAAAAGTTTGCAGTTGGTTGTTGTATATAGTATTCTCAAAAAGGGTAGACCCATGTCTGATTTCAGTGATTATAAGCACCTGTTTGAAATAGCCGATGTGCAAAACCTTCCTAGTTCCCATTGGTCAGATCGAAGTGGTTGGAAAATGGTAAAATGTCTATCATTAGTTGAGAAGGAGGACCTAAGGGAGAAAGTAAAACATGCCAGATTCATATCACTTTCTATTGATGAGGTGATAGTTGTGGACAACACATCATGGATTTGCATGCATGTGTACACATTTCAAAATCATGTAAGGTAGCCTAGTTTTCTAGGATTACATAAGATGGTGGAAAGTTCAAATGCAAAAAACATCTATAATGTTGTTGTGAGTAGTTTAAAGGATATTGCAGGAATGAATGATATAGAGATAGCCACAAAGTTAATATGCATTGGAGCTGATGGTGTTGCTATAATGCAAGGGCATAGGAATGGTCTTTGTGTTCATCTCCAAACCTCAGTTGCCCCATATATGATACCCATTCATTGCATGGCTCATAGAGTGAATCTAGCATATAAAATCATGAGCTCTTTTGAAAATGTTGCGAGAGTGGAAGACCTTATTCATGAAATACATTCTTATTTTTCTTGTAGTCCAAAAAGGTTTGCAGAGTTTCAACAGTTTGCACTAGGAGTTATAGAAGGAAAAAAATTGTTAAAATATGTGGATACAAGGTGGATTTCATTGTATCAACTTGCACACAAAGTTTTTAAAGAATATCAATCATTAACGAGGTTTATGTACGCAAATCGTAGGGCGTTGATAAGGCAAAATATTTGTTGTTCCATTTGATTGACTTTGAAACCCTTTTAATGTTATGTGGTATTCTTCCAATGTTACATGAAATGAATAGATTGATTAAACTTGCACAAGAGAGATCCATCTATATCATTGATTTCATAAGGATGAGAAAGCAAATATGTATGATTATTGATAGGTTATATGTGTCCAAAAAATATTTTGAAGATCCCTTGTTTGATAGTTGGAATACATTGACAAACGTGAACGATCCAAAAATATTTTTGAAGTTTGACATCAGTGATCATATTTGTATTAATGTTCATGGAAAGATGATACCTTTGTATTATTTTGAAAGGTAGGCAAGTATAGTTGTTGATGATGTTGAACAAGTTCCTGTAACACACAATAGATTTGAAGTTGTTTTACACAAAATAAAGACAAATTTGTTTAAAATAGTAGAATCATTGACAAGAGAGATAAGAGAATGGTTTCAAAGAGATGAGTTGCTTGAGGCAATGGGTGTGGTTAACCCCATGTTTTGGGATCCTTGTATTGAATACAATTATGCACATGAGTTGTTTGTTAAATATATGTTCATACTTATTAAGCATTTTAGTGAAAGTGTGGAAGTCAATGGTGTTGAAATCAAAGGTATACTCAACAAAGATCTTTTAAAACAATAGTCATCGCATTTTGGTGGAACAATGGTTGAGCAAACATCACTTTTGAGTAACATCCATGAGACTGGTTCCATTGCACGTTTGTGGCAAAAATTGTATCCAAGTAGTGTCTTACAAGATACTATTAGTGAATACTTTTGTTTATATGAATTATGTCAAACAATGATTTTGGGATCTATGGAAGATGAGAGGGTTTTTAGTGCACTATATTTCATTAAATCTAAACTCCGCAATAGGCTAGACAAAAATTTAGAAAATTGTTTGAGAATTTATGTGTCATCGTATCAGTTGAACACATTTCCTTATGATAGAGCATTGGCATATTGGAATTCCCTTGCTGGCAGAAGGGGTACCGAGAATATGAATGATAAGGAGGATAATGATGATTTCAGTGATCATATGGTGGAGACACAGATATCTGCTATGCTTAATAGTGATTCTGGACAAGCTGAGAAGTGTTTGTTTCAACTACCTGATTTGTGATTTTTCTAGTATTGTGATTTTTCTAATATTTCACAACATTAATAAATTTGAATTTATTTGATATCATATTTCACAATAGTGATTCTAGACAAGCTGAGAATGTTTGTTTTAGCTACCTGATTTGTGATTCTGGATAAGTTGAGAATATTTGTTTCAACTACCTGATTTGTGATTTTTTTAGTATTTCACAACATTAATAAATTTGAATTCATTTGATCAGATTTCACAATATTGTTTTAGATTTGTTAGATTTCACAAAATTTGAATCAATATGAATGTGTTTATTTGTCATCACAAGATTGTTTCATCTATCTGAATTGTAACTTTATTCTTTATAACAACAACATTGTCTTTCAAAATATAGTGTATTGATATTAATGTATGGGATAACTGAGTTGAATGGTGAATATAGTTGAATCATTCATTTTTTTAGATTGTAATTGTGAATATAGTTGAATCATTCTAAATTTAAAAAATTGCACATGAATATAAATAGAAACAACCAATGAGAGATAGAAGATAAATTAATAAAAGCCTTTTTCATTATTTGCATAGAAAATATACATTGTACAAAATTGTTTACAGAACCACAATCCAAAACTTTTTATCAACTATGAAATATTTTACAACATAGTAATTTTATCAAGGGTGAGCAGGGGCAGATTCAGTCACTCCTTGTGCACATGGATCACCTAGGCCTTGAGATTCAGTCACTCCTTGTATATCTGCATCTCCTTGAGTTTGAGATGCTCCTTGTATATCTGCATCTCCTTTAGTTTGAGATGCTTCTAAAGTTGCAGGTTCTTTTCCCTTATCTCCTATACCAATAACCTACTCAGGCTATTTTAGTGCTCCCATTTTGATGAGGCCTTCCTCTACCTTTTGTAAGCTCCCCATCAACAATCTATCTTCTTTGGTTGGATCCTCAAGGACTACATGTTCATTTTGTTTAAGCTTCTTCTTAAGCAAGATATTTGGATCCATTTTATGCTCCAGGATAATTGCTTTTAAATAATTATTATCCCTGACCTTAACCTGTAAGGTCTCCTTCATTGTTATTGCATTTAAGATTGATTTCTTTGTAGCCTCGAGATTAACAACCAAGAAATTAACTTGTTTCTGTAAATTCTAGAAATTTACCTGCAAAAAAATTAAAGAAAACCTTAGTTAGTCGAGAGTTATATTACAAAATATAATGATAAATTTGATTGCATCTAAAGTCTCACCTCAACAGCATCTCTTGCAACATCAACGATTAAAAATTTCTTCTTATCAGAAGCCCATAGGTTGTAATACGCTTGGGCTTCAACATTTAGGTTCTCTAACCTGCTCAACATAGTATTTAAAATTTTATCATCATAAGAAATAGAAGGGTTCATCGATCCTGATTGAGCTTGATGTAGCAACCCAACAAGCTTCTCAGGTTGGTTTCTGATCGAGGAAGAAAATTTCTTCCCTTTTATCATAATTTTTATAGTGGGCATTTATTTCCTTGATAAGGATATTTGCTCACAATTCCTAATTCTTCAATTCATCTACATTTTCAAGCAAAACATCCTGGATCAGTGTATAACAACTATCAAAAACCAAATTGTCTTCAAAAAAAGTAACTTGTTCATCCTTAGTTTGAGGACCAGGATCGGAGGTGTCAGAAGGTGATGATGAAATTATCTCAGCTTCAGGATTTTGTTGTTCTTGTTGCACATGAACCATCTCTAACACTTTTAACCCTTCAATGTTCCCCTAAAAAGAAAATCATGATCTAATTCTGGCACATCTAAATCGGAGGTCGAAACATCTTTCAACGAACAACCAGTTGAAAATGACAATGATGGAAATCTAGTACCCTATCCCTGTGTCTTCGATTGTGTGGGTCCCCCATGATCTCGGTCCAACAAGATTTTTTCTAGCAACTTGACCTCGCATTAATTGTTATCATTGTTGAGGTTGTCATTGTTGTTGCTGGTGGTGGTGGTGGTGGTGGTGGTGGCGACATCATTTTCTTCCTTCTTTCATTAAATTGTGGGGAGGGACCTAAATACATTATAACAAGATATTATTAAACAAAATTAAAGCGGATAAAATTAGTACATAATAGTAAAAAACTCACATACCCAACGAAGAGATCTCCTGCTGCCCTTCAGCTTGTGGAGACAACTAGGTGCGAGTGCGTGTGGGGGTTTGGCGTAAAACTAAAAACATACAAAAAAATGAAAAAATAGATATAATTTCAACTAAACAAAAATGGTAATGAATCAAGAAAAACTTGAAATAGTAAACTTACCCATCATTGGTGTGACATAACTGGATTCACATTCCATGGCATTTGCTTGCACATGTTGATGAGAAGTGGGAGAAGAAGCTGGCTTCTAGCATTTATGAGGTCTCTATGGTTGAAATTCACACATTGTGCCTTCTGAATCACCACCATCCTCTGGCATGTGACTTTTGACACCAACATCCTTTTTTCCCATGCGATGGCTGCCTTACTCTGCATTTAGATGCAAAAAAAGTTAAAAAATAAATAAAAAACATCCTAAAATATAAAAATTATTTAATGGTGAAAAATAGAATAATTACCTTCAGCTCTTCGGTAGTCATAGCAATGCTTTGTAATTTTACGTGCAGTATAGTTGGTGAACCAGTATCCTACAAATTATGAAAACTTTCATAGTAAAGTGCTAAAATATAATTTACCAAGGTGATCGTGAGAGGTTTGTCTGATTGGTTTGTTTGAATAGTATAGAGCTCTATTCTGATTCGATCTAAAATATATGTACACCAGTCGAATCTCTCATGGTACTCTAAACAATGAATAATATAAGCCAATGACCAGAATGGAATCTTCGATCTTCCAAGCAGAAATAATCTTGCTTGGAAAAATTCAAGAATTACCTTGAAATCATTGTTGGAAATAGAGTTATTAGTTAACCCTCTCTTGGACTTCATCACAGATGCTGCAAAAAAAAATAGGTGACAACAAATTTTAAATTATGAAATTTAAGATAATCAACTAAAGAGAATTATACCTGACAACAATTTTGAAGAGATATCAAATTTGTCCACCAGGAAAGCCTTATCATTCTTCGAGAGAACTAACTTTTGTGAAACTGTAGTGAGACCCTTCTATGGAAGTCTAGTCAATCTCTGGATATCAGAGGGTTTGATTGTAAAATATATTTTTTGATTCTGTGATGATAGAGTAATGGCCCCAAGATCATTGTCGTAGCCTTCGATGATATTGTGTAGAACAAATTTATCTGTTCTAAATTGGGGCATAGAAGTCAAACCCCCAAAACCTGCATTTTGAACCCATGTATGGTCTATCCCATCTGTCCCAGGTGTGTTTACCATTAAGTACTCTAAAAATGAGATGCAACTTTGATTTTTAAGGTTTAGACGAGATCTTGAATTTGGTCCAATACCTATTTTGGAGTAGCAAATGAGTCCAATCTAGGGATAGGTATCTTTTGAACTTGGTGGTGAAGTCCCTTTAAATATATTCTAAATGTAACCGATATATCAATAGCACTGGAGTGCCATCTAATTAAACTAACCTACTATTGGCATGCTTAAATGTTAATTCAATTTCCCCTACTACCCTTTTTGGCATGATCGATGTGTTGGATCTCGAGTCTACCAGACATTTGTGTATAAGCTGATCTTCAAATATCATTGGGTAGAATGACATAAGCTTGGGTTGACGAGATGATGAGCTAGAAAATTGAAGCACAAATGGTGTCCCTAGTCCACCTAGCTCTTTTTTATTTTGTAAGGCATCTTCCAAACTCTTCATCTATTCTAGAATCAAGAGGATGTCCCAAAGAGGTATGGTTATGATAGACTTACTCAAGTTCTCTACCATATTGAAGGATTTGATCGAATGAGCCTTTATAATGGTATTCAATAATGTTAAATATCTATATCAATCTACTATTGGAGGGGGCCTTGGTCAATCTATAGTGGGATGATTTAGAGTGTAACATCCCAAATTCCAAGACCAACCAACCTTAGGGAAAAAAATTGTTTAGACTTTATCATTGTCACCATTTTATGAGTGAATTGAAAGTCTCTCCATGTGGTTCTCTTATAGTTTAGTTTCCATGTAAGTTCAATGTTGCACTTCATAGGATAACAACATGGTCAGTGTCTATCCTATGGATTTGGAGTGGCCAAACCCTATAATGACTTGCAAGTAAGGTTTTTTTACCTTGCAATTGGAAATTCTCCTATCTCAAATAGGAACACCCATTTTCCCTTCTATTTTAAATCAAATATTAAACTAGCTTTTTATGTTAGATCTCTTTAACCCGTACATTAGGTGTATACCTTGAGGATTAGTTGATTATTCCTTAAGGATAGAACAACAATCGTTGCAATGCTTAATATTCCCATAACAACCATAGGAATCTAAGGGGGTTATCACAAAAACCCTCATAGACTTATAAATATCTACCATTTCATCTTACTTGATTTAACCAACTATAACATCCACAAATTAGATAACTTTCAATGTTTCCCTTTATAATAACTTTCATAGTTAATCTCTAAATGACATGCATGAATCATACATTCCTTCTAGTTTTAAGGATACACTATATCAAATAGACACAATTCTTAATTCACTTTTACACCTTGTCATGAGATAACTTCATATTATGATATAACTCTACTTTATCTTCTATGATCATTTGAATTCAAGTATTACAATGTATACACATCCTCTCAAGGAGTGGTATAATCAGTTACAATTGATCTCAATAAATATATTTTACAATAATAGGTTTTTTCATTAAAGAGACCCTTGTTATAACATGTGTACATAATCAATAGGAGTTGACTAGTTCTAACTCTCGCTTGGTTCCATTTGAGCCACCAGTACTATATTGTAGATGTTTTTGATATAAGGACAACCCATACATGTGTATGAAATGCATTCTAGGCAAGCAATATCATGTAATAATTCTTCAATGAATGCAACTAAACTCAATACATTATCCATAATGTAATTTTTCTAAATAATTCCACCATTCAAAGGAAGGAAATCCCATACTTTCCTAAGACTAAAAATCACATTTCATCTCATATCCTTTCTCTCCCAAGGATATGCCCTTGAAACAATCATTATTACATTCAACTATTGCTAGTCCTTTTTAAGAGGATGTCATAAATTCATTCATAATGATATCCCTTTTCATGCATATAGCAATTGAATATATCATACATTCACAAGTTCCTTGTGTTTCTTCAAATAGAAATAACATTTAAACAAATCATACTTTCATAAGCATCTCATATTTCTTTGAACAGAAATAACATTTAAACAAATCATACTTTCATAAGTATCTCATATTTCTTAAAACATAAATAACAAATCATACTTTCATAAGTATCTCATATTTCTTCAAATAGAAATAGCATTTAAACAAATCTTACTTTCAAAATTATCTCATATTTATTCAAACAATTGTAACATTTAAGCAAATCATACTTTCACAAGTATATCATATTTCTTCAAAAAAAAATAATATTTAAACAAGGCATACTTTCACAAGTATCTCATATTTCTTCAAACATAAATAATATTTAATCATATGGATTCAGTTGTAGATCTACAAGTCCTTCCAAGGGTTTAATCATAACCTACCATAAGGTTATAAACCAGATTTGTTCTACAATCCATCATTTATGGTTACACTATAGTTCCTTTATGAATGAGTTTGCTAATTTATATTATAATCTATAGTCTTTTCACAAAATTAGGTTACCAAGTTGCCTCACGATCTATCACCAAGATCATACTATAGTTCCACGAATTTAACCATAATCTCTCTTGCAATCCATTAGCAGGATTACTCAAGTTTGGCTACAACTCCACAAGCAATCTATCACACAAGAACACACTATAGGTTTGCTCCCTTGGGCCTTAATTTTCTTTGGAAAGATACTATAGATACATAATATTATTAAAATGAGATTTACTAACTAATATCTTGTCAAGGATGAACTATATTTTTTATAGGCAATGTTTACGCTATTAATGAGACTACTACCTAATTTGTACAAATATTTTTCCAAAGTTTGTCTTAAAAATCTATAAACAAGACTTTTAAAATCTACACCAACTTACTTTAACTTTGAACCATAATTTTGCTTCAAAGGTTTCCTTTAAGGGATTCTATGATCTTACATCAATGGTTTTAATATAAGAATTATCCCCAATTCACAAATTGTCTAAATAATACTATAATTATCCCAAATTTTGCAATTCGTTGAGAGTTAGATTAAAATGAGTTTCAACATTCTTTGTATTTGTTTTGGGTAAATGTATTTTCTCCAGATATACTTGAAGGGTTGGGTAAATAATTTTGGTTAGATCTAAAAAAAAAGGTGGGTTTGGCCCAACCCTGATGCATGCGACCAATCGATCGGTCAATCAAACCTCTTTAGAGCAAGACAACTAAGTTAACCGAGAAGTTTCGATAACCTTGCAATGATTGTTAGCCTATTTCATTAAGTTATTATATTAAAATGGCACTTCCATCCTTGAGCGCATATGCAAGTGGTTCATGGGTAGTTTGGGTGGTTATTAGGGTTGGTTGATTAACCTCCCTCTTCTTGGTGTATATATTCACATCCTTTCGAATGCAATATCTAATGATCACTACTGCAATATGGTATCAAAGCCCCTATGTGTTTACTAGACATGTGATTTATTTTTGGCTCCACGCTTTCTCCTTTGGCTAAGGTAGACCATTATTTTCACTCTAGCAAACACTTGTAGGGACTAAACTTTGACATTCATCTGACTCAAACTCCTATAGTAGTGGGCTTAGAATACGCAAAATTGGTATGCAAAATCCATAAACCTCACTTGTGATTGACGCTCACAGCTGAATTCCTGCAATCATACATGTGTTTGGAGGTGCATCTAAAAATGTGACTGAATTACAGAGGAGATGTGGGATAATAGTAGACTAAAATGTTTTACACTAACTCAGATTAGCAGTTTCAACTTGGTGGTTTCAAATTCATTGGTGGATTGGCGGTGTTCTTGCATATTCAGTGAATGCATCAAATGTATCTATTGACAATCGTTCACCCCATCAATTCTGATAATATTTGAAACTACTATGAAATCACACGATCGGAGTATTGCGTGGCCTACAAGTTACAAAACATATAGCGCATGAATTTATTTAAAAAAAAAAAAAATTTAATATTTGTCAGACGTGTCAATAAAAAGTACATTATGGTTTGTAAATATGATATGCTCGTGTGGCGGAGATGGCCGGACCTCTAGCACTAAGGCACTAAACAGTGGATGCAGGTTCAAATTACCTCATATTTTTTTTAAATATCTTGTTATTCTAGCACATAAAGGGCACGTCGTGTCTATGTCTTCTCATCTATCGGCCTAGTGGAGTTGGTTGAGTGGGGAATGTGAGGACATACAGGTGGTAGAAAGTTGGGGGTTCAAACTCCACCAACTCCAAAAATATTCTTTTTCCAATGGAAATAAAAGGTATTTTTTTATAATACCTTATGTTTTTTTTAATTGCATTTTTTTTGCAATTTAAAAACAAAAGCAAGATAGTGGCAATTTTTTTTAAAACAAAACAAGACAAGTTTTTTTTTTTGAGGGATAAGGCATTTTTTTTTGTTTTCCTTCAAAGCAAATATTTTGTTTTGTTGCCACTAAACCCTAAAGAAAAGGAACTCATTTTTTCCATGGAGGGATAAGAAAATATAGTTTCTTTTGCAATTTGAAAGGGTATATCACAATTTTTCATCCTTGTTTATTTTGCAATAAAAAGGGGGGAATACAAGCATTTTCTCTTGCAAAATTCTAAGACAAAGGGGGAAGAAAATTGTGGATTTGAATATCATTTTTTTGCAAACCAAAATATTTTGCAAAAATCATTGTAACAAAATTGGCATTGTAATAGGTGCATTTTCGGTGGAAACCGACACCTAAGTGTTTAAATTTGTGGGCACTTGTGGTTGTTTTTGCATTTAAATTTCTTGTTTTTGTGCATTTCAATCATAAGGTAAAATATACAAAGCAAAGAAAAGACCCCAAATTTTACACCTATTTGTGCAATTTATTGCACCATAGTGTTCGGTATATATGGTACCTCTGGCCCACACTTACAGGTAATGTTGTCATGCTTTGGGCTACTGTATCTAATGCCTAACATAGCTGCAACAATGACGTCTGAGCTATTGTTCTCTATAAATCATCAGGGAGAAATAAGGAAAGCCAGTTTTGATATTCACTCCATTTTATACCCTAATTCTTTCTTATTGTTTGGCTTAAACTCCTCCAACTCATCATCCTTTTTCGGAAGGGTTTTGAGGTAGGTGCCATCAATTTGATTGAATTCCCTTTCATGTACTCTTTGTAAGTATAAATAAAGGGGGACCATTTGGTGTTATAAGGAACCTTCACAATGGCCACTGTTCACAAATATCTATCAGATTCATAGTTGCTCAAAGGTTCTAATTTTGCACCATGGAAGACAAAGATGAGAGCTATCCTTCAGGTTGAAGATTTATGGGATGTAGTGATTGGCACTACAAAACATCCTACAACAGTAGGACCAGATCAAGAGGCATTTGATAAGAAGGATAGAAGGTGTCTCATGTTTATTCTGCTTGCTACTATAGATGAGGTCCAACCTCATATTTGTGATGCAAAATCTGGTAAAGAAGCTTGGGATGCTTTGATTACCATTTATGAAGGGAAGAATCAGTCCACTATTCTTAACCTTCAATCTCAACTACATACACTGAGTATGAAATCTGGTGAGACAGTTGAACTGTTCCTATGTAGAGTGGTAGAATTGAAAGCCAAATTGAATGCTATGGGAGAGATAGTGGTAGATACTCTCTTGACCTCAGTCATCTTGAGAGCTTTTCCAGAATCCTTCAAGGTGTTGATCACATCTCTACAAGTGTCTGGTAGACAAGTTACCTTTGTTGAATTGGTAAATTTACTTCAAACTGAGGAGGCAAATCAGCTTTAGAGAGATGAAGTGCAAGATAATGCACTTTACTCAAAACAAGGGGGAAAGAAGCAAGGTAACTTTCAGAAGGGAGGATCTTCATCAAAAGGAAAAGGGAAACAACCTCAATAGAAAGAAAAGCAATATTGCAAAATCTGTGATATGAATAACCATGACACCAATAGGTGTTGGTTTAAGAATAAACAACCCAATGACCAAGATCACAAGAAAAAGGGAAAAGGGAAATACAAACCATAGAAGAAGAATAAGCAACCCAAGGGACATGTTGCTTATGAGGAATCAGACTCAGACTCTGAGAGAGCACACAAGGTGCTCATGACCCACACATCTTCTCAGTAGAAGGATCTAGTGTGGTATATTGATTCCGGTGCCAATAAACACATGACTGGTGATAGATCATGGTTTGAGATATTTGAGGCAAAGGAAGGCAAGCCAGTGACAATCATTGATGATAAGACCTACCGAGTCTAGGGTGAAGGAGATGTTTCTGTCACTCTTCCAGATGGTAAATGTCATATTGAGAAGGTTCTCTATGTTCTTGGATTGGCAAACAATTTGTTGTCCATCCCTCAGATCTTGGATAGAAACATGGATGTTGTTTTCAGTGTTGAGGATGGCAGAAAGAGATGCTTCATCACCAGAAAGGGAAAGCATGTAGCAATAGGTTCATACAAGCATGGCTTGTTCATCTTAGATGCCATTTCTATGCCTCATGTTGCCATGGTGGCAAACACAAAGGAGGCCACTTCTCTTTGGCACAAGAGATATGGGCATCTGAGTTCAGGATATTTGCTCGAGTTGAGAAAATATGAGATGGTGAAAGGCCTTCCCAACCTTTCATCCACATTGCCAGTTTTCTCGGATTGCTTAGCAGGGAAGCAACATCGGGTACCATTTGAGGTCAGCTCTTCATGAGCTAAGAAACCTTTGGAGTTGGTACACACCGATCTGTGCGGTCCTATGCCAAACAACTATGGTGGAAAGAGGTATTTTCAATTGTTTGTTGATGATTACTCATGGAAGATGTGGGTTTTCTTTCTACAATTGAAATCAGAGGTATTTTTGTACTTTCAGCAGTTCAAGAAGCATGTTGAGAAGGATTCTGGATGTTCCATAAAGACCCTCCGCTCAGATCGAGGGGGGAATATACCTCCAAAGAATTTTCATCATTTTTGAATGCACATGGGATTAAGAGACAGCTGACAACAGCCTATACTCCATAGCAAAATGGAGTTTGTTGAGAGGAGGAACCATTCCATCATGGAAATGGTTCATTGTATGCTTAAGGGGGCACATCTTGAGCATGAGTATTGGGTAGAAGTAGTGAATACAACATCGTACCTCTTGAATAGAGCACCCACAAAAGCTCTATAGGGCATGACTCCACAAGAAGCATGGAGTGGTAGGAAACCCTCCATTTCTCATCTAAGGGTTTTTGGATGTAAGGCATTCATGCACATTCCAAAATAGAAGAGGAAGAAGTTAGATGAGAAAACCTTACAATGTATTTTTCTTGGTTATGATGAGCATTCAAAGGGATATCGATTGATAGATCCTATGACCAAGAAAACACACACTAGTAGAGATGTGGTATTTGATGAAGCTTTCACATCAGATAACACATCTACAATTGTATACCTGGATGAAGAGGAGCCTAAGAAAGAGACTCCACCCCCATAGAACAAGGTTCCAAAATGGTATACTAGCACATTGAGAGATTCAAAGTTGACTTCACTTCCAGATCTAACTCTAGATCGACCTTGTACTCGTAGCATGACTCAGTAGATGAGAGCAGAGGCATCAACTTCAGAGGTTGATGAGCTTTACCAATAGTTTGATGAACTATCTATAGATGCAGAGGAAGATAGAGAAGCAGATATGGATGATGAAAGGGTTTATATGTCTGCATTGGATGAGAATGAACCCACAATAGTTCAAGATGCACTTAGTGAGCCTCAGTGGAAGGCTGCTATGGATGTTGAACATACATCTCTCATGAAAAATAACACATGGAAGCTAGTTAATCTACCTTCAGGAAAGAAGCCCATTGGCTGCAAATGGGTGTTCAAAGTGAAGTATAAGGTAGATGGTACTATTGATAAGCATAAGGCCCATCTTGTTGCAAAGGGCTATGCTCAGAAAGAAGGCATAGATTATGAAGAGACTTTTGCCCCCACTACAAAAATGACTACCATTCAAGTACTTTGTGCCATGGCAGCTCAGTTTGGGTGGAAGTTACATCAGATGGATGTCAAAAGTGCTTTCTTGAATGGTGACCTGCAAGAAGAAGTGTACATGACCCAACTAGAAGGATTTGTGGTTGAAGGCCAAGAACAAAAAGTTTGCAAGTTGGTCAAATCTTTGTATGGGTTAAAACAAGCTCCACGAGCTTGGTACATCAAAATAGATAGTCACCTATTGCAACATGGATTCAAAAGAAGTCCTTCAGATGCTAATCTCTATATCAAGAACAATGGTTCTGACATAGTGATTTTGGTACTCTATGTGGATGATCTGATCATCATTGGCAGTTCAGAGAACATGATTGATGTAGTGAAAGATGATTTGAAATAATATTTTGAAATGATAGATCTAGGACTTCTTCACTATTGTCTTGGTTTAGAAGTGACTCAGAAAAAGAATCATATCAGAGTAACACAAAAGAAGTATGCCAAGACATTGGTTGAAAAATATCGCATGACTGATTGCAAGCCTAAAGTGACTCCAATGGAGCCAGGGCTTAAGTTATCATGATATGATAAATCTCCATAGGTAGATGGTACTCTCTATCACCAGCTGATTGGGAGTCTCATATATCTGACAAACACCAGGCCAGATCTTAGTTTTGTTGTGGGTTATCTTTCAAGGTTCATGCAGGAACCTAAGGTGAGTCATTGGAAAGCAGCAAAGAGAGTTCTTCATTATGTCCGTGGTAGTACAGACTATGGCTTGGAGTACAAGAAGAATGACCATTTCTTCTTACAGGGATACATGGACTCAGACTATGTCGGATCCATTGATGATCAAAAATCAACTTCTGGATACATTTTCCATCTTGGATCTGGACCTGTCTCTTGGCATAGTAAGAAGCAACAGGTGGTTGCTTTATCTTCTATAGAGGTAGAATATCATGCAGCAAGTGGAGCAGTCTATGAGATGATATGGTTAAGTCGCATTCTTACAAACATGGGTCTTCCAAAGAATCTTCCACTTCATTTGTTTTGCGACAATCAAGGTGTTTTGAATCTTGTCAAGAATCCAGTCTTTCATGAGCGTACCAAACACATTGACACTCAATGTCATTTCATTCGAGATGAAGTTCCAAAGCACCACATACAACTCCAGTACATTCCCACTGATGAGCAAGTTGCAGATATTTTCACTAAGGCACTTGCACGTGTCAAATTTGAATTGTTTCGCAATGCTCTTTGTATTTCCAAATAATGTAATAAGGGGGGATGTTAGCCTATTTTATTAGGTTATTACATTATATTAGCGCTTCCATTCTTGAGCGCATGTGCAAGTGGTTCTTAGGTGGTTTGGGTGGTTATTAGGGTTGGTTTATTAACCTCCCTCTTCTTCATGTATATATCTGTATCCTTTCGAATACAATATCTAATGATCACTACTACAATAATAACAACCAAGAGACTACGCAGCTAGCAGACCATAGATAGCACACTATTTTTTATGGATAGGAAGTGAACATAAACTGGCATCGACCACACCAACCATGGTCAAGAACTACATGGTGTCATGCTACATATAAATATCCCTTCATCTTCCTACAATATCAATGTGGGATGAGGATTTCTTCAGATATTTTAACCATGGTGATCATAGAAAGTGTTTGTCACCATTACTGTACATTCAGGTGCAACATGTGGATATGGTATATAGAAGGGAAGTTTGATGTTATGCATGAATTTATCTTGGTCACTTTATGAAATCCATGTAACCTAAATATCTTTTTGGTGAACCTATTGGCAACTACTACTGCATCATCCTTAGTGCTTCTTGGTATGAAATGGGCTACCTTGGTTAGTTTATCCACTACTACAAGTATCACATCTTGTTGGTAGCTAGTCATAGGTAACACAACTATAAAATCCATTGATATCACTTGCCACTTTTTTACATGTACATCGTGTGGATACAACCTTCCTATTGGATGTTTATGTTTTGCCTTCACTTTATGGCACTCTAGACATAGGGTAACAAATTAAGTGACATCCTTCTTCATACCCAAACAATAGAAGGTCTTCTTCATGTTCTCCCTCATCTTGGCCACTCTTAGATGAGCAAATTATGGGGATCTATGATCTTCCCTTATGATCACCCTTCTTATATTGCTAGCTTTAGGGATGACTACCCGATATTTGAAACACAAAATTCCATCCTTGAGACCATAATCTCTAGCTATCTTACAATCTTGTACCATTTTGGATTGGTTTTTACTAAAAAATTGATCTTGTTATTAGGCTTGTTTAACTTGATTCATAAGATCTATATGACTTTGGGTTAGTGCAGTAATGTGACTTCTTCTGCTCAAAGCATTGACAACCTTGTTTTCCTTACCTTTGATGTATTCTATGCCAAAATCATATTTGACTAGGAACTTGATCCACCTTATCTATCTTGTATTTAGCAACGACTGAGTAAAAATATACTTTAAACTCTGGTGATTAGTTCTCAACTCAAAGTATTTACCCACAAGTTAGTATTGTCAAATTTTCAAGGCATGCACCACTACAGCTAGTTCTAAGTCATGTGTAGCATAGTTAGCCTCATGTTTCTTGAGCTTTCTCAACTCATAGGCCACTAGTGCTTTATTTTTGGATAGCACTCCTCCAAATCCTTTCAAAGAAGCATCTATGTACACTAAAAATTCATCTTGGAGATCTAGGATTTTCAGTATAGGAGTAAAAGTGAGCTTTTGCTTAAGTTGTTGGAAGGTGGCTTCACAATTTTTTGTCCATACGAACGCCTTTCCTTTCCTTTAGATATTTGTTATTGGGGAGGCTATCTTAGAATATTCCCTCACAAATATTTGATAGTACCCTACCAAACCCTTGAATATCCTCACTTCCGTTACATTAGTGGGAGATTGCCAATTCAAAATGGCCTTGATTTTTGATGATCTACTGCAATCCCATTTGCAAAGATTATATGTCCCAAGTAGTGTACTTGCGGCACATAAACATCATATTTGGAAAGGTTCCCATAGATTTTATTCCTATTTAATAAACCTAACATGATTTTCAAGTGCCTATCATGCTCTTCTTTACTATGGGAATAGATCAGAATATCATACAAGAATACTAATACAAACTAGTCCAACTGGTTTCTAAACACATTGTTCATCATATTTATGAATGTTGTTGGTTCATTGGTCAACCTGAATGGTAGGAAAGTGAACTCATAGTACTTGTTCTAGGTTTTAAAAGTATTTTTGTGAGTATCCTCTTCTCGGATCCTTAGCTAATGGCATCCCGATTTCAAATCAATCTTGGAGAATATGGTGGCATATTTTAGCAGATCAAATAGATCTTCTATCCTTGGCAAAGGATATTTGTTCTTGATGGTGGATTTTTTCAATATCATGTAGTCTATACAAAGCCTTAGCAAACCATATTTCTTATTCACAAATAGTATCGGTGCACCCCATGGAGATACACTTGGTTTGATTAACCCTTTGTCAAGTAATTCTTTAAGTTGCACCTTTAATTCTTGCATCTCTATAGAATTCATCTTATAATAATCCCTATGAATGGATTCTTTGCCTAGTACTAGATCAATGGTGAAGTCAAATTCTTGCTTGGGAGGCATCCCAAGAATTTCTAAGGTAAATACTTTCCTACATTCTTACAAAATTGGGAATTTCTGAAAGGCTTCCTCCTCGTTGACATCTTCAACTTCCTTCAATTTTATAGCATAAATCATACCTCCTCTCCTTATGGCATTTTTTAGTTGCATTGTGGACAATAGCATGGGATTAAAGGAACATTGTTCACTAACCATTTTTACCCTTTATTTCCTATAATTAGTGAACTCAATCCATTGATCTTGGAAATTGATCAAAGCCTTATGATATTTTATTCAATCCATGCTCAAGATGATGTCGAAGGCATGTAGCGGTGCTACATATAGGTGCCAAATGGTAGAGCTAGTGGGTAGGAAAATTTTAGCTATGGAGAAGCATTGATCCATGGAGTGGGTCTAACCTAACCCATACTCCACTTTCCACCCTTGTGTCAAAGATCTAGGTCTCTCTAGCATGTTCCTTGTTATACTACTAGAAATAAATTTATTTGTAGTTCCATTATATATCATAATTTTAACATCTCTACCATATATTTTACCATTTATGAGTAAAGGAGTGGCTTACCCTTATAGATTCTATTTTTTGTTGGATGCATAGATCTTGTGGCCCTTCCCATTTACCTTATGGCTAGACTCTGCACAAAGGGGACAATTCCTGGCATAATGTGGACCTTCACATTCATAACATCTTGATTTATTATTTTGGCATGTCCCTTGATCTGGCTTATCCTTATCATTGGTAGGAGGTGGTCCTGCCTATTTTAGAGCTTGCATTTTTTCAGCATTATTGTTGCTCTTATTCCTTGGCTGGAACTTCTTCTTAAAGTTCCCAAGTTTCTCATTGTTCTTATTTACAAACTTGGGATTTTCCTTTCATTTCTGAATTGGTTCAGGCTCCTATTTCCTCTTTTACTAGTGATGATGTTCCTTATTTGATACATTTGAAGAGTTGTCAAATTTCTTACTAGGGTGTTGATTATACTATGCTTGGCAAGCCAATTAGTAAGCGGTCTCTAGATCACCAGGTTTATGTATGCTTATTTAATTTCTAATATGATATCTAGCTCCAAAGAGAAATTTATGCATTTTCATTTTATTATCCTTCTCAAAGGATGGTGTATATTTAATTAGTTTTAATAATCACCTATAATACCCCTCTACAGACTGAGTCCCTTGGTGGAGTTGAACAAATTCATCAAGTTTCTTCATATAAAATTGCTCTATAAGGAACCTCTTTCTGAAGTCTTTCACAAAGTCCTCCCATTTGAAATGAATGGCATTGATATTTTACTCCTTACTATAGGTCTCCCATCATTCCATAATTGTTTCTGTTAGAAGTCATATGGTCCAAATCATCTTAGTTGTGGAGGAATAATTTCTCATGGAGAAGTAGATCCCTAGCTCATTCAACCAATATTTTGTTGAATCTCCCCCTTATTTTGTAGAGAACCTTCTAACCTTGACATGCTTCAGGTCCTTTTTCGATTCTCTTTTAATACGGGCCTTAGTCACACAATCTACTTCATATGTGTCATTAGGGGTTTTTTCGCGTTTTTTTTTTGTTTTTTTCCTCCCCTCCCTTTGCCTTTTTTTTTTTTCTTCTTTTTTTTTTTGCTTTTTCTCCCTTTTTTTTTTTCCTTTTTTTGGTTTTTTTTTTTTTTTTTTTTTTTTTTTTTTTCCCCGGGTCTTCCCCGTCATATGTTAGGATCCTCAATCCTAACATTATTAGTTAGTATTAGTTAGTATTATTAATCATTTAATTATTATATTATTAACTTATAAAGTGAACCATCACAACCCTTCATAACGTGAACCATCACGTCTCTTCATACGTGAACCATCATGTCTCTTCACCAACGTAGCTTTAGGGTAGATATATATATTAGGTTGGCCATCCATATCAAATCATCCAACAAGAAGAATATATATTATTTAGACCCATTGGAGGGATTTCCCAAACCAATGCAAAAGGCGATTCATATCTAAAAGTGATTCTTTTAATTTAGATGCTATTTTAATTATTTCTTTATTAAAATTGTGCTAGAACCTTTAGGGTTCTACCATTTGGTATCAGAGCCATGTGGGACCCAATCATGTGGGAATTGCTCAAAGATCTTCATCAAATCACTTTTGTGCATGAGTATCAAACTCGGTTTGAGGATATCACCAAACACAACACAATATTGGATGAATCAATTCTCATCAATGGCTTCATTAGGGGATTAAAAGAGGAAATTAGAATGGAGGTGACAAGGTTCAATCCCTATACCATGATGCAGACCTATGGATTGGCAAAATTAGCTGAAGATAAAATCAATGCACAACAACGATTAGGGAAACCACTTATGGAAAAATCGTTGACCACTTACATCGCTCCCAAACCTATGCATAATGGAAGGGCACAAAGCACTTACACAACCCCCAAATCTAATCAAACTTTATGAATTAAACATCTTAGCTTTGAGGAGATGAAGGAACGACGAGCAAAAGGACTCTGTGATAATTGTGATGAACAATTTGGACCCCACCATAAATGTGCTACACTAACATTGTATTTATTGAAGGAAGTTGATCCCTGTATCTCCATAGAGCAAGCAGATGAGGTAGTTGTGTCCGAAGCGACCAGTGCACCTACTCACCGCAATGAAGACAATGAGGTCGATGTGCAAGAAGTGATTGATGTACCAAGAAAGGATGAGGTAAACATACCCAAAGTGATCAATGCTAGCCAAACATGCACTCTACAAGACCTACACATACCTTCCTCACCAATAGTGTGTTCTTGCCATATGACCAAACCTATTCGAAACCAACGCAGAGTGACTACACACTCCTTCTCCATTGGCTCTACCAAGGAACCAAAAAAGGATATGAAATCATTACCATCACTTTTGATGCATCATTCTGAAGTATTTGAGGAACCCCAAGGGTTGCCCTCCCATCGTCATCATGATTTTCCTAAGGAAGATTCTACTATTGTTCTTGGCAACCCCCCGCTAATGCTTCATCCTTCTCGATATCCCTGCCTACGAAAGGATGCCATTAAAAGAGTCCAAGAACTTACACAAATCCTTCTTGGAAAACAAAGGATAAAGCTTCTCACTTTGAGCTTTGAGGACAAAGCTCTTTTTAAGGAGGGTGGCATGTTAGGATCCTCAATCCTAACATTATTAGTTAGTATTAGTTAGTATTATTAATCATTTAATTATTATATTATTAACTTATAAAGTGAACCATCACAACCCTTCATAACGTGAACCATCACGTCTCTTCATACGTGAACCATCATGTCTCTTCACCAACGTAGCTTTAGGGTAGATATATATATTAGGTTGGCCATCCATATCAAATCATCCAACAAGAAGAATATATATTATTTAGAGCCACCATAGTGGCAAGTGATTTCCCAAGGGAGCCCACTTTGCAAAGTGGCTGATTACATATATATTAAGTTAATAATTTTATAGTAAGACCTTGGGTTTACATCAAGGTTTGCCGGTTTTTTTGTTTCGTCTTATATGTTAAAATTGGTGAACATTTCTTCTAATGGGTCATTTTAGCATGTTTACACAATAGTCATGAGATTTTCTAATATATTTGAATTTCTCGAACTATCCCATATAGGGCTATCCTCAACACTGTTAGTGCTAATGGGTTTCTCCTTCTGAGGAACCCTCTTTCTTCCACTTATCAACCTAGGTCCCATGTTTTTCCTTGGATTTAAGAGTAGTTTGAATTTGTAATTATGCATCTATTTCTATTATATGTGAATCTTAAATACCACATGCATTTTACAAAAAGTCATATTATTGTATAAATAGTATGCAACACTTTAATATACTTGACTACCATTTGGTGGTCAAGCAATGGTGTTTCAACTGTGGTAAGGGTCTGGTTTACTACTATTAGTGGAATATGTTTCCTCATATCCTAGTTAAGATTCAATGAATTCCATATTCTATCAAAAGGTCATGTTGTAACATAAAATAAAATAAAAGCATTTTGATATTTTCTTCTAATGTGAAGATCCTACTGAGATAATTTCTTATTATTAGGATCTACAAATAAATCTTGTTGATTTTCAATACAATGTCTGTGCAAGGAAGAGGTTTAGCTTGGAGCTATGAATTTCAAGTACAATTTTTCAAAAGAGTATCAAGTACACCACTTAAGACCCACTATCATGGAGGGTTCATTTAACTCTTCCAAGCCGATTCACCAATGGTTCGATCTTGGGAGAAAGGACTTACCCATCAGTAACCTCCATTTTTTTTTTCTTTGCCAAACATGCATTTATTTATAGTTCTAACATTTTCATGGAAGCTTTTGTGCCTAATCAACCTAGGATCTGATACCAACTGTAATGACCCCAATTCCAGGACCAACCAACTTTAGGGAGTTTTTTTGTGTTTAGCTTTTATCATTGTCACTATTTTATGAGTGAATTGAAAGTCTCTCCATGTGGTTCTCTTATAATTTAGTTTCCAAGTAATTTCAAAGCTACACTTCATAGAATTTCAACATGGTCAGTGTCTATCCTGTGGGTTGGGAGTGTCCAAACCCTATAATTACCTACAGATAAGGTTTCTTTACCTTGCAATTGGAAATTATCCTATCTCAAATAGGAATGCCCTTTTTCTCTTCTAGTTTAAATCAAACATTAAACTAGATTTTTCTATTAGGTCTCTTTCAACCCGTACATTAGGTATATACCTTGAGGATTAGTTGATTATTCCTTAAGGATAGAACAAAAATCATTGCAATACTTAATATTTCCATACCAACCATAGGAAGATAAAGAGGTGATCACACAAACCCTCATAGACTTGTGAATGTCCACCATTTCACCATTACTTGGTTTAACCAACTATAATCTCCACGAATTAGATAACTTTCAATGTTTCCCTCTATAATCACTCTCATAGTTAATCTCTAAGTGACATGCATGAATCATACATTCCTTCTAGTTTTCAAGGATACACTATATCAAATCAACACAATTATTAATTCACTTTAGAGTCAACCTTTCATGAGATAACTTCATATTATGATATAACTCTACTTTATCTTCTATGACCATTTGAAGTCAAGTATTACAATGTATACACATCAAGGATTGGTATAGTCAGTTACAATTGATCTCAATAAATATATATTACAATAATAGGGCCTTTCATTAAAAAGGGCCTTGTTACATTATGTGTACATAATCAATAGGAGTTGACTAGTTCTAAATATCACTTGGTTCCATGTGAGCCACCAATACTAGGTTGTAGATATTTTCGAGATTAGGACAACCCATACATATATAAAATGCATTCTAGGCAAGCAATAGCATGTAATAATTCTTCAATGAATGTAACTAAACACAATACATTCTCCACAATGTCATTTTTCTAAAGCATTCCACCATTCAAAGGAAGGAAATCCCATACTTTCCTAAGACTGAAAATCACATTTCATATTATATCCTTTCACTCCCAAGGATATGCCCTTGAAACAATCATTATTACATTCAATTATTGCTAGTCCTATTTAAGAGGATATCATAAATTCATTCATAATGATATCCCTTTTTGCGCATATAGTAATTGAACATATCATACATTCACAAGTTCCTCATGTTTCTTCAAAAAGAAATAACATTTAAACAAATCATACTTTCATAAGTATCTCATATTTCTTCGAACAGAAATAGCATTACAACCAATCATAATTTTATAAGTATATCATATTTCTTCAAACAGAAATAACAAATCATACTTTCATAAGTATCTCATATTTCTTCAAATAGAAATAGCATTTTAAAAAATCATACTTTTACAAGTATCTCATATTTCTTCAAACAAAAATAGCATTTAGGCAAATCATACTTTCACAAGTATCTCATATTTCTTCAAATAGAAATAACATTTAAACGAGATACTTTCACAAGTATCTCATATTTCTTCAAACATAAATAATTTTTTTTTTTTTTGGTAAGTAAGAGAATATTATAATTAACACCGGGTTTTAACTGGTTGACCCAAAACCATTTTACAAAATAGGGTCCACTGACCAACTGGACAAAGGCCAAGCCCTAAAAGTTTAAACTGACAACAAAAAGGGCCAAGACCTACTCTTCCATCAGAATACAACCAAACTAAACTATGGAAGCCTAATATTATGGCCATCAGAAAAGAAAGACGCAAAATAGAACTAACAAAGACAAAAACTAATCATGCAAGCACCATGCAGAGTAGCTTGTGCCCATATAAAAATAATAGAATATGGTCAAAAAAAACATCCCATAGAATGGACAGCCAAGAGGCCAAGCAGTCTTCCTTGTAGTCCTCATCTAACTTCTTATCATCCTCCTTGCCATCATCTTTAGATTTTGCCTTCGACTCCTTGTGCCCCTGGAACTGCTGGCTATAAAACAGAAGATTTAGAGAATCACACAAATCAACAGCTGCACTGATGAGGCCAGACAGACTCTTCAACTGGTTGATACTGTTGGAGGCTGATGAAATTGTCATCTTCTCCAAGACTATTATGGTGGGGTCTGGTACCTCATTGTCATGGATCTCCAACACTTTGTTATTTCTTGCTAGGGCCTTTTTGCGACATCGAATCCAAACACACCTTGGGAAATACTTGAGGCCAAAGCAGATGTTTCCCATGCATGAATTTGTAGATAAAAAACCTATATCAGTGCCCCACCAGCTGCAAAAAACACTAGTCACATGAACAAAAAAACAAATATGACAAAAGCCATTATAAGGTTCAAAAAATATTTTTAAAAATGCCCCCATTTTCTCGTCATTGATCCACTTTGAGCCTTCCAATCTAAAATTTTTCATTATCTATCACCATTGAGACTGCATGAGGAAGATTTTCAGTCCACGTGATCAAGTTTGTCGCTACAATGCCTTCATTTGCCGACCTTATCACCGCCATGTTTGCTTCCCGAAGGTATGCAAAATTATGGCCTCATGTCGATCATGAATTAGAGCCCTTGCTTCATGGATGTAGTCATCAAATCTCCAAGGAGCTCTCTTAGTGTTCTTTAGAAGATTTATAATAATAAGAGAATCACCTTCCACCAACAGTTTCCCCGGATAATTCTCTGCCACCTTTAGGCTCCTCCAAACCGCCCTCGCTTCAGCCACATTGTTAGTTTGAGCTCCAAGATGTTCAACAAAAGCTACAAGCACCTCACCCTTGTGGTCTCTAAGTAAGCCACCAGCCCCGCCTTCACCTGGTTGCCCCTAGATGCCCCATCAAAATTTAACTTAATCCACCCTAGGGGGGTGGGGTCCATGTGATCATGGTTCTAGGACAGACTTGAGGATGATTGAGGCCATCAGTGAGAGGTAAGTTTAATGACTGGCCTAATGAAGCTTCAAAAGGATTTGGAGGTCTAGATGCCGCAGGCACTAAACAAGCATTCTCATTAGCATATACTAAAATTTTTGACAGACAGAGGATGACCGAGAAACCTTATCCAAGAAGGCCCGACGATTCCTTTCCAACCATATCTCGCCACAAGTAGTGATGAAGGCAGATCTTCCACATATACCTAAGACGCCTATTCAAAAAGGGAGAAGGCCACCGGACAAATAAGTCAAAAATGGACTGAGGATGGACCCAATAAATATGAAACACTTGTAACAGACCTAACAAGATTGAGACAAAAAAATTACAATACAGAAACAAATGATCAATAGACTCCCACTCATACATACAAAGATAACACCTATTAACAACAATCACACCTCTTTTTATTAAGTTATCCATGGTGAGGATCTTATTTTGGATGGCCAACCATGCAAAAAACCCAACCTTCGGAACAATGCTTTTGGGCCAAACTTCCAAGTGAGGGAAAGTAGGTTCATCATTATCAATAAGCATCAGATAAGCAGTCTTGACAGAAAATTCCCCATTGTCTGAAGCTTCCCAGATAAGCTGGTCCTCAAGAATGCCATAAGGGAGTAAAGACTGTCTTAATTCATTCTCCAAAGATTATTGATGCCCCTGGTAGATCATTGTTCATTATTGGCTTCCATACCCTTCTATTGTTTGACAAAGTAATAAAATCTGCAACTTTGGTACCAAAAACTTCATTTGTCCAAGCTCTGAGGGTTGAAAGTATGGGGTCCGCAGAGAGGGGATAGTCCTTTAACCATTTGTGGTCCCAAAAATCAATGTTTCTTCCATTTCCCAGCTTCCAACGTAGCCCTTTGCTTAGCAAGTTTTTAGTTTGAAGGATTGATTTCCAAAAAATTGATCCCCTGGGAGGAAAGGAATAACTTAAGAATTCAATTTCTTGCAAATACTTTCTTCTGATTATAGTAATCCATTCTGCATTTGCATTTGTCAAAAGACGCCATGCTTGTTTGGCCAGGAGGGCCATGTTTAAATGTTGTATTCTCCTTAGCCCAATACCTCCAAACTCCCTTGGTTTGCAAACCCTATCCCAGGACACCAAGTGAAAGCGCTGCTTAGATTCAGAACCGACCCATAGGAACCTCTTCTCGGATCTCGTTCAATTTTAGTGTAGACACTTGTAGGAGCTTTAAAAATAGAGAGAAAGTAGACAGGGATGGTTTGAATGGAAAACTCGGTGAGAACCGCCTTGCCAGCCTTGAGATAACAAATTCCCTTTCCATCCAACCAGCTTCCTCCGAATTCTTTCAATTACATTAGTCCACATGGAATCGTAGGCTCGCTCGTAAATAAAGGAAGGCCTAAGTATGTGGATGGAAGAGTAGACACCGAGCATCCAAGAATCCTAGCAATCTTAATCGCCTCCGAATGGGAGTGTTAAAGAAATAAATTTTACTCTTTGAAAAATTTACCTTTTGCCCCGCAAGGATCCTCATATAGCTCTAGAATATGTTTTATGACCTTAGCCTCAAAAACCGATGCAAGAGTTAACAACAAAGTATCATCCACAAACCGTTCATGTGTAACTCGCTCGTGTTTGTGATGATGCTTTAATTCCCGAAATAAGACCAATATTACAGGTAACTTTGATTGTCCTCCCAAGGGCTTCAGCCACAATGATAAACAACATGGGAGAGATAGGATCACCTTGCCTTAGGCCCCTTTTACTTTGAAAGTATCCAACAGGAGCACCATTAACAAGGACCGAAAACCAAGGTTTCATAAAACATCCTTCCAAAAGCTTGATCCATTCATGATGAAAACCAAATTTCTGAAGAATGGCAGAGACAAAACTCCAATTTATGCGGTCATAAGCCTTGTTCATATCCACCTTGAGAGCAAAAGCAGGTTTTTTAGTCTGGACTACCGAATGGAGGGCTTCATGAACTCGTTATGACACCATCAAGGATGGACCTTCCAGGGACTGAATTGCCTTGACAAACATCAATAAACATAGGAAGGATCTTCCTCATTCTATTTGCAATCGCCTTGGTCAAAATTTTATAAACAACATTACAAAGGCTAATAGGTCTAAAATCCATCATAGATCTAGGAGTAGGAATCTTTGGGATTAAAGCAATAAAAGTGGAGTTAAAACTTCTCGGAATATGCTTTGTGGACTGAAATTCCTTGATAGTAGCACATACATCAAAACCTACAATATCCCAAAAAGCCTCGAAAAAATGAGGTGAAAACCCGTCCTGGACTCGGAGCTTTATCGGGGTTCATTGAGAAGAGAGCCTCTTTGATTTCTTCATCCGTGAAAGGCTTAATTAACTCCCCATTCAAGTCATCAAAAATTAAATGAGGAATATGGTAAAGCATTGATTCTGAAGCTAAGGCATAACTGAAATGTTCTTCTCCTAAAAGATTCTGAAAATAGGAAACTGCTTCATTTCTGATCTCATTAGGACTAGAAAGGAATGACCCATCATCTCTAACAAGTTCTTTAATTCTATTGTGGCTTCTGTTCCTTAAGGTAGATGCATGAAAAAATCTTGTGTTGGCATCACCTTCTTTTAGCCAGGTAGCTCTAGACTTTTGCCGCCAAAAAGTCTCCTCGCAGGCTAAAACATTATGGTACTCAGCAAGGGCTTTCTTTTCATCTGCTGTAGGGAAGGGTCTGGCAATCCCTCTTCAAGTTTTTTCTCAATGATTGATAACCTTTCAGAGATGACTTTCTTGTTTTCAAAAATATTTCCAAAAATTTCTTTATTCCAGATCCTTAGATTTTCTTTCACCACTTTAAGTTTCTGTGCTAATCTGAATGAAGGCCTCGCCTCGCAAGAATGCTCGCCACCACCGAGAAATTCTGTCTCTGAGATCATGGTGGTGCATCCACATAGATTCAAACCTAAAAGGCCTTTTGAATTTTGGAGTCTCTTCAATTTCAAGTAAAATCGGGTTGTGGTCAGACCCAATGCGAGGCAAGGACAACAGATTTGCATCCCCAAAAGATTGTATTGCTTCCTGGTGACAAAAAATCTATCAAGCTTTTCCATTATGAGTTGATTTCCGGACCTCCTATTGCTCCAAGTAAATTTAGCATTTTTTAATTTGACATCCAATAAATTGTTGTTGTTGATGAAATCTTGAAAGTCCTCCATACTTCTTGCTGGAATTCCTACTCCCCTTTTTTATCAAAGGGGTAAAGAGGGGTATTAAAGTCCCCCGCCACTATCCATGGGATATCCTGAAAAGCTTCCTTGAAATGACCGAGTAAATTCCATAGATCAGCTCTCCCGCATATAGAATTAGGGGCGTACACATTTGTTAATATCCAAGAAAGGTCACTAACCTTATCCTTAAAAATAATGCTCATTACCCTTTCCCCCAATTGAATAACCTTGCCTTCCACCTTCCCCCGGATTCCGTATACAAAGAAGACCACCTGAGGTTCCATTGGCTTTGCAAAAAATTGCTTCTCCATTTTTCCATATATTGAGGGCAATTTTTCTAGACAAAACTTCATCGACTTTAGTTTCTTGCAAAATAAGAATAGTGGGATCAAAATCTCTTCTTAAATATTTGACTAACCGCTGTTTAGGAAGGCCATTGAGCCCCCTTACATTCCAGGATATGATCTTCATTTGGAACTTTTAAAGTTTTTTCCTCTTCCCCTGCCTTGGACTTGAGGGGGCTTAAGAATTTTGTTTTCTTCAAAGGGAAGATTTCCAGTTGATGGAAACAGAGTAGTCTGAATTCCATTAGCTATCTCATCTTGGACCTCTTCTTTCCATTGCTGGGCATTTGACTTTCTTCCCTTTTTTTTCTCACCTCCACAGTCAATCATGGGGGACTTCATTGAGCTTCTAGCCTGTTTCGGGCTAAATTTGGTTTGGGTAACCTGTTGGATAACAGTATCGGAAACCCCTTCTCTGGATTGGGACAAAGACAAAGGTGAAAAATGTCGCTTGGAAGGGCTGATTAACTCTGAAAGCACTTTTTCTCTTTCTGGGGCGTAAAAAGACTCATCATTAGGGCATTCTTTATGGCCAACAGGAGGAGGATTGGAAGGTCCAGATTTGGTTGGGGAGTCAAGGTAAGCATGGAGACCAAGAATTATATCCTCAACATTAGACCCTTCATTCTGATTTTCCTCTGTAATTATTTGGTTTTCAGCCAAAATGTTAAATTTATTTAGATTTTCGAAAGGAGAGCATACCTTTTGTTGGTCAGCTTGTGATGTAGCAATTTGCTTGTCCTTACCATTGTCCATGTGAAGCTCAGCCTCATTCTCCATTTGCCCCAAACCAGAGGCCTTTGCCTTTTCAACATTTGGATCTTTAACCCTGTACATCCCCGTGTATTTGCCATTATTTCTGAAAGACTGCCGCTTGGAATCATTATTCCTAGGAAGGGTTTGTCGGCTTCTCAAAAAAGAGCATTGTCCTTTGAGATGGCCTTGAATATTACAATCGAGCAAAATGCCGGTCTATTTTCATATTCGATGACCTCGTAATCTTGTTTTATTTCCATATTCTAACTCCACATGAGTAGGAAGCTCAGATTCTAGGTTTGCATTTACACAAATCCTAGCATGCGTCATTCTGGTGCGTGCAAGGGTTGGATTGTCAATGGCCACCAATTCCCCTATGGTCTTGGCAATACCCTGAAGAAAATACTCATGCCACCAATGAAACGGGAGATTTGGGAGACGGACCCAAATGGGGGCAAAGTTTATGCTCTGCTTTTCTGGGTCAAAATCCTCACCCCATCTCCTAAGAAAAAGACTTCTTCGGCCCAAGAACCAAGGTCCTCCCCGTTAGAATACGACTAGCATCTTCACTATTGTTAAGGCATACCACAAAAACCCCCTTGATAATGCAATAATCTCCATGTGTCCGTAAGTCTTCCACTTCAAGGTCGCCCATCGTCGAATCGTTTCAATATCCGGCCCGCCCCCTATGAATTTGCCTACCGGAGAAAAATTTTCCATCGATATAAAGTCTGCCATTACGCTTTCGTGCACGGATACCTTCTCGCCCATTGGGAGTGAGAGGTGGTAACGAATGTAAGGAAACCCTATTGCCACCTTTAAGGGCCTGTGCAAAAGACTTATTGCCCTCAAAATTATTGATGTGGGCCTCCTTGTCAGAAAGAATATCATGGGGTTCGTGTCCCTCTAATTTTTTAAAACCCTCGTTGTCCTTGTCACTCGTCCACCCGCTTCTTCCTCGCTGTTTCGTAACCTTGCTTGTTCCCTCCTTGAGCCTCACAGCTTCCAGGGGTTTGGAAACCCTGTTTCCCACCTCCAACAGAATGAAAATCATGTTTGCAAAAATTGCACCTGCCTCCGCTCCCGCTTTGCTCCATTCCTGCCTCCGCTCCCGCATTCTAAGCTTGAAGCCCTCTTCACTAATTGGTAACCTTCTTCACTAATAAACATAAATAAAATTTAATCAGATGGATTCATTTGTATATCTATAAGTCCTTCCAAGGGTTTAATCATAACCTACCATAAGGTTATAAACCAGATTTGTTCTACAATCCATCATTTATGGTTACACTATAAACCAGATTTGTTCTACAATCCATCATTTATGGTTACACTATAGTTCCTTTATGAATGAGTTTGCTAATTTATATTGTAATCTATAGTCTTTTCACAAAATTAGGTTACCAAGTTGCCTCAAGATCTATCACCAAGATTGTACTATAGTTCCATGATTTTAGCTACAATATCTCTTGCAATCCATCAACAGGATTACTCAAGTTTGGCTACAACTCCACAAGTAATCTATCACACAATATTACACTATAGGTTTGCTCCCTTGGCCCCTGATTTGCTTTGAAAATATAATATAGATACATAATATTAACAAAATAAGATTTATTAACTAAACTCCTATCAAGGATGAACTATAGATTTTGATAATTAATGTTTAGTCTATTAATGATACTACTACCTATTTTGTATAAATATTTTCCTAAAGTTTATCGTAAAAATCCATAAACAAGACTTTTAAAATCTACACCAAGTTGCTTTAACTTTTAATCACACTTTTACTTCAAAGGTTTCCTTTAAGGGATTTTGTGATCTTACACCAATGGTTTGAATATAAGAATTATCCCCAATTCACAAATTCTCTAAAGAATACTAATTATTCCAAATTTCACAATTCATCGAAATTCATATTGAAATGAGTTTCAACATTCTTTATATTTATTTTGGGTAAATGATTTTCTCCCGACATACTTGGAGGTTCAGGTAAATAATTTTGGGTCGATCTAAAAAAATAGGGTGGTTTTTTCCCAAACCTGATGCATATGACCAACCTATCAGCCAATCAAACATCCTCATAGCAAGATAGGTACATTAATTGAGAAGTTTCAAAAACCTTGTGATGACAACCGGGAGACTATGCAACTAATAGACAACAACTAGTGCGCTATCCTTCATGGCTAGGTGGCTAGCATAAACTAGAATCGACCACACCAACAATGGTTGAGAACTACATTGTTCTATTCTACATATAAATATCCCATCATCTTCCTACAAGATGTATGTGGGATAAGGCTTTCTTCATATTTTTAAAAATGGCAATTGCATATAGTTTCTATCATCGTTACTCTACATTCGGGTGCAACATGTGGACATGGAATACAAAAGGAAGGTTTGATGTTATGCACAAATGTATCTTGGTCACCTATTTCCCTTCCATGAGACGGTCGACTTGAAGGCTTGAGGATACAGGGTTTTTATCATAATAATGATCCACTATAAATGTCATCCGTAGTTAGGATGTATGCACCTATAGGAAATCCATGGCATCTGACATAATGGAAACATATAATCCTAAAATCCAGTGGTATTTCGATCATGATTTATGCGAGAGGCTTAATCATCTATCACATCGAACAAAGCCCAATATTCTTATGGTTTACACGGTGGTGGTTACCAAGCTATTACAGGCCCCTTTGCAACTCCAAAACCATAGAGGACATTTGTTAACACTCGATCATGCCAAATACCGAGTATGTAGGTCCACCTCTATTTAAAAGTGTCCCACTCTATCACACTCTTTAAATATTGTGAGTCCCTTTGTAATTCCTTTGGTTAGACAGGAGTAGTTTGATATCTGCAATGAACAACATCGTAAAAATTACAACATGGGTAATTAGGGTTATCACAGGTATATTGTCACTCAAATTTGTCCCCTATATCCAAAATGATACTCGCACAAGATCACAAAAGAGGATATGTATATCCCATATCTATAGTGGGGTGGGCAACAAGCTCTTCAAAAATATATACACATGGATAGAGTAACAACCACTAAGTAGTGGCTCCACTAGTGGAAACTATTTCATCTAGGGCATTTGAATAGTAATCCTTTGACCTTTAAAGGATTTAATTAAAATAAGGTTTGACTAAGTTGTCTCCTTGGGTATTAACATTATAAATGACAAGTCATTAACTCCAAGGCTAATGAATGAAATAACATTAATCTAGGGTCTTTAGATTGGCTCACGAGAAATTCATCAGGCTATGACTAGCGAGTCAAAGGATAAAGGGTCTTCCATCCTATCATCTATTCACTAGATCCAGTTACATCTAAATATTAATGACCCATAAATAATGTTAATAGAATTATTCACATTCAATAAAAATCAAGTGTGCATTCAATTAAAATATTATGCAAACAAACTGGCATAGAGGTAAGGTATGATATGACTTGAATAATATCAAGCTCCCTAAAGCCTTTCTCTATCTAGTCCTCCTTGCTTGCTTTCCTTTATATGAATGTCTTGACCAAGAGTCTCTAAAACTTAGGGTTTTTTGGTTTCTAATTTACCAAAGGGTAAATAACATACTCCCTAAATAAAATTTTACCTATCAATAATTTCTTAGAATCTTTCCAGCATACCCCTTTATGTTAACCCATGGTGGATTTTTATAGCATTCAGGTGGTGCCTTCCCAAATGGTGAAGGGTAGTCTAGGTAATTACCTATTGGAGAGGTCATGTGGATGGGGATGTAGGTAAATTAATGGCATAGTGTCTAATAATTAAATTCACATGAAAACTCCATTTTCTATTAAAATATATGTTATTTCTTTTCTTGTATGTATTTTTCAAAAATATTAAATAAATCACCACTATTTTCAATACCTTGAAAATTTCAAATATTTTCTATGCCTTCACAAATTAAGCATTAATTTCATTTCTCTTTACCAAGCACAAGGGTTCGGATCGAGGTGGGATGTGACATACTCCCCCCTTAGACTAAATACAGTCCCTTGTGTTACCATAGTTAGCAAACAATAAAACATTAATGCATAACCAAAACATAGCAAAGGAAGCAAATAACCATAATGCTTTTACCAAATTGTAATCACAGGCAACCATGCAATCTCAATATTCCACACCATTGTTTTATCCTAGGGATGGTCTTTTTAATATAGGCTTGCTATCACCATCAAATACAGGAGGCTAGTCTCAGACATCATTTCCCAATGGTGTAGTCATGAGTATACCTATATGCGGGTAATTATCCATGTTACCCATGGGTTATCTTCATCATCATTTCCCTTTTTCTAGTATCTTGTTCCTGGTGGTCGAACAACTCCTTCCTATGAGAAGGCCAACTTCTTCCACCCATGAGAGCTCCTAGACCTATGATGCAATAAAATATCAACAGTACCATATTCTTCAAGAAATAAAGCATATATACTACATGAAAATCATTCATCAATGATTACTTTGCATGGTAAGATCAAAGTATAAAACATAAATATCATCATAAAGTAATGAGATATAAATCAGTGCATACATACCATCATCAATGCATAAGTATCTCTATCAAAGTATCTATCTATGCATCACACAAAGTCTATCTGAAACAATATTACACATTGTTCTCAAATAAATAAGGAAAGTGATTCCTCATGTCCTCCACCCTTTCCCAGGTGGCATTTCTTTCAGAATATAGGTCCCACTGGACCTTGCATTAATCTATGTTTCACTTCCTCATGGTCTTGGAGTGAAACTCAAGGATTCTTATTGGTTTCACCTCAATGTATGTTGGATCCACCATCTGCAGCTTTGAGACATCCAACACATGATTAGGATCATCAAGATATTTCCTAAGAAGGGACACATGGAAAGAATCATGGATCTTTGCCAAATTAGGTGGTAAGTTGAGTCTGTAGGCAACAAGGCTAATCCTTTCTAGGATGGTGAATGGTCCAACATATCTTGGGTCTAGTTTTGTTGACTTGATAGCACTCTTCATAGGCTTTACCCTCAAGAATACCCTGTCTCCCACAAATAATTCTTGAGGAGTCCTCTTCAAGTCACATAACTTTTTGGTGATCCAAAGCTTCCTTAAGCTTTGTGGATTACCTTCATTTATTCCTCCATTTCCTTGAGTGTATCAGGTCTAATAATGTCCTAATCCTCTGGATTATCCCATGATAATGGTATTCTGCATCTTCGGCCATACAAAGCCTCAAAAGGATCCATATTTAAAGAAGCATGGTATCCATTGTTGTAGGAAAACTCTACTAAAGGTAAGAAGTCTTCCCATCGAGACTTCTGATCCATGCAATACATACGAATCATATCTTCTAGGACTTGATTGAATATTTTTATCTATCCATCTATATCTCCATATGGTAAGTAGAACTTATATTTAGTGTAGTGCCAATTGCACGATGGAGGGCTTGCCAAAAATTAGATGTGAACCTAGAATCTCGATCAGAGATGATCACTTTAGGAAATCCATGTAACCTAAAGATCTCTTTGGTGAATCTATTGGTGACTACTATCGCATCATCCTTGGTGCTTCCTGGTATGAAATGGGCTACCTTGGTCAGTTTATCCACCACTACAAGTATCGCATCATATTGGTACCTAGTCTTAGGTAACCCAACTATGAAATCCATTGATATCACTTGCCACTTTTGTATGGGTACATCATGTGGATACAACCTTCCTGTTGGATGTTTATATTTTGCCTTCACTTTCTAGCATTCCAGACATCGAGCAATAAATTCAATGACATCCTTCTTCATACCTAGCCAATAGAAAGTCTTCTTCATGTTCTCTCTCATCTTGGACCCTCCTGGATGAGCGGAGTATGGGGATCTATGAGCTTCCATCATGATCACCCTTCTTAGATTTCCAGCTTCGAGGATGACTACCCAATCCTTGAAACATAAAATTCCATCCTTGAGACCATAATATCTAGCTATCTTAGGATCCTATACCATCTTGGCTTGGGTTTCAATACAAAATTTATCATGTGATTGGGCTTGTTTAAATTGATCCATAAGATCTATATGACTTCGGGTTAGTGCAATAATATGTCTTCTTCTACTCAAAGCATCGGTGACCTTGTTTTCCTTACCTTTGATGTATTCTATGCCAAAATCATATTCATGCCAAGAACTCAATCCACCTTCTCTATATTGCATTTAGAAAAGGTTGAGTAAAAATATACTTTAAACTCTGGTGATCAGTTCTCAACTCAAAGGGTTTACCCACAAGGTAGTGTCACCAAATTTTCAAGGCATGCACCACTACAGCTAGTTCTAAGTCATGTGTAGAATAGTTAGCCTCATTTTTCTTGAGCTTTCTCGACTCAAATGCCACTACTACTTTATCTTGGGATAGCACTCCTCCCAATCCTTCCAAAGAAGCATCTATGCACACTAAAAATTCACCTTGGGGGTCTAGGATTTTTAGTATAGGAGCAAAAGTGAGATTTTGCTTAAGCAGTTGAAAGGTGGCTTCACATTTTTCCATCCATATGAATGCCTTTCCTTTCCTTTGAAGATTTTTATTGGGAAGGCTATCTTAGAATAGTCCTTCACAAATATTTTATAATACCTTACCAAACCCATGAAGCTCCTCACTTCCGTTACATTAGTGGGAGGTGGCCAATTCAAAATGGCCTCGATTTTCTAAGGATCTACCACAATCCCATTTGCGGAGATTATATGTCCCAAGTAGTGTACTTATGGCACATAAAAATCACATTTGGAAAGGTTCTCGTAGAGTTGATTTCTCTTTAATAAACCTAGCACGATTTTCAAGTGTCTATCATGCTCTTCTTTACTACGGGAATAGATTAGAATATCATCTAAAAATACCAATACAAATCGGTCCAACTAGTTTCTAAACACATTGTTCATCAGATTCATGAATATAATCGGTGCATTGGTCAACCTAAATGGTAGGATAGTGAACTCATAGTGCCCGTACCAGGTTTTAAAAGTATTTTTGTGAGTATCCTCATCCCGGATCCTCAACTGATGATATCCCGATTTCAAATCAATCTTGGAGAAGATGGTGGCGTCCTTTAGTTGATCAAATAGATCTTCTATCCTTGGCAAAGGATATCTATTCTTTATGGTAGCTTTTTTCATCATCCTATAGTCTATACAAAGCCTTAGAGAACCATATTTCTTCTTCACAAATAGTACCGATGCACCCCATGGAGATACACTTGGTTTGATCAACCCTTTGTCAAGTAATTCTTGAAGTTGCACCTTCAATTCTTGCATCTCTATAGGGTTCATCCTATAAGGAGCCCTATGGATGGGTTCTACACCTGGTACTAGATCAATGGTGAAGTCAAATTCTCGCTTTGGAGGAATCCCAAGAATTTATGAGGTAAATACTTCCCTATATTCTTATAGAATTGGGAATCTCTGAAATGCTTCCTCCTCATTGACATCTTCAACTTCCTTCAATTTAACCGCATAGACCATACCTCCTCTCCTTATGGCCTTCTTTAGTTGCATTGCGGATAATAGCATAGGCTTAAAGGAACCTTTTTCACTAACCATTTTTACCCTTTCCTTCCTATCATTAGTGAACTCAATCCATCGATCTTGGAAATTGATCAAAGCCTTATGACATTTTAACCAATCCATGCCCAAGATGATATCGAAGGCATGTAGTGGTGCTACATATAGGTGCCAAATGGTAGATCTAGTGGGTAGGGAAATTTTAGCTATGGAGAAGCATTGATCCATGGAGTAGGTCTGACCTAACCCATACTCCACTTTCCACCCTTGTGCCAAAGATCCAAGTCTCTCTAGCATGTCCCTTATTATGCTACTAGAAATAAAGCTATCTGTAGCTCCACTATCTATCAGAATTTTAACATATCTACCATATATTTTACCATTTATGAGTAAAGGAGTTGCTTGTCCTTCTAGGTTTTGGTTCCTAATGGCTGCATAGATCTTGTGGCCCTTCCCATTTGCCTTCTTGCTAGATTCTACATGAAGAGGACAATTCCTTGCATAATGCGGACCTTCACATTCATAACATCTTGATTTATGATTCTGGCTTGTCCCTTGATCTAGCTTATCCTTCTCATTGGTAGGAGGTGGTCCTGCCTATTTTAGAGGTTGTAGTTTTTCAACATTATTGTTGTTCTTATTCCTTGGCTAGAACTTCTTCTTAAAGTGCCTAGGTTTCTCATTATTCTTCTTTGCAAACTTGGGATTTTCCTTTCCTTTCTAACTTGGTTTAGGATCCCACTTCCTCTTTTGTTGGTGACGATGTTCCTTATTTGACCCATTTGAAGAGTTATGCAATTTCTTAATAGGGTGTTGATTATACTCTGCTTCACAAGCCAATTTGTAAGCGGTATCCAGATCACCAATTTTATGCATGCTTACTAAATTTTTGATATGATATCCAACTCCAAAGAGAAATTTATGAAATTTCATCTTATTATCCTTCTCAAAGGATGGAGCATATTTAAGTAGTTTCAAGAATTGCCTATAATACCCTTCTACGGATTGGGTCCCTTGGTGGAGTTGAACAAACTCATCAAGTTTCTTCATATAAAATTGCTCCGTGAGGAACCTCTTTCTAAAGGCTTTCATGAAGTCCTCCCATTTGAAATGAATGGCATTGATCTTTTATTCCTTACTATAGGTCTCCCACCATTCCAGACTTGTTTCTATCATAAGTCCTATGGTCCAGACCATCTTGGTTGTGGAGGAATAGTTTCTCATGGAGAAGTAGATCCCTAGCTCATTCAACCAAGATTCTATTGAATCTCCCCCTTCTTTTCTAGAGAACCTTCTAACCTTGACATGTTTCAGGTCCCTTTCCTAGTTCTCCATTAATACTGACCTTAGACACATGATCCGCTTCATCTGTGTCATTGACCTGCCCTACCATGGGGTTTGTTGGCTTAAGATTCCTATTCTTAGGTTTCTGCATCTCTACCCTAATGGTTTCCAAGAAGTTATTTTGTTGAACCATTTTCTCTCTATACAAAGTCATTTCCCCTTGCATTGTTTGCACAATAGTTGTGAGATTTTCTACTTTGTTTGAATTTCTTGAACTATCCCCTATGGGTTTGTCCTCAACACTATCAGTGCTAGTTGGTTTCTCCTTTCGAGAAACCCTCTTCCTTCCACTTCTCAACCCAGGTGCCATGTTTTCCTAGATTTAAGAGTAGTGTCAGTTTTGTAATTACACATTTATTTCTATTATATGTGAATCTTAAATACCACATGCATTTTGCAAAAAGGTATCTTGTTATATAAATAGTATGCAACACTTTAATATAATTGACTACCATTTGGTGGTCAAGCAATGGTGTTTCAACCATGGTAAGGGTTCGGTTTACTACTATTGGTGGGATATGTTTCCTCATATCCTAGTTAAGTTTCAAATGACTTCCATATTCGACCAAAAGGTCATGTTGTAACATCAAACAAATTAAAATAAAAACATTTTGATATTTTCTTTTAATGTGAAGATCCTACTAAGACAATTTCTTATTATTAGGATCTATAAATAACTCTTATTGATTTGCAATACAGTGCTTGTGCAAGGAAGAGGCTTAGCTTGGAGCTATGAATGTCAAGTACAATTTCTCAAAAGAGTCTTAAGTACACCACTTAAGACCCACTATCATGGAGGGTTCGCTTAACTCTTCCAAGTCGATTCACCAGTGGTTTGGTCTTAGGAGAAAGGACTTACCCATCAATAACCTCCAAGCAATTTTTCTTTCCTTACAAAACGTGCATTTATTCATAGTTATTATAACATTTTTGTGGAAGCTTTTTACATAATCAACCTAGGCTCTGATAACAATTGTAATGATCCCAATTCCAAAACCAACCAACCTTAGGGAAATTTTTTATTTTTTAGTCTTTATCATTGTCACTATTTTATGAGCAAATTGAAAGTCTCTCCAGGTGGTTCTCTTATAGTTTAGTTTCCAAGTAAGTTCAAGGTTGCACTTAATAGGATTATAACATGGTCAGTGTCTATACTATGGATTAGGAGTTGCCAACCCCTATAATGACCTGCAGGTAAGGTTTATTTACCTTGCAATTGGAATTTCTCCTATCTCAAATAGGAATACCCTTTTTCCCTAGTAGTTTAAATCAAACATTAAACTAGATATTTCTGTTAGGTCTCTTTTAATCCATACATTAGGTGTATGCCTTGAGGATTAGTTACTTCTTGCTGAAGGATAGAACAACAATAGTTTCAATGCTTAATCTTCCCATACCAACCATAGGAAGCTAAGGGATTTATCACACAAACCCTCATAGACTTATGAATGTCTACCATTTCACCTTACTTGATTTAACCAACTATAACCTCCATGAATTAAATAACTTTTAGTGTTTCCCTTTATGATCACTTTCATAGTTAATCTCTAAATGACATGCATGAATCATACATTCCTTCTGGTTTTAAGGATACACTATGTAAAATAGACACAATTCTTAATTCAAATTTACACCTTGTCATGAAATAAATTCATACTATGATATAACTCTACTTTATCTTCTATGATAATTTGAAGTCAAGTATTACCGTAGATCTAAAAACATGTCACCAAATAATGCTAAAAAAATAGAATTCAAATAACCATATATTGCACAACAAATACGATTTATATTAAATGGGAGGGAGCCTAAAAACTCCATTGTTACAATAGTGGATGTAAGAATCCCTTGTGATACAATTATTACAAATCTTGCTAGGGTTATCTGAAATCCTAGCTACAACAAATGGTTGTGTTTTCAGTTCTGTTTCACTCCCAACAAGGGTGAGTGGGATTCTACATATCCAATGCCAGGCCACTCTAGCTTAATCAATTATCCAATGCTTATGTAGCACCTTCAAATCTGCACACAGTGACACAAAAAATAATTTAGTAAAACCTGTGAGGGCTCCACAGTGTGAGGCCCTCTAGAAGCAATAATAAACCCTACCTGATTTGCTACTAATGAAGTGAACAAAAATGAAAATGCATGAAATAAAATGATAACAAATAATAATTTACCTTACTCCTTGTTGGTTGTCTCATATTGGTTGTAGGTCGATGTCGAATATGTGCCCTAGTGACACCTGAATATCTTTTTTTTCATTAGAATAGGACTCTAAAACATTGTAGGGCTCTTAAGAAGAGTAGAAGGGTACTCACGAAGAGTGGCAGGGCACTCAGGGCTATGGTGGAGAGCGACAGGGCACTTGTGGAGAGTGACACAACACTCGAGAATGTGGTAGAGATCTGAAGGGTGCTCATGGAGAATGGTAGGATGCTCAGGAGATCAAATCAGATCTACGAAAGCAGGTTTGATGATGATGGAGGATGTGACGATGGTGGTGGTGAGAAAAGGGATAGGGAATATGATTGATGGAGTGGGGCTATGGTATAGATGTTGGATAGGATTTCTTTCGTGCTTTTAAAACTTAAAAAATTAGGAAACTCAAAAACTTAGGGTTTGAGCCATCAAAAAGGCTCCTATTTATAATCCAACCTAGGGCATGTTAGGGTTTCAACAACACTAATTGTGTGGCTGAAATTAAATTGCATCTAAGTGTAGATATTAAATTTAGGGTGTGGCATGGATTGATGTGGATGGGCAAACAGGATTAAATGACATCGGATGGTTGGGATTGATTTATTTATAGAAATATATATTTATTAAATATATATAATGTAATCTAATATATAAAATATTATTATTTAAATATATATATAATAAATATATATAAATATGTATAAATAATAGGTAAAAATGGCAAGAAAATCTAGGATGGAGGGCAAATGGCTAGAAAATGGTGTCTACAAGTACAATGTATACACATCCTCTCAAGGAGTGATATAATCAGTTACAATTGATTTCAATAAAGATATTTTACAATAATAGGGCCTTTCATTAAAGAGGCACTTGTTACAACATGTGTACATAAACAATAGGATTTGACTAGTTCCAACTCTCGCTTGGTCCCATTCGAGCCACCAGTACTAGATTGTAGATGTTTTCGAAATTAGGACAACCCATACATGTATATGAAATGCATTCTAGGCAAGCAATAGCATGTAATAATTCTTCAATGAATGCAACTAAACACAATACATTATCCACAATGTAATATATCTAAAGCATTCCACCATTCAAAGGAAATAAATACCATACTTTCCTAAGACTAAAAATCATATTTCATCTCATATCCTTTCTCTCCCAATGATATTCCCTTGAAACAATCATTATTACATTCAACTATTGCTAGTCCTTTTTAAGAGGATGTCATAAATTCATTCATAATGATATCCCTTTTTACATATATAACAATTTAACATATCATACATTCACATGTTCCTCATGTTTCTTCAAAAAAAAATAGCATTTAAACAAATCATACTTTCATAAGTATATCATATGAGATACGGGTTGGTTTAATATTAATTTTGATGGAGCGTCTAAGGACAATCCTGGCATAGCAAGCGCTGGTGGCATTGTGCGAGATCATAATGGGAATATGATGCTTGCATTTTTTGAATTGGGAACAAGGACAAACAACGAAGCTGAAACTAGAGCTATGTGGAGAAGCCTTCAAATGACTCAAGACTTAGAAGGCAATTTTATCATAGAAGGAGACTCTATGCATGTTATAAATCTCCTCAATAATTGTAAAACACCTCCTTTGAGGATTAAAACAATTTTTGAAGAGGCTAGGATCCTTTTCCAGGGAAGACAGGACAGAAAAGCCCAACATGTCTTTCAGGAAGCTAACAAAGTTGTTGATAAGCTGTCCAATTTGGGTGTCAATGGTGACAAACTTTTCAAATGGGAACACAATGTTTCGATTGAAGTAGAGGAGCTTATTCAACAAGAATTCCAAGAATGATAGTCAAATTTACCAACAGGGAAGGCACTGTAAGATTAAATTCTATGAGTATTCCCGTCTCTTTTTTGAAATGGACATACAATAAAAATTATTCGAGCTATCAATTTTTGTGGATGTTGCTTGGAAATACCACAAATACTAATGGGGACAGTCACAAGTCAGATAATATAGCTCCTAGTCATCTTATTAATTTGATGTTGGTTGATAATCATAGGGCAAGAAATAAACGACAATATAAGACTTTGAACCAGAGCCATGTGGACCACTAGATAGCCACCACCATAAATATAGCCAGTAGGTTCACTTCTCCAAGGCTAATTGGCCAAGACAGGATGTGGTCCTAAAGCATGTCATATATGGAAGAAAGCAATTACCAAAGAATTATTAAGAGTAACTGTCAATACAGAGCTTGTGGGAGTTTTTTTCAGTACTCTACTATGTGTGTTTGCAACTTTTTGTTTCTCCATTATTTCAAGGAAGAGATTTGTGTCTGTTTCTTTTTTTGTAATTATTATGCACGTGTGTTTTCTCGGGGTATACCCAGAATGTTGTATGGGAAGTTTCTTTTTGATAATAGGATATGTGTCGTACCGGATGTAATGGCTTTGGTGACATGTAGATTTTACATATATAGGATCCTTAGTAAGGACATGTTCATCAACAGCCCTGGGCTGATTTTTGTAAAAGGTTTTGGGTCAACTTGTAAAACTTGGTATTAATGCTATAGTATCTTATCTACCAAAAAAATATATTTCTTCAAACAGAAATAACAAATCATACTTTCATAAGTATCTCATATTTCTTCAAATAGAAATAGCATTTAAAAAATCATACTTTCAAAAGTATCTCATATTTCTTTAAAAATAAATTGCATTTAAGAAAATCATACTTTCACAAGTATCTCATATTTCTTCAAGAAGAAATAACATTTAAACAAGTCATACTTTCACAAGTATATCATATTTCTTCAAACAGAAATTACTTTTAATCAGATGGATTCAATTGTAGATCTACAAGTACTTCCAAGGGTTTAATCATAACCTACCACAAGGTTATAAACCATATTTTTTCTACAATCCATCATTATGGTTACACTATAGTTCCTTTAAAAATGGTTTTGCTAATTTGTATTGTAATCTATAGTATTTTCACAAAATTAGGTTACCAATTTGCCTCACGATCTATCACCAAGATCGTACTATAGTTCCATGAGTTTAGACACAATCTCTCTTGCAATCCATCAACAAGATTACTCAAGTTTAGCTGCAACTCCACAAGCAATATATCACACAATATTACACTATAGGTTTGCTCCCTTAGCCCTTAATTTGTTTCGAAAAGATACTATAGATACATAATATTAAAAAAATGAGATTTATTAACTAAACTCTTGTCAAGGATGAACTATAGTTTTTGATAGGTAATTCTTAGTCTATTAATGAGACTACTACCTATTTTGTACAATTATTTTCCCAAATTTTATCTTAAAAATCCATAAACAAGACTTTTAAAATCTACACCAAGTTGCTTTAACTTTGAATCACACTTTTGCTTCAAAGGTTTCATTTAAGGTATTCTATGATCTTACACCAATGGTTTGAATATAAGAGTTATCCCCAATTTAAATATTCTCTAAAGAATACTGTAATTATCCCAAATTTCATAATTTGTCAAAATTTAGATTGAAATAATTGTTTACATTCTTTGTATTTGTTTTGGGTAAATGGATTTTCTCCCGACATACTTGAAGGTTCGGGTAAATGATTTTTGTTTGATATAAAAAAATAGGGTGGGTTTGGCCCAACCCTGATGCATGCGACCAACCTTTCAATGAATAAAACCTCTTCAGAGCAAGATAGCTACGTTAATCGAGAAGTTTCAACAACCTTGTGATGACAACTGGGAGACTAAACAACTAGAAGACCATGACTACCGCACTATCCTTTGTGGTTAGGCAGCGAGCATAAACTAGCCTCGACCACACCAACCATGGTCAAGAACTACATGGTGTCTATTTCTTTTTTTGTAATTATGATGCACGTGTGTTTTCTCAGGGTATACCCAAAATGTTGTATGGGAAGTTTCTTTTTGATAATAGGATATGTGTCGTACCAGATGTAATGGCTTTGGCGACATGTAGATTTTACATGTATAGGATCCTTAGTAAGGACATGTTCATCAACAGCCTTGGGCTGATTTTTGTAAAAGGTTTTGGGTCAACTTGTAAAACTTGGTATTAATGCTATAGTATCTTATCTACCAAAAAAATATATTTCTTCAAACAGAAATAACAAATCATACTTTCATAAGTATCTCATATTTCTTCAAAGAGAAATAGCATTTAAACAAATCATACTTTCAAAAGTATCTCATATTTCTTTAAAAATAAATTGCATTTAAGCAAATCATACTTTCACAAGTATCTCATATTTCTTCAAGCAGAAATAACATTTAAACAAGTCATACTTTCACAATTATATCATATTTCTTCAAACAAAAATTACTTTTAATCAGATGGATTCAATTGTAGATCTACAAGTACTTCCAAGGGTTTAATCATAACCTACCACAAGGTTATAAACCATATTTTTTCTACAATCCATCATTATGATTACACTATAGTTCCTTTAAAAATGAGTTTGCTAATTTGTATTGTAATCTATAGTATTTTCACAAAATTAGGTTACCAATTTGCCTCACGATCTATCACCAAGATCGTACTATAGTTCCATGAGTTTAGACACAATATCTCTTGCAATCCATCAACAAGATTACTCAAGTTTGGCTACAACTCCACAAGCAATATATCACCCAATATTACACTATAGGTTTGCTCCCTTAGCCCTTAATTTGCTTCGAAAAGATACTATAGATGCATAATATTAACAAAATGAGATTTATTAACTAAACTCTTGTAAATTATGAACTATAGTTTTTGATAGGTAATTCTTAGTCTATTAATAATACTACTACCTATTTTGTACAAATATTTTCCCAAATTTTATCTTAAAATCCATAAACAAGACTTTTAAAATCTACACCAAGTTGCTTTAACTTTGAATCACACTTTTGCTTCAAAGGTTTCGTTTAAGGTATTCTATGATCTTACACCAATGGTTTGAATATAAGAGTTATCCCCAATTTAAAAATTCTCTAAAGAATACTATAATTATCCCAAATTTCATAATTCATCAAAATTTAGATTGAAATAAGTTTTTACATTCTTTGTATTTGTTTTGGGTAAATGAATTTTCTCCCGACATACTTGAAGGTTCGGGTAAATGATTTTTATTCGATATAAAAAAATAGGGTGGGTTTGGCCCAAACCTGATGCATGCGACCAACCTTTCAATGAATAAAACCTCTTCAAAGCAAGATAGCTACGTTAATCGAGAAGTTTCAACAACCTTGTGATGATAACTGGGAGACTATACAACTAGAAGACCACGACTACCGCACTCTCCTTTGTGGTTAGGCAGTGAGCATAAACTAGCCTCGACCACACCAACCATGGTCAAGAACTACATGGTGTCATTCTAAATATAATGATCCCCTCATCTTCCTCCAGAATGCATGTGGGATGAGGTTTTCTTCAAATATTTTAACCATGGTGATCGCAGACAGTGTCTATCATTGTTACTCTATATTGAGGTGCAACATGTGGATGTGGCATACAGAAGGGAAGTTTGATGTTATGCATGAATTTATATTGGTTACCTAGTTCCCTTCCATGTGATGGTAGACTTGAATACTTGAGGATACAAGGTTTTTTATCACAACAATGATCTACTATAAATCTCGTTCGTAGTCAAGATGTATGCACCTATAGGAAATCCACAACATCTGACATAATGGAAACATATAATCCTAAAATATAGTAGTGTTTCTATCATGATTGAGGTGTGAGGCTTAATTATCTACCACACTGAACAAATCCTAATATTCTTATGGTTTACACGATAGGTGTTACCAAGCTATTACAGGCCCCTTTGCAACTCCAAAACCACAAATAGCATCTATTAACACTCAATCGTGCCAGACCCCAAGTATGTAGGTCCACCTCTATTTTGAAGTGTCCCACTCTATCACACTCTTTAAATATTATGGGCCTCTTTATAATATCATTAGGACAGGATTAGTTTGATATCCACCATGAAAAACAACATAAAAAGCACAACATGGGTAACGAGGGTTGTCATAGGTATACAGTCACTCGAATCTATACCCTATATCCAAAATGATTCTCGCACAAGGTCACAAAAGAGGAAATGTATATCCCATATCTATAGTGAGGTGGGTAACAAGCTCTTCAAAACTTTTTACACATGAATAGACTAATAGCCACTAAGCAGTGGCTTTGCTGGAGATGACTATTTTGTCTAGGGTATGACAGTAGTAATCCTTCGGCCTTTAAAGGATTTAATTAAAACAAGGTTTGGTCAAGCGGTCTCCTTGGGCATTAACATCATTTTTACAGTCATTAGATATGTTGTAAAGTATAATTCATTAGCTTTGATGCTAATTAATGGAATGACATTAATCTAGGGTCTTTAGATTGGCTCACGAGAAATTTGTTTGGCTGACTAGCGAGTCAAAGGATCAAGGGTCTCTCATCCTATCATCTATCAACTAGATCCAATCACATCCAAATATTAATTACCCATAAATAATGTTAATACAATCATTCACATGTAATAAAAATCAAGTGTGCATTCAATTAAAATATTATACAAACAAACTGACATAGAGGTAAGGTATGATATGACTTGAATAATATCAAGCTCCCTAAAGCCTTTCTATGTCTAGTCCTCCTTGCTTGCTCTCCTTTATATGAATGTATTGAACAAGAGTCTCTAAAACTTAGGACTATTTTGATTCTGATTTACCAAAGGGTAAAGAGCATACTCCCTAGGCCAAAGTTTACCTATCAATATTTTCTTAGAATCTTTTCAGCATGCCCCTTTATGTTAACCCATGGTGGATTTTTATAGCATTCAGAGGGTGCCTTCCCAAATGGTGAAGGGTAGTCTAGGTAATGACCTATTGGAGAGGTTAGGTGGATGGTTATATAGGCAAATTAGTGGCATAGTATTTGTCTACAGTTTTGAGGACATGATGCACATCAAAGGGCAGCCAATAGTGCTTTGGAGGACTTTGAATGACATAAATATTTTTAAATTCTTTCAAGAATATGGAGGGTATAGATTATTTTCCTCATGGCTCTTAATGGCATTTTAGGACCAAAATAATTTTCTCAAAGTATTTTAACACCATATTAGTTTGCAAAGCATACTAATAATTAAATTCACATGAAAACTCCCTTTTCTATTAAAATATATGTTATTTATTTTCTTGGATGCATTTTTCAAAAATATTAAATAAATCACCACTATTTTTAATACCTTGAAAATTTCAAATATTTTCTAGGCCTTCATAATTTAAGCATTAATTTCATTTCTCTTTGCCAAGCATAAGGGTTTGGGTTGAGGTGCGATGTGACATGGAGGCTCCAGGACTTCTCTTACGATTGTTTTTTTTTGTGAATTTACATGGTGGAATCGATAGCCGCCACGAATCTGGGCAGGCTGCTATCCAGATTTTTATGGCCACCATAGTATTCTGTGTTGTCCACCCCAGAAGCTGCCACATATATCTTCATGCAGTCCGCCCCTATAACCACCATGCCACAATCATTTTAAACCTTTTACACCGCTGAAAGCACCAGGAAAGGGACAAGCGTTCAGTCCGACGAGGCCCGAGATTTGAACCTTGGACCTTCGCACCCCTTATGGGGTTTGGATGAACCAATTGTTCTACACCTCGGATCTTGCTTCTCTTATGATTGTTAAAATTACTTGGGCCTCACTTTTTGGTGGGGCTTGCATTGGGGCACTCTTTCTATTATCTAATTTATTTTGTAGGTTCTAGTATCGATCATACTAGAAATCCCTTGCTCTTCAATGGCCCACTTCTTGGCTTTGGTGATATATTATGATCAGATTTACAACCTCCCAAGAGTTGAGGGGATCACTTTATCTAATATGGCATATACTTTTGCTTCATCTGAGGTGATAAAGGTTTGCTCTAGGATTGATGAATGGATAATTGATGTCATAGTTGGAGGATGTGAGGTAAGTCCTAAGCTTAGTGTAGACATAAAAAATTGACCCACTTTCAGTGGGCAATCTTCCCTAGAGCCTCTAATAGGTCCCTAACCCTTGCCTTAGACAAGGGTAGGCCTCTTTTCCCCCTACCTTGCCTTCTTTATCCTTTTTAGTGAAATCGCACCTGATTGCAATGAGGTTCGACTTTGCAAAAGCGATATAGTACCCCATTGGCACGAGGTATGATTTTGTTATTTTAGGGTTTTAATTATTAAAGCCTAGGTTTAACCTTTTTTAGTATTCTTTGCGTCAACCTATGTTATTTTCCCGCTCTTTTCATCTTAATCTTCATCTATAAAAGGAGTGGTTAATCTCACTCTTTCATCATGAATGATTTTGGATACACAATTATGCTTGAAATTCTTATTATTAACTTGTGTTCGCATTTTTACTTTCGCTTTGCTTCCTATTTCTTCTACAAGCTAACCCCAAAATGCAAATTTTAGATTTGATCTTCTACTGCATTGATTTATATTATCGTGTGGTTTGGTTGATTCATGTTGTGGTTCGAAAGGAAAGAGAGTGCCCATTTGGATACCTCGATCTCTTCTATCTAATTCTACACCATCCATTAGGTTTTACGTACTTTATTTTCTGTATTTATTTACGTTCTACATTTATCTTTTATTTTTTGTCTGAAGTGAAATCACACCCTGTCCTGATGAGGCATGACTTTGCTAACCCTAATTTAGGATTTTTGCTCACATAAGTGAAATCACACCCCGTTCTGATAGAGCATGTTTTTTCCTATAGCGTTATTGTGCCCGCTATCTATGAGGTGCAATTTTTCCCAGGACTTAACTGGGGGTATTTGTCAAATTTTTATTGCATGAGAATTTTCTAAATTACATGTAGGGCATGATAGCATAATCTATTTTTTGTTTCTCTACTGTTGCATTGTTGTTTTATGATTAATTCTCCAAATATCAATTTCTTCTTTTGTTGTCAAAGTTCATCTAAAATAACCCAGGGGTCTTGACTATTGCACCTCCAAGCATTGTTGTACATCAGCCTAAGCAGGCCCCCTAATTCTAATCCTATTTTCAAGTGTTTCATAAGTTATCTTGCAGAAACAGGTATTCCTGATATCATTGGACAAGAGGAAGAAAAGGTTAGATCAACCACCAGTTAAGATAAGTGTTCTATTTGTCCTATTTATTATAAATCTTATTTGGATATCCATTATAGGCATCGGAAAAGTGAAAAGTATATAGTTTGCATCTAGGGTTAATATTGTGCATTTACCTTGTGTCCTTGCTTTAAATTTTTTCTAGATAAAACCCTAGATTAGCAAGTATTTAAAGGAAGAATCATATTAGGTTAGCTCTTGTATTCTTGCATTTTTTTTTCTGCATTGTCCTTTATCTTTCATAGCATAGATCTAGAAAGGTCAAACTTACGTTATTGCTTGAAAATGAATACATCAAACTATCCTGAAATCCTGAGGACTTGGATCGAGTCCTTAAACTGTTTCTGGTGAACCCATCCCCCTAGCATCGAGTGTAGATAACAACATACCCCCGTGGTTAACCCCATAAGGCTTTCTATCTTTATGGATCTAACCTTTTTTGGAATTGTATGTGGTAGGGAATTTTTCCTCCTCTACATCTTTGGTGAACCCGACATAAACACCTCCTTTTTATTTTAAAAAAATATAAGCAAGATCATTAATTTGTGTGTCAAATATTTAAAAATATAATTTTCCTTGTGTGAGTGTGTAGGTCTCTTTGGTCTTAGTTCTTATTCTTGTATTTTTTCTTTTTCTCAATGGCTTATAGTCTTGGGGAAGGACAAAGACTCCTTAGGTTTGATGATATTTTTCATGAGAATGATCAAATTGATAGAGAAAATCATAACCTAGAATAAGATGTTGATAATCATCTTGATCCTATTTAATATCCCAATGGTAATCTTATCTTTAAATATTTTGACCATGTATGGACTTTCTTAAATATCATAAGCATGCATTGGATCTAGCCTTAGAGGAAGAAGAATTACTTGAAAATGATAACCCACTTTAATAAAATTGTTTAAGTGAACCTTTAGATCATGGTAATCAAACCTGTCAACCTACTTATGTCACTACTGTGACCACCAACATTGTATGGAATCCACTTGTTCCTCCAAATAGTAATGGCACCCAAAATTATTTTCAATTTCCCCCTTAATCTTCTAATGTCAACACTATTGCCTCTGTTCCACCACAAGTTAATCTTCCATTCTCACAAGGCACCACATATAAAAACAATCTTCTCATGTCCAACCTAAGTCAATGGAATATTAGAAACACCCATAATCCAAAAATGCAAAACTTGGAAAAAATAGTGAATCAGTTGGTTTCAAGGATGGATATGATTTAGCCTTCATGTGTAGTCAGCCATTGGATCCTATTATTGTTGCTAGACCTTATCCCAAGAATTTTCCTATACCATATTTACCAATCTATAAAGGGACATAATATCCAATAGAGCATCTAAGAGGATTCAGTATAGATTGCCATGATCTTTTTTATGATGATATGCTTCTATTGAAAACATTTCCAAAGAGTCTTGTTGGAGTTGCATTAGAATGGTATTATCGGTTTCCCAACTATTATTTAAAGATATTTGAGAATACTGCAAAGATGTTTGTCCATCAATTTAGTGCATATTGAAAAATAAGTGACAATGAGAGATCTATATGATTTAAAGTAAAATAAGGGAGAAATTTTTTTAGAATTATTAGCTCATTGGAGAAATTTAGTTGGCTGATTAAGACAACCTGTGTCTCAGAAATATATGCTTGATATATTCATTGGGATCTTGAATAGGATCAATATGATTATCAACCTCTTCTTCTAGGTTATGATTTTCTCTATCAATTTGATCATTCTCATGAAAAATATCATCAAACCTAAGGAGTCTAATGAGAGCTTGTTCTACTTTTCTTGCTAACTTAATTGTTTGATCAAGATATGTAACAGTGGTAGTTAATATCATAAACATGCATTGGATCTAGCCTTAGAGGAAGAAGCATTACTTGAAAAGGATATCCCACTTCAAGAAAATCCTTTGAGTGAACCTTTGAATCATGGTAATCAAACCTATCAACCTACTTATGCCACTACTGTGACCACCAACATTGGATGGAATCCACCTGTTCCTCCAACTAGTAATGGCACCCAAAATTATTTTCAATTTCCTCCTTCATCTTCTAATGTCAACACTATTGCCTCTGTTCCACCACAAGTTAATCTTCCATTCTCACAAGGCACCACATATAACAATAACCTTCTCATGTCCAACCTAAGTCAAGGGAATATTGGAAACACACATAATCCAAAAATGCAAAACTTGGCAAATATAGTGAATCAGTTGGTTTCAAGGATGGATATGATTCAACCTTCAGGGTTTACATATAGTTATAAGGAAATGTGTAGTCAACCATTGGATCCTATTTTTGCTACTAGACCTTATCCCAAGCATTTTCCTATGCCAATTTTACCAATCTATAAAGGGACAAAAGATCCAATAGAGCATCTAAGAGGATTCAGGATAGCTTACCATGATCTTGTTTATGATGATATGCTTCTATTGAAAATATTTCCAAAGAGTCTTGTTGGAGTTGCATTAGAATGGTATTATCGATTGCCCAACTATTCTTTAAAGAGCTTTGAGAAGACTGCAAAGATGTTTGTCCATCAATTTAGTGCTTATATTGAAAAGGAAGTGACAATGAGAGACCTATATGATCTAAAGCAAAGTAAAGAAGAAATTTTTTCAGAATTCTTAGCTCGTTGGAGAAGTTTAGTTGGCCGATTAAGACAACTTGTGTCTCAAAAATATATGCTTGATATATTCATTAGTAATTTACAAGAACATATATCTTATGCACTAGAAACTACTACTGTCACATCTCTTGATCAAGCAATTGAGTTAGCAAGAAAAGTGGAACAAGCTCTCATTAGAAGAGGTCAACTTAAGACTAAATAAGAAAAGCCTACTAAGTCTCAACATAAGAATAAGCATACAGGAGGTGATAGTGATAGTAGGCCTGTTAATAATATCACCAATAGCCTACAAAATATTGTACTTCAGAAACCTCCTCAAAGGAATTTTACCAGACTTAATATACCTATGGAAGCAGTTTTGAAGCAACTATTGGAAGCTAAGGCAATTGAACTACCTCCTATAAGACAGCCAGATACTACAACTCATTGGTATAAAGTAGATCAACATTGTGCATATCATAGAGTAGGACACTGGACAAATTCTTGTAAAATATTGAAACATGTGGTTCAGGATTTAATTGATGTTGGTCGTATTGACACCAGTAGTTTTCAGTCTTCAAGCAACCAACAGAATCAGGATAGAACTAGACAAACCAACCAAGTGTCCTATAAGAATGTGCCACATCAGTACGATAACAATATGGTTGGAATGATAACAACTACTCCAGAGAAGTTAGTACAGAGTCAACAAATTCAGCGATCTCAACAGGAGATGAGTGTGTCAACAAATATTTCTCTCTTAGAACTTCTACAAAATTCTCAAGCCCATGAAGAAGCTATGGTAAATGTTTTGAAGCAGTAGTCAGTACCTCCAGATATTTCTCCTAGTGATATAGCAAAGGTTGTAAGTTCTCTTGGGATGCCTCATCTCACATTTTTAGATAATGATATGTCTTTCTTAGAAATACAAGAAGATTCATCTCTATATATCACTACTTTTATTGGGGATACTCTCATCAAAAGGGTCATGATTGATAATGGTTCTTCACTTAACATATGTACACATCATTTCTTTCAGAAGTTTGGATTGAAAGAGGAAGATTTAATTGTAACTAGTGACATCATTAAAACTTTCAGCAATGAGTCTCAAAAGGCTTGTGGTACTATATCACTCCCTCTTAGAGTTGGACCTAAAATTTTGAATACAATATTTTACGTGGTGTCTTGTCCTGCATATTTTAATCTTCTTCTTGGATGACCATGGATTCATGCGATGAAGGTCATCCCTTCTACTTTTCATCAATGTGTGAAATTTGAATTTGAAAACCAAATCATTTCTATCATGGGTGATCCTCATCCATTTGAATTTTTCTCACTAGAGGATTTAGCCCAAATTCATTCCTCACAATCTTCCTCTAAGAAATTCTCTACAAATATTTCATCACAGGATCAAGATGACTCTTCTTGTTTAGATCTTCTCTTTGATGAATCTCATCAAGGTTTAGAGTGGAGTGTTGAGGATGAGGGTCCACCCTCTCCTGTGGTCTTAACCCCAGAGTCGCATGTTATAGATGAGGCTTTACCTCAGAATGACATCTGCTTTGATGGGTTTGTCCCTTGCGCAGCGCAGGTTGAGTCTTCTAGTTCTCAAGTGGACTTTGGTTCTATGTCTCCCGAGGACCTTGAGCAATTAGGAGTGATTCCTGCCCCACCTCCTCTTGAGGATGATTTGTCTATCCTCATTGAGGAGACCATAGATGTGAACATAGGTTCTGAGGAAGCCCCTAGAATCCTTAAGTTAGGCAAAGCCCTGACCATGGATGAGCGGGAGAAATTGACCAATTTATTGAAATAATATCAAGATATTTTTGCTTGGTCATATGCCGACATGCCAGGGCTTGATCCCTCCCTTGTCATGCATCATTTGGTAGTTAAGCCTAGTGCTAAGCCTATTAAGAAGAAGCTTCAAAAGATGCATCCGAAGGTCACCCTTTCAGTCAAGGAGGAGCTCCAAAAACTCCTTGATGTCGGTTTTATAAAAGCCATCGACTATTCTGATTGGATTTCTAATATCGTTCCTGTAGCTAAGAAAGAAGGAACAATCAGAGTATGTACCGACTTTTGGGACATTAACTTAGCATGTCCCAAGGATGATTTTCCCTTGCCCAACATAGACCAGATTGTAGATTTCACTACCAAATGTGGAATGCTTTCGCTCATGGATGGTTTCTCAGGTTACAATCAGATTATGATTGCTCCTGAAGATCAGGCCAAGACAACATTCACTACTCCATGGGGTACCTTCTGCTGGAAAGTCATGCCTTTTGGCTTGAAAAATGTGGGAGCTACCTATCAACGGGCCATGACTTATATTTTCCATGACATGATGCATGATATTCTCCAGGACTATGTGGATGACCTTTTGGCTCGTTCACTAGAATGAAAGGATCATGTCCATGATTTAAGATGAATCTTTGAAAGGCTTCGACAATACAAAGTTCATCTTAAACCTACTAAGTGTGTGTTTGGAGTCACATCTGGCAAGTTGCTAGGCTTCATAGTGTCTAGGCGAGGCATTGAAGTGGACCCTGCTAAGATAGCAGCTATCATTGATATGCCTCCTCCCCGCACCCTGACCGAATTGCGTAGTCTGCAAGGTAAGTTGCAGTCTATTCATCGGTTCATTGCCCAGTTAGCCGATAAGTGTCAGCCTTTCCTTTGGCTCCTTAAGAAGGATGTAGTTTTTCGATGGGATTCTGAGTGTCAAAAAGCTTTTGATGACCTCAAAAGGTATCTCACCTCCCCACCTATTTTAGTTCCCCCTGTGCCTGGTAGGCATTTGTTGCTTTACATAGTAGCCACTACTCACGCTTTGGGAGCCATGCTGGCTCAACATGATGATGAAAATAAAGAAAGAGCTATCTACTATATTAGTAGAACTTTGGTCAGCTATGAAACTAGGTACACCCTCTTAGAGAAGCTCTGTCTTGCCATAGTGTTTGCTTCCCAAAAGTTAAGACACTACATGCTCAGCCATAAGACATTAGTGGTTGCAAAGTTTGATCCTTTGTACTATTTGATGTCTAAGCCCCACCTGTCAGGTCGAGCTGCTAAATGGGTGTTGGCCCTTAGTGAGTTTGACCTGACTTTCATAGGTCAGAAGGCTATCAAGGGTCAGGTGATTGTTGATCAGTTAGCCTCCGCTCCCTTAGAAGCTGCCCATCCTATAGTTGTTGAGTTTCTCGATGAGTGCTTCAATGTTGAAATTGAAGAGTTCGAGTCTTGGACTTTATTTTTTGATGGAGCCCGATGCATGAAGGGCGTTGGAGCTGGAGTCATTCTAGTTACACCATAAAAATAGCTCATCCCCTTGTCCTTCAAGCTTCATTTTTCTTGCATGAATAACACTGCAGAATATGAAGCTTTGATCCTTGGTCTTAGAGCAGCCTTAGCTTTGCAGGTTAGGGTCCTTTCGGTCTTTGGTGACTCTCAACTTGTGGTTAATCAGATCAACGATATTTATCAGACTCGGGATGATAAACTTAAACCATATAAGGAGATTGTTACCAAGTTGTTGTCTTCTTTTGAGAAGGTAACCATAGAGTCTATCCCTAGATCCTCAAACCGCCATGTGGATGCCATGGTTGTTATTGCATCTTTGTTCCCTTTGGAGTTGGAAGATGATCAAGCTTCGATTATCATTCGACAACTCTAGGAACCTGCATCTTTGAGTTCTTGTTTGGTTCCCCTAGATTGTTTTACCATCGAAGATTCCCCATCTGAACCATGGTATAATGACATCTTTAATTTCCTTAAATATGGATCCATGCCTGATGGTTTAGATCATAATCAGTGTAAGCTATTACGCAAAAGAGCATGCCGATTTGTTATAATTGGCAATACTTTGTATCGACGTTCTTTTGAAGGTATCCTCTTGCGATGTCTTAACTTCGATGAAGCCCGACTTGCTCTTAGTGATGCTCATGAAGGTTCATGTGGAGGCCATTTTAGTGGTAATGCTATTGCCAAAAAGCTCCTTCGGATGGGGTATTATTGGCCTTCCATGGAGAAATATGCATGTGATTATGTTCGACATTGCGACAAGTGTCAACGCCATGATCACCTTATTCATGCTCCTTCTCAAGACCTTCAGGTTATTTCTTCCCCTTGGCCATTCTCCATGTGGGGATTGGACATTATCGAGAAAGTTAACCCAGTGTCATCTGATGGTCACAAGTTTATCATTACTATGATAGAGTACTTCACTAAATGGGTTGAAGCCATGCCCCTAGCTATGGTGACTGGAACTCAGGTTTCCAAGTTCATCTTCAACTAGATTCTTTGTAGGTTTGGGATTCCTTCGATGATTATTTCTGACAATGACACTCCTTTCAAGAATAAGGATGTCCATAATATTTGTGCTAAGTACAAGATTCAGCATAGATGGTCAACTCCTTATTACCCTCAGGGTAATGGACAAGCCGAAGCATCCAACAAATCCTTGATCAAGATTTTGAAGAAGTTGGTTAGTAAGACCGGTCGTGACTGGCATACCCAACTTTATCCTACCTTGTGGGCCTATCGTACTAGTGTGCGTACTCCCATAGGGGCCTCACCATATGTCTTGGTATATGGGTCTGAGGTGGTGTTTCCTTTTGAGCTTGAGGTTCCTTCTTTGTGCATCTTGTTGCAAGATGTTGAGGTCGGTGATGAGTATCGTGCAGACCATTTGCACCAATTGGAGTTGTTGGATGAGAAGCGCATTCATGCCTTAGAGCATTTGCGAGCCTATCAGGATAGGCTCTAATGATCTTACTCTAAGAAAGTTTTACAACCATTCTTTTGAGGTTGGGGACCTTGTCCTCAAGGAAAACTAAAAGAACACTAATGCTCGTGTTGATCTTCGAGGTAAGTTTCAGCCCAATTGGTTGGGGCCCTTTGTCATAATGGCTAAGTTTGGCTCAGGTGCTTATAGGTTGGCTTCTATGGATGGTAAAGAGCTTAAAGAACCAATGAATATAATGCATTTAAAAATATATTATGCTTGATTCATTTTTTATGTTGCACTTGCATTTAGCTAGATCATACTGCATGTTTTCCTGACATATTCTGCACGCTTGCCTATCATATTATGCATGATTGCTTGACATTCTGTTCTTGCATATTGCTTGTCATATTTGCATTGTTGCTTGCTCATAACTACTTGTTCATATAGTTTCTGGGGATTCATGACAATGGCATGTGATGATACCTAGTTAGGTCATAGCTCACATGCATTGCACTTTTCACTAGGGCTCTGATGCCTAGCGAAACCCCAACCTAGGACCCCATCCCTTTTCTTCTTTTCTCCTTGGGTTCTCTTCTTGGTTTTCTCTTGCATCTTTCTTCTTCTCTCCTCTTCTTGTCTTCCTTGACTTTGAAAAGTTTTTATAATGATCATCATCTCTCGTCAAAGTCAAGGAATACAATTCTCCTTTTGTATATTCTTATCTTTTGCATGATTCTTATTTCTCTTTTGCTTTCTTTGATTCAGACAAGGATATACATTCTTCTCTTCTTTGTTTGATCACTTCCTCCCTCTTGACTTTTCACTTGCTGAAACTTCAAGCAGGGGGCACACATGCACAATTCTTTGCTCCTCATTTTCTTCCTCTTATTTCTTCTAGCACATGCACACACTCATGTTGTGTTATGCTCATATTGATTGGTTCATACATACATCCACATACACCCTATCGGGTAGTACTAGCATATACATCATTCACATCAGCATACATTATATATCACCCCTATCGGGTTACGTCTCTCTTTGACTCAGTGGGCTCAACACCCCATTATAGGATCAGCTCCTTGGCCATTTTAGTAGGCCTCGACATACATCCTAGCGGGTAATCACCCCACATTAGTCACTAGCGAGCAATCATCCATAGTGGGTTACGCTCCAACCACTTGATCATTTCGAACAATCACCCATAGTGGGTTCTTCACTCCATATATGGACCATATTTTGAGCATAACACCCTCTAGTCAGGGTTCTGATTTAGCCTTCTTCTCGCTTTTAGATGATTGACCTTTGGAGCTTCTTTTTCTTCTTCTCATTCTTATTTTCTTCCCTTCTTCCTTATTTCCCTTTCTTCTATGCATTTCATGCTAGCTACATTAGATTCATGTTGTACCTAGTAATATTTGCTTTGTTGCTTGCTTGTTTTGTTCTCTATGTTTCTGTGTTCTATTTTTTCTTTCTTTGCCTTTTTGAGTTTCTTAAGGAAGTTCCTTTCCTTTCAAAACTCGAGGGGCACCCTAGCCATAGAGGCATTAATGGTAGTAATGCCTCACCTAGTGTGCAAGAGTCTAGAGTATCCTTCCGTGGTACCCCTCTTGCACCACTCCTCTATCCAAACCTAGCCACCCCTTCTTTGTGTTTGTTGTCTTCTTGCCTTTTAGGAGTCTACATCTTTCTTTGACGCATTTACTTGGCCTTAAATGCATCAAAGAGGGGGCAAAATGTAGACACAGAAAATTGACCCACTTTCAGTGGGCAATCTTCCTTAGAGCCCCTAAGAGGTCCCTAACCCTTGCCTTAGACAAGGGTAAGCCTCTTTTCCCCCTACCTTGCCTTCTTTAGCCTTTTTAGCGAAATCACACCCGGTTACGATGGGGCACGATTTCACAAAAGCGATATCGCACCCCATCGGCATGGGGTACGATTTTGCTATTTTAGGGTTTTAATTATTAAAACCTAGGTTTAACCTTTTCTAGCGTGCTTTGCGTCGGCCTGTGTTGTTTTCCCACTCTTTTCACCCCAATCTTCATCTATAAAAGGAGGGGTTAATCTCACTCTTTCATAACGGATGATTTTGGATACACAATTAAGCTCAAAATTCTTATGATTGACTTGTGCTCGCATTTTTACTTTCGCTCTACTTCCTGTTTCTTCTACAAGCTAACCTCGAAGTGCGAATTTTGGATTTGATCTTCTACTGCATTGATTTGGATTGTTGTGTGGTTTGGTGGATTCGTGTTGTGGTTTAGAAGGAAAGAGAGTGCCCATTTGGATACCTCGATCTCTTCTGTCTGCTTCTACGCCATCCATCAGGTTTTGTGTACTTTGTTTTCTGCATTTATTTACGTTCTGCATCTATCTTTTATTTTTATGTGTCTAAAGCGAAATCATGCCCTGTCCTAGTGAGGCACGACTTCGCTAACCCTAATTTAGGGTTTTCGCTCACAGAAGCGAAATCGCGCCCCATTCTGATGGAGCATGATTTTGCCTGTAGCGTTATTGCACCCGCTATCTACGAGGTACAATTTTACCTAGGACTAAACTAGGGGTATCTGTCAAATTTTGATTGCATGAGTATTTTCTAAATTACATCTAGGGCATGATAGCATAATCTATTTTCTGTTTCTCTATTGTTGCATTGTTGTTTTATGATTAATTCTCCAAAGGTCAATTTCTGCTTTTGTTTTCAAAGGTCATCTAAAAGGACCTAGGGGGCTTGACTATTGCACCTCCAAGCATTGTTGTACAATGGCCTAAGTAGGCCCCCTAATGCTAATCCCATTTTCAAGTGTTTCATAAGTTATCTTGCAGAAATAGGTATTTCTGATATCATTGGACAAGAGGCAGAAAAGGTTAGATCAACCACCGATCAAGATAAGTGTTCTATTTGTCCTATTGATTATAAATCTGATTTGGATATCCATTATAGGCATCTGAAAAGTGAAAAGCATATAGTGTGCATCTAGGGTTAATATTGTGCATTTACCTTGTGCCCTTGCTTTAAAGGTTTTCTGGATAAAACCCTAGGTTAGCAAGCATTCAAAGAAAGAATCATATTAGGTTAGCTCTTGTATTCTTGCATTCTATTTTCTGCATTGTCCTTTATCTTTCATAGCATAGATCTAGAAAGGCCAAACTTAGGTGATTGCTTGAAACTGAATACATCAAACTATCCCAAAATCTTGAGGACTTGGAGCGAGTCCTTAAACCATTCTTGGTGAACCCTTCCCCCTAGCACCGAGTGTAGAGAACAACATACCCCCTATGGTTCACCCCATAAGGCTTTCTATCTTTGCAAATCCAGCCTTTTTGGGAATTGTACGTGGTAGGATAGTTTTCCTCCTCTACACTTAGTATTTAGGCTTTTGACTAAGAATAATGTGCAATATTATGGTCAAAAGGAGCCATACCAACTTCTTAAGCCTTATTTCCAACATAATAGTTGAAAGGATAAATTGAGAGTAGGGTAATACCATCAACTGGTATCTTCAACATAGTTATTTTGTGTGTCAATTAAGTCCTTGATTCAGCTTTTAGACATCTTTTAGACTAGGATTGACATGGATATTATCTATTGAGTTAGATCCTATGACTAACTAGAAAATCTGTTGGTTGAACATGGAGATATCTGATATCCATTTGGAGGTGGTCGGATGCTCATGTTTCCCTTTTGAAAAGGAGGCTTTGAGTAATTTTGGTAGGGAAATCATTGAGCATTGTGTTTCCTCTTTAGGGCCATGATATCATTAGAGAAGGTCCTCATCATATTCCATAGTTCATCGATTATAGCAGCAAAAGGGGTGAGAATCTAAGCTTGCTCTAGGCTCATGACAAGGGTAGTTGGATTGGTGGTGGGTTTTATAGTTATAATGAGATGATGCAAGGGTTTTATAGAATGAAACAATAGAAGAGGTGATCTAGAGGCTTGCCTCCCTATCTAGATTAGATCTTTTTTAACCTATATGGCTATCTGATAGCCCTCTGATAATGAGTGACCTGCTTTAGACTTGACCATCATGGTAATATCAGAATTGAAATATTTCAAAAAATAAATAAATTCCTCCCCAAATTATAGTTCCATAGTGGATTTGTTTTGGAGGTTTTCCTTAGCAACGGGATTCCTTGAGTTCTAAACCATTTTTTCTCTTCCTAAAGAGGCTTTTCTTATTTGATCTACAACTTGAAAATTGTTTTTAGGTGTCTTTAATCCATGCCTTAAATGTCAAGGATTGTTGTGATTTTTGCTTTTTCCTTGGGCAAAAAATTGGAAGCTGTTTTCAATATAATTTGTAGCATGAAAATTTGTTGAATAAAAATATTCTAACCCATCCCACGTCTCTTGCAACATGTCCTACATTTATCTTGGGAAGAAGTGATAAAATAAAAAAACTGGCCGCTAGGGCCCATAGGCCCTAAAAAATAACCTCTTTCATCACTTGCACTCAACCCACAGATGAAACCCTCACACATCCACCTTCAAAACCTTGATTCCCACAAACTGTTGTCTAATCATAAATCTAGTTTACCTTATACTTTGACTTACATTAGTTGTAAAAATTACTATATATATCCCATTCTTATTTTATCTTATGGGTCATCTTATGTGATTTCTATTCATGCAATTTTTTCTTTTTTTATTATTGATGATGTCTTTCATATATACCTAGGGATATATGTTTGTTTGAAACCTAATTACCAAAATACAAGGGTTCAATTTTTGTACCCACCCTTCTAATTGAGGAGTGAATTTAGGGTCATTGAGTAGGTTGTAATCTAGTATGATAGATCCATTTTTGTTACCACTAGAAAGGTTTTGGGGTTCTTAATTACAATGAGGGTTGGCTTTAATATCACAAGAAAGTTTATATGATTTTGCTTGTCCAGTTTGGGTGGTCATAATTACTCCATGGCATGGGGAGTTTCTTATCTATTAGAAACTTCCTTTGAAGGCCTACCTTGTTAGCATCTTTGACATTGGATAAATTTCAAGTGCTTCTAGTCTTCTTATCTAATTCAACACTTGATTGGCCATTTTGCTCCAAGCAACTCTTTTAGGAAATAATGGCCCATTGTAATAAAATCCCAAGGAAGAGGGTTTATTTTTTATAGGATGGATTTCATTTGGAGCATATTAGGTGCAACAGCAAAGCTCTTCTATTTATAGACCTCTCCTATTAGGTCAGTCATTGAATTTTCTTACAATTTTTTCTATTGCCACTTTCTCTAACAAGTTGGTGGGAGATGATATTTCTTGCACAAACTAAATAAATAAAGGTATTATTATCTATTTTTATTCCTCGTATTTCATTGTGGTAGTTGTCCTGTCATCAACCTGATGGGCCCTCTATGCAGTGTATGATAATTCATAAGCTATCAAGGGTGTTGTGGTTTTTTTACTATGTTCATTGATTGCAAGCAACCAATCTACCTTCAAGCACATAGATAATTTTTGCTATAAATCTAGCACTATTGCTTGCTCTTGAAAAGTTTGATCCATATGCCAAGGCATAGGACTCACATGTATCCTTTCATGGGTGGTTGATCAAGCTGTTAAATACTTCTTGGTTTTAAATACATTTTATTTGTTAGATTTACATACTTTCCATGCTAATTCTCATGATTATACTTTTGGATCTAGCTCATACCTTCTAGGTGTTAACCATCATAGCCTTGCAAGACACTACCTTGCAACAAGTTTCAGGGCATATTTTTATAAGCAAGGATTAAGTATCAGTGTCTTATGATAGCCTTACTCAAATTATGTGCCTTCATTAATATCAACTGCTTGGATGGTCTTCACAGTTGTTGATGATTTGATCCAATTATAGGATTTTCTTGGTCCTTAAAACATCTTACTCTTGGTTTTTAGTTGATGCAAATTATCATGTACTCATTCAAGGGTGGTTGCCAACTTTGTTCATAGGTCACAACTACAACTGAGCCATGTGTCTCCCTAGGAAGATATTTCCTTTTTATCAAATGAAATATAGGGCTTGCTTGAGTTTAGCTTTATGTGTTAGGCATCCCTCTTTATGATTTGATAAGGTTTATCAATTCATAAAAGGACTTCCCTTCTCTCTATTTTTTTATTTATTATTTACACGTTCATCATTTCTAAGGTGATAGATCATCCCATACCAACTGGATTTAATGCTTCATCAAAACCTGACTCCCATGTCTGGGATTCTCATTACTCCAAGTGGTCATCAAGGATGTATGGATGCATCTCATCCATAGAGAATTCTGATTCTAATAACTCCCCTTCTACTATGTAGGTTTGCTCTTTCTCACTCCCTCTAAAAGGGACTTGCTCTATGTGATGTATGTGGAGGGGTTTAGACAAGATCTTGAATTTGGTCTCATACCTAGTTTAGAGTAGCATATGAGTCTAGTCTAAGGATAGGTATCCATTAATATTGGCATGAACGATGTGTTGGATCTCAAGTCTACCATATAATTTTGTATCATCTTATCTTTGCATATTAAGATTAGGTATAATGGCATAGGCTTGGGTTGGTAGGACTTTGAGCTAGAGAGTTGAAGCACAACTAGTGTCCCATTTCCACCTAGATCTTTTTGCTTTTGTAAGGCCTCTTCTAAATTCTTCATTTATTCTTAAATAAAGAGGATTTCTCAAAGAGGTATGGCTATGATAGACTTCCTCAAGTGCTCTACCATATTGAATGATTTGATCAAAGAAGACTTTGGAATGGTATTCAATGATATCAAAGGTCTAAATACTTTTGCTATTGGATGGGGTCGTAGTGGATCTATAGTGGGATGATTTTAAGGCTCCATGTCTACTCTTATGATTGTCAAAACTACTTGGAACAGTCTTTCTAATGGGGCTTGCATAGAGGTACTCTTTTAGTTATTTGATTTATTTTTGTAGGTTCTAGTATCTATCATACTAGACATCCCTTGCTCTTTAGTGGCCCTCTTCTTATCTCTGGTGATATATTATGATCGTATTTGCAACCTCCCAAGGGTTGAGGGGCCCACTTCATCTAACATGGCATATACTTCTGCTTCATCCTAGGTGATAAAGTTTTGCTCTAGGACTAGTGAATTGATAATAGGTGTCATAGTTGGAGGATGTGAGGAAAGTCCTAAGCTTAGCATTTAGGCTTCTTATTGAGAAGAATATGTAATATTATGGTCAAAAGGATCCATCTTGATTGCTTGAGACTTATTTCCAACATAATAGTTGGAAGGGTAACAATTGAAAGTAGAGTAGTAAAATCCACTAGGATCTTCAACATAGTTATTTTGTGTGCCAATTACATCCTTGATTCAACTTGTAGACATCTGTTGGACTAGGATTGACATGGGTACTATCTATTGAGTTAGAACCTATGACTGACTGGGATATCTATTGGTAATGGAGGCCTTTGATATCCATTTGGAGGTGGTCAAATTCTCATGTTTCTCTTTTCAAAAGGAGGATTTAGGTAATTTTGGTAGGGAAATATTTGAGCATTGTGTTTCCTCTTTAGGGTTATGATATCATTAGAGAAGTTCCTCATCATATTCCATAGTTCATCAATTTTAGCATAGAGAGGTGAGAATCTAATCTTGATCTAAGCTCATGACAAGGGTAGTTGAATTGGTGATGGGTTGTATAGTTATAATAAGGTGATGTAAGGGTTTTATAGAAGAAAACAATAGAAGAGGTGGTTTAGAGGCTAGCTCTCATATCTATATTAGATCCTTTTCAACATAGGTGGCTATCTCATAGGCATCTGATAATGATTTACCTAATTTAGACTTGACCATCATGGAAATATCATAACTGAAAGCTTTCAATAAATAAATAAATTTTATTCATTAGATTTGCATACTTTCCATGATAATTCTCATGGTTGTACTTTTGAATCTAGCTCACGCCTTCAAGGTTTTAACCATCATGGCCTTGCAAGACACTGCCTTGCAGCAAATGTTAGGGCACATTTCCATAAGCAAGAATTAAACATAAGTGTCTTCTGACAACCTTGCTCAAATCATGTACCTTCATTAATATCAACTACTTGGATGGTCATCATAGTTGTTGATATTTGATCCAATGATAAATATTGCTTGGTCCTTAGAATATTTTACTCTTGGTTTTGAGATGATACAAATTTTCCATGTACTCATTCAAGTGGGGGTACCAACTTCATTCATTGGTCACTCCTACAACTAGGCCATGTGTCTCCCTAGGAAGATGCTACCTTTTGATCATATGAATGATAGGTATTCCTTGATTTTAGCTTCATATGTTAGGTATTCATATTTATAATTTGATAAGGTTTTTAAATTCATAAAAGGATTTCCCTTCTCTTGATTTATTTATTTATTTAGTATTAACATGTACATCATACTTGGGGTGATGGATCATCCCATCCTAGCTAGATTGAATGCTTCATCAAAATCTGACCCCCATGTCTAAGATGCCAATTTCTCCAAGTGGCCATAGAGGATGTATGGATGCATATCATCCATAGAGAAGTTTGATTCTAAAAACTTATCTTCTACTATGTAGGTTTTCTCTTCCTCACTCCCTCTCAAATGGACTTGCTCTATGTGATGCATGTGGAGGGGTTTAGACAAGATCTTGAATTTGGTCCCATACCTAGTCTAGAGTAGCATATGAGTCCAGTATAGGGATAAATATCCTTTTATCTTGGTGGTGAAGTCCCTCAAAATATATTCTAAAAATGACCGATAGATCGGTCTTGGTGCACCATTAGGTTGGGGCATGCTTGAAGGGCTAGAGGAAGATCTCGTATTAATCTAAAGACTAGCACTAGAATTTTATCTAGTTAAACTAACCTACTATTGTCATACTCATATGTTAAGTCAAGCACCCCTACTACCCTTTTTGTCATGACTGATGTGTTGGATCTCGAGTCTACTAGATAATGTATCAATTTATCTTCATAGATCAAGATTAAGTAAAATGGCATAGGCTTGGGTTGGGTAGACTTTGAGCTAGATACTTGAAGCACAACTGGTGTCCCTTGTCCAGCTAGCTCTTTTTGCTTTATAAGGCCTCTTCAAAATTATTCATCTATTTTAAAATAAATAGGATGTTCCAAATAGGCATGGCTATGATAGACTTCCTCAGGTGCTCTACATATTGAATTATTTGATCGAAGAAGCCTTTGGAATCGTATTCAATAATGTCAAAGACCTAGACCTTTCTACTATTGGAAGGGGCATTTGTGGATCTACAATGGGTTGATTTGGGGGATCCAGGACTGGTCTTATGATTTTCAAAACTGTTTGGACTTGGATTTCTAGTGGGTCTTGCATTGGGGCACTCTTTTGATTATCTAATTTATTTTTGTAGGTTCTATTATCTGTTAGAATAGACATCCATTGTTCTTAAATGACCCTCTTCTTAGCTTTGGTGATATATTATAATCATATTTACAACCTTCCAAGAGTTTAGGGACTCGCTTCATCTAACATGGCATATACTTCTGCTGCATCCTAGGTGATAAAGTTTTTCTCTAGGACAAATGAATTGAAAATAGGTATCATAGTTGGAGGATGTGAGGCAAATCCTAAGCTTAGAATTTAGGCTTTTGACTAAGAATAATGTGCAATATTATGGTCAAAATAAGCCATCCTAATTTCTTGATAGTTATTTTCAATATAATAGTCAAAAGGGTAACAATTGAGATTAGGATAGTACCATCCACTAGGATCTTCAACATAGTTATTTTATGTGCCAATTAAGTCCTTGATTGGGCTCGTAGACATATTTTTTACTAGGATTGACATGTGTACTATCTATTGAGTAAGATCCTATGACTAACTAGGATTTCTATTGGTTGAAAATGGAGGCTTTTGATATCCATTTGGAGGTGGTCGGGTGCTCGTGTTTCCTTTTTGAAAAGGAGGATTTGAGTAATTTTGGTAGGGAAATATTTGAGAATTGTATTTCCTCTTTAGGTTCATGATATCATTAGATAAGGTCCTCATCATATTCCATAGTTCATAAATTTTAGTAGCAAAATGGGTGAGAATATTTTTATGGGCTCACAACAAGGGTAGTTGGATTGGTGATGGCTTGTATAGTTATAATGAGGTGATGGAAGGTTTGTATAGAATGAAACAATAGAAGATATAGTCTAGAGGCTAGAATACCTATCTATATTAGATCCTTTTCAACCTATATTGTTATCTCATAGGCCTATGATAATGAGTTCTCTCCTTTAGACTTGATCATCATGGCAATATCAAAATTGAAAGCTTTCAATAAATAAATAATTTCCATACCTAGAGGTGGTTAAATCTCATCGAAGATCCTTTTCCAATTCTTGTGGAACCTGATGTTCAAATTGTCCATTATTTCTATAGGTGTCCTTTTTATGGTTGTGAGCTACTCTAGGAGTAATGTCTTGTTTTCCTTCTCTCCAAATCTGTTTAACAGGAGTTTCACTGGCTAGTCCCAATTTTTGACTAACTGTATTAAGGCTAAGGTACAATTCATGAGCCTTTCCTTTGAAAGATATCGCTACCAACCTTAGGGCTATATTTCGCTTCTTAATAAAATACATAATGCACAAGATCATCAAGAGGTGAAAATGCTCCATCAGGATGAAAACATCCTCTCCCAATAAATAAGGTAGGCACTTAAGCATTGAGGTAGGAATTGGATCCCATACATCAATTTGAGTCAACAAGATCAAAGGGCCCCTATCATACCATGCCAAAAATATTTGAGGAGGTTGGTTCACCAAGAATACCATGTTGCACCATTGGATCCTTCTCCTTGCTCTTCAATTTAAGGTTGGTACTAGCTCATACTTATTAGCATGGAAAAAGGATCTAGTTATAGGCCTTTCATTCATATAATTTTTGGCACTTTCCTTGAGAATGAAGTTGTCAGGTGGGGCAAAAATATTATGAGACAAAGATACCCATAAAAACCTTAGTCTAACTTTTTTGGATGACTTCTTCAAAGTATTTATTTTTAGTAGAGTCACCAAGTGAAACTCCTAGTGCTTTGCTACAAGCAGATTGAGTATGACCTTCATTGAGACCATAGTTGGGTGTCTTCTTTTAGATTTATGGATTAAATGTAAATCTCATCATACTGGGCATGCCAGAATAACTTTTGTCATCCATAAAAATGCATCGACCTATCAGGGTGAAATCTTGATGTTCTTAAGACACCCACACCTCATGTAGAGCAACACAACAAGAAGCATTGTAGGCAAATAAATTACCTTTGGGAAAACATTTTGGGCTTTTAGTCGAGGTTAGATCCTCCACAGATTAATCTTTGGTACACTAAGGCCTTCATGAGCTAAGGCCTAATTTTCTTGGGGGTTGCAAGGAAAGGAATTGCAATGAAAGTAAAAATACAAGAAATGTAAAGGAAAATGAAAGTAAACTTGTAAAAAATAAAACCTAAGAAATATTAAAGGTTCTTTCTCAACTGCATGAAAAATATATAAATAAACACATTTGCCATAGTCTAATAGCTAGAAATTGAATACATTATAGTATGCACAACTCAAAATCAAAAATACACTTAAGGGAGTAGGACAAAACAAAATTAGTTACAACTTCCATTCATGTGTTAAAATTATTATAATGCATGCAGCCTAAAAAGGCTCGATGCTCCTTAGATAGTGGTTCAATATTTAATCCTTACTCATACAACCCAAGAGGAGTGAAAGAAATATCTCTCAATACCATATATAAAGCACAAGTGGGAAATTCCCAATGCCTTTACAATGCAAATTCAAGCCTATTTATAAGCTAGGATGAGGTATCCTTCCCTACAAAACTCTATGCAGATAGTCTACAAATTCTCCTCTACCCTACAACCATAATTACCATATATGGGGTCTTTGGATATAGGGCCATCAATATTGAATGTTTTTAGGCCCTCGAATAAAAATTCATTGTTGATATATCCTATTGTTGTTGCACTAGGGTGGTTGCACCATTAAGGTTTTGCTAGGTTTTCTCTAGAATTCCCTGCTTGTTAACATAGTGGGCATGTCCCCCCTTACTAGTGTAGGATAGTAGGGTAGGATTACCCATGTGATGGGTGTTCATCACAACTTCCATGCAATTCGATTTGATAGGCTAGGCTACAAAATTCAACTTTGGTGGTCTATAGCAGATTTCTTCTTAAATTCCTATTAGGTTGCCTTCTATATATCAATGATTGCCACATATCCTAGGTTAATATGGGATCTCCTTTGACCAATGGTAGGTTTTCTCTAACTACAACATAGTTCTTACCTTCTATTTTTGATTAGCTACCATTTGTTTGACCCATGATATGGTAAGCCTTCTCTCTTCTTTGTTTTTGCCTATTGGGGGATCGACATGAGCTATCTAATGGGAAAATCAATGTCCTATAGGCCTTGGTGTCTTTGAGTTGTTATTATTAAGCAAAATGGGGTATTGACCATTGATACAAGAATCAATTGCCATCATAGCTTTGAGGATGATCTACCTTTCTCTCAATATTTGTCCTCCCAATTGAAAGTGAGATGCACCCTCTAACTATCTTCTTCAGCCTTTCCAACTTTTGACTAGGCTTTTGGATGAAGCGAGGGCTATAGGGAAAATTTCCCTACAAGAAACTCTAGGTCAATTAGTATATCAACCTCACATAATTCCCTTTAATTATTTTGCAAGTAGTTTTATTAATCACATCAAGTTTAACTCCTATCCTTCTTTGTATACATTGAACAAACTTATAAGCACTTGTTTAACTATATTTTTTTTATCATAGGTAGAGGAAGTATTGAAGGTAAGCTATAAGCATCTATATGTAGTTTTAGAGGCTCATTGAGCCACTTGCTAAGATTTGGATTTTAAACTTGAACCATATTAATTTATTTGCTTATCATGATTGATGGAGTTATAGCTACTAGAATTTTTTCCTATAGGTACAAATGTGCCCCTAGATATACTTTTGAGTTAACTTGTTGCAATTTTTGGAGCAATATTGATTGTATTTTACTGTTATTATCCTATACTTGATCTTTGAGTCTATTATTTTTAGCTTGTGTTGTATTTTATTAAGCCATTTGCCAAAATATTGTTGAGAAAATATTTCATTTTGTTGGGAAAAATATTTTTGGGCCCCACCTTATTGATTATCATAATGTTGGTTGCTCCTTATTTATTGATTAGTATTAACATTTTGTTGAACCCTTTCTTGAACATTTTATTGAGTAATTTGTTAAGTCAACCTTTGTTGAGATGGAATCCATTGATTATCATTTCTTTATGTGCCCACATGTTGATTTTATAATTGCTAGAATATATTTCGTGTTCACTCTTGAAAAAGTGCCTAAGTGGAAGACTCTTTGAGCATTCTTCCAAAGTTTTGGAAGTTATTGTTTGCTTAGCTTGTTAAGATTTTGGTTTAATTTAATAAGTAGAACTATTGGATTAGTATTTAGCCTTTTGTGTATGACAGTGCTTATATATCTTTTATTCAATATGGTAAAACTTCCATTGGCCATCTAAGATGAGCTTTGAGACGTGAAAATTTATAAATTTTGGGATTCCTTAGGATTAATTCATCAATGTTTCAAGGATGGGGGTTATGGGGAAAGTATAGAATTTACACATGAGGTTAAGTTATAATTCTATTTCATACCCTTTATATTCATTTTAAGCTTCACAAATTTATTGGTTATGACTAGTGGTCATACGATTAGAATAGTTATGGAGATATTCTAGTTGAATTATTTATGCATATTTTTATCTTGGATATGGTGTTCATAAATGCTTTATTGGAGAATTTTCTCTAAGATATCACCACTTTATTTGGCTAAGTTGGGATCCCTCTCCACTAGTTCATCAATAATTATTAGGGGAGGTGTAACCACCAGAAAGGGTCACACCCGATGGCGTATCCTATTGCAATAAATGATAAAATATAGCATGCATACAAGAAAAAGAAATTGACAACAAATGAAACAAGAAGGAAAACACTTTATTCCATTGTATTCAAAGTCAAAATCCAATTACAAGTACGTCCCTCTTAGGGATATTCATTTTGATACAATATTACAATAGGAGTGCACAATTGTTTTCCCTCTTAAGGGTAGGTGTGATTTCCAAATGCCTTTCAGAATGGCACGAACTGCTCTAGGGTGGAGGTGCCCTCTTCTTCGCGATGGGGAAGGAACTTGATGGTTTGTTCTCCTTTGAAACTATTCCCTACGGTCAAGAAACAACACAAGAATGTCAAAAATATAGGCAACCTCTCATGATGAGGCCCTTTTAGGTAAATTGCATAATGACACCATTAACATGCATAATCAAGAAAATGTATAAAGAATGCTTCTAAGCTATGCAAAGTGAATCAAGATTCATGTAATAGCGTAAAGGAAAGTAACAACTACACTATGCATGGATCAGATATAGAAAATGAAGCATAAACATGCATAAAGAAAGCATTTAAGTCCTAATTGAAGCATAAACATAAAGAAGCTAAACTAACCTAATTCTATGGTCAAAAGTCTTCTAAAATACCATTAAACTATGAAAACAACTAATCTAACCTAATTAGCTAGACATAAATGAAAATAGGAAGGTGGTTATACCTCTGCTACAAACCGTAGCTCTAGTGCACGGTCTGCATTGTAAACCATGGCTGACAACCATGGTTAGCACTCTGATAGGCTTACCCTCAATTCCAAGGGTAGTGGGCTTGACCTCCTTGTCCAATTGATGTTCAAGGGTCACCTTCGGTGTCCTTCTGATAGGTTTGGTGGTTGAATCATAGTGATGGGCCTTCATTTGCCCGGATTTGCATTTCTTGATCCTCCTAGGCTCCTAGAACTTCCATGGCAAATTGATCATTGGATGAATAGCAAAGTGGCCTTCGAATGCACAAATTTAGTATGCAATCCGATAGGGCTTCACTGCTCACTTGATCAATTCACACTCACTCGATAATTCATCAGTGCTTCACTATACAAATCATCTATATCTTCTCCCCATTTGGAGGGGGTATTTATAGGATGCCCTAGGACTGGGGGTGGCTTCCTGGAGAAGCCAAGATCAAGAAGAGGTGGTTAGGATAGTTGGAATGGAAGCCTCTAGAATCTTCCATCCATTAACCACCTTCTTCTAGATCCAATGGTCATTCCAACCGATTTGGCTCGGATTGAAGGCCAACTGAACTTCAGTTAAGACCGTAGGTCACAACTACGGTCTAGACTACAAACCGTAGGTCTCAACCATGGTTCAGCTATAAACCATAGGTCTAGGCTACGGTTCAGACTGATTAGGCCAAGGAGCCCAAATTGAGTGGTTAGAACCACTGCTCTATCTTGGAGTCTATCCAAGATCTTCCATATGGTCTTGTAGCATGTCCATATGAGTAGTCGCCCTCGACATGACATGTTTTAGGTGTCTACAAATGCCCCTTTTGAGATGCATTGTGAGATTGAACAATGCTGAGCAAAAATAGACCTCCTAAAATGATGTCGAAGGTTCTATGATGATCATTAGTCAGATCAACATTAGATGCCCCAGGTCCAACAAAAGGATGCGCATCCTGGAATCATTGCTTCCAACTCTTTGGAGGCTTAAACTTGAAAGAGCTTGCACTCATCATCAATCATTCGGGTAGCGTTTGATGCTACAATAGGAGTTAGGCCTATATAACCGAAAGGAGATGAGATACAAATAAATTATCATATTTGCTATTTTCCCCAAGCAAAGGGGTAAGCTTATGATAGTTGTTTACAATGATTCGCAAGGATGAACACAATTTTGACAAGATCAAGGGATCTACGATCTTCGGGATCTTCTATTGATTTTGATTATGATTTGATATTATGACTACCCCCTCAAGCGATGAGTCGATGAGGGTAATGACAATGAATAAAGTGACGATGTCGCTTGACCACCATGGATGATCTGAACAAATTTAGATTTGAGCAAATTAATGCCTTGGCTAGGCCTAGTTCAGCTTTTGATTCCAACTGTTAATAGTATTTGCACGCTTCTATCCCATGGAGCAGTCGGGCTACAATAGCCATCTTAGGGAATCAAATTGATACAAATCCAATCAGATTTGTGTTGAATCAAATTATCGATGATTTGCTGAAAAAGAGGTCATAGAAGAAATGGCATGCAACACCTCATTCTCGTGGAGCAGTCCGGCCATGAAGGCCTTCTTAGGGATTGAAAAGAAGCATATCAGATCAATGATGACAATTTTTGCCCCAAATGTCCTTATGGTAATTTACTCATCTTGTCGGATTGCATGGAGCGCAAGTCACTGCAACCGCCAAGTGTATAGGGTAAATTACTGAATACGAGGCGCATTTGGTGTTTTAATTTATTTGATTTTTTTGAATGTTTTGAATTATGCATTGAGCTTATTTATTTGGCTGGGAGGTGCATCACTCCATGAAAGGATTGTCATAGCGATGACCTCGATTGAATGTACTTTATAATCTCAGCCAAATTTTTAATTTTTAATTGGATCTCGATGCTTGATTATCACCAAATTTCCAAATTAATTTGCTTTTATTGAGTTCTGACCCAATGGGAGGCATTAATTTATCTTTTTGGCCCTTCCCATGGTGGGAATTTTTCTAAATTTCCTACCAGTTGCAAACCATGGCTAGGGTCTACGGTTCCCATTTGCAAATTTGGGAATCATGGCTAGGGCCTACGGTCCGTGCAAAATATGAGAAGCCTATAAAATGCTCAATTTTCAAATGTCTCTCATTATTCCTTGATAGTGACTTGCAAACTAGAGCTCTGATAGTGACAGCTGATAAAACTGACCTACAACCTACCACACTTTACCCGCACACCTACTCACAACATGATGGCAGGGCATGGGCAAGCGTCTTCTAGCCATGGGAGATGAGGCGAGGGTAAGGTAACTCAAAAACCAAGACCTCGCATCCATTACCAGTTAAAAATGAACCCAATTAAGTAATTGGAAAATCAATTTCACTAAATTACTGGTAATGAACCTCATCTTAGGCTAGGGTAGCTTAGATTTAATTTTTTTGCATTTTTGGCCACGGTATCGCACCCGATCGGATCTCAATCGGAGACCATAGGTACTAGCTACGGTTCCCAATTGGTCAATTGGGGACCGCAACTACCAACTATGGTCAACATTCAAAATCCCAATGGTCAATTTTTGACCGCATGCGGACCGTAGGGTTGACCCGCGGTTCGCCAACTTTAGGAAAAATTTGCAAAATTTTTAATTTTTCTAAATTTTTAGAGGCAATTAATATCATTTAATGCATTTTTGACCTGTCTGATTGACAAATTTGATTTGTAGGCCTGCATGATGACATGTTTTTGCAATTTTATCAATTTTTTACTATTTTTGATGATTTTTAGATCATTTTTAAAATGTTTTTGCTTGTTTTAGTTAGATTTTTCCTTATATTATGCTATTTATTTTAGATATTGACCTCTAGAGCGTGAGAGCCTAACATTCTAAAGACTCTCCATGGAGAGCTCACTGATGGTGAGCGAGAGTGGTTCGAAGTTATCGGCTTTGGCTACGTACTGGATCTACCCACTATCCGGGTAGATCAATCCTATCTGACTGCGTTGGCCCGATGTTGGAATGTGCGGACCAACACGTTTCACCTACCTACAGGTGAAATGATAGTGACATTAGAGGATGTATATAGGATCTTTAGGATCCCCATTGATGGTGAGGCCATCGTCTCCTCGACTTCTGGTGCTAAGGAGTCCATCTTCGATGCTATCTTCGGTGCTCGGAGCGAGGAGGCTCAATGAGCTATTGACCATGGAGGGGTCCACATTGGCTATTGGTAGGGGAAGAATGTCTTCTCCATGTGCGAGGCCATTTTTATGCACCTGGTGGTGCAATATGTGCTTCTAGACTCCTCGAGCATGAGGATTCCTTAGAACCTCTTAGCTACTATACGTAGAGTTGTATAGAGCTCTATCTGACAACCACTACTCCTAGCCTAGGGGAGCACTCTATTGGCTCAGCTATATCGTGAGCTATATCAGATCACTGATCGAAGCCATTAGGGGATCAGTTATAGTCTTCTTCTATAGATTTGGGGTTGGTAGCATATCAGGATAGAGCATCCTAGGGAGCTGCCCATACACATCATAGAGATCGATGATGATCATCAGTGCTATGCTACCTACTGGCCTTGGGAGGAGGAGGGCTTCTATAGTAGGACCCATGCTGGTGATGTCCAACATTACATTACTTGATTTGTAGGACTTGGGCCAGATGATATCGAGTGGTGGCCCTACATGGAGTGTCTTGACTGGCTTGAGGTCGATGAGCGGCTTCGATAGGCTCATCGGGATAGATGGTTACTCGGTCGAAAGGTCGAGATCAGAGAGTATCAATTTTTCTCTCATGTCTTGTGGTAGTTTGGCATGGTGTAGGACATCCTAGAGATCCCATTTTCTTATAGGCACTTGGATTTGGAGAGGGATCTACCATGGATTCAGCCTCCAGCTCTAGGGGATGCTCTCGATGACTTCTAGGAGACTAGGGTTGATAGAGCTGTGACCACTCCAGAGTATGATGGATGGTGGTCTATGTTTCATTGGTATGGGATAGGGCCTCTAGGTCGAGTGGTAGATCAGGCCAAAGCAGAGGTGGATCTTGATGGGCGTAATGTGCACCAGTAGATAGAGGGTGGTTGGGGTGTAGAGGCTACCATTGGGGAGGCTCTTGAGGTTGACCCTGATGAGGATGCTCTCGAGGAGGGTGAGGTCCCTCTTGATAGTGTAGAGGGACTACTCTTAGCATAGGTGGCTGACTTGCAGAGTCAGCTTGGGTGATTCTAGATGCAGTAGAGGGAGCGGGACACTACTATCACTACTCTACAGGCATAGTTGATAGATAGAGATCATCGATTGACATAGGCAGAGTAACATATTGCTAGCCTGACAGCATGGGCTACCACAGTAGAGACCCAGGTTGGTGAGCTCACCCATGCTCATGACTTGGCACTAGCATAGAGGGATGCGGTAGTGGTAGAGTGAGATCTTCTCAGGGCATAGAGGGGGATCCCTCATCTTCTCAGGTGATTATGGGGCCTTCGATGGCACCAGTAGTAGTACTACCAGGTGGTCGAGATCCTATGGTAGAGATTCAGCGCTTATAGGGTTTGCTGATGAGTGCCAATGATAGGCATGCATCCAGGGTTGCTCGGGTAGACCAGCTAGTTGGCTACATTCAGATGCTAGGTGTAGAGGTTCCTGAGGATCCATATGCTCTAGAGTCCTAGCGGACTAGATCTCGAACTATAGGATAGTCTACTACTAGCTCTAGCCATCGCACCCATCAGAGTGAGAGGACACACAGGTCCTCTAGTACACATGGCGGTAGTAGTCATACCAGGACTAGGGAGGTAGGGCAGTCTACTGTAGCATCCAGCCATAGGTCTCGGTGCACAGAGGTGCCCATTGCACAGGTTGTAGTTGGATGAGTGCTAGGCCTCTTCGGGCTAGGCGGTACTCAGGGTGCTCAGCAGGATCCACAGCAGACAACAGGGCAACAGGCAGAGCAGGCTCTTGAGCACAGTACTGAGGGAGGCGGTGAGAGCTCCGGTATAGGGGGAGCAGATCAGAGCTAGAGCTCTACTATTGCAGGATACATTTTTGATATATATCATTTTTGGTGTAAGGTCGAGGACCTACACATTTGTAGCCTACGGGTATTTTTGTACTCCCGATGTACTCTGAGACACACATTTATATATGATATGATCATTATTATGGCTCATTATTGTGTACTCATTTATTTTTAATTTTATGTTTATGTGATGCACATGGATGCAATGCTTATGTTATGTTGATGCTATATGATGTGATGTATGGATGACATGCACTAGATAGCTATTTGATTTATGATGATGATATGCAGTGATCTAGATGCTTAGATGTGCTTTTTGATGATGGATGCATATGGATGCGATGTTCTTTTCTTAACGCATATTTGATATTGCTTTCTTTTCATGCATTAATGTATGTAATGCTTTATTTACACGATGCTAATCTAATGTAAATGAACCTGTATGCTTTAATCACTTAAAACATAAGGAATGAATGCAAATATGTTTATCAATCTAATGGATGACACCACAGAATGTATAAAAATCATGAATGTAATTGAAAATCCTTAAGATAAGAATGTAATCAATTAATCACCCATATATGAAATGCAATGGTATGCAATGTTTATGATGCGAATGATATAATGTGTCATTCGATTTTCTTTTTGCAAATTTGAAAAATGTGCACGATATAGTCAGTGGTCATCTAAATATTATTGCTAATATCCATCCGGTATCTATCCTATATGTTGATTGTGCTTTATATAATGATGTATCATGGATTTGATACTTTGCAATTTGATGATTTATATGGTTGCAATTTTTGACACTTTGTTGCTATGGGAGAAATTTTTGAGGTTTTCCATGAGACTCAAACACCCTAATAGACTTATCAAAAGTTGCATACTAACCACACTAGACTTCTGAGATAAAAGGCTTTTGCTAGGATAGACCCTAACTGTTCATTATCCCTGTGTGTGCAAATGATTATTTTAAGATAAGACACGAGCGTTCCCCGATGTCAGGCGGGATTCTTTCAGCCCATTGCTAAGATAGGGGTTCCACAAATGTCTTATCCAATCTCAAGTTTAGATTTTAGTTGGACTAAGCCACTAGGCAATGCAGGACACCTGAAGCTAGCTCTTCCACATTCAAACATTGGTCTTGTTCATAAGCGAGATGCTAATGCATCAGACATATCGTCATGCGTAAGGTACAGTAGTGCTGACAATTCTAGGGATTCAGGCTCATTCCTTTCTATCCTTCAATTTTTGGGATACTTGCTCATATGTAGTGAAGCAAGGGAGTCGATTCCATCTTCTTTTTGAACTATCTTTGGATCTTCATTTGATCTCTCTCAAATTGGATTTTGGATCTTCATTTGATCTCCGCTCAAACTTTTGATTTATGATCTTCATTTGATCTTCACTTTTGAACTTCACTTTGAACTTTGATTTAAGCCTATTTTTTGATCTTCACTTGATCTTCACTTTTCGGCATTTACATTTGATAATTTTCTTCAGAAACTTTCCTTTGGGGGATTTACTTGGAAAAATTATTTCTGGTATATCGATTGAGAATATCGATCTTATGATATCAATATGGGATATCACTCTGGGAGTCGATCTATGATATCGATCTAGGGTATCAATCATGAGGATTGATATGGGATATCTCTTTGGGATATGCTCATTTTATCGTAAGCAAGGGATTCTGAATAGGGAACTAACCTGTCCTTTTTCCAACTACCAATATTTCCCATACCGTCCGCATAGAGGGATAAGCAAGAATAACTCTTTTCACTTCAGGATACCCGGTCCTGCTTCATGGCTTTCATCTTCCCCTAGTCCTTGTTAGGATTGTTTAAATTTGTTGATTAGTGATAGGCTTCTGATATGCTAAGGGCTATACTAACTGAACCTTAGCTACAAAAGCAAAGCAAGCTTTATACCAACTCTTGATAAGACCACTAGGTATGGTTGAGTGACCAAAAAACACTAGTATATCTCCATAGCAACATTATAGGTTGTGTTGAAAAACACAATTACTCACATGAATGATGGATCATGATAAATGCAGAGATGCATGATTTAAACACAAACGTGGCATCATTTGTAAGACTGACAAACACAATGCCTTCTATTACGGAATGCAACGGATGATGAATGCCTATATGCAATGCAGTAATGCAGTGAATGCATGTGTAAATGCAAAATGAAAATGAAAATTCAAATGCAAATGCAAATGTTTTTGGATTTTATGCTTTACCAATTTTTTTGGATTTTATTGATTTTATAATTTTTATGGGTTTTGAGCCTCATAATTGACCAAACGGTGAGTACATGCCTCTGGAGCCTTTAGATTGACCAAGCAATTTTTAGGAATCCTTGGAGCTTTTGGGATTGACCAAAGGGATTATGGGTACCTTTGGGGTGTTTTGGGATGACCAAGCGATTTTGAGAATCCTTGGAGCCTTTGGGGTTGACCAAGCAGTTTTTTAGAAACTCTTGGTGCCTTTTGCATTTGACCAAAGGGCTAATAGATGCCTTTGGAGATTTTTAGGATGATCGAGCGATTATAAGAAAATCCTCGAGGCTTTTAACTGACATGACCAAGTGGTTTTAGGGACCCTTGGAGCCTTTTGGGATGACTAAGCGGTTTTGACCAAACCCTCGAAGCTTTTGAGGTTGACCAAAGGGCTTACAAATGCCTTTGGAGCTTTTTGATGACTTGACCAAGCGGTTTTAGGAACCCTTGGAGCCTTTTGGGAAGGGCATGCTGCCCTATATACCCCTAGTGAGTGTGCCATTCGACAATGGTGAGGGAGGTGCAATACCTCTAGATTCCTCATTTTTCCTTATCGAATTTGGCATGGCTGGTGGGAAAGGTATGCTACCTTGAAGACCCCTAGTGTGCATGCTATTTACTAAAAAGTAATCAGCTTGTTTAGGAAGAGTGATAGAACTCAACTCCCCTAGGTGAATATTGGACCTCATCGGTGTGCCTATGCTTCGACATGGGTGAACGAGAGAGCCATCCTCATGGATCTCATCTCGTTCGACTAGGTCTTCGATGACCCTCTTAAATGATTGGCAACTTCGAATGTCATGTCCATGCACTCGATGATACACACAAAAGGGACCTCTATTAGGTGACCTAGTTTTGGATGCCCTACGCTTAACTTTAGGTAATATGAATGCTTGTGCCTCATGTAACTTTTGAAATAAAGTTAGAGTAGTCATCTGAAATGAAACTACTCATTGCACTAGCCTATTGGGCCTACGAGGTGACTGACGACTCTGAGGTCACTCATGAGGAGGCGTGACCTCCACTTCATCATATTGGGGCACTCTAAGAGAACCATCTACATGGTAAACCCCCTTATCTATCAAATTTTGCACCACACTCTTAAATTCATGACAATCTCGAATGCCATGACCCTCTATTCGATGGTAGAGATAGTAGTGATGCTCCCTGTAACCCATAGGTTTAACTCTATTTGGGTTTAAAGGGATGACATTAGGCAAGGTGATGACCTTAGCCTCTTGCAGCTTCTGAAAGATATCAGACATAGACTCTTGTAATGGAGTCCCACTATGCTGCGACTATTTTGGGCTCTTGCCCCACATTGGTTTGCTTTGAGAATCCAATGGTTGGGTTGGCCGCATGGGCTTTTGCTTCCACTGAGGCTTTTCCTGTACTTGCATAGGAAGTGATTCATCCTCAGGCAAGGGTTGCTTTTGTAATTCTAGATTTTCAATCTAGTTCTTGATAAAATGCAATGATTTATCTTGCTCATCCATTCGATGCTCCATCCATTCTAGATGACTTAAAATGGATCACAAGACTGACAAAGAATTCATATGTATTTCCAATGACTGATTTGAAATACCTTTGTCATTTGAAGGAAATAGAAAAGTGGATGCTATGGATCCATTAGGTAATTGCAAATCACCTATTTCCTTCACTTGAGTTGATGTGGATGCTTCTTGATGATACATTTCATCAATGTTATCCACATGCTCATGCATATGACTCAGCTCAAGCTCTTGTTTCACTTCGTTGTGTTGAACTGTGTCACTTTTAGTACCCCCAATCTGATGTGAGGAACCTACTTGTTTGTGCTCTCGAGATGGTGCCATGAGAAATGAGTCGAGAGTGACTAATCTCAAAATTTTTGGCCCTAGAAATGTGGAAACACCACTGGGTTGCCCCATCTCCTACTTTATGTGATTAAGAATCACTTGATCATCTAGCCTAATGTCGACCATCCCCACAAACTCATGAGAAAACTCCACAACTTCATGCATCATGGGTACTTCATCAACATACTGAGGTTGTTCTATTTTAGTTGTGATAACTGAACCTTCCTCATGCTCATATGATGTCTCTGGGATAGGATCCGTAGGTGGAGACTCGATGAAAAGCTGATCTAAATCTTTAGTGGACTCTATGGTGGGTAGCATCATAATACTAGCCTCCATAAGCTCTTCATATTCACCATAGTCCTCGTAAGAACTATCTGGTGTCATGATGGATGAAGAGGGTGTGATACACTCGGGTGCATCCATGACCATGCTAGGTTCTTCCTCCTTGATAGGAGTGTGAAGATCCTCTAATGATACCTCTGAAGTGGCTGTGAGAAACTCCGTAAGGGCATTCATTAATCCTTCCCTGCTAAGCGGTGTTGAGAGTGTAGGGGTTGTAGGTGACTCCATAGGTGATAGCGGTGGGGATGGCAATTCCAACACCATCTGTGAGGCTGAATCCACACTTTGAATAGGCTCATCCAATTGGGCTTGCATATGCATAGGCACCTCACCTGGTTCCTACGGATTATCCTCAGGCTTATAATACTTGAAGGGATCTGGGTCCACTTCAACTACATGAACTTCACCTCCATGGGTGTACTTAATGCATTGATGCACTATTGATGGTACGCACTCCATGGCTCTTATCCATGGTCTACCAAGCAGTAGATTATACTATCTTGATCCCTCTAAAATGTAGCACAATGTAGGAATAATATTCTATCCCACCTCGATGGGGAGGACTATTGTGCCTACTATAGGGGATTCCACATCATTAAAGGCTTGCAATATGAAATTTGTTTCCTTGATGTGAGAAAGTGGAATTTTGAGATGCTTGAATGTTGAGGTGGTAATGATATTAATCGATGATCCTGTATCCACCAACAATCGCTTATATATAATCTATTGTATCCTCGCTATGATATGCAATGGAGGATCAGACTCTCTGATAGGGATAGGTTTGACTTCCTATTTATGGAAAGTAATCACAGGTTCCTTATATGGTGGAATAGACTGTATATGCCCCAAGGATTGTGATGACCTTCGAGCATTGACACTGCTCACCTATCGGACTTGACTACTCTCGACCTCATGCTTATGCATGGGATCCCTAGATGTCTCTTTCGGTTGCTCTTCGATAACCCTAGGCATGTCTATCTGTCTATAAGCATGGCTATCTACTTGCTTAAGTGGCAACTCTTGATGATGCACTGGGTGCATCACATTGACTTGTTGCCTAAACACTCTAGGTATGAGCTTCTTTTTGGGAATTACCTCACATGATTGTTCTTCATGTGCTTTCTATTGGTAAATCCTCTCTTCATGTCATTGGAGCTCATCCAACCTTTGTTGATGCACTCTCTTTCTTTTTGTGGACTCACGCTCTAGGCACTTACACTAGCAGTGTGCTTCCTCCAATTGGTCTTGGAGTAGTTGCCTCTCATGGGCTGCATGAGACTCAGATTCCCTATAGGACTGACTCATGGAGTATGATCCACGACTCTCTATCTCCTTAGATGGAGACCTAGTGACTTGGGTTCTCACCATATGTGAAGAAACCCCATGATCTGTATGGGTGAACCCCCTGCGTGATGAAGGGAGCTCATGATGACTCTCAGAAGGTCATGCTTGGAGGATTGGATCCTCAGGTGCACAATGAGTGTGATGCCTAGCAAGGAGGTGTACGAGGTTTGAAATATCCTTAGGAGAACATCGAGAGCATTCAGAGCCCCTCCATGAACTCTCTGACTCATTAGCTCATGATTGAGCTCTATCATGCCTAGTCGTCATGATGAACCGACTAAACAAGACTCGAGAGGTTTCCTCTCTTACTAAAAATTGTGGCCTCAAGGAGGGCCTTATCTTGATGAATTAAGCAATAAAGAAGCATACAAAGTAAACAATGTGATTATCTCCTTTACATTTTAAAATTTGAGCCCTAAACTATTTGATGTGTTTTCAATATTTGTTGTATCAGTTGTAGAAACTCTTATCATGTTTTGCAAAAGTTGATGTTATACTCAAATTGTTTAAAGGATTTCACCTATATACTCGTACAAGTCAAATATGGTAGTGAAGTCCATACTCAATGAGGTAGCATAGGTACTACCAGACCCTCACCCATCACACCATGTGCAGCGATACACTCCTCTGAAGAGGATTACATGCTATTTTTCACGGATAGGATAGTTCTTGGGTTATCCTTGGCCATGAGTGGGTCTATATAATACAATTTCAAATGAGCCAACCAAGTGGTAATGACATCCACTGTTGGTCTCAATAAAATGGGTTGGATGTGAGAGCCCAATGCCACTAATGTTTAAATGAAATGTGGTGTGTGTGGTTCCTTTTAATGTACATAAAATAAATGCATCATATAGCACACATGCTCATTTTCTAAATGCTATGCAATTGAAAGACGTTTCAAATTCAGAAAATGCAAGCTACTCTAGATGCTCTTTAAGACTATGCACATTATGATGCTAAATGGCCACTAATCGGGCCTCACACATGCAAACCATCAACACATCTCTATCAAGCATGTTGTAGCCTAGGGTGGACTACAATCAGAGGTCCATTGTTCCCAGTAACGCCTTTCTATTGAAAGCAAAGTACGAAAGCAAACTAGGACAATTGATTTACCATTTTTTTAGTTCTTTTCCTAATTTGCATTCGAATTAGACCTACTATAAAAACACAGAGAACAAAAAAGTGATAGAGGTCTAAAAATAGGACCTACCTCATGTCCTACACTATCTAAAATTCTAAATTTGGTTGTCTATGTTGTCAGTAGGAAACCATAGGTCTGACCTATGGTTCTGACTATAAACCATGCCTTGTACCTACGGTTCAGTTGTTGGGCCATAGCTGATAGCTGTGGTCTGTACCTACAAATGCAAAAACCAACAAAGCATAGTCAGATCCTAAAAATATGGGGTGCCACCATGATCACCTCTATAACCACCATAAAGGGTCACACCCGATGGCGTATCCTATTGCGATAAATGATAAAGATATAGCATGCATACAAGAAAATAAAATTGACAACAAATGAAACAAGAAGAAAAACACTTTATTCCATTGTATTCAAAGTCAAAATCCAATTACAAGTACGTCCCTCTTAGGGATATTCATTTTGATACAATATTACAATAGGAGTGCACAATTGTTTTCCCTCTTAAGGGTAGGTGTGATTTCCAAATGCCTTTCAGAATGGCACGAACTGCTCTAGGGTGGAGGTGCCCTCTTCTTCATGATGGGGAAGGAACTTGATGGTTTGTTCTCCTTTGAAACTGTTCCCTATGGTCAAGAAACAACACAAGAATGTCAAAAATATAGGCAACCTCTCATGATGAGGCCCTTTTAGGTAAATTGCATAATGACACCATTAACATGCATAATCAAGAAAATGTAAAGAATGCTTCTAAGCTATGCAAATTGAATCAAGATTCATGTAATAATGTAAAGGAAAGTAACAACTACACTATGCATGGATCAGATATAGAAAATGAAGCATAAACATGCATAAAGAAAGCATTTAAGTCCTAATTGAAGCATAAACATAAGAAGTAAATCTAACCTAATTCTACGGTCAAAAGTCTGCTAAAATGCTATTAAACCATGAAAACAACTAATCTAACCTAATTAGCTAGACAAAAATGGAAATAGGAAGGCGGTTATACCTCTACTGCAAACCGTAGCTCTGGTGCACGGTCTGCACTATAAACCATGGTTGACAGCCATGGTTAGCACTCTGATAGGCTTACCCTCAATTCCAAGGGTAGTGGGCTTAACCTCCTTGTCCAATTGATGTTCAAGGGTCACCTTCGGTGTCCTTCTGATAGGTTTGGTGGTCGAATCACTGTGATGGGCCTTCGTTTGCCCGGATTTGCATTTCTTGATCCTCCTAGGCTCCTAGAACTTCCATGGCAAACTGATCATTGGATGAATAGCAAAGTAGCCTTTGAATGCACAAATTCAGTATGCAATCCGATAGGGCTTCACTGCTCGCTTGATCACTTCACACTCACTCGATAATTCGTCAGTGCTTCGCTATACAAATCATCTATATCTTCTCCCCATTTGGAGGGGGTATTTATAGGATGCCCTAGGACTAGGGGTGGCTTCTTGGAGAAGCCAAGATCAAGAAGAGGTGGTTAGGATAGTTGGAATGGAAGCCTCTAGAATCTTCCATCCATTAACCACCTTCTTCTAGATCCAATGGTCGTTCCAACCGATTTGGCTCGGATTGAAGGCCAACTGAACTTCAGTTAAGACCGCAGGTCACAGCTGTGGTCTAGACTACAAACCATAGGTCTCAGCCATGGTTCAGCTGTAAACCGTAGGTCTAGGCTATGGTTCAGACTGATTAGGCCAAGGAGCCCAAATTGAGTGGTTAGAACCACTGCTCTATCTTGGAGTCTGTCCAAGATCTTCCATATGGTCTTGTAGCATGTCCATATGAGTAGTCACCCTCGACATGACGCGTTTTAGGTGTCTACAGGAGGATTGAGCACAAGGAGTGGTTATTAAGATTTTTTGGCCCCAAGTTCATGATTCTATGTAGAATATTCCTAGATTGATTCATCGTTTAGACAACATGGATTTCATGATTTGGATTAAGTGCAACTTTATCATCAAAGATTTTATTATTGGTTTCTTGGAAGGTTATCCATAGGAGTTTTGGAGGACGAAAACCTTATTTTGGAGTCTTTGGATAATGACTAGACAAGAATCCATAGAGGATAGAAGTGATCCACACTCACAAGGAGTGGTTTCCATTGGGTTCAACAAGATGTTTTTTCCAAATTTGAATAAATCCAAACTTAGAATAAAACTAAAAAAAAATGTTTTGCAACACAAATCATAATTAGAAGAGAAAGAGGGTAAGGACCATTCGGTTGCTAAGGAGATTGTAATTTTAAGAATAAGGAGAGACAAACTAGGGATAAAGAGACAAACAAGATAGATAAAGAAGATAAGTATTGTAAAAATAATTAACCCAATTATGTAATATAAAGAAAAGTAAATCTATAATTGTAAGCTTACTACAGTGGTAAGAGATTTGGCCTCTATTTTAGAGATCTAAGGTTCAAACCCCACTCATAATGAGGGTACTATGTAAAATCATTGAAAAGAAAAAGTAAAGTAAACCAAATACAAGATGTAAGAGCAATAATAAGATATCAATGGTGTGTGAAAAATTAAAGCAAGAGAGAGAGTACTAATTGTATCTTGCATACTTGATTTACATGATGGTATCCTTGGGATTCTATAATCCTTTCTTATAACCAAATTAGTTGATAAGAGACCAGACCAAGGTGGCCTTGAGGTAGGTACTTATTGCTTGGAGATGGATTGCTAACTAGGGAAGAAGAAGGGTAGGATCCTTATTATGAACCAAGGGACAATATGTTTACTAGAGGTAGGATAGGAGTATTGTAGACATGTATGTCCTAAAATAGTCCTAACAACTTGTGCTAGGAGGATAAATTGTTAGATAAGTATCCTTAGGCGTCTTTTCTTTATTTCATAAGAAGAGAGGAAATTTATGATTATTTTACTTAAAACTTATAAAATTTAATGTTGGAATCCCTCTTATAAAGAGGTTAGAATTCCCTAGTTATAGGGTTTAATAATTTAAGGTTTCCATGATTTGAGCATTGGTCAACAAGTCATGCTACTATCAACTAAGCATAATTTGGTGACGCTAAAAAGATAAAATTTTAGATCATGAGATGTCAATTTTGTGGTTAATTTTTAACTTTGATCTATTTATGATAAGATTTTATATACTAACATGTAGTTCTCTAGGGAAGTTCTTGAGGAGAAACTTTCATAATTGTGATGATGGTCTAGTAAATCAAAGTAACACTCTAGTCTATAAAGTAAAAAAAAATAGGGGGTTTTAGATTGAACAAGGCTATATTAGGTAGTTTAAGGAAGCCTAAATCCTACTAAGATCTACAACCAAATATGATCCTAAGGCTTGCTCAATGAGTAAGGTATCCTAGGAGGAAATCTATGGTTCATGCCTCAAGGTCTACTTACCTGACACACCTCCACTTATCCTTGGGTATTCATCGATCACTATTAATATTTATTCTTAATTATACAACCTTGATTATATTGCTCAAGGATTTTGATGTTCAATAAATCCCTATAGGTTTGACCTACACAAATTCCTAAGGGGTTCTACTATATAATATTATGATATGTTTAAGGAGAATTTAATATTTTATTTGTCAATTTTACTCTATATATAATACTTATAATATTGACTAAGGGATGCCCAAAGTGAGAATCAATTGTGCATATAAAGTATGATTTCCTCATTAATAATCACACTTGGGAGGTGGTTTTATTTTCTAAGGGTAAAAACATTACTAACAGCAAATGATTCTATTATTCATAGTGTTAGCATAGATTAGCATGTAGTGGTTATTCCATTATTATTGTTGCAACTCCTACATAAAGTCAGCCAGTTAGCTCCGGTAGGTACGGGCTAATCTAGGCTTACATTGTATTATTTAAGCATCGCATTATTATTGTTGCAACTCCTACCTAAATTCAGCCACTTAGCTCTAGTAGTTATGGGATAATCTAGGCTTACATTGTATTATTTAAGCATCGCATTATTATTGTTGCAACTCCTACTTAAAGTTAGCCAGTTAGATCTGGTAGTTACAGGCTAATCTAGGCTTACATTGTATTATTTAAGCATCGATTGATTAATTATAAGTTTTCAACTCTCTAACATGCTATTAGAGCATATGTTAGAGGCTCAATTTTTGAGGCCCTAATTTCTTGGACCTGGAGACTTGATTTTCGAGGTTCTAAGTTCTTGGTCTGGACATGCCTCCCAAGGCAACTGACTAGCTATTGGTGATAGCACGCTAGCTGAGACGTGAACAACCTGAGTGACATGAATATCTTGAGCTAAGGACATGACTCAAGGTTGATCGGACATTTGATGCGGACTCGATTTGACCAGACTAGACTCAATTCAATTCGATCGGATGTGGACGACTCATCGGACGTGACTCAATGGATAAAAATTGGGCAGAGCCAACAGACTCAACAAAAATTGGACAGAGTCAACAGACTCAATGGACACAGGAGTAGCAAGGCCTCTCACGGGTGAGGATGCCCCACCGCCCTCTTGGGTAGGGTCTCCCCAAGAAGAGACACAAGGTATAGTAGCATTTTTTTCTTTTAAAACCCACTAGCCCCTCCCTTCCCACGAATGTGGGATATTTAGTTTTTAAAGGCTTTAAAACCAGGCGAACCCGATGTCACCTCTGTAAACCAAAAATAATTTTTCCTTACATCCTCTAATGCTGGATCATCAGTTTGATACCTTGGATAACATTGACAGCCTATTTCAGTGGATTTGGGTGGATCATATTTGTGTTTTAGGTCTCAGAATTGCCATCAAAGTTCATTCTCATCCTCATAGCCCGTCACAGACAAAGTCGTAGAGTTGCAGAGGAGGATAATTTGTAGTTGTAGAGGTTCAATAAGGTCGTCAAAGGATCGTTTCTATCTATGGATTTTTGATAATACCACCAGCTATGGAGGATTGTTTGCCACTATAGAGTTGCATTGGATGTCACAGACAGAGCTGCACCCTGCAGCCACCCGAGCGACACCGCTTCTAAGGAAGCGACTAGCAGGGATATCTCAAATAAAGGGTCTTACCCCTTATATTCTAGCCAAGGCGGTAGCTCGGCTGGTTAGGATCCAACTCTTGGGAGCACGAGGTTGGGGGATCAAACCCCGTCAACCCCCCCACAAAAAAAAAAAAAAAGTAAGCTTTTTTTTTTTAGGTTGTTTTTTTTTTCCTAATGTTTCTTTTAGAAGTTTTTTAGTTTAATTATATTTTTTTAATTTTTCTTTAAAAAAAAGAGTTTATTTAAAAAATAATAATAATAAAATCTTTAATATGAAATAATTTTTTTTTTTAGAAAAATTATTTAATTAAACTTTAAAATATTTTTTTAGACATTGGAAGGAAATTTTTCAAACTTAAAAAGGGGGGGCATTTTTTGCTGCAAAAGTGAAGGGGGAAATTTTTTCAGCATTTCTTCAAAATTGGCAAATTGTAAAAGGTGCATTTTCGGTGGAAACCGACACCTTAGTTTCATTTTTGGATGCTTTTTGATGTATGATGCACTTTCTTTTACATCTGCACTACCTCATTAAGTAAAAACAAAGCACTCCTAAGTTCCAAAATTTGAAACCCATCCGTGCAATTCAATTGCACCGTAGTGTTCGGTATTTACGATACCTCTGGCCCACACTTACAGGTAATGCTATCGTGCTTTGGGCTACTGTATCTGTCACCTAACATAGCTGCAACAACGACGTCTAAGCTTGTTCTCTATCAATCATCGGGGAGATATAAGTCTGCCAATTTTTGCTATTTTTTTACTCCATTCCACTACCCTAATCGTTCTTGTGTTTAGGCGTAAATCCTGATGAAATGTTCTGATCTCCAAAGTGTTTAGGGGAAGTTACACCCCACGCATGAGGATTGATGACCTTCTATGGTAGGTGTCATCAACGAGATGATTCCCTTTTAGTACCGCCTATGTTCCACTTATCATTCTGATCTCTAAACATACCTATAGTCTCCCTCACGTAAGGGCGGGTATATAGAGAGGTTCGGTATAAAGGCCTGGAAAAGGTATATAGAAAGGGGGACCATTTGGTGATATAAGGAACCCTCACTATGGCTACAAAGTTAATGACTGATGCTCATCAGTTATTGAAAGGTCCTAATTACACACCATGGAAAAACAAGATGAAGGCTATCCTTGTCATGGAAGACTTATGGGATGTTGTTTCTGGCACAACAACAAGACCTTCACCAGCAGTTGGATCAACAACAGCTACACCTCCAACTGCTGATCAGATAGCATTTGACAAGAAATACAGTAGGGCAAGAGTGCTCATCCTGCTTGTTGTTTCAGATGAAGTTCAACCTCACATAGCTGACAAAGAACATGGTAAAGAGGCATGGGATGCCCTTCAAACCATTTATGAGGGAAATAATGATTCCACCATTCTTTACCTTCAATATCAACTTCACAGTTTGAGTATGAAGCAGGGTGAGACAGTTGAACTCTTTCTTTGCAGAGTGTCTGAGTTGAAAGTAAAATTGAATTCTTTGGGAGAACCTGTAGATGATAAGCTTCTTACTTCAGTAGTATTGAGAGCTTTACCTGATTCTTACAGGATGTTGATCACCTCCCTTCAGGTGTCATAGAGAAAAGTTACCTTTGTTGAGTTGGTCAATATGCTTCAAGAAGAGGAGGCTCACCAACTTCAGAGAGATGAATCTTCTAATACAGCCCTCTATTCCAACAGGAAGGGTTCTAAGAAGAAGGGTAATTTTTAGAAGGGAGGAAATTCTCACAAAGATTCAAAGGGAAAACAACCTCAACAGACGAAAAGATATTGCAAAATTTGTGACAAAGACACCCATGACACAAATAGGTGTTGGCACAAGAACAAGCAACCTAAGAACAAAGGCCATAACAAACCACAAAACAAGAACAAGCAACCCAAGGTGAATGTTGTTGTTGAAGAATCTGACTCGAATTCTGAGTGGGCACACAAGGTGCTCATGACTACCACAACCTCCAAGCAGAAGGATCCTGTATGGTATGTCGATTCTAGCACCAGTAAGCACATGACTGGCGACAAATCATGGTTTGAAACATATGAGGCCAAGGAGGGCAAACCTGTCACTATTGTTGATGACAAAACCTACAAGGTTTAGGGAGAGGGTACAGTTTCAGTCACTCTTCCTGATGGCAAGTGTCATATTGAAAAAGTCCTCTATGTTCTAGGATTGGCGAACAATTTGTTGTCAGTCACACAAATTCTGGATAAAGATATGGTTGTGAACTTTCGTGTTGAGGATGGCAAGAAGTGTTGCTCTATTACCAAGAGGGGTAAGAACATTGCAACAACTTCCTATAAGCATGGCTTATTTGCCTTAGATGTTATCTCTACTCCTCATGTTGCCATGACAGTCTCTACAAAGGAGGCAACTTCCCTATGGCACAAGAGATATGGGCATCTTAGTTCTGGCTACTTACTTGAGCTAAGTAAGTATGAGATGGTAAAGGGTCTTCCTTCCCTTTCTTCCACACTTCCAGTGTGCTCTGACTGCTTGGCAGGAAAGCAACATAGAGTACCTTTTGAGAAGAGCTCTACAAGAGCAAAGAAACCTCTGGAGTTAATTCACACCGATCTGTGTGGTCCTTTCACACCAAATAGTTGTGGGGGGAAGAGGTATTTTCAGTTGTTTGTGGATGACTACTCACGAAATATGTGGGTGTTCTTTCTTAATCTGAAATCTGAAGCCTTTAGTTTCTTCCAACAATTCAAGAAATCTGTTGAGAAGGAGTCAGGGACTTCTATAAAGACCCTCCACTCAGATCGAGGGGGGGAGTTCACCTCTAAAGAATTTTTTGCATTTTTTACTGCACATGGAATCAAAAGATAGCTCACCACTGCTTATACTCCTCAAAAAATGGAGTTGCTGAAAGGAGGAACCGTTCCATCATGGAAATGGTTCATTGTATGCTCACAGGAGCCCATCTAGAGCAACAATTTTGGGTAGAAGCTATCACCACAATAGTATACCTATTGAATAGGGCACCCACAAAGGCCCTAAAAGGAATAACTCCACAGGAAGCATGGAGTGGTCAAAAACCCTCCATCTCTCATCTACGCATTTTTGGATGTAAAGCTTTTATGCACATACCAAAAGAGAAAAGGAAGAAGCTAGATGAGAAGACATTGAAATGTATTCTTCTTGGCTATGATGAGCACTCTAAGGGTTATCGTTTGATTGATCCTTTGACCAAGAAGATTCATGTCAGTAGAGATGTTGCTTTTGATGAGGCTTTCACATCACAAAGCACATCTGATGTATACCTAGATCTTGTGGAATCTAAAATTGAGAAGTCTCCTTCATCACCTTAGACTGGAGGTTCTTCTTCTTCTTCTTCTTCACCACAGAAGAAGAATCCAAAATGGTATACAAGTACTATCAGAGACTCAAAGTTATCCACACCACCAGATTTGACTTTGGATAGACCTCGTACTCACAGTATGGCTCGACAGGATAGAGCAACAACAGAGACTACTGAGGTTGATGATCTTTGTCAATATTTTGAGGAGCTTTCAGTAGATCCAGAGAGAGAAATAGAGGATATGGACGTGGATGATGACAGGGTGTTTATGTCTTCACTGAATGAACATGAACCTACTTTTGTACAAGATGCCCTTAGTGAGCCACAATGGAAGGCTGCTATGGATGTTGAGTATAAGTCTCTAAAAAAGAACAAAACTTGGGAGCTTGTCGATCTGCCACATGGAAAGAAGCCCATTGGCTGCAAATGGGTGTTCAAAGTCAAGTACAAGGTATATGGGACAATTGATAAGCATAAGGCCCACCTTGTTGCAAAGGGCTATGCGCAAAAGGAAGGCATTGACTATGAGGAAACTTTTGCACCTACTGCTCGGATGACCACCATTCGAGTTCTTTGTGCTATGGCAGCACAGTTTGGGTGGAAATTTCATCAGATGGATGTCAAGAGTGCTTTCCTGAATGGTGATCTCCAAGAGGAAGTCTACATGACACAACCTGAAGGATTTGAAGTGGAAGGCCAAGAGCAGAAAGTGTGCAAATTGGTCAAGTCCTTGTATGGTTTAAAACAAGCTCCTCGAGCTTGGTATATAAAAATGGATAATCACCTCCTGCAACATGGATTTAAGAGATGTCCATCAGATGCAAACCTCTATTTCAAGAAACAAGGTTCTGAAATAGTGTTGCTTGTACTCTATGTTGATGATCTGATCATTACAGGTAGTTCAGAAACTATGATCTCTACTATCAAAAGAGACTTGTGTAAATATTTTGAGATGATAGATCTCGGACTTCTCCATTATTGTCTTGGTCTAGAAGTGAGCCAGAAGGAGCACTACATCAAGGTGTCTCAAAAAAATATGCCAAGACATTGTTAGAAAAATATCGCATGACTGATTGCAAGCCAATGGCAACTCCGATGGAATCAAGACTTCAGTTATCATGATATGATGATTCACCTCAGGTAGATGGTACTCTCTATCGACAGCTGATTGGGAGTCTCATATATCTGACTAATACTAGGCCAGATATCATATTTGTTGTCAACTATCTTTCGAGGTTCATGCAGGAACCTAAGACTACTCATTGGAAAGCAACAAAATGTGTTCTTCACTATGTCCGTGGTACAATGGAATATGGCCTAGAATACAAGAAGAATGACAAATTCTTCTTGCAAGGATACATGGACTCTGACTATGTCGGGTCATATGATGATCGTAAGTCAACTTCAGGATATATATTTCATCTTGGATCCGGTCCTGTCTCTTGGCACAACAAGAAGCAACAGGTGGTTGCTATCTCATCTACAGAGGCAGAATATCGTGTCGCACGTGAAGCTATGTGCGAAGTGATATGGTTGCATCACATTTTGACAAGTATGGGTCATCCATCCAAATCTCCAATCCACTTGTTCTGCGACAACCAGGGTGTTTTGAACCTTGTTAAGAATCCAATGCATCATGAAAAAACCAAGCACATTGACACACAATGTCACTTCATTCGAGATGAAGTTCCAAGGCACCGAATTCAGCTTCAGTACATTCCCACCGATGCTCAAGTTGCAGATATTTTCACTAAGGCACTTGCACGTGTCAAATTTGAGATGTTTCGTAGCTCTCTATGTATTGCAAAATAATGTAATAAAGGGGGATGTTAGCGTAGATTAGCATATAGTGGTTATTCCATTATTATTGTTGCAACTCCTACCTAAAGTCAGCCAGTTAGCTCCAGTAGTTATGGGCTAATCTAGGCTTACATTGTATTATTTAAGCATTGCTTGATTAATTATAAGTGTTCGATTCTCTTACTCATAGAACCAAATTCACCAATCATTCTAAATTATTGTTGATTTTCTTAGATGTTTTCTAATGAATCCACAAGTTCATAAAAGACTTATTAAAATTGAATACAATATTTTAAGAGCCAATTCTTAAAAAAAATCCCTAACAAAGAAACAATGCCTATATTTTTAAGATATCTTTGTAGAAAATAAGGCATTATTACTATAGGAGTAAGGTTATAAAGTAATAATAAGTCAATCAGACTATACTCGATTACATGTTGTAAAGTGATCTATTGAAGATGATAATAATAAATTTGATGCCATCAATTACATGAACAAGATATGACATTATATCATAGAAAGGATGTAATAAAAATAGGTAGTCATATAAAGGATGGAAGCATGTGAGGTTATTACATCAAGATATAAGACCATGATTTATAAAGGATAAAACACCAAAATATTTATAATTTACCTCACTACTATGGAACCAAAATTGCTAAGTCACCTAGCTATCAAACAATTTGTGATAATGAGCAAATCATATCCTATCTTTAGCAAAAGATTTATTTATTAGCTAATTTCCACCTAGAAAACATGTGATTATAGTCTAATGCATTTTGGAGGAATGATAATGGGATGAAATTGAATGAGCAAGAACTTAGGTTTAAATCCCCCCATGATGTTGGGAATTTACACTATAATATGGTTTGGAGAAATAGAGGTACTACAATTTGTTTTTTCAACCTTATGTAATCAATTAAAATAAAATATATGATTATACTATAGTGAATATGAATATGTAGAAATGGAATACAACACACTACAATACAATTTTATTACTACTTATATAAACAAAATATACAATGGGAATACTTACAAAATTAAATGGATATAATATGTACACATCATGTATCTCGCACAACAACTATATGTAACGAATGATACTTTGATAAATAATTTATCAACAAGTACTCTTTGGCCAACTACATGCATTTTTCTCTTCCTTGTGTCTCTCACATAGATGCATACTTATAGGTAAAATGGGACCAATAGGCTGTTGGCAACTACCCAACTACCTTCGAACTACTCGTTTACATAAAACATTAAAAATATCCCACTAATTTACATTATTACAAACACTTTAAAATTTTTACATTATTATAAACACTTTCCATGATTGCATTATGACAAACACTTTGTCATGTACACACATAACACTATATAACAACTTATTACAAACACTTTGTGCACACACATTTGCACATATGCTTAAACTTCCATTTATTTAGACATGTCAATTTGTTTACCTATATCTATCCCCTCCTCTAGACTTATTGGTATCCTTGTCAATGCATGAATTGAATGTTAGGAATAAAAGTATTGAAAATTGGATGAGAATCTCTTGTCATGCTCCTTCCACTATTTCTTGTTCCATAGATCTTTTTCAATTGGCTTCATTGCAAATTATTCCCAAATAACTATTGTTATTTAAATGCTTACTCCACTTCTTGCAATTTATTGCATGATCAATTATTTCTTGTGTCAAGGATCAAGGGTGTGGGAGCACCCTTGCAAGGTCAAGAGGCAACACCCCAAAACCTCAATGAAAAACCATTAAAACCTTCATTATCTAAATTTAAATTTTATTTCTTGTTTAGATTTGGTGGCCTTTGTTCAACCCACTCAAACAAGTTCACCTTAGTTCTAGATGACCTCTCCCTAGCTTCAGATGACATCTTGTTGGCCTCAAATTACCCTACCTTGGCCTCTAATGGCCCTGGGGTAGATGACACACTCCTTGAACCATATGATCCTATGTTGTGGGTAGAAAACTTGATCTTGTGGTAATATAGCCTATGGAAAATAAACAACCTAAGGCACTTGTCGAAGTAATACACACAAACACTCCTTTCACTAGGCATTTACCTACTTGCTCTTAATGACCCTATATCCACTAAAAACCCTTATAATTTGTTAAGCTAAGATTTATCCTACCAAATTATCAATTCTTCCACTAAATATTTGATTTTCATTGCTAAAATATAAAACATTGTACTATTCTATTATTTCTCACAATTAGCACATTGATTTTCTCCTTTGACATAGTTTTTGCTAGCATTTATCCTTTTTCCAACAAAAACTATACTAATTTTAGTAGCTAGTGTTAGGGTTTTTTAATCTTCTCACCATGACTGCACAACTAGGATGAAAACAACTTTCACTAATCTCCTAATTTTTATGTACACTAAATGAGGATTTTTAGCAAAACCCTTATTTTTGTTGCTTTCTCAACATGCCTTAGCTCCAATTTTGTAGTGAAATTCTATTATGTTTGATTATAGTTGATTTTTCCTTGGAAAAAAACTTTGCTTCTTTCTCTAGAAACCATGGAACATGCCCGAGGTCATATCATAGCTAGTGCATTCTAGTTGGAAATTGGTCTTCTTCAATATGATCTTGTTTGCTCTTTTCCTCTTACAACTTCTTGGATCTCCTCTACTTGATGGCAATGAAAATGACTTGAAATGAGCTCTTTTTCTCTTTTTAGAAGTTGGGTGAGGTATAGTGACACTTGACCTCCATGCACGAAATTTGGCACCTCTTTCCCAGTGGAACTATTTTTTCAATGGCCATGACTCATCATTAGGTGATCAATTTCATTAGCTTCCTTTTGGTGAAATTTGTCAAACTTGTCAACTAGATGGCCCAACTTGATAATAAAGTAGTCTAGGTTGATGACATAGTTCCTTCTTTATCTAACCATGATAACCTAGGGGGCAAGACAATATTCTCCTTAGGCTAGGGCATTGATGACCCAATGGTCATTCATGGGGTATATGGCTTCCCTATATGGTTAAATAAGGGTGTAGAAAACCCCCCTAACTTGAAAGCCCAAGTGTCATTTAAGGGTCAGTTAGCCTCTATAAATAGTCAAGGAGTGGCCTATATAGCTCTCCCCTAACTATTGATGGACTATAGATCATTTATGGCCTTGAAGGCTCCTATAGATGGCCAAGGAGGGTCCTTGATGACCTCCCCCCTTGGTTGGGTCATCATTGATGACCTTCAAATGGTATGGATAATTATATATCTATATTGAGCATCTCAAGGGGTCTAAATAACCACTCTAATGGTCCAAGATCTCATTCATACACCTCAAATGGCTTGAATAGTCTAACGGTCTTACCAAATGATCTAATAAATTGGTTAATATTTACAAACAATGTGAGGCTCTTTGACAACTTATCATAATATTTCCATTTAAACATAGCCAATTTTCCCACTTTTTAACTTTCTTGTGTCCTTTGTCATTTGGGGCTTCAACTGAGCCTCAATACTCTTCTCCATTTACTTATTTGCCAATTATTTTGTCCTTCTAGTCCTTTTTCAAAGTTGCTTTTGAGTAAACTTTCAACTTGTTAATTGTTTGTGTTCTCAACATTGTTATCTAGTGACTCAACTTCATTATCTGGTGGATCAAATCTATTATCTGGCATATGGAAAACTTCATTATCTAGTAGCTCAACTCCATTATCTAGTGGATGGACAACTTTATTATTTGGTGGATGGTTCATTAGCAAACCCTCATCTCACAATCCTTGGAACTCTGTGATCATAGTAGGTATGCAATAACTAACCATGATTGTTACTCTAACTACCATGGTTGTTTGCATTCATCCTTCTTAACTTTGAGCTCAAGATAATAGTACTCTAATATTCTTTTGCATTACTTGAGTTGGTCGAGGCAATGTTATTACTCTTTATTGATAACCTTGCATTCTATCATTTGGAAAATCCCCTCAATACAATGGGGTTATTTAGCAGTTCCCTTCCTAGCATGTTGTCTCCATAATTGACATTAGACACTTCACACACATCTCTCCATATTGCTTTAGTGCCTATTGATTCTACCAAACCCTCACTTGCCAAACTCTTTATCAAACCTTGAAAAAATTCACGAAATTGCTACTCAAGAATTTTTTTTTAAACTCTTGCTCACCAAAATTTCATGACAAGTTGTTCTATTTCCTCTAATTTTTTGGTTTCACTTTGGTGAAACCCTCACTCATGTCCTTTGACACTTAATGCTTTGACTCTAGGTCATACCTCCCAAGTCCTAATAATTGGGGCTTGGTTCTAGATGACCAAATTCCATATGGTGAGATGACCCCAACAAATAGTTAGATGTTAAACAATCTCCCTCTTTATTTTTTGCATCACTTGCTTTATTTTCTACATCACTCATTTCACTATATGCACCCAATACTTGGTAGATTTCTCCTATGAAGGATTACACATATTTCTTCTTGATTTGGACTAATTTTCCTAGTAATCGCATCATCTACCATAGTCCCTTCATCTAACACCTACACAATTTCACCCAATTACATAGTTTTAACCACTTGCACAATCTCATATTTTTGTGCAACTTCCTCTTCACAACTTTAATTGTGCTCAATATTTACCTCCTCAATTGGAATTGAGTTCATAAATATAACCTCCTCTACTTCTCAATTAGGGTTATGACTTTTCTTTATCTCTACAAACCCTCTAAACATCATTGGTTCACATCAATCTATAGTACATTAACATTCATGTGTAAAGTACCCCCAAAAATGGCATCCCTACCATTGCACAATGGGTCTTACCTTAGTATCATACTCAATTCACCATCTAATTTTTTTGCTCATTTTCACGAATTGCACCACCAATGGCATCCCTTCATGGTACAGTCTCCCTCTATGTTGAATATACTTAAAGTAATGATTTCATGGTTGTATGTGTTCTCCACATCATACTCATACCTAATATTCATTACTCTTCTCTTCACTATCACTCTCTTCACTAAATTTTGCACCTTAACACTTAGATAATGAACTCAAATCATCCTCCAAAATATTTTTTTCTCAAAATCATCACCCTTATTATTAGAATTTTTTATTTGAGAAAGTACAAGGCTGGATAGTATGAGAGGAGCGAAGAATGGACCCTAGAGCTAACATGGGACCCATAAGGGAAATCAACCAATGGAAACCATACATAGATAAAATTCTATACTTACCACCATCAAACGATGCTCCCACAGGAGAGGATGGAGCATATTGCTTGGCCATGATTCGCTTGTTTGAGGGGTTGGGTCATGGTTGGCTTGCTTCCACTAGGGAATTTCACCCAAAAGTCTACTTCCTGATTTGCAAAGCTCTATGTGGGTGTTGTGCTTTATATACCACCATGAGGGTCATCATGGAATACATGTGGGATAATGGCTCAAGACTCTCACAACATTACTCAAGGTATTTTTTAGAATTGTATTTGAGAAAGTATGAGACTGGGCATTTTGAGATAAGAGAAGAATGGACCCTAGAGCTAACATGGGGCCCACAATGGAAATAAACCAATGGAAACCACACATGAGGAAAATTCCACTCACCACCATTGAGTGATGCTCCCATAGGAGAGGATGGAGCATATTGATTGGCCATGATTCGCTCATTTGAGGGGTTGGGTCATGGTTGGCTTGCTTCCACCAAGGCATTTCACCCAAAATCCTGCTTCCTGATTTGCAAAGCTCTATGTGGATGTCGTGCTTTATATACCATAATGAGGGTCATCATGGAATACATGTGGGATAATGTCTCAAGACTCTCACAACATTGCTCAAGGTATTTTTTAATATTTTTTATTTGAGAAAGTACGAGACTGGGTAGTATGATAGGAGCGGAGAATGAACCCTAGAGCTAACATGGGGTCCACAAGGGAAATCAACCAATAGAAATTACACATGGGAAATATTCCAAACTCACCACCATCAAGCAATTATCCCTTAGGAGAGGATGGAGCATATTGCTTGGCCATGATTTTCTTGTTTGAGGGTCTAGGTCATGGTTAACTTGCTTCCACTAGGGCATTTCACCCAAAATTTTGCTTCCTAATTTACAAATATCTATGAGAGTGTTGTGCTTTATATACCTTAATGAGGGCCATCATGGGATACATGTAGGATAATGGCTCAAGACTCTTATAGCATTGCTCAAGGTATTTTTTAGAAATTTTTTATTTGAGAAAGTACGAGACTGGATAGTACGAGAGAAGGGGAGAATAGACCCTAGAGCTAACATGGAGCCCACAAGGGAAATCAGCCAATGGAAACCACACATGAAGAAAATTCTAAACTCACCACCATCGAGTGATGCTCCCACAGGAGAGGATGGAGCATATTGCTTGGCCATGATTTGCTCATTTGAGGGGTTGGGTCATGGTTGGCTTGCTTCCACTAGGGCATTTCACCCAAAATCCTGCTTTCTAATTTGCAAAGCTCTATGTGGGTTTTGTGCTTTATATACCACCATGAGGGCCATCATGGGATACATGTGGTATAATGGCTCAAGACTCTCACAGTGTTGCTCAAGGTATTTTTTAGAATTTTTTATTTGAGAAAGTACAAGATTGGGTAGTATGAGAGGAGCGAATAATGGACCATAGAGCTAACATGGGGCCCACAAGGTAAATCAACCAATGGAAACCACATATAGAGAAAATTATACACTCACCACCATCGAGCGATGGTCCCATAGGAGAGGATGAATCATATTTATTGGCCATGATTTTCTCGTTTGAGAGGTTGGGTCATGGTTGGCTTGCTTCCACTAGGGCATTTCACCCAAAAGTCTGCTTCCTGATTTGTGAAGCTCTATGTGGGTGTTGTGCTTTATATACCACAATGAGGGCCATTGTGGGATACATATGGGATAATGGCTCAAGACTCTCGCAACATTGCTCTAGGTATTTTATAGAATTTTTTATTTGAGAAAGTATGATATTGGGTAGTAGGAGAGGAGCAGAGAATGGAACCTAGAGCTAACATGGGGCCCATAAGGGAAATCAACCAATGAAAACCACACATGGGGAAAATTCCACTCATCGCCATCGAGTGATGCTCCCATAGGAGAGGATGAATAATATTTCTTAGCCATGATTCACTCATTTGAGGGGTTGGGTCATAGTTGGCTTGCTTCCACTAGGGCATTTCACCCAAAAGCTTGCTTCCATTAGGGTATTTCACCAAAAAACTTACTTTCTAATTTTCAAATCTCTATGTGGGTGTTGTATTTTATATACCACCATGAGGGCTATCGTAGGATAATTTCTTAAGACTCTCATAGCATTGCTCAAGCTATTTTTTAAAAAAATTTATTCGAGAAAGTATGATACTAGGTAGTATGAGAGGATCAGAGAATGGACCCTAGATATAACATGGGTCCCACAAGGGAAATCAACCAATGGAAACCACACATAGGAAAAATCTCACACTCACCACCATCAAGTGATGCTCCCATAGGTGATGCTCACCACCATCGAGCTATTCTCCACATCATAATCATACTTAAGAGTCATTACTCTTCTCTTCACTATCACTCTATTCACTAACTTCTCCACCCCAAAACTTAGATAATGCACTCAATTCATCCTCCAAAATAATATTTTTCTAAAAATAATCACCCTCATTATTAGATCCACTCTCAAAATTAGAGTCACTTGTATCTTTGGGGTTTCTCTCATCCTCATTGACATGACCCCAACATTTTAATAATATCTTTGCATCACTTTCCAAGTTCAAGACCCACCCAAAGATCTCTTGATATGACATAGAACCACCCTAATATTCTTCTTGTACAAGTAAGTCCCTCCACATACCACCTTTCTTCAATGAGTTTGAAGGATCCTACTCCAAATAGGTAAACAACAAGATCAACCTCCAGTTGTAAGAATATAACTCTTTATTTTCCTTTTCCATTCTATAAATATAGCAATGACCTCATCATCATTGTGGAACAACCAAAATTCCTTCACAAGTACTCCACACAACTCTTCCTAAGTCTAGTGCATTCCCTTTTGTAAGCTCATGTACGAGTTCATTGCGATTCCACAAATTATTGTATGGAATAACCTCCTCCAATATCCTTCATTCTTATACCCATTGGCCTTCTGCATCATAAGGTAAACTTTCCAATGTCTAACTAGATCTTTTATTTCATCATCATGAAACATGAAATATTGGTGCATTATACCAAAATTGGTCTATCATGATTGGTTAGTTCAACATTAGTTGTGGTTTTTCAGGTCTCACCCTCTTCATGTGCATCATCTAATGTACCCTATCATAATTGCTCTTGTATCACACACCCATCTTATGTACCATGAAATATTCAAACCTACAATTGATCTAATATCGAACTTATCCTACTCATCGTCAAACACACCAACCTATATTTGTTCTAATGTCAAACTCTTGCCTCATGCACTTTTAGATACATCATATTTTCTTTGCTCTAATATCTAATTCACATCTCAATCACCATCAGACACACCAATTTGTAATTTCTCTAATACCAAAACAAATCTTGTGTATTATCTACTACACCACATTCTCCAACCACTCCCAACATTTCTTGCTAAACTAGGTTTTCTCCTATGTTCACCTTGTCAACTTAGTCATGCCAAACTTCATTGGTGAGAACTTCCATATTTGTGTGCATATCTTCACCTGCACAAACTCATTTGCCTAGATGCATGCTTTTTCCTGTGCAAACTTGTCTATCCATTTGTGTGTCTTTATAGGCCCCACAAATTTTTTTGCATACACACTTGCACAAACTTCTTCGTCAACATGCACGTCTGCATGAGCATCTTCACTTGGGAAAACTTCTATGTCAATGTATACTTTCATATTGGCATGCATATCTTCATTTACACAAACTTCTTCATTAGCGCACATATTTGCTTTATGCATGACACTCATATCACCTTCATGTGCAAACACTTGCTTGTATCCTTCATGCATGAACACTCATACATCTCCTCCATGCATGAACACTTACATGTCTCCTTCATGCATGTCTACTTGCACATCCACTTGTGTGTCTGGTTGTACATCCACTTTTTGGTTGTATGTTTACTTTGTACATTTGTCCTTTGTCAACATCAACAAGTCTATGTCTTTCTCTATTACAACCTCAATTCTTCCATCATATCAAGGGAAACTATGGCATTCATCAGTTACATTGTAATTATTTCATTGTTGTCATTGTGTACCTTCTCCATTATTACAAATCCATGTTACAAAATTAAACCCAACTTCAAATAAGAAACAATGCAGATTTGTGAAAATAGAATACAACACACTATAATACAATTTTTTTACCTCTTAGTATAAACAAAATACACAATGGAAATACTTACAAATACAAATGGATACACTACACATATCATGTATCTTACATAGAAACTATATGCAACATGTCATACTTCGACAAACAATCTACCAACAAGCACTCTTCAACCAAATTCAACATGCATGCTCCCCTTCCTTGCATCCCTCATACAAATGCATACTTATAATGGAAAAAAAATACTATTGGAAACTATGCAACTACCTCCAAACTACTCTTTAAATTAAACATTATAAATACCCCATTACTTTACATTATTACAAAAAAATTCCACATGCACATTTTACAAACACTTTGTATCCATGTATTATTACAAATACATTTTTATGTACATACAACACTACATCACAACTTATTATAAACACACACATTTGCACATATACATTCCTATGCTCAAACATGCATTCATACAAATATGTCAATTTTTGTGCTAGAGAACAAGGGGTTGTACTCAGGTCCCCCACTCTTGACATATCACAACTCTATCCTTTAGATCTTGAGAATTTACAAACAAACTCAATTCTCATCTCAATTGAGTTGCTATAGCTAGATACCTACATCATTTTACATAAAATGTTTGAATTTTTTATTTTTATTTTCTAGATCTTCTTCAATTTTTTGTGTGAATACAAATATTCCAAAATTCAACATCCTTCTTGACATTTTCTATAGCATCCTTTGCAATACCAAAAATACACCTTTAATGTCTAGGCATTGAATCTTAAAAGAGTAATAATTTCTAAACATCACACTATCGTAGTCCGCTTTACCAAATCTGGATTGTTGATTTTCTTCCTAAAACATAAGTGCAACCATAAAAATTGTAATAAATAGTTTAAATGAAAATGCATTAATGTTATTATTTAAATAAATATTACCAATGGAAAATATTAAAGTATGTATTAATTATTATTTTCCCTCCTTTAACGTATGTGTAAACCTAATTTCTTCAAACTCTATAGCAAGGTCTTGTATTTTGATAATTGTATCATGTATGTTCTATGGAGCCTTTGTTTTCTTCAAAATTATAATTATTACTATGAGTGAATCACCTTCTATCCATAGTTTATTCCATTTCATTTGGTTGCATATTTTTAACCCTTCCAAAGCCACCCTAGATTCAACTTCATTATTTACCTTAAATCCACTATTGAAAGTGTAATAAGATAAAATATCTCCTGTATTATTTCTAATTATTCCTCCTCCTGCAAGTCCTAGATTTCCTTTATATGCTTCATCAAAATTCAATTTGACCAACTCTTATTCTGGTGGTTTCTACTTTATATTTTTGCCTTTCTTTTGTTTCTCTTGTACCCAACATCATAATTCCATTTAATGACTTGATTCCATCTATCAAGGCTCTTTGCATCTAGATTAGGGATTGGGTGAATTGATAGGGTTGGTTTAGACTCCTCTATGGCTAAACAAATCTTCTTTTTGTTAGCTTTTGATGCTAGATACTTAATGAGAAATCGACCACAAGATATAAACAAAGAAAGCAATATCAAATGATGGTAATATTTTGAACATGTAAATCTCATGAATAACTTCTACAAATATTTAGATAACTACCATTAATAAGTGCTCACGAGAATAATAACTTCTACAAATATTTAGATAACTACCATTAATAAGTGCTCACGAGAATAATGAGAAATTCTCTAGTGTAGATCTCTAATAATATATACTATGAGAAATGCATTTTTTTTCTATATATTGCAATGCTTAGTCATAAATATATAATAGTATGTGACTCTTCACTTTCCTCCACTAAGGACACATGCATTCTACATAATGGATACTTGTGCACATGCATACCTAACTATAAGATACTTGTGCATTTATAACTCACACTCTAATATAAGAATGTACCCAAGGTGGTACATTAGCTAGTACCAAATAATTTAATATATTCTAACACCCCCATGTATTACATTATTTGGGATGAACTTATTTTGATCTGCAAAGATAATATCTAAATTTTTTAAACTTGTTCTGTCCTAGAGATTCTGTAAATATATATACCAGTTGTTATTTTTTAGGTATATACTTCAAACTGATATGATGATTTTGGAAATTATCTCTAACGAAATGACATTGTGCTTCAATATGCTTCGTTTATTCATGTACAATTGGATTTTTAATCAGATTGAGTACTCCTTGATTATCACAATGTATTAGAGTTGGAGCTCGTTTGATTCCCATGTCAGATAATATATATTGTAACCACAAAGCTTCGCAAGTTGCATCTCTTACCACAAGGTATTCTACTTCAATAGATGATTGTGCAACTATATGTTGTTTCTTACTATGCCAAGATATTGGTCCCAAAATAAAAATGTATTTTGAAGTATATTTTCTATCATCAATAGAACCTGCATAATTAGAATCTAAATAATCTTGTAGGCAAAATTCTTTAACATTCTTCATATAATTTAGTCCATAATATATAGTATTCTTATCATATTGTAGTATTTTTTGTAGTTTTTCAATGACTCTCTCTTAGCTCTTGCATGAATCTTGAAAGATAATTTACAGGAAAAAATAGATCATATTAAGTATTTGTTAAGTATAGAAGACTTCCAAGTAATTGGCGGTATCTTGTAGCTGAAACTAAGGGTGTTCCATCATTTTTGGATAATTGAATTCCTTGTTCCATGGGTGTATCTTTAGGCTTACAATTATTCATTTTATATTTCTCAAGTAAAGCTTTTGCATATTTTGACTGTGTAATGGTAGTATTATCTTCTTTTTAGTGAATTTCTAGACCAAGACAATAATTCATCAGTCCTAAACTTGTCATTTCAAAAGCCTTCTCAAGATCCTTTTTTATCTCACTTATTAATTTTCCAGAGCTTCCAATAATCACTATATCATCAACATATACTATAATAATTGGTATATCATTTCCAATTTTCTTTGTCTATAGGCTTGGATTAGATGCACTTCATTTGAAATTATGCTATAACAAATGATTATTAATTTTTATGTTCCATGCTCTGGGAGCTTGCTTTAGTGTCATGACCCTCCCTTGTAAAACCTATGCATATGATGATTTAAATTCATTTTGGGTTTAAAATGAATTTATATTATTTATTTATTTTATTTGAGATAGATTTAAAGGATTTAATTTAAATATAATTCATTTTGGGTTTAAAATGAATTTATATTCATTTATTTATTTTATTTGAGATAGATTTAAAGGATTTAATTTGTAGATTATATATAATTCATGTTGGGTTTAACATGAATTTATATATATTTATTTAAAATTAGCTTATTCAAGGGAAATGATGCATGTTTGGTCATGTGTGTGTTAGATTAGTTGGGTTGCTATTATTACCCATTAGAATGGTTTATATTTAAATTATGGCGATGATATTGGGACAAGTGTCGAAGAACTTACAAACATGCACTGGTAAGATAATGATAATCGTGCACAATAAATAAGGAATGTGGATAAGTGGTTAAGAGGTCGCATGACCCCAAAGGATGTTGAAAGGAAGGGATAATGGATGGATTTGGTACTAATTGGAAAAACAAAAAGAAATAGAGGTTCTACGGGCTGGAATGCTGGGATAGGAGGATTGATCTGCTTTCTTCAAGAGATGAGTCGACTACTTGAGATGAATTGCACTTCCAGGTAAATCTGGAACTTGTTATAGCTAAGTGATATGATAGAATAACTAATGGAAATGTTTGGAAAACTTGTTAGTTGGTTTTACTGCAAACAAGTTCTCCTTGAAATTTAAAAAAAAAATGTATATATATATAATATCCTTTGTAACGAGCTTGGTTGTTTTAAGCTTTGGGTTCTTGACTGGGACTGCTTGAAGAAAATTACATGCAAATGGAACTGGTAGAATGATACCGCAAGTGTAAAACGGAGTCTAATTGGCTAAGTTTCTATTTGAATGATAGTTGGTTGCTTAAGTTTCAAATATATATCTTCCATATAGTGTTGCATGGTTAGTTGCTTAAGTATTAAATTCATTTTAGATTTAAAATGAATTTCTATTTATTTTTTTAGTTTGAGGTAGATTTAAAGGTGTTAATCTAATTCATTTAATCTATATTTGAGGCAGATTTAAAGGATTTAATCTGTAGATTAAATGTAATTCATTTTGAGTTTAATTTATTTAAACTCAAAATGAATTACATTTAATCTACAGATTAAATCCTTTAAATCTACTTCAATTTAAGTAAATAAATAAATATAAATTCATTTTAAAACCAAAATGAATTATATTTAATCTGCCTCATTTTAAGTAAATAAATAAATATAAATTCATTTTAAACCCAAAATAAATTTTATTTAATCTACAAATGCAATGCAATGCTATATGCAAGATATATATTTAATACTTAAGCAACGAGTTTTCCAAGAATTTCCATTAATTTTTTTATCACATCACTTAGCTATAACAAGTTCCAATTTAACATGGAAGTGGAATTCATCTCAAGTAGTCGACACGTCTCCTGAAGAAAGCAGATCAATCCTCCTATCCTAACATTCCAGCTCATAGAACAACCTCTACTTCTTTTTGTTTTTCCAATAAGTACCAAGTTTGTCTGTTATCCCCTTCTTTCTGCATCCTTTAGGGTCATGCGACCTCTTAACCACTTATCCACGTTCCTTATTTATTATGCATAATGGTCATTATCTTACCGATGTAGGTTTATAAGTTCTCCGACACTTGTTCCGATATCATCACCATAATTTTTATATAAACCATTCTAAATTGCTAGCACCAAAGCACATTTCCTTGGGTAATAATAGCAACCCAACTAATATAATACACACATGACCAAACATGCATCATTTCCCTTGAATAAGATTATTCTAAATAAATAAATATAAATTCATTTTAAATCCAAAAAGAATTATATATAATCTACAGATTAAATCTATCTCAAATAAAATAAATAAATAAATACAAATTCATCGTAAACCCAAAATGAATTACATTTAATCTCTAGATTAAATCTTTTAAATCTGACTCAAATAAAACAAATAAATAAATATAAATTCATTTTAAACCTGTTGGCATCCCTGCCACATTGTTTCTTTTGTGAAAATTTTAGTTATGTAATGATCTCTTCTTCCCTCAAAAACTCATCTTTTTCAGAATGTGTTCTTTTTTCCATGTTCTGCTGTCACGATTTGTTGGTGTGCTCAAGGAAGAAAGCAGTCCTTTCCTTTCACTCATCATGCAGGGTCTTTATTTTTAAGTCATGGGCGAGAGTATTTTTACGTCATGCTTCAGCGTAGCTTGATTTTGAAGGAGTGGAGTGCAAGCCCATTTTGAGCTACAGGTCGGCCGAAGCCAAGTGGGGCCCAAGTGTTTTCACCCCAACTCCTCAGCGCAAGCCCATTTCGGGCCTTGTATGGGTGAAAGCACCTTTGACTTTTCCTAAGGCCAGCGCCACTTAGTTTCACTCAAAATGCCAAGTGGGGCCCAAACCTTTTTGCCCCCACTTGAGAGCGCAACTCAGTTTTAGGCCTTATATGGGCGAAAGCGTCTTTGAATTTTCCTAAGGCCAGCGCCACTTAGTTTCACTCAAAATGCCAAGTGAGGCCCAAACCTTTTCGCCCCCACTTGAGAGCGCAAATCAGTTTCAGGTCTTATATGGGCGAAAGAACCTTTGACTTTTCCTAATGCCAGCACCACTTAGTTTCACCCAAAATGCCAAGTGGAGCCCAAACCTTTTCGCCCCCACTTCAGAGCGCAACTCAATTTTAGGGCTTGTATGGGCGAAAGCGCCTTTGTTTTTTTCTTAAATTCAACGCAATTTTATCTCAAATAAAAAATGAAAGTAGGGTCTGATCACTTTCATCCCAAAATGGAGCGCAATCCCATTTCAGGTTAAGAGATGACTGAAATACAAAGTAGAGCCCAGTTCCTTTTTGCCCCAATTTGAGCGTGCTAGACCATTTTGGACCTTGTATGAGCGAAACACCTTTGGCGTTTCCCAAGGCTATGTGTTGGGTCCCACCTCTTGAGCAAAGCGACTTCCAAGTGGTGTTTCATGACGTGTCTGGTGATCCAGCAGTGAGTAAAGAGCAGAGTGAAGATCTTTTTTGGGTCAACGCTCAAACACAAACAAAGGCAAGTTGGGGCCCACACCAACAAATTCTTGTTTCGCTCAGAGGAGACATTGAAACTCCCTTTTGCGCCTCTTTTCAAAGAAACTCCATCTCTCCCCTACTTCAATGGTGGTCACCCAAAATAGCTCTCAGCATTGCACTTTCACTCAATTAATTGTGGTTGGTCAAAGAAGAACCTAAATCCAATCCCTCGGATCCCATAATTCGATTTTCACCATTGAGGTGGTTTCAGCAAGTAAGAAGATGGCACTACAAGCAAATCACGTCATTGCACTGAAGCCAAGCAACTACTTCTCAAGGAGTCATCAAATTTGAGCCATGCTTCATTTCTATCTTATGAGAGCTGAAATCAAACGTTTGTTGCCATCATGATATTTTTTGGTTGGGCATTTATGATTTAGAGGCGGAATCCTCTATAAAAACTAGCAATGTTAATGTAAAATGATGGACGTTTTTCTAGAAAATTGTTGTGCTTAAGCTTTGCTATGAATACAAAGGATCCTTGGCTCTAAATATGAATCTCTTTCATGTGTATGCCTTCTATTCTTTATTTCTATTAAATTTACTTCTTTGTCTCATAGTTATAATTATATGTATGGATTTAGCTTCTGATAAAGAGTAAACATTGGAATAATTCTGGAGGTTGCATATTGTGAAAGTATCTAGTTTTAATTTTTGTTACATCCTTTGTACTAATGGCTATTGGTTTAAGTATAATTGAGTGATCGTGTTGTTTGTTCATCACCCTCTGTTACTCTGGCTCACAGCCATATTTCCCATCCCTTTCAATAATTTATCATTCCTTTTTTATTTCCTTAATCTCAAATCCCCGAGTTTAAAGTAGCAAGGGAACCAACCCTCTGGAGATTGGCATGGAAGGCATTTCTTCCTTTCAGCCTTTCAATGTTGGTCGGGTCTAGACCGCATGGATGAAACATTCCATACCTAAGGCATATTCTTGACCAACAAAAGCCAAAATGAATTATATTTAATCTTCAGATTAAATCCTTTAAATTTGTCTTAAATAAAATAAATAAATATAAATTCATTTTAAACCCAAAATAAATTATATTTAATCTTCATACTAGATCCTTTAAATCTATCTCAAATAAAAATAAATAAATAAATAAATATAAATTCATTTTAAATTCAAAATGAATTATATTTAATCTTCAGATTAAATCTTTTAAATTTGTCTCAAATAAAATAAATAAATAAATATAAATTCATTTTAAACCCAAAATGAATTATATTTAATCTTCAGATTAAATCCTTTAAATTTATCTCAAATAAAATAAATAAATATAAATTCATTTTAAACCCAAAATGAATTTAAATCATCATATGCATAGGTTTGCCAAGGGAGGGTCATGACATACTACCCCCCTTAGGCTAAACACAATCCTGTGTGTTTCCCTACATTACAAGTATATAAAATCATGAACATTGGTTTTCCTTGCCCCCACTTTCCATAGTGGCACCTCGTTCAAATAGTGGTCTTGATGGTTCTTGCTTTGCCCTATTACCTGCATCATAGAGACAGTTTCACACACATAGAATTATCATCATATTTTCTTGATAATGTCAGTGATTCACTCACTCCACATGAGGTGTCGTAACAAAAAATATTATCACTCACTAACATTAGCCACACTTACTCCATGTCAGGAGTCATTCCAAATATTGTTCAACCATATCCTTGTAGAAGGCATTTTTTCATGTTTTTAAGTTTTAGAATCCACTCCTAAGTTGGTTTTAAGTACTTCCAAATTGTTATCAATCTCATAATTTGGTACATGTTTTAATAGTTTAGAGAGAATATCCCATTCTCCTTCCAATAATAGATTTGTCATCTATTCTTTCCACTAAGATTTGCTTCATCCTATGAATAGAATTTCACTTCTATTATCTTCTCATTATGCATGGATCAACATTTCTACTTCTAATATTTCTCAATAAATGATCAAAACCTAACTAGGAGCAAAATTTCATCACTATTCTCTTGAACTTTAAATTTTATTTCCTATTATATACCTCAAGAACGAATTCTACTAGAAAACTAGGAGAATCGTATAAGGATCGAGAACTCTATCTTGGACGATTAAATTTGGTCAAAATTGTATCAAACCCATGTAGGGTAACCCTACTATTTGAGTTACCAATGAATAATTACTCAAGGTCAAGATTCATTTCCAATTCTATACAACCATGCTTTGACTTAAATTACTAATTTGAATATTATGGTATTCTTCATATATTTGATTAGTTCCACCAATGTTCGAGTCTTACCTTTAGATCTTCTTACAATAGGATATTCCTTTTATCCTTATTCACTACTTTCATTGTAGGAAACTTGATCAATAATCATCCCAATCATTGCTCCTTTTGGTTCATTTTTTCCCTCTATCGTTCAACGTGTTCTTGTAGTAATTTATACAAAAATCATGGGATTTTCTACCACTTTGTAGGATTTCCCAAAAAAAATCATTTGCATATGACCCCATTATTGGTTTTTTGGAGGCAAATGGTCAATGTTAATTTTTTTAAAATTGAGTTTAGATCCCTTGTCTCCCTAATCAAGTCAGCAAGGCTCTCAGATCTTTTTTTCCATTCACCTTTGACCTGCTTAGCTAATCCTTGATTTTGTGATGATTTCCTACTTCACTTTCTTACCATTGGATGCCATTTTTCCTTGAAACATACTCAGAGGTATTGGATAAAAAAAGTAACAGGTCAAATTTAACTATTCTATGAGAGAATGAAATTTCTTTCTTTTGCAAAGTTGTGGTTCACAAAGATATACCAGATAAGATCATAGAGGTTCCACCACATTTCAAGTTTTTGATGCTTCAAAAATCCTCGAGTGGACAGGAGTGATCAATCTCTCATAGTTTTCTAGAATTAACCTTACCTCAGTTAATCGAGACAATGGAACACTAACCCTATCTTAGTCAATCGAGATAATGGGACACTCATTTCCTTGCTAAGCTTAGTCCTTCGAGCTAGTATTTGGGCGTAAGAACCTCTCTTATCCATGATGATCTAACTTACATTATCCATCTCATCTCAATGTTGAATTGACCTAAGCTATTTGTCTCATCTTCCTAGTAATTTAGCCTAGGCCATCTATCTCAACTTATTTGTGTTTTTCAATGGTAGTTATACCTTCCTAGGAGTTAACTTACATTATTAAGGGTCATTGCCACCTTGTATCCCCCCTAAGGTGAATTTTTGGTTGTGACCCTTTATTACCTCCTAGTGACAATATACGTCATGCTTGCCTCGTTGTAAGGTACCATTCCCTATCCTACCTAGGTTTGAATCTAATTACTCATAGTTAGTCCCTTTGCCCTTTTGAACTCACTGATTTCATTATCATTCATTTGGTAATAGTTATAGTCATTCTTGTTTTGTGCAAGATCCTATTCCTAGGCTCGCTCACTCATCAATATTCTCTTGACGATGACGAACAAACTTGCTCCTTGCAAGGCGTCATCTCAATGTAAGCCATCTCTCCTAGGATCAATTCTAAAGCACCTTTGAGCTTACGCAAGGAAGTCTGCATCCCTACGAACTATGCTCTGATACCAAATGTAACATCCCAAAATTTTAAACCAACTCAATAAAAAATGATATTTTTTATATTTTTTTATTTTAGGGAGAACTTATCTGTAGTAAAATGAACCAACGAGTTTTTTAAGCATTTCCATTAATTATTTTATCACATCACTTAGCTATAACAAGTTCCAAATTTACCTGGAAGTGCAATTTGTCTCAAGTAGTTAGCTCGTCTCTTGAAGAAAGTAGATCAATCCTCCTATCCCAGCATTCTAGCCTGTAGAACAACTACTTTTTATTTTTCCAATTAGTACCAAATCCGTCCATTATCCTTTCCTTTCCACATCCTTCGGGGTCATGCAACCTCTTAACCACTTATCCACATTCCTTATTTATTGTGCACAATGATCATTATCTTACCAGCATAGGTTTATAAGTTCTCTGTTACTTGTCCTGATATCATCGCCACAATTTAAATATAAATCATTCTAAATTGCTAGCACCATAGCACGTTTCCTTGGGTAATAATAGCAACCCAACTAATATAACACACACATGAACAAGCATGCATCATTTCCCTTGAATAAGCTAATTCTAAATAAATAAATATAAATTTATTTTAAACCCAAAATGAATTATATATATTCTACAAATTAAATCCTTTAAATCTATCGCAAATAAAACAAATAAATAAATTGATTCTCTTGCCAAGAGGAGAGATGAGGGGGGATGGGGAGGGTCCTGCTGCCTCTCCCTGCTCCCCCTCCCCTGGTTCTTGCCTAGTCCCTGGCTCATCCCGGATCATCCCGCTCTAAGAATGCTTTGTAGCAGATGATCTCCTTGGGGGGAGATCCTTCTCCACTTTTTGCTCCTTTCCCAGCAGTTTCAGGGTTTCCCTGCCTGAGCCCGTGGTCTGGTGCATCCCAGGGGTCTCCTAGGGTTTCCTGCATGTTTTCGGGATCCCTTCCCCGATCTCCCTCAAGCTTTCCCCTAGGGTTTTTTGCAAGTTTTTTGCATGGATCCGGTTCCTAGGGCTTCCTCGATCGGTGGTGGTGGCAGGTTGGGATTTTGACTGCTTCCTGGTGCATCCTGTGAGGTCCTCTCTGCTTCGGGGTTGGTCTAGGGGGGCTAGTTTCCTCTTCTACCAGTGACTCCTCTTTGGGATGCCTGTGGTTGCTGTCGATCTCATCCCGTTGCGTAGGGCCCTTTTTTATTTCCTGTTCAAAGGCTTCTTCTTGTTGGATATGCGATTTTGTGGACACCCAAGGCATTGGTTGGCCTTCAAGGTGGGTCTCTTCCTCTGCCTGGGTTGTTCCTAGTCCCAGTTCCAGTTCCATAAAGCTTTCTATGAGCAAGGATGGGGGATCTTGGTCCTTTATTCTAGGATTTCTAGGGTTTCTATTGCATGTTTGGATCTTGGGGGGGATCCATAATCATTGCATTCAAAACCTGGTTCCCCCAGGTTAGGCTTTCGAGGATCCCATATTTGTGTCTGTTGCAGCTCCCAACCTAGGATCCTTAGGTTGTTCATTTCAGTTCCTATTTAGGGGCTTCTGGTCCCAGTTCCTTGGATTTGTTCGTGATCAAGGATGGTAGTTCCTGGGCCTTTCTGTTGGAGTGGTGGGGGCTTTCTTCTGTATTCTCTGGTCTTGGGGGAGATCAATGTGTTTGCAGTTATGGTCCCTCCTTCCTCCTTTAGTTTTGGCTTCTGGTATCCTATCTTTGCACTTGTTGTTTTCCCTAGATCCTTTCGGCTTCCTCATTTTTCTCCTTGTTGTGCACAAGGATATCTTGGCCTGTAGATATCCCCAGTAGTGTTATTCCACTTTTCAGGCTCATGCGGAGGCTTCCCATTTTTTTCTTTGAGGACCCTGATGCCATTTCCCAGGTTGTCCCACTGCTGATCCTTGGCTTGTATCTCGATGCTACTTGCTAATTTGCTTGCACAACTGCTTGCTGCTCCGCTACACCCTAGGTTGCATCTAGAGTCGTCCCTGGGTGAGGATCCTCTCCAGTTTTCTAAAAATTCTCTGCTTCTAGTTTTCGGGAAGGATTTCTAGTTGCAGGCTATTCTTGGCCTTCCCGCTTTCCCTTCGTAGGTCTGGGCAAGTGCGTTGGATCCACCCCTGGGAGGATCCCAAACTGTTGTATCCACCCTCGGGTGGATCCCAGACTGTTGTATCGACCCTTGGGAGGATCCCAGACTGCCAACAATGGGAGGATGATATTTTTGTGAAGTGGGTCTCACTAGTTGGTACTAGAATCTAGTTTTTCTACTAGATCAAGGGTTGTTTCTGGTCCTTTTCCTTTCAGTTTGTGTTTATTTTCATGTACTAAGGAATTGCTTTAAATCTTGGTGCTTCGGCCCTTTTTGTTATAAGGTTTTGGGATCCTCTTAAAAAACCCAATTTGTATATAAAATTCTAGTTACTTATCAAAATATATATATATATATATATATATATATATATATATATATATATATATATATATATATATATATATATATATATATAATTTCATTTTAAACCCAAAATGAATTACATTTAATCTATAGATTAAATCCTTTAAATTTGTCTCAAATAAAATAAATAAATATAAATTCATTTTAAACCCAAAATGAATTATATTTAATCTTCAAATTAAATCTTTTAAATTTGTCTTAAATAAAATAAATAAATAAATATAAATTCATTTTAAACCCAAAATGAATTATATTTAATCTTCAGATTAAATCCTTTAAATTTGTCTTAAATAAAATAAATAAATATAAATTCATTTTAAACCCAAAATAAATTATATTTAATCTTTAGATTAAATATTTATTTATTTTATTTGAGGCAGATTTAAATGATTTAATGTGTAGATTAAATGTAATTCATTTTGGGTTTAAAATGAATTTATATTTATTTAGTTAGTTTGAGGTAGATTTAAAGGAGTTAATCCTTAGATTAAATGTAATTCATTGTGGGTTTAAAATGAATTTATATTTATTTTTTTACTTAAATTGTGGCAGATTTAAAGGATTTAATATGTAGAATAAATATAATTCATGTTGGGTTTAAAATGAATTTTTATTTATTTATTTATTTATTTATTTATTTAATTTGAGGTAGATTTAAAGGATTTAATTTGTAGATTAAATATAATTCATTTTGGTTTAAAATGAGGTTAGCTTTATTTATCTATTTTAAACTTGAGGTAGATTAAAAGATTTAATCGGTAGATTAAGTGTAATTCATTTTGGTTAAAAATGAATTAATCTTTAGATTAAATGCATTTCATTTTAGTTTAAAATGAAATTGATTTTATTAAGTGTTTAGTCTAAGGGAGACTAGAAAGGAATTAATCTCCAGACTAAATGAAATTCAATTTAAGATCTAAATGAATAGATATTTACTATGTTTGATCTATTTCTAATTGATAGGAATTGGATAGCTTTTGTGGAAAGGTAGAATACATTCATAGATCACTTTGGAAAAATTGATAAGTTTATAGAATGTCTTATGGAATCTATTTGCCTTATTGAATTGAAGGACTAATATTTTTTGTGTTGATACGGGTGGTAGGAAAGTTTATGTGGAATAGATTGAGTGAATAATCTGTCTACTAATAGGGTAGATTAAAAGATTAATTTATGTTTAGGGAGGATAAGATCAAATGACTTATCTAAGATTTGAAAAGGATATATCTTATGAGTTGTTATGATTGGAAAAAGGAATAGATTAAGTGATTTGTCTATGTTCGAATGAAGGATAAATTAGATCTTTGTTTGATAAAGGTTAGGGTAAAGGACTCACTTGGATTTGAATGAATAAACATTAGTGGTTTGCTTTCCACTTGATTGGATGTTTAAAATATGTTAATGGTTAAGTTAGTGCTTGGAAGAATTCATTAGTAGGAGAATGTATCTTTTGGAACTAGAAATGCATTAGCGGATAATATAGTACATTGTGATTAATTATTGTTGGTAGTATAAATTATGCTAAGAGGTATTGTGAATGATTAGTACTTGCTTAAGAGGGAGAAGGTTCTCTCCTTTATAATATGCTTACATAGGAAATTCATTGGGAGGACTATGGGGTCCTCTCTAATGAGTTATCTTGTGCATTATTATATCAAAGTGCAACTACTTTAGATTTAAAGAGAAGGTGTTTTCTTGAGCTAGGATCGAGGGAAAAAGACATTCTTCAAAGGATGAACGCGAAGTTCATCCAAGAGATTTATGAGGTTTTCTCAAGACTACATGACATGGATTAATGGACCTCTTCGTGTATTTATGAACATAGGAAACAGGGGTTCCTATGCTCGTATGATGATGGATGTATCATAATGGATTATGGATTCTCTTTATACAATTGTACTTGAGGCAATTAAAGATAATAAAAAGAAAATGATACTTTTGGAGATTGGGTTTATTCCCCATGAGGGTTCTCGATATATCTTGTGTCTCATGTGTGATGATTATTGCTCATTCATGTCTTTATATCATGGTTTCTAGACTATGGATGTATTGCTCTATTTTATGAAATATGAAAATAGTTATAAGTTCATAATGTAAAGCATGTGAATGGTTTATATATGTTAATCCTTGTGCAATGGCTTATGCTCATGGGTATTGACTAGCAAAAATAGTTGAGTGATTGATATGGCCTATCCATAGCACGCTTAACCTATGTAAATGGGCTTATGTATAGTGAGGATAAGTGTTTTTCTAATGAATGTAAAAAAAAAAATCTCTCGAGTTGGTTTGAAATTTTGGGATGTTACCTTTTAGACCATATAAGGATTTGTTTAATTTGTAAACCTTATGTTCTTGACCTTTAACAACAAATCCTTCTGGTTGTGACATGTAGACTTCTTCTTCTAAGTCACTATTAAGAAAAACACTTTTTACATCCATTTTATGAAGTTTTCAACCTTGATGAGCTGCTAAAGCACATACTATTCTAAAAGTAGTCATTTTGGCTATTAGTACAAATGTTTCTTCATAGTCAATTCCCTTTGTCTGAGTATATCCTTTGGCTACTAATTGAGCTTTGTACTTGTCAAGTGTCCCATCTCCTTTATATTTAATCTTGTAAATCTATTTGCAACCCACAACGTTCTTTCCTAAAGGTAATTCTACTAGGTTCCATGTTTTATTCTTTTGTAGTGGTGAGTATTCAAACTCCATAACTATCTTCCAATGTGAATGATTTAGAGCTTGAAGTGTTGATGTTGGCTCTACTGTAGTGCTTAATAATCCTCTATTTATTTTACTTTGACTACGAGTTTGAGGTCTTGTAGTAGTAAGATCTAGCATTTATTCCAAGTTTGATTCCCTGAGTGTGTTTCTAAGCCATATTGGTTCCTTCCTTTGAGAAACTATGGAAGTGTTTGTACTTTCACTTTCTTCATATTTGGATTTTGACTCTATCTCTTCGTTTAGCAAGTCTTCTTCTGAGAAATTTAGAACTTCGGTATCATTACTTTGTTTTTCAATTTTACTCTTGTTTTCTTCATCAAAAACTACATCTCTACTTATATATACCTTCTTTGTACTTGGATCTATTATTCTATACCCTGCATATTCATCATCATAGCCAACAAATATACCAACCATAGTTTTCTCATCTAATTTTGTCCTTTTCTATTTTGGAATATGCATATAAGCTTTGCATCCAAAGATTCTTAACTTTTCAATATTTGGTTTTTGTCCTGACCATGCTTCTTCTGGTGTAACATGATTGAGTATTCTTGTAGGTAATTTATTTTGTAAATATATTGTTGTTTTAACTGTTTCTTCCCAATACTTATGATCAAGATGACTATCATACATCTTACCATTTCCATTATAGATCTATTTCTTCGTGTTGCAATTCTATTTTGTTGTGGTGAATATGTTGTAGTGAGTTGTCTTTTAATTCCATTTTCTTCTAGAAATAGATCAAATTATTTTGATACAAGTTCACCTCCTCTATCTAAACGAAGAATTTTGATAGTCTTTCCTGATTCCTTTTCTACTTGAATTTTTTTTTTAAACGACTAACTGATTTGTATTTCATGAAGTATACCCACATTTTCCTAGTATGATCATCAACAAACAGATGATAATACTTATGTCCACCAATACTACTAACATTCATTGTACCACATAAATCTATATATATATATATATATATTAACTCTAATGGTTGATGAGACCTATGCTGACAAAGTTCAAAAGGAATTCTATGTTGTTTTCTTGCTAGACATTATGGACAAACAATGGATTCCCAAGATAGGTTTGGTATCCCTTCAACCATTTTATATTTGACCATTTCATTTATAGATGATGCACTGGTATGTCCCAAACATTTATGCCATAAATATGATGTCTTAGCTGAGAAAGCCAAATGTGTAGTAGTATCCAAAACAAATAGACTACCTTTATTGGAGCCTGAAGCTATCATTTTCCCTTGTTTGATGATATGACATTGTTTTCTTCCATTGATAACTTTGAATTCTATTGTCATGTCTTGATCCATGAGTTGAGAAACTAAAAGAAGGTTGGTAGTCAATCCAAGAACATATAACACATTGTTAATTATTCCTTTTCCATTTATTAGATTGATTAGAATATTTCCTATCCATCTTACTTCATAGGTTTCACTATCTGCTATAGAAACTGGTTTCTCATTTTTTTCTTGTAGTGAATCAAACCATTGTTTATTTTTAGTCATGTGTTTTCTTGCTCCTGAATCTATGTACCAATAATCCATAATAAATTTTCTAGTCTATATGAAATGGACTATCTTTCTAAATTTCAAAAAAAAAATTGATGTTGAAGTCCTTATGGCTCCCTAGTATTTTGAATGTAAAATAGCTTTGATAAAATACTTAGCTTTCTAAATTTTCCTTTGAGTTGAATCCCTTTTGTCTCCCTAATGTTCAACTTCAAGATAAGCACTTTATTTCTCCCTATTTATGAATAGAAAACTAAAGATAATTTTGAAGCAATTTCAATTGATAAAATTTTCTATCTTCAAGAATTTTAAGTTGGATTCCTTATGTCCCTTCAATTTGAATAAGAGACTAATTGCAATGTAGTTTTCCAGGTTTCTAACAACTCTATGTTGTGCTTCCTATGTCTTTCAATTTTCAATAATTTAGTTTCTAAATTTCAACAATTTGTGTTGGTGATGAATTCCTTATATCTCCCTATTAGAAATTTAGAAAAACAATATATTTGCAAATTCAATATTTCAATTTTGATGTAGAAAATATTATTCCTCCAAGTTAAATTATTTGCAAATATTTCTATGCTTGAGTTTCAAATAAAGTAATTTCAAAAGGCTTTCAAATTAAATCCTCCTTATTTCAATAGTCATTCAATAAATCATCTAAGGTTGTAATTTATCAATTCACTTCCTTATATCTCCATTCAATTAATTAATCTTACGCATAATAGATTAACTAAGCTTAACCTTAGTATTGATATACCTTATACTTCCTTGGCCTTTATGAAATGTAAATTGATTTAAATAGTTTGTACCTTTATGTAAATTGAGCGCTACATATTCAGTCTGCTTCTCTTGTGACTGCAACTTGCACACTATTTTAGGCATAATCTTCTTTCATTCTTCAATGCTAGACGATGTCTTTTCACTGTATTTAATGCTCTTCTTGTATGGTGCTCTCTTCTAGACTTTAACTATCCTCTTAATGCTTGTTCTACGTTCTTTGATTGTTGAATGTGCTTAATATGTGTGCTAAAGATCGTTTAGGCTCCTCCAACCTGCCAATATTCCTCTTCTCATGTGCCACATGGCACTCAACATCTTCTTTAGACATTTTCTTCTTGTTGTGTTACTTCTACTTAGTTTGGTGATGTTATGACAATATGGTCATTACCTTTGATAAGTGTCTTCCTTCCTCAAAGAGTGCTCATAGCTGGTTTGAAGCATTTTCTTTCCCTCAAAGGTTGTTGGTGCTCATATTCCTCTGTGCCAAATGGAATCCAAGTTCTTACACGTTCTCAACCGAAGTGATAAATGGTAGCTACACTCTTCTCAATACTTGCATGTAATTCTGTAACATCTTAGCTTTCTTTGGCGCTCAAACTTGCTTGCCCTTCCTTAACACTCACAATATCTTTCACTCCTTGATAGTTGTAACTTCTAACTCTTCTTTCCTTCAATGTATTTTGTAAGTCTCCAATGCTTGCTATTGCTTCTTTGTTTCTAACGCTTGGCGGTGGCTCTTCTCTGTCAATGGTTGCTCCTCTTCTACGATGGTGGCTCCTCCTTTGGTAGCGCTCCAATAACTCTTGTCTCCTTCTACTATGGTCTATAGTATCCTCCTTTTTACAAAGAACACGTTGTAAGGGACAATGAAAACCCCTTTTCTTAAGGTTATCCCAGGATAAAATTCTTTTATGACCTACTAGCCAAACAAAAATTTTGACTTTAGGAATGCTCAGGCTATCCCAAATATATCTCCATATTTTTGTAATGTTATCTTTATGACCTACTAGCCAAACAAACAGTTTGACTTTAGGAATGCTCAGGCTATCCCAAATACATGTACATATTCTTGTGATGTTCCTATTTTGTTGGTGCTTTACATTATATCCACCCTTTTTTGTGTATTCTCCTAACCTATTCAACTCTAAAATCAACTCATCTTTGGCTCCCCTTAGAATAATCATTTTTGTTATCTTTCTACTCAACTGCCTCCTAGCATCAGTCTTGTATACTTGTTAAATATCTTCTTTCTATGTGTATCTTCCTGATCCTTGTACAAAATATTTGAAACCCTATCACCCTATTTTTCTTGCAGTAATCTCATGCATGGTTTCAAAATTGGATCTAGATTGAGTGGTTTTTTATCACACCAAGTATCCATCCAAATAGAGTTTTTTTCTCTAGTCCCCACCACTCATCTTCGACCTTTAATCACTAGATCAATTAACTTTTGTAAACCATTCCATAGTGCAAAACCATTTGGTAGAGAGAATGGAGTAAATATTAAGCTTGGGTCATTGGGTTCAACATACTTAGAAGAATTATTGCCCATTGTCTTTGACTCTCTTTGTACAATCTCCAAATTACTTTTCCCTTAAGAGCTAAGTTTGCATCCATAAGAACTCTTAAACCGAGACCTCCCCTAGTTTTATCATCAAACACCTTGCTCCATTTCACCAGAGACAATTTCCTTTTAGCATGTAATCCTAACCACAAAAATGACTGCATAATATAGATAACTTTTTTCTATTGATTTTGGTATAGTATACAAGGACATATTATATGTTGGAATGGCCTGTAGGACATATTATATGTTGCACTCTTCTTGCTAACGATAATCATCTATCTTTCCATGCTAGAAGTTTATTTTGAACTTCACTTATATTTAGATTTCATACTTCTATTCTCATTCTCCCCTCAAATAAAGGCATCCCTAGATAAGTTGTTCCCAAATTTACCTCCTCCATTTGAAGTAACCTTCATATCCCTGCTTTGATTCTAATTGGGGTGTTTAGGAAGTAAATTTTGGATTTTATCCTAATAACTTTTTGCCTTAACGCTCTTTCGTATTCCTTTAGTAAGTTATTGAAAGCTCTGGCCTCGTTTATCCTTGCCCTCCCAAAAAGGGTCATATCATCTACAAACTATTGATGGGTAATGTTGTTAATGTTATTACTAGCCTTAAGTCCGCTTACAAGCCCATATTTGTTATCCTTCTTCAAGTTCCTACCCATAACCTTTGTCATAATAATGAACAAATATGGTGATAGAGGACTTCCATGTCTAAGACCTCTCTTGGCTTTAAATGATGATGTTACAAACCCATTGACCAACACTACATATGAAACCATAGAGAGACAAGTTTTAATCCATCTAAACCATTTTTTCTCAAATCCAAACTTTTCTAACACTACAAAAAGAAAATATCATTTAACCCATCATAGGCTTTACTCAAATCAAGTTTTAAGATCATTGCTCTCTCTTTTCTTGAAGTTGCTGAATGCATAACTTCATGAGCTACTATGATTCCATCTAGAATTTCTCTCTTTCACAAATCCTCCTTGCTCTCTTGAAATAATTGTCTAACAATGGTCTTAACCAATTCACCATCAATTTAGAGATAATCTTATATCCCATGTTACATAGGCTTATGGGCCTAAATGAATCAAACAATTTTGCATCCTTCTTTTTGGAATCAAGGTAAGCTATGTTGTATTTATTTTATAAGGTGTGTATTGTTTTAACCTAAATTGTTCCACTGCCACCAATAAATAATCCTTCACTATATCCCTATTATATTGATAGAATGTTGCAAAAAGCCCATCTAGCCCTACAGATTTCTCCTTATCAAAAGAGAAAAGAGCTAAATAAACTTCTTCCAAAGTAATACAAATATGTCAATTCACCTACCTATAGAATCACAATTTAATATTCAAGTTCCTTATTAAAAATATCCCGTTACTTTACATTATTACAAACATTCCACCACTTGCACATTTTACAAACACTTTGTATCCATGCATTATTACAAACACTTTGTCATATACACACAACACTATATCACAACTTATTACAAACACTTTGTGTGCAAACATTCACACATACATTCCTATGCCCAAGCATGTATTCATAGAGACGTGTTAATTTGCCTTCCTATAGGATCATAATTTAATATTCAAGTTCCTTATGCTCTATGGTGGTTAAAACCATCGTTGGAAAACTCACAGCTCATCAATTTAATATTCAAGTTCCTTATGCTCTATGGTGGTTAAAACCATTGTTGGAAAATTGTGTGTTCATGCATGTGTGAGTGAGCTTGTTTTTTCTCCATTTTTCCCTACATGGTTGAGTTTTGCCAAATTCTCCACAAATTTTTTGACGTGTCTAATTTCTTCCTAAAAAATCAAGGACTTAAAGAGAAATCAGAGAGTTTTCTATCATTGGTTAAAACCATTTCGTCCTCTTATGATTAAGCACATTAATTAACTCTGACCTCGGGTGCTTCATCTGATTGCAGCTTTTATTTGGAAATATGGCATTAGTCCCCAATTTTGGAATAGCTTTCCGAACAAGGTTCAATTTAAGAATATGCATATAACATTTTTCTAAATTTGTTTTGCACTACAAATATGCTACAAAGATTTTCATTATAATATTGATTTTACCATTGCATTCATTTTGGTTCATGTATATCAGCAGATCCCGATTGTTCAATTTCATGGTAACATTCTCACTACCTATAAAATTTTGTACAAACTCAAGAATTCATACCATACAGAAATATTCAATCATTACCCCAATGTTGTTTGGTTACTATACACGATTCACCCATTCTTCTGTTTTTTGGAAAAATACACAATCAATGAAGTTGCTTCAGGCTTTGAAGAATGTAATGACTTGTATTGGAAAGATACACAATCAAAGAAGTGTCTATTTGCATGGTCTCAGAGCTAATTAAGTGGGGTAAATCCTTCACTAGGGAATTGCAAAAATAAGCGTCTACTTGGTTACCAAGTTTAAGGAATGTAATGAATTTTATCAATGGAGTGTCTATTTGCATGGTCTAATAGCTAATTAAGTGGAGGAAATCCTCTACTACGGAATTGCAAAAATAAGTGTCTACTTGTTACCAAGTTTGAGGAATGCAATGATTTTTATTTTGAAAATGTGTCTACTTGCTACACGCTTTGATGAATGTAATGATTTGATTGGATTTACATAACTGACAAATAGAAACATTTAACTGGTTGTTAATAGGGAGCATAGAGAATGAGTGTGAATCTCACTCAGCGTAGAAACATCTGCATGATATGGATTAGACGGCAGGGAATATAAAAACACTCAGTGAATGCCAACAACTAAAAAGTAAATGCCAAGTGCCAGCAAGGAAATGGTGGCTTTGTACAAGAAAGAGATAATGTAGAGTAATTGTGTAATAAGCTAGAGGAAAGTGGGTACAGGAGAGAAAAGAAAAGAAAAAGGCCTATGTTTTTCTTCTCCGCTCCCAAACTAGTTAGATGGTATGTACATATTTCAGACAGCCCCAAGCACACTTGTCAGTTGGAAAAGGAACTTTAGGACCATATAAACAGGATGCCAGTAAATAGAGAAATAACCATGCACAGAAATGAAGAGCTACAAGATTAGAATCACATTGCTTGTGACCAACCTTGTCAAACAAAATACCAGGGAACGAAAATGATGAGAAAGTCTTAAATGTATAATAAGCTAGAGGAAACTGGGAACAGGAGAGGGAAAAAAAAAAAGAAAAAGGCCTATGTTTTTCTTCTCAGCTCCCAAACTAGTTAGATGGTATGTATATATTTCATACAGCCCCAAGCACACTTGTCAGTTGGAAAAAGAACTTTAGCAGACCATATAAACAGGATGACAGTAAATAGAGAGACAACTATGCACAGAAATGAGGAGCCACAAGATTAGAACCACATTACTTGGGACCAACCTTGACAAACAAAATACCAGGGAAACAAAATGATAAGAAAGTCTTCTACAATAATTAATGACAATCAAATATTCAATCAAATATTCAATCATCATTAACACTCTTTGGTGGCACATGGATATTTGAATCTTCATTTGATTAAGACTGAAAACTCATTTCATTTCTTAGGCCTGTAATAGTATAAAACCTTTCTAAATATAGCTTTTGCATGTTTTGGGTATGGCTACCCTCTGTCTGCCCACTAGAATTTATTATGTACTCTTCATTTATTCCAAAATCTCATCCTTACATTTCCCCATCCCTCCATCCCCATAACTAACAAATAAGATAGTTAGATATATGAACGATCAGAAAATGTCTTGTGCAACAAATTGATTTTAGTTGCATTAGATCGTTATTGCTGCTTGTAGTTTGAATGTGATGAGCAACAAAAGGCATATGACTTGCTAGTTTAGGTTCCAAAGTAGTGCACTGCTTTTGTTATATGATTGTTTGGCTCACAATTCAAAGAAACACAACCTAATAGGTGGCAACAGACAGGCTACCCCAAAAATGAAATATTTACATCATTAGTAATTTTCAGCTCTTTTTTGAAGAAAAACGCAGTGAATTCCCAAAATTTCTAAATTTACTCATAAAACTCTTCCACATTGCACTCTCCAGTAAAAACTTTGACACTGCGAGGGGACCCGCAACTTCCTTCGGCAATGATTGCCCGGTCATTTGCTGAAATGTGTGCAACAATTTTATATATCATTTCAATCTGCACAGAGAATAAAACATTAAAGCAGCTTTACAATATGGATCAGAATATGAATCAGACTGAATATCATAAAAAACAAAACAGTTAATTGTTATACTAGCTAGTAGGCAACCATGACAACAACCTTTAACTTCTATATCAAGTACCAATAAATATTCACATACTTGGTCTGATGCATGACAGCGTTCTGCTATTTGTTCCAATGTCAACGGTTCAACAGGTTCTTTGCAACTGAGAGGAGGAATAAACCAAAATCTTGTAAACAACTTCAGAGTAGCAAAGTGAAAATAAATTAGATAATAAACTCCACTCATAAATTACCTACCTGGCATCATTTAGAACTGAAAGGACCCTCTTCTGAAGAGCCAATACTTCTCCCGCTGCTTTCTTTCCAGCTTCCACACCTGAAGAAATAACCCGCATTGTGATTTCTTGAAATTTTTTATGTCATCAAAAAATAGAAGAAATTTGCTGCTATATGCAAAAAATTCTACTCAAATAAAACACTGAAATGTTTTGAAGTGCAGATTGCTTGAATTAGGCATTGGTGTACATGCAAGTAAATGAATAACAGCTTAAACAATGCTGTCTCATAGGTGAAAAATGAAAGGACAGAAAAACAGTCCTATATTATAATCATTACTCAAATATACAATAGTGAATGCTTTGTTACTTCAGCCAAAGAATAAATATCAAAATAATGAATTTGAGAGTAAAATGCTTGCAGGACATTTAACAGTTATAAACACATCAAGTAATATATAAATATTTTTTTGCCATAATGTCCATAAACTTGCCATATAACCGTCCTTCTGTTGTGAAGGTCAAAAGTCAAAATTTAAAATTCTTTATATAAAAAATACTAGGATGGTCGTTGTCTTCAGATATGCTACTAGACTAAATATTGAACCTCTCAAAGATAGATCAAAAGTAAATTTGGCCAAAGTTTTCTAAACATTCTGATCACATCAAACATTATTTCAGTGTGCAACATTCTTAAAAGGCTTGATTGCAAGTGGGCACGAACCTGCTAAGCATTCCTTCAGACACTCAAACAGTTACAAATAAAAATGGGAACTAAAAAGAATTGTCATGTTTAACCAACAAATAACTGGAAAATGAATTGATTAAGAAAGCTTCCATTCATTTGCTAGCTAAATTTTTATCAAATAAATCAGTAACAAAATTAGTGAGTTAAAGAGCTTATCAGAGGTCAAAGTTCATAGAAAATTAGAAGACCTTACCAGGCTGGTGATAAGCATTGATATTGACTAAGCTGGCATAAAGCCCCACAGCACGCTCATAAAGAGCAATTAAGGATCCAACTGATTGGGGAGTTACTTCCTGCACTGTCACTGTAATAGACTCCCGGTTGTTTGCATAAAGTGCAGATCTTGTTCCCTGAGGCCAAAGTTTATATAGTGTGTTAACAAGAAATATGGGAAAGAATGATCGCAAAGCGACCTAAAACAAGAAGCATTATGATCAACTCTCTCAAACCGTGGAGCATATTTAAAGCTCACTTTTTAAACTATAAGGCAAAAAGGAGATGAAATAACAAAAATATGGTTATGAAAATTTCAAAACATCATATTATTAATTATAAACAATTCAGAGCTATAAAGAAAAGTTAGTCTGCCTCTATGTATCAGCCTGCAAGACCATGAGCAAACATATGTTTTAAAAAATATATACAGTAGAATGAAAAATGGCACTTAATCATACAGCCATTAATCTCTGTTTTCCAACTTGATTAATAACACAAAGAAGAGACCTAACAGCCAGGGAAGTCTAAGGCATTGTGGAACAACGGTAAATGGGATGCAATCATATAAGCTTGTGATGTTAGTTCAAATTCCCTCATTGTGATGGACTCTCCCACGATGAGGCGGTCCATTATGATATAGTTTGTTCTAATACCACAATGATGTGGTTCATTAAAATACCACAATAATTCAGTCATGATATAATACAGGTGGGGCCTGCCTTAATCCCATATAATCAATTTAAAGGGGAAAAAACAGCAAAGAAATCTCATAATTCCAGGAAGGATGCTTTGTGCATATGGTGGTAACTAGTTTGACAGAGGCAGAGACACTCAGTCATAAATGGATGTCCACAAGTAAAATGCAGGCTACACATAAAATTCAAAGTTTTGTTGTCATGTCCAAACTTCGGCCATGAAGAAGTACTTTTAAGCAAGAGATGTGTACTTTCAACAAGAGTCCAAGACTGCATGTAATTGTCGATCTGTCCATCTACTTGAAATGGTTACACTTCATAAATAGCATCAACCAAGGTTCTACAAAAAAACAGGAAATAAGTACATAGAAACTCCAGCAATAGAAGTGTTGAAAACATGGATGGCCAAGGTTCAGGAGACAGCAAACATGTGGGGTACACTTTGATAGAAAGTGAAAATATGTGGGGTACACTTTGGCTATATTTTTTATTGATAAGAAAAGTTCACTAAACCATAGTTCTCCCCAGAATTGTCTAAATTAAAGGGCAGTGTGCCTAGCCTACTAAGAAAAATATATAAAGCAAATAGTTTTCTTTTTTCAATTGAAAACATTTGCGAGATATTTTTTTCCTTAATCAATTTACCTGCAGCATACCAAAGAGGTAGTCACCACAAGTAACACCCGGTTCAAGTTCCCAATCATGGCCTGGTGGCCTGTCACGTAGGACCTCAATAAAAGTGACAAAGAAGTTGTGGACTCCCTCTCTTAGCTGTTGAATGTAGCTGCAGAGACAGTAAATCATAGCGAAGGGAAACAACATTCAGAATAAATGGGATTAAAATGTAAGTACTCCAGCTCAAAGCCATTTATGCATTCATTGAGGGTCAGACTTACGCATGCTGATCTGTGCTTCCTTTATTTCCATATACAGTTAGACCTTGGTTGACCTGAACAGAGGAAACATTATAATCATATAATCTCAAATATTAATTATAGTCAATACACCAGAAAGACATCCCATCTCAAGATGATTGTCAATAAATGTTAAAAGTAAGCTTTCAAACAATTACCCGGTTGCCATCTAGATCAAACTCTTTTCCAAGAGATTCCATGACTAGCTGCTGTAGATAGCGACTAAACAAAAGCAGGCTATCTTTATAAGGAAGAACAACCATATCCTGAAGAAAAGCAGTGCTGTGAGTTAACGTGGTCAAACAAAGATACAAAGAATGGTTAGAATCAGAAATGGTAACTTGTACTCCTCAACATAGAATTGCAAGATAGTTGTTTGTATATCCATACAATTTTTTGAGGATTGTTTTGGAACAAACCTTGGAACCCACACCATCAGAGGCCCAATACCAACTTAGTGCTAACAAGGCTGCAGGATTAGTCTTAACCTGAAAGAAAGTAGCCCAAACAATTGTTTATGCATGCCAAGATTCATGAAAAAAAGCAAACGGACAACATGATCTGTCTAAAGAGGGTACATACCACAGGAACTCTTGTGGCTTCGTCCATTATGGATGCACCAGAAAGCATTTCCCTGATGTCAATACCCTAATTACCCCAAAAAATAAAATCATCTGAGCAAGATGTTATATGTCTAGCATAACAACAAACAACAAATTCCTGCTACTCTGAGCAAAGGCAACAGAAATGAAACTGCTCTGTTAACAAAGCAACAGACCTGCAGAGCAGCAGGAAGCAGTCCAACAGCTGACAACTCAGATGTTCGACCTCCAACCCAATCAAACATTGGAAATCGTGCCACCCATCCTTCTATCCTAGCTGTGTTATCTAGCAATGAACCTTCTTGAGTTATGGCAACACCCTGAAAGAAAAAAGCCCAAAGAAAAGCAAAAAAAAAGAAAACATTCATTCACATCTCAAAATACTTGCGTGCTTGAGCAAATGTTGATATCAAGGAAGACCAAACCTCAAACAAGTTGAATCCAATCATATACATTCTAGTTCTTTACATAAAATAGATAGAAATGTGAAATAGATGATTTGGTCAACTCCGAAGTTCCAAATAATGTATCTCATCAATACCAGCATTGTGAAACATAAACTCTGAAGTTCCTTTAGAGTAGAATGCAATCTTAATGTTAGTAAAATCATAAAACAAACCACAACATCCTTCTTACAAAACACAAGAAATCATCATCTAGCTGATAATATTCTCCAATATATCTGGTGCCTATACAAGTCTTAGTTAATGGCAAACTCTCTACACTTTTATTTAGGTCTCTCTATCAAGTAGCAATGGTCCTTGCTCCATGATTGCTTTGAAAGCCTCCACTCCCACTGCTATAAAATACATAAAGATAAACTAATAATTCAAACCTGCTTGGAGAAGTCAAGCCCCATTTCACGGAAAGCCTTCTGCACTTCCAGCAATCCATTTCTGGTTTCAGGAGTACCTCCACTCTGTATATAGAAGAATCATGATAGTGTAATATATAAAATAATAATCATTCATATGTAAAGTTTACAAGATTTAATAATCTTTTGTAATCCACAAACCTTTGAGATTACAATCACAAGGGTAGAAGCAAGTTCTGATCCAAGTTGGGCAATTTGGTGATCAATGCCTGCAGGGTCTGTATTATCAATAAATCTTATCTGAAGAAAGGAAAAACTGCTGTCAGTAAAATATGCAACTTAACTGATGTTAACAAACTAGGTTATGGTCTATTGTATTGACATTACAGGCCCTAAGACACAAGACCTGTAACATGACTCTAGAATTCATAAAAATAGAGCACACAGGCAATTAATGAATTTAATAATCAGTTTTAATCTTCTATGCTTGAGAAAGGATATCACCTAGACTAATCCTATACACCTGTGCAATAACAAGTATCTGTAAGTAGGAAACCATTCATATTATTTCCAAATTGAATGACATAAGATATTCATCAAACAAAACCAAATAAATTCCACCTCTATGACAAAGATATTTCCTTTTGCAACAAGACTTCAAAAGATAGTTTAGAACAACAACAATATAAGTAATGAGATGCGAGATAGGGCAATGCAATTTTCTTTCAAAAATCTAAGCCCCACTTTTGCAAAAGATGTAAAATTGGTACATCTCATGGTGACAAGAAGTTTTGTAACATGGAAAAGACTTAATGCACAGCCAAAGAATCAAAGGAAAATCATTATCTTAGTGCTGATCACCATTCCAAAATAAGATAGATTGACTCTTCAAGATAAAAGAGATACCTTCAGGGGAGGATTATCTGGAGCCAGTGCCTCTGCAACGAATTCTGGACCCAAAGCTGATCCTCCGATTCCTACAGAGAGCACTTGAGTAAAACGTCCAGTTGGAGAGGATGGTGGCTTGATCTGTTTCAGTGTAACATACATATGTAGATGAGTGAAAAACCTTATGCATTAAGCTTACAAGATTATTCATTATAAAAAAATTAAAACTCGCTTCATGCTTAGGATATAGTAATGCCTATAACGCTGGAAAAAGAACAGGGGAAACAATGCACATAACTTAGCCCTTAACATAGTGTTTCCAAGCGTTGCTTGGTATTTTCACACAGTAACACTCCTAATCAATTTGCCAGATTCAACGTTAAAATTATGAATAGAGATCTACCAAAGTAAATTTGCCCAAAAAAAAAGAAGAAACTGGGCACTAAAATATGGACACAGATTACCAAACTAAACTCAACACAAGCAGACACAACAATATCCGTTATAATTGACAAAGGAAAATCAGCAAGCCAGTCTTTATCATCATGAAGCCTAATATTGCAAAGCTTTAATGCTTAAAACAAAAACAGCATAAAATCTTACAGTCCAAAATTCTAAATAGAATCCTCTTCTTCCAAGGCCTATGCATTGGTGTGATTCATTCAGGCAACATAGCAGAATTTAAATAATAAATTTGTAAGCTATGCCAGTTCCATATACTATTGAATTTTTCAAACAATGGACAATATCTGGACACAGATATCTCAGTTTTTCTAACTAACTATGAAGTGTCTCATCTCTTACATAATTTGATTTTACCTACCTCTGAGGTAAGTACTAAGAACAACAAAAAGTTTCCATGCTTACTTTTGACGGTAGACTTTACAATAATGCCTCTTGACTTACATAAACACTTCAGGTTAAAAAACAAATTGTGGATGGAAGGCTGTAAACATGGTTAGCTTTCTATCCATGGAGGACCAAAGTGTCTTTGAGAAAGTCTTTAAAAAACTGAAAGTCCTTTTCATAAACAATTGTAGTTGGAAGCCCATAGTGAAGGAAGATATAGCAGTATCATGTGGTGAAGTAGTCTTTTGGCATGGCGATAAAATAGCCAGTGTGGAGAATCCATCAACCGTCAGACAATAAAAATTGTGCCGGTTAGTAGACAAACAAGAAATAAACTTCATGGGAACAGATTCCCATGGTTGCTGACAACAGGAAAACGTGTGTACAGAGGGCAAAATCTTGAAAATATGCTGGGTAACCTCAACTATAGCTATTAGGCAGGTAAAATTATTTATCCATTATCAAGAGACTTTTATTGATGCTAGCTTTGCTTCCATTGCTAAAGTGAGCTTCTAAGATCAAATTTTGGCATTACACACCATGTGGGACACAAGGATATCCATGGAGGTAGATCAGATTGGACTTAACAGTAATGATTGGGAATGGGTTCCCTTGCATAGAATGCAATGAATGGTGAAATTGACAGAAGTTTTACAGTGGTAGAGATTGATGCAAGTTTTGTTAGCAAGGTAAAGAGTGATGAGTTGCCCATGTTGAAGATAAGTTGGGTGTGGAATCTAGCAAAAAATGGCATGGTATTTGCTGTGGCCAATAAAGCAAAATTTGGCATCATTGTGTATTTAGCTCATTTTATACTTGTGGTCTGATCATTTGTCCTCCATAAGAAAGCAATAGCCCAATTGCGTCTGTTGTCTAAATCAAGCGTGAAATTTCTTCCGAATCTAATCCCATGTTAACTTTGTGGCTTGGACATGGAGCTGACCTGCTCTACCAATGAAGTAGATAAACCGTTGAGAAATGTAGCTCGGACAGGAACTTCTTGCACAGGCTTCAGTATGAACGTGCTAGAAGTGGTTCGAGACATTTCTAATTCTATTTTGAATTTCACTTAAGTGATTTTCTATTTTTAAGTTCACTTAAGTGATTCTATTTTGTAATTCACTTAAGTGATTCTATTTTGAAATTCACTTAAGTGATTTTCTATTTTTAAGTTCACTTAAGTGATTCTATTTTGTACTACACTTAAGTGATTCTATTTTGATATTCACTTAAGTGATTTTCTATTTTTAACCTTACATCTCAAGATGAGATGAGATCTAATCTTAGGGTTAGAGAGATTAGGGTTACCTTTTTCAAAGATAAAAGGAGAAGATCAAGAGTGTTTTAGATACACAGACAGACAGAAAAGAATGGGAGGAGAACAGATTGTTGAAGGAAAACTACAAGCTTAGGAGGAGAAGAACAGTGATTGCTGGCTAGAAAAGCAGCAAGAGAGCAGAAGTGTTCTGCTGTAGCTATAGCCTCTTTTATTTGTAATATTTCAGGTTCAGAAATATATTTAACTTCTGCTGTTCACGCTGTTTATTTTTCCAGCCATCTGTGTGACTGTTGCATGTTTGAATAAATTATTCTCAGATCTGATTTATTTTAAAATAACATAGGACAGCAGTTATCTAGGGCTGGAAAATTTACATAAACATTTCCTTGTTGCAAATGTACTTCAACCTACTGCCAATTATTTTATCTTGCTGGATTGAAACCATACCACCTGGATCATGCATTTTCAGATGCTCAACCTCTGCAGTAAATTGTTGTAAATGAATTTGAAGGTAAGACTTAATGACTTAACATTGTATTGTTAAGATATGAGACTATGATGTAAATCAACATAAGGTAGAAGATCAACCTCAAAAGCATTGTCTACAGCCTGCTTGTTGAGGGTTTCGGAATCACAACAAAGAGGTCTAAATTTCTTGTGACAGCCTTGGAAACACTCTTTTTGGACATGCAACTAGATGATATAACCAATATTGAACTAATGTTCAACTCAATATTTGCCATGGCACTACAAAAATCAACTTAAGTATGTCATGAACTAGACAGAAAATTGTGTCGTTTTACGTGGAAACAAAGTATGCATGTCACCATGCTGGGTAAGCCATGTCAATCTGTACAAAAAAATTGAAAACCTTGGCAGACTTCGAAAAGAATGCCCCACTAAAGCTGTGCTGAGCCTTGTAGCTGCATTGACTGAAAGGCAGGCTTTCATCCCAAGTGTGCATGCTTTTTATTGTACATGCACAGAAGTTGCATAATAGTTCCATCAAAAGCTTCAATCTAACCATCAATCTGTGGATGAAGACTGCAGATATGGTTAGCTTCATATCCATGAATGACAATATGTCTTCCAAAAAGTGTTAAAGAACTGAAAGTCTTTGTTGGAAATGATTGTTGCTGGAATTCCATAGAGAATCCATGCATACATAAGATAGTGTTCAGTAGTATCCTATGTATAGTATATAGACAAGAAAGAAATCCTATTGAAACAGATTCCTATGAAAATTGTGTAACAAGCAAAAGTGTGCATATGGCAAGTTTGCAATAGCACACGCTAAACAAGCACAGGCGTACCAGGTAATATCAACGAAGAGATTATGCTAGTCAAAGACTTCTGCAACAGAAGATATTTATTGATGTCAAAGTAACTTGCATATTTTTTATACTGAGCTTTCTAGATCAACTTCTAGCATTGTACCACAAGTGGGACAAGGACACATCTACAAAGGTATATGCGATCATTGTTTAGGTAATGATAAGCAATGATTTCACCAGCACATACAGCAATAAAAAATCTAGAACAGCCTTGTAAAGATGTGTAATAAGCACATGCACTCATGGTTGCAAAGAGCGTGGCCATAGACAGACAACTAAGACAATCTACAAAAGGACTGACAATGCTGCATTTCTGTTTGATGACAAAGAGGACTCTTTTCAGATAGGTCACACATTTAACATCTTGCTCTGTAGTCAATTAAACAACATAGGTTTATGATTTGAGTGTATGACTAGGCCCTTACCAAGGATATAATGACACCGTTGGCGCATAGCCAGAACAGCATGCAGTTCCCAATCATAAACAAAGGCATGGTGAATTCCATGGTTAAAGCTCTTACAATGATAAGTGAACAGTGCCTGTTTTGAGTCATGATGCATACAAAATCAAAGAAGTTTGTCTCAATGCCAAAAGGTTGAAATTAGGAAGAATGTACTCATTCAAAAGATAGTCTTTGTTTGACTTTTTCAAAGGCTGTCTGCTCCACTTTAGTTCACCTAATTGCTGCTTTTTCAGCAAGAAAATCTAATCAAAAAGGCAAAGACAAATCAAAAGGAATTTATGAAGCTCTGTAGGGGGCTGAAGAATACCAATTGAGAATGACCTACATCTTTTCTGGCTCAACTTGGACATCGTTCTCCTCCACTATGTACCCAAGGTGTTGTATTCTCTTCATGGCATATGCATAGGAATACTTCTTAATGTTGGTGTAAGCCTTACATCACCATAAGATGTTCAGCTCTTATTTGATCTGTCGAAGATGATCTTTCAACATCTTCTTGTGAATAAAAAAAGGTCTTGCAGCATCTTATCGTAAATTAAAAATGGTCTTTCAGCATCTTATTGTAAATAAAAATATTAGTTAGCTATTCTCACCGAGCCCATGAAATCCATCTTAGCATAGAGAGCCATCTTTAATGTTGTTAGAGTCGTGGCCATAAAATTCCTCTTGGCCAATTAAGAGTATGCCCTCACCAATTACAAGTAGAGACTAACCACCATATTCCCTGAGATGATAGGATTTTTGCCTTTGTTCTTTCAAAGAGGTAGAGACAGAGAAGCACATTGTTTTAAAGTGTCCTATTTACATTGTACAACAAGATCCAAGGGAGCTATCACCAATCGTAGAGAGACTTAATTAAGGTCACTTGGTATCTTTCTTCCTTATCCTAAGAGATGCTTGGCTCTCTATTCAAGAAGCAATACTTTTAGACAATACTACCAAATTGATTGCCTCCTCTTTTTCAACCTATTACAACTATTTAGGGCATCTAGTGCCCTTTGGATTACATAACGATGGTTATCAATTTGTAAGACTACACTTATCCACAATGATGGTTATCAATTTGTAAGACTACATCCTCCCCCTCCTCCATAGGAGCAACTACCAAGTTAACCCCCACCCTCTTATTCTCTCACTAGTCAAGGGGGGTTTGTTAACTCTTCAGCTTAGAGGATCATCAACCCAACATGCCCACAATCTAGGTTGTTTGAACATACATTCATTACCGGGTTCCTCTATACTTTGGGAGGAACATCAAACATTGACGATAAAAGAGTTCACGGGAAGCAGTCCTTGTGCCTCCCAAGATTGTCCAAGCAAGTCCACTTAGAGCAAGCCATTCTGACCTAAACACTATCAGATCTTGTGTTGGACATTTCATGGTGGTCAAGAAAGCTATCAGTCTTTTGCTTCATATTCAAACACAATTTAGAGCCAACTTTGGCCTACATCAACCTGATCTTCTTTGGTAACAAGATACTCCTCCATGTGGTTATCTGTAATATATGACTTTTTCTTTTCTAGCTTCAAAAGGGTTTACTTTGAGTTCACCCTAATCTTGCATTATTGCTTGTAGCCTAAAATTACATTTTACATTATTGGAGTTCATTTTAGACAGCTCCGTGCCATTGTAAATAGTCGTACTTTCAACCCCATGACCATCATTCAAGGGTATTAAAATGATTTCTTTCTCATTAAACAATGAAAAATCTAATTTTTTAACTTTTTAGTAATTATTTGAAATATCAAATGGCATGAGCTCAACTAGTTAAATACCTCGACTTTCAAGGAGGAGACCTAGGTTCGAATCTTGCCAAGCAATACATGCATAATTGCCAAAAACTTTGTTATAATACCGTGGTCACAATGTAATACGGGTGGGGCTTGTTTGTAACCAATTGAAAAAATAAGATCATTTGAAATAAAAATATATTAATAACTTATATAGATAGATAGATAGATAGTGCATGGTGGTATGACATTGCCATATCTCCTTTTAGTTGCAGGTAAGTTTTGAGGTCCCAACATGGCACCCATATAGAGTTATATGTGTTCCAACATAAAGTGCACAACTTTCAAGGATTCAAATGTAAAAATAAATGAGGACGCACAAATAACGAAATGGTCAAATCATATTTTATATGTAATATTGACATCTCTAAGATACTTTTAAAAAACCATTTTACCTTGATCAATTTACAAAAAAACAAAATATACAATGTCACAATATCATAATCATTCTATTTGTAAATTTGGATGAGTTGAGGTGGCACCATATGACCTCGACATGGGTGTTAATATAGGTTGTTCAAATAATGGTCCCTGTCCCCTTTATGAAAGGGTGCAACACAAGACATCAAAGATTTTTACTTGAGATAGGAAACTATGCCACCTAAGAAGGTACAAACCAAGACTCAAACATGAAAGGGTGCAACCCAAAGTGCAAAGAGGCAAAACCTAAGAAGTGAAAGAGTGCAACCCAAAGTGCAAAGAGGTGCCACATGAATCGTAAAAGTGTGAATTCAAGATGTGAAAGGGTGTGACGCGAGGAGCAAAAGACTAAGGCCCAAGACACAAAAGGGTTAAACTCAATAAGTAAAAGGGTGCAACCCAAGAGACGAATGGGTGCTCCTTAAGATGTGCAAGGGCATGTCTCAAACTTAAAAAGGTGCAAGTTGAGACCCAAAACAACACAGCCTAAGATTCGATGAGGTGCAACATACAAAGAAGCATGAACTCAGATATGAAGAAGTGACCCAAGATTTGAAAAGGACCAAAAACACATTAAAATATAATGAATTCTATACCTAAATTTCAAGAAAGGAAGATACAAAAATTTGGAATACAATACATTTCCAAGCTATACAATATCATTTTATTTTAAAGATGAGATAGAATAATGATGCTTTTGCCTCAATTTCAAATATGATGCCTCTCAATACTTATTTGGGATGGATTTGTCCTGACTTGATGAGGTAATATTTTGAATATTTCAACATTCACATCATCATGTAGCTTCATGTGCTTCAAAGAAAGATCAACCTTTTTTAACTTATTTTTTATGGAAACAATGAGAGAATCAAACAAAAAAAGAAAAAAAATTGTCATGAGTTTAAGAATTCTAGTTATGTTTTGAAATTGATGCTTTTCAAGAAGGGAGGAAATATAATTGACCCACCCCATACCCTATATAATACCTTTATATTATAGTACTACTGTATACATATCCCACTTTTTCTTTTTTGGTTATATGGGAGTGAAACAGTTCCCACTTGTATCATATCATGACCACATAGTGGTTTTACAACAACGTGGCAATTATGAACATATCACTTGAAAGGATTCGAATCTAGGTCTTCCCCTTGTAAGTTGAAGAACCGGTTGATCTAATACCATTTGATTAAAATGTTAAGGTTCACCCATGAGATTTGAACCCTGGTTAAGGGTGTGAAACTCTTCATTCCCTACCAATTACTCTAAACCTCATTTATTTATATATATCCTAAATATTGATAACCTATTAAAACCTTATTTATTAAGGGGTGGGAAGGGTAATTCATAACTTCATAAGTTACATCCCTGGGATATTATATATACACATCTCCTGTTAGATAACATCAGTGTTCTAAAACTCGCCTAGTACTAGCAAGAAATTGGATTTCTCGCAAGTCAAATATCCACAGGAGTTCTTTTTTAAAACACGGACTGAGGAAATCACCAACTCACATGATATTCTTGGTCATTTCTTGCCAAATTCTCGACAACTACTCGTCGCAACTCATGTGCGAAATAATTTCTGCAGTTAAATAAATAATTTATATGTTTAAAACAGGTACAATATTTTGATAATTTTTAAAACAGGTACGGCAACATTGGGATATTTATTATACTTTGCGCCCTCGTGAAAATTAAAGCAGGATTTTGATTCCAATTAAACTTTTGGCTTAATTTCATGGGTTTTCATACTAGCCCCAACAGTGGGACCAACTGTGTATTTTCCTTACAAAATCAATAAAATGTTTGCAGGAATTTGTGCATCTCGTTTTTCAATGTATTTTCTGGTTTCTTGCTCAATAACATCCTTGTCAAATTTCATTTCCTTTGTTTGTTTAGGCCTATTGTAAGAAGGTTAATGAAATTACAATATTCATTTTCACTGGCCAAACAATGTTCTGGTCTTAATCTGCTACTCACTTGAATATAAAGAATATGAACTATTGTCATTTGGGCTGAATTGATAATTCATAAATGGTAATCGTATTCTCTGCAATGAATATCTAATATAAATTCAACTTTTTAGCTCTCCACTTGTTTAAAATTTTTTTAGTTTATTGAAAAATTTTCATTGGTTTCTTTTTTTCTCAGTTTTTGCCGAATTCTCCGAAGTTGCTGAGAAACTCTCCAAAATTAGGCTGCCAAGTTTTTCCAGAGTTTCAAGTTTTAAAACACTGGATAACATAAACAAGGCATAAAAATGTACAGATATCATTTCAGAATTCAAGTAAAGGATATGCAAAGCATCACTTATTCTGAATTACATTGTGTATTTTGACACAGATATGGAATTCATCGAAAAGCAAAGTAAGCTTGCTCTAAACAGAGCAGTCCAACCAAACCGGCAAAAAGCCAACACAGAAAAACTGTGTACAGGTAAATAACAAAGAGATAAATATGAGAACGAACTCAATAATTATAAATTTTAACATTCCGTCTTCAATCTCCTACTTACAACTGCCCAAAGTCACAGTGGCTGAAAAAAGTATTTTGTATAGCTGGCCTAAGCAGAATTCCTATAACCCTACGCTCAAAGCGATTAGCTTTCTTGGAGAAGCAGTCTATCCACATTTCCAAAAAAAAAAACAGGGATTCATCAGAATTTCGAAAGCTCCTATCCTCCTAATCCCCTCTAATAGAAAGAAACTATGACTACAACGTAACTTTTTTTATGAACGAGATTGAATCAGGCTCTTAAATGATGAAGCATCTATTTGTACATAGAAATCTGAATATTTTTCTCTGGGATCACAAGTCGGCCCTCATGGTGGACATGGATGGATATAGATTCTAAAGAGAACCTAAACCTCAATTGCCTGGCTAAAGATCCGCATAATTCAATTCCATTTTAACTTCTGTACACAATTTTCATAAATATATTAACTAACGCCGAATATTAAGTCGCAAGTTCGAAACAGCTGACTCTTTTAAACTCCGCACCAGATATCAACTTATAAGAGTTGCGTATTTCCTTTTATCGCTTACTAAAACAGAAAATTTTAACAGAAAAGTTAACGGCATGGCTCGCGGACCGCCTAAGCATGTCATCTATGATAGGTCCGGCGGTGGATTAGGTTTCGATTCGCTGCCAGTACCGCATACTTAATACTGAACCGATCAATCGTGGTTGACTCAACTGATCAGTAGATTTGCAGAAGAAGAAAGTTTTACGTCCTAGCTTTCGTCCTAGCTTTGTTATGATACAGATTATGTTATCTATCTTGTACCTTCAAAATGAAATAAATTTATTAAAAATTTCATAAATAGTCATCATTTTCTGTTTTAAAGAATGATCTTTTACTACTGATTGCTTATAGACTCTCCTAACTTCTCTATTCTTTGTTTCTTCAATCAATTTCAAACATAGAATTCATTGCCGATCTATATTACCATAAACTTTGCATTCTAAGATAATATGAAAACCTCTGGCATTCAACTCTTGAAAGCATGATTTTCTAAATCTTATCAGGAAAAAAAAGAAGAAGAAAGTCGCCGACCTTGCCAGTGATAACCTCGTCCGCGAACTTGCAGATACGATCGAGCGTTTTAACAATCTGCTGCTGCAAAATAGAATTGGGAGCAATAGTGGAGTTCCTGAGCCAATAATGACCAACCATGCGGCTCTCATCAGGGTTGGCGATGGAGCCGGCCTCCAGCTCTTGCATCGCCTTGAAGGCCCGCTGGAATTTCGGCTCCATTTCCTCCAGGAACTCATCGGTGAACCCGATCCGACTCACATCCACATAAAGCCCCAACTCCTTGTGCTGATAAAGCCACTCCAAGTATCGATTCCACAGCGCCGTGGGATCCGTCTCCAGACCTTTCTTCTTCCCCTTGCTCTCCAGAGGACTACTTCCCTTGTGCGCGACCTCGGGAGAGGAGACTTCCCGAGCCACCGCACTGACCCGGGTTCGAGTCGCGAGCCGACAACACCTTTTCACGTTGAGGCCGACCCTCCTAATAATCCTGGTATTCGAAGCCGAATTCTCGGGCACAATGAAAGCCCACCGCGACGACGCCGTGGAAGTTCCTCCACGGAACTTCAGGCATAGAGGATTCTGCGCCATCATTTTTTTTTTTTCCTTCTTGTTTTTGGGGGACTCGATCCCCTGAGCTCCAGGTGATACGCTATAAAAAGAGCCAAGAATCAATTGATGGACGTGTTCTGACGGCCTAAAATCGCCTGAACCCCAAATTTCGTCTTCTTTGCCGAGGTATTGTTTCTGTTTTGTCCTTCCCCTTTTTTTAACCGAGGTCAAGTTAAATTTACATGGGCGATTCAAGCGGCCTACAAAGTCAAATGTTTGACATGTGACTCAGGGAAAAAGAGAGACCCGCGGTCATTTGTTTCATATGAATGGAAGTAAATTTTTTCCCTGTGTACCGCAACGAGATTCATTATTATACATTTATTTTGTCTGCGCTTAGACTGGAACCTGGGACGCTCGTTTACAGGGAATTTATTTTTTCCTAAACGAGGAAAATGGGATTAGGTCTTGTTTTGGGCCCATTCTTTCACATATCATGGCGATGATGGAACCTTTCAACATAGCAATTGGGGTTTGACAAAAACATATATAATATAATAATCATTGGTGCGGCGGACGCCGTCGCTAGATTTATTGTTTGGCTTGGCTATTTGCGCCCGCTGATTTCAGATGGATGGTTGATAAGAAAAGACTATGATGGTTTGGCATATCCACGTGTATGGATTTGTGGTCCGTATGGAAATGTAATATGTACAAAGCTTAGCTCTACTTCCGCCGGCCGGCCGCATATCAAAATCTCTACAGGCTTTGGGGCTTTCCTCGTATGTGTTGTCTAAATCGGCCATTGTTTCAAATATCGTGCTCGATTTATAGCGCTAGCCTTGGAACTGTTAACCTCAACCTTGGTAAAATTAGTTTATTTATTACCTTTATCCAACCCATTTTACTTTTAAGATTTAAAAATGGGATTGGAACTCTTAAACCTTAGTAAAATTAATCCATTTACTACCTCCACGGAACCCAATTCACTTTTAAGGTTTAAGGATGTTCACCTTTAAGGTTTATGGATGTTATACTCCAAAAAAAAATTATAGGTTTATGTTTTGCATATTTCAATAACTAATAGAAGTCACAAAAGGTACAAGGTACATAAGTGCTGATCCAACCATAAAGGTAACAACGGAAAATTTAACATATAGGATTGTATACTAAATTTTAGTAAATAAGAGTTGGTTAGATAAATATTTTTTTTTTTTTTGTAAGGATTGTCTCATATAATTTTATCGATATAACTTATAATGTTATACACATACCTATGGCATTATAAACATAAAAAATATTCTACTTTATTCAAATAAATTAATTTTTAAGTTTTGATTTTTTTATTATTATATTTTAGTTCTTTTCATTAGAAAAGTATCGACTTAATTTCAAAGTAATATTTTTAAGAGAGAAATTAGGTAAAGTTAGCATGGGAGGAATCTAGAGTGACAAGATTGTATTTTAACTTTTGAGTAGTTTTGAGATAGCTATCAATAAATATTTGTGTGTAATTTGAGTGGGTTTAACGGTGAAGATTTTGGAACTTCAAATAGGAGGTTTAAGGTTCAAAATAGATAAGGGATAGGGTTTTACACTAAGGCTTTGATAATTGGAGTTTAATTAGATAAACACATTGAATAATCAACATCTTCCATGAGGTGTTATAGCAATAGAAATAACAATCTAATAATGCATAACTAACTTTACTTAAATGATAATAATATTTTAGATTCGATTGTCAGAAAATCAAATATGTAATAATTAAAGTCCAAATTCAAATTAATGCAAATTCTTAGATTGTCATAAAATCAAATATGTAATAATTAAAGTCCAAATTCAAATTAATGCAAATTCTTAGCCACTTAAAGAGGGTAAAGTCTCATAGCCACTTGGAGAGGGCGAAGTCTCATGCATAGCAAACATGACTAAATTCAATTATGAAAGATAATCTCAACTACTACCTACCTCTTCCTATTTATAGACTAAATCAATCATTAACCTAACTCTAATCCTTAAGTGTCAACTATCTAAACCTAAGGCCCGAGCTAATAAAAATAAAGAGAGTCAACGCGGCTATATTAGAGTCGTTACATGGCCCGCCCTTAGAAGCTTTGTCCTCAAAGCCAAAAAGACTAGAAAATGCTCTTTGGATCCCACATAGCATCTTCTTCTAGAAGGTCCTACCACTTGATAAGGAACTATTAAATTTGGCGAAACCAAATATGATGAACCCTAGACCTGTTGGTCACGAATCTGCCACAGGAAAGAATTTTTAAAGAAAATGCACCCTAGACCCGGCCAACATTGAAATGCTGGGAGAAAGAAATGTCTCCCAGACCAATCTCCAGAGTGGGTTGGTTCCCTTACTATTCTAAATTTGTTTTTTAGATCAAAGTTGCAGGAAAGAAATTCTAAAGCTGCGGAAAGAAACGGGAAATATGGTCGTAGCCGAATTTATCTAATCGAGAAAGAGCAACAACAAATAACTCTAAGCACAGCAACAACAAATAACATAAGACAATCACATGATCCACTCACAACCTTGCGTAGATGACCTCCAAAATAACATTCTAGAACTCACTCATTTACTAGCAATTGTTAAAACTCAATACAGAATTAAAACTAAGCAGCTAATAAAATATTCGAGCACAAATTAGGAATGCAGTATGCAGAAGGAATAATGCACAAAAACTCGCTTGCGAAACCAGAGAGCCAAATGTCTAATATTCATGCAAAGTACTTAACAAGCTTTCAGCAAAAGTATCTCTCACTCCCGATACCTGCTAATGAGATTTACATTGGTTTTTATAGAGGTCTTGCCTCTTTGCAGCATTTAAAACTTACAACGGACCTCCTCGAGATCTACAATTATGCAACCAAAACAAGGAAATGCTCCCTTTAAACAGCCTCGAAGAAACCAGCACTTAAATGCCATATAGAGGAGTCGGTCGCCTTCATTAAATGGTGTTCTTGGAAATATGCATGAAACTGTTAGAAAAATCGTGAATAGCAGCTTCGAAATATGGAAATCTTCAATTCTGGGAGCTTGGGCGCGTTCTTCTACCTTGACTGCATCGGAAATCAACAAAACATTCAATTTTGGGATGCATTTAATCATCAAAAATCACAAAATAGCATCGGGTCGTTTGAACTGTTCTCGGGTGCGAAACTACAACAGGTCGTGAAAATGCGACAAGTCACGAAATCACGACGTCTTTCTGCTCCGTACGCTTCTGCCGCTTTGAACCCGTGAAAAACAACCATGTCGCGAAATCGCTACTCATTCGGCCTCTTTATCTCCTTCGCAAGCTTGCACCGTGAAAACACAACGCTGCGCGATTTCGCTACGCTTTTTGTCTTTTGGCTCTATCTTCCCTTCTGCATCGTGAAAATCCGACATGTCGTGATTTTGCTACAACTTTTTTGCATGTTGTACGGCCTTGCTCTTAAGCCGCAAAAATGCGACACTTTTGCCTTAGAATGTCTTCAACTTCACCCTGTCGCGATTTCGCTACAATTCTCCGCACTTAGTCTCTTTTCAATAAAGTGTCGCGAAATCGCTACCATTTCCTGCCCTCTGCATGGTTCTCACTTTCTGTCGTGATTTTGCGACGTCTTCGTGTTGCTGGAATGTTTCCTCAAAAGTTGCACGATATCGCTACGCCTTTGTGCCTTAGACTCTTTTTCTTCAACTGACCCGCGATAACGGAACACGTAGCAATTTCGCTACGCTCTTTGCTTTGTTTGGCTTCATTGTCTAATTGTAGCGAAATCGCTACCATTTTACCACTTAAGCCTTCTGCTCCACCCATGCCGCGAAAACGCGATGCATCGCGATTTCGTGACGCATTTTGACTTATGCTCTTTGTGTCAGTTCTTGTCGCGATTTTGCTACACTGCTGGGTCTTATCGCCTTTGGCTCAGTTTTGTCGCGATTTCGTGACCATTTCATATCTCATGCCTTCTACCCGTTGCAAGCCGCGAAAATCAAACACGTCGCGATTTCACTACGGTTCTGCCCACTTGCTGCCTTTGACTGCGCTGATCGCGATTCTACGACATGTCGCGATATTGCGCCGGTTTTCCGACTTGGCTCTCTATGCTATTTTTTGTCGCGATTTTGCGACAACTTTCAGACTTGGTCATTTTTTTGCATCAAAACTTGTAGAAGGGTCAGAATTTCAACAACTCATGCATGAATAATCGATGATTAAATAAATGTGGCAAAAATGCCAACAAGACCATAACATTGTTTAAGGTTGGAGAGTGAATCGACCTTCATCAATTACTGCAAGCTTTGTTTGGGATAACCTCTTTGGGCCAGTAACCTATTTGAGACAAGATACATAAAAGACAAGATGGATGAGGGAAGATGGTAGAATCTCTAATTGATATGTTACTTCACTAATGCAATGAATCACCGTGTAGGACCCATAAAATTGAGAAGTCAACTTTTGATTAGATTTGGTCTTCAAGGACAATTTCTTAGAGGCTTGCAAGCACAAAAATACCATATCTCCTATAGTAATTTTTTGTTTATAATGGTTTGAATTATGTTGTTGCTTCATGCAATGGGCCTAGGTCATTTAAGAATTTGAAACACAAGTTTTCATTACTATAACAAATCATCTACCTAAGCAACCTTGGAGGATCCTAGAACATAGTCTTCCACTAATAGAAGTTTTTGACCAACAATGCTTCAAATAGGAACATCTTGAGGGATGAATGGTGAGAAGTATTATTTCACCTTTCAGCTAATGAGAGTCGCTTAACATAATGATATTGTTGGTCTTGAGCAAAAGAACAAAGGTAAGTATCCAAACATTTATTAACAATGTGTCTGACCATCCAACCAAGGGTGATAGGAAGAGGACATACACAACTTAGTACCACTAAGACAAAACAATTCTTTTTAGAAGTTGCTAGTGAAGACAGGGTCACAATCACTTACAATGGTTTTGGGCATACCATGTAATTTAAAAACATAATCAAAAAATGCCCTGATAGCCTTTTTGTTGCGCTTACACAAAACGTCCCAATTTGCATCGATTAGGGATCCACTTTTTTAAATTATGGTGAATTTTCCTCTTGTTTGCTTGAGTTTGTGCATTACAGTCAATCATCCAAAAAAAAAACTTAGGTTCTTAATTGAAATCTTTTAATCATAATACCCAGTTCTTTGTGTTCCATGTGCTTTTCATAATGTTTGTTATTATCATTGTGTCTAGAATTATCTTTAAAATGAAAAAAAATATCTCCCATTAGAACAAGATTGGAATAAGCTTTCCAACAAGTACCCACATGATTATGTTCCCATAGCCTTAGCCCCTCGAACATATTTAAATTCAAGCACTACAAACTTGGATTTTCCTCATAACAACACATATGACTTCACTTTTGTACCTTATATCTCTTTCAAAAATAAAATTTGGTGAAACCACTTTCATTAGATGCCTCTCAAAAAGAGTTTTTCGAGAAGTATAACAATTCCTATACTCAAAAGAATTGATCACTAAAATGGCTTATTTTCAACATTCTACCTAGTTGTCTTGATTGAGCGTAAGTGTCTACCTAATCATGTAGCTCCCACTTTTGGGCCCTATGTCCTCCATTGGACGCTGCTCAAAAAGAGCCTTCCAAGAAACATACATTTTCCTATCTTTGGAGAAGTTTTAAGGCCCAAAAGTGTTTTTTTTCCACATGTTGTCCAAGTTGGCATGGTCAAGGAAAATTTAGATGCAAAAGTAATTTAAACCCCAACTTCATTTATTTTGGTTGGAGTTGTCAGTTGCTGCTAAGGGGGAGATAAAAATTAAAAGAAATGTCCATTGGTGTCTCACGAGAAAATAAAAAATAGAAAGAATTTCCAATTATAAGTCCCTGCAAGGAAATAAAAAGAAACTAATCAAAAGTCGGACAACCGTAAATTTTGAAATCTAGCTATTAAAATCAACTACATGGGAAAGTCGAAGGTTTCAGGAAAATCTTAAGAAGAAAGTTTTAGAAGTTCTGCTCTTAGCTCTATGAGGTAAAATCAGAGGTTTTAAAGTGAAAGCTTTTAAAAAATTTACTAAGCGGAAGTTGGGAGGTTTAGAGAAAATCTTAAAAGGCTTGTTCCACTAAGTGGAAAGTTGAAAATTTTAAAGAAAAAGCTTAAATGAAAGAATTTTAAAAAGTAAAAGCTTAGGGAAAGCTTTTAAAAGCCAGTGGAATGTCAAAAGTTTTAAAAAGGCATTAAAAGCTCCACTTATAAAGTGCTTTTAAAATTCGATGGAATGTCAAAAGTTTTAAAAAGGCTTTAAAAGTTTTGATCGAGGCTTTGGAAATAAAAGTTTTAGTTCCCCTTTAAAAACTTCGGTGGGGGATTTTAAACAAATCTTAAAAGAAGAAACCATTGAAGTTCGACAAAGCTTTAAAATGTGCAATTGGAGGTTTTGCCAATCGAAAAATTTTGAGGGGGTCTGATAATTAGAGATTTGTGGAAAACATAAAAATGTGAATAAAATTTAAAAGCCCATTAGATCGAAATCCCCATATAAGTGAAAATTTATAGGAAATTTAAAAGTTCGCAAATATTTTTGAGAAACTATCTTTAAAAAGAAAATTAAATAAAAAAATTAAAAATAAAAGATAAAAATTATAATATTAATGGTAAAAATTGTGACACCTGCAATTTTTTACTTTTGCATGATATTTATCATAGACACTTTGAGTTCAAAGGTGTCAAATGTGGGATTTTTAAAGCTACCCATGAAATTTCCTACGTACAGGATGACAGACGTGGTGATATTAATGACCAACCTAGAGTTTGCAAAGAATTAATGAGGCATGGTTGAGGTGCTACAAAAGAAACCCCAAGGAGCACACGTCATAGGCGAGAGAATAAAATTTTATATCTAATATGCCCCATGAAAATAAATATAATGATAATTTATTGTAAAAGTAACACTAGGTGAAGAGCCACCAAGTTGTATAAATATCAGCTCACTAGTTAGTTACAAAGGTCAAAAACCATCTATTAATAGGCCCCTTAGACTTAGTTTTTTCTTTGTTTTTCCTTTTCTATTAGATGGTTTTTCTAAACCAAGTTGTTATTGTTCTTGAGCTTTGCTCTTGTAATCCATCGAAATGAGCAAATATGAAACAAATGTACTTAAGGAATATCTTTATAGTACAAGACTTTTGACATTTGTTGTGTTCAATCTATGCATGTTGATAGTGGTCGCACTTAGTTTATTTCACAGTTTGTTGCTCCTCTAAATATTTGCAACATCTTGAACCTCAAGTTGTGGGAACATTGTTCAGGCTGAGATTGGTTTAAATAAGAATTGATGCTTTATCGAAACATAATAGAATTTTAGGGTAGTATGAGCTTGTTTGTTTTCTTTATTTTCTCTTACCCTTAAACCTTTGACTTTTCTTTGGGACTTGTTTAGATTAGGAGTAGATTAAATTATATTTGAAGCATTGAAGCTAGTATTTTGCAGTCATTTTAAAATTTCATACATGCCATTATATATGCTATAATAATCTTAAATGTAATGAACAATTTTGATTAAGCAATCATAGTTTACAAATATTTAAAATTATATTTCTATTGTCCAGTTTTAATTCCACTCAACTCATGTATGTTTAAATATTAATGTAGTAGAATTATTTCTAGGCAGTTAAGTGTTTGACTTTAAGATGTTGTGCCTAGAAAATCTATCTTTTAGAGTCATACCAAGTAAATCCTCTTGAAGGAACAACTATCAACAACCTTTGAGTTATCTACACCAACCAAGACCAAACATACCCGAACCTTAGGGGAAATTCCCTTTCAAGAGGGAACAAACTCTGTTTCAAGTATGTTGGATTGCCCTTGACCCACCAACATTTTGACTTTTGCCTCTTCATGCCCAGTAAGAAGGATGACTAAATTGTTAATTCACTAAGTCCACCAAGCCCTTGCGCTCAATAGAACTAATGTTAAGAGGAGGACTGAAGGAAGAGTCAGAGTCTGTCATTTGCATGCTCAACATACATTACTTTATAAATAAAGATGTTGTAGTGCACAAAAATGAACATACCTAGAAAAGTGATCTATTACCACAAAAATCATTATTTTGCAATTAGATTTGGGAAGGCCTTTGAGGAAATCCATGGATACATTCTCCCATGGCGATCAAGGATAGGCAAGGGTTGCAACAATCTTGTAGATTTAACTGTTTCCACTTTGTTATGTAAACACATTTCACACTCAACCACAAACCTCTTAACATCTGCTTTTAATCCTTTTCAAGACAAATATTGCTTCATCTACTGGTATATCTTCAAGAATTTTGAATGTCTATCCAAATGAGATGCACACAATTCTTGGAGAACATTTGAACTTAATAGTTGAATATTTAGGAAGATAAATGTGATTCTTTTTGCAAAAAACTCTATTAGTATATAAGAAACAAGAATGCAACAATAAACCTACCTCCCTTTCCTAAATGATTCATGTAGTCTTCCGATCATAAAACCAATCTTCCTGAAGTTGAGAAAGTCATTGTAGAAGAGGATTAGAGATAGCATTGGCAACAACAACATCCTCATATTTGTGAAACAAGGCATTAGCCACCACATTCTCCTTTTTCTTTCTTCTATTCAATGACAAAATCATAACCCATGAACTCGGTCATCCATTTATTTTATTTAGAGAATAAGAGACACTGCTCTAAGAAATTCTTAAGGCTACTATAGATGATTTTGATGATGAAAGGATACCCCAACAAATAAGGCCTCCATTTCTCTATGGCATGCAAAACAACTAACATTTCCTTATCATAAGTGGACCATCCTAGATTCTTTCCCTAAAGTTGCTTACTTTCAAAGGCTAATGGGTGTCCACCTTGCATCAAAATAACTCCAATACCTGTGTCGAAAGCATCACACTCAATAAAGGTTTGCTAAAGTCAAAAGTGGCCAAAATATGATTGGTACATATAGCTTCTTTGAGGGCTTAGAAGGCTTAGGAAGTGGCTTCCAACCAAACAAAGGCATCCTTTTTAGTGAGATTTGTGAGAGAAGTGGCAATCTTGCCATAGTTGACAAATTTTCTATAGTAACGTATGAGTCCTAAAAATCCATGGAGTTGTTTAATGGATTTGGGCAAGGGCCAAACTTGCATTGATTTGATATTGTTAAGATCTACCTTGACTCCTTTTTGAGTTACTATGTGTCCCCGGTAGTCTACCTCCTAAACCCAAAGGAACCTTTGGATATTTTGAGGAAAAAATCCCTTTATAATAGGTGAAGGAAATATGAACTAGATTATCCTCCTAGGACTAGCTATAAATTAAAATATCATTAAAGAAAACTATGACAAACATGTGAATAAAAGGATGAAAGACAAAGTTCACGAGAATTTGGAAATAGAAGAAGCATTAGTGAGACCACAAGACATGATTAGGAACTCATAATGACCATCATGTGTATGAAAAATAGTCATAGGGATATTCTCTTCCCTAACCCTAATTTGATGAAACCCATAATGCAAGTCTATTTTTGTAAAGTATCTAGCACCATGTAAATCATCCAACAAATAATCTACAATAGGGATAGAAAACTTATCTTTGATAGTGATCTCGTTGAGATGACAAAAATCAAGACACATGTGCCATGAATTATTCTTGCATTATACCATGATTAAGAACTCAAAATGATCCTCGTGTATGAAAAAGAGTCTTAGGGATATCCTCTTATCTAACCCTAATTTGATGAAATCCTTAACACAAGTCTAGTTTTGTAAAGTATCTAGCACCATGTAATTCATCCAACAAATCATCTATAACATGGATAGAGAATTTATCTTTGATAGTGATCTTGTTGAGAGGATGAAAATTAGGATACTTGTGCCATGAATTATCATTGCATCGTACTATGATTAGGACCTCATGATGACCCTCATGTGTATGATAAGTAGTATTATGTATAACCTCTTACCTAACCCTAATTTTATGAAACCCATAATGCAAGTCTAGTTTTATAAAGTATATAGCACCATGTAATTCATCCAATAAATCATCTATAACAGGGATAGAAAACTTATCTTTGATAATGATATTATTGAGAGGATAAAAATCATGACACATGTGCCATGAATTATACTTGCATCATACCATCACCACCAAAGAGGAGTATGGACTAATACTTGGATGGATGATTCCTTGCTTCAACATTTTTCAAACTAGCTTCTTAATTTTTTACTTTTGGGATTGGGGGTATTGGTAAGGATGCACATTATGAGGTTGAATTCCTAGAATAGGGTGGATGTCATGATCATGTTTGTGCTTAGGAGGTAGACCCATGGGCTTACTAAAGATCTCCTCATAGCAATCCATGATATTCTATAAATATGAAGGAAGAGTTGAAAGAAGCAACTTCTAAGAATGAACCTCCATGCAATTGAATTAGGCAAATAATCCACAATCACTTTTCTTCAATATCTTTTCCATGCTATGTGAACTAACCACCTTGGTTTAAGGGGGTTGGATTTCTTTGAGACAAATGACTCTTCCCTTCTTCGTCTACTTATTATATAAATTTTGTAGATTAATAGTAACATCACCAAACTGAGATAAGTATTGTGCTCCCAAGATGACATCTGAACTAACTAGGTTCATGACAAAGAGATTTCCCAACCAAGTATAATCCCCCATTTGGATGTTAACTTTAGTTATTTAACTCACACACTAAGTGGTACCCCCATTTGCAACTAAGACTTGAAAATTATCTTGAATTAAAGTATTTATATACAAGCCTAAGGACTTCATTGTCTTACTATCTATAAAATTATGTGTGCTACTTGAATCAATCAATATAGCTATGTGTTTTAATTTAATAAATCCTTATACCTTGATAGTATTGTGAGCTTGGATCCCTATACGAGCATGAGCAAAGAGAGTCATGGTATCATCCTCATGTTTTGTCTCATTTACTTTTATCAGTTGCTCGTACTATAATGAATCTACATCTTATAATGTTGTTTCTTCACCTTCCACTTGAAAGTTATGATGTTCTTCATATACCTGATCTCAGGGATGACAAAAATGACATATGAAATAAAAGAATCCCTAGGAATGCTCAATACTTGTGGTAAGGACAACAAGAGTTTCATGTCTATGTTGGGGACTAGAATATTGAAGCTTATGTTCTACCACCAAAGTTATATGTTGACCATCGTTGAGAGTATAGGGATTGAGCATGTTTACTTCCAAGTAAATTTTATCCTTAAGACCATGGAAAAAGGCTAAGACCACCACCATTGGATTCAATTGATGGGTGTAGATGATAAGATTTGTGAACTTGGAGAAATACTCCTCCACTATTCTTATTTGCTTTGTTTGTATAAGATGGACCATATATGACGTGGGAGATCCTTTGTCAAATATTTAAAGAAATTATTCTGAATTCAAGCCACAAAAGAGAACTCTCATGTTGGCGAAGCTGCCACAATAACCATTGATGATCTTGGGTTCTCAACTTAGAATTTGATGATGTGACATAGGTAAATAAGACTATCCATCTTGGCCAACCACCTTCAAGGATCAACACCTTTAAAGGTGGGCATGTCAATGTAAGGAATATGAGCTTCATAAGACCAGTTAAGGAAATTAGAACCAACTTCAATTGTTGAATCCAAATAAGAAGCAAATCCTACGTCGTAAGCACCCATAACTGACTATGAATAGGTGGAATTTGTGAAAAAACACTAGTATTTAGTGCTTGAATGATCAAAGGTTGTTGTCCCATGATTTGTTATGACCCTTGGACAAGAGAAGGCATAATAGTGGATATTTGTAGGACTCTTTGGATGTTATCCAATGACTTGGAAATGGAAGTAATTGTCTGGTCTTAATTACTTAAGGACTTGACAATGAAAGTAATCATTTGTTCTTGATTTAAAAGGTATGCATATAGATCATGGTCAATACTACTAGGAAGAGGATTACCAATTGGAGGGGTATTAGGAAGAGTGACTAGGAAAGGTATATTAGGAGGAGATGAATAAGTTGAGGTATTGGGAGGAGGTGAAGCCATGGTGTTTAAGGAAGAAAGAAGATGTTGGTTAATTCTATTGATATTTGGGGAAGTGTTGTGATGCTTACCAGGATTTTTGGGTTGATGCTTCTTTCTACTCATACATATCCTCTAAATGAACAATATGTTATAATAAACCATTGACTCACACCCAACTAGTAGTGGCAATAGGTTCATTCATACACTAGGGGTAACTGACAAACTTAAAAAATACTTGGAATGCTACTGAAAAAGTGTTGTGAAAAATACCTCTTACTTTAATTAGCTTGAAGAGACAATCACAAAAGGATAGGTCTCCCACAAGGGTCTTGGGATGCTTGCCTTCTCAAAAATTGGTGTTAGAGATACCCTTGTTTTGACCATCTCAAAGAGATGATTGCAATGGAACAGGTCTCTCATAAGGGCCCATGACACCCGATACTCCTTTTTTAATCAGGTTTAGGAAAAGGAATTAACAACAGTGAACTCATAATAATCTAGAAGATAATTGCACCAAAATATGGATTACAAAAATGAAAAAATAACCATAAAATAGATAATAGTAATGTTTAACAAAGGTTCTAGAATGGTTTGCATGCCCTTTTGTTGTAAATTCACACCCCAAAGAGAGCTGAGATAAAAACTTTGATACCACTTATTATGAAACAAGTTCAAGAATTATAGCAACAATAGTAGCAATCCAATAATGCATGATAACATTATCCAAATGATAATAATAATTCAAATTCACTTGCTAAATATGTAATAATCAAACTCCGTATTCAAATTAATGCAAATCCTTATCCACTTAGAGAAAGTGAAGTCTCATAGCAACTTGGAAAGGGAAAAGTCTCATATGTGCAACAAACATGACTACGATTTGAATATGAAAAATAATCTCAACTACCACCTAACTCTTCCTATTTATAGATTAAATTAGTCATTAATCCTAACCCTAATGGAAAGGTATGACTCTCTAAATCTAGGACCTAAGCTAATAAAATATAGATAGTTGACGTGTCTATATTGAAGTCATTATATTAGGATCATCTCATGTGGTATATGGTCTCATTCATGAGGACCGTCTCATATAACCTATGGTCTCGTGTACAATGGATCGATCGATGTGAAAATATACTTTACTTTATTATATTAAAATGAAGGTAAATGAAGAAAGTAGTCTAATTTTTTTATGAAAAAAATATTGAACATTCTTGTGAATCATCTCAATTTATATTCCTTCTCTTATACTAAGCATTGGCTCTTGTGAAAATACTTCCATGAGTATTGTCTCATATAGCCTATGGTCTCACTATGGATAAATCAACATTAAAAAACTACTTTCATATGTTAAAATGAAGCTAAATGAAGAAAATTGTCTAATTTTAATATGAAATAAAATTTAAAGATTCTTATGAACTTCTCCAATACTAAGCATTGGCTCATATGGAAATGCTTCCATGAGGATTGTCTCATATAGCCTATGGTCTTATGTACTATGGATTGATGGACACTAAAAACCAATTTACTTCAAACCATTAAAATGAAGCTAAATGAAGAAACTTGCCTAATTTTGTTATGAAATAAGATTTGAAGATTATTATGAATGGTATCAATTTAAATTCCTTCTTCAATGCTAAGCATTGGCTCATATGAAAATAATTCCATGAGGATCGTCTTCTTGTGTACTATGGACCGATGGACGCTAAAAATTACTTTACTTCACTATGTTAAAATGAAGCTAAATGAAGAAACCTATCTAATTTTATTATGAAAGAAGATTTCAAGATTCTTATGAATTGTCTTGATTTAGATTCCTTCTCCAATGCTAAACATTGGCTCATACGATAATATTTAAAAGACATCATCCAAAATCACGAGTATACTTTCCACTGTTGACATATTGATACTGATTGGTAAGACATTAAGATATTTGTTTTTTATTTCTTATATTATTATTGGTTCAATGGGATTGAAATGGCCCACTCATATTACATCATGCCACATAGTGGTATTACATAAACTTGGCTATTATGCATATATTGTTTGACAAGATTCAAAACCAGACCTCCTTGAAATAGAAAAATTTAACCGATTTTGCTAATGCCATTTGATAAGATATTGGATGTTTTCTAAGACTACCTTTAACTAAGAAGAGATCAAGGTGGATTCTAGAGATGAGGTGAATTCTTTATCTCCAAGACCTTGTTGTAGCCATATTTATTGTCTTTTATTCAATTGAATCAAACCCATAGTTTTGGATTAAGTTTTCCCTTAATCATTTGGATTAGAAATAATAATTTAAAAGTCTATAAACAAGTTTAGATTAATCCCATTAAGCATCAATTCATATATTTTTAGTTATCATTTGTGCATAATAGGAGATTGTGCCTTTGTCTAAGTGGTCCATGATACTTTGTCCTCTTCAAGTACCATGGCCTTGCATTTATGATCTAGATCCAGATATTAATTTCTTCATCGTATATTGGACTTGTCATTGTTTATTTGTGTAATATCTTTTTTTTTTGTTTATCTTGCAAATTATGGAATTCTTCAGGTTGGTTTTACTCAAATTTATAAGTTGTTTTATTACAAGTGGTATCCAAGCAACGATTTTGGCTACTTGTGAAAGGTAAATTTTGGGAGAAGCAAGCAAACGAGAATCTACATCTAGTAACTTCCAACAAATATGTTTGGTAATATGGGTATTTTTACTACTACCAAATTTTGATACATATTTTTTAAATATTATAATCTAACTAAAAACATTTAGGGCAACAAAACAAAATAACAATATTAGACATATTGGTATCCCAGTGGGAGACCTATCTTATTTTGACTACCTCATTAGGATGATCAAAATAAGGTACATCTCTAATAATGCTTTGAGAAAAAAATTGATCTTTTATTTAGGAGCTGCAAGTCATCAAGGATAGTAAATCTCAAATTTGCTCACCATAAAAGGTTGAGAAACAATTAAAGGGAGATTAGTGAGAGCAAAAAAGAAGAATGTAGAGTATATGATTAATAATAAAATACCCCAAATAAGCAAAGCACATAACATAACAACTCAAAAATAATTAGTATCTATAATGCTTAGCATGGTTGAGTGGTTTATTATAGGAAACTGATTGGTTGTCTCAACATGGCTAGTTGGTTGATGGCAACAAATTGACTAGTCTATAATATGGTTGATTGGTATGATGGCTATAGTATAATTGGATGATTGATTATAATAGGCTATTAAAAGTAGCAATTTATTAATTATTATAGGTTATTGTTAGTAACATTGTTGTTGACTATAACAAGTCATTAACCATAGCAAGATGTTGACTACAATATATCTCATTTTTTGTTTATTTGGGAGTTAATACCACTCCCTTATAATTTTGATTGATATTAATAAAATAGTTTGTTATTGTTTACAACAACCATAAAATGGATTAAATGGTCACATAATGGTGTACAAAGCATCCTTTCTATGCTAAATATAGGCCTAAATTACAACATTTTGTGTTAGGAATTGTTACCATCATTGTTAGAATGATTTTAAGTTGAGTGGTTGCAAGCACTCACCATAGAGTCCATGAGTCCACTAGTGGTTAAAGGTGTTGTTAGTTATGGTTTGTTATGTTATATTGGGTAAGAAAATTATGTATAAATTTTTTCAAACCAATAATGCAAATCATCAAAACAATTGTAACAAGACTTGATGCATTTGTGAGGAAGAGCACTAGACCTTCCTCAAGATTTGACACAAATGATATCCAATGTACTTTGTTAATAGTTATATTTTCTTGTGAAGGTGCATATGTAGGCACAAATGTAATACTATATTGATCAAATACACATGATTTCTCATTGAGGATTTTGTTGCCAAAGAAATCACTATGTAGTAACAACAGGAGTAGTGGTCATCTTCTTAGGGTAAATAATCTTTATTTTGGTAGATCAAGAAGGGTTAACCTACAAAGGAAGAGGTGTCTATATATACCATCATGGACTTACCATCTCTCATGGAACCACTCGTTGCTCCATCCTCTCAACCTACAACCACCTGCTCCACCTGCTTATGTCTCTCTATCACCATTACTGCAATCCATATTCTTAAAATAAGTTTATTTTAATTCTTGTGCAAATGTCACATGGCCACCGCTCTCTAGATTCCTTCATGCAAGGAAGAATGTGCTTGGATAAAATTTGTTGAAATGTGAGTCCCTCTACTTTTGTAAATACACTTAAGACTTGTTGCTCATCGTCTGCTTGGTAAGGGCAAGAATGTGGTATGTGAAGAACTTGTGGTAAACATAACCTACACCTCAAAATTTGGATAGGAACATGCACTAAAGGTTTTGAGCATGGGTCTAAGCCCTTTGTCAATGCATCTACTAATAAAAATTATAATACATGACTTTTGGTCCTTCTAGCTTGAAGCACCACAACTAACACTTTCCCTAAGGTATGTTGTGGTAACAACTCCATAGTTTACAATGAGTAACTTGTGCTCTTCTATAGATAGATTTTTAATTGATCAAAGCAAGCCATGCTAAATCTAAGAAGGCAATGATCAAAACAAAGGGATATTGGAAATGTAAACATTATCTACTCAGTCTGTGCCATCACCATGGGATGTGTCATGAGGATTTACATCTCTACCTGGTGTAACCATCACATATGCTTTAGTCTTCATTCATCAAATGATATGATGCTATTTGGAAACTTGACTATACTCAACGTGATCATCCAACAACTCACTATTGGGACCTTTCTACAAAGGAGGCCATTCATTTCTATGGAGGAGGTTGTTTAGGATATTTGAAGGCCAACAAGGAGATGATCGAGTAGACTATGATAGATCTTGTCTATCACAAAAACAAAGGTATAACATAAGCACCAAAGAATACTTTTTAAGAAGGCATAAGGAAAATATTCTTCTTAAAGCACCAAGAATATATTCTTGATTAGAGAGAAAATACCTCAATCCCCTACATCTTTTTTTTGCCCAATGAGACACTTCTAATTTTTTTCAGTTTGAGGCAATAATCAACTTGTGAGTATAAGCTTATATATACTCATTAGAAAGAATTTTTCAAGGCCAATCTACTGAAATTAAATTTTTCAAAATTGTGAAGGTTTAACACAGATAGTGGTGCATACAAATTTCTATTACCTTATTCCCAACTATTGCCAAGGAATAATTATTTTTCTTGGAAAAATAAACTCAAAACTCAACTTAAGTTAGCTAGACAACCTACCCGGATTCATGGCGGCTATCGATTCCACGATGTAAATTCGAAAAAAAAAAAACTCAACTTAATTTTAAGGAAGTGTGTAAAGTTGTAAATAGGTCCACTACCTATCTTGACACAAATGATGAAAAATAAATAAAATTTGACAAAGTAGATAGACATGCTTGGTTGACCATCATGTTTGGTGTCTCTAATGAAGTTCAATCACAACCAAAGACACATGGGATAAGGTTCAGACAATATTTGAGGTAAAAAATAAGAACCAAATATTGTTTCTTCAAATCTAACTTCATTGCTTAAAAATAAAGAATGGACAAAAACTAGAGTCATTCTTGAAGTAAGTTATAGAGCTACATGCTTCACTGCAAGCTTTGGGAGAAATAGTGTTTAATGATACACTTGTTCCCATTATTTTGAAATCTCTTACTTCATAGTATAATGTATTTGTGACAGCTCTAAATGTCAATGATCAAATGTTGGAATATATTACATTAATTGGTACATGCTAATGTACCATCTTGGGTACATCATTAGATTGGGAGAGTGTCTTAGATTCAGGCTTGAGTATTTATGTTATGTAATAAATGCACAAGTATTATTAAAATGTGCAATGATGTAAATGTGCATGGTGTCCACATGTACATGAGTCCTTAGAATAGGAATATGAAGAGTCATAGGAAGATGGAAGGCCAAGATTCATGTCTCATTATATATAGGCCTTTGGTAGATGAACAAGAGGGAACAAGTGAACAAGACAAGTAAGAAGAGTGAGTAGTAGTAAGAGAGATAGTAGATACAATGTAGAACTTGTATGAAGCATGGAGCATTGAGATCTCCATATATTGTAACAAGTTTAAATTTTATGAGCTTTCATTAATGGCTATTTCATGAGTTATTTCAAAAGTTTCTCATGCTATTTACTTGCATATTATATTGCCATTATCATAGTTATAACATTGCATGCTTATTTTACTACTTGTGGTTGCATTTCCTTTAAGTTTATAGCATCAAAAGCTAACAATGGTATTAGAGAACTAGGTTGATTGATAGGAAATTGAGAGAGCCATAAGAGAGATTGAGAGGATATAGGAAATATCATTTTCATAATTTTTGAAATTACATTTGGATAGAGTCTTTCCATAGAGGTGCAAAAAAATTGTGAAGACTAGGACTCAACATTGATTCCACTATATTAACAAATCAACTAGTGAAGTTCATTTTTTTAATATTTAAAGAAATTTCTATTATCATTTTATAATACTTTGTTGCAGAGAAGAGGGAATTCAAAGAAATTTGATAAGCTTCCTACAAGATCTAGGAAGAATATATTATTTGAAATCAATACAGTACTTGAAGATTTAAGATTTTGGAGGCTTTAAGGAAAATGTCCCAACGCAAAATTTGTAGATTTGAAGATACAATATTGAGGAGACTCAAGAAAGAGATCTCCATTGAATATTGAATACTTTAGATTGAAAATTTAAGAGAAGACCCAAAGGATGTCCCATTGAAGAACTTCCAGATTTGGAAGATTGAAGATAGAGAAGGACTAGAAAAGGTCCTATTGTATATTTTAGAAGCAATAGATTTTGAATATCCAATAAAGAGATATCATTGCAAAACTTTCATAGTTAAAGACTAAAGAGATCAAGAAAAGTCTCATTGAAGTTTTGAAGAAGATTTGAGGGGATGAAAAATTTGAAGTCCCAAGAGAAGAAGGCCTTAAGCATACTTGAAAGGAGAAAGAAGGAGAAGGCTAGAAAAGCCTCATTGAAGAGATTGAAGAAGTGATCATTGGAGGAGACTTGAAGAAAGCTAAAGAGAGACGATTGCAAGCAAGGAGAAGTATCTTATAGAGAGGAATTTGGGATAATTATCTCCATACAACAACAAGCCCAAAAGGAATAAGGATTTGGCAAGAAGTTTGCCAATTTTGGAGGAGATTATTGAAATCTGCAAGACATTTAGATTCTTGAGAAGAAGGCCAACAAAGAGGCCAAGATTGAAGTCAGAATTTGACAAGGAGGTTTAAGGAGAAAGGAACTAGAAGAGGACACAAATTTGAGAGGTTTAAATATTACCTTTGAAGGTTTGAAGGCTAATTTACGAAAAAGGAGATTGTTATTTTTTACAGCAGAAATTGAAGAGGTAAATATAGCTTCAAATTGGAGGAGTTTTCTATCAAATATTAGATGTTAAAGGCAACGCATTAGACAACATATTGAATGATAAATTGGCTACGTTAGAATCTAAAAAATTAGATTTTAGGATAGCAAGAGGGCAGCAATTTGGGCAACATTAATAGCTACAAGTTAAAAGAGTTTAGAAGCTGATTTAGATAGCAAGAAGAGTTGCAAAATAAACAATTTCAAGGCAACAAAACATAAATAATTGAAGCTACAAATTTATCAAACTCGAATTAAAAAATAGGTGAGTTAAATCACCAAGAAATCAAGCTACAAACGAAGACCAAAAGGTATGCAATATTGGTGCAAAAGTTCATTAATTGAACATTCATATTTATCTTATTATTAAGTTTTTAAAAGCACCAGATTTGAGGTTTAAAGTTGCAAGAGGAAAGGTTTCAATTTTATGTCTTCAAGGGTGTAGAAGATAGCTTTTACAAGGAATTAAAACCTGCACAAAAGAAGGAGAAGTTAGATATACTTCTTACTATCTATTGAAAGCTAACAAGTGGATATTGTATAGAAAAGAAGATATTATTATAAAGAAAAAATTGGATATACTAAGCTATCCAAAAAGGCAAAGTATTGGCATGTTTAAGAAGCTTGAATTCACCATAAGAAATATCACCAAGCATTGAGCCAACAAGGAGATGGAGTAGAAGAGTTCCCAAAAGGCAACGCAGAAACAACCATTACCACGACTAGCAAAAAAGAGAGGTGCCACCACCACATTCAAGAGGAGAAACCACCATCTCATAAAGCAAATGTGAATATTGACAACATAGGGGGGAAAACATTTCATTAATCTACGTAGAAAAATGCCATTAGTGAGCAAAAAAATTGCAAGAACCAAGGTATTCCACCATTGAAGGTTTGAGAATGCAACAAAAAAAGGATAGGTGCAAATTCATACGCTATTGAGCATTGAAGGAGGAAAATAATGTTACAAAGAAGGCCTCATCATTAAAGAAGCCACGTTGAAGAGTCATAATGCCTAAAAAGAGCGTTATATTGCAAATGAGAGCACTACATAAAATATAGTGTATGAAAAAGGAGTTACAAGTATTAACACCACTTGGAAGAAGTGTCATAAATAATAGTGCCACCTTTAAGAACGTTACATAGCAAGAACAACACCACTTGGAGATAAGCTAGTGCTATACCAAACACAAAGGATTTAATGCCACTTGGAAGGAAAACAATGCAGAGAAAGAACATTACAAGGAAGTGCAAGCACTTAGAAGGTGAAAGAAGGTGAAGAGTCATTGTTGCCAAGTTTCAAAGTGTTAAATAAAACTATAGAGGAAGAGAAAACACTTATCTTGCATGAGTGACAAGTCTCACACTTACCCATGCTATAAGAAGGCATTCTAGGAGTACATAGAGCAAGACAGTGAAGTAAAGTCTGTGGGAATAGAGTCCGGCAAATGAGCTCCATTTGACCGGAATGCCCTAACGGATTGAGTAGGGTGGGTCAATCCAATCCCCAATTAGGGAGGAAGCTTTTTAAGGCTGGGTATAGGTACCCCCTTAAAAATAGAGAGGGCCCATCTCTCATCGTTGTGAATGTTAACCCCAGACACAACCTCACACACAATATGTGTAAGAAGTTTTTCGAGAAATAAGAATCGAAAATCCGAATAATTGAAATACCGAATCCGAGAAATAATAAAATTATATTATTTCAATCTTATCTTTTTTAGATCAGCTGGAGCATTATCGCATAATCTTGGGTTCGATTCCCTCGTGATCTTTAGGAATAGAGCGAACGCGACTCTCTCCTACGGGTGGGTAATGCCACCCTTCCGATCGATATAGAGCTAGACCGAACGAGCCGGAATGAACTAGTCTCTAGATACTAAGGCCTGGAACCTCACCTAAAGAGAGGTACCGATAGAGAGGAGCACTGACAGGACAAAAGAACAAGAAAAGTGAATGAACTGTGAACGAAAAATACAAAAGAAGGCAGGCTCCTCTCCGTAAGCCCTATTAATCGATGGAGTGATCTAACTAAAAGAGCAAATCTTTTAGATTGGAGTTTTTTTCGTCTCAAGATCTCCCGGGTTCTTTCGTTTATAGATCTCCTGGGCCGGGTTCTCTCGTTGATAGTAGATTGCTTTAAATTCGATCGAGACCGGCGAACTATAACTATTTGGGGTGGGTTTTCTATACTATAGAGGTGGATCCGCGCGCGGGGTCAAATCAATCAAAGTGCCGGGCTTTTCTTTTCTAAGAGGTAGATGGGATACCTTTTCCTTTCCGGGAGGTACTTTAAGTAGATAGAAGACCGGAACCTCTATTTTAAAGGTATAGGAGGGCTCGGATTTGCCCGCCCCGGGTTCTAGGGAATAGAGTGCTGGGCACCTTCAAAATAAAACGAAAAGGCGATTGGATTTGAATAAAGGGGGGCGAGTTATTCGATACTATTAGGTGTGAGGAGTTCTTCTATTACGTATTCAAGACTTTTCCCATCATCGAATAGACGGGGATGAAAGGCCATTTGCCTGATTGCCTGATTGAGATCGGGGATTAGGGTTGCTTAGCTCGGCTTATTTAACATTTGACGAATCAAGACCTTTATTTAACTCTCTCTTTTTCTAAAGGCCAAATCAATAAATTTTATTTAACATTTGACGAATCAAGACCTTTGTTTGGAACAAATTTAACACCTCTTAAAATAAAAGGACGCTCGCCAGGGGAGAAAGCATTTTATCTTTGCTTGCTCTTTTGGGGTGTATTCTAGCGAGGTGCCCCAATTAAATTAAGCGGCCGAGCTCCCTTTTTTCAAAGCTTATATTTTAAGAGGGCCGGGTAAAACCCTCACCCCTTTTAAAGTAGAGAGAGGAACCCGTGTTTGGGAGTTAAAAGGAATTATACCTAGAGATTTAAAAAATAAAATCTTTATCAAAATTATTGATTAAACATTAAGATTCTCAAGGTATTTTACAAATTAGAAAATTAAAAAAAAGTTCATTGAGTTTGATCACAAGATACTAGGGAGTCATAAGGTAGTCAACATCAACAGTTTTGTATAAGACAAAGGATTCTATCAAAACTATTCTCAATACATAACACTAGGGAGCTAGAAGGAATTCTACCTCAAAGATCACTTCAAAATAACTATGGAAAAGTTTATTAAGTATACAAGACTCAAGGAATCAAAATGGTTCAGAGACATACTTGATTCTAGAAATGATAATAAGAAAAATGTAACTAGAAGAGAAGAACTAATATGGTTTAGAAAGACTTTTGAGAACACACAAACTAATAGTTTGGTGAGTCCTCCATTGGCGCCTTCGCGCTTGTTCTCATCGCAGTCGTTTTCGTCAAGCTTTTGGCTAGCAATTACCATTTCTCTTACACAGGTGGACAGAGAGAACGAGTGTTTCAGGCGAAGAATCTGGTTCTGCATGCAACCTTTTTTATTTCGGGAGAAATTGTGGCGGGTCATTGGAGTTGTCGAGGAGAAATTTCCTGTCGAGACTCGCTTTTGAAGGAGGTATTGAAGGTATGTGGTTTAATCTGCTTTCTGCTAGGGTTGAAGAATACGGAGGAGTGGAAAATTTAAGGTGGGCGGTGGGATGGTTTGTATTTGTTTGAGGAGTTTCGAATTTTAGTTGCAATGCTGCGAAGGGTGTGTGGTTATTTTAGTTATTGGAAGTTAAAGGTATGAGAAACTATGTAGAGCTGTGTAAAGTCTCCTAATAGTATCAAGACACCAGGGATTAACTGGAGGAAATACCAAGCCCAGGAACTTGTAAGGATTACAAGGATCGAGAGTGATTGAGGGTAGGGTTAGCATGATGGAGGATATGGCAGAATTGGTGGACTATTCCCCAGATCCAATGACAGACGTTCCTATATTCCCTGCAGAAGATTTTTTGATAGCTAAGTGGAAGTCACAGAGGGAGAATGGCCATTTAATTGAAACTAACTTTAGTCAGGGATCAAAAAGTAACACAAATGAGGACCTGTTTCTAGATGGGACAGAGATCCTCTCTCAGCTGTACGATGGTGATTCAGGCTTTATGGCAGTCCGATCTTGGGAGGTCTCCTCGAAGAAAAGCTCCCAGGACATAGGTGATGGTAAGTTCGACCCTTTTCTAGATATCGGCCTCTTGGAAGGGATCATGGCAGGAAAAAAATGTCCAGGTAGGGAAAATGAGGAGGAACCATTAATTACAAACAAATTAAACAATACCAATAAAAGGCAGAAAAAGTGTGTTAAGACTAAAAAGGAGAAAGTAAATTTGGTTTTAGGCGAGGATATACTGCTGGACAGGGTTCTGGAAATGGAAGGAAAAACTCTAACAGGAAGATTCTATGGAAGATTATACTCAGAAAAAACTCTAGCTCAGTGGGTAGAAAGGGAATGGAGTCCAGCAATAGGATATTCTCCAAGTTTCTATATTCTGGTAAGAGGATGGTTAGCTTTTTCATTCAGATCAAAAGAGGATGCAGATAAAATATTGCAGAGAAGATGGTTTTGGGACTCATATGCTCTGTCTTTAAAATGGTGGTCCCCTTGTTTTGACCCAAGAAGTGAGTCCAAATCAATTCAGCCTATATGGGTCAAGTTACCAGGTTTACCATTGGAGTTGTGGACATGTAGGATATTGAAGGAAATAGGTAATCAGCTAGGATCATGTGTGGATATTGATCAAGGGTGCCTGAGTGGCTCCTCTCGAACTATTGCAAGGATACTAGTGGAGCTGGACCTTCGGGAAGGTCTCCCGGAGACAATTGAGATCAGAATTGGGAAGTGGCATTATGACCAAATTCTTGATTATGTGAAGATACCTTTCCGCTGTGCTAGATGTCATGTCTATGGTCATTTAGTAGCAGAATGTGGACTAAAATTCACAGAAAGGGAGGGGGGAAGAGTTTTAAAGAAAATCACAACCCTGGAGGGAGAGTGGATGGTTTAGACAATCACTTGGAGGGATTCAATAGTAGACATTTAGGTCGGGTTCAAACTCCTGTAGATGAAAATGGTGGTCAGGAGAATGGTATAAGCAATGTTGCAGATGATCCCCATCTCTCCAATGCTCAGAACAAAGGAGATAGAAGAGACTCAATCTTAGATCAGAGGGAGGAAACACATGTTCAGGCAAACACAAGGGAGGCAAATACCTCATTGAGACCACAGGTGGCAACCCATTTACACAGCAGTCCTCCCAGTTTTATAAATTATAACTCTGATTTAAGAACAAACCTTGTTGAAGAGCTATTACCCCCCTTCCAGGACAGGTCTATGGGGTCTGATAAACAAAAGGTTTTTGCAAAGAGAAGTGGTATCTGGAAAGAAGATATGAATATCCAACATCCTAGTAATAAGGGGCCCCTCAGCATTCCAATTTTTTCTTCATTAACAAAGTCCACATCTCTACTTTCATCTTCTTCTGAAGGCAGAGAGTCTTTAAAGGGGTCTCACAATTATTTTCTCAGATCACACAAATCAGCAGCTTTCTTTGAGAAGGGAGAAATCGCAGGAGGACTTAGCTTGGATGTGGTTAACTCACATGCCTTAGGGAGGAAATCAAACATTCAACTGGCAAAGGATCAAGCTTTGAGGGAAGTAAAGACAGGGAAACAAAAATCAATAATAGGGGCACTTAGAGCAGGCAAAACCCCAGAACCAGTTAAATAATGTTAATCCTCTCTCAAAATATTCGGGGTCTGGGCAGCGCCTCAAAAAAGACTGCACTAAGGAGGTTAATGCAACTTCATCTTCCAGATATTCTATTTCTTCAAGAGACTATGGGAGTGGGTGTGAAAGTGGAAAGCATTCTCCACACCCTTATAAAGGACTGGGAATTCTTCTCTTTGGACTCCGAGGGCAGATCAGGTGGCCTTGTTCTGGGGTGGAAGAAGAGGAATTTCAGGTTTATAAAATCTGCTTTTCTTACATCAGGAATAGGAGTGGAGCTCTTCTCTATGGAATTGGGGAAATCCTTTGTGTTGGTAAACATTTATGGCCCTTATGAAAATAAAATTCATTACTGGGATACCCTATTTGCCAATAACTTTCTGCAGCATGGGAATCTTATCCTAGGGGGTGATCTAAATTTCACTTTGAATAGAGCTGAGATATGGGGGACAACAACAAGAAGTGACCCACAAGCTGGGTTTTTTAAACACAAATTTGAATTGGCAGACTTGGTAGATGTAGAACCAATCAAAATTACTCCTACATGGAGCAACAATAGAGCAGGTGAGGATTATGTGGCAAAAATATTGGATCGATTCTATGTCTCCGATTCCCTGCTGATGGATGGGGAGAAAATCAGAACCTGGGTGGACCCTTGTGGCATCTCAGACCATTTCCCTATTTTGCTCCAAATAGGCAACCCGGATAGGAAACCTCCAAGCCCTTTCAAATTCAATTCAACTTGGTTGCAGGACAAAGATTTTCAGAATCTGGTTAAAGAAGAATGGAACTCTTATGATGAAAACTTGGGAAGTTCAGCCTGCTCTCAAATGACAAAAAGCCTGAAGAAAGTTAAAATAGTTGTTTCTAAATGGGCTCATAATAAGTATAGGCAACAAATGCAGGAACTCCTTCTATTAGAACAACAGATTGTTGTTTCTTATGAGAGAGTGAATGAGGTCGGTCTTTCAGAGGATTCCAAATCAACCATCAGAGCATTGGAAGGAAAAAAGAGTAATATCTTGCTAGCTCAAGAAGCCCAATGGAGGCTTAAAAGTAGAGCTATTTGGCTGGATTTAGGGGACGAAAACACCAAATTCTTTCAAAATTATGCAAATCACAGGAAAAATATTAACACCATCTGGGAATTGCCCAATGGAGAGGGGTCAAAAGCTAGGTCCTTCAAAGACCTCGCAGCTCTTGGCATAAAACATTTCAAGCACTTGTTTAAAGATCCCAAAAGGGTAAACTTGGCTGAGATCTTAAAACATACAACCTTCTTTCCAAGTTTTGCAGACGAGGCTACTAATGAAATGATTCTTGAGAAAGTGTCATTGGAGGAATTAAAAGAAGTGCTTTCATCCTTTCAGAAGGACAAAAGTCCTGGGCCAGATGGTTGGGGGGTAGAATTCTTCTTGGGTTTCTTTGACTTAATTGGGGAAGACCTGATTAGAGTTATTGAAGAAACTAAAGCTTCAGGGAAGATCCCAGTGGATTTCAACTCAACCTTCATCGCTTTGATTCCAAAGAAGGACTCTCCAACTTCTTTCGATGACTTCAGACCTATTTCCTTGTGCAACTGCCTCTATAAAATTATTGCCAAAATTATTGCCTTGAGGTTAAAAAGAGTTTTTTTTTATTCCATCTCCAGTGAGCAATTCGGGTTTCTAAATGGGAGGCAAATCCACGACGCTGTAGGAGTGGCCCAAGAAGGGTTGCATACTATAAAAACAAAAAGACTTCCTGCTATAGTCGTAAAACTGGATCTTTCCAAAGCTTTTGACAGGGTTAATTGGTTGTATCTGAGGATCATGCTTCTTCACATTGGGTTCAACCTCCGAGTTGTAAATTGGATCATGGGATGTGTGACCTCTGTCTCCTTTGTTGTACTTATAAATGGTTCTGCATCTAATTTCTTTTCCTCAGAGCGTGGCATTAGGCAAGGTTGTCCCTTATCTCCCTTTTTATTTCTTTTGGTGGCTGAAGGTTTGAGCAGGGCAATCAAAGAAGCTAAGAGAACAGGGCAGTTTAAAGGAATTCAAATGAGTACATCATTCTCTCTAACACATCTCTTATTTGTAGATGATGTTATTTTGTTTAGTGTTGGTTCTTTTAGGGACATAAGCAAGCTTAATGATATTCTAAGGAGCTATTGCCTTGCCACTGGTATGGAAATCAATATGGGAAAGTCTACAATGTCGTGTTTTGGCCTGATGGAAGAAGAGGAAATTTTTTTTAGAGAATTCTTTCTTTTCCCAAGACTGATTTCCAATCAGGGATAAAATATCTGGGATTTTGTTTGAAGCCAAATAACTATGGCATAAGAGATTGGGATTGGTTGGTGGAAAAGATAGATAAAAGGATTTCTATGTGGTGTAATAGGTGGTTATCAATTGGAGGCAGATTAACTCTTGTAAAATCAGTCCTGGAGGCAATCCCTGTCTACTGGTATGGCATGGCTTTCATCCCAGTAGGGGTACTAGAAAAAATCAGAAAAAGGTGCTTCAAATTTCTGTGGAATGGAAAAAGGGACAAAGCAGCCATTGTTTTAGCCAAATGGAAATCAATAGCAAAGCCAAAGGACGAGGGAGGTTGGGGTATTAAAAATATCCATCTTTTTGGTAAAGCACTGGCTGCAAAAAGCTTATGGAGGCTGCTTTCTCAAGAAAACCTATGGAGCAAAGTCATCAAGGCAAAATATATCGAACCTCTTTCTATGGAAGAGTGGATAAGGAAACCTGACAAGTCCATCAGAAAGGTGTCTAACTTTTGGAAAGCTGCTATTCAGGCCTTTCCACTTCTGGGAAATTGGTTGGCTTGGAAAATTGGAAATGGTGAAAAAGTGAGAATTGGGGAAGATCCTTGGGTTGGTTGTGGCAATGAGCATAGACTTTCTGAGGACCTCTTACTTTCTCTCCACAATGCAGGTTTTTATACTCTTTCTCAGGTGGCAGACCAAGACACTACTACCATATGGCAGCAAGGTTGGATGAGTGTGCAACATCTGGGTCTTGAAGGCAGGAAGGCTGAGTCATGGCAAGCTTATGTGAAGGCACTTCTCATCAGTCATACTAGGATCAGACCAACAGTGGATGATGAGCTGGTTTGGACAAAAAATACTAAGAGGGGTGTTTATACTGCTAGGATGGGATATAAAGACTTGTTTGCTCATGATAGGCAGGGGGACAATATATGGTGGTGGAAAGCGATTTGGAAGGTAAAGACACCTTTAAAAACCAAATTTTTTTATGGCTGGCCCTCAATAACAAAATTTTAACTTGGGATGTTTTAATGAAGAGGGGGTTTCAAGGTCCTGGAAGGTGTACACTCTGTCATAAGGAGCTTGAAACTATCAACCATTTATTGGTTGGCTGTGTTTTCACAAAGTATGTATGGAAGGAGATTGAGGTGATAACTGGGAGCACAGGTACTTGGCAAGGAGACACATTGGAACATTGTTTGCAGCAATGGTTTGATTCTAAAGATCTGAAGTCCTACAGGGCCCTCCCTTTTGCGGTGGCATGGGGAGTATGGCTAGCAAGAAACTCAGATATTTTCCAAGCCTCTTCTCAACCAGCCTTTCAAATTGCTACTCAGATCCGTTCTTTCATTGCTGATCTTGTGAAACCTCCTGGTGCAAAAAGGCCCAAGAAAAACGAAAGCTGCCAATGTCAACAAAACAGCTCCCTGGGGTTTTTTTGATGGTGCTTGTCAAGGCACCCCTCTTATGTGTGGGGCAGGGGGAATCCTCTTTCTTAAGGATTCTCATTTCATTCAGTTTAAGGTTGGCCTAGGAGGGGGCACAAATAATTATGCCGAATTAATTGCTTTGAAGTTACTCTTGAAAATTGCTCTGGACCACCATGTTCAACAACTCCAAGTTTTAGGAGACTCCTTGTTGGTCATCAATTGGATGAAGAAAATGTTCAGAATGGAGAACTTAACTTTGCAGCCAATTTTTCAACAGGTAAACATTTTGGCAGATGTCGTAAACCCCATATCCTATACTCATATCTACAGAGAACTCAACTCTGGGGCGGATGCTTTGTCAAAGGAAGGTCTGCAGCTGGCGCAAGGAAGATGGGAGCTGATGGAAATAAAGGATGGTGTGACTATCCAAGAGACAACGATTTCTTTGCTCGATAATTAAAAATAAAAAAAAAATCCGGGAGGCAGTTTCTCGTACGCTTTTCCTTTCCTTTCTGGTTTTCACTTGTAGACAAAGTAGCTGAGCATTATTGACACCTTTGTGTAGAGGTCTTATGGGAAATTTTTAACTCTTAGCCCTTCCTTGATGGTACGAAGAAAATTTAGGTGGGGACAGCCTGTGTGTTCCTGCCTGGTTATTTCAGCTTGCCTTGGGCAACTTCACAATGTAATTTTCTTTTTCTGGTGAAATAGAAATTATGATTTTTTTTGGGGAAAAAAAAAACTAATAGTTTGGAAAAAGTATATTCTATAGAAATATCTTTCAATGATATGATGAAAGGAATTGATGACAACTATATTAATGAAGATATTGAGAATAAAATAAAAAACCATACTCAAAAAGTAGAAAAGGATATTGATCAGAAATATGTCCTACAGATTTATGAAATAATAGCTTCAATTGTACACAAATGGTTTGACTATTTCATCAAGGAAATGGATGAACTTGATTCTCCTAAGACAAGTAACAAAGAAGTTGGGATATCTTCACAATGCACTTATTGCAACAAATTTGGTCATGAGAAAGCAAACTGTTGGAGTTTCCATCCATGTAAATATTGTGGAGGAAAATGTCATTCATCTTTATTTTGTTACTATAAAGACAAGTACTATAAAAGGTTTGAAGAAAAATTGATATTCATATTAGATTATCTCTTTCAAGTTCTTATTTCAGAAGCATCTACTAATAATGAATTCAAGTTTGAAATTTTTGAATAACAAGGAGACAAGTCATTCAAAGAACCAAAGGAAAGAAAATGGATCAATTTTGATCCACTTATAACTTGCAAAGTTATGAGATCTCTAGTTCATCAAAGATACTTGGAAAAATTCAAGGACAAAGATTTTACCAATCACTTTGAAATACCAAAAAGCAATGGAGTGATGAAGACAAGGAAATACAACATGAAGACTAAACCAAAAGAAGAAGAAGGACCTAATCGAGATGAAGAACATTTGAAAGATGAAGACTCATATTGAATACTAAAGTCTTCAATAACCAAATAATGTAATACAAGTGGGTGTTGGAATATATTACATTATTTTGTACATGCTAAGGTACCATATTGGGTACATCATTAGATTAGGAGAGTGTCTTAGATTAAAGCTTGAGTATTTACTTTATGTAATGTAATAAATGCACAAGTATTATTAGAATGTGCAATGATGTAAATGTGCATGATGTCCACATGTACATGAGTCCTTAGAATATGAAGATGAAGAGTCATAGAAAGATGGAAGGTCAAGAGTCATGTCTCATTATATATAGGCTTTTGGTAGATGAACAAGAGGGAACAAATGAGCAAGATAAGTGAGAAGAGTGAGTAGTAGTAAGAGATATAGTAGATACAATGTAGAACTTGTACGAAGCATGGAGTATTGAGATCTCCATATATGGTAACAAGTTTAAAATTTCATGAGATTTCATTAATGGCTATTTCATGAGTTATTTTAGAAGTTTCTCATGCTATTTACTTGCATATTATATTACCATTATCATAGTTATAACATTGTATGCTTATTTTACTACTTGTGGTTGCATTTCCTTTAAGTTTATAGCATCAAAAACTAACATCAAACACCAAAAATTATAAAAATTGGTGAATCTACTTCAAAAAGTAGAGGCATCCCATACACCACAATATGAAGAACATGTTCTCCTTTCAAATCACAAGAGGAAGAATCTATTAAATAGAGGTACAAGTCCTCAACAATACCTCCAACATTAAAGAAATATTTTTCATGCATAAAATATGTGTGAAATTTGTGGCAATAATGGCCACAAATTAAAGGAATGTTGGCACAATCCTTTTAAAAATAGATCCTCTTCTCAAGTAATGTATTCATAGTTGAAAAAGTCATCAACGAACAAGGAAAATTCATTTTGGAAGAAGATATGTTGACAACATAGTAATGTTACCAAAGACAACCACTTAGGAGAAGAAGAAAATGACCACTCCAAAGAAGAATAACATGTATTTGTTGCTCATATTCAATTATCATCCTAATGTTGTTTGGTATGTCAATTCTTGAGCAACCAAACATATAACTAGTTGAAAAGACTAGTTTCAAACTCCAGACTGTTCTAATCATACAAGAGAGGTCTCTATAGGTGATGACACATTCTATGACATTAAAGGCATAGGTTATGTTAAATTATGACTTGGATCACACACATATAAGATAACATGAATCTTGTCTATTCTAGGAATCACTAAGAATCTACTCTCTATCAACCAATTACTCAACCATAATTGGAAGGTTGAGTTTAATAAATGATAGGGATACAAGGTATGTCTCATTCATGATAAAACTAGAAAATCCATGACTATTGCATATGGTAAAGGAATAGAAAAAATATTTGGGCTTCATACAGTTCATCATGATAATATAGCATTAATTATCAACTCTAATATTTTTGCATCACTCTGGCATTAATGATATGGTCATCTAAGTTTTGGCCTTCTTATTTCACTTCAAAATAAGCACATGATTAGAGGTATTCCTTATTTGAAGAAATATCCTCAAATTTTCCCTTGTTTCCTATCTAGAAAGTAACATTGAGATCCATTTGGTTCTTCAAAATCTTGAGCTAAAATACCTCTCGATCTAATTCATACCAATATTTGGGGACCTATGGATCCAAGCTATAATGACTCCAAATATTTTTAGTTTTTTTTTTTATTATCATACTCACAAAATGTGGGTATTATTTTTGTAGAACAAGGATGAATCCTTTTTATACTTCAAATAATTTAAGGCTCATGTTGAGACATTCATAAGTCGTTAGATCCATATACTCCACTTAGAATGAGGCAAGAGTTTACTAGTAATGAGTTTTAAGCTTACATAATCGATAGCTGCTTACACACCATAGTAGAAAAACTTACATAAGAGATAATTCACAAGTTATGGTCAAAACATGGGGCCACCACCCTCGATCCACAATTGAGGTAGAAATTGATGCTCCACCCAACACACAAAACAATGAAGTTGAGCCTCCCACACAGAATTCTCCTAAATGATGTTCAACTAGTATTAGAGGTGACAACACAACTCATGAGGGTTCTCATCAAGAAACCCCAATTAGAGGATAAAATCCAAGATCCTCTCGTGATAGAAATGAGGGTGGTTCAAGACCCCCACCATCACAAGATAGAAATAGACAAGATCTTCCCAATGAGGGGTAAGATGAAATGGGTGCATCAAATCACATACCCACAAGAGTTTCAAACCACATTGAGTAGGGGAGGTATGTGCTAGATCTCAATACTATTGGGATAAATGGTATGCCTCTTGATCAACCTTGGAAAACTAGTTAGCTCAATCAACTAGATCAAGCTCTTGTAAGATCATAGCGTAGGACCTCTACTGCCCACTCTCGCTCTGAGAGTATGCGTAGTGAGGACATAGAGAGGCATACTTATGCCCATGGTGAATGCTCAAAATGCCCCCGTAGCACAAACACCCCATCCACACATGCAAGCATGAAACAAATACCTCAATAGAATATCAATGCAGCTTATGTTGATATAGGAAAGAGCATAGTAGATCACTCCATTAGGACTCATACCACTAGAGCTCCATGCATAGAGCTAAGAAGCCAAAGACCCTACACAACCGATCATGTAGATCAGGTACATAGGCTTTATTTAGATCAAAGGCAACAAATACTCCAAGATCAATTGGAGGATTTGCACGTGGAGCGTGAGCGGTTGGAACACGAAGATACACAATGACAAATATTGCTTCGACAATATTTGTATGAGCACCACTTACAGGAGCAATGCATCCTTGATTAGGAGTGGGAAGAGAGAGGATAGGTTAGCTCGGGCTAACCTACCTCCCACTAGTGAATACAAAGAGTAGCATAACACAAGATGTGCTATATCACACCCAAAGTTACACCCTAGGCAAGTAGAGCACCATGCTCATCGTACTTCCCATCATGCTTCAAGGCAACAACAACATCAAATGCTAAATCAACCTAAGTAGAGTTAGTACGAGGAGTTAGAGAGAGATGACCAGGATCAGTAGTATCCTGAACCATCTTCAGTAGATGTGGATGATGAGCACAATCATCCATCTTGATCTCAAAGGAATTTACCACTGCATGCACCCCAGAGGTCACTTAGAGAAGAAGAAATCATATCTTCTCAAGCGTACAGAGTCCTTTATTAGAAAATTAAATCTCTTGAGAAATAGGGAATGACTTACCAAAAGCCTACTCTAAGTAAGATTCATAATCAACCTCTGTGTCCCTTAATCCCAAGTCTGGCATATCCCGATCACTTTGAGATGCCAAAGCTAGACAAATTTTGAGGTGACGATGATGCACAAGAGCACGTGACCAATTTCATGAATCTATGCTTTCATATTTAAAATAATGATGCCTTGTTGTTAAGGACTTTCATGATCACCCTTTTAGTCCCAGCCCTAGAATGGTATAACCAGCTATCGAGGCATAACATCACCAGCTTTGAGCAGTTGGTGAATGCTTTTCTTGAACGCTTCTCATTTGGCATCAAGAAAAAGACTAATCTATCTGATCTGGCTACTTTATGATAATATGATGATGAGCCGATCATAGATTATGGGAACAGATGGAGAAAATTAATGGTGAAATTACCATTTTCCATTCCCACCATAGAGCTCACTTGAATGTTTATGAAAAGTTGCACAAAACATATATCGCTATTGCTGCAACTACAACAATATACAACATTCGAAGAGGCTTTGGCACAAGCCAAAGTAATTGAGGATATTAAATTGCAAGAAGGAGACTTAAAGCTCTGAACTAAGAAATATTGGAATAACAAGAACACGAGAAATCAACATCATCAGGCCAAACTTGTGCCTATTAATCAAGTCATGTTAAATCTTCCAAAGGGGGATAAAATCCAACAACAATAAAATTATCAAGCACAACCACCCCCTATGCAGTATAATCAGTGCAATAAGAATCAGGGCAAAGATAAGCAACGTCGCCCACCTCACCAGTTTATGCCATTGTCAGAGACTTTGGCATCAATTTTTAATCAATTATGTAAGGCTAAGGCACTTCGATTACCTGAAGTGTAGCTGCTAGATCCTAACCACCCCAAGCCCAAGGGGTTTAGATAAGATCACTATTGCCCATATCATTGAAAAAAGGGCCATGACATTGAAGTGTGCCATGGGTTTAAACATGTGGTACAAAACATGATCGATAAGGATCAACTACGAATCGACAACCCCTTGGTGCTCGATAACCAAAACATGGGAATCTTCAAAGATCCCCTACCAAATCATGAACCACCAAGGAACCATGCTGGACAAGTCAACCAAGTGTGGATAGATCCGCCTACGCAAGGATTTGTAGGTATGGTTAATGTGGTCACTAGGAATAGGAGGTATAATCAATCAGAGCCACCTACAGCTCCCATTCATATCCAAGCTGCACCTCAATAGAGGCCAATTCAAAACCCATTGCCAGGCCCACCAACAAGATCGATGGTAACGATAAAAAATAGACTCACCTAGAGTCTACAAATAACCTTAGTAAAGCTATCAATATATGAGCTCATACAACAATCTCCTAGGCATAGGGAGATATTAATGGAAATCTTGAGAGCCATAGAACTTCAACCCTAAAATCTTGAAGCTTTTACTAACTTCATGGGGCATGTGTAGCAGTGTTAGGAGCTCATGATCAGATTTTATGATCATGAAATCAAAATGGTATCCACTGCCATAGTGGACCCATCGCTACATATCATTGCATGTGTTAACCACACTCCCTTCAAGTGGGTATTGATTGATATATGATCATCAATCAATATAATAACCACTAAAGCCTTAGGACACCTGAACCTCCCTAAGTCACATATTGTAGCCTCAAATTTTATGTTGCGAGCATTCAATGATGCATTGTGCTCGATAGTAGGCACAATAGTCCTTCCTATTTAGGTTGGGCTAAAAACCATCCCGATGATGTGCCATGTTCTAGAAGGTGCTATGTAGTATAACATCCTCCTAGGTCATCCATGGATAAGGGACATGCATTGCATCCCCTCGATTTTACACCAATGCATCAAGTATGTGCATGAGGGACAAGTACATGTGGTCCCATCAGATGAAGAGTCGTTTAAATATGTAAATCAGGTTGACTTTCTAGGAGATTTCATCCTCCCATCTACTCACTTGGATATTCAACCTACATCTCCCATTAGATATCCAATGAGTAAATCAAAGTCAGTGCACATCGATCCTTCTATGTCGACACCACCACCAACCCCTAGGACAACAACTGCTTCTAAAAATCCTACAACATCATCAAAACTAAAGGATGATCAGAAGCTAAAGGTAATTTTAGGTGAAAAGGAACCTAGGGTGATCCCAAATATAGCAATCACAGAAATTCCAAATCTTATGGAAGAGGAAAATTTGCACAATATAGTCGAGGAGGTACCTCAACCTGCCTCACCTGTGTCATCAACCACATCATCTACACCGTAGGTGATGATTCACTTAGTTAACCCTGGGTTAGCTGAATATCTTGTGCAAAATGTAACTTTCACACCTATTATAGAGTCTACACAAGACATGGGGAGGCCTCAAGCTCCTCATTTTCCTATTGGGATGGTGGTACCACTGGGGGTGCCACCAAATCAGACTAATTTTATTTATGGGGGCTTGGATCAAGTCACAAATCACTCACCCATGGAAGATGATGATGATGAACCATTTTGCCACAAATGTTCATTATCTATCCAACCCAAAGTTTACCCTTAGGTATTTTGAACATCACCATTGGTATGTTTATGGGTTAGGTTTATTTGAGCAAGGATGTAGAACTCCATATCAGCCATAATACTAACTACTAACTGACAGGTTTGGCCTTGGATATCACAATCAAGGACAAGACGAATTACTTGTCATATCTCTAAATCGTCTAAATCTAGGCTTGGGGGAGGATGTTGACTAGAATCCCTATAATCCAGACCCTTCACTTTCACGGAGGGGTAATTGGCTTGTGACTATGGTTACAGTAGAACCACCTTTGGTTTATCATCCAGGCATCCCCTTAGAAGAATTTGAAATCAGAACCCATCTTTGAGGAAGATAAATTAGAATACAATTTTGAAGATGATGAGAGCGAATACTTCAGTGATGATGATGAATATGAGGATGAGACCGAGATGGCCTACCTAGGGCCTCGACATCTATGTCATCTTAGGGAGCCTATGGACATGGAGGAAATCTATCATGCAGTCTTCCTAGGTCCTCCCATCTCGAGGAGACCAGTGAATTTAGAAGAGATCTATCACATAGCTTTCCTTGGTCCTTCAAACTTAAGGTAGTTGCTTCCCTTGAAAGATCCAATTGTCTTGTCTATTCCTAGAGTAGACCCAGTTATCCCCATACCTCCTGAGCCACATCTAGAGCATGGGAGACAATCCAAAAGTAGTGAATTTCATCCATGTGGTCCTAGAGATTTCTTTCCATCCATCAACATGATCTCCATCGATCTGACCACTCCACTCCATAATCCATCAGACCCTTCAAAACCTTTGCACCTCAATCATGAGGCCATTGATTTTGATCATATCAATTCACCCCTAGAGCTTGAATATTTCTTCCCTAATAAAGAAATGCTACAACTATTCCATTTTGCGCTAGGTTGTGCACATGATGTCTATCATGCTGAGGTTGATCCTGATTTGGTGGAACCTTTAAACCTAGCATATGACATCCATTTTATCCCTACACCTCATCATATTGAGGAGGGATCACATATGTCAATAGAGGAAACTTTCAAAGTGGATATCAACAATGATCCCACCAATCCAAAGAAAGTTAAGTTCAGAGAAAGCTTATCTCCTGAGGAATGAGCCAACCTCATACCTCTATTGAAAGAGAGACCTGATCTCTTTGCTTGGACCTATAAGGACATGTCAGGTTTGGATCCAAAATTGGTTGTTCACAACCTTTCACTAGACCCTACCAAGAAATCGGTCAAGCAAAAACTTAGGAAAATGCATCCAACCATCGCCTTGATGGTTAAATATGAACTGCAAAAGTTGTTGGATGTAGAGTTCATAATTCCCATCGACTATCTAGAATGGGTATCAAACATGGTACCCATAGGAAAACTTGATGGAAGAATCCACATATGCATGGATTTTAGGGACCTCAATAAGGCAACACCCAAGGATTCATTTTCGTTGCCTAATATCGATGCTCTTGTAGACGCAACTGTAGGTCATGAAATGCTCTCACTCATGGATGGTTTTTTTGGTTACAACCAGATTTGGATTAAACCCGAAGATCAACATAAAACCACTTTCACCACTCCATGGGGAACATTTTGCTATAAAGTTATGCCATTTGGCCTTAAAAATGTTGGTGCCACATATCAATGGGCTATGACATACATCTTTCATGACTATATGCACAAAATATTGGAAGATTATATTGATGACTTACTAGCCAAGTCATTATTGCATGAAGAGCACGTCGAGGTCCTTAGAAAAGTCTTCGATCACCTGATTGAGCACAATGTCAGGTTGAATCCCAAGAAATGCATCTTTGGCGTAACTTCAGGAAAACTCTTGGGATTCATCATTTCTAAATGAGGGATCGAAGTAGATCCAGCGAAGGTAAAGGCTATATTGGAAATGGGCCCTCCCACAAATATCAAAGAATTAAGAAGCCTACAGGGCAAGGTAGCATCCATAAAGTGCTTCATCACATAGTTATCGGATAAATATCGACCCATGAATCAATTGCTACACAAGGGGGTCCCATTTAACTGGGATGAAGACTACCAAAAAGTCTTCATTGAAATCAAGAAATACCTAGCATCACCACCAGTATTAGCTCCACCTAGACCAGATGTGCCATTTTTGTTGTACATATCCACCATAGACTTTGCACTGGGAACCATGCTAGCCCAGAAGAACATGCAAGACAAAGAGTAGGCGATATACTACATCAGTCGAACCCTAGTTAGTTACGAGCTACGATATGCATATGTAGAAAAGTTATGCTTAGTAGTGGTCTTTGCAACTAAGAAGTTGCACCACTATATGTTGAGTCATATGATGTATGTTATATCAAAATAAAATCCTTTGTAGTACATGATGAGCAGGACATATCATAACACACGTACTACAAAGTGGATCATGCTATTGATAGAATTTGACCTAGAATTCATCAGTCAAAATTCAATCAAAGGGTAAGTCATAGTTGATCAATTGGTAGAGGCACCTCTTCAGGATCATAGACCTCTTGTCATAGAACTTCTCGATGATGCAGTATTTGCATTGTCGAAGTCACCCAAACCCAAAGAACCGGATAATAAAGTTGATATGTCTTTGTTCTTCGATAGTTCAAAATGCGAGCAAGGGGGTGGTGCAAGGATTATGTTTTTCATGCCACAAGGTGCTCCAATGCCCTTGTCATTTAAACTCAACTTCCCTTGCACCAATAACAATATTGAATATGAGGCCCTAATCTTGGGTCTCCAAACAACGCTCACCATGAAGATCAGAAAGTTGAATATCTTTGGTGACTCCCTTCTCATAGTTAATCAAGTTAAGGGAATTTATCAGTGCAGGTGTCCCATATTGAAAGCATACAAGGAACTTGTGGACACTTACTTAGCCCAACTAGAGTGGTATGACATCAAGGCAATCCCTCGAACATCCAATAGATTTGTAGACACTATGGCATCTTTGGGATCCTTAATCCCTCAGAATCCATCTGCTGACTTCACTACCATCCAGGTAAAAATGCTATCACAATCCATGATACGATGTGAGGCTCAAGAAAATCATGAATCAGTCCACATGATTCATATAGAACCAAACCATGAGTGGTTCTATAGAGCTAGAGACTTTTTGAAGAAGGCACCTTAGGGGTCTTTGATCTCGTAGGGTCCTACGAAGAATGGTACCACTATTCTCCATAAGGTTGTTTCCCAATATGCATTTGTACAAGTCGAATTGCAATAGGAACACATCATCCAGTCAGTCAAAGTTATCACTTATCAAGATTGGTTATCACAATTACATGATTTCCTTAAGCTTGGAGTAATCCCATAGGGATTATCGCATGCCACAAAAAGAGCATTCAAACAAAAAGCGACTAGATATGTCTTGTTAGGAGATATCCTGTATCATCATAGCTATGATGGAATTCTCCTTCATTGCCTTGAGCCCCAAGAATCAGCTTGGGTGATTTCACAAGCTCATGATGGTACATGTGGTGGCCATTTTAGTGGCATGGCCATCATCAAGTGCATCCTTCGAATGGGTTACTATTGGCCCACCATGGAGAAGGATTGCATAATGTATGTCAAGAAATACATTAAATTCCAGCACCATGCTAATCTTACGCACCTACCATCATAGGCCTTACAACCCATCCAAGCGGCTTGGCCATTTTATCAGTGGGGTTTGGATCTAATTGGTAAGATCTCTCCCCCATCTTTGGGTCGACACACATTTATCATAATGGCCACTGAGTATTTCACCAAGTGGGTGGAGGTAATCCCTTTAACTACAATGATAGGAGCACGTATTGTGGAGTTCATACTCCATAATATAATATGTCATTTTGGGATACCATCCAAAATAATCTTAGATAATGGAACTTCATTTAAAAACAAAACTATAAGGGCTTTAACATCCAAATATAATATTCAACATAGTTTTGCAACTCCATATTATCCGTAGGCTAATGGGCAAGCAAAGGCCTCAAATAAAATAGTGGTAGCCATCTTAAAGAAAACTGTTCAAGAAAATCATAAATATTGGCACATTCAACTACCTCTTGCATTATGGGCTTACAGGACTAGTATACGGACGCCCACTGGGGCAACACCATTCTCACTAGTATATGGTGTTGAGGCCATCATGCCCTTGGAATTGGAAATTCCAACATTGTGCATCGCATTGAAAGAGTTCATCGATGATGACACTACATGACAAGCTCACCTAGATCAATTGATGCTTCTTGATGAATGTCGAGTGAATGCTCTTGAGCATCTCCGAGTTTACCAAGATCGACTAAAACGAGCTTATAATAATAAAGTCCACCTAAGAGACTTTAAATTTGGGGATCTTGTGCTAAAATAAAACCAACAAAACTCAAATCTACCATTGCATCTACGAGATAAATTTATGGCCAATTGGTTAGGTCCATTTATCATTTTAGAGAAGATAGGACCAGGGACTTATCGCCTAACATCGCTAGAAGGTGTTGAAGAGCCTGAACCTCTCAATATTCTTCACCTAAAGGTGTTTCACACATAAAGCACTCAAAATAACAAAAATAATTTAAAACATCAAAAATCCAAACAAATAAAAAAGCAATAAAATTCAAAAACATTGCAAAACATAAAAAATACAAAAACATTTACATTTGGTATTGCATTTTCATTTTACATATGCATTCATTTAATTGCATTGCATTAGGTATTTTCCTCCATTGCACTTGCATTAGGATAGGTTGTGTTTACAATATTACAAATGACACCACGTTTGTATCTTAATCATGCATCTTTACATCATCATCATCCATCATCCTTGTGAGTAATTGTGTTTTTCAACACAACCCTTCCTATTGCTATAAGGTATATACTAGGGTTTTTTGGTAATTCAACCATACCTAGTGATCTTCTCAAATTTTGTAGAAAGTTATCTTTGCTTTTGGAGATGAGGTCTAGTTTTGATAGTACCTTGCATATATCAAAATCCCATCACTTTTTAAACATTAACAATCCTAGTTTGAACAAGGAAAAGATGAACACTACAAAGTGGTCCTGGTTACCTTAAGTGAAAGGTTTTTACTTGCTCATCTTGTGATGCGCATGGTCTAGGATGTTGATCATTGGAAAAAGGACAAGCTCCCCCCTACCCAAAGAAATCCCTTGCTTTCATACAAAATAAGAAAATTCCCAAATCAAAACAAAGTAAAATAAACAATGATTTTCATCACTAAGCAAATCCCTTGCTCAAAATAAAACAAAATACAAAATAAATAGTGATTTTCATCACTAAGCATGAGCAAGTATCCCAATAAATCAAAATAAAAGAAGGGGGTGAAGAGCTTGAATCCCTGGAATGGTCAGTATTTCAAAGCCATTGAGTGATCCCCATTACAACAATGGGCTGAATGAATCCCGCTTGGCAATGGGGTAGTTCTAAGCAATTTATAGATGAGCTAGCTTTAGGTGGCTTGTATTACCTAGTAGTCTAATCCAACTACGTCCAAAATTAGGATCATGGTGAGCATATGGTGATCCTCATTACAACAATGGGCTGAATGAATCCCGCCTGGAAATGAGGTAGTCTTATGTCTCATCTAATATATTCATTTGCACACACAGGGATAATGAATATCTTGGTCTTCATAACAAAAGATTTTATCTTTCAAGAGTCTTGTGTAGTCATTATACAACTTTTGATTAATCAACTAGGGTGTTTGAGTCTCATGGAAAACCTCAAAAATCCCTTATAGCAACAAATCATCTCATCAATCAATCACAATTTTTCTTATGAGCTTTTGTTTATTAAGGGGTTTTCATGAAATAGGATAGATATCGGATGGATATCAACAATGATATTTAGATGACCACTGACTATTTTGTGCATATATTTTAATTTACAGAAGCTTATAGGGAAAACCCATACATCTCACATCATCTCATTTCACATATGGATGCTTAAATGATTAATTCTTATGATAAGAATTACCATTTTCATTCATGATTTTTATACATTATGTGGTGTCATCCATTAGTTTGTTAAAAACATATTAGATTCATTCCTTATGTTTTAAGTGATTAAAGCATACAGGTTCATTTGCATTAGATCATCCTCATGTAATTAATGCATTTACCATACATCATTGCATCCATATATGCATACATAGTAGTGCGTCTACACATTTAGATCATAGCATCTAAACATACATCTATCATCTAGCTAGTTCATGTCATCAACACATTGCATACATCTAGCGTAATCACATCACCATATAGGCATTACATTCATAAATGCATACATGAATATAGATCATAAAATCCACAAAAAAAGTCAAATAACAACCAAAATTTCAAATGCACCTAGTATTTAGTTATTTACTCTATACACTTGGCGATTGTAGTAACTTGTGCTCCATGTAATCTGACAAGATGAGTAGATTACCATAAGGCTATTTGAACCAAATTATTCATTGTTGAATTGGAATGTCTTCACTTCAATCTCAAAGAATGCCATTGCAGTCATACTGCTCCATGGTAATGATGATTTCATTTCATTTTTCTATGAAATTTTATTAGATCATCAAACATAGTGATTCACCACAAGCTTAAATGGAATTGCTATCATATTGATTCACTAAGAAGGCCATGGCGGCCAAACTGCTCCATGGGATAAAGATGTATAATTACTATTAATGGTTGAAATCACAGTTGTAATAGGACCTGCCTTACAACAACAACAATCTCTTGAACTATCTAAATTAATCATCTTGGTCAAGCAACTCATCACTTTCATCACTTGTCCTTTCCTCATCGACTCTTCGCTTGAGGGGTTATTCATAATAACAACATTCATAATAAAAATCAACAATTGAACACTAGATCATGTAAATTGCATTCGTCTTACGAATCATTGCTAACAACTATCATAAGCTTACCATTTTGATAGGGTAAAAGCAAATATGTTAGTTTAAACCTTTTAGCGATCCATCTATCAGACCTATTGTAGCCCTAATGCTACTCGATTATATCTAGACACGTGAAAGCTTTACAAAAATTAAGCCTTTCATCCTATTGGAAGCAATGATTCTAAGATGCACGCCCTTTCTGTGATTGGGGCATCTAATGTTGACCAGATCAATGAACACCAATTAACCTATAATATGGCTTTAGGTGGTCTATTTTCGCTTAGCATTGTATTTTCCACACAATGCATCCCAAAAGGGGTATCTGTAGAAACCTAAAACATGTCATGTTTAGGAGACTACTCATATGGGCATCTTTGCAGACCGTATGAATGAGCTTGGACCTTTCCAAGATCTATTAGTGATTCTAATCTCTCATATAGGGCATTCTAGGCCTATGCAACCTTAGCTACTGATATCAACAACAGTTGAGATCCCAGACACTAACGATCAGAGTGGACAACACTCTATCTAGTTGTACAAGTGGACACCTTGCACATTACATATTGCACATTGGCACTTGTGCATTTATATTGCATGAAGTAACTAGAGAACTTCCCCCTAAAGTAACCTAATGTCCTAAGTATGTACCAAGGAAGGTACATTTACATGACCCAAATAATGTAATATGCTATATTTCTAACAATTACTCCTTTTGAAATATGTTAGAAGGAACTTAGCATATTTTTATCAATTACAATGATGATTCATAATTACAATCTATGGAATTTTGGTAAAAACTTCACTATAGTTCTATCACCTTTTAAAAGTAAGGATGGTACTTTTATATGCTCTAATTTGATGTAGGAATTTGCTTCATTTGTCAATTCAATTGGCCTTTTGGATGCTATTCCTTTAAGATATCAATATGCATGGGATAATAGATGCATTGGAAAATCTCATATAAAATAAAGTTTAGATAGATTATTATTATCTAGTACATGGTTACAAATAGAGTTTACAATCTCTTTAGATATTTTATTGTGAGAAAGATCATATCACAAACCCAATCCATTGAGATGTGATTTATTCACTAATGGGCATCCAAAGCCATTTTTATTTTAGTCTACGTGGCTCTAAGATCCTAATATCATCCCGATGGTTATGTTATGATGGGATTAACCAAATTTTGAAGGATCATGTACATATTTTCGTTCAAAATATGAAATATTTGAAGTGGAAAATGAATATTTGGAATGCCAAATACTTTGGTAACTTATTTAAATTAAAGGACATTGAATCCAAGCTCAAATATTTACAAGATATAATACAAATCAATGGAATGGGGCTATGATACTTATATGTAAAAAAATAATTACTCATTTATTATCATAATATTTTGAAAAAAGATGAGTTATACTGGTCCCAAAAATGTAGGGAGATATGGATTAAGAAAGGAGGCAAAAATATCAAATTCTTTCATGCTATAGCCAAAATCTGTTTGTCTTTTTGGCATAGAAAATATTTCAACTCTAGATAAAAGAACTATTGAGGAAGAAGAAATTATTAGGAAGGAAACAATTATTATTTTAGATATATTTTGTTACATGTTGAGCCATATAAGGAGGCTCTAAGTTTTTGTAAAATATTTCATCAATTATCACATAGGGATAAAATAAAATCTTGGCGAGGAATATTTGTGTGGAGATATATGAGGTAGTGATTTATTTCCACCCTAATAAATCTCCTAGCCCTAATGGATGTTTAGCAATTTTCATTAAAAAAATTTGGTCTTTATTGAAGAGTGATATATTGGCTACAATTAAAGAGGTTAGGAAAAAAAAGTACAATAAGTGATATCAATGCCACCTTTATTTTATTGGTTCCCAAGCTAGTGAGGGAAAATATTTTGATATTTTTCATTCAATAGGCCTTTGCAATATGACTTATATGATCATTTTTTTTTTTTTTGCAAATAGATTGAAAAATATTCTAGATTGTGCTATTTTAGAGAAACAAAGTGGTTTTATTTGTGGTAAACAAAATCTTGAAAGCGTAATTATTGTATAGGAGTTCATACATTCTCTTCATTCCATGAAAAATCCAGGCATGCTTATAATATTAGAGATATGATAGGGTATGCTAGAGTTTTCTACAAAATATTCTAAAAAAAAATGTTTTGATCAAGGTTGATGTGAATGGATTAGATGTTGTTATAGCACTAAAATATTCTATTTCAACCAATGGACCCCCTGATGGATATTTGTCATCTAGTGGACTCTACCAAGGAGACCCACTATCCCCTTATTATTTTAGAGGTATTAAAGATATATTTATCAAAGGTAAAAATTAAAGAAAAAATCAAAGGTATTTATTGTAACAAATGGTCTCTCTGAATCTCATTTGTAATTTGTAGATGATACTTTTATTTTGGTTCATCCCTCATCAATGATGCTATGGGGTTCAAATCAATATCATAATTTTATGAGAATATTGTTGGACAATTGGTTAACACTACAAAATCCACAACCAATGCCATTTATTTACAATGGATTATTGTGATATTTTAGGGTTTAAAATTGGAAAATTTCCATCAACATATTTAGGTTTTTCTTTGTCTCATAAAAGAAATAGAAGGAGCTTTGGACTCAATTTTAAATGGAATAAAATCTTGTTTGGTATGTAGGAAAGGTAAATTTTTAACCATGTTTAGAAGGATAGAACTTATAAATACTATATTGTAATCCATACCTATATATATAATGTTACTTTTAAGGTTGTCTACATATATAGCATTCAAATTTGATAAATTTGAAAGAGATTTTATTTGAAAAAAATACGAGTTTTCTCTTTGTGAGTGGGATAGGGTTTACAAAGGAAATAATATGGGAGGGGTAGTCTTGTAGAATTGTGATTTATGTTTTTGATTAGGGAAAAATTTGTATATAGATTATTCAAATATCAAGGAAATATTTAGGAAAAATGTTAAAAAATATATAGGTTCTCTTAATGCATTGAAATTGTTTAGGAAAAGAACCCTATGTAGAGGATAGTCAAAATGGAAGTTTATATTATATAGTTTACAAATAATAAAGAAACATATAGATGGCTAGATAATAATTGATATTATATTAACATGAGCAACAACTCAAGATAATGGATTCCTATTAATAACCTAGTTGAAGGAGAGAAACTCAAACAAATAACAAATAAGCTTCAAATGATTCTTCAAGAGTTCTACTTTATCTATTTTTATGCAAAAGGATAAGTTGGTTTTGAATCTATCAAAATATTTTGTATACTCAATATGTGATATGAGGATTTAGGGGAATCAAAATATTCTATTTCTAATTATTTCCCTCAAAGAATGTTTGGTCATTGGAGGCCTTTGCTAAGGCTTCAACATTCCCTTCGATAACAATCTAATGCAAGATTCTTACAAGGTAAGAGTCTCCAAAGAAGAGGATATCATGGATCTTTCGGATGTGTCTTATGCGAGAAATATATAGAAACATTAAATCATTTGATTATTCATTATCCCTTTACTCCATTTGGGGTCATTTTTTAAAAATATAAGAATATATTGGGTAGCTCCATAAATATTGAAATTGTTGATACTATATAAAATTAGTTTTTTTAAAACTAGTTATATGAGATTAAAATGAGCTCCACTCATTATACATCATGATCACATAATGGTAGTATAATATCTTGGCTATTATACATGTATTTCTTGGCAATATCTAAATTTGGGTCTCCTTAAAAATCTTCTCTCAAACTCATGAGACATGTGACTTAATATTTCTCATGGGATAACTATTCTACTAAACTTATAATAATAACAAAAACCCAATGATTACATGAAACCAATATTGACAATATATTGATCAATAATCAATAACTCAGTGATACACAAAATGGATGCTAGAGAATTTTGATACTGTAGCGATGGTAGAGGTGAAGAGCAGCAAGGGCGGGAACAATATCCAACAGATAGGGCCGACGTAGGATGTAGGGGAACGAGGTTCAAGTAAGGATGAGGATGGGGCAGCAGGTTCCCGTGGGAGGATGCAGATGGGGCCCCAAGACAAGGAGCCCCATGAAAAACCTTCTATCGAGGGTCCCATCCCTGGGGGCCCTAGAAAATAATCATATACCCAAATCACCTCGGGTTAGGTGATCCTTATCAAAACACCAAGTGCTAAGCTATTCCTGGTGGGAACCGATATCACTGTCGTGTCAGAAGTTTTCTCTAACTACATATCTAGGGCCTTCTATTCCTTGGTTAGGAAGTTTGTAGGAGGATGTCGTGACATGGAGACCATAAGGCACTAGGCATTCTACAAATGGAAAATGGTAGAGAATATGGAAATTATAGCCCTCTAAAGGGGTTTCTTCATCATCAAACTCAATAATCGAGATGACACCAGCTGAATCCTAATAAAAGGGCCTTGGTTTTTAGGCAGGAGGAGCCTGTTCCTTAGGTGATGAGTGGCAAAATTCAACCCTAATACCCAGAGCATCAATTTTACTCCTATCTAGGTCTGAATCCCAGACTTGACTTTCGACCTCTAGAAAGAGGATGTTTTGAGAGTGATTGCGAGAGCAATTGGTGAGCTGGTGGGTTTTGAATCTATAACAAATGTTGGATATAGAATGCTCCATGCTCGTATCTATGTGAATGTAAATCTAGAATCTGAGCTCCCATCCTTCATCAACCTGATCTCTAGATCCTTTAAATGGCACCAACTGTTGGAATACAAAAATAAGCCAGCCTTTTGTGTTTAGTGCCACATGCAAGGGCTTCTCCAGAACCAGTGACCTTTCCTCAAGCCTTTAGAGGATCCCACGGATGGCACCTCATTTCCAAAGGCTCCCCCTAGGAGCAAGTTCCCTCCCCATCGATCCTCATTCCCTAGGAATGACCAACCCAACCCCTGGGTGAATGGCCTCCTGGTGTGGTAAGAAGAGGGCCATCATCCAGCCGACAAAGGAAAGCAAAAAGTTGATCCTCCTCCAACATTAGATTTTGACTAGGTATGCTCCCATCCTAACCTTGTTCCTAATATTGATTTTGATAAGGTGATCTCCCCAATGGAACCTTCCTAGACTCTAGTTTCCCCTGTGGATCCCTCCCTGGTACTTATTCCCCCTGATTCCCCTATGGTATCACCTATGGACCCATCACCACCTCTTATTTCTGACCAAGGTGTTCCATATCCTAGTCCTAATCTTGGTCAGGCTGTGTCGAGGCCCCCTATGAACCCCTCCCCCATCCTAATCCCCGCCATTTAGAGACTGCCATATATGATTATCCGCCCACCTTTAGGCTCCCATTTCTTCCTGGCCATATTCGATCCCCTATATTAGCAGTTTGATGGAGATTATGAAGTCCCACCCTTTCCCAGTTAGCCCCGAAAGGCTTCATTCCCAAGAGAACCCATAGCAAAATATTCACCATTGAATTTGACAATGACAGAAAGATAGGCTGACCCACCTTGGCATATCAGATAAGGAAAGAGGTAGAAGATGACATTGCTAATGGGATCCAGTCCACCTTACTATTTGATACCCTCAACTTGCTTAAAGAAGAGACAAAGAAATCCAAACCTCCCTCCCACCAGGGGAAGAGAGGCAAAAAGTCCCCCAAATGTGTCAGATGAATATTCTCACCTGGAATGTGAGAGGGCTCAATGGAGACCCCAAGATATGCATGCTTGCCCATATTCATAAAGATTACAAACCCTCAATCCTCATTCTTTAGGAAACCAAATTAGATGAGACTTCCTCACTCAGGGTCACCAAAGTGGCTTGGAGCAATGGTAAATTCCTATTCACCCCGGCCCAAGGGTATTCTAGAGCGTTGTTGTGCATGTGGGACCCAACCATAGTTGAAGGGAGATTGATTTCAACATCCAATAAAATCATCAACATGATATTCCACAACATAGCTTCCAACCACACCTAGATCATCTCCAATATTTATGCCCCCAACAACCTGTTGGAAAGGGCCTCCCTTTGGGATGAGATTAGCCTCATGCGAGACTCATTCAAAGCCCTCCTATGGATCCTCGTATGAGACTTTAACAACCTCCTATTCCCCTCGGACAAACTAGGGGGATCCTCTCTCATCACCAGAAGCATGGAGGAGTTTGGGTCATTCATTGATATAAACAAGCTCATGGATGTCCACTTGAAAGGGGTAAAGTTCACTTCGAGCAACAAAAGGGTTGTTCCAAACCTCATCCAAGTCAAATTAGATAGGGTTCTCCTTTCTAGAGAATATATCCTGCTGTTCACAGATGCAACCCTCCAATCCCTCCCTAAGATAGTATATGATCATAATCCCCTTCTATTTGAAGAAGGCAAACCCCCCCTTCCAAGCACCCCTTCCAATTCGAGTTAATGTGGTTTCACCACCCAAAATTCAGATCACAAGTGGAACAGTGATGGCATCAACCCTTTAAGGGATCCCCCTCTGGGAAACTTCATCAAAAGCTCAGGTTCCTCAAAGATAATATCAGGGTGTGGAACAGGGACACATTCAACAACATTTAAAAAAAAAAAAAAGTGATAAAAGAGAAATTGGAAATCTTAGAATGCAAATTCTAGGAGGGCACCCATGATCACAACTATAGGGTAGAAGAAAGCAAACTCCTAGTAGATTACCACAATGCTTTGGCTAGGGAGGAAAATTACTAGAGATAAAAATCAAGAGCCCTGTAGGTCAAGGATGGTGACTCAAACACCAAGATCTTCCATGCCTCTACTATCAGAAATAGAAGCTCCAATAAAATCTTAGAACTTACCTGCAGCGATGGCAGAACCACCAGGGACCTTTTTGAGATCAGGGACGAGTTTGCCAACTTCTTCCAATCTCTCCTAGGCACTCTGTCTCAGTCCTCCCCCTAGGAGGCTAAGGATCTCCTAGAGCACATCCCTCACTCCATTTCCTCTATTACCAATGATATGATCATTAGCATCCTCTCTCCCGAGGAGATCAAAGTAACCCTGTTCTCCATGAAGCTTGACTTTGCCCTCAATCTGGATAGCTTCCCTCCCTACTTTTTTTAAGATTTTTGGGATCTGGTCAGGGCCGAGGTTTTTTCTACTGTCAGAGACCTCTAGTCCACTGAGACCATCTTTCATGGCATCAACTCCACCTTCATTGCCTTTGTTCACAAAATCCAAGCTGCCAAATCCTTGTCAAACTTTTGGCCCATCAGCCTCTACAATGTCATTTACAAAATATTAACCAAAGCTCTTGCCTCTAGAATCAAGGAGATCCTCCCCCTCATCATAGAAACCTACTAGGGGAGCTCTATAAAAGGGATACTAATAATCGATGGGGTTATCACAATTCATGAGGCACTACATTCTACCACTATAGCTAAGAAACCAACGTTCCTCCTCAAGCTAGATATGAATAAAGCGTTTGACAGAGTTAACTAAGATTTCTTTATCGAGGTCCTCCTCAAGTTTGGATTCCATCCATCCTAGGTGGGTCTAATCAAAAGATGTATCTCCTCCCCATGGTTCTCCATTCTGGTTAATGAGTCCTCGATAGGGTTCTTACCAAGCTCCAAGAGCCTCAAGCAAGGTGATCCCCTATCCCCAATCCTGTTTATCATCTTGGCCAAAGCTCTGGGGAGAACCATTGCAAGTGCAGCTAGAAGTGGGCTCATATATGGGATCAAAACTGCTACTGGTCTCAACCCATTCACTCATCAATAATTTGTGTATGACATCATCTTTGCCCCCTTAGCCTCTGTGGCCCAAGTCAAAATTGTCAAATACATCCTCCAACTCTATAAGAATGTAGTAGGGAAAAATATTAACCTCCTCAAGAGCAAAATCTACTTCATTAACACCCGCCAATCCAAGCATCTAAAAATAGCCCAAATCCTTGGGTGTTACCCAGAGGCCCTTCCCACTTCCTACCTTGGGCTCCCCCTGTTCTTGGGATGCCCCTCCAAATCCATGCGAAACAACATCATCGAAAGGATCCAGAAGAAGCTGGCCTCCTAGAAGGGTCACCTCCTTTCCTAGGTAGCCAAGACTAACCTCAATTTAGCTTGCTTGCAGAGTATTCCAGTTTACTTCATGTTGATATTTAGGATCCCCATCTCGATCAATGTTAAAATAGAGTAGATTCAGAAGAGATTATTTTGGTTTAAGAGCGAAGACAAGAAGAGGATATCGTTGGTGTCCTAGAACTTGATTTGCAAAACCAAAAAGGAGGGTGGCATCAACCTTAGGAGGGTCTCCCAAATGAACCTTGTCCTCTTGGCCAAGCATGCATGAAAAGTCTTCACTAGCAACCAGACGGAGTGGGTCCACATAATCAAGAGAAAATATCTTCAAAACCATCCCTTTCTTAGTGACCAACAACCCCAAAATGGATCGACATTCTTGAAAGCCTTATCCTAGGCCATAAACCTAATTCAAAAAGACAACAGATGGATCCTAGGTGACGAGAGCACCATTGATTTCTAGGGGGACAGATGGCTCCAATATGAACCACTATGTGAGGATAGAAACCTACGGATCCTCAACCCCTCTCTATATGCCACCAAAGGATGCAAGGCTACCAACTTCATCATTAGGCTCAATGGGAAACCAGTGTGGTGTCCCATTGAAGATGTCAGGTTTCCCCTCCAAGTGGCTAACCTCTCCTCCTTACTCAACATAGTTTTAATCCCTACAAGAGAGACAACAAATAGGCCCATTTGGTGAGGCACTGATGATGGCTCCTTCTCGGTTAAGTCGGCCTACTACCTCAAGGAGACTTCTTGGGTGACCCTCATCCTATTCAACCTAGTATGGGAAAAGAAGCTCATCCCAAAAATAAGTTTCTTCTCCTCGACGAGCATCCATAACAAGATTCTTACGATTGAAAACCTGGTCAAAAGGGGATTCATGATACCAAACCAACACTACCTGTGCCTGTCATGTTGGGAATCTACTAACCACCTATTTACCAACTGTGCTTTCTCCTTTGAGGCCCTCGATAACTTACTGTAATCCTTCCACATCCAGTAGGTCCAACCCAACTCCAATAATAGATATGTTCTCCCAATGGGCTGATCCCTTCCACCACCCCAAGCTCCACACCCTCTATAACCTTTGTCTCCACCACTTGATTTGGCAAATTTGGATGGAGCGCAACAGTAGATATTTCTCTTCCATCCTGATCCCTTGGCTGTGGCAAGTAGAGCCATTGCCTATATCTCTTAGAACCTCTGCCTCTTCCCTCCTTCCCCATCCACCCTATAGGCAAGTGAGCTAGCCCTGCTCAGATCTCTAGGCATTCCCAAAGATGTCTCAGATCCCCTTCTCAAAACTAACCCTAGATCCAACTTCAAGTGGTCGACACCCCTAAAGGGCTAGGTCAAGCTAAACTTTGATGTGGCTTCCAAAGGAAATCCTGGTCTCTAAAGAGTAGGAGGAGTCGTCCTGGCCATGAAGGAAAAATTATCCTAGCTTACATTGAGTTCCTGGGGACCTAGACCAACAACTTCATAAAAGCCTTGATGCTCTGGAGAGGGTTGTCCATCCTTCATGAGGATCCCAAAAGAATCATCATTGAGGGGGACTCCCTGTACATCATCAATATCATGACCAGGTAGAAGGATCCATCTTGGAAAATTTTCAACATCATTCAGGAAGCCAGGAAGATTATGCAAAATCTACTCCAGATGTCCATCCACCACACCTTTAGATAATGTAATAAGCTCGTGGACTCCATGGCTAACATAACAGCCTCATTAAGGGGTTTAGGAATCTGGAGAGGTAATTTTCCCAAAGACCTATATAATGCAGCTAATCATGAAAAGTCCAAATATCGAGATGCTAAGTCCCAATATCTTGTCTTCTAGTGTCAAAGGGTCATGGGCCATGTCAACTCAAAGCAAGGTGATGGGCTCTCCCCCTATCCTATGCATACCAAATCTCCTCCATGGGACCTCCACCCATAGGTAGTTGACAGGTGGCTCGAGCAAATCCATACGCTTCAGCCCTAACTTCAACCAATCTTTGGCCCTCAATATCCCCCTCAACTACTGCACCAATCCCATCAATAGTGTCAGGAGTTGTCACATGTGTTATTTCCACAATACCATTGGCTTTTTGGTCTTATCCCCTATTGTTCATGATGTGGCTGTTTCCCATCGGGCAGTCTCTAGTTTCCAATGGCCTCCTCTCTCCCCACCACATCACGATGCAAAATTTGAGTGGCACACATGTCATAATAGCCCTTCTCATCATCACCATGCGACACAATTTTCTTTCCTCTTCTACCACCTTTTGAGCGACTCCAAGTGTAGCATCCCCATACAAGAGGTGGTTTCTTCTCGATGTTTCCCTAGTACCTCTGCTAGCTCTGGCCTATTTATTCCTCTTTGATCAGGTGGTAGTGTCTTGCTTTGTCCTCCCCTCTCTGATCCCTATCTCTATTCTAGCTTGTAGTCCCTTCCCCTGTAGTCACCCTATGGCTTCATCCTTCCCCTCCCACCTTGATAGCTACTGTGTATGTAGAACCAAAATCCCTCTCCATGAGTGACATCGCTCTTATTTTCATGAACACAAAAAGGCTTACCCTTTTTTTGCATAAATTTTTAGGCCTCGACAATGAAATAACCAAGGAATTTGTGGAGTCACAGTAGAACAACGAAGTTAGGGTCCGTGGTGTTCACTTTAGACTCTCACGAGAGCTTCTCTATGAGATTATCGACCTCACTATTGACAGTGCTTCATCAAGCAAGACAAGCATAACTGGGAGGAGGAACTTGAGTAGTTCCCAAACAGAGTGAAAGGATATGTGTGGGACAAATTAAATTTGTACCGCCCGACCCTACCTCCCCCTTGGAATGAAACCATGGTCCCCATCATGAAATTCATCACTTGCAATGATCCTAAAAATCCTCTCCATAGTTTCCACCTCAATTTTGTTATCCACCTTAGGGACTCATGATATATTTGCATCTAAGACTACCTGCTGTACTCAATTTTGATTTCCATCAAAAAATCCCAAAAATCCCAAGCCAAGCCCATGCACCAGGGGCTTCTATCGATCATCTTCCACCATGTAGTGGCCAATTGGCCCCCTCCTGAGGAGGTTCCCCCTGTTGTCTAATCCCCATGAATCCCCTACCATTTCAAAAAATCACAATTCTAAGGAAGGCGATGGTAGCCCTAAGGAATGTGGTAAACCCTCCCATGCCAAGAGTGTAAGGCACAATCTAACGAGGAAGTGGAGAGTGGCAGATGACATCCCTGACGGTCGTAGGTCATCAACCCATCTCAAGAATCCTAAAAAGGAGAAGAAGGCCTCCCCTGAACTCATCTTTGACTCCGAGAGTGAATCTAAGGCATCCCCAACCCAACTCCTTTTGAAGATGGCTATTGACTCTATGACTAATATGGTGAATTCTACGAACGCCACCATCAGGATCCTCAAGAAGATGGCCCACAAATCCAGTGTGGGTACTGATCAAGAGGATACAACCAAAGTCTGATGTGCTATATGGCTAGGCTTGGGTGGATCCTAGTATGGCTAATTTTTGTATGTATTTCTAGTTTTTGTAAGGATGGCTATTTTTTGGGTTCATCCTTCTGGTGTTATTTTGGGTCAGTTTCTATTTCTCAGTTTTTAGTTAGGCCAAGGGTTTGTTCTAGTTTTGTTTATCTATGTAGGTTGTTTCTAATGTTTCAAGGCTATGCCTAAAATCCTGGTGCTTCGGCCCCTTTTGTCATAAGGTTTTGGGATCCTCTTAAAAAACCCAGCTTGTATATAAAATCAGCTTATCAAAAAAAATATTGACAAGATATTTACAAGGTATCAAATAATGTAACATTCTCTAACAACCCCTTGTATTACATTATTTGGTATAAAGATCAATATCTAGATTTGTCTTTGGATGACTTATATTGGCTTTTGTTATCTTGGCTCTAGCTATTGCTTTTCTAGTTTTAACTTTCTAATTCTATCTTGGACTTTATCTTTAGGTCAATCGTTGAACTATCATATCTCTTATTTCCTACATGTTCAAATGTCACTTTCTCTATAGTATAAACCATTGTAGGTCCTTTTTAATATAATATGTTATTATGGATGAATCATTTTTTTAGGGTAGAAGAAGGGATTTTGAGAGGTTCCCCAAAACGTTTAACAAAATTTTACAAGAAGATAAGCCCAAAAGCTTCTAAGAGAAATAAAAACATTAGAAACGGTTATCCTTCCATGTCATACAAACATCTTAAGAATTTAAGTTATTTAGGGAATAAACTTGAATCATCCTATTCGGTTTACAAAAAACCTGGTTCCTTCTTTGGTCCAAACCTTGAACTTCAATTTGTTTCTATTTGGGTCTACTTTCTCCCCTTATAATGTAATCACTAACCATGGGCCCATAAGTCTAAGAAAATTCATTCTTCAAGATAACAAATTCCAAGTCTTGATTAAGGGGAATGCTCTTAAACCAAAAATATTTCTAGAAAAGAACCTTGCTACCCCTCCCAATTTTCCATTATAAACCTTATCTCAAAAATGGTCTGATAGCTTTGAGATTATTCCAAAATTTAAAGCCCCTAGAAAAACCCCTATCCTCCAAAAAATTAGCATCATCTCTTAGGTACTTGGATTGAAGAATATTCACCAATCTTGCCTCTTCATTCCTTATCATTTTCCACTCATACTTTCCCAATAGGGATTTATTTAGTTTTCTCAATCTTCTAAAATCCAATCTCCCTACTTCTTTTTTTGGTAAGCCTATTCCCAAGCTACTAGTGGTAGACACATTTTGTCCTCTTGATGCAGGAGCATCCGGTGAAAGCAGGACAATCTGGCAGCAATTGGATCTTCTAGGCAATTTGTTTGATTTTCAAAGGCCAAGTTTGGGGGGGTCACGAAATCGCGACATGTTGCGATTTCGTGACCCCAAGAGGCACGGCAAGGCAAAGGCAGGTTTTGTCGTGATATCGCGACGTTTCTGGAGGAGAAGGCACAAAGTTGGTTTTCGTCGCGATGTTGCGACGTCGCGATATCGCGACGTTGCGATATCATGACGGTTTTGAAGGTAGAGGTACGAAGGGGATTTCCATCACGATATCGCAACGTCGTGATATCATGACGCAGCGATATCACAACATCGCGATATCACGACGTCCTTAAAAGCAAAGACGTGAAGGGTTCGAGGAAGAGCAAAGATGGAGTTGGCAAGGACGGGGGAGCCGCGAAATCATGACATGTCACGATTTCGTGACATGTCAAGAAATCACGGCTCTCGAGGGCAAAAGTTGAAAGCGAGGGTTGGGGAGCCGCGAAATCGTGACATGTCGCGATTTCGCGACATGTCGTGAAATCGTGGCTCCTAAGGCGTAGGCGGATGGCGGGGGCAGGGGGAGCCGCGATATCATGACATGTCGCAAAATCGTGGCTCTCGAAGGCAGGACTAGTGCATAAGGCATGGGGGGTCATGATACCGTGACATGTCATGATATCGCGACCAATAGAAAGTTGCCACGTGGATCCAGGAATCGGCGCCAAAAGGAAGATAGGCCGAATTGGACATGGGGCTGTGTGTGTAAAGGCGACGCGACCGATTGAAGACAGAGGCCGAAGTTAGACATGCGGGCAGCCACGTGTTCTAAAAGGAAGTTGAAGGCCACGTGTATTAAAATGGAGATGACAGCCGCGTGCATTTAACTGGGATAACCATCTTGTGGAAGTATTCTGACAAAACAGCAGTTGTAGAGCATGGACAGTATGGGTGAGACCGCGGGTCAGGAGGACAGTATGAGCTTAGCGATGGTTGCAGGTGAAGGGGGTCTTTATTACAAGATTTCTTAGCGGATCCGGGTGTTGGTCCATTAATGGCAAGAAATTTGAAAAGTTGGCGGGAAAGCGGACTTTCATATTTTTGAATTTCTTGAATTCACGTCGGTGAGCATTAATGGCCTAGGGAGTCGAGACTTCGTGATAAAACTCAGAATTTTGTAATAGCAGGGGGGACCGGAGAACAAGGAGAAGCAGTACAGTTAGAGAGACCAAAGTCGAGCTTGGTCATTGTATTGCCTGCGGGCTGTTTTGTTTTGTTGATGTAAATATATTTTCAGAGATTTGATTGAGGAGGGCTGAATTTGTGAAGGTGCTGGTCCTATCGTCCCCGTCAGTGGTATTAGAGCCAGTGATCCTGAGTGTGTAACAGATCGTCGGACGTGAGGCAGTTACACCAGGATCTGTGGGAAGGATCGTGAGAGTGTGAGAAGATGCCTCCGAGAAGAAACCCCATTGGCAGGAGAGGCTTGGCAGCAGGAGATTTTCGAGCTTTGCAGCGGCAAGTTCAGGCCCTGCAAGAAGAACTACGCAGAGGACATGAACCGAGAAGAGATGCAGATAGTGAGGATGAAGCGGATGAAGAAGAAAATTAGTTTGAAGAAGAAGAAGAAGAAGCTGTGGATCCGGCACAAGCCAGGCTGTACAGGGCCATATCTCAGATTGGGAAGAGGCTGAAGATGGAAGTTTCTACGTATTTCGGGAACTTGAATCCAAAGGAATTAATAGATTGGATAAATGACCTAGAAGAATACTTCGAATATGAAGAGGTTGAAGATCCCGAGCGGGTCAGGTTTGCTAAAACCAAATTAAAGGGTCATGCCAGCATATGGTGGAAGGGAGTACAGCTGGAATGAAATAGGAGAGGAAAAGAACGGATAACAAGATGGGACAAAATGGTGGAGAAATTAAAAAGACAATTCATCCCCGTAGATTATGAACTGGATCTGCTAAGAAAAATGCAGAGTTTGAGACAGATGAATAAAACTGTCCAAGAATACACGGAGGAATTTTATAAAATCTCCATCAGAACCGGTCATTTAGAAGCAAGCAAAGAAAAGGTGGCCCGTTACATTAATGGGTTGAGACCCAGTGTCCAGGAAGAGTTAAGCTTAGTGCGGGTGAGCATCATTGAAGATGCTTACCAGTTTGCTCTGAAGGTTGAAGAAAAACTGAACAAAAGGTTTGAGAGCAAGCAAAGAGGAAAAGGACCCAGAGGAAAGGCCGGTGGAAGAAAGGATGAAGGAAAGGAAGAGAAGAAAGAAGAGGTTAGTAGCAGCCGGGATCAGAAGAAAGATGAAGAACCCAAACCCCAAATGTAGAACAGTGGCTACCCAAGGGGAAGAGGTAGATCTGTAAGTGGGTATGGAAGAGGAGTGTTCTGAGGAACATGTTTCCACTACGGAGAAGAGGGGCATTGGGCATATGAGTGTCCCCAGCACCCCGAGAGGGTGAACAAGAAACAAGTGGGTCCTGCCAGAGCTGTTATGGCAGCTGAAGATGCTGAATCAGAACATTCTGAAGAAGCTGAGAAAGGAGAAGCAATGATTGTGAGGAGGACCATGCTGGTTGAGGAAGACAAACCAGAACAGAGGAGAAGCCTGTTCCGCACACGGTGCAAAAGTGTAGGCAAAGTCTGTAATGTTATTATAGACAATGGGAGTACAGATAACTTAGTCTCCAAGGAGATGGTTGCTAAGTTATAGTTGGAGAGAAGGAGACACCCGCATCCATACCGGATTGCATGGTTGCGGAAGGACCACAGAGCATGGGTCCGTGAATAGTGCTTAGTCACGTTCAATATTGGGAGATACCAAGATGAAGTCCTGTGTGATGTTTTCCCCATGGATGCTTGCCATTTGCTGTTAGGGAGGCCATGGTAGTTTGATCGGAGTGCGGTGCATGATGGTCATGCAAATACATACTCCTTGGTGAAAGATGGAGTGCGGCACAAGTTAAATCCATTACAGACAGTGGATGAGAAGGTGTGTAGCAATGCCAGAATTTTTCTGGTAGAGGGCAAATTTTTTTTTTGCCATAAGATGGAATTTGAGTGAGTTGCAAAGGCTGATGAGTGCTTGGAGATATCACCAAGGATGCGGACCAAACAGCATAGAAGTGAAGGTCACTTCTCCTTTTTACCTGGGGTGTCTGATGCAGGAGCATCCGGTGAAAGCAGGACAATCTGGCAACAATTGGATCTTCTAGGCAATTTGTTTGATTTTCAAAGGCCAAGTTTGGGGGGGGGGTCGCGGAGGCGCGACAAGGCAAAGGTAGGTTTTGTCGTGATATTGTGACGTCGCGATATCACGACGTCGTGATATCACAATGTTTCTGGAGGAGAAGGCACGAAGTTGGTTTTCGTCATGATGTCGCGACGTCACGATATCGCGATGTCGCGATATCACGACGATTTTGAAGGCAGAGGTACAAAGGGGATTTTCGTCGCGATATCGCAACGTCGCGATATCACGACGTCCTTAAAAGCAAAGACATGAAGGGTTCGAGGAAGAGCAAAGATGGAGTTGGCAAGGACGGGGGAGCCACGAAATCGTGACATGTCATGATTTTGTGACATGTCACGAAATCATGGCTCCCAAGGGCGAAAGTTGAAAGCGAGGGTTGGGGAGCCGCGAAATCGTGACATGTCACAAAATCGTGACTCCTAAGGCATAGGCGGATGGCGAGGGTAGGGGGAGCCACGATATCGTGACATGTCATGATTTCATGACATGTCACGAAATCGTGGCTCCCGAAGGCAGGACTAGTGCATAAGGTGTGGGGGGTCGCGATACCGCGACATGTCACGATATCGTGACCAATAGAAAGTTGCCACGTGGATCCAGTAATCGGCGCCAAAAGGAAGATAGGCCGAATTGGACATGGGGCTATGTGTGTAAAGGCGACGCAACCGATTGAAGACAGAGGCCGAAGTTAGACATGCGGGCAGCCACGTGTTCTAAAAGGAAGTTGAAGGCCACGTGTATTAAAAGGGAGATGACAGCCGTGTGCATTTAACTAGGATAACCATCTTATGGAAGTATTCTGACAAAACAGCAGTTGCAGAGCATGGACAGTATGGGTGAGACCGCGGGTCAGGAGGACAGTCTGAGCTTAGCGGCGGTTGCAGGTGAAGGGGGTCTTTATTACAAGATTTCTTAGTGGATTCGGGTGTTGGTCCATTAATGGCAGGAAATTTGAAAATTTGGCGGGAAAGCGGACTTTCATATTTTTTTGAATTTCTTGAATCCATGCCGGTGAGCATTAATGGCCTAGGGAGTCGAGACTTCGTGATAAAACTCAAAATTTTGTAATAGCAGGGGGGACCGGAGAACAGGGAGAAGTAGTACAGTTAGAGAGACCGAAGCCGAGCTTGGTCATTGTATTGCCTGCGGGCTGTTTTATTTTGTTGATGTAAATATATTTTTAGAGATTTTAATGAGGAGGGCTGAATTTGTGAAGGTGCTGGTCTTACCGTCCCCGTCACCTCTAAACCAGTCCATAGGAAATTCCTCTGAATATATTCAATTCTATCACAAAGAGGGACATAAAATAGACCAGGATGCTCTGAAGAGATAATTTCACCAAAAGTTTTTTTGCTGCCTAGCTAATAAGAGCTCCTTTCCATCCTATTAGTTTCTTGGCAAATATTTCCACAATTGGGTTTTGTTAGAGTAGGTTGTTTACCTTAGCTCATGTTCACCTAGGTGATTTATTTATTTTTTATTTAGTTATTCCATGTATTTTCTCCACACACTTATGTGTAGATATTTCATTTGTCTTATTTTAGATATTATGAGATATTACATATTTATTTCTTAGATATTATGGGGATATTTTTAGGTTTGACTATTCCTAGGTGTTATGGGGATATTTTTAGGTATATTTGGAGGGTTGAGATTCTTTCTTCCCATAGAGGTTACAGATCTATGGACCATATCACATATTCCTTTTGTATAGTGGATATTTATCCTTAGCTTGATCCTACTTCTATAATTGATCATCGTTACCTATATAAGCAAGGCACCTTCATTGTACTTGTAGTTTGTTTTTCAGATCTAATATATGATATTGCCGCTCTTTGTTTTGCATATCTATTTGTAAGCTTATGTTGTCAATTTGCTTTCATATTTTTTTTTTGGTTGAATGTGGTGTTTCATTAACACTTGAGATCCTTGTAGATTGGAAAAATTTGATTATCATTCCTTTTATGGCATCAGAGCAATATGTGTTGTAGTCATACTTTTGTAAGTGTTATGCAACTATTTTTCTTGTAGGTTCGAATATTAGCGTGGAAGCTTCGATTTTTGTGATCGGGTCCTTAATGGAGCTTTTTGGCTAGTTTTGTGTCTCTCCTATTGTTAGAGCATCATTAGCCTCCTAAAATCTCTCTACCCATACAACGACAACCTCATCCCCTTGGATCTGTCCTAAGCAATTTTTATTTGAGCATTTTTTTTTGACAAGATCATCAACATAGCCCGTTTTTGTATTTTGCATATATCTTTTGATATAATGCATTTTTTTTTAGGTTTGTATATGCATTCTTATTATATGTGCCTAAAATTTCAGCTCATTTGGATAAGTATTCTTCAAGTTATCATGATTTTATGAAAATAAGTCCAGATTTAGTAATCTGCATATATCTTCATCAAAGCTTCAAATTTTTTGTAGATTTTTTTACAAAATCTGTAAAATCATTTGATAGACCTGCACATAAAATTTCAGCATATTTGGAGCTATATTAGAACATTACAATGATTTATTCTTGGATTTAGAACTCTTTGGGTTTAGAGTTATATTATTTTGGGTTAAATATTTGGAGTTGCTCATTGAAATTTTTTCCAAGACTGTAAAATCATGTTTCTGATCTGTCTCTAAAATTTCAAATTGTTTGGATCTATATTTAGAAATTTATGATGATTTTATGATGCACTCTCAATATATTGCATTGTGAAAAGGTTTTGCACTTGAACCTTGTATATGGACTAGTATTACAAAGTCCCATCTTTTGCATTCTTGTGAAGCTAATAAAATAATATTTTGGGGTTGTCTCGGTGCTGATTTGTGCATCCTATTTAAATTATTTTGCTCTTTGGTAATTTTTGTAGAATGGCTTCTTCATCATCTTATGCATTAGATCAGTGTGAGCCATTAACAAAACATAATTACCACACATGGAGACCAAGAATGGAATTAACCATTAAACGAAAAGGATCATAGGCTTTAATGTTTGAAGAACAACCATGTTCACTAGAGAATATGAAAAATTTTAGCACCCGTGCAAATTAGATGAATGTATGGGTTTGATAGGAACTTATGTAAGTTATTTTATTTTATTTCATTTGGAAGGATGTGATTCTCCTTTCAAAATTTAGAAGAAATTATAAGGCTTATTTGATAAGGTGGATCATATAAGAGCCATGCAACTTGAAGTTGAGATCACTCTCTCAATCATGAAGATATTCCATCTATTGTAGACTATCTTACTAAGTTCAAGCACTTTTTGACACAATTAAAGGGGAGTGGGAGAGACAAGAAATATGAAAAGTGTGTTTACCTGATTCTGTCCAAGTTGAAAGGTCCATTCCAAATATTTACTTATACCTTTTTCTCTATCATGGATGCCTTAGGTACCACATTCAAAATACCTGTTTTGGAGTTATTTTATGAAATACTTACTAGGGAAGAATCTAAATTGACGAACCTTGGGTCTTCCACCTCTCAAAAGGTATTAGTAGCATGTAGTCCTAAGGATAAGGGAAAATTAAAAGGTAAACCTAATTCCACTCCTTCTCCATATCCAAGTTCTCTTAAACCCAAAGAATATAACTCTAAACCCAAAGAGTTCTAAATCCAAGAATAAATCTAACCTTTCACGCTCCTTTTGTGGGAGTAATAGTCATGTAGAAACCATGTGTTGGAAGAGAATGCAAGCCTTGGAGGATGCAGTTAGAAAACACAAGATCTCTATCTCCACTCCACCTCCTTCTAGTGAGCATGGCAAATCACTTAATGTTGTTGGGAGATATCAATCAATTATTGCAGATAGTTGGGTTATATATTCTGGTGCTTCTCACCACATGACTTCTTCTAAGGAGTCATTTGTATCTCTTGGTTCGAGTTCTACTTCCAACATTGAGGTTAGATATTCTTCCTTTATTTTTGTTAAGGAAAATGACATACAACTTGATGATGGAAGCACCAATAATGCACTATATGTTCCTAATATCACTACAAATTTACTCTCTATTTATCAAATTTATCATTTTGGTCAGGGTAAAATAATGACTTTCACACCACAAGAAGCTGAATTTAAAACCTCGTTGGAACCTCATTCACTTATTGCACAAGGTGTTGTTGATCATAGTTCTAGACTATATCACTTTGAGGATTTTCATAACACTTCTTTTGTAGGGACATGCTTGGTTGCTCATGCAGATTATAAGAGTAAGCTTTGGCATGAGAGATTTGGACATCTTAATTATAGATATTTGAAGGAGTTGAGAACTTGTGGTATGGTTGATGGTTTACCTAGGGTTTCTTGTCTTTATGGAGTTTTCCCTAGATGTGCATTAGGGAAAAAAAACCAAGATCTGTTTCCTAAGGGTAAGTCAAAGAGAGCTTCTTCACCACTAGATATTGTGCATAGTGACTTGATGGTTTTTCTTAATCCTTTTAAAGGAGCTAAGTATGCACTTACATTCATTTATGATTTCTCGAGGTGTACTTGGGTTTATTTTCTCAAGTACAAGAAAGATGTCTTTTCACACTTCAAAGTGTTTAAGGCTTTTGTCAAGAATCAATATTCTAGTTGCATAAAGAAGCTTCACACTAATAATGGGGGGAGTACTTCAGTTGAGAGTTTTCTAAGTTTTTGGTAGCTCATGGCATTGTTCACTAATATTCTATTCCTCATACTCCACAACGTAATGGCTTAGCAAAAAGGAAGGACCAAACTTTGAAGGATATGGCTTTCTGCATAATGTATCCCAGGGATTTACCTCTTCTATACTAGGCATAAGCAGTAAATTGTGTGAAATACATTCAAAATTGTACACCACACAGAGCACTTGAGAATTTGACTCCAAAGGAGGCTTGGTCTAGGACTAAGCCTGATGTCTAATTTTTAATTTTTTTTGGAATCCATGCTTGGGCCTTTGTGCCAAAGAAGCAAAGGAAAACCTTGTATAAGAAGAGTAAACCCTTGATCTTTGTTGGGTATTGTGAGGACATGAGAGCTTATTGAATTTTGGATCTTGATACTCATGATATTATTTCCAAAACTTATGTTCAGTTTGAATATCACTTTTGTTCTCATGATTCATCATCTTCTTCCTCTTCTTCTTTACTTCCATTCATTGATGATTCTTCACTTCATCCTGAGGATCCCTTCTTTGAGGAGCAGGTTCAGAATGCAGTTGAGGAGGTTATGGATATAGATTCGGATGAGGATCCAATTCTTATTGATGCTATCACTATGCCTAGGTGGTATCATACCATAGTTTATGAGGTGGCATCTTTCATACAGGATCTTCCACCCACTAGACATCGTCATGCACATTCTACAGAATCTGGACTTTTATGTCAGACAGTTTTTGGGGATCCACAGTATTTCTCAGACTCATGGGATACAAGGAGTGGGATGATGTGATGACAGATGAGTATTCTTCTTTTATGAAGAATCATACTTGGAATTTAGTCTCTCTTCTTAATGGAAGAAATTTGATTAAGTGTAAGTGGGTATACCGAACCAAATATGCAACTAATGGGTCCATTGACAATTATAAGTCCCATATTGTTGTGAAGGATTTCTCAAAAGTTGAAGGTATTGATTACTCTAAGAATTTTTCACCCATCACTAAGATGGATTTTGTGCACCTTGTATTTTCTATTGCTTCATCACAAGGTTGGATAGTGTACCAGATATATATGAAGAGTGCCTTCTTGCATGGATATTTACAGGAGGAAATCTACATGGAGTAGCTTGCTAGGTTTGTTCATGATTCTTCTCTTGTTTCTAGACTACAAAGGTCTCTCTATGGTCTCAAAAAAGCCCCTCAATCCTGGTATAAGAAGATGGATTCTTTTCTTCTATCTACTAGTTTTATCCATTGCCAACTCAGATCCTACAGTGTATATACAACAAGTTGGAGAGGATATTGTTATACTTGTCGTGTATATTGATGATTTGCTTCTCACTGGTAGCTCCTCTTCCCACATTTAGACTATTTAAAGGGCTCTTGACATAGTTTGATATGATAGATCTAGATCTTTTGCATTTTTCCTTGGTTTGCAAAATTTTCAATCAAATTCAGGGATTCATTTGAGTTAACAAAAGTACACCCATGATCTTCTTCAACATTTTGGTATGGCTAATTGCAAGCCATGTCCCTCTCATTTCTAGTCCGGGGTCTCTCTTAATTCCACCTACACCACTCCTCTTTGTAATCCCACCTTGTATAGGCAATTGGTTGGAAGTTTGATGTTACATAGAAAACTTAGTGTTATGATCCCCTTATTTAAGCCAAGTTATTCTTGATTTTTATCTCCAAAAAATCTCTTCACAAGCCAGGGTATTATGGTATTCAGCAAGAATAAGTTTTTCTCTATCTCGCAACTCACTAGATAGACCCTCCTTATCCATCAGATCTTCAATATCCTGTAGTTGATTTTTTAACTCAGTTTTTTTTTGAAAAAGATGCCCAAAAACTTGTTTATTCCACTACTTCAAATTCCTTTTAATGAACCTTAACCTCTTAGCTATTTGGGAAACCTTATCACCAGAGAATTCTTCCTTCCACTAGTCTATAATTTGAGCTTCCAAATTCTCATGCCATAGCCACATCATTTCAAATCTGAAGGGGGATATAAAAATATGTTTTGAGTCACCCAATTTCCAAATCAAAGGGTTGTAATCAGAACCAACTTAAGGGAAGGAAGATAGGAGGTATTCTCCAAAAATTGTAAATATTATTGAGACAATAAAACTCTATCTAATATGACTTGTATTAGATGCTCCCCTAAACGATGAAGTATATTTTGCTCTTCTAAGGTCGACATCCATTAGTTAATTATCATTAATGAAGTTGGAAAAATCAATCATTCCTTCTAAGATAGTAGGGTTTCCTCATTTTCTATCAGATGGATATAGGGGAGAATTTAAATCCTCAAAAATAATCCAAGGCATTCCTTTGAACACTTCACGTTGATGTCTTAGGTTATTCCAAAGTTGTTTTCTCCCAACCACTATATTTAAAGTATACACATTTATTATAATTCACTGATTGCTAGTTTTCTTACATTAAAAAAGGGAAGTAATTGCTTAATCTATTTGGATTAAAGTTATTCCCTCTAAATTATTTTTATTACATAAGAAAAGTAGACCCCTAGAAGCTCCACATATTGAGATAGTTGCTAACTCTACCTCTTTCTAGATCCTAATTTTAATTGCCTCCATATTTTGTTGGTCCATTTTAGTTTCCTATAAAATAAAAATATGTGATTTCATTTCTTTTCTCAACTCTTTAACAAGTCTTTGTTTCAAAGGGGCATGGAGCCCCCTTATATTTTATGAGAGAAGTTTCATTTTTTAGGTGTATCGAGCGTTTCCCCCCCACCTGGGGATAAGAAAATTTGAGTTCCTTTGGCTATGTCAACCATTGTTTCCTATTATGAAATATTCTATTTTGGTGGTCTACCTAGACATTTCTCTACACCAACACCATCTCCCTCTTTTGTATGGTTCCTTTTTTTGATGATTTGGACTTGAGTTACCTCTAGACCCCATTTTAGTTTATCATATTTTTCTTCTTCTAGGGGAACATCCTCCTTGAGGGGCAATTGGATTTTTTTCTTGAGACTCAAAATTATATTTTGATTGACAGCTAACTCAAAATTCTTCTTTAGATCCCTTCAATTGAGAATTGAGAGCTAACTCAAAATTACCAACTTCTAAAAGATTAAAAAAATTTGAAATAAGAATTTCAAAATTCTTCGATGAGGAGTTCATTAAACATACCTCCCACTTCTTCATCAATGTATGATCCTTCATTGGGGAAGCCTAATGGGGAAACCCATCCACCTTATTCTCACATCTTTTATTACCTTATCTAGAGCTCTCCTTCAAACTATTTTTTTTTTCATATTATTTGTTTTTGGGAGGGTTTTTTATGCTCATGGCATACATCTATATGAATGCTCTAGTTTATTGCATGCTGCACATATGATCGAAGTATTCTCATACTCAATATTCTGGTTCTAAACCCCTAGCTCTGAGACCAAACTGATTGAGGTATGAAAATACCTCTCAAGGCCTGCATTGACACATAAATAATTGTTGGAGAATATTATATTATTTGGTACATGCTTATGTACCACTTTTTTACAATATTATATTAGGTGGTGTATTAGATTAGAGTGTGAGTTTATATCTTATGTAATGTAATAATGTGCAGGAAAGGCACAAGTGTCATGTAATTGAGTGTGCAAGTGTTGTGAGTGTGGATGTGCACAAGTGTCCATTATGTAAGAGTGCATATGTGTCCTTAGAATAGGAAAGTGAAGAGTTTCAAAGAAGAGTGAAGGTCAAGAGTACTCCATATGAAGAATCACATACTTTTATATATTTATGACAAAACATTGTAATTGATATCGAAAATACATTGCACATAACATGCATTAGTAAACCTTTATTCTAAATCATTTTTAGTATTTTTGTGAGTATTTCGAAGTGATTACTTTGTGAGTATTTTAAAGTTATTTATGAGTTATCTTTGTGTAATTTATTATCATTGTTGAGTTCTTTATATTGCAAATTTATATTTGATAATGTTGTTATTTACATTAAGTATTAAGTTTCAAAAGCTATCAACGGTATAAGAGCCAAAACAAGTTTTCTTGCACAGGTTTTCAAAAGTTGCAAACAGTCCAAGTACATTTCCACTGGCTAAGAAAAGAGTAGTGAAGTTAAGGATATTACCTTTGGATAGGAAAAACCAGATAAAATCACAGTTCCACTATGTTGAAGAAAAAATAGTGAAGACAAGTATTTCTATTGGCTAAGAGAAAGACTAGTGAAGGCAAGAATTAATACTACTAGGTTCAAGGACAACCGGTGAATATTAGAGATAACATATTCGAAAGTTTTATATGGATTGAGTTGACCTATTCTAAGAATAAATTCATAATAGAAGGCAATCTACACCATAGTTTCAAGTCTTTAAGATAGACCTTGAGATTGACAAGAGTAAGGAGACCCAAAAAAAAAGAGGTCCCATAGAAGTATAGAAATGAGACTTGGAAAATTCTCATTGAAGGTAAATTAATAGACCCAAGAAAGAGGTCCTATTGAAAAGGTTGATAGAGAAAGCAAACTTGAAGGTAAAAGAAGACTTCAAGAGACTTCAAGACAATATAAAGTCTTGAGGATAGTCCTAGCTAAAGGACATCACATAGCACATTAAAGGAAGCATTCTAGTAGTCCATATTGCACAACATATTTAGAGAATTTAGGACAACAAAAGAGCAAGATTTTAGTTGAAAAGAAAAGAGTGAAGGCCAAAAGGGCAATATTGAAAGTGAGTGAATGCCACAAAGGCAATATTGAAAGTATTTGAATGTTACAAGACATTAAAGAGAAATGTAGAATTTGAATGCCACAAGGTTAGTGCTAAAGAAAAGGAACAACACGATTATAGAACACAAGGCAACATTCATAGTATTGCCACAAGCAAGTGAAACATCACAATAGGACCACAACAAGAAGTCTTGAATCTAGAGAAGGCAACATATTCAGTCAAGAAAAGACTAAAATCTAGAAGAACAACCTTGAAGATAGAGAAATAAAGGAGTGTCAAGAAATATCTCATTGGATTTGGGACAATCATCGCCATTCAAAGACAATCCCATAGATAATAGAGAAGTAATGCTCATAATTAAACTAAGCATTATTTCTTGGGGGGAATATTTAAATTTCAAAGGAAATTTTAAGTAAAGAGGTTTGCACATAAAGCTACATAGTAAAGTTGATTAAGTATATTTTAAGAGGTTAAATTATTATAGGTATTCAAGAGGATAGCATAGTGCGAGTTTAATCTTGGAAGGCATCCTGCACCAGTGATCCAACACTTGAGTTTCTTGCATCTATATCTGCAAGAGAATAACAAAGTGAAATGACAAAGGAATAAAGCATTAACAAGGTAAAAAGTAAGCAAAAAAACATAATCTCCATCACCACTATGAAAGCATCTAAGAATGCTAAAGTATAATAACAAGCAATAGAAATCTAGGCAAATCTAAATTGTACTAGCAAGTTTGAAAGGCTCCTGAAAGAATTGAAAGTATTATTTTATAGCATTATTGTTAAAGAATTATTCGGTAGCAAGCTCAAGTTGAAGCATGCGATGATGATGGAAGTCATCTGAACCTACATCATATTACAACAGAGATAAATTTAGAATGTAGCGTAAGATAAAGAAAATAAAATGTTGCAACAACATAGAAAGCATTGAGCAAAAGCCAAAAGAATACAAGGATAAAGTGCTAGAATTTTTAAGCACAAAGAGACAACTTAAGGCCATAAGATAATAAGGAATTATGGAGTTTTATTTAAGCATTAGGGAGTCAAACTACAACAAAGTAAAAAGGATAAAAAGCTACAAAAAGACACAAGTGTAAAATAAAATGTAGAAAATCATCTGAGAAATAGATGCCAAAATCTAGGCTCAAAGAACATCAAAATCAGGTAGCGAGAAAGATGTTGAGTGCAATTTGAAAGCAAGCTAAAAATTGAGTGCAAGGGACATCGAAACCATGTAGCATGATAGACATAGAGGTCATCCAAGAGCAGTCAAAATTTAAGCACAAGAGGAGGTTGAAGGTAAGTAGAGCATCACTTGGAAAGGGAGTCAAGACACCATTGAAAGGAAGAAAATGAAGCACCAAAGAAGAGTGCTATCTAATCAAAGATGAAGCATTATCAAAGAAAGCTAAATAACCAAGGGAAGAGTGCTATTAGAGCGAATTTGGAATGCCTCAGAAGATTCAATCACCAAAAATATAACAATGAACTTGAGTGCCACATTATGAGGAAGTAATATCTTCCTGAGCAAAGGAAGACTTTCAAGTGGTATTTGTCCAATCTTAGGAAAAAATTCCAATCAGATATCGAGCAATAAAACATCCACTTAAGAAACCATTGATGCATGGACACACATTCCACGGTGTAGAAGCATTGAGAGTCAAGGACTGGGCAATATGCACAAAAGTTTGAGCAAAGTAAGAGATAAAAGGTTGAGCAAGGTCTGAAGTGCCAAGTATCATTTTGAAAGTTGATGATAACCATTATTCCAGAGAGCAAGAGAAATAAAATGATTGAGTTCAAAAATACCATGTTGGAGCATATAGAACATTTCAATTGGCAAAATAAGCAATATTAAAAGGGAGGAATTACAACCAAATAAGGCACACACTTCAAGGAAGTGAAACATGCTCCATGCAAGCGAAATGCCCAAGCATCAGATAAGGAACGTGTCAGTAAAGAGTGCAGGAGAATACCAACGTGCCCAAAAAATTCAAGTGCACCCAATCTAAGGTATAAATTTTTAAATTGATTTTAATCTTTCCTAAGGTTTAAGGAGCTATAAGGTTAATTTTGTTAATTATTCTAAGGTGAAAATAAATATTGAGATTAATTATTTGTTATATTGAGGATTAATTAAGTTAAAGGAGAGATAAGGAACTTAATAGGTGTTATCTTTTGAAGCTATAAACTTAAAGGAAATACAACCACAAGTATAGAAATAAGCATGCAATGTTATAACTATGGTAATGGCTAACTAATATGCATGAAAATATGATAAGAAACTTATAAAATAACTCAAGAAATAACCATTAATGGAATGTCATGAAAATATACAATGCTATTCAATGGAGGTCACAACCTCTCCATATTTGCAAAAATGGATCTACATTGTATCTACTACTACTCTATCTATGCACTCCAAAATCCTCTCAATATTCTACTCTATGAAGACCTATTTATAATGAGATGCAACTCTTTGCCTTCAATATTCCTATGACACCTCACTATTCTATTCTAATGACTTATGTACATGTGGACTACATGCATATTTACATCATTTCACATTCTAACACTTGTGCATTTATTACATTGCTTTAATAAAGTACTTAAGTCCTAATAAAATCCTAATATAAATATGTACCCATGATGGTACATTAGTAAAGAACCAAATAATATAATATATTCCAACACCCCCCTGTATTACATTATTTGGGTATTGAAGACTTTAGTCTTCAATGAGAACTTCATATTTATCTTCAATATGGATTTTGTTTTAATATTGAAGTTTGAGTTCTTCTTTCTTGCTTTCCTCCTTGTACTTGTTATTTGTATTTGGATGTGTTTCTTCGTCTAGTCTCTCTTGTTTGCTTTGATCTAAATTCAGTTTGAAAATACTTTCCTCCATCTTCATCTTTCTGTCATGCTTCTTTTTCCTTCTTCTTTGTCATTTCTACAATTTTGTTAGTGGTATATCCTCTTCATGATGGGTTAGTATATCATCACAATAATATTGATTATGATTGTTGTTCTACTTTTTGTTTTGAAAAAATTCAAAAATAATCAATGATAGATATATCATCAAACATTATTTTGGAGTAAGTATAACTACATTTTGAGTGTTCCACCATGCTCTAAAAATAACTTCATGTAGATAACCAATTAATGTCAAAAAATTCCCTTCCTTTGCTTCTTTGAGAAACATTGAGAATATTTCCCTTTTACTAGTGGACAAGTATTTATATCCTTCAAAAGTATCTATTAGATTTTGAGAATAAAATTCCAACTCATGCAATAGTTCCTCACTATTGAATGCATTCCTCACAATTTCATCCATGTTTCTTCTAGATAAATCTTTGAATATGATTTCCTAATAGCTCACTAGTGTTTGGAGTATATGAATAAATACTAGTTGATGATTCTTTAGTACTTTTGAGTATATTTTGATAGAGCCTTTGTAGTAGTATACCTTATGACTCCCTAGTGGTTGATAATATGACTAATTAATATCTTTCAATTTGTAGAATCAATCTTGAAAATTATTTTTCCAATTTTCAAGTTTTGTAAAAATATCCTTTTGTGATAGTATGCTTAGCTTTCTAGGTTTGAGTTGAATTCCTTTTGTCTCCCTAGTAATGTGATGACAAGTTTAATATAATGTTCAACTCTTTAAAATAATTTTTTTCCTTGAAGAAATCTCAAAGATGCAATTAGATAGAAATTCTCAATATCTTCAAGATAGTTAAGTTGGATTCTCTATGTCTCTTCAATCTTGAGTATGAGACTAATAAAATCAATCTTCCAACTTTTAAATAAATCTAGAGTTTGACTTACCTCTACCTTTGTATAATGAAGTTTCTAAATTTCTACAATTTCAATTTGGAGTAGGATTCCTTGTATCTCCCAAGTTAGAAATTTAGAAAGACTAAATATTTGCAAATTAGATTTCACTAACCTTATGTCTCCTTGTTTATGGTTTGCAAATGTTTGAAGCAATAATAATAAATATTTTAATGCTTCTATTTTCTACTTCCTTCTCAAGATAATAAAAATGCTTTCTAGAGATTAACACCTTATTACTCCTATCATTCAATATCTCTAGAGTACAAATTTTAGTTGATTTTAACCTTAATAAACTTGCAATATAACTCTTACCTTTCCAATGCTTAATTTAGACTTGCAAGTTCTTTGTAATCAACTTGAACTCCTGCGACTTGATGGCAGTTGACTCCTTGTCAACTTTGAGATGCTACGTAAAACTCTCATTCCTTCATCATTGAATTGCATGCCTTCTCCAATGTTCACAAGTGATCCTACACTCTTCTCTTCAACCGATGAGCGTGCTTCTCTTTGACATCTATATGTTGACTTGTGCACTCCAATTCAACTAGCGAGCTTGCCCTTCAACATTGATATTTTTGCTTGTGCACTTCTTCTTCAATAGGTGAACTAAAATGCTTTATCACTCCTCGATCTCCATGTGCTATAGACTCTTTAATGCTACCTTAATTTTGCTCTGTTATCTTCGAATTGACGTCCCTTCTATGAGCACTACACAAGTGCTTCTTTTAAGGTGTGTTTCTACAAGATTAGAACATGGTGTAGGAAGGATGGTGCCAAGTGGCACTTGCTTTATCTAACTCCTTCCAAACACTTCTACTGCACCTTCTTCCAACATTGAATTACAAGTGGCATTAAAAGAGTTGTTCATTACCTTCAACACCTCGAACCTATGACTAACGCTTCTTCAAGAGCATTATACAAATGATGTTACATCCAAGTATTCTTCTATGTTGAGCGCTTGAGGTATCTTTGATGTAGTGGTGACTTTCTACTATTTGCATGAGATGCCTTCTTCCATGTGGTGTAATTCCTTCACCACTTTGCCCTAACTCCCTTGGCTATACAAATGCTCTCACCTTGCTAGCTTAATGCTCATTCACTGTAGGTTTTGATAGTAGTCCAATGCTTCAATTGATCGATATTCTCCTAATGCTTCTATTGGAGAGAAATGATGGTGATTCTCTCAACACTTCTCTAGTAGAGATGATTATCCTTCCAATGCTCCTAAAGAGTGCCAACCAGATGTATGTGGTGGCTTCAATGATGGGTAACTCCTTGAATCTGAGTTAAACTTGGAGGATCTGCATTATAAATTTGATGTGTCTCCTCCTTGTCTAGATGGTGCAAATTGCTTGAGTTTGCTTTACCACCTGTAAAGACTTCCACATTGTATATCTTAGTTGAATGCAATGCTTGCTTTGGTGCAAGTTGCATGGGAAAAAATATGCTTACTCTTGGTGCCAATGATGCTACTCCCAATGCTTCTATTATATGGATAGAACCCTATGATGCTTGCATCATTCGATTTACGTTGTTGAGTTTATCCTATGATGCCTTCACCAAAGGCTTCCAACTATCAAGTGTACCTCACTTTACCTTCACCAAAGGCTATCGGATGTACCTTATTTTACCTTCACCAAAGGCTATTTCGATGCTAGACGTATTCAACTTGATGTCCTTAGTATAGCTATACCTTCTGCCTATTTATTTCACCTTTCTTGTTGTCTTCTACTTGTAAGTAATATATGTTATTGCTTGGGTGATGAATGCAGGTTGATGCTACTAAAACTATCTCCCTTTCCTTGGAGATACTTCCTTTTTAGAGCTCTTTAGAATGGCTCTAATGAGGTGCTATGCAAACATAGAATAGGATGGTGTAGATGTTTGCCCCCCTGTGCTCTTAAACCAATTCTCTTGACTTCTCAAAATGTTGGCTTCAACTTCCTTTGCAGGCTAAGATAAACTGAAGTCAATATTACCTTCAAACCCTTGGCAATACTTTTCTTGCTTGGTTACTTTTGCACTCAATAATCCAAGCTTTTCAATAAAATTTTGCACTATAGTATATGCAAATTTGTAGAGTCTTCTTTTGCTTAGAATAGTCAATAGAATGTTGATATTTTTCTTTCTCTCAAAATATATCTAACTTCTATTTTTCTATGCAGGTTTGAACCTTGTAGATAATAACTTCTGCACTACCTTGAAGACTTTGAATGAACACTATTTATGCAACTTTTAAATCTTGAAACTGGTGCTCAATAAACTTTAATAAGAAACCAAATATAAAAGTTCAGCTAATGAACCTTTTGCACCTTTGTTGCATACCTTTCTACCTTTGTAGATGATGATGATGATGGTGATTTGAATCACCTAAATGCTGCCTTTTTGTAGATGATATTGCAACTCTTCTAGGCTGTTCAAAAAATAGCTCTTTTGCTCACCTATTTGCAGCTTTAACACTCCACTAATATGCTGCCCAAAACTATGATTTGGTGGCTCCAATACTCCTTCAGGATATACCTCTGAAATCTGAACCTTAGCAGCTACTAATGCTGCCCAAATTGTTGCTTTCTTGTTATCCTCAAATATGAAAAATTTTATATTGTAAAGCAGTCAAAACCTTCACCGAAATGCTATCCTTGAATCTCAAAAATTTGGTAGGAAACTCCTCCAAATCGTAGCTGAGATATTCCTCAAGAACCCTTCAATGACAATCCCCAAATATCTCATATTTGGTGGTTTCTCTATCTCCTTTCTCTTGTCAAATTCTAACTTCAAACTAGATCTTCTTCTCAAGAATCTAAAAGTCTTGAGATCTTCTCCAAACTACTCCAAAATTTGACAAACTTCTTGCCAAATATTTCTCCCTTGGGCTTGTTGTTGTATGGCGATAATTGTCCCAATTTCTTTACTATCAAGAGCTTCTCCTTGGTAGTAAATTTCTCCAATGAGTTCTTCTAGGAACTCCTTCAATGAGGCTCTCCAAGCCTTCTCCTTGTTTCTCCTTGAGACCTCTCCAAGGTCTTCAATCTTGCAACTTCAAAAATACTTCAATGAGACCTTCCTTGATCTCCTTCTTGGATCTCCCAAATCTATTGCTACTAAAATATAAAATAGGACTTTTTGTTAGTCCTTCTCTATCCTCAATATTCCACTATGGAAGTTCTTCAATAGGGCCTTCTATGGACCTCTTCTTCAATGTGAAGTTTTCAATCTTCAATATCACTTCCTTGGCCACTAGATTTTCTTCTCAGTCTCCAACTTGTTGTTTCAAGTACTGGATTGATTCCAAAGAAGATATTCTTCCTAGCTCTTGTAGGAAGCTTCCCAAATTTCTTTGAATCTCCTTTCTTCTACAACAAAGTATTAGGAAATGATAAAAGAAATTTCTATAAATCTATAGAAAACAATCTTCACTAGTTGGATTGCCAATCTAGTGGAAGCAATGTTGAGTTCTAGTCTTCACAAGTTTTTTTGCAACTCTATGGAAAAAATCTAGCCAAAAATAATTTCAAAATTTCTGAAAATGAGATTTGCAATCTCCTCTCAATCTCTCTTGTGGCTCTTCTCTATTTCCTATTGATCTACCTAGTGCTCTGATACCATTGTTAGCTTTTGAAGCTATAAAATTAAAGGAAATGCAACCACAAGTATGGAAATAAGCATGCAATGTTATAACTATGATAATGGCTAACTAATATGCATGAAAATATGATAAGAAAATTTTGAAATAACTCAAGAAATAGCCATTAATGAAAGCTCACGAAAATATACAATGCTATTCAATGGAGGTCACAACCTCTCCATATTTGCAAAAATGGATCTACATTGTATCTACTACTACTCTATCTATGCACTCCAAAATCCTCTCTCTCTTCTACTCTATGAAGGCCTATTTATAATGAGATGCAACTCTTTGCCTTCAATATTCCTATGACACCTCACTATTCTATTCTAATGACTTATGTACATGTGGACTACATGCACATTTACATCATTGCACATTCTAACACTTGTGCATTTATTACATTGCTTTAATAAAGTACTTAAGTCCTAATAAACTCCTAATCTAAATATGTACCTATTGATAATTTTGTCACATTGCCTAGAGGGATAGAAAAATCATTTTTTTTGAAAAAGTGTTTCTTTTAGTAAAGTGTTTATTGTTTTTGAAAATATTTGTAAGTTGCAGCAATTTTGGCTTTCATCGCCATCCCCTATGTATATAGAATGGAGATGTTAAAGCTTCGCTACTAAGAAAGCTAAGAAAAGAGCTTCGCAGAAAAATAAAGATAGCTTCACCGAAAGAAAGAAGTGGAGAACGAAAAGAGCTTTGCACCCAAAGCATTTCAAAAAGATGCTTCAGACGAGAATTTTGCGAAGCTGCATTCGAAGAATTTCAAACGTTGAGAAGTAGCTTCGTCGAAGAAGGAAGACAAAGAAGTCTAGATCATGGTCCAAATTTGCTAAGGCGTGAAAAGAGCTTCGCACCCGAAGCATTTCAAGTAGTTGCTTTGGGCAAAAAACTTGCGAAGCAAAATTTGAAGGAGTGCAAACATTGAAAAATACTTCGCCAAGAAATCGTCGAAGCACCCACTTCGGGCCTCCCCATCGGCGAACCATTTTTACTTCATCGAAAGTTGTTGTGAAGCATTTGCTTTGGATAGCTTTCGTGCGAAGCGCTTTCACCCGAAGTGGTAGTGGCCCATGAAGAGCAGAACATTTTGCAAGCCAAGGATGCACTTCGGTCAAAAAAACCCCAAACCATAGTTTTGAGGGAGGATCACGGTGAAGCATTTTGAAGACTCACCAGCAAAGCATCCACTTCGGGTAGAGAACCTCAGCGAAGCAGTTTTGGCATGTCTTTCCATCGAAGCGGTAAAAGATCAAGAGCCATCTTAAGGAGGAATATTTACTTCGATGTTCTACATCCCCAAAGCTGTCTTGCGAAGTTCATTCATGCGAAGTGCAAAACCAAGGAAGACCTACTTCAACCCATCGTGAAGCGGAGTTGTGAACTAAAATTCGATGAAGCGCTTCAAGGGCACACACTCCAAGCCAAGTATTTTTTTAAGGCAATCAAGTGCATCATAAATGAGTTTTTACATGCCCGATGAACTCATTGCTCATTTTTGGCAATTGGAAAGGAAGTATCAGTCCCTGAAGTAGATCCCTATGGGCATGGCGGCCACTCGAGCTCCACACTTGGAGACTAAGGACGTTCAGATGGCTCATAAATGCATGTTTCCCTGGCTGACTTGGTCGTAGTTGCTAATTATGGGAAAATATTTGAGAGCTCAGTCATGATAGCTACGGGAGTCGACTTCTCAGGTTTTTGAGGATGTGGATAGTGTTTTTGTTATATTCATTTTTCTTGATCGTCGAAATTCTGAACTCTGGATTTTGACGTAGGGGGAAGGGTAATCCTGGAACTCGTCTAGAGGATACATAGGAGGGCTAATACCGTATTCATTTCATTTTATTCTTGGTATTTATTGCTGATGTTTTGAGCTATTAGTCAACGATCGTGCTTTTAGTTCTTTCCCACCTTAAACTATGGACATTTCTTTCCTTATCCTGTTTATTTCTTTTCTGCACCCTTACTCTTTTTATTTCTTTCTTGCACCCTTACTCTTTTATCTCTTTCCTACACTCTTGTCTTAAAACACCAAAGTAGTTTAGCAAAGGAGTCAGCCTTTCTCCAGAGATTGGCATGAGGGGCATCTCTTCCTCTCGGCCTTTCAATGTTGGTCCAGGTCTAGGGCGCATACACTTTCCCAAAATCCTTTCCTGGGTAGATTTGATGACCAACAGTACCCATGATGGTACATTAGTAAAGAATCAAATAATGTAATATATTCCAACAATAGGGAAATTAAAACCTTAGTTTATTTTTATAGCAATTTTGAAATTTGGAGAAATACGTAGATATTTAACTTGAATTTTTATAATGTTATTTATTTTATTGCCTTATTATTATTATTTGAACTTTAAGTTATAAATATATTTTTCAAATTATCTATTTATGGAGAGATAAGGTATTCTACATCAAACTTAGATTATTACATTTGCAAAATTTTTAAGTTTTATAGTTTCTAATTAATTAGGGAGTTATAAGGAATTTAACTACAAAGATTTTTAAATCTTATAAATTTGAAATAATTATCTAGGGAGCTATAAGGAAGTCTACATCAAAGGAATTAATGGAGAAATTATCAAGAGGGACTTATCAACATAGAAAACATTATGGAAGAATTCAAAATCACAATATTCTTCATAATTCTTACCAACATTGCAAGATAACATCAAATAGTGATAACCATATGGTTCAAAAAGATAAAGACCTTTGGTACATAGATTTTGGTGCCAATCATCATATGACAGACAATCTATAGTGGTTTTATTGTCTAGAAGTCAAAGACAACTTTAGTTTAAAAATTACAGATGGTAAAACCTATCTTGTTCATGGATGTGGTTGTGTGACACCTAGTACATCATTTTCAAATTTTGTGTTACATGATGTGATGTATGTTCCTGGATTAACATCAAATATCATTTTAGTGACCAAATTGGTAGAAAGCAAAAGGATGATTGAGTTTAGATATATAAATGGAGTCAATAAGTGTCATTAAAAATCAAAACGATATAGAAGCTACATGATCAATCAAGAATGATATTTTTAATTTAGACTCGATTAGATTCTCTCAAGATCTTTTTTTTTTAAAGTGAAAAACCCCTTGCGGGGCCGCCTTGGTCTAAGAGACCACGATTAGGGGGTTCTACACCATCAAAGTCACCCAGGAGTCACGCCCGACCCTGCTCGCACCAACATTATCAATTGGATTTTGGGTACCCAATTCAACTTTTTGGTAGGGTGGAGATTCAGACCTGGGACCTCCCTTGGAGGATTTCCCTCTCATCTCCAACTCACCTACAACACCTAGGTTCTCAAGATCTTATTTTAATTAAAAATAACATTGTTGAATATTTTGAGAGATAGATTATAGGAAATGAGAATCAAGGATCTATCCATCATCGAAAATGTTGGGTCAATTCAAAATTCAATATGATAAAAAATATGAGAGGTCAACAACAAGTTGCACATCAAAGTCATCTATAATAAAATATTGAAGGCTATCAAGAGGAAGATAAACTAGATCAAGAATTAGTCCATTATAAAATTGAAGATCCATATTGAAGATAAAAGTCTTCAATAACCAATTAATGTAATCCAAGGGGGTGTTGGAGAATATTACATTATTTGGTACATGCTTATGTATCACTTTGGTACAATATTAGATTAGGTGTATCTTAGATTAGAGTGTGAGTTTATATTTCATGTAATTTAATAATGTGTAGGAAATGCACAAGTGTCATGTAATTGAGTGTGCATGTGTTGTTAGTTTGGATGTGCACAAGTGTCCATTATGTAAGAGTGCGCATGTGTCCTTAGTATAGGAAAGTGAAGAGTTTCAAATAAGAGTAAAGGTCAAGAGTACTCCATATGAAGAGTCACATACTTTTATATACTTATTACAAAGTACTGTAATTGGTATAGAAAATGCATTGCACATAACATGCATTAGTAGACCTTTATTCTATATCATTTTTAGTATTTTTGTGAGTATTTCCCAGTGATCACTTTGTGAGTATTTCTAGTGTTATTTATGAGTTATATTTGTGTAATTTATTATCATTTTTGAGTTCTTTATATTGTAAATTTATATTCGATTATGTGGTTTTTTACTTTAAGTATCAAGCTTCAAAATCTATCAGTAGTATCAGAGCCAAAACAAGTTTTCTTGCATAGGTTTTCAAAAGTTGCAAATAGTACAAGGACTTTTCCACTGGCTAAGGAAAGACTAGTGAAGTTAAAGATATTACCTATGGATAAGAAAAACCAAAGAAGATAGTAGTTCCATTGTGTTGAAGAAAAAATAGCGAAGACAAGTATTTCCACTGGCTAAGAGAAAGACCAATGAAGGTAAGAATTAATACCACTAGGTTGAAGGACAACCAATGAATATTAAAGACAACGTATTGGAAAGTCTTAGACTGATTGAGTTTATCTATTTCAAGAAGCAATCTACACCATAGTTTCAAGTCTTGAAGATAGACCTTGAGATTGACAAGATTAAGGAGACCCAAGAGAAAAGAGGTCCCATAGTAGCAGATAAAGGAGACTTGGAAAAAGTCCCATTGAAGGCAGATTAAGAGACCCAAGAAAGAGGTCCTATTGAAAAGGTTGATAGAGAAAGCAAATTTTAAGGTAGAAGAAGAATTCAAGAGACTTCAATACAACATTAAGTCTTGAGGATAGTCATAGCTAAAGGACAACATATAACACATCAAAGGAAGCATTTCGGTAGTCCATATTAGAAAACAAAGTCAGAGAACTTAGGATAATACAAGAGTAGGGTAGTAGTTGAAAAGAAAAGAGTGAAGGCCATAATGGAAATATTGAAAGTGAGCGAATGTCTCAAAGGCAATATTGAAAGTATTTGAATGCCATAAGGATATAATTAAAGAGAAAGGTAGTATTTGAAAGCCGCAAGGGAAATTCTAAAGAAAAGGAACAACAAGATTATAGAACACAAGGCAACATTCATAGTATTGCCACAAGCAAGTGAAACATCACAATAGAACCACAACAAGAAGTCTTGAAGCTAGAGAAGGCAACATAGTCAATCAAGAAAAAGACTAAAATAGAGAAGAACAACCTTGAAGACAAAGAAATAAAGGAGTGTAAAGAAATATCTCATCGGATTTGGGATAATCATCAACATTCGATGACAAGCCCATAGAGAATAGAGAAGTAATGCTCAAAATAAATTGAGCACATGGGGAAATATTGAAATTTCAAAGGAAATTTTAAGTAAATAGGTTTGAAATCATATTTAAGATAGAGAAAGTTGTATAGTAAATTTTATTAAGTGCATTTTTGATAAGTTAAATTATTAATAGTTGTAGGTATTCAAGAGGACAACATAGTGCTCATTTAATCTTGGAAGGCACCCTGCACTAGTGATTCAATGCTTGATTTTCTTGCACCTATACCTACAAGAGAACAAAAAAGTGAAACAAAAAAGGAAGAAAGCATTAGGAAAGTAAACAATAAGGAGAAAAACATAAACTCCATTAGCACTACAAAAGCATATAAGAATGCTATAGTAGAATAACAAGCAACGAAAAGCTAGGCCAATCTAAATGTACTAGCAAGTTTGAAATGCACTTGAAATAATTAAAAGTATTATTTTATAGCATTATTGTTAAAGTGTTATTTTGTGACAGACTCAAGTTGAAGCATGTGATGATGATGGAAGTCACCTAAACTTGCATCATATTATAGTAGAGACAAAGTCAAAATGTAGCACAAGGAAAAGAAAACGTTGTACCAATGTAGAAAGCATTAAGAAAAAGCCAAAAGAATTCAAGGATAAAGTGCTATATTTTTTAAGCACAAAGAGAGACGAATTAAGGCCATAAGAGAATAAGGAATGTTTGAGTTTTGTTTAAGCATTAGGGAACCAAACTACAACAAATTAACAAGCATAGAAAGATACAAAATAAGGACACAAGAGTGTCAGATAAGAGGTAAAACATCATTTGAGAAATAGATGCCAAAATCTGGGCTTAAATAATGTCAAAATTAGGTAGTGAGAAAGATATTTAGCACCATACGAAAGCAAGCCGAAATTTGAGTGCAAGGGACATCAAAACCAAATAACGTGATAGATGTAGAGAGTCATCCAAGAGTAGGTCAAAATTTGAGCATGAGAGGAGGTTAAAGTAGGAATAACATCACTTGGAAAGGAAGTGAAAACACCATCGAAAGGAAGAAAAAAAAGCATAAAAGAAGAGTGTTATCTAGGCAAAGATGAAGTGTTATCAAAGAAATCTAAAGAACCAAGGGAAGAGTGTTATTCAATAAAATTTGGAACGCCTTAGAAGAGTTAATGTCCAAAATTATAATGATGAAATTGAATGCCACATTATGAAGAAATAACATCCTCCTGAGAAAAGGAAGAATTTCAAGTGCCACTTGTCCAATCATAGAAAAAGGTGCCAATTAGATACCGGGCAATAAAACATCCACTTAAGAAACCATTGATGCATGAAGGACACACATTCCAAGGTGTAGAAGCATGGAGAGTAGAGGTTGAGCATGGTAGAGAAGTCAAGGATTGAGCAATATGCATAAAATTTTGAGCAAAGTAGGATATGAAAGTTTGAGCAAGGTATAAGGTGCTAAGTATCATTTTGGAAGCTAATGACAACCATCATTATAGAGAGCAGGAGAAATAAAATGATTGAGTTAAAAAATGCCATGTTGGAGCATACAGAATGTTTTAATTGGAAAAAGAAACAATCTTAAAAGGGAGGAGTTATAACCAAAGAAGGCACACACTTTAAGGAAGTGTGACACACTCCATGCAAATGAAACATCCAAGCATCATATAGGAATGAATTAGTAAAGAGTGCAGAAGAATACCAACATGCTAGACAAATTCAAGTGCATAAAAACTAAGGTATAAATTTTAAAATTGATTTTAATATTTCTAAAGGTTTAAGGAGCAATAAGGTTAAGTTTTTAATTATTCTAAGGTGTAAATAAATATTAAGATTAATTATTTGCTATATTGAGGATTAATTAAGTTAAAGGAGAGATAAGGAACTTAATAGGAAAATTAAAGCCTTAGTTGTTTTTTGATAGCAATTTTGAGATTTGGAGAAATAAGTAGATATTTAATTTGAAGTTTTATAAGGTTATTTATTTTATTGCCTTATTATTATTTGAAATTCAAGTTATAAAGAATTTTTGTAAATTATCTATTTATGGAGAGATAAGGTATTATTTTATTGCCTTACTATTATTTGAAATTCAAGTTATAAAGATTTTTTGCAAATTATCTATTTATGAAGAGATAAGGTATTATTATATTGCATTATTATTTTTGAAATTCAAGTGACCAAATTGTTAGAAAGCAAAAGGATGATTGAGTTTAGATATATAAATGGAGTCAATAAGTGTCTCATTAAAAAATAAAATGAGATAGAAGCTACAAAGTTAATCAAGAATGAAACTAATGCTTTAGACTCAATTAGATTCTCTCAAGACCTTGTTTTAATTAAAAATAATGTTGTTGAATATTTTGAGAGACAGATTACAAGAAATGAGAATCAAGGATCTATCCATCAATGAAAACGTTGGGTCAATCCAAAATTCAAGATGATGAAAAATATGAGAGGTCAACAACAAGTTGCACACCAAAGTCATCTACAAGAAAATATTGAAGACTATCAAGAGGAAGATAAACCAGATCAAGACTTAGTCCATTATAAAATTGAAGATCCATATTGAAGATAAAAGTCATCAATAACCAAATAATTTAATACAAGGGGGAGAATAGTACATTATTTGGTACATGCTTATGTACCACTTTGGTACAATATTATATAGGTGTGTGTCTTAGATTAGAGTGTGAGTTTATATTTCATGAATTTAATAATGTGTAGGAAATACGCAAGTGTCATGTAATTGAGTGTACAAATGTTGTTAGCGTGGATGTGCATAAATGTCCATTATGTAAGAGTGCACGTGTCCTTAGAATAGGAAGGTGAAGAGTTTCAAAGAAGATTGAATATCAAGAGTAGTCCATATGAAGAGTCACGTGATTTTATATATTTGTGACAAAGCATTTTAATTGGTATCGAAAATACATTGCACACAACATGCATTAGTAGACCTTTATTCTATATCATTTTCAGTATTTTTGTGAGCATTTCTAAGTGATTATTTTGTGAATATTTCTGAGTTATCTTTGTGTAATTTATTATCATTGTTGAGTTCTTTATATTGCAACTTTATATTCGATTTTGTGGTTATTTACATTAAGTATTAAGCTTCAAAAGCTATCAATAATTTATTATGCTTAAGATAATTATTTTCCTTTTGTAAAAAAACTTCAATATTTCTACTATCCTATTCCATTCTATCATATTTATCAATCTATAATTCATCTATTGTGTTGTTTTTCTTTTCATCATACTAGCAATTTTTTTTTAAAGTGATTACTTTCTTTAAAAGAACACAATAATGAAGGTCCCACTATTTTTCTAACATATGTCCATATTTTGCACAATGACTAGAATTGGTACCTATCATAAATTTTATTTTACTATTCCCTATCATAAAATTAGTTCTTGTCACAAGATTGATATTAGTATTCCCTGTCATAAACTCATTACCATTTCCTTGTCTTGTAAAATCAAGGCCTTTATATTTTGGTCTTATTTATGGTACAAAAGGTTATTTCATTCTTTGTCCATATTTTCCCAAATATATTATATTATATCCCATTTTCATTAATAGTTTTGAACCAATCCCTTTTGTGTGTTTTTAAAAAATGTTAAACTCATCATCACACTATTTTCTAATACCATTTTAATGCTAAATAATCACAATAATATTCATAAGTTATACTAATAGATTTAGAATCATAACTATCAATATCTTAATATTCATCAACACAACTTGGACTATCACTATATACCTGCCATTATCTATATGCCTCAAAATATCATCAACACATCTAGAGTTATCCTTGTTTGCATAAACAATTCTTATAGCATCACCAAGATTTGAATTGTCATCAATAATAATTGTTTGAGATTCATTTTTACAAATTTTTTTTGCATCTTTAATACAAAAATCAAAACAAACATTTTTATACAAATTTTCTTTCTAGTGTCACACTGTACATCTACCATCTTGGGTTTCAAATCACACCCCATTTCCATCCTCTAAAATACTTTACTTGCATCTTTCATCATGAGCATATTTTTCAATTTCTTTATTATTTCTTAATTTTTTATACTATTTTTGTAGAGCATTGTCTTGATGGTCTCTTTTTTGAGTAGATTTACCACCTTTTGGTGCCATATAATTTGATTTAGTTCTTCTTTCTTAATTCTTTTTTGTTCTTCTTTTGTACTTTCTTCTTTTCTTGATTTGAATATTTATTTTGCCATAAGAACCTTGTGTGTTGATTCATATTCTTCCTCATGATTAGATTATGATTCTTGTGCCTCTTGAACCATATGTCCTTTTTTATTTTGTCATTTTGGATATTGTTTTTGTGTTTGTATATATTATGGCTGATTTGATTGTTATTACCTCTATTGATTTCTTTAAAAAGTTCTACGTTATTGATTCTATTGATTTGACAGATTAAATTTACAAAATATGGTAGTATGTCCTTTTATACATATATGATAATATATTTTTCTCCATTCTGGCTAATTTTGTGATGAGGATGATATTAAAGGACTTTTTGTGTTCCTTTGTGATTTTCTTGTTGATATAAGAGCATTGATTGATAACTAATCTCTTAATTGATTTTTTAGTTGATATTCTTAGAGAATATTAACTAATTCCTCAAAAGAAACATTTCTATTTGATACTTGGATATATGTGACCAATTTTTTAAATGAATCAAGAAGCGCTCTTGGTGTAACTAAAACTAAAAGCTTGTCTTCAATTTTTTTCCTCATAATTTATAATTTGATTTTAAGATTTTAAGTCTATTATTTTTTTTGGTAATTATTTTAATATATTAACAGTGGGTTTTTATAGAGGATCCCAAAACCTTATGTACAAAATTAGCCAAATATCTAATGATGTATCATACCTCTTGGCTGTAAATATAAGTCTAATTGCAAGTAAAACAGACCTAAGACAAAAATCTTGTGGAAGGGGTACTTTGACATGCCAACCTCGAACCAATGCCAGGAACGGAAAAAAATAGCAAGACCGCCTTGCTGGAGAAGAAAGTGCTGATAGCCTATAGGGCACCAAATCTGGTGCATCTTAGAAACTTGAAAACAAATAGCTTTGGAAACAGGACTGCGCTTCACAAGACACTTGTGCCCACAATCGCCCAAGGGATTGGACATAATTGCCATGCTACCCTGATACTCCTCAGGAGGGGCCTTTCGAAGTCTGTGCGAGGAAAACCTCATGAAGGGATATCAGCTCTGCCAATATTTCCACCTCGAATGGGAAGCGATACCACCATACGACTAGACACGTGGTTGCAAGCCCTTTGTTGGCCATGTGGTCAGCCACGCGATTGCCTTCTCTAAAGATATGATTAGCTTTCCACCTGCCACGTTGGGAAAGAAGCGTTCTTGCCTCAAGAACGATGTTGTAGACTCTTCAGGATGGATTTTTGGTGCCAAGGAGGTAATTTACAATGTTGAGCGAATCACCTTCAATAATTAGAGGCTGAGGATCCTCAGAGAGAATCTGGATACCTTTCAGAGCGCCACGGGCTTGGGCATAGTGATTCGTCTGGAAACCCAGATCTTCACAGTTGGTTATCACAATATTCCCATCATGATATCTAACAACACCCCCAGCACCAGTGGGCCTAGGATTACCCTTAGCTGCTCTGTCAAAGTTTAACTTAATCCACCCCACGGGGGCTTGGTCCAAATAACACTTCTTCGACAAGGCCCTTTAACAACATTCGAAGATGGCCAGAGATTCATCTTTTTGAAAATTTCTTCTTCGCTCGAAATGTGGGTATGGGGACTGGGAACAACATTAGAGTTCTCGATGGCATAGGATAAGGCCCTTTGAGCGACAGAAGGAGGCACTTTAGGGGTTCTGCCAAAAATTCTGGCATTCCTCTCTAACCAAATTTACCAAATGGAATGATGGAAGGAGGCCTCAAGGAGGAAGCGGAGTTTAGGATTTTTGAAAGGATTAGGCCATTGATGGAAAACATCTATGAGGGAGCGGGGAGAGCACCAGAGGATTTGGAAGGAGGATAGGACAATGCTGAGAACCGAGTGGGAAAAAGTGTAGTGTAAGAATAAATGATCCCTCGTCTCGTAATCCACTAGACACATGTAACACCTATTGGGGAAGGCAAAACCTCTCTTGTGAAGGTTGTCAATGGTTAAGGCTTTGTTGTGGAAAGTGATCCATGCAAAGAAGTTGAATTTAGGGATGACCCATTTCCTCCAGATAGTTTTCCACCAGTAATCCATGGCAGTATTACTGGTAAGAAACTCATAGGCTGATCTAATAGAAAAAAGACCATCGTTCGTACCACTCCAAATGATTATGTTAGTCCTCTTGGAATATGGAATTAGAACCGATTGGAGGATGTTTGCTAGAAAGGTAACCTCAATATTAAACCCTTCCATGATTGGAAGCTTCCATCGAGGAAAGCGGGTGCTCCGATCAATGAAATCTGCCACCCTGAGTTGGGAGTTTGGGTCGTGTTGGCATTTTTGCCACATTGATTCTCATTGATTAATGCATTAGTGTATTGTTGGAAATCTGATCTTTGATTGATGCAGCTTGGGTGAAAAAAGGAGAAAAATTGAGCAAAAAATGGTTAAGTCAAAAAGCTGCGACGACGCGCTGACATGTTGCGAGAATCGCGGTCAACGCGATCCAACGCAAGCAGGTTGGGCGGAACCGTCGCGATATCGCGACATGTTCCGGAATCGCGGGTCGGGCAGCGTCGAAGGCATTAAGTCAAAACTTGCAGCGCGTCGCTGACATGTCAGCGAATCGCGACGAAAAATGGCGATTGATGCGGAGAGAAGGAACATGTAGCGAAATCGCTACATGTTCCGTTTTCGCGGGGCAGAGCGCAGGGAGGAGCAAGAGGGAGCGGACATGTAGCGATATCGCGACATGTTCCGGAATCGCGGGTCTTCAGCAGCGAAGCGTACGGCGTAAAATTATGTCGCGATTTCGTGACCCGTCGCGATTTCGCGACCCGTCGCGTTTTCGCGACCTGCGCAGTTTTCCCGCCAAGTGCAGTATGAACGGCCGAGGAGATATTTTTGGGTTTCGACGATTTAATGCTGACCCGAATTTAATAATTTGCGGATTTCCAATGCGGTTAAGGTCAAAGAGTGCCCAGGCTACCAAAATTAAAGGGTTTATTGGTTCGAAGTTGCTGTTCGTGGATTAATTCAACGGTTTTTCATGCACATATTCAAAGAATCGAATTTAATGAAGGGCCGCGAGCGTTTCATGGAATTTAATTTTTATTTCTTCGAGACTGCGATTAAGGGGATCATGTTCCTCGTTTCCTTCGCATAATTGTAGATCTCAAGAAGGTCGGTTTAAAATATTTAATGCTTGCAAAGAGGACGGACCTCTATAAAAACCAATGTAATTCGCATTTCAAAAGGTTGGAAGTTTTGCTAAAAACTGGAAGTGCATTTGCGAGAATAAATTATTGGCTTCAGATTTTTCAAGCAGTTGTTTGGGTGATTGTATTTTCTGTTCGTTGCATTTCTAATCGAATTTATATTCCTTGAGTCTTTGTTACATTCAAATTCTGCATATTGGATTTGAATCTTGCTTGTAAGGATATGATTCTTGGAGTGTAGTCTTGGAGAGATTTTCTGCATACAATTGTGTGGGAGTTGAGTCATTATATTCTGTTGCTTGCTGTTGCCGCACTTTAAGTTTTCTGTTGTTGTTCTTCCGATCCCATAACTCCGGCCTGTGGCCATATTTCATTTCTTTCTGCAACTTTTAATTTCTTTCCAGCAACCCTTATCTTCAAACAGAAATTTAGATTAGTAAAGGGAACCAGCCCACTCTGGAGATTGGTCTGGGAGCCATTTCTTGCTTCCAGCCTTTCAATGTTGGCCGGGTCTAGGGTGCAATTATAAAATCCTTTCCTGTGGCGATTTTGTGACCAACGGTTTTTGGCACGCCCGGTGGGACGGACTTCTTCTGTCTCACAAAAATCCACATTTGTTTTAACACCCGGAGGTCTCAAGATTTGATGAGATTGTCTTGGCCTCATAGCGGAGATTTGTAAGTTCATCTGGCGACTTTGCTGAGTTGAAGATCCGGATTTTTGATCGTGGACGCTTGCCTGTTATTTGGTGACTTTGTTGAACTCAGAAATACTTCATGATCACAAGATCACAGTCAAAGAAATTTGGCGATCTTGTTCGAGTTTTTGAACTTGATAGTTCGAGAAGTGGTGAGCATTCTAGATTAGTTTCCTCGTCTCTTCCATCTTCTGTTGTACAAATACCCAGTATTGTTGCTAGTGTTGCACCCCTACAAGTTCCACCAATGGCACAATTTCCTCCACCCAGAAAATTCTTGGCATGGAACAGCATTGGAGCCTTGAATCTGCAGGCTCAGAATCCAGTACCACAGGCTGCACTGAAGGCTTTGCCCACTTACGATGGTACTGGTAAAACAGCCTATGAGCACATAAATGATGTGGCTTCTCTGGCTGCTATTCATGACATTACTGATGAAGATGTAATGATCAAATTGTTAGTGTGTTCATTGAGAGGTAAACTGCTGTTTTGGTACAGAACTCTGCCTCCCGGCACCATAACATCATGGGATCAATTGGGTGATTTGCTGGTGAAACATTTTCATGAACAGGCTGACCCTTTCTCATTGTTAAATCAGTTCTTGTCATACGAGAGACATCCACAAGAAGAGATACCTGATTTTAATGTCCGGTTTACCGGAACTTGGCAAAGGATTCTTGATGGTATTCGACCTGCTGATGAATTAGCTGCGATGTACTACCTCAGAGCGTTTCACTCAGATATCGGATGGGCGGTTCGGCAGTCTAATGTGGTGACGTTTCCAGAAATCTTTGAACAAGCAATTAAAGCAGAAGCTGATCTGGTTGCTTGTAGGAAGAGCGCCTCCAAAGGTAACTATGCCTCTTATTCCAGATTTGCCTCAATATTTATATGGTTCACAACCACACCCCATGCCAGCTATGTATCCTACACCATCATGGAGTTCTAAAGCACCTCAGGTTGCAACTGTTCTAGCTCCTCAATTGCCTGCTTTAACTCCTTTACCGCTCCCTACACCTGAGCATTCAACCATCTCCCGTTTCCACTTGCATTTCCAGCTTTGCCCGGCACCACCGGCTCCTTTGCCCTTACCAGCACTTCCTGCACCTGCAAACCCTGATCCATATACAACATTATTGCAAGAGGTTAAGTCTGCAAATTCTGCCATTAGAGCCATGGGAAACAAGATCACACTCATTGAGAGGAAGCAGGCTGAGAGAGATTTCCAGCCAAGGAGATTTCAACCTCCTCAAGTTACTAGAGATCAAGCTCGCCTCCACAAGCAAAGCACACGAAAAGGGCTTAGGCTGTTCTAGCAAATGAAGATGCAGCCCATGCGGATGGAGTATATTGGTGCTCGACTTGTAATGATCCTCACGGAGAGGATACATGTATGGTCCACTTAAATTATGTGCGAGACCTTGGCGGCCGGCACCTCGGGTGACCATGTTAATATGATCTCAAAAGTTGGTTATAATTTGATGACTGCAGTGGAAGATCAAGTTTCAGTTCTAACAAGGACTGGAAAGAAGCCTATGAATGTTGATCCTGCTGACTTAGAGCCGTTAAGAGTACCAGCTGAAGTGAAAAGGCCAGTGAAAGCTCCTGTGCTAGCTCCAAAGCCTTTGCCCAAAGATCCAACTTTTAACAGAGTTCAAGAAAAGGCAGCAGTTGCACCAGTAAGGTCAGAAGCGAGAGGAGCGAGCACGTGAAAAATTGAAGTATCCATCAACGACCAAGAGGTTAAGAGTGGAAGCTACACAACAGTACAGAACCAGATTTGAGCAACCTGCTGAGATGAAAAATTCTGCTGCAGTTTCATACAACATTGTTGATGATCTTAAAAAGACCCCTGCTAAGGTAAGCCTTTATGATGCTTTGCAGTTGCCAGGCCAAGTAGACTTATTATAGGAATCATTAAAATCTGTCAAGGATAATGAAAAAGGTCCTACCCAGACAGTATATGCACAAACTTTAACCACCTCTGCTATTGGAAAAAATAGGCCACCTCCATTTTATTTGTCATTGCACATAGAGGGTTGGATTGTCCATAATTGTATGATCGACTACGAGTGCTTGCCACAACTGTAATGCCCAAGGGAGTATGTGAAGCAATGGGAATGGAGTACACACGGAGTAGTCCTGGAGTTCTGCAATTAGATGGTATGCCTGTAAAAATAGTGGGTGTGATTAAGGATGTTCCAATTACTCTGCATACAATGCCCCAAGTTACTGTTATCCAAGAAATTGTTGTGGTTGATTTAGAGCCCTACTTTAGTATGTGTTTATCTAGGGAGTTTACCGCCAAGTTAGGGGGTTATTTGGCACTAGATTATTCCCATTTAGAAATTTTGGTCAAGGGTAGGCATCTCAGGATTCAAAATGAAAAGCCTTCTTCTTTTCACATTGAAAAGTTGGAAGAAACGAGAAAAGGAAGTGCGATCTGTTTACATGCTTATCGACGAGTCCGAAGACTCCGTTTTCTTGAATGAAGTTTTAGATAGTCTTCGGTTGGATGATCAGTTTTCTATGCTTAATTTTAATGCCATGCTTGGAAGCCGAAATCGGTTGTTATGTCATCCAAAAGCTCGAGAGTGACATGAAGCAGGAATTGCCTAATCAAGCTGATCAGAATGTTGTCACAGATCATTTATGGCGGCTATATTTTGATGGGGTTAAATCTGAAGATGAGGCAGGAGCAACATTATGCAAGTCTTTTGGGCAAGTCGTTGAAGATAATGAGCGAGATAGTCAACTTCTTGAATCATGAGGCCGCCACTTGTCGAAGGGAGAACTACAGGAAGAAGCCAGCCCAATTTCAGGGACCGACTCAAGTATGACCAAATACGGGCGGGACATTGCGGATTTACCGGATAACATTCTGAGATTGGGTTTCTGGTGGCGACATGCCAATCATGTCGTGAACTTATGTATATAGGATTTAAAAAAAAAAATAGAAAAAGAGAAAAAAAAAGTAGTGGATATTGTTTTCTATTTATTCATCTCGACTCTTGTTGCTTGCGAGCCGTCCGTGCTTGTTTTCCCTTTGTTTTTCTCCTCCCAACGAGTTTGGTGGCTTTCTAGCCTTTCTTCTTTTCCCTTCCCTTTTTCCTCTCCTTTCCCTTCTTCATCTTCCTTCTTTTACTTCTTTTTCTTCTGCGATTCAGAGAAAATAAGCCACGGCTGTTGTTTCTTCTCCCCTTTTCTATTTTTCCCGTTTCTTCTTATCCCTTTCTTCTCAGTTTGTTTTTATTTTAAAATGCATTTATTTCGTAGTCTAGTTCATTTCATTTCACAGCTTTTCTAGTTCCATTCCCACTCTATGTTCCATCCATTCGTTCATTCCATCTATTGCCGTTGGTAGTGTATCAACATGATGTTGTTATGTCTATCTCATCACTTGCTTACTTCCACATCACTCCATTGCAGTCACCGCTTGCGCAATCGCAGGAGCTCACTCCACCATCACATTCCATTTCTTCAGTTTATAACCGCTTCTATGCAGGTTCTTCCAGTTCTAGTTTTCCGTAGCAGAAGAAGTTTTGCAGCAGTCCCCTGACATGTTTTGCAGCAGCTAGTTTACAGTTCCAATATGACTCTGTGCCCAATGGACTAAGGCCTGGATTCTTGCATACAGCGAGCTGTATACCCCGTGAGCCGCCAAGAATGTTGGCATTTTTGCCACATTGATTCTCATTGATTAATGCATTAGTGTATTGTTGGAAATCTGATCCTTTGATTGATGCAGCTTGGGCGAAAAAAGGAGAAAAATTGAGCAAAAAATGGTTAAGTCAAAAAACTGCAGCGACGCGCTGACATGTTGCAGAATCGCGGTCAACGCAGTCAACGCAAGCAGGTTGGGCGGAACTGTCGCGATATCGCGACATGTTCCGAAATCGCGGGTCGGGCAGCGTCGAAGGCATTAAGTCAAAACTTGCAGCGCGTCGCTGACATGTCAGCGAATCGCGACCGAAAATGGCGGTTGATGCGGAGAGAAGGAACATGTAGCGAAATCGCTACATGTTCCGTTTTCGCGGGGCAGAGCGCAGGGAGGAGCAAGAGGGAGCCGAACATGTAGCGATATCGCGACATGTTCCGAAATCGCGGGTCTTCAGCAGCGAAGCGTACGGCGTAAAATTATGTCACGATTTCGTGACCCGTCGCGATTTCGCGACCCGTCGCGTTTTCGCGACCTGCGTAGTTTTCCCGCCAAGTGCAGTATGAACGGCCGAGGAGGTATTTTTGGGTTTCCGATGATTTAATGCTGACCCGAATTTAATAATTTGCGAATTTCCAATGCGGTTAAGGTCAAAGAGTGCCCGGGCTACCAAAATTAAAGGGTTTATTGGTTCGAAGTTGCTGTTCGTGGATTAATTCAACGGTTTTTCATGCACATATTCAAAGAATCGAATTTAATGAAGGGCCGCGAGCGTTTCATGGAATTTAATTTTTATTTCTTCGAGACTGCGATTAAGGGGATCATGTTCCTCGTTTCCTTCGCATAATTGTAGATCTCAAGAAGGTCGGTTTAAAATATTTAATGCTGCAAAGAGGACGGACCTCTATAAAAACCAATGTAATTCGCATTTCAAAAGGTTGGAAGTTTTGCTAAAAACTGGAAGTGCATTTGCAAGAATAAATTATTGGCTTCGGATTTTTCAAGCAGTTGTTTGGGTGATTGTCTTTTACTGTTCGTTGCATTTCTAATCGAATTTATATTCCTTGAGTGCTGTTACATTCAAATTCTGCATATTGGATTTGAATCTTGCTTGTAAGGATATGATTCCTGGAGTGTAATCTTGGAGAGATTTTCTGCATACAGTTGTGTGGGAGTTGAGTCATTATATTCTGTTGCTTGCTGTTGCCGCACTTTAAGTTTTCTGCTGTTGTTCTTCTGATCCCATAACTCCGGCCTGTGGCCATATTTCATTTCTTTCTGCAACTTTTAATTTCTTTCCAGCAACCCTTATCTTCAAACAGAAATTTAGATTAGTAAAGGGAACCAGCCCACTCTGGAGATTGGTCTGGGAGCCATTTCTTGCTTCCAGCCTTTCAATGTTGGCCGGGTCTAGGGTGCACATGTAAAAATCCTTTCCTGTGGCAGATTCGTGACCAACAGGTCGGTAAGCCCTCTCAACCCAACAAGGTCCACCCTCAACCCGAGGGCTTCCTTAGACGCCCACCTGTCCTTCCAAAATAAAATGAGGTTGCCATCACCCAAGATCCAATGGGCTCCTAGGATGATCAAATGCCAGGTTTGGAGCATAGATTTCCAAAAAGCCAACGCAACGGGGGTGGTCTCAACATCAAAGAATGAATTGGAGCCAAGATACTTCTTTTTATCCAGCTTAACCCACTCCACCAGGTCGCTAGATAGAATCCTCAAATCATGCTTCGTGATCAGAGTAAAATTCATAAGTCTTGATCTTCTCATCCCCAAGCTGCCTTGGTCTATCCGCGAGCACACCTTATCCTAGGCAACAAGAGGGATTCTAGATTTCTCTTCATTTCCAGACCACAAAAAAGTCCTCTGAATCTTCTTGATTTTGGAATGAACAGCAACTGGAAGCATGAACACTGACATAAAGTAGGTCGAGATCCCCTGAAGACAAGCTTTGGTAAGGGTGGCTTTCCCAGCTTGCGACAGGAGTTTGCCCTTCCAGGTGCCAAGTTTCCTGTGAAGGTGCTCCAAGATCATGTTCCACATACCTCCACTAACATGACCATTGTAAGACAAAGGCAACCCCAGATAGGACGTTAGGCAGGGAATCAATAGTGCATTCAAGAATTCTAGCAATCCGGAGTTGCCTACGTAGGGGAGTGTTAATAAAATAAATTTTGCTCTTGATGTAATTGACCTTTTTCCCGGTAGCTTGCTCATAATGGGAAAGGATCCACTTGAGAGATTTGGCTTGGGCAACAGACACCCCAGTGGAGATGAGGGTGTCATCCACAAATTGCTGATGAGTGACAGGTTCAACTCTAGAAGTCAATAGAATGCCAGAAATCTTGTTCTAATGAAGAGCCTCTTTCATGGACCAGATCAGAATTTCCAGAAGAATGAAAAGGATAGGAGACAACAGGTCACCTTGTCTGAGGCCTCTGGTGCTTTGGAAATACCCAGCAAGGGACCCGTTGACCAGGACAAAAAAAAAGGGAGTGGATATACAACTATAGACAAGGTCAATATAGTGAGGATGAAAGCCAAACTTGAGGAGGACTGCACACAAGAATCTACGATCAACCTGGTCAAAGGCTTTGTTCATGTCGAGCTTAAGAAAAAGAGTAGCATTCTTGGAGCGATAAGTAGAGTGAAGGGTTTCATGGATAGTGATGACACCATCAAGAATGTTTCGACCTTTAACAGTGCTTCCTTGACAAGGATCAATCAAGAGATGGAGGACAAGTTTGAGTCTATTGGCTATAGACTTGGTGAGAATCTTGTAAAAAACATTACACAGGCTGATGGGCCGATAGTCAGAGAAAATTTTGCAGGCGGGAGACTTAGGGATGAGGGTGAGAAAAGTGGAGTTGAGTTTTGGGTGAATGGATCTGGAAGCTTGAATGACCCGAATAACATTGCATACATCCAGACTCACAACATCCCACATGACTTGGAAGAAACGGGGGAGAAAACCATTGGTGCCAGGGGCCTTGTATGGTTGCATGGAGAACAAAGCTTCTTTAATCTCGGACGAGGAAAAAGGTTCCAAAAGCTTGATGCTTACCTCATGGGGAAATTTAGTCAGAAAGTTGGCAAGCAGAGATTTCTGGACCTGAAAGTTGCTATCGAGAGGAGTGCCAAGAAAATCCTAAAAAAAGTCAATTGCTTCACTCCTGATTTCCTCTATCTCCCTGGTAACACGCCCATCCTTGCAAGCCACTTCTCTGATCTTGTTGACCCCTTTGTGCCTCATAGTATATGTGTGGAAGAACCTCGTGTTGGAGTCTCCATTCTTCAACCAAAGATCACAAGATTTTTGGTACCAAAAAATTTCCTCCCTAACGAGAATAGAATGATAATCCACCAAAAGGCTCCGCTCTTCCTCCCTGAGACCCTCAGTGTAACCTTTGAGTTCCATCCTTTCCTCCAAAACCTTCAGGTTCTCCAAAATGGATTTTTTGGACTCAAAAATGTTGTCAAAAACCTCTTTATTCCATATCTTCAGCTTCTGTTTGACCATTTTGAGCTTTAAAGACACTCTTTTAGGAGCGCTTCCTTCCACATTCAGTTGCCACCATGCTGAAACCAATCCTTTGAAATCCTTGTGAGAAATCCACATGGATTTGAATCTGAAGGGGGTCTTAAAAATAGGCCCATCGTCCACCTCCAAGAAAATAGGGTTATGGTCAGACCCAATCCTTGGTAGGGCCGAAAGGATAGCCCTGCCAAGGATGGGAATGGTTTCTTGGGAAATGAAAAATCTGCGAGCTTAAATTGAATCAAGCTTCTCCCAATCCTTTTGTTACTCCATGTGAAGGAAGCCCCTTTGTGTTTGATGTCAGGCCATTAGCAGAGACAAAATCCCTGAAGTCCTCCAGGCTGTGACTGGAATGGTTGGACCCTTATTTTTTTTCTAAAGGATGAAGGGGACAATTGAAGTCACCCCCTAAGACCCAAGGAAAATTACTAAAATTCTCCCTCATCTGAGAGATAGCTTTCCACATTTCTGCTCTCTCTGTGGTAGAATTTGAAGCATAAACGTTGGAAAGAATCTAGGAAAAATTGGTGGTTTTGGACTGGAACAACAAATTGATGATTCTGTTGGAGGTTGACAGTAGGCTACCCTCAAAACTCGTTGGATCCCACAGAACCATGAGCCCTCCCTATGTTCCCACAATAAGGTTGGATAGACAATTTGCCTTAGCCCAAATGGCCTTCGCAACTTTATCAAAGGAGATAACATCAAGCTTGGTCTCTTGCAAAAAAAGGATGGAAGGGTTAGTCCTCTTACGGAGATCAACAACTAACCTTCGTTTGGCTGCACCGTTCAATACTCTCACATTCCATGAGAGGACTTTCATCTGGACAGTTTGAGGTTTTTCTTGCCTCCCCTTCCTTGTTGGGGGGGGAGGTTTTGATGCATGCACTTCGTCCATCTAAGCGTCAAAATCATCCAAAAATAGCAAACGTTGGGTTCCATTTGCAACGTCTGTTGCTGTCTCTTTGTCTCACCTGTCTTTGTTAGGAGGATGGCCCTGCTTCCTCTCACTACCAAAATCCACACTCTGCTTTCGGATCCTCGTATTTTGGGGGCTAATATGATCGGACTGTTCACCCCTCCTACCTAAGAGGTAATCTTCTAGTAGTGTCTACGACTGGTTGAAATCGGGATGGCCCTTGTCTTGAAGCAGAGAATCAGACTGAGTAATAATTTGGGATGGGGTCCGATCCTTCTCCTCCTGCGATTCACTTTCCAGGTGGGAGTCTGCTCCTTGCTGATTGTCAACTCTAAAATGTATAGAGTTCGATTGGAGGGTGGGATTCTCTTCAGGCTGAGGGACATCGACGCGGTCCCTGGTGGGGCCTGGAGACTCATGGCCCTTCATGTTTGGAATATTTTACTGCTTCACTTGACCATCACCATGCTCCATGGGGTTACAGGTTTCACGCTTCTACTTACCCAAATTTTGAAGAGGACAATGGGACTAGAGGTGCCCTTGGGACCGAAACTGGGGCAGAAAGCTGGTCTATTTTCATAGACAATAGCTTGTTTATGAAGAATGGTACCTCCAAATTGGAGAGTGATGGAAGTCAGAAGTTCCACCTCCAGATCCGTCAAAACACAAAAATGGGCTTGGACGAACCTTGTTTGAGCTCGGGTGGGAGGATCAATGGTGACCAACTCCCCTATGGAGCGCGCAATACCTCTTATAACATTTTCATGCCATCGAAAGAGGGGAAGACTCAGGAGCCTAACCCATATTGGAGTAATGTTGATGTTCTGGGTGTCAGGATTGAAATCCATGCCCCACTTCCTAAGAAACAAACTTCTGCGGCCTAGGAACCATGGGCCGCCAGCCAGGATTTTATAGTAATCCTCCTTATTGTTCAGTCTAATAGCAAAAAAACCCTGGGATAGGGCCACCAGCTCCATATGACCAGAGGTCCTCCATTTGCTTGCCGCCCACTTTCGAATGGTCTCCATGTCGGGACGACCGCCGATGAACTCACCTATGAGGGTAAATTTCTCAAACTCCATGAAGCTTGAAAGGACTTCCGCCGGGATGTCTAGCTCGTCCCCAATCGAAAATAACTCCTTGGTAGAAAAACCGTTTAGGGTTTCTGAAGCCGCTGCCTGGGCATAAGACTTATGTGGCCCACCTCCCCCTTTGTCTGGTGGGTCCTTACCCTGACTGACATCGACGTCAGCCCGATCTCCTTCATTAGGCAAGGACGCCTCCGTAACCCTGGACTCCTGGTGCCCTCCGACTGCTCCGCTATGCCCAAGGATCGAATCGTTGCTGCTCCCGATCTCCCCCATAGAGGACTTCTTGCCCATCGTCATCCCCCTGGGATGATGTGTAATTTTAAGTCTATTATTCTTCTAATAAATTGTTCTATATTTTCACCATCTTAAACTATTAGTGTATATGGTTATGATTGTTGATGAAGAATTGTGGCTTCATTTCTATCTTTGAATATAGTTCAAAGTTTATTTCAAGCATATTTTGAAGTTTTGGCCTCACTTATATGTGCTTGTATTTCATATAATAACCCAAATATTATTAACATGAGTAATTTTGCATCCCCTTATTTATATATATGTTTGATTGCAACATGTTCACAACATGTTTCATCTTCAATGACTATATTCCAAAGTTTTTGAACTATAAGTATTGTCAATTTATTTTTCTAAGGAGTGAAATTTGGTCCCTTAAGTAATTAAAATTTTGAAAGAAATATTTTTATATTTGAGATAGCTAAGATTCTTTGTATTTAAATTTTTTTCCTTAAATTGTTTTCCAATATCCCAAATAAATGCAGAACCTGTGAATAAAATATGGTCTTTAAGATATTAATGTCGACTTTCTTTTTTTATCTCAACTCTCAGATTTTGTCTTCCCTTAGCTTTTATTTTAAAATATTATCCACTTTAAATTTTCTTATGGACTCTACCAAGGATATCCACTATCTCCTTATTATTTTGGAGGCATTATAGATATATTTCTCAAAGGCAAAAATTAAAGAAAAAATCAAAGATATTTATTATAATAAATGGTCTCTCTGAATTTCATTTGTAAATTGTAGATGATACTTTTGTTTTGGTTCATCCCTCATCAATGATGCCATGGGATTCAAATCAATATCATAAATTTATGATAAAATTGTTGGACAATTGGTTAACACTAAAAAATCCATGATCCTTTTTATTACCAATGCCCTTGATTTACAATGGAAAATTGTGGATATTTTAGGGTTTAAGGTTATCTACATATATAGAATTCCAATTTGATAAATTTGAAAGAGTCTTTCTTTGAAAATGATGTAAAAAATGTGAGTTTTCTCTGTATGAGTGGGATAGGGTTTACAAAGAAAATAATATGGGAGGGGTAGTCTTGTAGAATTGTATATTTATGTTTTTGACACTAGGGACAAATTTGTCTATATATTATTCAAATATCAAGGAAATATTTAGGAAAAATTGTTCCTTCAAAAATATATAGGTTCTCTTAATGCATTGAATTTTTTTAGGAAAAGAACACTATGTAGAGGATAGTCAAAATGGAAGTTTATATTATATAGTTTGCAAATAATCAATAAAAATATAGATGATTAGATAATAAGGGATATTATATTATCATAAGCAACAACTCGAGATCATGAATTCCTATTAATAACCTAGTTGAAGGAGAGAAACTCAAACAAATACCAAATAAACTTTAAAGGATGCTTTAAGAGTTCTACTTTATCTATTTTTATGCAAAAGGATGAGTTGTTTTTGAATCTATCAAAAGAATATGTATACTTAGTATGTGATATGAGGATTTAGAGGAATCAAAATATTCTATTTCCAATTATTTTCCTCAAAGAATGTTTGGTCATTGGAGGCCCTCACTAAGCCTTCAACATTACTTTAGTTAGCAATCTAATGCAATATTCTTATAGGATAGAGTCTGCAAAGAATAGGATATAATGGATCTTTTAGGCATGTTTTGCGTGAGAAATATCTAGAAACATCAAATCATTTACTTCTTAATTATCCCTTTACTCCATTTGGGGTCACTTTTTTAAAAATATAAGAATATATTAGGTAGCTCCATCAATATTAAAATAGTTGATATTATATAGAATTAGTCTTTTTTGTAAAACTAGTTATATGAGATTAAAATGAGCTCCACCCATTATACATCATGATCACATAGTGGTAGTACAACATCTGGGCTATTATACACGTATTGCTTGGTAAGATCTAAATTTGGGTCTCCTTGAAAATCTTCTCTCAAACTCCTGAGTGATGTGACTCTTCATATTTCTCATGGGATAAATATTCTATTAACCTTATAATAATAATAAAAATCTAATGATTACATGAAACCAATATTGATAAGATATTTACAAGGTATCAAATTATGTAACATTCTCTAACACCCCCTTGTATTACATTATTTGGTTTAAAGATCAATATCTAGCTTTGTATTTGGATGACTTCTATTGGATTTGGTTCTCTTGGCTCTAGCTATTGATTTTTTGGTTCTAACTTTCTAAATATATCTTGGACTTTATCTCTGGGTCAATCATTGTACTATCATATATCTTATTTCCTGCATGTTCAAATGTCATTTCCTCTATAGTATAAACCATTGTAGGTATTTTTTAATATAATATGTTATTTATGGATGAATCATTTTTTTAGGGTAGAAGAAGGGGTTTTGAGAGGTTCCCCAAACCTTTTCATAATTTTTTACAAGAAGATAAGCCCAAAATCTTCTAAGAGAAACACAAACATTACAAACAAGCATCCTTCCATGCCATACAAACATCAAAAAATTAGAAAAATAGCCCACATCAAATAAAAGCTATCACCTATTGAACACAAAAAAAACTATAGCAATTTGAAGCAACAGAGGAACAAACTTCCTTTTCCTATCTTGAGTTTTGATCCCACTTTCTGCACACCTGATTGATCTTTATGGGTAACATGCTCTGCACCTAGTCCCAATAACCTACTATCCTCAAAAAAGTGAAGACGAGTTCCCCATAACCAAATCCAACCAATAATTGGATAGGGGTTGTTCTCCCAAGCCACCATGGGAATTACTACCAAGTCATTCTGGACACCACCATAAGCATCAAATCTTGGTTTCATGGCAACTTTATTATGGATAAATTCTATTAGATAGTGAACCTTGAAGTCCTGGTAATATATTTCTATATACTCAAAGTATCTGACCCACAAGAGATAATCCCAATGTAGAACATCTAGTAAAATACCATTAGTGAAACATGTGGGCTTCATACCAACCAAAAAAAGGATCACGAGTTGCAATCTAGATAACACAAACATGCACATATGGATAATATTTATGGGAAAAACTCTATGAATCTGCCCCACCAACCTTCTATCCTTGGAATTGCAACATACATTAGCCACTAACACAGTCCAACTGGGGTGGAATACCCAGGTCAAAACAACTTGGGGAAGGTACTCACCTGCACACAACATATTCAAACCAAATATTTTGAAAGCAAATGTTAACAAAAAGGAGGCCTGAATGACCATGGTGCCAAACATAGGAAATTTTCTTTGAAAAGAGTGGTACAAATAGGAGCCAACATCACCAGAGTTCCTTATTCTAAAAACCATGCAAAAATGGGGGGCACCATTGTTAGAAGAGTTGTACCATATTATATTTTCAAACTTTCTCCCAAACATCAATTCACAGGACCGATCTTCCATATTACTGCTTCCAAGATCCCGCCACATCCTTCTATGAAATAAACTAGATAAATTGTTAAGGAATGAAATATTAATCATTGTGAACCCCATTTCTTTTTTCATGATCAGCAATTGCAATAACTTGCTAGGGGAAGTCTCCTTCCCAAACACTGAGCCCTTCTTGCATTATTCCAAAATTAGCCATACAGTCTGCTCCGCTATTTCCTTCCCTATAAATATGATTAAATTCCACTACCTCCATAAGCCTTATAATATGTCGAGCTTCACCAATCATAGAGGCTAAATTCCAGTTGACTTTTGTATCTTTTTTCATCAGATTAATCATGTTTAAGGAATCCCCTTCTATAATTACTTTTTTAACCTAAAGATTACTCACCAAATTTATTCCCACACACATAGCACGGGCCTCTGCAAAGTGGCTAGACTGGTCCCCTAGGGCTTCAGCATAAGCAATCAAAATATTACCATTTTCATCTCTTATCAGACCTCCCACTCTAGTAGGTCTAGGATTTCCTTTAGCTACCCCATCAAAGTTCAATTTTAGCATACCACCCAGAGGGGGAGTCCATTTTGTTTACCTCCTTAAAAGGTTTTTAGGAGGATCAAACATACCTGTCACTGGATCAAGACCCCAATCAACAGTAATCATACCTTCCTCCTTCGATTCCCAGACCTCTTCCCACTTAACTAATCTAGCATTCTCCACAGTTAGAGAGAAAATCCTATTGGCTACAGCAAGACTGTCCCTTCTTTTCCCTTTAAAAATGTGACTATTTCGTTCTTTCCAAAGAGCCCATAGAGAATGAGGAAGACTGAAGTCCCATAAAGAGTTAAGCCTCTTACTCTTGAAAGGGGATTTCCATTGGAGATAAATATCACTAAGGCAGTTGGGGAAGATCCAAGAAACTTGGAATCTACTGAGAACCAGATGGAGGACTTCTTGAGCAAAGGGGTAGTTCAGGCTCAAATGGTTAACATCTTCCAGCATACATTCACAAAGGCTACACCTATTTGGAAGTTGAAAACCTCTTTTCATAAGGTTATCCATAGTAAGGATCTTATTTTGGTAGATGAGCCAGAATAAGAAGGTAACTTTAGGAGTGAGATTCTTTAACCAAACATTCGAAGTCGACAACCAACAAGGACTTTCACCTTCCAAAAAATAGTAACCAGATTTGACCAAATAGGTCCCTTGATTGGATAATTTCCACCACCTAGAATCTTGAGCATTTAGGTTATTTAGGGAATAAACTTGAATCATCCTATTCAATTTACTAAGAACCTGGTTCCTTCTTTGGTCCAAACCTTCAACTTCAATTTGTTTCCATCTGGGTCTACTCTCTCCCCTTATAATGTAATCACTAACCATGGGCCCATAAGTCTAAGAAACTTCATTCTCCAGGACAGCAAATTCCAAGTCTTGATTAAGGGGAATGCTCTTAAGCCAGGAATATTTCCAAAAAATAACCTTGTTACCCCTCCCAATTTTCCATTGTAAACCTTGTCACAAAAATGGTCTGATAGCTTGGAGATTATTCCAAAAGTTAGAGCCCCTAGGAAAATCCCTATCCTCCAAAAAATTAGCATCATCTCTTAGGTACTTGGCTTGAAGAATCTTCACCCATCTTACCTCTTCATTCCTTATCAGTTTCCACCCACACTTTCCCAAGAGGGCTTTATTCAATTTTCTCAGTCTTCTAAAACCCAAGCCCCTTGCTTCTTTTTTTGGTAGACCTATTCCCAAGCTACTAGTGGTAGACACCTTTTGTCCTCTAAACCAGTCCATAGGAAATTCCTCTAAATCTATTCAATTCTATCACAAAGAGGGACATAAAATAGATCGAGATGCTTTGAAGAGAGGATTTCACCAAAAGAGTTTTCCTTGCCTGGCTAAGAAGAGCTCCTTTCCATCCTGTTAGTTTCTTGGAAAATCTCTCCACAATTGGGTTCCACATATCATCCGAATATATGCCTTTAAACATGGGCATCCCAAGATAAGTCGAAGGAAATTCCCCAATCCCACATCCAAAGATACCTGTAATTTTCAACTACCTCCTGACAAGAGTGTTTAAAAAGAAGATTTTGCTCCATGCGGGTAAGAAAAAAAGATTTGCTTTTTGCAAAGTTAATTTTCTGGCCAACTGCTAATTCATAGGTTTCCAAAATAGATTTCAACTCTCTTGCTTACGGGATAGAGGATTTTGAAGTGATAATAGTGTCATCTACAAATTATTGATGGGAGATAGGTCTAAGGGTGGAAGTAGGCTTAATACCATTCAACTTTACTTCCTCTAAGTTCTCCCAAGGGCCTCAACAAAGATGATAAATAGATAGTGGGATAAGAGATCCCTTGTCTTATATCTTTTTTACCTTTAAAATAACCAACAACGATGCCATTGATTAAAATAGAGAACATAGCTAAGGTAAAATAGGCTACTAATAAGTCAACCCAGTCCTACTAAAATCTACATTTTCTCAACACTTTAATGAGGAACTCCTAGGAAACCCTATCATAATACTTACTCATATCCAACTTTAGAAGCATCCCCTCCTCCCCACTTTTGTCTATAGAATGGATGATTTCATGAATTATGATTATACCATCTAAAATCTACCATCCTTTCACAAACCCACCCTGATTTTGGTCTATTATAAATGGTAGCACAACTTTAATTCTATTAGCCAATGTTTTGGAGAAAATTTTATACAGTGTATTACACAAGCTAATAGGATGGAAATCAACAAAAGTTCTAGCCCCTACTACCTTAGGAATAAGTTCCAAGAAGGTAGCATTCACATCATCAAGAATATGATGATTCTTTTGAATCTCCTTCATTGCACCAATGATATCAGGCCCTAAAATATGCCAAAAATTCTAGAAGAAGCCCATTGGAAAACCATCTGGCCCAGGGGCTTTATCCCCCTTCATATCAAAGACCACCTTGTATATCTCCTCATCCATGAAAGGACTCCAAAGATAGTCATTCATTTGATTTGTGATCAGAGTAGGGATATTTTGGATCATGGAATCCATTGCTTCCTCATTAGGGGGTGGCCACACCAATAAAATTTGAGAAAAACCAAACCTCCTCATTTCTAATATCCCCCAAATCCTTTATTAACCACCCATGATTTTTTAAAATTTATATGATTTTGTTGCTGCTGAAACCTTAGTGTTATGATCCCCTTATTCAAGCCAAGTTATTCTTGATATTTTTCTCCAAAAAATCTCTTCACAAGCCAAGGTGTTATGGTATTTAATAAGAATAAGTTTTTCTCTCTCTTAACTCACTAGATAGACCCTCCTTATCCATCAGATCTTCAATATCTTGTAGTTGATTTTTAAACTCGGTTTTGTTTTGAAAAAGATACCCAAAAACTTGTTTATTCCACTTAAATTCCTTTTAATGAATCTTAACCTCTTAACTATTTGAGAAACCTTATCACCAGATAATTCTTCCTTCCACTAGTCTACAATTTGAGCTTCCAAATACTCATGCCATAGCCACAAAATTTTAAATCTAAAGGGGGATATAAAAAAATGTTTTAAGTCATCTGATTCCCAAACCAAAGGGTTGTAGTCATAACCAACTAAAGGGAGGGAATATAGGAGGGATTCTCCAAAAAATTGTAAATATTCTTGAGACAACAAAACTTTACCTAATATACTTGGATTAGATGCTCCAAAGTTGTAAAAATTCTCCAAAAATGTGTACCTTATATTGAGTGTTGTGTTCAAATAATTCATTGAGCTTCCAAGATAAGATAAATTAAGGTATCATTTTAAATATTTGATGCTTTATAATTTTTAATCCAACATGACATTGTGTAGGGCATCTAATTTATCTTTGAATTGTAGCTTACACATTACTTTACTCATTTTTTTATATATTGTTTACAACAAATGTTCTCTAGGTGGCCAATGTTTATATTCCTGTGAATTCAAGCACATGGGGTATTTTGTTCTCATATAGAATGAAAATTTAAACATAAAGAAATAATATAGGCATAATTTATTTATTTCAGGGAATAATAAAAGACTATTGAGCAGAGTATATAGTAGGGCATTCATACTAGAAAGGACTATTTGGGTTTTTATGTTTGCATAAGCTTCAACGACCTAATAACATGCATTTTTTGGGCTTCTCAGACATGCATGGATGATAAAATCACATGTGAATACAACTTAGAAAAAATGGAACTAGCACATTACATGCATTCCAAGGTAAATAATATTCTCAGAACACTATCAAAAGAAACTAGATGTTATATTGAATAAATAAGCACAAACTAGGAGAACAAAGGATAGATAATGCAAGATTTAAAAAATAAAATTCAAAACTAAATAAGAGGGCCAAAAATTGGGCAACGAACTTACATAGGGCTTATCATCTATTAGCAACAATTATCCCTCTTAAACAAACACTTCACACTCTCACATAGAAATATTCCCGCTTTGATACCATATGTTGGAAAATGGGCTATATTCAATGATAAATATCCATGAAAGGTTAAATAATTTCATCATGTATCAAACAAGAACTCACATTAAATAATTAAATTCTCTCACATGATTATAGACAACATTTCAGACAAGAATGCAACTCACATATCCATGTAATGACTCAAATGAATGAACACTCTATATTCAAGTGGATGGTACAAATCTATAGTGCATTACAATACTAAATGATGTAATTCAATTCAATACCATGTAATCTCACTTGCCATCCCCACATATAACCTTCACATAGAGTCTCTTGATATTTCATTTTCTTCTATCTCTTAATCTCCTCTCAAACTCATGGGATATGAATCTTCATATTTCTCATAAGATAAATAGTTTATTAACCTTATATTAATAAAAAAAAACTTATTGATTACATAAAACCAATGTTGAAAATATATTTACAAAGTATTTACAAGGTACCTAATAATGTAATATTCTCTAAAAAATCTCAAACATAGCTCTCACTACTAAAGGTTTGATGGATATAATTTTTTTTTTCTTTTGTGGTTACTAGGTTGCCTCATCCAATACAAATATATAGGAAAAATAATAATAAGCCATGGGCATAATAAATTCCCCTCAAATATTGATACTTAGTTCATCTTCAAGTTTATCAATTGGTTGTATCTTTGCTCTAAAGAGATGTTTTTCTAAAGTCTTATAATCACCATTGCCATCTCTATGTTGGAAACTCTAGGTAAATTGAAGACTAACTTGGCCTCTTCTTGAAAAGAATATTTGAATTAGATATTCTTCACAATTATTAGAGTGTCCATAGTATTTGAAGAAATCACGAGTTTATCTATAAAAGACAACACATTCAACTTGTTGGGGGTAAGGATCTTGTTGTTGGAATTCCCACCTATTTCTAGAAACAAATAGAAGTAATCCATCCACTAAAATATTATATAAAAAGTGTAAAAATGGATGAAAGAGAGAAATATATAGTGGGCACCTATAGACACCATAAAACATCATTATACTATCCATAGATAATATTCACAACACGTATATACAATGGATTGAATGATGGGGGGTATTTATATCAATAAAAAAACCCTAATCACATAAATAAATTTAACCTAAGTTGACATAACAAGAGGGATTAAGTTATCAAATGGCATTAGATCAACTATTTATATTACTCAACTTTCAAGGATGAGACCTAGGTTTAAATATTTCCAAGTGATACATGCATGTTTGTTAAACTATTATATGATCACTACGTGGTCATGATATAATACGAGTGAGGCCAATTTCAATCCCATATAACCAATTGAAAACAAATCAAGGGGTTTAAGTTTCATTACAAGATCTAATATGTGTTTAACCACAACAAGGTTAACCATGGACCATAGGGATTACATAATAAATTAATCTATATAATAATTTTCCATAGGCCTATACAATATTGTATCATACAATGTTAGCCTTGGCTATAAGTCAGATTACACTTTCAACACTACCTCATAATCTAAATTGAGGGTCAAAGGAGAGTACATTAGTAACAATAATATATTTCTCCCCACAATGGATGCTATAGTGGGCCTCTACACATAAATATCCTAAAGCTAAACCATAGTCATCGCTACCACTCTCAGATAATACTATGCATATCCAAAAGAACACTTCCACTAAGACTCCATATGAGAAAAATAAATCAATAGTACTTGTAGTGAATCCTCACTACATAAAAAAAACCCCACAAAGGAGATAAGCTTAGGCTGAGGTTACTTCTAATTTTTAAATAAATGAAGGACCCAAAGGTTCTATCTGCATATCACAAAACTGATGCCAAGGAGACAAGAATACCAGCAAGAAGAAGCTTATGATGAAAGCTATAAATAAGCTTGAAACTTCCCATACCACAAGGTAAATTTGATCACTTAGACAAAGCAAGAAAATAAATTTAGCCTTTCGATGATAATTAAACCAAGTCCTGATGCAAATAAATACAATGAAGCCTTTTTAATTATAATTGATGGGACTCAGTTGTTGATGAAAGCTCTACTTTATTTGTAGCCTTAGATCCACTTCTCTACTAGAAGGATAGGTTTGTAAACCAAAGAGACCTCTATGGGAAATTGGGATTCAAAAGAATGGATCTCCTAGGTTGATAATAAGGAGACAATAATAACAAACCTAGGAAGTAGAACCCAAGAACTAAAGAGGAAGTAAATAAGGAGGATAACATATACAGGGTTAAGGTTGGTACACTTGTCAAAGATTGCCTAGCTGCATATGATCTCCCTCCTAAAATTTATAGTAGAAGGGAAAATGGGGGATGCAGGAGCTAAACCAGATAACAAAAGAGCCCAAGATGCATAGAATCTTGGAATCTCTAATGAAGAAGTGACCCTAAAATATTAGTAATCAATAAAAGGACCGAGTTATGATGAGGTCATCATCCACCTGATAAAAGAATCATCTATAACAAAATAACTATACAACCAATATAAATATGAAAACACCTTAAGGATCCACAAAGGGGGCCCTGATAGGGAGGTGAGCTATTTAGAGTTTGGAGTGAAGAAAAGTCAAGTTTAAAATTAGTGACTAGACTTTTCCAATCTAAATTGATAAGAGAGAGACTAAGTTGAAGCCCTAGTGAAATCTTGAAGCCATAATGTATACAAAGTAGCTATAACCAGAAGGGGAAAGAAATGTGAACACACTTGTCTAATTTAATAATCGATAATCATAGGATGATGGTAATACCAAGGTATCAAACCAAAGCAAATGAAAATTCAACCACAAGAAGCATCAATTAGACCAAAAATGTGTGAGAGCCCAAAAAATGAGAGTCCAATCCAAGGTTAAAGGGAGATTTGTTACCCAAATCATGGTCAAGATGGTGCCACCCAAGCTCCAATATTTTACTTTTGAACAACTTTGGAGGGATTGGCCTAATCAAGAGGGTGTTGATCATTTTATTAGGCAGTTAGTTTGGATGGGTTCTACCATTCTTCTTTGGAATATTTGGAATGAAAGGAACAACCGAATTTTTAATCAAGATAGGAAGGATATTAACTATATTTGGCAAAAGACCATAGCCAAATTAGTTGAATCAATCCATCAACTCCTTAATCACCCTCAAAACTCCCACAAAATATGGGATCAAGTGATGCAAATATTGAAGATTAAAACTTCTAAGGACAACCAACTTAAAGGGAATGTGAGTATTAGTAATATGGATAGGACTAGAAATTGGAAACCTCCTCCTAAGGATTTTGGAAAAGTCAATACTGATGGAGCCTCTAGAGGGAACCCTGGTAAAGCCAGTGTGGGAGGAATTGATAGACTTTCGGATGGCTCCCTGGTTTTTACTTTTGCTTGAGAATTTGGGTATTCTTTCCAATAACCTTGCTGAGGGGTATGGTATCCTCGAGAGGCCTTCGGGAGGCTACTAAGGTTGGATGGGAAAAGGTGTTAGTTGATTCTGACTATCAACTTATGATTAATCTCTTGAAGACTCCTTCTAAGAATCATAAGGTGGATTGGAGAATAAAAATAATTATTGAGAAGATTCAGTTAATCCAGATGGGATTTTTGAAAGTTGATTACGGTCATGTGTCAGAGATCAAAACAAGAGTGCTGATGCTTTAGCTAATTGGGCTTTGGACAAAGGTGATCTTACTTGTTATGGCCACCCTCCTATATGATGGGCTTCTCAAATTAGGGAAGCTCTTATTTCTATCATTTCTTTGGATGGCTCCAGTTCTGAAGGTACCTAGTTTCTTCTTGTTTCTTTTTTTTTCGCTTCTCTTTGGTTTATTCAATTTTTTTTAGTTCCCTAGCTTATTCTATTATTTATTTTGTTTCCTCTATTGATTCTTTCCTTAATAGTCTTCTGGTCTAGATAGGTCATTGTTTTGTTCATTGTTTTTTTTTTTTCTTCTTTGTTTTTTTTTTTTTTTTAGTTTTTTAAGGTGGGTGGGTTCTTTTGTTTTGTTTTGTTTTTGTCTTATTTGTGTTGTTTTTCAGACACTCTGCAAAGAAAAGTACCCAGATCAGCCCACTGGCTCACTGGTAAGTGAGCCGCGTGGTGGGTTCTAGGAACCCAAAGGTCACGGGTTCGATTCCCGTCGACCCCCCCCAACATAAAAAAAAACAAAGGTATTTTTTTTTAATTATTATTTTTTTAGAATTTTTTTTTTTAAGGGGGGTATTTTTTTTTTCAAAAATCAAAGGGGGAAAGTGAGTAATTTTTTCAAAAGCAAATTTGGCATTATTGTAAAGGTGCATTCTCGGCAGCGCCCGACACCTAGAGGTTTATTTTCTGTGGGCACTTTTATGTTGTATGTTGCATTTTTTCTTGCTTTGCACTACATCATTAAAAGTTAAAATCAAATTCACTCCCTAAGTCCCCGGAATAATTAAAACCCATCCGTGCAATTTATTGCACTGCAGTGTTCGGTATTTGTGATACCTCTGGCCAGCACTTACAGGTAAAGCTGTCGTGATTGCGCTACTGTATCCGCCGCCTAATATAGCTGCCAAAAATGACGTCTGAGCTTGTTCTCTATAAATCGTCGGGGAGAGATAAGTTTGCCATTTTCTTGCATTTTTTTACTCCATCCATTACCCTAATAGTTCTTGTGTTTAGGCGTAAATCCTGACGAAAGTTCTGAAATCCAAAGTGTTTAGGGGAAGTTACGCCCCACGCATGAGGATTGCAGACTTTCTATGGTAGGTGCCATCAACGAGACTATTCCCTTTCATACACTGCTTAAGTACCACGTATCGTATGATCTCTAAAAATTACCTATAGTTTCCCTCACGTAAGGGCGGGTGATTTTTTTTTGATCTTTCTAAATACCTATAGTCTCCCTCACGTAAGGGCGGGTATTTTGTATGGTATAACGGCCTAGCAAAAGGTATATCGAAAGGGGGACCAATTGGTGTTATAAGGAACCTTCACCATGTCTGCAAAATTAATGACTGATTCTCATCAGTTGTTGAAAGGTCCTAATTACACACCATGGAAAAACAAGATGAAGGCAATCCTAGCAATGGATGACTTATGGGATGTTGTATCTGGAGCAACAACAAGACCTTCATCTACTGCTGGTGCTACAACTCCATCTGCTGTTCAGAAAGACTTTGACAAGAAAGACAACAAAGCAAAAGTGCTCATTTTGCTTGTTGTGTCTGATGAAGTTCAACCCCATATTGCTGACTGTGAACATAGTAAAGAGGCATGGGATGCCCTTAATACTATATATGAGGGAAAGAATGATTCCACTATTCTATTTCTTCAATCTCAATTACACAGTCTAAGCATGAAGCAAGGGGAGACAGTTGAACTTTTTCTTTGCAGAGTGTCTGAATTGAAGGCAAAGTTGAATTCTTTGGGAGAACCAGTTGATGACAAGCTCCTTACCTCAATTGTATTGAGAGCTTTACCTGATTCTTATAGGGTGTTGATCACTTCCCTTCAGGTGTCACAACGAAAAGTTACTTTTGTAGAGTTGGTTAATATGCTTCAAGAAGAGGAGGCACGCCAACTACAGCGAGATGATTCTTCTAACACTGCCCTCTACACCAACAGAAAGGGGCCAAACAAGAAGAAGGGTAATTTTTCGAAAGGAGGTGGTTCTCAAAAGGATTCAAAAGGGAAACAACCTCAACAACCAAAAATATATTGCAAGATCTGTGACAAAGAGGGTCATGATACAAACAGATGTTGGCATAAGAATAAACAACCTAAACAGAAAGGCCAGAACAAACCACACAACAAGAACAAGCAACCCAAGGTGAATGTTGTTGTTGAAGAATCTGACTCGGATTCTGAGTGGGCACACAAGGTGCTCATGACTACCACAGCCTCCAAGCAGACGGATCCTGTATGGTATGTCGATTCTGGCGCTAGTAAGCACATGACTGGCGACAAATCATGGTTTGAGTCTTTTGAGGCCAAAGAGGGCAAACCTGTCACTATTGTTGATGATAAAACCTACAAGGTTCAGGGAGAAGGTACTATTTTAGTTACTCTTTCTGATGGCAAGTGTCAGATTGAAAAAGTCCTCTATGTTCCAGGATTGGCGAACAATTTGTTGTCAGTCACACAAATTCTGGACAAAGATATGGTTGTGAACTTTAGTGTTGAGGGAGGCAAGAAGTGTTGTTCTATTACCAGGAGGGGTAAGAAGATTGCAACCGCTTCATTTAAGCATGGCTTATTTGCCTTAGATGCTATCTCTACTCCACATGTCGCCATGACAGTCTCTACAAAGGAGGCAACTTCCCTATGGCACAAGAGATATGGGCATCTTAGTTCTGGTTACTTACTTGAGCTAAGTAAGTATGAGATGGTAAAGGGTCTTCCTTCCCTTTCTACCACATTGCCAGTGTGCTCTGACTGTTTGGCAGGAAAGCAGCATAGAGTACCTTTTGAGAAAAGCTCTACAAGAGCAAAGAAACCTCTGGAGTTGATTCACACCGATCTGTGCGGTCCTTTCACACCCATCAGTTGTGGGGGGAAGAGGTATTTTTAGTTATTTGTAGATGATTACTCACGGAAAATGTGGGTGTTCTTTCTTACTCTAAAATCTGAGGCATTTGGTTTCTTTCAGCAATTCAAGAAATCTGTTGAGAAGGAGTCAAGGGCTTCTATAAAGACTCTCCGCTCAGATCGAGGGGGGGAGTTTACCTCTAAAGAATTTTCTGCATTCTTGGCTGCACATGGGATCACGAGACAGTTAACTACTGCTTATACTCCTCAACAAAATGGAGTTGCTGAAAGGAGGAATCGTTCCATCATGGAAATGGTTCGTTGCATGCTCACAGGAGCTAGTCTTGGGCAACAATATTGGGCAGAAGCTGTCACCACAGTAGTATATCTGTTGAATAGGGCACCCACAAAGGCCCTACAAGGAATGACTCCACAGGAAGCATGGAGTGGTAGGAAACCCTCCATTTCTCATCTACGCATTTTTGGATGTAAAGCTTTCATGCACATACCAAAAGAGAAAAGGAAGAAGCTAGATGAGAAGACATTGAAGTGTATTCTTCTTGGCTATGATGAGCACTCTAAGGGTTATCGTTTGATTGATCCCTTGACCAAGAAGATACACATTAGTAGAGATGTAGTTTTTGATGAGGCTTTCACATCAAAAAACACATCAGATGTATACCTAGACCTTGTGGAAACTAAGGTTGAGAAGTCTCCTTCATCAAAGGTTGGAGGTCCTTCTTCATCTTCTTCAACACCTCAGAAGAAGAATCCAAAGTGGTATACAAATACAATCAAAGATTCTAAGCTATCCACTCCACCATATTTGACATTGGATAGGCCTCGTACTCGCAGCATGGCTCGACAGGAGAAAGCTGCAACAGAGAATACTGGGGTTGATGATCTGTGTCAATATTTTGAGGAACTTTCTATAGATCCAGAGAGAGATACAGAAGATATGGATATTGATGATGACAGGGTGTTTATGTCCTCAATAGATGATCTTGAACCTGCATCAGTGCAAGATGCTCTTGGTGAGCCTCAGTGGAAGGCCGCTATGGATGCAGAGTATAAGTCTTTGATGAAAAACAAAACTTGGAAGCTTGTCGATCTGCCATACGAAAAGAAGCCCATAGGCTGCAAATGGGTGTATAAAGTTAAGTATAAGGCAGATGGGACAATAGATAAGCATAAATCCCGACTTGTTGCAAAGGGCTATGCTCAAAGAGAAGGCATTGACTACGAGGAAACTTTTGCACCTACTGCTCGGATGACAACCATTCGAGTTCTTTGTGCTATGGCAGCACAGTATGGGTGGAAAGTACACCAAATGGATGTCAAGAGTGCTTTTCTAAATGGTGATCTCCAAGAAGAAGTCTACATGACTCAACCGGAAGGATTTGAAGTGGAAGGCCAACAACAGAAAGTTTGCAAATTGGTCAAATCCTTATATGGTTTGAAACAGGCCCCTCGGGCTTGGTACATAAAAATGGATAATCATCTACTGCAACATGGATTTAAGAGATGTCCGTCAGATGCAAACCTCTATTTCAAGAAGCAAGGCTCTGAAATAGTGTTGCTTGTACTCTATGTTGATGATCTACTCATAACAGGGAGTTCAGAAACAATGATCTCTACTGTCAAACAGGATTTGAGCAAATATTTTTAAATGACAGATCTCGGACTTCTCCATTATTGTCTTGGTCTGGAAGTGAACCAGAAGGAGCACTACATCAAAGTGTCTCAAAAAAAATATGCCAAGACACTACTAGAAAAATATCGCATGACTGATTGCAAGCCGATGGCAACACCAATGGAAATAGGTCTTCAGTTATCGTGATATGACAAATCACCTCAGGTAGATGCTACTCTCTATCGTCAGTTGATTGGGAGTCTCATATATCTGACCAACACTAGGCCAGATATCGTATTTGTTGTCAACTATCTTTCGAGGTTCATGCAGGAACCTAAGACTACACACTGGAAAGCAACAAAGCGAGTTCTTCACTATGTCCGTGGCACAATGGAATATGGCCTAGAATACAAGAGGAACAACAAATTCTTCTTACAGGGATACACGGACTCCGACTATGCCGGATCATATGATGATCGTAAATCAACTTCAGGATATTTGTTTCATCTTGGATCTGGTCCTGTCTCTTGGCACAACAAGAAGCAATAGGTGGTTGCTATTTCATCAACAGAGGCAGAATATCGCGCCGCACGTGAAGCTGTGTGCGAAGTGATATGGTTGCGTCGCATCCTGACAAGTATGGGTCTTCCATCAAAATCTCCAATACACTTGTTCTGCGACAACATGGGTGTTTTGAATCTTGTTAAGAATCCAGTACATCATGAGAAAACCAAGCACATTGATACACAATGCCACTTTATTCGAGACGAAGTACCAAAACACCGAATTCAGCTTCAGTACATCTCCACCAATGCTCAAGTTGCAGACATTTTCACTAAGGCACTTGCACGTGTCAAATTTGAATTGTTTCGCAGCTCTCTATGTATTTCAAAATAATGTAATCTGGGGGGATGTTAGCATAGCTAGTAGTTATATTATTACCCAAATAATGTAATAAGGGGGGATGTTAGCGATATATTACATTATAGGTGTATTTAGTTAGTTGTTATTTATCATTAGCAACTTGTTATTTTGTTGCAGCGGCATCCTGTTGAGATGCGCCTTCTTCGGGCTAATCCAGGAATGTTGTGTGTTATTTAAATGTTAGATTCAATGACAATTATGTTTGATTTCCTAACATTGCTATCTAGTTATAGAGGAGCAAGTATTAGACTGTGCACAACTGGGTCTCAAAGAGAAAGCAAAACCAAGTTTGTGAGGATTTTTTGGGGACAAGAACCAACCAAAAAAATGAAGGTGCTAGCTATCACAAGAGCATTGGAAATACAATTATTGGACCACTTAATTTAACACTAGTATCAGTAATCAAGCTTCCCTAAAAGTCCCTAAGCCACAACTAGAGTGCATATCAAAATAAGACTGATGGGAGATAGAGGAAGGAAAAATGGAGCAACCTAAATAGAAAATAATGGAATCATTTAATTTGATCCTAAGGTACAAAGGGGAGTTGTTACAAAGTTATCAAGTGGATTTCATGCCTACCCCATAATCCTTGCCTAAGGTGGTGGCTCAGGCATTAAGTTTTGCTTGATGACTAGTTAGGGAAGACACCAAACAAGTGGGTGAAGAACTCAAACTGGTGATCGACCTCCCACCATAATACCACTATGACCTCCCCTAAGGTCCTCATCAAACACTAGAAGGAGGTCAAAGAGTTGAGCAAGATATAAATGATCAACATACCAAAATTGAAGAGGGGACCTATCATAAAAAAACAACATGTAGAAAGGATAAAGGGGAGACCATTTTCAAGATCCTTATGGAGGAAGAAAAGAGGTCCTAGCTCAAATAGAATATGCTCCTAGCTTACAAGAAGAAGCAATGCAAAATAAAAAGTTTGGAAAGTTTATTTGTAAATATATTTCAACCATACTAGCTTGGGATAAACACCCAATGCAAAGGAGGACCCACCAACCCAATGGACCTTTGTACATACTATATATGTGTGTGTATTATCACAGGCCTACCAAATCAATGTAGGACATGATAATATTTAGACCAACAATAGGGGTTAAATTCGCATGAGCTTGAATGACCAAGTTGTTGGGATCAAGGCATGTCTAACAACCCCTCAAGATCAGTAGAGACCCTTTTTGTTAGTTTAAGGACAACTACCATACCAAAGTGGAAGGAAACTTGGAATATGATGATGTCCCCAAATCCTAGGTATGAGGGAATAAATTTTTGTGTGACCTTAAAGTGTGAGATGATAAGAAGAATGAAGATGAACCTTAGGAGCTGTCTAAACAACATGTCCTAGAAAGCAAGGCACACCTCACTCCTAGTCTCCATAAAATCTCAAGAAAAGATATCCCCAACATATTCCCTCTTTGAGCACATGCCAGTATTGTAGAATTCTTAGAATTTGCCCTAATCAGACTATGCCTAATGGACAAGGCACCTTTTTCTAGATTTCTTAACTCTTGCTAGTAGGAGTCCCCTTTTGAATTACCAAAAAATATATTAAATATTCACTACAGTGGGAAAATATTACCTCCAAAGGTAATTTTTATCAAGAGTACCTACCTGAAGCTAAGATGAAGAGGGTCAACACCTTTGCTACCTACAAATTAGCCAAATCTAGAAGACCATCCAAAATGTAGCCTAAGAGGAACAACCACTGTAGACTAATCCTGAAACTAAATATTTCTTCACCATAAACCTTACCTCGACCATTAGAATAACATCAAGCAATTATTCAATAGCCTTTATGGCGATGACTAAAGAATATCCCCCCTCTAGCCATTTTGGTGATGGGAAAAGAGGAACCATGTATAACAAGGCCTTGCTTTGACAATCATTCACACCTATTTTTCTCCTCTAGAGAATTGGGATCCCAAAGTAGTCCCTTTCCCTGACCAAGGAGGTCGCTTAGTCCTAGGTATCATTCCAAATTGATACCACCAATAAATCCTAAGGACTAAGGCCCTTTCCTTAGCCAAGAAGGAGGGTCTGAGGGAGCTGAGTGAAGAAATGGAAAGACAAGTCTCCCCATCTCCCTAGGAAGAACTTATGCTCAAAGGTTAGGGAAGAGCAAAGCAACCTAAAATATTCTTGGTTGTGATGTCCCCCATAAACCTTTAGGCTCGACATCTCCTTAGAAGTCCCCTCATAGTACATGGTGGAAGAGGAGTCTCCAAAAGTAGAACAACTTAAAAAGTGGTAGTTGTAACCTCCTTAAGGTGTATTGAATGACACCTTCACCAAAGGAACCTACCAATAACATGGATAAGCTAGGCATGTATCATAAGAACAATCAAACCAACACAGAGTGTTTGGACGTAAGGGAAGGGATGATGATATGGTCCTAGTCCCATCATCCCAAAACTAGATGTAGTTCCCTAGGCAATAAATAAAGCATTAAAGTGACAATAGGGAGGATGGACCAAAGTATAATACACAACCCAAGGCATTAATGACAAGTGATATTTGAGGTATATTAAAGGAGATTTTTTACATTAGCATCTAGCTACAAATATCCAAATCTCTTAGAGCATTCATTATTGATGTTGACTAGCTTGGGCAAATTTTGAATTTGGATATTGAAATCCTACATGGATTTTTGGAAGGATTTTCTCCCACTTCTTATAAATATCTTTCTTCTCCTCATTGTATCATCAAAAAATACGCTCATTATCCTAATGGTGCTTTTATTTCATTCTCTCCTCTGTTCCAGCCTAGCTCGAGCCTTGCATGGCTAGCCAGGGAGTTTTTGAACCTCTTTCTCCTACATGTATGTAACACAAAGTTTATGTTAATGAGAATTTGTGACTATTCATAAAATCCCTGTCCTAGTTCATGGTGCATATATTCTATTTTATTGCATGGTCTTGGTGGGACCTATGTTCCTTGTGCATTATCTATCACTATGCATATATTCACTCAACCTGTTAGGGTGTGAAGGGTTTTATTAGATCTTTGGTTCATCACCACCCTTAGATAGGTTAGGTAGTCTTTAATTTCTACAAAAATTTTATTCTAAAATTTATTTTTTGCATTTTTGCATGCTTTCCTTCCTTTTTCCTTTACCCTAAAGAAGTGGTTAGTTAGGATAAGCTAGAGTAGCACTAGGAAATATGATCACTATGGATCACATCTAGAAGTAAGGATCCAACCTTGGGTAAAAAAATTTGAATATCATTTGGTGTGAGCCACATCCCACTCTTTCCTAGACTTCCTAGGATTGGTGCCCCCCTCATGAGGTGCAAGGCATCAGATGCACTTGATCGATGAGACTGTGGGTCAAACTACAACCATGGGGGGTTGTAGCACTCAGGGTGCAAGAAGTCACTCTCATCGCTCAACAATACTCCCTCTAAAAACAATTGCTTCAATCTTCTATAGCCACATAAGGTAAGACTTGAAAGCATATATTTCCCTCTTATGACATACATCATCTTGTTTAAAAAATTCAACTTGCCCTTTGACCACCTAATTTCCATCACCAAAAGAGGCTTTGCATGGACTTGTTTATGAGAAGAGCCATTACAAAATTCCAAGAGTACTTGGATTAAAAATAGAAAAACAAATATATCATGAAAGATTACATATTCATGAATAAGTTGAATCAATATCTTGAAGGAGGAAGAGGGATTGACTATATCCTTTTCCTATATGCCTCCAAAATATTAGAAAATTCTACAAGTATCACAAATCTAACTATATCTTCCATAAATATGGACTAAATATTCTAATTGTATAACATATTATAAAGTTTCCCTTTTGAAATAGGACACTAGGATTTAAAGACAATCACACAATAATACATCCATTTTCGTAGGTCCTTGAACAAATCCCACCAATGCAAAGACCTCAAAAAATTATGTGATTTGAAAAAAAAGGCTCAAACACTTATGTATGCAAAAGTTATGGATTCTAGAATGTTTCCCTTCAAAATAGACCTAGAGTGAAATTTTTGAAAACCATCAATTTTTTAGAATTCCTTGTGACTTTTTTACAAGGAAAAATAATAAAAATTAAAATTCTTCTTTTGCTTCTTAACTTACAAGGTAGAATACCCTTATACCATGCCTATCTAGCTTGACTTTCGACATCATTGCTTGGGTCCAAAGGTGTGCTCTCTCCATGAATAATGGCATCATGATATATAATAGTAAAGAGTTGCAAATATTTAAACATACATACGGTGCATAATATTTGAGCCAAGGTAAATTAATTTCTTCTTTTCCTTCTTCCTTCCAAGGCATCAACGTTCCCAAGTGGGAAAAAAACGTCACAATTCTTTGTGAGGAAATAATATTTGACTCTCTATGAAGAAGTAAAGACATCCTTCTAATGTTAAAGTGAAAATACTTCTTCTACTACTATAAGTGGTTTGGATATATGTAAAATATTCCAATAATAATGGAATATAACCTAGAGTAGGTGTAAATTATCCAATAATAATAATAATAATAATAAAGAGAGAAAAAAAATTGGATCTTCCCTTTATCTCTTTTATAGAAGGTCCTTATGAAGCTCTAAGAAGTAATTCATCTTATAATTTGAAAGAAATATTGAAGGCTCTAAACAAACTTTGTATGTGACCAATCAGTGAATCTATATACTTGCTATGATACTATTTTGGAATTCACACCTATTTCCATAAATGAATAGAATCAATCCATCCACTCAAATATTATATAGAAAGTATAAAAAAGGATGATATATATATATATATATATATATATATAGTGGGCACCCATAGGCACCATAACTAATCACTATATCATAAATAGATAAGAACCACAATACTCCTATACAATGGATGAAGTGGTGGGGGGTATACCAATACCAAAATCCTATTTACATAAATATTTTTAACCTAAATTGACGTAAGAAAAGGGCTTAAAATTAATTATAAGTTAAAAGGTGGGTTTAACCATAACAAGATTAATTTTGGCCCATAAGAATCACATAATAAAGCAATATAACAAATAAAAATGTTAGATCATATTACATTATTTGGTACATCCTAATGTACCACCTTGGGTACATAACTAGAGTAGGAGTATAACTTAGAGTAAGGTTTAAGTAGTTACTTCATGCAATGTAATAAATGCGAAAGTGTTAGAATCTGCAATGATGTAAATGTTCATGTAGTCCACATGTACATGAGTCATAGGTTCGATAGATGAAGAGTCATGAGTAGATGAAAGGCCAAGGGACTTATCTCCCTATATATATGCCTTTGAGGTAGAAGAGGAAGAGGTGATAGAAGATACAATAGTGACTAGTTGCATTAGTAGTTATAGTGAGTACAATGTAGATCCTTTATGTATTTATGGAGTGTTCATGTCCATTATATTACATTGTACTATTTTTGTGAGATTTATAATGGCATATTCTTGAGTTTTGAAAAATTTTCTCTTATAATTTTCCTACATATTATAGAGCCATTATCATATAGTTATCATTGCTTGCTCATTTTACATAATATGGTTGCATTTACTTTAATATATATCATCAAAATCTAACAGTGGTATCAGAGCATACGGTAGATCGATAGGAAATAGGGAGATCCACAAGAGAGATTGAGAGGATATAGGAAATCTCATTTTCAATTTTTTTTAAAATTATATTTGGCTAGAGTCTTTCCATAGAGTTGTAGAAAAACTTGTGAAGACTAGGACTCAACATTGATTCCACTAGTTTGACAAATCAACTAGTGAATATTCGTTATCTCAAGATTTAGAATTTCTTCCATTACAGTTTCTAATATTTTATTGCAGAAAAAGGAGATTCAAAGAACATTGGGAAGCTTCCTACAAGATCTAGGAAGAATATCTTCTTTGGAATCAATCCAGTACCTAAAGCAACAAATGAAATATTGAAGATTTGGAGGCCTAAGGAAAAGATCCTATTGTAGGATTTGTAGATTTAAGACTCCATAGTTGAATATTGATAAGAAATGAGGGGGCCAAAGAAGCCACATTGAAGACTGTAGATCAAGGAGGTTCAAGAAAGAAGACCCCATTAAAGGAAGAAGAGATTCAAGGAAAAGAGTCTTGGAGAAGATTGGATATTGGAGATCTCCATTTAAGATTGAGGAATGTAGATTTTAGAGTGAGAGTAGAAGAAAACAACTTAAGAAGATGAAGAGACCCATAGGAGGTCCCATTGAAGAACTTCCAGCTTTGGAATATTGGAGATAGAGAAAGACTAGGAAAGCTCCTATTGCAGATTTTAGAAGTCATTGAAGTCTTGAGAAGAAGACTTGAGTAGCTGCAAAAGTTAGAGATCCAATAGAAGAGGTCTCAAGGGAGGATTAAAAGGAGAAATAAGGAGAAGGCTAGGAAAGCCTCATTACATATTTTTAAGAAGGTCGTTGAAGGATATTTGGAGAAGGCCATTGGAGACAATTTTAGAACTCGTTGGAGTAGATTTCTAGAAAGAAGAGGTTCCTGATAAAGGAGTTTTTAGGAAAATTATCACCATCTGACAACAAGCCCAAAATGATAAGGATTTGGAAAGGAGTTTGCAAAATTTTAGAGGAGCATAGAGAAGACCTTAAGAAATTCATATTCTTAAGAAGAAGGCCACTAGATATGCCAAGGTAAAAGTCAAAATTCGACAAGGAGGTTGAAAGAGATTGGAGTTAGCAGAAGCCACCAAATCTAAGAGATTTGGAGATTGCTATTGAAGGTTATTTTGGAGAAAGGAGATTGCTGATTTTACAACATAATGTTGAAGGTTTCTAGAAGGAAAGTTTCAGTTGCAATTTGGAGGAAATTTCCTATAAAAATTGAGACTCGAGGACAACATTTCGGAGGAGAAATTAGCTATGTTAGAATCTAAAAATTTTAGAGTTACAAGAAGCAATTTAGGTAGCATTAATAGCTACTAATTTTTAGAGCTCGAGGGAGCATCATGAAGGAGAGTTAAAGCCACCAAACTACATTTTTGGGCAACAAGTTAGGGGAGTTTCAAAGTTGCAAATTGGTGAGTTAAAGAACTATTTTTGGACAACAAAAAAAGAGGCATGATATCATCTAACATAGGGTAGCAATTAGGTGATCCAAATAACTAAGAAATACATCATTTACAACGGTTTAAATGGTAAGCAACTTTGGTGCAAAAGGTTCATTATTTGAACACTTATATCAAGTTCATTATTAAGTTTCATTAAGCACCATATTAGAGTTTAAAGTTGCAAAGGACAAGGTTTTATATATAAGTCTTCAAATAAGTGCAAAAGATAGTTATTGCAAGGTTAAAACCTATACATAAGAAAAAGGAGTTAGATATATTTTGAAAGAAAGAAAAACATCAACATCCTACCTTCTATTAAAATCAAATAAGACATTATTCTAAAGTGAAGGTTGATAAGACTTTAGTGCTTAATAAAAATTATCTCCAAGAGTTATTAAAGTGAATTAAGTATTTAGCAAAGGAAGAAATATTAGTGCACAAAACGAGATTAAGTTGGAGTGTCAAAAGAAACTATTGAGTGCGGGAAAATTGCAACATATCTTGGTGAAGAGAAGCCACCAAAAAAAACATTATAACCACTAAGGAATAGGGAAGAATCCACCATATCAAGTCAAGAAAGAAAGCTACAAAGTGAAGACTAAAAAGTGATGTCACTTATTACAATCTAAAATAGGGGACTTCCAACTATTAATTGACTATGCAAACCACTAGTCAAAGTATTAGAAAATCAAAATTTACCACTTGTTTCTCTCTAATTTTCTTTATAACCTATGAACCATGTTGCACCACTTGTTATGTTTTGATTTACCCCAAAATCCATGCTTCAAAAAGTCTACCACTAACTATGTTATTGTATGACCATTGGATTTAATGATTTAGGAGAATATAATTGGCCAAATACATTTATACCCACCATGTCAAAATCCACCTGCCTCATCAGCGTATGGACTACCACATTAACACCTACTATGTCAACACCTATATGGACCAACATATTACCACTTGCAAGGATCACCATGTTAGTATTTGACATGTCAGTATCCATGTCATAATCTATACAAACTACCACATTAGTTACCATATCAACATTAGGTACTATACAAACTACCACATCGTCATCTACCATGTTAGCATCAACATGGATTTCCACATCATCTAGTGCCATATCATCACTCATAAGAAATAATTATTGATCTTATTAGGCGTCATGTCATTATTACATATGTCATCAAGGAGGTTGTTGACATCATAAAAAATTTACATTATTATGGATAAGGGGGTTCAAACCTTGAACCTACAAGGCTCAACATCCCAAAGTGGGATCTACTAGCCACTAGGGCCAATGTCCCATTTGGAATGTATAATTCAAGTGCTACAAATATACTAATGCTCATAGCCAAACACTTTCATTTGAAATTACACATATGACATAATCCTATGTCACAATGACACACGTGCAAACATAGGTATTCTTATTTCTATGCCCATCCACCTAGGGAATACTCTCAATCATATTCTCCTTTTTAAAATTTGAATTTTGAAAAATGAAGGAAAATTAGAGAAAATTTTAACACAAAAAATAGGCACCTAAAGGAAAAATGATGCGAAGTGCTAAACTAGGATCCTCTAATTACAAATAATAATATAAAAACTAATAGTTCATTGATATCTATCATGAATTTCCCTATACAAACTTTTTGTTAAACACAACCAATCTAAACATCCTATAACAATTTTTTTTTCAAACCATATTAGCAAATTTTTCAAGTGTCTTATAGGTCTTTATGATGAATGTAATATTATTCATGACTTCTCTAGCACTAGGGGTCTATTTAAAATGATTCAACCTCTTGTTTTCTTATTTTGCAATAGCCAAGAAGTCTATCCTCTTACTTGAGCTACTATTGTATATAAAAAGCTGAAAAAAAGGAGAAAGGAAATTAAATTATTTTTTAATTGTAAAATACAAATAAGGTTCTTAAAAAATCTCAAATATCTCAATCTTAAAACTAGGGCATCCATTTGGTCAAAAATAAAAAATAAATTACTTGAAGGTCAATGAGAAGCAAACATGTTGAATCCAATGATATCCTCGTGATCCAATTCCACCAAGGGTTTTATCAAAAAAAAAAATTAGATTTATTATTATCTTGCAAAATTGGTTGTTGTAAACATTATTCCCCTTAGGATATATTGTAGAAGTTGATTTGTCGAAGACAAGCAATTAAGTAAAGGATATTCATACTCACTCTAATACCATGTTGGATTTCATAGCACTTTCTAAAAATGAATAGAATCAATAAATTACCTGGTATTTCTAAAAATAAATACACAAAAAGCAAATACATATGATCTAATGAAGTGTCCATGGACACCAAATAATCTCATTATAGCAATAAAAAATACACTCTAATGTATAAAAAATGGTTGGTAAGATGGGATATTTATACCCAAATACAAGTTACCTTTAGGTCAAGTAACTAACCGTTAGGTTTAAATAATAAAATAATACAAAAAATACCTTTTCAAGGTTTACAAAGGCCCAAGGGGATTATACGTCCAATACAAACTCCATTTTGTTAAGCTTAACCACCATATATTCCAACACTTCCAACTAAAAAATAAATAAGAACAAAAAATTGAGGACCAATCTATTGGGATATGGGGGTAACATTACACACAAAGAATAAAACTATTCATAGGCTGAACATATAGAAACTTGAACACCAAAGATATTTCAATGCACAATATTATTCCTCAATATTCACAAAGTATTTCATACAAATCTTCAAAATCACCATACACTTTGCTAGCCATAACTTACAATCAACATGCATATTTAATACATCAATAACAATATGTCTCTTCATCTTAGAGAGACTCTTCAATTCTTGCAGCTCTTGGAATTTCACCTTCAACTATAATTTCATCTTCTCACAATCCCATGGGAGATGTGTCTCTTCAATTTTCTTATATGGGATATATATTTATTTTTCTCCCAAAATTTGTAAACATCAAATGATTACATAATTCTAAATAATGTAATAAGGTATAAAACCCCCTCATATTACATTATTTGGTAAAAATATCATTACCTCCCATGCATTTAGGAGTGGTATACTAGAAATATTCTTAGGATCTAGCTCTAGATCTCACTCTTTGGCTCTAGCTCTGGCTCTGTCTTTATCATTTGTTGGTTGACTTTCACTTTGTTGGCTCTATCACCTCTAACTTTGGCTTAGCTAAATCTATGTAACCTCCACTATGTCTACCTCTATGAACTATCTAATTTTTTCTTTGGATCAACACCTCTAGGTCTTTACCTCAAGGTCATCAATATATTAGGGTCACCTCTAGGTATTTGCCTTTGGGTTGTCTCCAGGTCACCATTGTATTTGGTTTACCTCTAGGTCCTCTACCTTAGGGTTTTATCTTGGCCATAATTTCCTCTAGGTAGCCTCTCTGTATCATCACTTGGATATCATTACCTTTGGGTTACCACTTGGCCATAAATACCTTTGGGTTGCCACTAGGTCAACACTACCTATGGGTTAGCTAGTGGAATAGTCATTCAATCATCACCTTAGAGAAATCACCACTACAAAAAATCCTTGGAATCAACCACATCCTCAAAAGTTTCCACATAAGCATTCTTTTGTAGGTCCTTGTCACTTTAGGTTATCTTCAAAGTTGTGCTTGGATCATAATATTCTAATACTAAAATTATTTATCTTAAATTTCCCAACATATTTCATAATGGTAAAACTCACATTATTATTTCTACTCAAAAAACTTTAATGTTTCATCATACTTGGTCTTCTCTTGTAGAAACCACATAACCTTTCCTTTATATTATCCCATTCACACATATCCATCCACTACTCAATTGCATTTTGTTATTGTTTCTCTCCTTATGTCAAAAATTTCTTTGGTAATGATTATTTCCTCCACAAACTTCACGATAATGGATGTTCCAATTTTTTTTTACTTCCACAATATTTACACCAACTCATTTTGGATACTTTATTTTCTTGTATTTCTTCTTTTGTAAAGGATTAATTTTTTACAAATTTGGTTTCACAACCATCTAATTGTCTTATATATTTAAGGCATTAATTATTTGACCTTATATCTGGTACTATGGGCTCTTTCATACATTTCCTATTTATTTCCAAATCATATACTATTCTTCTCAACCATTTTGGACCAATTCCTTTTGTATGCCTCTCAAAATTCCTAAATTATGCATCACCTATTTTATTTCTATTACCATTTTCACAATGACCTTCCACAAAATTTGGAGTCACATAAGACCTTCCTAACAATAAGACCTTTATATTGGCTACCACAAACACATTTTGATCATCTTTATCTCCACAAATAATTTGTAAATCACTAGTATCACATGTTATATGTGTCTCCTGAACAAGGTCCCTTGTATCACAACATACATGAGCCTTCATGGGATCTAAATCATAAGTATCACAATACACATATTCCAATGTGGACCTCAAGTATCATAACTCACATATTTCATATTGGGTTTATTGTTTAACTTTTCAATTATCTCAATAGTGCCATAATATTCTTCTTACAACACCAACATATATCATCACACCATCTTGAAAGCATCCTTCACAAACTTTATTAACTGTTACTTGTAAACAAGACCTTAGTTTTGAAAACTTGCCATATTTATTATTTATTTATTCTTTCTTGATTTATGTATAAACTCCTTTATTATTTGATTTAGACGCTTCTTTGGCCTACTACCACGATTTCCTATTTTAGACACTTCCTTTTTCCATGATAAAAAACTTCCTTTACCATGAGAACTTTACCTGCTGCTTCACATTCTTCTTGACAATTTGATCCTATTTTTGGTGCTTATGAACAATATATCCTTTGGTTTTTGTCTTGTTTGATGATATTTCTCTTTTTCATATTTCTCTACTTGAGGTTGTCCTTGTATTTATTGATAGTGTGACTAATTTGTTGATATTATTTTCTTTAAGTAGGTGATATGACATCTAAGGAAAATAAAGTAGCTTCACACTTTCCTTGTTTTCTAACGACACATTTTTTTCTCCCCATTAATAACCTTGAATTCAAATGTCATTCATTTATCCAACATTTGTGATACTAATAATAGGTTATTAGCTAACCCTAGCACATATAATACATTTTCTATTATACATTCTCCAAAAGGTAGGTTTATTGAAACTTTTCTTTCTCCTTTGACCTAATAATTCTTATTATCTATAGTTGGGATTGGTCTACAATGTTTTGCTTGAAGATAATCAAACCATTGTATATCTGTAGTCATATGTTTTATTTCTCTTGAATAAATATACCAACTACCATCCCTTGAATTTTCTATTGCATGTGTCATTCCAAAGTTTTGTATAGAATCTAATTTTTCATTCTTTGTTGAAAACAATTCATGGCTTGACCCATTCAAGGCAATATATTATAAGGACTTATATCATTTTCTTCTTTGTAGCAAGATTTCCTTTGCCTTTGAGTATCTATTTTAACAAAATTAGGATCTTTGGATAAATGAGATTTTGTGAGAGTGATTTTTGAGATAGACGTGGTAAGGGTTCCTTATATCACCAAATGATCCCCTGTTCTATATACCACTAGTTCTATATACTAATTATTTTGATATACCCCACCCTTTTGATATGCCCATTGATATGTGGAAGAAGCTAGTCCTCTCTATATACGCGGTCGTACATGATAAATATATTAAGGTATGTGAAATACACTGGTACGTGATAATAAGGTGATACTGCACTTGCTTAAAGAGAAATCCTCATACGCAAGTGTAACTTCCCTATATACTCAAATTTTATTATTTTTAGGATTTATGTCTAATGATAGAAATGAATGGGATAAAATATGGAATGAAACAAACATTTTACAAAATTGTGACATTTTTCCTCTCAAACAATTTATAGGGTCAATGCCCAAACATCATTATGGCAACTATATTAGGCATTATATGCACTAACTTGTCATGATAGCATTTCCTACAAACACAAGTCAAAGAAATTGTTTATAAAAAAACACTGTAATTGTGCAAAGCACATGGTTTTTTTATTTTTGTATATAAAATTTTGTTTTTGATACAAAAATTAAGATGTTCATCATCGTCAAAAATGAACCTTATTACAAAAAATTATAATTCTTATAAAAATAGTTTACAATAATATTGAGCCCCCAAAAGAATTATAAGTTTCTTTTCACTTTCTTTTGAATTTGTATTTCCCTCCTTTTTATAATGCCAATTTTGACACTTCATTTAATAATAAATTGCCCACTCAGGAATTTTTTAAATCCTTCTTATGACTTCCTAAATGCACATTTTATCTCCCTAAAAAATAATTTTATTTTTGAAAAATACTCCCTAAATGACTATATTCACTATAGTTTAAAATGTTTTGAAAAAAATGAAAAAACTATAAGAATTTTCAAATAACTCTCTTCTATCTACCCTTTAAAAAAAATTCCATTTTCTATCGAATATTTTTCTCCTTCAATTTTATTTTTAACTTAAACAAAAACTTTGTATTTTCTGAGTACCCTTTTAACTCCCAATGTAAAAAAATATTTTGCAAGGCAACTAAGGGTGAAAATTATAACTTATAACCTATCAACCAAAAAAATTATAACTCCCTTCCAAGGACCAGGATTCCTTTTATGAAATTTGTAATTAAAAGGATAATTTTTTTTAGAAACATTGAAATGTTATAATAGTTTGTTTGCTTTCATGTATTCTCATGCCAATTTGCATTTAATCTAATTGCTTTACTTTAGAAGTGAATTTTCCTTGCTAGGCACTGAATGGTCTGCACAAATGGTCAGTTTAACTGATATTTTTATGCATATCCATGAGATTAATTATTCCACTTTGCTAAGGTATAAAATTTGATCCAAGTTGTCTAAAAATAGTAACAACACATCTTAGGTGCTTAGAGACATTATATAGGCAGTTCCAGACTATCAGGTAACTCCAATGTATTCAACAGATAATCTGTTGATGGTAGCTCTAGATTCTTCAGTGTTTCTAAGTGGAAAAAAACATCTACAATAAATCTTTTATACAAGCACTTAAAATATTTACCATGCTTTCAAATTATAGGATATTTTACTCTTTTGTATAGGCATTAATCTCTAGAATTGTAAGCATTTTATTACAAGAATTCTATATGTATAAATTCAGCCAGACTACTCATCTATCTTCCAAGTTTTTTCTTTAAATATTTTTTTCTTCAAATAAAATTTGCCTTCCATTTATGGCCAACACAAATAGGTTATAAGGGCATGTCATTGGATGGTGATAATTGTCCCTTTAACATTAAATTTTCCTCACACAAACTCAAGGAAGCACACTAACTTCCTCATAGAATTTTGTGGCTCTAATACCACATGTTAAGATTTGGGGGTAACATTACACATAAACAACCACAATATTCATAGGTCAAATATACACAAACTTGAACACAACCAATGCATATTATTATTCCTCAATATTCATAAGGTATTTCATATAAAATTTCAAAATCACCATACACTCCACAATCATAACTTACAATCTGCATGCATATTTAATGCAACAATATGTCTCTTCATCTTAGAGAGACTCTTCAATTCTTGTAGCTATTGGAAATTCATATTCATTTTTATTTTTATTTCCTCACAATCTCATAGTGTCTCTTCAATTTTATCTTATGGGAGAGATATTTATTTTTCTCTCAATGATTACAAATATCAAATGACTACATAATTCTAAATAATTTAATAAGGTCTAACACAATACTCTAAAGGTCCTAAAGGCCTAAATAATTCCATATACAACCATGCACCCACATTACACCCAATACAAAATTAAAAGGATGAGCCTTAGAAAATATGAACATGATATGATGCAATATTTCCTAGTCATTGGACAATTAGAAAATAATTTTTTATCTTCAGATCTCTTTTGATATCAAGTGGTTAAATTATTTAGCATAGTTATAAACATAATTTTATAGGAAATTAAAATAGATTTACCCCTTTAATTAGAAATTAAGAGGCCCAATCCTTATAAATAATAATTGCACATAAGCATAAGATAAGCATAATGAAGATGAATGATATGGACCAAGCCCGAAATTATATTGAATGGATATACTTATTCTAGAATAACTTTTTGCTATCAATTTATATCCCTTGACCACCTATGACTACATAGTATAAAGAGGAAACATAAGGTTAATCTCCCTTAAAATTTTATCCTATTCTAGACAATGATCAATTCCTCAATACCAAGATAGGATACAATATGAACATTTTTTTTTAATATTGAAAATAAATTATATTAATATAAGTTGTATTACAAAGTAAAATGAGCCAGACAAGAAACAAGGGAGAAAGAGGAACCTCATCCAATCCTTCATAGCTCAAAAATTACACTTAAAAATTATTATATAGGTGGGTTCATTGAAAACATCACCTAAGGCCACTATTATGCAGTTATCCATGCATATCAACAACACCTGAGTTGAATTATAAATTTCCTCGTTCATTTGAATTTCGTAGACCATCCATATATCTTCATACTATTTTGAAGTCATTCTTGGCATCTTGATTATGTCTGGCATACCTATTGTTCTATGGGTATAAGTTTATTTTCTCTTAATCTAGCCATACTTAATAAAATACATATGGTTGTGTGTGTTCTATTTTTGAAATCCATCCACCTTCACCACTCTAAGTCTACTGGTAGTAATATCATATAGTAGAACAATAGTAGCCTAAGTATGAAGACATGGGAGCCTATGGCAGTAAGCCAAGAAACTTGCTTACCTAACTTGACACTATGATAACTTGTCATGTGTTCCCTTATGGGCCATTTCTCCCTAGCCTATGATAAATTCATTAGAATCACTATCTTCTCTTCATATTTTTCTATTTTCTTGTGCCACCTATCATATTCCTTGGATTATTTGGCATCAATTTATCTAATTTTCCATCTAAGAGTCCCTGTATTGCCCTTTCTCTAGCTTCTTCCCCATTTTGCTAAATAATCTGCCACCCTATCTCCCTCTCGCTTGATATGCATAATAAAAACATCTTAAAAAACCTTCCAAATATTTTGAACGACTTCCACCTTCCTTCTCTCCCCAATTTCTAGCACTTGGAAGGATCTTATTGGATCCAATATTTCAGCCCATACCTAAGAGTCTATCTCTATTCACAGCTTATGTAAGTGTAGATTCAAAACTATCATTGACGTCGATAGGATCACATGTCCTTCTGATTCGTTATTTTCTATCTCTCCCATACCTTTTGCTCTCTAGTACACCTCTTCTCCTTTTGAACTATTTATGATAATTCCAAAACTAACTTTTCTAATATTTTAGTAGAAGTCCCATCTGTGTTAGTATTCACCCACTCTCTGGGAGGTGGTCTCCACTCTATGTCATTTGAGGAATTCTCACCTACGCATCCAACCTTTAGTAATTTTTATTTTATAGTTATTCCAAAGCTCCTAAGGATAGTCATTTCCTCCATTTCTATTTTCTTTTCCTCCTATAATCTAATATACAGTGTTTCCATTACCTTACTAATAATCCTCTCTCATACTTGCTCCCTTATTTTGTGCTTTGATATAAATATGTGTGTATTTCATTCTAGCTATAAATGCCATAATATGAAGCTAGGTCCCATATTCCATGTCATTTTCATTTTTTTAGTCTTAAAATTGTACTATTTCCATTTCTCATAAAAAATTTCCTAACTCCCAAAGATTTCCCAACGCTTTCTCATATGCCCCCACCACCTGATCCATATTTCTCTAGCAAAATAACACCTAAAAAAGAGGTGATTAAATATCTCCTCTATCTTCCCATATAGAACACATTTGGAAGTCTTGTAGAAGCCTCTTTTTCTCAAATTATCAAATTTCAAGCACTTTCCATGGTTAATCAACCATGAGAAAAAGTTAATTTTTGGCCATTCTTCCTTTTGCCAAACAAAAATCCATGAAAGTGGCATTGGGGAAATCTCATATCCATAGGCTACCTTGTATCCCTCCTTTGACTTATATATTCCCAACTTACTTCCTCCCCATCCAAGTTTATCCCTCTTGGAACCATCCTAAATTGGGTGTCTTTGGAGATATCTACATAGTTTTTCTGTTAGTTCCTTTATTCCCCTCACTAGCCATTATCAGGTATGTTTCTATTATAGTAAGTCTAGCATATATTAATTACATGATTTCATATAATGAGAGGCTTTCAACCACCCTATCTCTTGAAGCTCTACTTTCCAACTCTTCATCTTTGGGAATGTTTACCTAATTGTTTGGGATTGATTCCATGAATCCTCCCAAAAGAGAGCATAATTTCCATCCTCTAATTGCTAATATAGTTATGGATTTATTAACTCCTTTCTCATTTCCATTGATATCCATACTACAGATACCTCTCCTTCCACTCTGAGTCCTGAGATGTTTTCCTCACCCACCCCTAGGTAATATTTGGCTTGTAATAGTTTGCTCCATAAGCCCCCAATAGTTGTAATTCATCTCCAATATAGCTTCCCTACTAGTAACCTATTATTTTGGGATGCTAATCTTATCCCAAATCCTCCCTATTTTTTTGGTTGACATATCTTCTCCCACCCAACTAGTACTAATTTTTATTCTCCCCTTACGCCTGAACCACAAATTCTTTCTTGTGTGTTTGTCAATATCTTCTAGAATTCCCTTTGGAGCTTGAAGTATGGAAAATTTATTAATTGGGAGAGATTCTAGAACAAATTTAATCATTGTAAGCCTTCCTCCCAAGCTTAGCCATTTGTACATCCAATTTCTCAAATTAGCTTGTAGTATGTCAATCAACCCTTTCCACTCCTTAATTTTTATTTTATTTGTAGACAAAGATACTCCTAGATACTCTGTGGGTAAAGGAGTTTCCATGAAGTTTAATAATTGTATAAATTTTTCTCTCACCTTCTTTGTATTGAAAAACTATTTGAGACTTTTTTCATTTAATTTTTTTTTGAGTAGCTTGAGTATACCCATCTAAAACTTATTTTATGTTTCTTGATACTATAAGATTGGCTTGACTAATAAGAGCAGTATCATCCACAAACTAGAGGTGATTTACCTCAATCTAACATCTTATTTTTAGATCCCTTAGCCTCCCCTCTTGTCTCCATTTTTTTAATAGTCTCCCCAGACCCTTTGCATAAAGGATAAAAATGTAAGGGGAAAAAGAGTCCCCTTTACCTCAACCCCCATCCTGTTGTGAACATGGGAGAGGAACTGCTATTTACCAAAACTGAGAATGATGTGGTTTGTGTACATGCTTTTACCCAGTCTATCCACCCATTTGCAAAGCCCATTTTTCTAAAATCCTTTGCATAAAGGTCTTGTATACTTTGTCATAGGATTTAGAAAGATCTAATTTAATAAATATACCTGTGTCCTTCTGCTTGGACATTATCTGTATAACCTCTTGGGCCACTACTATTCCATATAGAATTTGTCTACCTTAAACAAAACCACCTTGCTTACTTGAAATTATATTTGGTAAAAAAAGTTTTAACCTCTTCACCATAAGCTTTGTTAGGCCTATAATTACTAACTATCTCACTAGGTGGGCCCTTAGGAATTAGAGCAATAAAAGTATGGTTCAAGGCTTTTAAAATTTTCTTACTCTGTTTGATTTCCTCCAATGCCTTCCATAATTTCCTAGAAGTTTTGATAAAATTCAATGGGGAATCCATATATTCTTGGTGTCTTTCATGTTTTCATTTTTGTATGATCCACAATGTTTCTTCCAAAGAATTTTCCTTCATTAATAGTTTATTGTGTCTAGGTTTGACTATTTACAGAATTGTATCTAGTATCTTCTCCTGCCATGCTGCATTCAAAATTTCATTGCTATTGAATAGGGTATGGAAGTACAAATTTGCTATAGTTTTCATTTCACTTCCATTGGTTTTTACCTACCCCATTATATCTGTAAGACCTATAATTCTATTATGTTGTCTTCTAGTTGTTGTCTTATGGAAGAAATTTGTATTTTTATCCCCCCATTTAACTATATAAATTTGTCTCTTTACCTCCAATAGGTCTCTTATTGTTCCTTCAAAGCTTCCTCTCTCCTAATATTTTTTCCTCACATTGCAATATATCTTCCATAATAGTTCCTTATCTGATCTCTTGAGCAATCTTCTCCTTATAATCCTTGATTCATATTTTGGATTCTAGTGAGTTGCTTCTTGTGTTTACTACACTCCTTCAGTTGGGTCCTCACATATTTCAATAATTTATGGAGTTTGAATTGGGATGTCCCAAATATTGGTTTCCCTACTTCCCACCATTCCTTTAAGTGGTCCTCCAACTCCCCATATTTCAGCCACCATAGCTCAATTTTAAAAGTTCTTGTAACTTTATGATTATCTTCTTCTATGGTAAGGCTTATTAGAAAATGGTTTGAAGAAAGTATATCCATGACCTTCCCTTGATGTTTGGTATGCAAGTATAATTCCTCTTCCATGAATAAATGATCCAAGTAAGATTTGACTGTCTCACCTTCCTTTCTTCTATTTTCTAAAGTCATGGAGCTATCCATAATTTAAATATCTATTAGGTTCATTTGACATGTTATTGCTAAGAAGAACACATCATTTTTCTCCAACATGGATATACCTCCTTGTTGTTCCTCTATTCTAAGCTTTGCATTGAAATATCCCCCCATGTAATATGATTGTCTAATCTCCATAGAAATTAACTATGGTCCAACTTTTTCCATTTTCCCTATTTTGTAACCAAACCATCAACATCCCTCTCATGGAGGTTGTCAATCCCCCTAATTTCCCCTGTGCCGATTGAGTAAGAATATCTCCTTTTTGCCATATCCTCCTGTTTATTTTCTATAAGTATTATCCCTACATTTTGATTTCCTATAACAAAATTATATATGGAATCGTATCCATGATAATATTTTTGACTACCTTTTTTCTGGTGTAGCTGCCTAAACCCCTCACATTCCAAGTAATTAATATCATTGAGAATTAGGAGAAGAAATCAACCATCTATTTTACCTTTTTCATTCTGGCTCAAAATTTTCCTTGTTCCTCCATATTTTCCTTGTTTGAATTCCTCCCCACATATTTTTTTGCTTTCTGTTTCTTCTCCATTTAATATCCATAAAGTAGGGTTGTCTTTGTTCTTATTTACTTCATCTCTACTTCCTAAAGTAAGACTATCTCTTGCTCCATTTCCCCTCCCGTGGTCTTGCTCATGAGTTGAATCTCCTCTTCTATGAGATGGGTTATGTGTGGTTATGTTCCTTGTTGGTTCCTGTACACTACATTGGAGTATTGTTATTTATTATTCGGTGTGACCTAGTGAGTATCCTCCTCCAATACTTCTATTTGAAAATCTCCTTTTTTTTCCAAGCTTTCAAGTTGTTTGAATGTCTCATATATGTTGTTTGTTATTCCTACTTTTCCTTCTTGTCTCTGATTACTTTGCTATTTTTTTTGCTTTACCTTTTGGTTATTTTTTGGAAGCCCTTAGAGTCTATTGGGCCTTCCCATTCCTTCTGATTTACCTTCTACTAAAGAAATTTGCTGACCATGTTAATATTTTCTTTTAACCCCTCTTGTTCTAGTTGATGATCCTTAATTATTGGGCACATTCTAGCCAGATGTCCATGAGCATGGCACATCCTACATATAAATGGAACAACCTCATAATCCAGTTGTTGGTGCCAAAAAAAATCCCCTATTTTTAGGTGTATCTTCATTGGAAGAGGTTTAATGAGGTCCATTTCTACACAAATCCTAGAAAAAGTTGTTGATCCTCCTAAAATTGTTTCTCTTGATCTACCCTAATAATGTCCTAGTAAGTTGCTTATTGCCTCAAGTACCTCTTATTTCAAAACTTCAAGGGGAAGGGTAGATAATATTATCCATATTGGTACTGTGGTTGGTTCCACCCTTAGATCAAATCCCATCTTCCATAGTTGCAAGGTGTAGCACCCTAAAATTGGCGCAGTAAAATTATAAAATTTACATTCACCTTAGTAAATAATTTTAAAATCAAATTTAACCTCCCAAACCGCCCGTTAACCGTCGGGAAATCCGTTTCCCCCTTTTCCGTGCCATTTTTAGAGGTTGTTTTGACCGTTTGACGATATCGTCGCCGATCAGACGATATCGCCCCATATTTGACGATTTCGTCTGGACTAGGTCGTCCAGACGATCTTGTCGCAAAACTGAATTTGCATAGTTGGAATCCGTTCCAACGGGTCTCCAATCCGGGCAGAAGCGTGTCTGCGCCGTTGGGACCCTCCCCCGTTGGAGATCTCCCAAATTGGGATGATCTCCAACCTCCCAACAACTCCCCCTAAGCCTATTTAACTTCTAGGATTTTCCCTCCCCAACCCCTGGCTGAATTTATCTGCAAATTGAATCCCTCTACGCTAAAACATCATAATATTATTTTTGCATTAGTCCCATAGCAATTTTGATGCAGGTATATCATTGATTTTCAACCGGAGCCAGCACCCATCGTCGCCGACGAACCTGTCCAGATCGGAGGCGATCCTGTCGAATTCGAGACGATTTCGTATCGATACGAGACGATCTCGACCGCAGCCCACATCGAGGCAATCGATGCTCTGGAGTTTGCTTTTCTCAACTTTGTCTCTGTTATTTTGTTTTGCAAATTAGATAATATATTCAGTTTTTATCCTATTTTGCATCTGGAGTTCACCCATTTAGCTTAGATTGCATGCTAAGTTTATGATCTGCCATTTAAGCATAGTAATTTGCATTAATTTCTGTTCTTGAATAGTGTTCAGCATTCATATTATCATTTGGTGTAATTTGCCTCTGTTAGCATAGTGTTATTTCTTGCATTTTGCATCTATTCTCTGTTTTGCAGGTTTCTGACGAATTCGTCTGACGAATTCGTCAGATCTCAGACGATCTCGTCTGATTGCAGACGATTCTATCGAATCTCAGACGATCGGGACTGCTTCAAAATTAGAATCTTCTTCAGACATCCGGATCAGGTATTCTCCATTTTCCTCCTGTAAATTCTCTCTGTTCTCTCTTTCAAATCTGTCTGCTGTATTCATGAAAAATTGCATTTTCATATAGTTTAATTTAGTTTCATTCGGCCAAACCTAGGATGAATGCTTAAGGTTAAAACGAACTCATTAAACACATTCCAAAACCTAGGCGTGGAAACTGCCATTAAATGTTTCCTGGTGAACCCACCATCCGTCGAAAAATCACCAAAATACACCTCCCTTGAGAGGCGGGACCTTCGCAAAGTCCTCTCGTCCGAGGTACCGCATCATCCTTTTCCCATCCTCCTTCCGGGCGCGGATCCTATAGCCTGAAGGTAGGGATGCGAAAAATTTGGAGCGATACATTTTGGTGAACCCGACGTGAATGCATTGTAAACCTTTTGAAAACAAAAACAAAAAAAAATATATATATGTATACAAGAAAAACAAAAACAAAATCATCATTTCAAGTTTGTATGTTTTAGATTCAATTCTAAATAGTAGATGCTAAATATTACTTTTAGAAGTACTAAAGAAACCATGAGTTTTTACTCAAATCAATATGAGCCCATCAGTAATGTTGGAAGAATTCAGCCAAATACATTTGTTGATTATGACCAACCTCATCCCTATTCAACATCACCTCCATCACACTTTTCTCATTTTTCATCCATAACCCAACAAAACAATCCCTTTGCCAATCCTCTTCATAATGATATTATCTATTCTCCCATATATCCATATTATGTCTATCAATCCACATATAATCCTCCTCCACCTTTTCAATACTCTTCTTTCAATACAACACATCCATTTCAACAAGAAAATACTTATTCTTCCAATTCTACCATGCACTCACCTCCTACATCGCAATCTTCCTATCATCATTCTACCCATAATAAAGAAAGTAGAGGTGAGAAACCATTAGGTCCTTTTATGACGAAATTCCTAAGGCATTTATCAAAAACCTCTCAAAAACCTTCATCACGTAAATTTACTAAGCTCAATCAACCAATGGATATAATTCTCAAGTATTTACTTGACACAAATAAGATTGAACTTCCTTCCATAAGACAACCTGATACCACATCAGATTGGTTTAAACCTGAGCTACATTGTGAATATCATAGAGTAGATGGACATATGACACAAAATTGTAAAGATTTAAGATGTGCAATTCAAGATTTGATTGATAAGGGTCTTTTTAATATAAAGGAATTACAATCTACAACCGATTATAAATCTCCAGTAAACAATCAAACTCCTACACAACAAATACCAATAATCAATCAAGACATGGGGATCTCCCAAGAACCCCTATTCAATTATCAACAACAAGAAACCAATCAAATATTGCATGTTAATGTGTCCCATCATGATGATATTATTAATATTGTAACAAAAACTACAAATGAGCAACCTCAAGTTCAATCAACTCAATCCGATATTCAAGATATGGATTCCTCATTTGACCAACCTTCAAAACTATCTTTGGCTCTAGAGAATGATCCAAAATGGAATGTAAGCATAGAAAGCTCATCTTTAGAATCAAAATCTCAATCTGAAATCCACTTTGATAACCAACAACAAGTGATTAATCCTCAAGCAAAGATATCCCTTTTAGAAGTATTACAAATTTATCACAAGGAAATTTTGTTCAAAATACCTAGCCAACAATTTGTTCCTCATCATATTTTCTCTAAGAACATAATTAATGGTATAAACCCTCTTGAGGTTAACCATATTTCATTCTATGATGAGGATATTCCTTCCTCTACTCCACAAGAAGACTCCTATCTTTACATTATCGGATCTAGTAAAGAAACACTTGTTAGAACTATCATGGTAGATAATGACTCCTCTCTTAATTTATGCACTTATCAATTATTCCAAAAACTCAAATTAAAGGAAGAAGATATTAATGAATCAAATGTTATTATAAAATCTTTTAACAATGAAATTCAAGAAGCTCAAGGTACTATAATTTTTCCCCTTAATATTGGATCCAAGATCCTGGATACTTTATTCTATGTAGGATATTGTCCTTCACCTTACAACCTACTTCTCCAGAGTCCTTGGATTCATACGATGAGGGTTGTCCCTTCCACTCTTCACCAATGTTTGAAGTTTGAACTTGCAAATAAAATTGTTACCATACATGGTGACCCAAAACCATTTGAAGAATATTTAACGATTGAAACATCAAGTTCTATACATTCTCTATTATCACAATTATCTTCTATCCATCACTTTTCTTCATCCATATATGATCATCCTTGTTTACCAAATAACATCCATGCATATCTTTCACATATACTTTCTCCATCTTATCAAGACTTGGAATATAATGATAAGAATGAAGAACTTTCTTATATTTCTGACATTTTATTTTGTAACATGATCAATTTTACACATATAAAAGTCAAATCTTTTGCTACATTATTCTACATTATAACAAAGCTTTTGTTATCACTACCTTTTATTCATCACCTTCTGTTCTTACCTTCACCTCAACCAGATTATCCTTCAAAACCTCCTTTGATTTTGAAGCAACCTTAGACATGCTATACTCAAATAACCTTGTATAGTGTATATAGATCATCTTGTATATACCACCAATTTCAATTCATAAATTAAAATCAAAATACAAAAAAAATCAAAATCCTCAAAATCTTCAAAAAAATACAAATGCAACTAAGGACCTTAAAGGTAAATTTGAGCCCAACTGGCTTGGACCATACATTATTACCGCTAAATTTGAATCAGGAGCATATAAATTATCTACCTTAGATGGTAAAGAACTTAAAGAACCCATGAATATTTTGCATCTTAAACGTTACTATGCATAAATTTGGTCATTTCATCCATGTATATATTTGTTCAAAATTACTATCTTGTATTTCTTTCAATTTATTCCAAAAACACCAAAAACATTCATAAATCTCCAAAAATCTTCAAAAACTATCTATTGCATTTATTTAAAGCACTTGTTAAATTGTTTTGCTCAAAAACTAAAATCAAAAATCAAAATCTAAAAACAGCTATATGCTTGACTCTTTCGAAACCAAAACAATATACGTAAGAAAGAGAGAGTCAACATTCTCAAAACTTCTCAAAAATGTTTATATATATTTTCTTACAATTATTGCAGTTATATGTTTCAACTTATTTTGGATAAATTAGCATTTATTTTGAATCCCTCACTTGCACACTCACAACAAATAAATATCTTGATTTTATCTGGCATGATTACTAATCTCTCTTATATCAAAGTTCACAAAATTCAATTAAATAAAGTTTGAGCATAGAGAATTGATCTTGTTATTTACTTAAACCAAGCACATCTTTTCACAATAAAATGATTATATTTGTAATTTCCATTTTTTGCTACATAGTAGAACTGATTTCTTGAGTGAAAAGTTTCCCCCGCTATCCTATCATGCACATGGTCTAGAATCTTTGAGAATTGGCAAAAGGACAAGCTCACCCCTACCCAGAATAAAAATCCCTTGCTCTACAACCTAATCCGAGCAAGTATCCCTAGCAAAGAAAAAGAAAAGAAAAAGAAAAATTCAAGAAAAAGAGAAAAGAAAAATGTTCTTTTATATCATTATAGCAATGTTCCAAGCATTATCAAGCAAAAGAAATACAAAAAGAAAAATAAGCAAAGTTCAAAAGAAAGCAAGAAAGCAATAAAATCCCTTTCCCTACCCTTTGAAAAGAAAAGAAGGGTTGATGAGCTTGAATCCCTGGAATTCTCAATTATTCGAAAACCGTGAGGTAAGCCCCATAACAGTGGTTTGTGCCCAACCCGCTTGGCCTTGGGTAACTCCTAGCGTGGCGATATGTCCGTCACATTAGCGACCTTCTTTTGTACAGACCTATGTCTCGCTTATGGATTAGCTAGCTCTTGATAATCCGATCTACATAGTGGTCTAATATGGTTATATGCATCTACATCATGGTTAATGAACACTTATTTGGTTTCTTCAAATCACTTGTATCATAGTATCTTGCTCAAAACTGGTAAATGAACAATGCAATTGCACACACATTTGTATTTGAGAGATTTTGTCTATCATTATGATAAATCAAGATCGGAAATGAATTCACATATGCACATGGGATTCCTTATAAATCTAACTTTTGTCTTCAAAATACTTTGAAATATTATTTTTGCAACTTGTTTGGGAATAAATCAAGTACAGTTGTTTACCACAAAGACAACTATATAATAGAAAAATCAAAAATTTCTTTCAAAATACACAAATCAAATCATATATATCGTGTTGACTTTCGCGACGATGGTATAGTTCCAAAACCAAAATTGGAATTGTATGCCTAGCGCAAGTCCTCATTTTCATATTTTCTGTTCATCAAAAATCAATCATGCAATAAAACCTTTTTTTTTGGATTTTCGCGATGATGGTATAAGTCTATACCTACATATTCTATGCCTAGCGCAAACCATTGTAACAATTTTTATTCCCCATTTATTCAAAAATCATAAAAACCATATGACTTAATTCATTATGTTACACAAATTATGCTTTTCAAAAGCAAACACATTTTCATTATTTCATATCATTATGTCAACCTTTAACTTTGCAATGATGGTATAATTCCTAAGGAATTATTCACAAATTTTATCACACTTAGGAATTTATGCCTAGCAAAAATCATTTTAAAAATATTTCATGCATAATATTTTTCATGAAAATCTGAAAACAAATCATCATCATCATCATCATTTGCACTATTGCACCAAAGTCTTAAGACAGTCTCTTAAGCACTCTTTTACTTTTCACAATATTTCTATACTGGGATTAGCTTGACGACCGAGTGAGCGACGACTCCATGAAATGGTCTATAATAGCGACAATGTCCTTTGAAATTATTGTTAGAAGTCCCTTTTTATTTTTATCACATTATTGCATCACAAACAACCACTTTGTTACATCAGATTATTTCATTTAAAATATTACAGCATGACATTCAAATTATAATATTTCCAACGACATAATTACATGAATTATCAAATCAATCAATCAAACATAAAAGCATCATAAACATACACATAACACAAGTCATATGATCAAAAATATATCATATATATATCAAAAATATATATACATCATATCCACCATTTTTTGTTTCAGCCAAAAAAAAATGAACAGTAAAAATGAATTAGGGTTTTACCCTATTTTTCTTAATTTTATTCAACAATAATTTTTTGCTTTTCCGCGTTTTTACCTCAAACGTTCGATTTGGGTAAAAACACGGAGGGGGCACCATAGTAAGTCGTCGTACGATTCGACCAAGAATCGTCGCCTAAAAATGGGTATAATTTTTTGCTTTCTCGTAGATCGAGAAGAACTCATCTTTAACGCATTTTCTTCGAAAAATTCGCTAAAGAGGGGGCAAAATGTAGCACCCTAAAATTGGCGCAGTGAAAATTATAAAATTTACATTCACCTTAGTAAATAATTTAAAAATCAAATTTAACCTCCCAAACCGCCCGTTAACCGTCGAGAAATCCGTTTCCCCCTTTTTCGCGCCATTTTTAGAGGTTGTTTTGACCGTTTGACGATATCGTCGCCGATCAGACGATATCGCCCCAGATTTGACGATTTCGTCTGGACTAGGTCGTCCAGACGATCTTGTCGCGAAACTGAATTTGCATAGTTGGAATCCGTTCCAACGGGTCTCCAATCTGGCAGAAGCGTGTCTGTGCCATTGGGACCCTCTCCCGTTGGAGATCTCCTAAATTGGGATGATCTCCAACCTCCCAACAACTCCCCCTAAGCCTATTTAACTTCTAAGATTTTCCCTCCCCAACCCCTCGGCTGAATTTATCTCGCAAATTGAATCCCTCTCGCGCTAAAACATCATAATCTTATTTTTGCATTAGTCCCATAGCAATTTTGATGCAGGTATATCATTGATTTTCAACCGGAGCCAGCACCCATCGTCGCCGACGAACTCCGTCCGGATCGGAGGCGATCCCGTCGAATTCGAGACGATTTCGTATCGATACGAGACGATCTCGACTGCAGCCCACATCGAGGCAATCAGTCCTGGAGTTTGCTTTTCTCAACTTTGTCTCTGTTATTTTGTTTTGCAAATTAGATAATACATTCAGTTTTTATCCTATTTTGCATCTGGAGTTCACCCATTTAGCTTAGATTGCATGCTAAGTTTATGATCTGCCATTTAAGCACAGTAATTTGCATTAATTTCTGTTCTTGAATAGTGTTCAGCATTCATATTATCATTTGGTGTAATTTGCCTCTGTTAGCATAGTGTTATTTCTTGCATTTTGCATCTATTCTCTGTTTTGCAGGTTTCTGACGAATTCGTCTGACGAATTCGTCAGATCTCAGACGATCTCGTCTGATTGCAGACGATTCTGTCGAATCTCAGACGATCGGGACTGCTTCAAAATCAGAATCTTCTTCAGACATCCGGATCAGGTATTCTCCGTTTTCCTCCTGTAAATTCTCTGTTCTCTGCTTTCAAATCTGTCTGTTGTATTCATGAAAAATTGCATTTTCATATAGTTTAATTTAGTTTCATTCGGCCAAACCTAGGATGAATGTTTAAGGTTAAAACGAACTCATTAAACACATTCCAAAACCTAGGCGTGGAAACTGCCATTAAATGTTTCCTGGTGAACCCACCATCCGTCGAAAAATCACCAAAATACACCTCCCTTGAGAGGCGGGACCTTCGCAAAGTCCTCTCGTCCGAGGTACCGCATCATCCTTTTCCCATCCTCCTTCCGGGCGCGGATCCTATAGCCTGAAGGTAGGGATGCGAAAAATTTGGAGCGATACACAAGGATAGTCCTATTGGCCCGTGATGATATGATCCTCCCTAAAATACTTTTTGTTGGTCTACTATTGATGTGAATTCCATAGAAAAATACCTATTTGAGAGAGTTGGAATATTCTATTATCCTTTTAGATGCCATTATTTCCTTATCCACATGTGGAGTAAGTGCACGGATGGTTTGATACCCATGAATTTACCTATTAGGTTGTGCTTCGTCTTATAAACTATGTCTTGGGCTATCCAATCCTCTGCTATTTCTAATACTCATATTTATTTTATCTATGGTAAACATCCATTCACCATTCTAGGTAGAGAATCCTCATTTTTCACTTCCCCATGTTGTTTATGATTGTCTTTGCCTATGTTTGATAGTCACTAAACCTATATTGGGTTTCATATAGCTTATCCAAGCATGAGATTCCTTGTTTTATAGGATTTGGTACCAAAGTACCTATGATCCCTATTATTGGTCATGATCCTTACTGTTGAAAGACCCTCCAATAGGATTGATCCCCTTTGATGGTGTTTCTTGCAAGAAAAAGTTCTCTAGGACTCTTCCCTAACCCCTAGATCATTTCCTTACAACTTAGTCCCTTTATCTCTCAAAATTTCAATGAGTTTACATAGGTTTTTATGAGAGGCCTTGGTCCCCTCATACTGAATGGTTTTTGAACCTTGGACCTTCCAAAGAGAGGCCAAACCCCTTACAACTAGAGTAAGCTTACAACTATGAACACCCTTTTTTACTCGATGTATTAAACTTTTAATAAAATTATGTTGTGTAGGTGAATAAAATTTGAGGATAAAAGATCATCCTCTATGAAATTTGATAAAAATATATGATAGATAAAATATCAAATCATATTTGTAAATTTATTTATGTAGTAGATCTATCTAGTAAATAGGTAGAAATTTAATTTTGATAGGTAATGGAATCCACTACCAACAAAGGATTGTGTATACATAATGAAGTTTTTAGTGCATTTTGCAAAAGGGGGTTCGATACTAAGGATGTGAGGCAACCCTATCATAAGTTGATTTTATTTTAAAACATTTATTTGTAATATGCTCTTTAGATATTATGATGGAATTTCAACATTATTTGACTATATTTTCTTTTGAAGCTCTTGGGTTGATTTTGTTTTTTTTCTTTTGCTTCTATATTTATAATTTCTTAATACTTTTTTAGAATGGAATGTTTTAACATTTGATATCTATGTAACTATTTTTCTTGGCCCATATTTCATAATCCTTGTGCTTGTATTATATCAAGCATCTATTCTTTATGTATGATGATTCAGTCTAAACCGATCATCTAATTACACCATTAGACAAGGTAACAAAAACAATTTTATTAGGCTAGTTAATAATTAAATATCCTTAAAAAAGATATATAACTTAAGGATTGGTCCTTTATGGTGATTAGTACGTAACCATATTAAAATTATGTCTCTTTGAAAGTGGTCATATTAAAAATAATTAAATTTGATCTCTTATTGAGTGTTAGAAATTATATCCTAAGTTGTTTTCAAAATTAAATCTAAATTTAATTATTTTCCACTCAAGGCCTACTTGACACCTTACTTGGTATTCATTTTATTGTACTCTTTTCACATGATTTATTTTATAATGGATCATAGAGTGTGATCTAAAACACTTTTTTTTTTTTGTTAAATTTTGACATGACCAACATATGAATACTTTTTTTTTATAATCATAGTACAATCAAGATTGTTTATAATTCTGTATTTACATCAATAGACAAATCAGGTTAGGGTAAGCATGTGTTATGTTTAATAACTTCATGCATAAGGGAGAATTGAGCCAAGATATATTCCTTCAACAAAGAAAATAGTAGTATCCTAAACAAGGGTAATCCAAAGATGACCTTTATGTTGTTGTGGTAGTGGCTTAGTGTGGGGTAGTATTTCCTAAGATGAGATGACTCATAAGGACTCTCTCTATATCCCCCATGCATTATAAAGGGTATTTTGAAATAAATGTTAATCTTATTTTGAGGCCATGATCAACCTTGTATTATGATCATTGTATATTTGCTATGGACCCATAAGCATCTTGTAAAGTAAATTTACTGTATTATCATATTATTATCTAGTGATTGATTTTTAACCTGGACATTGGGTAACATGTATTGTCAGTGGTATTTATATCCTCCTTGTACCATCATTTTTTTTATTAGGTGGAAACCTTTTACAATGGGATTTTAAAAGGGACCCCAAACATAAATTTGGACATAAGGATATTCGATGAAAATCAAAGAAGAACATAAATAAGGTTGTCTCTCCCATGGAAAAATAATCTTGCATTTGAAAAATGATCCAGAATTCAACATCCGAAATGCAAAACTAGCATCCGACAAAGATCCTATCAAAATGAAATTTAAAAACTAGGTGCTCATATTTGACATTTGAAATTCTCCCACCCATTTGAATATTTCTTGCCCAACGGGAGAACCTACCAATTTGAAATAAAACTGGGCACTCAAATTTGAAATTTAAAAATTTTTGCCCATTTGAAAATTCTCGCCTAGTAGGAGAACCAAACACATCAAACACCAACAAGAAAACTAGGTTTTGAAAGAAACCAAGAACCTAAACACAGGATTTTGAAAGGAACCCAGAACCTTGAAGTGAAACAAACCTCTAACAGAGGACCACCATGTTTTGAAAGGAACCCAAAACCTTGGAAATGATAAATGAATTTGAGCACTCAAAATGAAAAATAATAAAATTTTGGAACTTTTGAAGGAAGATGGAAAAAACTACCCAGTGGGAGAACCAAACCAAAAATCCATCTACTAGCTAAGAGAAATCTACCCAAGTTAATGCATTTGTTGGAAAGAATAAAATTTAAAACATCCCACCTAAACCGAGAGATCAAATCCACTAGCCATGAAAAAATTGCTCAGGCCCACGCTTTAGCTGGAAAATTAAAATTTGAAACATCCCACAAAAAAATGAGATAGCAGCACAACCAACCAAGATATCCACCCATTAGACTCAAGAAACTATTGAAATATGTTAGAAGACACCAACGAAGAAGATCGTAGGGTCAAAGCAACCTTGCTCCCTCAAAACCTAGATTTGGATCTACCACACCACCTAGCCATGAAAAAGGGTAGATCAAGGAAGTCCAAGAAAGAAGCAAACCCAAGAATACCCCCCACCACCAAAATATCTTCACCCAAAAGCTGAGTGAGCAGGAAGTAAAAAGCAAACCCTTCCATAGGGTCAGCAGGACTACCTCCCACAACAAACAAACCAAAGACCGTCCCTAGAAACCTATTGAATCGCTAGATGCAGGGGCCGACAATAAGAGCCTTTCTTAATCAAACAATGAATAATACCAACGTCTCCCATTGGCATTTACTTCAAAGAGAGGGGAAAAGACCACAAAATATTAATGAGAAAAACCCATATGTCTAGTACCCAAAATCTAGCAAACAAACGACCAATAGGGCAACCACACCCACCAAATGCAGGGGCTGACAACATTAGCTTTCTCAAATGAACAATGACAAATCCCAAGGTCTCCCCCTAGTATTAAATTTAGAGAGAGGTACAAAGATCAAAATAATATTGCAAAGAAAAACCCATTTGTCAAGACCCACATCTAACAAAAAACCAACATGACAACCACACCCACCAGACATGGGGGTTGATAACACAAATATTTCTCAATGGATAGCATTGAATACCAAGGTCTTCCTCTAGTAATAACTTCAAATAGAGGGGCAAAGACCAAAAAAGCTAAGGAGAAAAACCAATTTTCCAACACCCACAACCAGCAAAAATAAGATCTTCCAACAACCCAATAAACATAGCAACCCAAAATGAACAAAACCATCATTCCTCCCAACAACACATCCAACTGTTATGGTTCCTTCAACTGACCCAACCTTCCACCCAACCCCCCAATTGTGATTCTTTCAACTAACCCAACCTTCTACCCAAAAAATCAAACTGCTACTATAGGGCCAACTGGCAAATTATTTCTTCGCTTAAAAGGGCATCCACTAGGCTACAAGGCTTTGTTTTCCAAAAATCATAGCCTGTAATGATGCGCACTGCTTAGGCCCTCACAAAATTTTATGTTAGAAATAAACCTCGAGAGTCACTCTTAAGTGGTTGGCAATGTCGTCCCATCCGAGTATACCACTATCTAGAGGGAAGCCCATAATTTCTTCATTAGTTGGATAGGAATATTTATTCATTAGTGATATTATTTATGTCTAAGGAAACCTTTCATATATTTTCTACTTGATTTGGTATGCTTTGCTTTGAATGAGTAATGTATTAATTTTGTTCATTTCTAAATACCTATCAATTTCTATCATGTTATAAAAGTAGGTGTAAATTTGTTTTACTTGATCCAAAATTCTTGTTATTTTATCTCCTACAGTGATGCTAGAAGATGTTTCTTTTAAAGAAATATTCTTTAAGTGAGTTGGTTTGACCAACATTATATATTCTATGGGTTTTTGAAATCCTAGTTGAAGATTAGATCACAACAATCTTCTACTTTGTCCTAGTGAAGTTTTGTAGTTAGGAGGGTCAAATTTGACCTAACATTCACTAATAGGTTATATCTTATTCCTTTTTTTTTGGATATTCAATCCACTTGTTGAATTTCTCTTATGATGGTTTATTCCAATGAATTTGTATCTATTGAAGGAGCAAATATGTAGCAAGATTATCTTGATTTTTTTAATTTTTTTGCAAACCTTAAATGGTTTTTTGGATTTTTATAAAAATCCATATCATTCCATATTTTAAATCTAATGGCACTAAAAATTGCATAAACTCATGGAAAAAAATCATGGCACTAAAGCATAACAATTGAGATGGTGGCTTTCTCAACATATATAAGAATGAATAATATGTTTATCAACTTATAACCATTCCTAGTTGTAAATTATTACTTTAGTAAAATTAGTACTAAAGATGTCTAAGTGTCAAGTAGAGAAGGGTTTGTTTTTGGATCCCACAACCTTTATGTATCTCTAACAAAGGAGCAATGTACACTTAATATTCCAAAATTTGGTAATGTAGAAGCAATTGTGTAAAAATTGAGAAAATCGCAAACATTTTTAGAATCCTTTTAGAGATTTATAGGGGGTATTATATCAACATTTAGTTATATTTTGATATTTAGATAATATTTTTGAATTTTTAATTTATTTTTTCTCCTCTGTATTTGAAAATTCAAATGCAAAATTTGACACTAAATATTTTCTTATGTTGTGGAGAGAATGGTCCATTATTTGTTTTGATGAGGATAAATAATGCTTTATCACCAGATTGACTCCTCTTAGTAGTGAGAGTAATTATTGATACATTAGAAAATTATTTGATGGTTTGAAGATAAATATTTAAGTTCAATATTGAGCACATTCCTTTTGGCATGAGAGGAAAGGAAAATACCAAGGTTTATTTGATATCATTTGGAATCTAATGATGAGCATCGTTCAAATGGCTAACATAGTTTTATTGAGTCCTTTGTGAGATGGAAAGTAGGGTTTGAGTTTTATATCCTCTACTTAATGGCTTAATTTTTAGATTTGACTAACAATAGTAAAGTGTCATGTGGTTGGGTAATTGGGAGACTCAACACAATTATAGAAACCTTATTTGAATGATCCAACTCAAGGATCTAGTGTCAGAAAGTTGTACAGTTTGAGTCTCATTTTACTCTCACGTATTCTATGGTGGAAATTAAACCTTTTAGTCAAACAACATATTAGTTTTTTAGGAAGGCATGGTGTCATTGGTTAGACCAAGAAGCCTCCATGTACAAGTTCATTGGTTTGATTCCTTTATCCTTGGCATGTATGAATTGGCATAGCCCATGTGGTCAAGATGGATATCTTGTAGTTGATGTGGCACCAACTTATCCAGTGTGACCCTTAACCCCCAATACTAAATAATTGTAGTATTTTTCTATCCATTCTCCAATCAAAAAAGAAAATGTATTGCATAGTGATTCATTATTTTTCTAATTAGCAATAAAGACAACATCCACTTGGAAATTTATAATATGTCCTTAGGATATTAATTTTAATGCCATGTGATAGTCTGAGATACATTAGAACTAAACTTAATTTTTAAATTTTAAATATTTTGGTATAAATTTATATTATAAAAAGGTTAAAATTTCAGGTGGTACAGGTCATTTATACATGAGCATTTAGATCCTTTTTTTTAAATCCTAAAATCTTTTGAGCTCTTTGCATTGGTATTGGTAATTTTGTTCTATTTTACTATTAAAGAACAAATTTTCTAAATATTGGATGAAGCATATGTTAAAATTGCCCATGCCCATTGGGTAGAATTACTCATCATGAAAGATCAAGATAAAAGCTTTTCTTTGAAGTAAAGGACTATGGGGTTTTATATCCAAGAAGCTAATGAACATAAACATGAGAAAATAAAGGACCTCATTTAGTCCATGAAGGATTAAGCTCGCAGGGTAATTGGCTTGTATGAATAAGGAGTTTGAAAATCATATTACCAATAATACAAAACCTATAGCATTCTTGGATGCTTTTCAAATTTTATTGCACAAATTATTTGGAAGTTGAGATTACTAGAAGATGGTAACTTTTGGTGATCTAGGCATGTGACCTTTTTTGGGAATGTATTTATGCCCAAAAATTCCTAAAAAACCTAATTTTTTATCCTAACCACACTGTTAGGGGAATAACCTTATGCTAAGAACTTTGTTTTGATCCATTCAAGAAGCGTTAGAAATATTAGAGGTAGATAACTAGTTTCATAGGCAACACTCTCATAGATAGGTTGTTGGACTAGACTACTGAATGGTATCTTCTTAATGTCTAAATATAGTGAGGTATTAGCCATAGTGAGGCAATACCCTACTCTAGAGGCCCTAAAAAGTGCAATATAAAATATTTGCTAAAAATAATAATTTTCTATTTAGATTTTCATAGCCAAAATACATCTCTAGCTATGTTGAAACATCAATAGAAGACAAAACACAAAATGACAAGTTATATGTATTTAATTTTCTTTTAATGTGCACTTTATAACTCATGGAAGGTGAATCACTATATTTGCATATAGGTGACCTTCTAACTCATGGAAGGTGAACCACTATATTTCCATGTGGATGACCTTCCATATTTAACACAATGAGTTTCTAACACACCAAAATATTGTATAGAGAGATATGCACCTCTAACTATAAAAGAAATAATCGATATAATGTGATAGTCTCATATCTCTTCTCAGAGATTGCTTGTATTGTGCTATATTTTCTAAGCAATAAAATCATTCTATTATTTTTCTAAAAGATATGTGTTATGATTTTTTATACTTTGTTGTTTCTTAGTTGCACTCTTTCTTGATATTGCTTAACTTGAAATTTTAAGTGTTAGATTAGTGGTATTAGAGTAATCTATCTTTTGAGTGTATGCCCATAAACGTAAGATCGGGATATTAAAATTTTGGGTATTACACATAAGATTATCTAATCACATCCCTTGTCATTCCAAATGATCTCACATGGGAAGTAGAATAGACAAAACCAAGATAATTTTTCCTTTCAAGGAGATGTTGAACAAAGACCTCATAAAATAAAGTAATGAGATGATGGATCAATTGGCTCAAATTCCTCAATGTCCCTCTACTACAAATTCTAAAACCTCCTTCCATGACCTCTAATAGCCCTAGAACCATTCAGTGCACCACACCTTTTAAGATGTGGGTGAATTTTGATATTTCTATTTTTGAAGGAAAATTAATGTTGGTGCCATAGAAAATTGGTTGGAATAGTTATCTTCATACGTCTATGTAATTAAATCCATCAATGGTGAGAAAATCACTTATGTACTAAAATATTTATTACCTATTCAAAATTGATGGGAAAAATATTGTAATAGGTTCAAGGAGGATAATTAAGATGAAGAATTAGTGCTCACATGGGATTATTTCATGAAAGTTGTTAAGGAAGACTATTATCTTATGAAAGACCATAAAAACTAACACATGTTATGGCAATACCTATGGTAAGGTAAGACTAGCCTATTCAATATTATATTGATGCTTCAATTCCATGGTAGTAAAACTAGATATTTACAATATCAAAATATATCAAATCCTCAAGTATCATAGTAGGCTATAATATTTCATTTGAGAGGACATAGACCTATTTAATTCAAGTAATTGGGAGAATCACACAAACTTCTTGTCAAGTTGAAATAGAAGCACAAAAACCAAAAACAAAAAAATGAGAAAATAAAAATTACAAAAACACCAAGTATTATCAAAAGAAAGAAAAAGTCACACTTCAAATAATCAAGACAAATGGGATCAGCCCCAAAATAAAAATTAAAAGCAAAAAGTAACTCCTAAGAAAATAATATATTGAAGGCTAAGACTATCAAATGGTGCAATTATCATAAGAGCAACCAACATTCGAGGGAAGAGTATTAAGAAATTCATTTATTGTTTATTGAGTTACAATCTTCTACATCCATTGCTCCATTACCTCCACATATACAAGTTGAGAATAGAGGATATTGAATTATATAAGATGAATGAGATATGAACATTGCCACCACACATGTTGTATATCCATTGATCCATTGCCTCCACATCTATAAGTTGAGAATAGAGGATATTGAATTATGGAAGATGGATAAGAAGAGTCACAAGAAGGAAAATGTCTATTTTCCTCGTAAATGTGGGTCAAGGGTAAGCCATTACATTTCATTATTGATAGTGAGAGTCAAAATAATTTGATTTTTACTCATATTGTAAAGGATTTGAATTTGTCTATCACACCACACCCACAACCATATAATATTGGATTGTTACAATGAGGAAGATGCATCATGTCACTCAACATTATATCCTATCTTATTCCATCAAACACTTCAAAATTAATTTTTTTGTGATATTATACCCTTAACTATTTATGATGTGATTTTGGGTCAGCCATACATGTGGAAGAGGTATGGTCTGTATGTTTTTAGGACCTAAAGTATTGTCACCACTATCAAAGGTTTGTGCTTTAAGATACTAGAGGTATTTCCTAATATATTTGTTTCTTAAATTAGTGTCAAACAATTTATAAATAAAATTTATTTTGCTAATGATCAAGCTATAAAGAAAAAGAAGGAATCTTGCTACATCAATTATAAGATCTACATAGTAGAAGTGGAGGCACCGAATGGTAGCAGAATATGACAACTTGTTCAATTCACCAACTAGGATTTTATCTCATTACAAGGGGAGGAATTCGACTAATATTGTTCCTATTTCTTTTCATAATTCATATGTTTATTGTATATTAGTCATTGAAAATGATAAAATCAAGAGCTAGTTCTAATAGTTGATTTAAAAGATGCACATTAGACCAAGTGATTCACCATGTGGAAATCTAATTATCTTGGATTTGAATAAAAATGAAACATGAAGACTTTGTAGTGACTACAAATATTTGAATAAAATCATTATAAAGAACCACTATCCATTGCCTTGGATAGATGACTTATTGTATTAGCTCCATGGTGTAAAGTCCTTATCCAAAATTGATCTCAAATATATCTATCAATGAATACCCATCAATATTATTGTTGTATGAAAAACTATTTTCAAATCCAATGAGGGTTTATTTGAGTGGCTAGTTATAAATTTTGGCTTGATAATTGCACCTTCCACATTCATAAAGTTTATGGATTATATCTTGTGTCCTTACACCATATCATTTGTGGTAGTCAACTTAGATGATATTCTCATATATAGTAAGGAATGACATGAGCATCTATAGTATATTCAATAGGTAATTCAAACTCTTTGAAAGCATAAGTTATATGCTAATTAGGAGAAGTGTTCATTTGGCATGACAAATATTTAGTACCTTGAGCACAATGTTACCAAAGAACAAGTCCATGTTGATCTTAATAAAATACAAGGAATTATATTTTGGCCTATCCCAAAGACTAACAAAGCTTCACAAAATTTTGGGTCTTACCAATTTCTATCAGATAATTGTATTACAATTCTCACACATTGCTTGGACACTACACTAAATGACCAAAGGAGATGTCAAATCCAAGCATTTTATAAGTTAAAATACCAATTACATATAGCTCTTAAAATATTTCTACCTAATATACAACCTTTCGAGGTAATAATTTATGTATTTAAGTATAAATAAAGAAAATTCCTTACACAACATGGACATAAAATTTCCACCACAGTGAAATTTTCAATGAAGTAGTTTGAAAATGCCCCACATATGATAAATATTTCTATGCCATTGTCCATGTAAAAAGTGGAAGTACTACATCTTGGGTAAAGAAACCATTATCCATACAAATCATAGACCTCTATAGTTAACTCAAATACAAAGTAAGCTAAGAAATAAAAAATATTGGAAGTGAACCACATATCTACAATAGCTTTATCTAACCATAAAGCATAAGAAAGGAAGTGATAATTCAAAATAAAATTATTTGAGCAAACCTCCAATCACATCACTCCCCACCATTCTTGATTCTTGTTGACATGAGACTTCCAATTGGTCTACTTGGTATAAAGTAGGTTCTAATTTTTCATATGCATACCAAGCTCTTCATGTGAGTAAGTGTGTTCCTAATTTTTATTTGTAAGATAACCTTCTCTATCACATGAAATATATTTATGTAATGGCTAGTGAGCACTCAAAGGTGACTTGCAAAGTGCACTTAAGCAAAAGTAGCATGTCACTTTGGGGTGGAGAAAAATTGGTAGTTCTTCAAAAATACTTCTACTAGCCCAAAATGAGAAATGACTTTTAAGACATACATTAGCTCCTATAACCTTTGCACTATTCCAAACCAATGAACAAGAAGCAAGGATTGTATGCACCATTATCAATATCATCCAAGCCTTGGGAATTTGTCTCCATTGATTCTCTTTGGTTTTTCCACATCTAAGCATGGTAATGATTTTTCTTTCATAGCGGTTGATTGCTTTTCAAAAATGGATCCCATGGTTCCTTTTAAGAAGTCCATTCTAGCTAAACAGACTATTAATATTTATTTTACTCATGTATGACCTGGCTTTGGCTTTCCAAAGTCTATTTTCTCTAATAAAGATAGATTTTTTTAGCATTTTCTAGTCCATCCTATGGAGCATTACGGACATCAATATGACCATATCCATAGCCTTTCATCCTTAAATTGATGGCTAGATAGAATTTATAAATGAACTTATTGTACTTCTTTAAATGTAAAATTCCAAGCATCCATGCACATGGGATATGAGCCTCCTCAACATTCAATATTGGTACAATCAAACTCTACACAACTCTACCAAACACATCCCATTTCATATTGATTTTAGGTTCCAAATTTTCCCACCCATTGATGTGGCTCTCCCTATGCAACCCATCGAATATTGTAGACATGGAAAATTGACCGAGCAAAATGAGTCATTTTTCCTTAGAATCCCTAAGAAGTTATTAAAATTTTCCAAAAGCAAATTTGTGCTTCTTGTTCCCCTTTTTTTTCTCTTTTTTTTTTAGCCTAGCCGAATTCGCACCTGTTGATAAGCAACACACCCCCACTGAAAAATGAGATTCCATCCTTAGAAAATTCTGAACTTTCATTTTTTGCAGCAGGGACCCTCTTGATCTTTTCAGGTTTTAAATCCAAATTTGCTTGCCTCCTTTTTAAAGTTGTGCTTTTTCTTGCATTCTAGCTGTGTTATCCAAGAATTCACTTTTTACATGCTAGAATCATTCATGCACAAGCAAAATCTTGCACCGGTACCGAGAAAATCCATAAAATAGTTGCATAATTCACTGAAAAATCAAACTTTCCATTTTTGGTAGTGTCGCGATATCGCGACACTTCCATTTTCGGAAATGTCGCGATATCGCGACAGGTAAGTCAAAATGCGGCTAAGTGCCAGAAAGGTCACGATTTCGTGACATGTCGCGAAATCGCGACAGTTTTTTGGAGAGAGAAGCAAGCTGTACGAAGGGCGCGATTTTGCGACATGTCGCGAAATCGCGACATGTCGCATTTTCACGGTAGGAGAGAGAAAGTGGGCTGCAGAATGAAAAATCGGCTAAGTCGCAAACATGTTCCAAAATCGCGGTCAACGCGGTCAACGCATGCAGGTAAGGGAACTGTCGCGATATCGCGACGTGTTCTAGAATCGCGGCTGAAAATCAAGAAAGCGTACGGAGGCCAAGTGAGAGGCACGATTTCGCGACATGTCGCGTTTTCGCGGCCGACGAGGGAGGAAGTTGCCGATAGCGGCTGGAGACGTCGCGATTTCGCGACATGTCACGAAATCGCGACATGTCGCAGAATCGCGGTAGGAGAGAGAAAGTCTTCAGAGGGCCCGAAAGTGCATTTCAGCTGAAACAGAAGGCATCCTGGGGTAGCGACACGTGTCAAAGCGTGAATGAGACAAACAGAAGCCGACATGCAAGCTTATTTTGCGGTTTTTAATCTGTTTTTAATGTTTTAAGCTTCTGATTTAATGTTTATTAAAATGCTAATCTAATGCATCTTTTTGTCTTTCATGCAGGATTCCACCTGGCACTTACGGGACAACCGGGAAAGACCATAAAGGCAAAGATAAAGTGCGGATTTAGTCAAGGACCGCCATGCTAGAAGAGAAGAAGCCGGTAAAGCATTCAATAGCAAATTTATTGCAGACTTGATAGCATGAAGACAATTTCAACACAGGGATGGCTTTACGGAGATCAGATCTGAGAGAAGTGGTGACTCATCCGGCTCACCAGCAGAATTAATGGAGGCATTTATTTGCAGCTGCGGATGAATGCAAGTTGCATTTGATTTTATCTTCTCCATTTATGGCAGCTGACTGCACAGATTTGCCGAAGGGTTAAGTTCTATCCGGACTTTGATTTTAAAATGGATTTTTATTGTAAAACCCGGGTCCTAGGGTTTAAGTGCGATAAGATTTAGGGTTTGAAGAAGATATTTTGAAAAGATCAGGGTCTGTCCTGAGTCTATAAATACAGATTCTAAATGTAATCGCAGGAGGCGGAGACTTAGAAATAAAAGGCTTATAAGCAATTTCTTGCAAATTTTGTGAAATCCTTTGTTTCTGGACTTGGAGTTGATGTGCTTTAGCTTTTCTGTGATAGCATGGCCAGGAGCCTAATCTTTTGCAGAGTGTGATAAGTGTATTTTCTTTTGTTATCCGTTCCATTTAAAGTTTATTAGATATATGCTGTAAATCTGAGTTATCAAGTTTAAATATGCTGTTAGGCTTCAGTTGTTCTTTTGTCTGCTAGGGGAAATTACAGATTTCAGGTGTAAGTTTGTTCTAATTGCTCTGTCTTCACTGTGCGAGCTAGGCTGCCGGTGAAAGATACCAGTTTTAACCAGCTGCCCTTGGATTTATAATTTTCTGCTAGATCTGTTTCACTCTGCCTTGTGCTCTTAGTTGAAAGTGATCTTAGACCGACTGGACACTTTCTTCTTTGATTTGTTCTGTTGTGAAGCCGATAGCATAGATAAGATTGATAGTTTAGGGTTTTACAGCTTGATGTTTGATAAGCTTCTCTTTCTCGCCTTACCCTACCCTCTCTTTGCTTTCGGTGAATGATCCATTTTTATTTTCTTTGTTTGTCTTTTATTTAAATCTCTGACCCATGAGAGCTAGATCTAGAATTCAAGTTAAATCTGATTGTCAACAACTTTTGCAACTACTGAACAAGTTCAAGAACCCCCTGTAAGGTAACAGAGCAGTCCATATTGAAATCTATTCCAGAAGTGGAAAAGAGTGAATTGCCATTCGACCCAACTCTGTAACTCGCACCTTGGATAACCAGCTAGATCCTAAAGATGAGTGGGATCCGTCCCGTGGGTGTCTCCGGGGCTTCCTTGCTTCATCCTTCCCGGGGTGTGCATGAAAGCCGGACCAACACCTAATTGGCGCTAGAAGGAGGGCCTGAACTCAGTTCAAGTATTGTAAGGGCATAACAGCAACATTTTGAAGGACCCACAGTGAACTCCAGGCAGTTTTCTAAATTGTCAGTGCAGTTTTGTAAATTGTCGATGCTTTTTAAATTGTCGATGCTTTTTAAATTGTCGTGGTTTTTAAATTGTCGGCTTTTTAAATTGTCGTTGTCAAGGTTGTCGAAGATTTCAACTTGCTAAAATACGTAACCTGTTCGTAACCGCAGAGTTTGTCAAGACTCGTGAAAACCGGATTCTACATACAGTGGTAACAAGGTCCCACCCCGTAGCCGGAGAGCTCCTTGTCCCCGAATTAGAAACTCCGAGAAGAAGTAGCCACATAAGAGCCACATCTCTATCACAGACATTTTTATCACCATTGATAGTCACTCCAACCGGAGCTCGTAATATCCCCGTTAATCCATTAGCTATGGCAAATTGGTTAGGCCCCACAGCCTTGAACATTTCGGGTATAGCCCATGACTTGCCCGGAAATCCGTAAAGATACCTCCCTAGGTATAAACATGATGGGACAAGAACTGCAGAGGAACACTTAATTGCATTCAAGAATGCACTAAAGTTATTAAATGTACAGCATGAGGATGTTTCCTGCAGACTCTTCCCTTTCACTCTCCAGGAGGGAGCCTATGATTGGTTTCTAAATCTTACCAATGATTCCATCACCAGTTGGAATGACTTAGAAAAAGTCTTTGTGTCACAGCTTGGGGAAGTGATAGACCCCAAGATTTTATATCAGCAGTTTTCTAGCATCAAAAGAGAACTGAATGAGTCTATTAGATCCTATAATGTCAGATTCCAGAAAGCTTATGGTAGACTCACTGGCTATTATGTACCGAATGCTGACTCGGCACTAGAGATTTTCAGGAATTCTTTAGACCCCATGACCTCTCGTCTTCTTGAAGAGGGATGCCACTCGTTACTAACTTGACGTAAGCTTATAAAGAAGCTTTAATCCTAGAAAGACAGCCTGGGACCCCAACCTTTAAATATTCAACAGACTCCTCTGATCACTCAAGCTGCTCCCGTACTCAATCCTATCCCACATCAGATGATGCCTGCCGCTTTGTCAGACTTTACCATCAGCAGCACCATTAGCTGCAGCACCTGTTGAGAATGTACATAACCCGATAAAAGAGGCTGACAATGCTAGGATTGAAGAAGTTTCAAAGATTGTTCAGAAGCTGGCCAATGATTTTTTGAGTTTTAAAAGGCAAACTTCTACTGGAGACAATCCCAACAGATATTCATATCAACCAAACAGATTTAACAGGCCCCCATATGAACCTAATAAAGATTACAAGGGTAAAGCTCATGATGTGAACATTTGTGACTTAGCCTTGCCCAACTGGTGCAAAATTCATGCCACTTCTCAGCATGGGGAGTTAGATTGTGTGGAATTTTGCAATGCATTTGAAGCCTTGTCAGGAGATTTGATCTCCCCTAAAAATCAAAGAACTGCTGAGGGCCCAAGTTCATCTGGACACAGTGCAGCTATGGTCTTGGATTCTTTTTCTTTCCCGGATGAATCTGAGAATGTAGTTGAAATGCCCATGGATGAAGTACAAGCTTTCCAGCAGTACAGAAGAGATAACTACAACCTGAGGAACAGGAATCCTGAGCCAAATACCACATCAACTCCTCCTGATAATTCTCATAATATTCCTCCTGACCCCTCTCCAAGCAATAATCCACCTCCACCAAAGGGAGGAGCTCAAAGAGTACCAGATGTTGTTGTTCCTCCACTTAACAAAGGATATAACATAGTGGAAGACATGAAAAATATTAAGGCCAACATTACTCTGCATGAGTTGGCACAGATTTCAGAGCAGAGAGACAATCTGATAAAGACATACTCTGGCCCTGTTGCTAAACCTGTGGATAAAGGGAAGAAAATAGCCAATGCCAATCTGGCCATGTACAAAGAAAAGACTGAAGTTCCCCCATTTTTACTAACTGTCAGAATTTTTGGGAAGAACTTACATAATTGTTTGGTAGATTCAGGTGCATCTGCTAATGTCATGCCACTGGCAATTTGTCGACAGTTGGGGCTGACCCCAATGAAGTCTGAGAGGAGAGTTGTCCAATTGGACAAGTCAGAGTTAAGGTTGTGGGAGAGCTGCAAAACATTCACATTCAATTGGCATCCGAGCCAAGGGCTCAACATAAGATCGAAATCCAAGTTGTGGATATCCCAATGGGGTATGGAATGTCGTTGAGTAGGGATTGGTCTAAGTCTCTGAATGGATATCTGGCAATAGACTTTTCACACATGTGGTTGCCATGGAAGGGTGTGGCTAATCAATTGCGGGTTGACAGAGAACCCAGGTACAAGCACACCATTACAGAGTACAATGCTACAAATGAGACTGTCAATATTGCAGAGGTAGACATTGGTGTCTACAATTTAACAACTCGGGCACAATGATAAATTTAACAAAGCTCATCCTCGTACATACTAATGAAGTTTGGACACTTCATGTGGATGGAGCCAGATGTAAGCATGGTTCTGGAACAGGGGCAGTCCTCAAAGGGCCTCAAAGTCAGACATTTTTTATGTCTTACCGCCTGCAGTTCCCATGTACTAATAATTTAGCAGAGTATGAAGCTCTGATTTTAGGTTTAAAATTTGCATTGGATAAAAATGTGAAGAACATTCAAGTTTTCACTGATTCAGAATTAGTGGCAAGCCAGGTCAGGGGTAAGTTTCAGTGTAAAGCCTCTTATCTGAAGGGATACAAGCACAGAGCTTGGGATCTTGTGGAAGGCTTTGATGCATTTAACTTAACACATATACCCATGGAACAAAATTCACATGCAGATGTCTTGGCATCTTCAGCTGCAAGTTTAAAGCCATTGGAAGATTTTAAGTGGGATAAGTTTTCAATTGAGCTAGTCCCCTGTCCTTCAGTTCCAAACAATATAGACAGCTTTCAAGTTTTCTCAGATGATCAACAGATTGTGAACTTTCTGCAGAGTACCAATACCTTTGAGAATGCTATAATTGATGAGGGCCAAAGGGACACCCTGATGGAACAGCTAGATGATGACAGGGGAATCATGAGATTGAAGGACAACAGAATCCCAAAGGGAATGGTAGAGCTGGAGAGGCTATTCGATGTTGACAAGATCAGGCAAAGGGTGAATTTCGAGGATTATGTGGGCACCACAGACAATGAGACTAAAAATTTGAATGTAGGAACTGAAGAGGATCCAAGGAACATCAAGTTGGCAAAGGACTGTGATCCAGAGATAAAGAGAAATATGATTGATTTCCTGCACAAGTCCAAGGATGTAATGGCCTGGTCATACAAGGATTTAAAGGTATTTGATCCAAAAGTTTACACCCACATCATACCTTTGAAAGAATCTTGCAAGCCTTTCGAGACAAAAACAGAGGCATGTTAATGCTCTGTTAGAACCCCTTATTCAGAAAGAAGTGGAGAAGCTCTTGAGTGCAGCAATTATTTTTCCTATCAGGCATTCTACTTGGGTGGCAAATCTGGTGCCAGTCAGGAAGAAAAATGGGGAGATCCGCCTTTGTGTGGATTTTAGGAATCTGAACAAAGCATCTGAAAAGGACAACTATCCCCTGCCTTCTATGGATGAAGTACTGCAGATTGTTAATGGCTCAGAGATGATGTCTTTTCTGGGATGGCTTCTCAGGCTATAATCAGATTCTAGTTGAGAAGGAGGATAGAATGAAGACCGCTTTTACAACTAAGTGGGGTACTTTTGCTTACAAGAGGATGCCATTTGGTTTAATAAATGCAGGAGCAACATTTCAGAGAGCAATGGACCATGCCTTCAAGGGGCTTATGGGCAAATGTATTGTAGTTTACATGGATGATCTAACAGTCTTTTCCAAATCCAGATTTGACCATGTCAAGCATTTAGAGTCTGTATTTAACAAGTGCAGAGAGTTTGGCATCTCTTTGAATCCAAAGAAATGCATATTTGGTGTAACAGAAGGCAAACTGCTTGGGCATTTGGTCACAAAGGATGGCATTTCCATGGATCCAGGCAGAGTTGAGGCCATATCTGGCATACCATTTCCCAACTCCAAGAAAGAGTTGAGATCATTCTTTGGAAAGATTAACTTTGTCGTAAAGTTTATCTCGAGCTTTGCAGAGATAGTTAAACCAATGAATGATATGTTAAAGCAAACTGCCCAGATTGCCTGGACCACTGAAGCTAAGACTGCTTTTCAAGAAATCAAGACAACCATTAAACAAGCACCAGTCTTAGTAAGCCCAAATTTCAGTGCAGATTTCTATCTGTACACTTTCTCTTCTGAACATACACTTGCTGCAGTGCTGACTCAACGGAGAGATACAGGAGAACATCCAATTGCTTTTAAGAGCACTAATTTGAAGGGAGCTGAACTGAAATATTCCAGATTAGACAAACAGGCTTATGCTTTGGTAAGGGCAGTGAAGCAGTTCAGACATTATATACTCAGAAGCAAAACTCATGCCATAGTGCCAGACCCAGCTGTGAAGTACCTTCTAAGTCAGAATGAGTTGGGTGAACTGAGGGGCAATTGGGTCACCAGGCTGCAAGAGTATGACTTGGAGATTAGGCCTGCTAAACTGATCAGAGGACTTGGCTTGTCCAGACACATTGCTGAAGTGCCTCCACAGCAGGAAGTTAATCAATTAAACTCTGAATCTGATGATTGGTATGGGGATATCATTCATCTGCTACAGTTTGGAGTTTGCCCATCCCATTTGAACAGAACTCAAAGGAGAGCATTAAAGTTAAAAGTCGCTCACTATCTCCTCAAGGCAGTACTGCATACAGTGGAGAATTATGCTGGCATCTTCCTAAGGTGCATTTCTCCCAGTGAAGTCAATGAAGTCATGGCTAGTTTTCATGAAAAACTAGGGGCAGGGCATTCATCAGGATCTACTACAACACATAAAATATTAAGAGCAGGCTATTACTGGCCTACACTTTTTAAGGATGCACATCAACATGTCAGAACCTGCCATCAGTGCCAGACATTTGCAGCCAAAGAGGCAAACCGAGCTCGCCATTGCAACCAGGTTGTGATAAACAAACCTTTCATGCAGTGGGGACTTGATTTTGTGGGAGTCATTAACCCAAATTCCTCAACAGGGCATAAATATGTGCTGACAGCTACTGACTATTGCACAAGGTGGGTTGAAGCAAGCAGCCACCACAAGAAGTACATCCCAGAAGTTATTGATTTTCTTGAATCAAATGTCATAACTAGATTTGGGGTTCCCCCGAATTTGGTCTCGTGATAATGGGCCAGCCTTCCAATCATTGGAGTTTGCAGATTGGGCATACCAGATGGGGATAGTTATCGATTCTCATCCAACTACTACCCCCAAGGCAATGGACTGGCTGAGTCAACAAACAAGAACTTAATGAATGCCATCAAAAAGTCTACAGCAGACAAACCCAGGCAGTGGCATACATTGTTGAAATATGCACTGTGGGCTGACCGGATAACACACAAAGTGGCTCTTAAGACCTCTCCCTTTGTTTTGCTGTATGGTACTCGGCCAATTGTCCCCATCTCCTTGAAGTTGCCTACCTATCAGTTTGCCTTAGATTATTTTGAAGATCATGATGATGTCGAAGCCCGTGTTTTAGACCTCACTAACTTGCAGGATGAAAGACTCCAAGCCCTGGAGCACTTCAGCAGACACCAAGAAACTGTCAAGCGGTGGTTTGACAAGAGAGCCAAGGTGAAGGCTTTCAGTCGGCAGACTTAGTGCTTCGTGGGACAAGGCCCATGAGAAGAAGGGTAAGCACACAAAGTTGTAGCCACCGTGGATAGGCCCCTACCAAATTGCTGAAATATTGGGTAACAATGCTTTCCGCTTGCAAGACCTCGGATGGTAATTTTTCGGACCTCCCCGTTAATGGCCAGCACTTGAAACATTATTTCTCTCATTGTTCCATCCAATGTATCATTTGAGTAAGCTATGAAGAAGTTGTAACATGTGTACATATTGTAAATAGCTCCGTAAGTTTTATTTTGTTCTAGTTTAGTTCTTTTAATAGCTCTGTACAGTTGCTTTAGTTGCTTCTTTTTAGTTTTAATTGGGTGCTGTCTGTACAGGTTTGTTTGTTAGATTAATCCTTGTTCTCAGTGCAGTTTTATTTTTTATTTTTATTTTATTTTTTTATTTTTTTAATATGTCTGTGCAGTTGCATTTTAGTTTATTTCAGTTGCTTTAAGTTTATTTCAGTTTTGCGCTTCCCTTTGTCGCTTTTTAGTTGTCGTGTTTTTAGTTAATCCTTGCTTTTATTTAAGTCTCGATACGTCTTTTCTTCCTTGCGCTTCTTTTTCTTTGTCGTCCGTACGATTGCAGCTTTAATTTATTTCAGTTGCTTTAAGTTATTTTCTGTGTCTAGGCGTTTTAATTGCTTTGCTTTTGTTTTAGCTTATTTTTGTCGCTCGTACAACCGTGCTTTGCATCCTTTGTAAATAGCCTTGCGCTTTGTTTTATTCCTTTGTCTCGTACAATTGTGCATTTTCTTTTTTTTTTTTTTTTTTTTTTTTTTTTTTTTTTTTCTTTTTTTTTCTTTCCTCTTGTTTTTTGTCTTTTTTTTTTATTTGCAGTATGTGCGCTTTTATTCTGTCTTGCTTTAGAAGCCTGTGCCTGTCTTTGGAAGTCTGTGCAAAGTCCTTCGGCTTCGAAATATTCTGTCCTTTAACCTCTGCCTGAGCAATCAATGAAAAGTCAGCCTACTGAAAATTGTTTATTCTTAGCTGATAAATCCTCAATCCAGTGTTCATGGTCATCATCCAATGCCCATGCTGTTCACCATTCTAATTGAGATAGTCTGCTTACTCTGAATTGTAGAACTATTTTGTTATCCAGGATGAAGGTAGAGAGATGATTGGATCTTGTGTCTTACTTGCCACAGTTGTTTTAATGATAGAAAAACTGCTATGCTGTTTAGTTGGAGGAACTCCCTGGGAATCCAAGAAAAGTTGGTTATGAGAGGGGACTATGTCATGCAATTATTTGGGTATCACCAGAGGCTATCAATGCCTAGACTGAAACAGTTCCAGATTGATCAAATGATAAAAGAAAATTGTAATTTCCCTAAAAGCATCTCGTATATTGATATATTTCAAAAGAGAGAGATATAAAAAAAAAGAAAAAAAAGAAAAAAAGAGTTGAATAATTAAAAGAGGCATCCAATATTTTTAGATTCTGCCCTACAGTTGTAAATTGGGTCGTGTAAATCTAAAGGGTAACTCTGTCTAGGTCGTAAAAGGCTAAACTAGTAAACAGAGCTCTACTCGGTTTCCCTTTTACAATCTAGAAAAGTTGATCAATCCAAGTTTATCATTCAATTCAGTCATCCTTGAAGAAAGTTTTATACCCTTTGAAATTGCACATCGAAATCTTCCTTGAAGTAATCCACCCTAGTATGTCCTTGGAAAATTTTAACAACTTGCAGCTAATAATCAATTTATTGTGAAGAATGTCTGTGGCAAGGCATGATGCATGGTCTTTTTGTTTTGAAACCAGAGTCTTGGGTTCTAAAATAGTGCTACTATTTTACCCGCAGATATCGCCATTTGTTGAGAAGCAACACACCCCCACTGAAAAATGAGATTCCATCCTTAGAAAATTCTGAACTTTCATTTTTTGCAATAGGGACCCTCTTGATCTTTTCAGGTTTTAAATCCAAATTTGCTTGCCTCCTTTTTAAAGTTGTGCTTTTTCTTGCATTCTAGTTGTGTTATCCAAGAATTCACTTTTTACATGCTAGAATCATTCATGCACAAGCAAAATCTTGCACCGGTACCGAGAAAATCCAAAAAATAGTTGCATAAATTCACTTGAAAAATCAAACTTTCCATTTTTGGTAGTGTCACGATATCGCGACACTTCCATTTTTCGGAAATGTCGCGATATCGCGACGTGTAAGTCAAAATGCGGCTAAGTGCCAGAAAGGTCGCGATTTCATGACATGTCACGAAATCGCGACAGTTTTTGGAGAGAGAAGCAAGCTGTACGGAAGGGCGCGATTTTGCGACATGTCACGAAATCGCGACATGTCGCATTTTCGCGGTAGGAGAGAGAAAGTGGGCTGCAGAATGAAAAATTGGCTAAGTCGCAAACATGTTCCAAAATCGTGGTCAACGCGGTCAACGCATGCAGGTAATGGAACTGTCGCGATATCGCGACGTGTTCTATTTTTGCTGCTGAACATCAAGAAAGTGTACGGTCGCCAGTGAGAGGCGCGATTTCGCGACATGTCGCGAAATCGTGACATGTCGCGTTTTCGCGGCCGACAGGGGAGAAGTTGCCATAGCGCTGGAGACGTCGCGATTTCGCGACATGTCACGAAATCGCGACATGTCGCAGAATCGCGGTAGGAGAGAGAAAGTCTTCAGAGGGCCCGAAAGTGCATTTCAACGAGAAACAGAAGGCATCCTGGGGTAGCGACACGTGTCAAAGCGTGAATGAGACAAACCGAAGCCGACATGCAAGCTTATTTTGCGGTTTTTAATCTGCTTTAAATGTTTTAAGCTTGGATTTAATGTTTATTAAAGTGCTAATCTAATGCATCTTTTTGTCTTTCATGCAGGATTCCACCTGGCACTTACGGGACAACCGGGAAAGACCATAAAGGCAAAGATAAAGTGCGGATTTAGTCAAGGACCGCCATGCTAGAAGAGAAGAAGCCGGTAAAGCATTCAATAGCAAATTTATTGCAGACTTGATAGCATGAAGACAATTTCAACACAGGGATGGCTTTACAGAGATCAGATCTGAGAGAAGTGGTGACTCATCCGGCTCACCAGCAGAATTAATGGAGGCATTTATTTGCAGCTGCGGATGAATGCAAGTTGCATTTGATTTTATCTTCTCCATTTATGGCAGCTGACTGCACAGATTTGCCGAAGGGTTAAGTTCTATCCGGACTTTGGTCTTAAGATGGATTTTTATTGTAAAACCCAGGTCCTAGGGTTTAAGTGCGATAAGATTTAGGGTTTGAAGAAGATATTTTGAAAAGATCAGGGTCTGTCCTGAGTCTATAAATACAGATTCTAAATGTAATCACGGGAGGCGGAGACTTAGAAATAAAGGCTTATAAGCAATTTCTTGCAAATTTTGTGAAATCCTTTGTTTCTGGACTTGGAGTTGATGTGCTTTAGCTTTTCTGTGATAGCATGGCCAGGAGCCTAATCTTTTGCAGAGTGTGATAAGTGTATCTTCTTTTGTTATCCGTTCCATTTAAATTTTATTAGATATATGCTGTAAATCTGAGTTATCAAGTTTAAATATGCTGTTAGGCTTCAGTTGTTCTTTTGTCTGCTAGGGGAAATTACAGATTTCAGGTGTAAGTTTGTTCTAATTGCTCTGTCTTCACTGTGCGAGCTAGGCTGCCGGTGAAAGATACCAGTTTTAACCAGCTGCCCTTGGATTTATAATTTTCTGCTAGATCTGTTTCACTTCGCCTTGTGCTCTTAGTTGAAAGTGATCTTAGACTGACTGGACACTTTCTTCTTTGATTTGTTCTGTTGTGAAGCCGATAGCATAGATAAGATTGATAGTTTAGGGTTTTACAGCTTGATGTTTGATAAGCTTCTCTTTCTGCCCTACCCTACCCTCTCTTTGCTTTCGGTGAATGATCCATTTTTATTTTCTTTGTTTGTCTTTTATTTAAATCTGCTGACCCATGAGAGCTAGATCTAGAATTCAAGTTAAATCTGATTGTCAACAACTTTTGCAACTACTGAACAAGTTCAAGAACCCCCTGTAAGGTAACAGAGCAGTCCATATTGAAATCTATTCCAGAAGTGGAAAAGAGTGAATTGCCATTCGACCCAACTCTATAACTCGCACCTTGGATAACCAGCTAGATCCTAAAGATGAGTGGGATCCGTCCCGTGGGTGTCTCCGGGGCTTCCTTGCTTCATCCTTCCCGGGGTGTGCATGAAAGCCGGACCAACAGACCCGAGTTCATTATGGGGTGTGAATTCAACAATTTTGGTTTTCTTTTGTCATAAAACCCTAATTTTGTGTAGGCCCTTTATGATACCGACTCTTGACCAAGGTTAAGTTTTGTACTTTTATTTTCTCACATTTTGAACCCCTCCAATCCTTCTGTAAATAGAAGGATTATTTTTCCTCTTTCAAGAGCATGATCTTGATCTTAATTTCATATTGTATTTTTAATGTCTAAGACTTGGTACTTCTCAAATGCTTTTGGTGCTTTACTTTTGGTGTGTTTTGTTATTTTGCAATCAAATATAAGCAAGTGGAGAAGCCTTGATGACATATTGCCTTCTAAAAGAGGGATAGGACTTTCACATTTGCTCTTGCTTCCCCCACAGGCTTATCAAGTTGTTTCTTTGAATCTATTAGTTCTAGATCATTAATTTTCAATGCTAGCTTGCATTTTATGTCATTAGATTATGTTTTGAGTTTTCTTATGCAAATTCATGCCTCACCCCTTACGGGATGCAAATTCAGAGAAACCCTTGGTTTTGTTGCCTTTTTTTCATTTTTGAATTCGCAATCAATCTATATAAGGTGTGAATTAGGTCGTTGTAGCTTAGGGGTAATATTTTATTCCTAGAAACCTAGGTATCTAATTGTATACATGTGTTTCCACTACATTTGTTTTATTAGTACCTTTTTTTCATTGTTTCATGTTGTCATATCTTGTTTTACTTGTTACCAAAGGTCAAAAATCATTTTTGATTTCAAATGGTCAGCTAAAAGGACCAAGGAGCTTGATTTTTGCACCTCCAAGATCAGTCACATAGCAACCTAAGAATGCCCTTGAACACTAATCAATGTTTCCAAGGTTTGAAGTTATTTTGCATGGCTTTTCTTGAATTCACAATCAAGATTTTACTGGGCACGAATTCTGATAGGATTAGCTACTAGGACAAGTAAGTGATCTATTAGACATTTTAGGATATTTTATGAGTATTTGTGATCATTTTCCTTTCTAAATTTAAACTAAAATCATTAAGAAAAGAAAAAAATCATCTTAGTCTAAGTAGAATTTTTGTTTCTAGGCATCAATAAAGAAAAGCATGTAGGCTTGCATCTTAGGTTAATTTTGTTTGTGCATTATCTTGAACCCTTGCTAAAAGGAAAATTATTTATTTACTTGCAAAATTAGGGTTTTAGTCCTCATTAAAATTAAAAATCATTCTAGGATAGTTTTTGTTTGCTTGCATTACTATTTGCCCTACATTGTTCTTTAATTATTTATAGCTTAGATCTTAGTAAGACCAAACATAGGTGCTTGTTCAAATAAATACATCAAACATTTCCACCCCAAACTTGGAGTGAGTCCTTAAACCATTCCTAGTGAACCCTTCGATCCCCCAAGCCCCCAAGTTTAGAGGAATCAACATACCCCCGTGGTCACCTCGGATCCCAATGGATCCACTTGAGAATCATATGTGGTAGGGCTGTTTTACCCCTCTAAAAATACTTACCTCATGGAAAAAGGAAGCAAAAAAGGTAGAACAATTTGTGGAATAAATTTGGCATATCTAAAAATAGACTTGTGACCTCTTGGAGAAGATGAATTATAAATACAATCAATACCATGACCAACATCAAGTTCCACTTCAATTCAAGGTTGGAGATAAGGTATAAATACATCTTCAAAAATAGTGACTCATATAACCCTGTAGGAATATCAAACCTCTTTGCTATGTACCATACACAATTACTAAGAAGGTAGGAGATATTACCTCTAAATTAAATATTCCATCTTATCTTGGTTTGCATCCAAACTTCAATGGTGAATTTCTCAAACCCTATCACCCACCTCTATTGGACACTTTCACAATAGTAAGATAGTTGGACATTAAATAACTCAATATAGATAGTTTAAAACCAATGAATGAGGATTAAATTTTTAATACATGGACTAAGAACACTAAAAGATAATCTATTTCTATGTAAAAAGAGGTGAAGATAGGAAAAATTTATCATTAAGGGGAATGGCTTCCAAAAAATCAGATAAAGATACAATTTCTACACCTAATGTCAATAATTTATGCAATGATATGCATTGATTTCCAAGATGGGATAAATGATCTTGGCATGTGAAATTTTGGAGCATGTTTTTATTCCTTAAATTTCCCAAAAACCTTTTAATCCTAACCACACTATTAGGGGCATAACTTTGTGCTCGAGACTCCATTTTGATCCATTCAAGAGGTATTGAAAATATTAGAGGGAGAATAAAAATTTTAGTAGGAAACCCTATCATACATATGTTATTAGTAATTACACGAAAAATATGCTTCAGAGTCCCTTAAAAATAAAAAATTAAATATTAATTAAAAATACTAATTTTCTATTATGAGATTTTCATAATCAAAATGAATCTCTATCCATGTTGACACATGTAGAAGACAAAACACAAAACAACAAATGATTTGTAAATTTTATTTAATATGCACTTTGTAACTCATATAAGGTGAATCACCATATTTCCATATAAATTACTTTATAATTCATGGGAGGCAAACCACCATATTTCTATATGGGTGACCTTCCATATTCAATATGGTGGATTTTTAGCACACCCAAAATATTGTATAAATAGAGATGCACCCCTAACTATAGAAATCATGAGTAATTGATACAATTTTATAGCCTCATATCTCTTCTTAGATATCACTTACATTGTACTATATTTTCCAAACATTCTAATTTGTTGTACTTTGTTATTTTTAAATGGCAGACTTTCTTGATTTTCCTTAACTCAAAATTCTAAGTCTTGGATCATTTGGCATTATTGAAGAGTACATAAATCGATTCAAGAAATTGAAAGAAGATATTTGCATTGTAAGTGTGACTACCAAGAATCCCATAAATTACCTCAACATAGTCTTCAAAAATATTTCTAAAGAATGTGACTAGGTTGCCAAATTCTTCAATATTATCTGAATGTTCTTTCTATTGCATCATGTTTTATTGGATATTATTTTTAGTTATCTTTCTCATCACCAAGAATACTTAATAAATTGGATTTTTACTACATCATCAATTTAGGATTATGCAAAATAAGCTCCAAAGAAATAATTTGATAAGTTAGAGAAGAAATAAAAGCTAAAACAACGTAGGGGAGGGGTGAATTCTTTAAAAATCATCCAAGAAAACTTCTTGTGAACTTTACAAGGAGGTTCATAAAGTTGAGTATTATTGACTATAGATCAAGAAGCATGAGGAAATTGCTAAGAATGGTCAAAGTGATGCTTCTCCCTTTATTGCACAAGAGATGATGAGCACGAGGGTGATACTTCACAAGCACATGTGGTAATTCACTCAACATACTAGAATTCCACATTTTTAGAGGAATGGCTTGCATATTTTGGAGAAACATGACATATGACAAAGAATTATTATCTTTTATCTAACTAAATTTGGTAGCATCATGGTGAGTGATTTGTCAATGGTGATGATTATTCCTTGTATATTTTAGGATGTGGTGATGTGACCCTTGGATTATTTTGAGGAAGTTATGCATGTTCCAAGTGTTAGGCCTAATATTATTTCTATTTATTACATTACTCACACTAAAAAATTATGAAACTTTAGCCAGATAGATGGGTTATTAAGAATATTAATGATAGCTTTATGATATTTACTTTAGTCTTGTGATGAATCAAATAAAATGTATAAGATTTGTGTACCCCTCCTCTTGCTCCGACTCTTCTTCCAATAGGGAAGTATTTGTTCCTATGGTTGTCAAGTCATATGACATTTGTAGGTGATGGCATCAACAACTTGGTCACACCAAATTTAGATCCTCAAGAAATATAAGTCATTTTTATATGGTTGATAGGATTCACCCATTGGTCCACCCAATGGTATTTGTGAGGGATGCATTTTGAGAGAGTATCATCATGAATATTTTTCAAAATAAAAATATCATCATGCCTATCATCCATTGGAGCTTATTCACGATGATATTTATGGACTTCTGGTCAAAAAATATCTTTTCAAGAATAAGTATTTTGCCATTTTCATTGATGAATTTTCCAAGTATTTGTGACTTTATACCATTAAGTTCAAATATGAATCCTTTAAGAAATTAAATATTTTTATAAGCATTGATGGATAATCATGGTGAGAAGTATATCAAATTCCTAAGAACAAATGGTTGTGGGGAGTTCACTTGTAATGTATTTGAGGATTTATTAATAGCTCATGCATTACCTTGAAATAGACCATTCATTACACCCTTTAATAGAATGGGGAATCTAAGTGAAAGAAAAAATTTATTTTGAAGATGGATCATTATGTGATGTGTGTCAATTAAATGGAGTCTAAAATTGGGAGTGAAGCAATGACTTATGTAGCACATATTGTCAACAAAACATCAACTTAAGGAATAAAAGGTATGATATTTTTTGATATATTTATAGAAAATAAGCCTTTAGTTTTAAATTTTAAATTAGTTGCATGGGCTCATATTCCTTAAGAAAAATGGAAAAAACACCAATCCAAGAGTCACTAATGTATTCAGCGAGTTATAGTGAGGGTCTAAAGGATTATCAACTTTATGATCTTATTACTTGGGAGATCCTCATTGGGCATAATGTGAAGTTCAATTAAATTCCTTCTTTGAGTCCTTTTGGTCTGCTTCCATCCCTTCTTGTAAATTTCTCTTACTTCTATTGGTTCTTCTCTTATTCTAGTTGATTCTACTCTATGTATTTTTTATCTTTATTATTTTTGTGAGCATAATCCTACTATCTCTATGGATATTGATGGATGTTTTTCTAATATTATAGATTCTCCACCAACATTGCTATTTTATCCTATTTTGGATATTTTTTAGATAACTAAGTTCCTAGTTGTGCCTTATGTCATTGTGTTGGATGATGTATCAGATATTGAAGATGTGATTGTTTCTTCAACCTCTTCTTATATTGTTGTCACCTTACTTGTTAAAACTTCATCATGCTTAGAATCTCCTTTAATATGTATATCCCATTATACAATAGGAACATCATCAAAATCCCCCATATTATTGGGCTTACTCTTTAAGGTGGATGACTCTAGAGATCCTTTCACCCATTCTCAGGCCAAGGGACATGCTAAGTGATGAGATGCTAGGTAAGTAGAGAATTATTCTCTCATGAATACTCAAACTTGGGAGTTGGTTCCTCTTTCCAATGGAAAGAATGTGGTTGGTTGTAAATGGATCTACAAGGCCAATTTTGGTGTTGATGTATAGATTGTGAAGCACACGGTGTACCTTATTACTAAATAGTTATCTTAGAAGAAGGGAGTTGACTATTTAGATACTTTTACCCCCATGTATTTCATGGAGTATATTTAGATGATTCTTTTCATTATTACTTCATATGGATTGGAAGTTCACTAAATGGATGTCAATAGTGTTTTTCTTCATGGGGATCTTCAAGAGGATATCTATGTATTATATTTTCTTTGCTTTATTTTTTATGGTCCTAAATCCTTGGTCTACCAGCTTAGAAATTCATTTCATAGAGTAAATGAGGTGCCTCATGATTGGTATGAGAATGTCTATTTTACATCCTTATGCATGCCTTTCATTATTGTCAGGCAAAGAATGAGATTTACATCAAACATCATGATGGTCATATTTCTATTATGTTATATGTTGAATATGCCCTTGTCATAGGGATATCAACATCCATGATTCAAGAGATGAATCTATGACTTTAATACATATTTAAAATGACATATCCAATCCTTTTTTACTACTTCTTATGAATTCAAATTGAATAGTCATCATCATGGTTCACCTTATCACAACCTAAGTATGCCTTAGATATTCTCTATTGGTTTAGGATGGAGTGTAAGCTCGATTACACCCTTTTGATTTAGGATTGAAGCTTTGGGATTGTCCTACTCCTTTAATTGATTCCACTCTATATATATTTTTAGTTTGTGGTATTCTCTATACTCCGTTAGACATCACCTTTTTTGTTAGTTATTGTTCTAGGTACATAGAAGCACCACATGAGAGTCATTGGATGATAGCTAAGTTTATTCTACATTAAATTAGAGGTATCTACTATATAGGTATCCACTTCTCTACCAAGGTTTCTCCTACATTATAAGGTTACTCTAATGTAGATTATGCAAGTGATTTTGAACAGTGTTGATCTACAATTGGTTTTGTATTCTTTCTTTGATTTAGACTAGTCTCTTGGTGTTGTAGATGATAGTCCACCATATCTCAATATTTCATAAAATTTGAATAATGTACTACTATTAATGATGGCAATCACCTTCATTAAATGTTTTCCATCACACTTTTTGTGATAGTAATAGTACAATTGATCTTGTTCAAAATTTAGTGATACAACAAAAAAATAAAGCATATTGTGTGGATGTATAATATTTGATAACTTCATACATGAAAGATGACTGAACTAGTATATGCGATTTCAATAAATTAGGCAGTATGCATACTGACCAAGGTTATGTCGTTGGTTATCTTTTTATGGTTAAAGGAGCATCTTGATGTGGGAAAATGACCCTTAAGGGGGATGACTCATAATGATCTCCCTCGATGTCCCCCATTCATCATAAGGGGGTTTTGGGCTTCAAAAATCCCAACTTAACTCACACCCCTATTTTTCAAAGGTTTAGAGGTCTAGGTTATTATAGGATGAAAGGTTGAGCTCAAAGAGAAGAAATAAGCCTTGAAAATTAGTCTTGGTCAGAAGAAGCCTCCATGATCATAATAAGGTAAGCATGAGTACTATCATATTACATCCACCATAAGCTCATCCCCTTTCCATATTAAGTAAGGACACTACACCTTCATACCATTATGGTATCCCTTATTCCTTTTTTCAGTCATTATAAGTCACTCCATTACCAATACATGTATTAATCCCATAACATTTTAGACCATCTAGTAGCAAGTTTAACCCTTAATAAAACCATGGAGACTTCCTATGCTAAACCAAGGCTAAAAACTATCCAAGTATACTTTATTCTCATTCAAATATCCCTCCTAAAGTTTTCCTAAGTCATTCACCAAGTCAAAAATGTCTTAAACCACCCATCACCCTTAGAAACTCTCATCACTGATCCCATCCACGATAACTCTAAGCCATCATCGATAGTATTAACTTCAATTCACCCTGTCGCTCTTCCAAAAGCTCATCGTTGATCCCATCCATGACTACTCTAAGTCATAACTGATAGACTTAAGCCCAAAAAACATCATCGCTCATCAAAACCCTTGTCACCGTCCTATCAACGACCCGAGTCAATCATCAATGATAAATAAAACTCGTCGCTAATCCCATATTTGATAGTCTATTTTATCAGTGATCAATGAAAAGGTAGCATAAAAGATAAAAAGTGTCATTGTTCTTAAAATGCACTATCATCGATCCTATCAGTAACCCAAGATAGACATCAGCAAGCAAAGACTGAAGACATACTATCGCTCATCAAGGCTCTTTTTTAATCAAATCAATGATAGAAATTCCTCATCGATGATCACATTGGGATAGAAAAATAAAAATGTCTAAGTGGTTCTTGCAAAAGCATTATCATTGAATCGATCAACAGTCATTATTCTCAATCCATGATAGCTCTGAGACATAAATAAGGCAACGTATATCGTCACCCTTGTAAATCTCTATCGTTGATTCCATCAGTGGCCAATGACAAACATCAACGAGTAGTCAAGATCATAAAATACATCATCACTCTTGCAAAAGCATCATCATCGATCTTATCAGCAGTAACTCTTCCCAATAAGTGATAGCTCTGAGGTAGAATATGTTGTTCTTGCAAGACATCATCATAAATTTGATTAGCGACCACCCTTCCTAATGAGAAAAAAATAGTTCAATCTTAAGGTGAGGGTCTCCGCAATGTTAGCCTAACAAGTCCCCCTCCTGGTAGAATTTGTTTAGGTGAGGTTGTTTTAAAGATAAAGTCATCACTCTTGCAAAGCCTTGTTATCAATCTAAATCAACAACCATAACACCCATTAATGATAGGAAAAAACTCTCCTGAAATCACTATCACTCTTCATTACTCTTGTCATCAATCCATCGTCAACCTCATCAGCGATAGTATTTTCCATCAGTGACAATGCTCAAATCCAGGATAACTCATCATCAGTTTAAAACTTTATCATCAATTTGATCAGCGAATCCTCCCTCCCATAAATTACCATTAAAAATTCAACCTATACATAGTCACATCATCATTATCATGAAAATCCTTTGCTCATCCATCAGTGACAAAAAAGATCCATCAACGAATAAGTCTAGTCATCATGTTTGAAAGAACACTATCATTGATTCAATTGGTGACAGCCTCAAATGATTAGTGACAATGTATTCCTGCCTATTCTAGTTTCTCATGAACACTACCCATCAATGATTCAATCAATGACCAACCAAGGCAAAGGGTGAAATTAAAATCAACAATCTTGGATCATCTAAGGCAAGATCAACAAAGATTGTTCTACATGGAGGAATGAGTGGCTCACTATTCAAGGACTGATGGATAGTATAGAGTTCCAAGCATCCCATGAACCAAAAGCAACAAAATCAAAGGGTGTATCGAGCACAAGATATCTCTTTGAGGTAGAAAAATATCAGCCAGACCATTCATGGTAAGTTTCAAAATTATAACAGTTGCAAAATACAAGAGCCCAAAGAAGTAATGTGGCACCATCGACTTAAGACCATTTAGAAGGAAGGTAGGAAAATTGAGTGATTTAGGAATTTGTTCGAAGTAGAAATAACCAAGCCATGTGAATAAAATATTTTACACAAGCTCAAGTCCTCAGACTGTACCAAGAAAAGTGAGGGCATGAAACAAGTGACTCAAATGACAGACTCAATGCAGACTCAAGATAGATAGATCTGCTCATGTATACAAAACATGATGTCACTGTCATCAGTTCACAGGGTGGACTATATCTATGTGGATTTAAAAGAAGGAAGTAGGCATAATAAAAATATCAATAGTAATAATTTACCAAAGCATGCAAAAAGCAATAATCATGGAAGATAGTGAACAAGGCAAAAATTTTCTATATATAAGACGTAGAAGGTATAGTAAGAAGAAGAAGAAAGTGCCCAAATAGCAATAATTTCTATGCTTCAAATAGATAACAGTGCCTCAATGAAACATAGTTACAGAGGGATCACCCCGACGGAATGTAGTTATGGAAGTGTACCTTAATAGTCACTCCTACCAATCTACACACTTCTAGATCTCATTTTCCATTCTACCTTTCCTCCCTATCCCCTTTGCCCTTGCATTTATGGGCGTTCTCTCTTGATCACCATCACAGTCTGCTACATAACACACCATCTCAACACCACTGTCTGTAGTCTTCCACATTCATTATGCTCAATTGTTCCCACCACCATCCATACTATCTCCCATATTGTTCCATCTCATTATGTTCTATCTTCTCTATCTTTGCCATCACGTTAGATCCCCATCCGTTTCATCCTAAAAATATACCTACATTAGTCCTAGTCAAAGACCACCTAAAGACAAGAAGGCAGATGACTAGGATAACATGAATACAAAGGAATACACATATATTACATTTTTGCATAAATTCAACAGTATATTCAAAGGCCTAGACCACCACTATTATAGATCCCCCTTAAAATAAAAAGATGAACATATAAGTTCTAATAAAAAATAGAACAGTTTTCTCTTTTTTAAATAAATAAGCAACCTGGAAAGGATTTCGACAATTGGCATTAACTGATTCTGCTACAACAAACTCAGGAAGCTAAAATGATGCCCGATCATGAAAATGTTCTAAGTGGCAACCTCTACACCAAGCATCTATAACTGATTTTGGATAGCCCTGTTATAAAAGGAGTCAATGCATTCAGGCTTCATCATCAAGAAATCACATAACAAGCTTCTAAGAGGTATTCTAAGTGTTATGTCTATGTTATCATATTTTCTCTATTTCCTTGTTTAGCCATCTTCTCATTTTCTTCCCACCATTGTGCAAGTTTTGCTGAAAGTAGGACAGTTTGTCAGAGATGATTTCTAGAAGTTTTTCTAGAGAGCCAAATTATATATGTCACTACTTTTAGCATAGTAGATAGCAATCCCCTATTACATAATGTGAACAAGGTGATCCATTGTATTGTATTGTTTAGACAAACTTGAGTGATATACCAAGTTAATTCATTGTAAATGTTTCATTCTGAATTTAATACATGCTATCTGGTTCTCACTTTTTGGCAAACTTTGTGCAATGTGTATGTTATCTTATCTGCATCTTAAATTATTTGAACATGTAGATAACATCTCTTCATTGATTAATGAGCCTGTGTTTGTTATGTCATTCGAACGAGCAAAGATTCATCAGTTTCCATTTATTTTTTTGTTCTCTATCATATGAATGGTTAAAAATTGCTACGATAATCCAACTGATAAGGCACCAATATATCTTTAACTATGCTTGCATCATATGTTTGGTCAATTATATTTTATCATTCAATTAAATCTAGTAGAGCTATTTCTTGAATGAATAGTTAGTGAGCTCATATTAGGGTGTCCAAACCTAGCTTGTTTAGCTTTGAAAGTTATCCTAGGATGAAGTGGTGAGTCAACCAAAGCTCACATATCTGCTTGTGGGCCTTCAAGGATTTTAATAGCATGATAGTCTAAGAGGATATTCAGATATTTTCACAATAATTTTTTGGTGCAATTATTGAGGAGAGCCTTTTACAACCATCTATGTATTTTGTGGCTTATATCCTTACAACACTTTTGATCACATAAGCCCTCAGCACCACGATATTTCGACCAAACCCTTATAGAAGGATTTATTTCTTAAACTATGATTTTTTGAGAGGTTGTGTTTTCTAGATCCTCCCAATACATAGATAATTCAAAATCCGAGCAACATTGGCCTGTACGAGATTCTATTGCACCTAAGTACTGGCAACTCTGAATGAACCCAAAAGAATATAAATAAAAATATAACCTGACACACACCAGATGTAATAGAAAAGAACTCTTCCTAGTATTTGAAGACCTAGAGGTATTTTCTCATAAATCCCAGTCCCTAAAATTTTTGTTATCAAAATAGGGTATATATAGCTAGTAATAATTTAGCTAAGAAGTCTACACCTGTAAGCCAGTATGTTATTGACATTCCCATAGTTAGTACCCATGTTATCACCATGGCAAAACTAAACCAGAATCTACAAGTATGGAGGACTAATAAATATAGACCTTTCCATTTACCCCAGAACCTACATCCCTTGCCATCCAAAGCCCATAAATATTTTCTTAAATTCCAAGGCAATACAACTGTCTCTGGGGAAGATCATGTCAAAGGCTTCTTATATGCATTAGATAGCCTAGATGTGGAACACGAGGATGTAATTGTCAGACTATTCTTATAAATGTTAGAGGGTGATGCAAGAGATTGGTTCAATTCCCTCCCAGCAAACCAAATTCTTGATTTACAAACTATGGAAGGAACATTTATGAAGATATATGGGAAAGAAAGAAAGAGCAATATTTATTGATAGAGTTAACAATAGTAAAGAAGAAGAAAAATAAGTCTGTAGAAGATTTTAATAGATGATTTTTCAAAATCAAAAACAAAATTCCAATTACCCTAAGACCCATTGACCATCAAGCCATGTGCTTCTATAAGAACACTTTCTTAGGAGAAGTCAGCTATGAGTTAAGGTAGCATAGGAAAAATACCATTGATGATTGTATGGAACAAGCCCTAGAGATAGAAAGAAATATGCTAGACAGTGGGAAAATGAAGCCATATGCCTTTGAACCAAGTTCCAGTCAAGTGGATAGGAAGCCAAAGAAATTTTAGTTCACAATGCTAAGGAAAACTAAAGTTGATCCTATAGAAAGGTTATCTAGCCAATTCATAAAAAATTTCAGTACAATAAATAATAGGTTATCTAGAATTGAGAGGACCAAGTTTGTAGTTGATGAACAACCAACCCAAATGCAGACTGATAATAGACCCAAATTCCAGAGGAACTTCAACAGAAACTAGACAATAAATAATGGGGAAGAAAGAAGCAAAAGTGAAAACAATGACTAGAAGAGGAGAGAAGGTCCCAAAGATGTAGATAGAATCCCAAATACCATGGGCACTGCTAACACTATCTCTGATTTCCAATACAACTATAGTGAGTGTGATGCACCCAATAACCTAGATGACTGTGCAATTTACCTAGGGGTACATTCCAATGACTATAAAGGAAGAATCAGATGAAGAAATAAGAATTAATGTCTATTGGACTAAAGAAGATGAAGAAAGGAAAAAATAGTTTGAACAAGAAATGGAAAATTTACCTAAGTCAAAAAAATAACCCAGAGCTATGGTCTTAGAAAATATAGAAATCCTTAAAATACCTCAAGGAGATAGATATGAAATGATGAAATCAGGAAATATCATTCCAACAGCTGAAGAGGTGGAAAAACTGGAAAGACTGTACACTATCAACCTGAGAGGTAGGACAGTGTCTGACAGGTCAAGTAAAACCAACAAAGCTGATGCAACCCAACAGACTCCAAATAGATATAAAGCTACCACTAAAAAAACATGTGGTAATAAGAAGTCAACCCCTAAAATTGAAATAAAGAATGAAGTTCAAAAACCACCAGAGCTTGACAAGAGTGCTGAAGTAAAAAAGGCTGAATTTAACGTAGGCCAAGAGTTGGCCAAACAAAAAATAAACATTACCTTTTGAGATTTAATGACTATACACAAGTACAGAGGTGTGTCAAGCCTTTTTTCTGGTCGAACCATATCATAACCACATATGTAATTTCTCAGCAGTAGAAAAGTCAGCCTATTCCCAAAAATCCTTCAGCAATCAGACCTTTTTATATATCCGTGAGATATAATTCTGACTTCGAAGAATAGTATGTAATTTATAATTGTATGTTGGATAGTGGAGTTTCACACAATGTCATGCCCAAACAGGTGGCAGATAGGTTAGGATTAATATGCACCAAAGACTCTCCCCCAATATCTATTATGGATAGTAGACAAATTCCATGTGCAGGGATAATCACATGACTAATTGTCTATATGGACCAATATCCCAAGAAAGGCATAGTCATGGATGTCATCGTAGTTGATGTAGATCCATTTTTCTCACTACTACTCTCCAGATATTGGATTGATCAATTAGGAGGATCCATTCAAATGGACTAGTCTTACACCACTATTCATCTAATGGCCAAAGAGCAGGCTACCCTCAAGAGGGAACCCTTCCATAGATATTATGTTGAGCTCAAAAAGTATGACAATACCACTGTTAACTTAGTCTAGTATTTTGAGGAGAAAGAGATAGGAGTCTACTCTATCTGATATTCCCCATTCTTGGATAAGGTACCCACGATAGTTGATATGGACCCACAAATAGTCACAGAGGTTGATTTTGAGTCCACAAGAATCTTGATATTAGAAATGTGGACCCTCACTATAACAACCCATTACTTGATTATCTTTTTCTTGAATAATATGATGTTGTTGTGAGTACTTGCAATTGCAGGTACAGGTTTCACTCCATAGCAAGCAAAAATAAATGAGGCAAATACCCACATCCTAGCGGAGATAGTGATCGGAAGCATCAGGTAAGGTGGGATATGATGTCATGCCTATGGCACCGAGGCTCGTGGGTACATGGAAGCCCACTAAAATTTATCATATAGGGCATATTATCATGTGTTTGCATTATGTCTGCCTGCATGGCATTACGTCTGTTGATTGTATAGTATAAATATATATTGTAATTTGATTTTAAAAATAATAATAGTAATTTAAAATAATATATATATATATATATATATATTAAAATATAAGAATAAAGTAAATAAACAATGCCATACATGTAATTTAAAAAAAAATATATATATATATATATATATATATATATATGTATATATATATATATCTAAGTTATATTTAAAATTAAAAAGAAAACTACGAGTGAAAATAAAGTAAATATAAATATTAGTTGCCCCTCCATCTAGTGTTCAGAAGGCGAGACACCTGGTCACAAAGAAAAACTCAAGTGGCCTCACCTAAAAAGTACTTAGACCTTTTAAAATATTAGTTTGAGGTGTATTTTGATTAATCTGCATTTTGGAGTGCTATTTACAAGAGTGTGGAAAAAAATAAGCGAAGGTGTTGTATGAAAGACGTCGTCAACCTGACCAAGTTGGTTTACTAGTATAATATTTTTGTAAGCTTAAAGACTAAGGTGTGTTAATGTCAAAATTTTAAACCTAAATTATTTGTTCAGATGCTTAGTGGTAATATACTGTGTAATTTCTTTAAAAGCGGTATGTTGTTTGATGTTGCCTAGAATTTATCTGCTACACTCAGTATAGGAGTAAATTTATGGATGAAATGAGATAGGAACTACTTGTGTTCTTTGTCATTGTCTGTTGGTTTCAAATAGATTGCATTGCATTTCATATGAGCCTCGCTGATCCATTAAAAAATATATATTTCCATCACTATCTCTGGCCTTGGAGGAAACTACCTAGCATGGCATGACGACATACAAAGGATTAAGCAGGATTGTGTGCTATCTTCCATGGAAAGTCCTTGCTCTTCTTACCGCGATGATATATCAGAGATTTGATAATAGTAGAATTTTTCTTTTAAAAAAATAATAATTTGTATATGCTTCTGCGACAATTATGCTATGTTTAATATTATAAATAATGTATAGGCTATTCAGTATAATAATAGGACATGAATTTAATGGAGTTTGCTACCAATGACATACCTGATAGCTCTTTTATTATGTCTTCTGTATTTAAGATTAAATATAAGTTAAATCAAGTTCTTGGCTCAGATTAAAGATGTAGACCAGATTTAGAAAAACTTATAAAATGAAGGTAGCTATGGCTTGATATGATCGAAAAAGGATGCATAGAATAAAATAGGAATAAAAAAGTATCTGGTTGAGTGAACTGGCAGGATATAGATCTTGGTAACAATGGAATACTAATAGTGTAAATAGCATTTTAAGTTTCATTAAATTATGACAGTAGTATTTGATAAAAAAATAAAATCATTGTCTTTATTTAGACTGTGTTGTAAGTCGTGTTTCTTTTTACTATTTTAAACTGAAGGTTTCCAAATTAGGTAGAAAATTTTATTATTAAATTTTTTTCAACACGTTCGCTTGAGACATTTTAGGAGGGTGACGACAGATAAGCGAGTCCAACGATGATGCTGACCCTTAGTTTCCACGGTAGTTGAGCAACCTTGGTGTATTATTTCCTAAAAAAAAAAACTCAATCTAAATTATTATTATCTGATATAGCGTAGCTTAAGTTGTAGTAAATAGGTGTTTGTAAAATTTAATGACTCTTCAGTAAACAATATGGAGTTCTAGTATGGCAACCATAGTGTATAGCCTTTAATCTAGGACTTTGGCTCATAAGTGGACTTGGTATGACGTTTCGAGCGCATCCAGATTGTGCAAACTCAGCTTGCGGGTCTAAGAATGCATATAAAAGTAGAAAATGTGTTTTAAAACTACTCAGTTCACCTTACAAAAACTCTTTCCTGAACTGACTAGAAACCAATAGGAAAATACATTGGATAAAGAAAAGAACCCAATTGGATATGTAACGGATTGACGAAATTAATGTTAAAACTATGTTAATTTTTCAAAATGCTTCTTGCTATGTTTTTTAACCATGTTTTTTATGTTTATTTGGTAATTTTAAATGCATAAAGAGTGGTTTACTTGGATTGAAAATTTCTTTGTCTATATAGGTAAACTATCTAAATTTGTTTCGTTCGAACATGTCTAATTAAATATAGAAATATAAAAGGTTTTCTTTTTCCTTAAAAGGTGTTTTTTTTTTAAAAAGGAGCTAGAAATAATAAATCCACTTGTGAATAAAATGAAACCCTTAGATATTATAGTAAGTAAGCTATCGTCCCTCTTTTTAAAATATTGTATAGAAAAGAAAGTGTTGAAAAGGGTATGTTTTAATAATATTGCGACTATAGCTAGTCTATAGATAAAATTGAAAAGGCTCTATAAATTAATAGAGATAAGCTAACCTAGGTATAACCTATTTAGAGTAGATTAAATAGTTTAAAAATAGACTTGTATGTGCTTTATACTAAGTTAGATGATAGATTTTATATCTTAGTATTGCTGAAAAACTTATTTCGAAAATGTTTTCACATTGGTTTTATCATTGTATACTGAACATTATATCAAACCATAATATTCTTACCACAACATGGTTGACATATCCATTAAGGGATGAGATGATATTTGAATACATGTAGTGACGTCGAGTAGGATGTACACTTCACCCTTGTTCAATACCCATGGTGGCGACTATTGTGACAGTGATATTACCCGTTCTCCAACTATAAGAGGACAAAGATCCTGGGCTGTTGAGAGTAAAGAACGAAAGTATGGAATGTCACTCTAGGATAACATACAAGTAGTACGTGAGGATACTAATGAACCTACTCTGGTCACAGAATTTCCAATGAGACTCATGGCCATAGAGTTGGTCTGTGAAGTTGGAAGGTCCAGTGGTAGTTGGTATGGGCAACATTACCATCAATTGAAGTTGGGTCTGAGTTTTTTGGTCTAAAAACCATGTGATGGTAGACCTTGATTAAACTTTAGCTGAAGGTCAATGATCAGGCACTAGCATAATTATGCTAGTTCTAGAACATTATTATAATTAGTTATATATGTCAATGGACCCTCATGGACGAGAATGAGATTGTGAATCCGTGTCCAACATGTTTTGAAATGGGGAAATTACTGCGCCCACCTTTCCAGATGTTATGGGCCCTGGAATGGCAAACCCATGCCAAGATCAATAGATACCCGAGGGAGGGGTGAGGATTTGATAATAATGGTAATATTTTGTGGGAATTTGGTCAGTATCGGGTACTCAAGTCACCATGTACAATGGTAGGAGTACTTGAAGTGCAGCTCCTCCATGCCAAGTACTATTAACAAGTTGGGTGAATGTGCGTATATGTATAATATTTATGTTAGCTAGACAAAAATTTTATATATGTGTGTTGACAACCAAGTGAGTAGACCTGGGTTGTGACAGTTGGTATTAGAGCCTAGGTTGTGAAACCTTAGGCTATTAAATATGTATAATCATTCTGAAATAACTCTTTCTATGCCAGATATGGCAGGGACCTCGAGGAGGACTAGTGTTAACCTGCAAGAGGAAATTGCAAAAGTCCCAAGAAAGGGATTAAGGTGACTCATAATGGGGTCTGAAAGGGTGCAAGCTATTGAATTACCATGGTGGGTGGTTGGGAAATAAAAATATCATGTAGCTATGAGGGCTATGCATAATGATGAGAATATGACTCAAATGATTCATTTAATGCAGGAGCAACTCAATCAGCAATGTGAGAAAATGCATATCCAAAAAGCTCAGATGTGTGAACATATGGATCAAAATAGGTTACAAATGGCCCAACAATAAGAAATAATCACCTAGCAACAAAAATTCATTGAGAATTTATCTAAGGGAAAGGAAACCAAAAAAGTAAGCAAGTTTCTAGAAGGTTCCTCAAGAAGGAAAGTTGGTGTAGAACTGCAAAAGGAAATTAAGAAGTTGGATATATCCAAATTTGATGGTAAAGGAGATGGAGAAATAGCCATCAACTAGCTAAGTGAAGCCAAAGGATATTTTTCAATTCAACCTCTTTGCTCAGAATCCAAAACAACATGGGTTGTGGCACATCTAGAAGGTCCAACAAGAGATTGGTGGACCACATATAAGAAAATCACTCAAAAGGAAGTTGTAGATATTCCATGGGAAGATTTTAAAAGGGAATTCAAGGATTGCTTCCTTACACCTCAATTTTATATTGAAAAACATGGTGAATTCACTAACTTACGTCAGGGCAACATGACTGTAATTGAGTACTACCAGAGGTTTGTGCAGCTTATGAAGTATGCCCCAGATTATGATGGACAAAAAAAAATTAAAGCTCATAAATTTGTAATGGGGATACATCCAAAATATAGTCAACCAGTTGGGAGAAAATTACCTGAAACATTAATAGTTGCCTTTGACGATGCTCGATATAAGGAAGTAAGCCAATAGGAAGTAAAGGATTATTACCAGCAAATTGAAAGAGAGAATTCCAAGAAAAGGATATACCCTGAGCAAAATAAGGATAGATATCAGCAGAGGAATTTTAGGGATAGTGGATGATACATAAATGATAATAAGAACAAAGGTAAATTCCAAGGCAACAAAGGGCAGTTAGATCGAATAAGCTATAAATAAAAGAAAAACAACAACCAGGAGTAGGGTCGAAATAGTAATCAGGGTAAGGAAGGAGATAAAAAAATAATATGGGACCCAATTTATGTTATGCATACGAAGCTTTATACCACTTTGCAAGACAATGCCCAAAAATAGTCGATTGAAGGAATTCCACTGAAGAATCCCCACACAGGATCTTTTCTGCTACAGGTAAACCTAACCTTTTAGGCTAAGCTACTCCATTTTTTATTTTAGGAAAACTAGGCAAGAGATATGTACACATTTTAATTGATAGTGGTGCAACAGATAGTTTCATTTTAAATAGTATTTTGAGGGACATAGTAGTTAAACTTGAGAATATGGTAAAAGGGTGACAAGTTTTGTATGGCTCAGGATATACCCTAATGGTTAATCAGTATTTATTTGACCCTCAAATAGATATACCTCAAGGGAATATTAGTTGGCACCTATGTGTGTCTCCTTTACATGCATTTGACATAGTACTAGTAGACTGGTTGGAAGCCCATAAAGCCCTACTAAATTTTGAGGAAAGGTGGTTGGACTTTACGGATGACGCTAATCGATGAATCCATATCCAATTTAATAGGAAATCCCTTGAACCTCACTTGATGAACGCAATGTAGGTTAAAAGGGCCTTAATAAAAGGATGTAGATTTTATGTGATCAAATTAAACAAAAAAGAAGAAACTAAGTCAAGCTCCACTTTGTTTCAATAGTATCCAATATTAAATGAGTTTAGGGATGTCTTTCTTGAAGATCTACCTAGATTACCTCCAAAAAGGGAGTTTGATTTCTCAATTGAGCTTATGCTAGGAGTAACTCCAGTAGTCAGAACCCCTTATCGTATGACATCTCTTGAACTGCAAGAACTTAAGACTCAACTACAAGACTTGCTATAAAAGGGGCACATTAAACCTAGTGTGTCACCTTAGGGAGCACTAGTGTTGTTTGTTAAAAAGAAATATGGATCCCTGAGACTATACATTGATTATAGAATGCTTAATAAGATGACAGTTAAGAATAAGTATCCCTTACCCAAAATTGATTTGTTTGATTAGTTGAGAGGAGCTACAATATTTTCCAAGATCGACCTTAGGTCAGGTTATCATCAACTGAGAATTAGGGAAGAGGATACATATAAAACTACTTTTAGAACTTGATATGGACATTATGAATTCATAGTGTCACCTTTTGGGTTAATAAATGCACCAGTTGCATTTATGAATTTGATGAACAACTAGATCTATTTGTGCTAATATTCTTGGATGATATTTTGATCTACTCCCATAATAAGGAAGAACATGACCAGCACATGAGAATAGTGCTAGGAATCCTCAAGAAAAACCAATTATATGCTAAATTGACCAAGTGCGAGTTCTATACTCCACAAGTTCAGTATTTGGGGTATATTGTTTCAGCTGAAGGTATAGTCGTAGCCCCTAAAAATATTGAAGTCATAATAGATTGGATAGCCCCCACTAATGTATTTGAGATAAGAAGTTTTATGGGGATGGCTAGATATTATTGATGATTTGTTAAGGGATTTTCAAAGGTTGCATTTCCTATTACTAACCTACAAAGAAAAGGAAAAATATTTAAGTGGATAGCACAATGTGAATAAACCTTTAGAATTCTCAAGAAAAAATTGATAACCGCACCCATAGTAAGGATACCTGATCCTAATAAATCATTTACAATGTGTACTGATGCCTCACTAGAGGCACTAGGTGGTGTCCTAATTCAAGATGAGGCAGTGGTAGCATATGAGTCCAGGAAGCTCAAGAAACATGAAATAAACTATGCTACAAATGATTTAGAGTTGGCTATTGTAGTCCATGCTCTTAAGATTTGAAGGCACTATCTGCTAGGAAAGCCTTTTGAGCATAAAACCAATCATCAAAGTTTGAGATATATTTTTATTTAGCCTTTGTTAAATGCCAGACAATGAAGATGGATGGAATTCCTGGCTGAATATAATTTTGGTATTGAATATATCAAAGGGAAAGAAAATAAAATGGTAGATGTCCTCAGCAGAAGAAGACATATAGCAACTCTTACAAAATGTCAATATGGTCTAAAGGAGCAGATCAAAGAAATGCAAAAAAAGATAAGTTTTACAAACAATGTCGTACTAAGGTTGAGTAGGAATCGAGTTGGCACACGGATTATAATATCAAGCTGGATCTAGTGTACTTCCAAAATAGAATAATAGTGCCTAATGATGAAGATATTTAAAGAACCATTCTACAAGAAGCTCATTATGCACCATATTCTACCCACCCAGGGATAATAAATATGAGGGAAACTTTGAAAAGAGACTACTTCTGGCCCGAAATGAAAAAGGATGTAGTTCAATTCGTTGTGAAATACCTAGAATATCATAAGGTTAAAGTTGAGCATCAGAATCCAAGTGGGCAGTTACACCTATTTGAAGTACCAGAACATAAATGGCAAGTGATTTCCATGGATTTTATAGTTGATCTTCCTAAGACACATTTTCAGCATGATGTAATTTTTGTAGCTGTGGAAAATTTGACCAAAGTAGCACATTTTATACCGGGAAACGTTTGTGATGATGCACCCATCATAGCACAAACATTTGCTCAAGAAATCATGAGGTTGCATGATTTTCTTAAAATAATCATCTCTAATAGAGATTCAAGATTTACTTTTGAGTTTTGGTAAGCTTAGCACCGATATTGGGGAATAAAGACCAATATCATCACCACTTATCATCCTAAAATGGATGGGCAGACTGAGAGATTCAACCAGGTGCTAGAAGATATGCTATGCATATTTTGTATGGATCACCAGAATAAATGGTAATATTATCTCTTCTAGATGGAATTTGCATATAATAAAAACTATCATACCATGTTGGGCATGGGCCCTTTTGAGGCCCTATACGGGTGTAGGTGTAGGACACCATTAACATGGGATAATTTGGATGATCAAGAAGTGATCAGTCCTGATGCTATTAAAAATATGGAGGTCCAACTGAGAGAGATTCGCCAACAACTTCATGAAGCCGCTAATTGCCAGAAGAGTTATGATGACCTTAAAAGAACCCCTTGAGAATTTTATGTTGGTGAAAAGTCTTTCTCAGAGTCAAGCCAACCAAAATTTCCATTAAGTCCACCAAATTAAGCCCCAGATTTGTCGGTCCTTTTGACTTTATTGCCAAAATTAGTCATGTTGCCTACAAGCTCGCCCTGCCACCAAATTTGTCTAAAATACATAGTGTTTTTCATGTGTCCCTCCTTCGCAAGTATGTCATTGACCCATCTCATATTCTTGATGTATCTCATTTGCAGATGTCAGACTTGTAGCTCATTGAGGTTCGACTAGTTAAAATTTTGGGTTACAAAATAAAATAGCTGAGAAAGAAGATAGTGGAGTAGTGTAGGGTTCAGTGGGACCACTACTCTGAGAAAAATGCCACTTGGGAAGATGTTGTTGTTATGAAAAACCAATTTCCTTTCTTGTTTGAGAAATGATGATCAAAAGACAATTGAATATTGTTATATATATATATATATATATATGAATATCTGTGAAAATATTGTGTGTAACTTGTTTAACCTATGACTATTTTTTTTGAAAATTTTGAAAAAACTTGTATTAAAACAAAGATCAGTTACAAATTGGAGTAAACACATCCCAACCGAGAGCAAAGAAACATGATTACAAGGCACGAAAACGTGACACTTTCCATCATAGACCGTAAGAAGTCAACATGGCACGAAAACACGACATGTGAAATCGCGACATGTCACAATATCATGACAAAAAACCATCCTTGGCCACGCCAGAGCAACAAGTCATGAAATCATGACATGTCGTGATATCACAATAGCCTGTCCCCATGGCGCCTATTCACCAAAAGTGTCACAAAATCGTGACGGCTTTTCCCCTTGGTGCCCATTCACCAAAAGTGTCACGATATCGCGACGAGTTTTCCCAATGGCACCTATTCTCCAAAAGTGTCACGATATCGCGACGAGTTTTCCCCTTGGCGCCCATTCTTCAAAAGTGTCATGATATCGTGACGACTTTTCCCCATGGCGCCTATTCTCCAAAAGTGTCACGAAATCGCGACGAGTTTTCCCCTTGGCACCCATTCTTCAAAAGTGTCGCAATATCGCGATGAGTTTTCCACTTGGCACCCATTCTTCAAAAGTGTCACGATATCGCGACGATTTTTCCCCATGGCACCTATTCTCCAAAAATGTCGCGATATCGCGACGAGTTTTCTCCTTGGCGCCCATTCTTCAAAAGTGTTGCGATATCGCGACGAGTTATCCCCTTGCCGCCCATTCTTCAAAAGTGTCGCGATATCGCGACGACTTTTCCCCTTGGTGCTAATTCTCCAAAAATGTCACAATATCACGACAAATTTTCCCCTTGGTGCCCAGTCTCCAAAAGTGTCGCAAAATCGCGATGACTTTTCCCCTTGGCACTCATTCTCCAAAAGTGTCGCGATATCGCGACGTCTTTTCCCCATGGTTCCAATTCTCCAAAAGTGTCATGATATCATGATGAATTTTCCCCTTGGCGCCCATTCTTCAAAAGTGTCACGAAATCACGATGAATTTTCCCCTTGGCACCTATTCTCCAAAAGTGTCACGATATCGCGACGATTATCCCCCTTGGCGCTCATTCTCCAAAAGTGTCGCGAAACCGTGACATCTTCCAACCAAAGGCCGCGACGGTGCAATAGGTCACGAAATTGTGATAGCTTCCCTCCAAAGGCCATGACGACACAACAGGTCACGAAATCACGATAGCTTCTCTCCAAAGGCCGTGACGGTGTGACATGTCACGATGTTGTGATAGCTTCCCTCCAAAGGCCATGATGGCGCAACATGTCGTGATATCGTGATAGCTTCCCTCCAAAGGCTACGACGGTGCAACAGGTCACGATATCGTGACAAAAACCACCCTTAGCATTATCTTTGCTCATTGTCTCAAGGATCGTTCAAGACCCTACCTAATCACTTCATCCTCCAAAGGCATGTCACTGTGCAGCTACACCCCTACCTCTTTCTCAGCACCCATCTTCGCAAGGAAATTGGTCGCTTTATTTAAATCTCTACTCACATAGATGGGGATCACATCATCTAATTCCCTCCATAGTTCCTTGATTTGAGAGACCAGAATACGCAACCTCCATGCTTTCAAAGCAAAGTTCCTCATGCAGTCTAGAGCGCCAACCAGAATTTAGAATTTGAGAATCAGATTCGAGAACTATCCTCCTGTGGCCCTGATTAACAGCCCAGATGGAAGCAGATTTGATAGCAATGGCTTCTGCTTCATTTTTTGTGGCTCTTCCCAAACCTTGCAGTTCCCAATAGAGCATTGAACCAGCATGATCCTGATAAACGACACCAATTCTGGCACTACCCTGATTGCCTTTTGCAGCTCCATCAGTATTGATTTTGATCCAACCTTCTGGGGGAGGTTTCCAGCTAGCTCTATCCTATCTCTCTTGCTCTTCAGCTCCCTCTTCTAGTGGCCTAGGACCAACCTAATTTTCCTCTTCAGCATAGATGGCAATCGTTTCTGTGACTTTGCTCCAGATGACCTGCCAAACTCCATCTAGCGAGGAGAAAGTTTCTCTAAAAATACGAGCATTTCTCTCCAACCACACTTGCCACCAGATGAAAAGTAAGCCAAGCTCCCAACCAATTCGAAGAGCTTTAGATTTAAATCTACCTCTCTTCCATATTTCCCAAATATTGGTCCAAGTCAGATCACCATTAGCCTGGAGTTTATAGTGAGAGAACCAACGCTTCCAAATCTGACGTGTGAAAGGGCACTCAAACATCATATGATCAGCTGTTTCCTCGTTCTTGTGGCATAATACACACTGAGATGGACCGATGATTCCTCTACTTCTGAGATTGTCAAAAGTGAGAATTCCATTATGTATAAACTGCCAGGCAAAGAAATTCACTTTTGGCCAGCCCTTGGAATGCCATATCTTACTCCAATCTTGAACCAAAAATGAATGTGGGGGAGGCTCTGGGAGGATCTTATCGTATCCGTCCTTCACTGTATATACCCCAAGGTTCCCATAGCCCCAAGATAATTCATCCTCCTTGTCTCTCCCTGTGAGAAACCTTTCTGTCAATATTTTGGTCAAGATGGGTGCCACTCCGGAGGGATTGTAATTGGCCACTCCTCCAACCTCTTAAACTTCTTGAACTTATACTCCCCCATTTGGCTAGTGTTGAAATAACTTTCAATTTGGACCCAGCCCTTGGCTTCTATGGCATATTTAATTGGTTGCAATTTGAGAAACTCAGCAATGATGGGTGGGTACTGGTCCCATGAATCAGTCCAAAAATGTGCCTTCTCCCCTCTCCCCACTTTCCAAAACAATTGGTCTTTAATAACCTGAGATCCAAGCTTGAGATCCTGCCACACTAAGGATCCAGTACCATCCAGAGGGAAACGGCCGACTTCATTGGGGTGAACATGACCCAAGTATTTACTGGTTAGGATTCTACTAAATAAGGATGTTGGTTGGGAAATCCACCTCCTGTACAGTTTTCCAGCCAAAGCTTTGTTATTAAGCTTAGATTTTCTCAGTCCCAGCCCTCCTTTTTCCTTGGGCTGGGTAACTTTATCCCAACCAACGAAGGCCCATTTCCTCTCCCCTTTTGCTCCTTCCCATAAAAATCTTCTAGCCATTTTGTCCATCTTTTTCCAAATAGTATGTGGGGCAGCCAAGATAGAGAATTTATAAATTGGCATGGCCTGAATAACTGACTGTAAGAAAGTTAATCTGCCCCCATAGCTTAACCATTTATGAGACCAATGATTCATTCTATCTTTGACACCATCCAATAGATCCTTCCAGATATCTATTTTTAATTTTTTGAAATGCAAAGGAACCCCCAAGTAAACTACTAGAAGAGAGGTCCTAGTGAATCCCAAGATCTCTATAACTCTATCCTGTAGCCTTTGGTCAAGATTGAAGAAGACCACTTTGGATTTTTTATCATTGATGACTTGGTTTGAGGTCCTAAGGTAGACATTAAGAGTATCTTTGATTCCTCTAGCTTCCCTGAAGTTGGCCACTCCAACCAGTCCTGTATCATCCACAAACTGTAAGTGAGTCAAAATTTCCTCACCCACCTTGATACCTGTTATCAGGCCTTGATGTCTTCTCCTCAAGAAGAGTCTACCTAATCCTTTAGCCAAAATGAGGAAAATATAGGGAGAGCAAGGGTCCCCTTGACGAAGACCACGTGTGGATCCAAAAGGTTGCGAGGGAAGACCCTTGATTAGAACAGAATAAGAAGGCGTAGAAACGCAACTCATGACCCAATCTATCTAGTCCTAAGAAAAACCAAAGGTTGCCATCATCTTTGACAAGAAACCCCACTCCACCCTATCATAAGCCTTGGACATATCTAGTTTAATGAACATTCCTTTATTACCAAATTTTTGCATTGTATGGATTGCCTCCTGGGTGAGAACCACCCCATCTAAGATCTGTCTACCCTCTACAAAACCCCCTTGCTCTAATGAAATGATGTTATGAAGGAGAGGTTTTAGCCGTTTAGCCATTATCTTTGTGATTATTTTATAAATCACATTGCATAAGGCAATAGGTCTGAAATCAGAGATATGAGCCCCCTCCTCCCCTTTTGGAATTAAAGTGATGAAGGTATGATTTATTGCCTTAAGCATTCTTTTATTAGTTCTGGACTTCTCTGTGACAGCCAAAACATCCTCCTCCAAGGTATCCCAAAAGGCCTGAAAAAACTCAATAGGAAAACCATATGGACCTGGGGATTTGCCAGTGCTCATTCCAAAGACCACATTCTTCAATTCATCTCTATCAATGGGTCTAAGAAGGGCCTGATTTTCTTCTTCAAAGATAACAGAGGGTATGACATCAATAACTTCATTTTGAGCCTCTACATCTTGCTCCATACTTTCCTTAAAAAGTTTAGAAAAATAATCCATTGAATGGGAATGCATACCAGGAAGAGTATCAAAGGAGTGTCCATTCTCATCTTGAAGGACTTCCATGTTATTCATCTGTCTCCTAGCACAGGCCGATCGATGGAAAAATTTTGTATTTCTATCTCCTTCTAATAACCAAGTGTTTCTTGCTCTCTGTTTCCAATAAGTCTCCTCTTGGTTATCAATGTCCTCAACCGCTTTGCGCAAGGCATCATCCTCAATTTTGAGCTGCTCAGTAATTGTTCCTTCCCTGAAGTGTTTTTGAACCTCTTCCCATCTGGCCACCAAGGGAGCTCTTTGGAGCTGGAAATCTGAATTATTAGCTTGCCTCCACTGTTTCAGTTTAACTTTGACAAAATAAAGCTGTTTGTGGAATCTAAACATTGTTGTCCCAAAAGGTAGATGACCTTATTCCCACCACTACAGAATTTTCTTTCGAAGATCCTCCTTTTGTAACCAAAAATTCTCAAATTTAAAAGGTTTGTGATGCTGCCCTGTCATAGTCCCTCCCTCCAATAAAATGGGAAAGTGATCTGAAACTGGGCCCTCCAAAATCTGGAATTTAATATTCCACTTTACAAATGCCTCCTCTGAGACCAAAAAATGGTCTAGCTTTACCTTCCTATTGTGTGGCTCCCTCCTCTTGTTAGTCCAAGTAAAGTAGGTTCCAGGGCCTTTAATATCCACTAGGTGAAAGGCCTGGACTTGGGCAATCAGAAGCCGGTCCCCTGGATCCAAAATTGGGGTTCCACCTTCCTGATCATGAGTAGATAATTTAGCATTAAAATCCCCAACAATAATCCAGTCTAAATCTTCCCTTGAGGACCTCATGTTGTGTACAGCTTTCCATTGGAGCCTCTGGCCATCAATTTTTTGAGCCCCATAAAAATTTGTGATTAAAACATGTTCAGCTGTGACATTATTCCTAAAATGAGATGTGATAACACCCCTCCAAGCTATATGTTCTATTGCAGTCCATTCCAGAGGGTTCCAAAGAGTAAAAATACCCCCTGAGGCACCTTGGGCAGCCACATCCATATGACCAGCGCCCCTCCAGATTCTACTAACTGTTTTACACATAAGATCTAAAGACATTTTTGTCTCCTGGATGAGCAAAAAGTCTGTTTTACATTTTCCTAAGAGTCTTTGAACAGTAGATTGATGGGTTCTACTGTTTAAACCCCTAAAATTCCAATATTGAATAATCATTGAAAACCTTGAGACCAGTAAGAATCAATTGTCCTCATCGATCCTTCAGTGATCAGCTTGTCTCCTTGAACTGCTAGCAGGTCCTTATTAGAATTTATGCCCGCTCCTTGAGAGTTGCTATTTTTGGATCTCTTTTCCACCTGAGTTATCCCTAGGGCTGGCCTTTCTCTATTCTTTTTTGTAATTCCCATGCTGACATCCTTAATTACCGGCTGCACTTGGGAGTGCACTATCAATGCCCCTGCATCCTCTGGCTATGGTAACTCAGTGCACTCAATCACCTATTCTAAGACAGGGGGAGATGAAGGAGAAGCATGAGTGTGGATGTTATTATCCTCAATATTCCCATCCACTCCTTCCATGACTTGATCCTCTTGATCCACTAGTGTCTTAAAAATTTCATACCTATTGGCTGGCTTGAGTTGTGATTGCTCCTTACCATTTTTCTTTTACTTTCTCCTTATTTTGGGCCATTCAAAGCCATCTTTCTGAACATCATTACCCTGAGGAGTATTGGATGGTTCTTTTACAAGAGTAGACTTACCCTCTCTGGGGCGATTTGGCATTCCAAGCGAAACCTCCGCTTTTGTGTTCAAAATATTTGGACAAAACCATGCCAAATGGCCATGTTTGTGGCAAACTCTGCATCTGAAGGGCAGAGCCTCATAATCTAACTGTTGGATCCAAGATAGTCCTACCAGTTCAAGTTCCACCTCTGTCGGTAGAGGCTGGCTAATATCCATTTCCATGCAAATTCTTGCAAAGACAGCTGTGTTACCTTCTATGGAGACGCCCAGATGTCTACCGAGGGAGTTACCGATCATTTCCAAAACCTGCTCACCCCAAAACTCCATCGAAAGAGCGTACAACCGGATCCAAATCGGGACAGCCATGGGTTCAATACGAGGATCAAAACCCACTCTCCAGGGTTGAACAAATAACCCTGTCGTACCGTGGTTCCTCTTTTTTGATTCAAACGCCTTGTTTCTATCGGCTAGAGAAGAAAAACTAACAATGAAATACCCATTGCTAATAAACCATAAGGAGTACTCACCATGAGGCTCCCAGTTTTTTCTGACCCAGGTATGCAAGAAATTCAGGGTAGGTCGGATACCCATGAATTTACAAATCAGATCATGGTTAGCTCTGTATATGATTGTGTCTTCGACCATCTTTGGTTTGATGACAATATTGGGTCTTGAGGCGGATTGTGGGAGGCATCCATTAACTCGATGTGCTGTTGAGCTCTTTCCAACATTCTTGAAGAGCGTATGAAGAGCATTCCTCTGAGCTTTTGCATTGGAAGACAAAGAATTTTCTTTTAGAAAATCAATATATGAGCTCTTTCTCCCAGAGAGAGGATCTAGAGGAGACCCCATTGGGCCCTCCTGGGGCAGCAGACATTCCTTCAGATCCACAGTAACAATAATAACACTACGACAACCCACCTAATGCCCTAGATTTTCCTTCACTCCACAAACCCTAGAACATCGCCTGTCGCCTACTCAGAAATTTTCTTGCCAGTTCCTTAACCTATGACTATTGCTTATGGATATATGCTTAAATAAATTGAAACATGTATCTTAATTAACTAGCACAGGGACTATGCTGATTTCTAGAGGGGGAGAATGTAACAACCCCATTACTTGATTATATTTTTCTTGAAGAATATGATGTTGTTGTGAGTATTTATGATTGCAGGTGTAGGTTTCACTTCGTAGCAGGCAAAAATGGATGAGGCAAATACCCACCTTCTGGTAGATATAGTGATCGAAAATGTCAGGTAAGGTGGGATATGATGTCGTGCCTATGGCACCGAGGCTCGTGGGTACATGGAAGCCCATTAAAATTTATCATATAGGGCATATTGTCTTGTGTTTGCATTATGCCTGCCTGCATTGCATTACGTCTGTTGATTACATAGTATAAATATATATTGTAATTTGATTTTAAAAATAATAAAAGTAATTTAAAATAATAATAATAATATATATTAAAATATAATAATAATAAAGTAAATAATATAAATAAAGTAAATAAACAATGCCATACATGTAATTTTTAAATATATATATATATATATATAAGTTATATTTAAAATTAAAAAGAAAACTACGGGTGAAAATAAAGTAAACATAAATATTCAACTTAGGAGGAAAACTGCACATGGTGGAGTAGTTTCCCCTCCATCTAGTGTCTGGAAGATGAGACACCAGGTACCAAAGAAAAACTCAGGTGGCCTCACCTAAAAAGTACTTAGACCTTATAAAAGATTAGTTTGAGGTGCATTTTGATTATTCTGCATTTTGGAGTGCTATTTACAAGAGTGTGGAAAAAAAAGAAGCAAATGTGTTGTCTGAAAGACGTCATCAACCTGACCAGGTCGGTTTATTGGTATAATGTTTTTGTAAGCTTAAAGACTAAGGTGTGTTAATGTCAAAATTTGAACCTAAATTGTTTGTTCGGATGCTTAGTGGTAATATACTGTGTAATTTCTTTAAAAACGGTATGTTGTTTGATGCTTCCTGAAATTTCTCTTTTGCACTCAGTATAGGAGTAAATTTATGGATGAAATGAGATATGAATTTCTTGTGTTCTTTGTCATCGCCTATTGGTTGCAAATAGATTGCATTGCATTTCATATGAGCCTCGCTGACCCATTAAAAAAAATGTTTCCATCACTGTCTCTGGCCTTGGAGGAAACTACCTAGCATGGCATGATGACGTACGAAGGATTAAGCAGGACTATGTGTTGTCTTCCACGAAAAGCCCTTGCTCTTCTTGTCGCGATGATATATCAAAGATTTGATAATAGTATATTTTTTTTTTTAAATAATTTGTATATGCTTCTGCGATAATTATGTTGTGTTTAGTATTATAAATAATGTAGAGTCTATTTAGTATAAGAACAAGATATGAATTTAATGGAGTTGGCTATCAATGGCATACTTGATATCTCTTTTATTATGTCTTATGTATTTAAGATTAAATATAGGTTAAATTAAGTTCTTGGCTTAGATTAAATACGTAGACCGGATTTAGAAAAACTGATGAAATGAAGGTAGCTATGGCTTGATGTGATTGGAAAATGCTGTGTAGAAAAAAATAGGAATAAAAAAGTATCTGGTTGAGTGGACTGGCAGGATATAGATCTTGGTAACAATGGAATACTGATGTGAACCTGATAGTATAAATAGCAGTCTAAGTTTCATTATATTATGATAGTAGTATTTGATAAAAAATAAAATCGATCTTTATTTAGATTGTGTTGTAAGTCGTGTTTCCTTTTTCTATTTTAAACTGAAGGTTTCCAAAGTATAAGGTAGAAAATTTTACTATTAAATTTTTTTCAACACGTTCGCCTGAGACGTCCGAGGAGGGTGACGACAGATAGGCGAGTCCAGTGATGTCGTTGACCCTTAGTTGCCACGGTAGTTGAGCAACCCTAGTCTATTCTTTCCTAATAAAAAAAAGAAAATTAATCTAAATTATTATTATTTGATATAGCATAGCTTAAGTTGTAGTAAATATGTGTTTGTAAAATGTAATGAATCTCCAGTAAACAAGATGGAGTTCTAGTATGGCAACCATAGTGTATAGCCTTGAATCTAGGACTTTGGCTCATAAGTGGACTTGGTATGACGCTTCGAGTGCTTCCAAATTGTGCACACCCAGCTTGCGGGTCTAAGAATACATATAAAATTAGAAAATGTGTTCTGAAACTGCTCGATTCGCCTTACGAAAAATCTTTCCTGAACAGACTAGAAACCAGTAGGAAAATACATTGGACAAAAAAAAGAACCAAATTGGATATCTAACGGATTGACAAAATTAATGTTAAAATTATGTTAATTTTTCAAAACACTTCTAAATATTTGGATTTTATGTTATGTTTTTTTACCATGTTTTTGATGTCTATATGGTTATTTTAAATTCATAAAGAATGGTTTACTTATACTGGAAATTTCTTTGTCTGTATAGGTAAACTATCTGAATTTGTTTCGTTCAAAAATATCTAATTAAATATAGAAATATAAAAGGTTTTCTTTTTCTTTAAGAGGTGTTTTTTTTTTTTAAAAGGAGTTAGAAATAATAAATCCATTTGTGAATAAAACAAAACCCTTAGATATTATAATAAGTAAGCTATCATCCCTCTTTTTAAAATATTGTATAGAAAAGAAAGTGTTGAAAAGGGTATGTTTTAAAAATATTGCGGCTATATCTAGTCTATAGATAAAATTGAAAAGGCTCTATAAAGTAATAGAGATAACCTAACCTAGGTATAACCTATTTAGAGTAGATTAAATAGTTTAAAAATAGACTTGTATGTACTTTATACTAAGTTAGATGATAGATTGTATATCTTAGTAATGTTGAAAAACTTATTTTGAAAATGTTTTCACATTGATTTTATCATTGTATATTGAACATTATATCAAACCATAATATTCTTAACACAACATGGTTGACATATTCGTTAAGGGATGATATGATATTCAAATACATGTAGTGACATCGAGTAGGATGTACACTTCGCCCTTGTTCAATAGTCGTAGTGGCGACTATTGTGACAATGATGTTACCCGTTCTCTAGCTATAAGAGGACAAAGGTCCTAGGTTGTTGAGAGTAAAGAGCAGTGGTATAGGACGTCACTCTAGTATAACATACGAGTAGTACGTGAGGATACTAATGAACCTACTTTGGTTGTGGAATTACCAATGAGACTCGTGGTCAAAGAGTTTGTCCATGAGGTTGGAAGGTCCAAAAGTAGATGGTATGGACAACATTACTGTCAACCGGGGTTGGGTCTGGGTTGTATGGTCTGAAAACCATGTAATGATGGACCCTGATCAAACTTTAGTTGAAGGTCAATGATCAGGAACTGTAATAACTATGCTATTTCTAGAACATTATTATAATTAGTTATATAGGTTAGTGGACCCTCATGGATGAGAATGGAATTGTCAATCTGTGTCCAACATGTTTTGGAATGGAGGAATTGTTGCGCCCACCTTTCTAGGTGTTATGGCCCTGGAAGGGCAACCCTATGCCAAGATCAATATATACTCGAGGGAGGGGTCAGGATCTGATAATAATGGTAATATTTTATGGGAAGTTGGTCAGTCCCGATCACTCAAGTCACCATTTGCAGTGGTAGGAGTACTTGAAGTGCAACTCCTCTATGCCAAGTACTATTAAAAATTTGGGTGAATGTATGTATATGTGTGACATTTATGTTATCTAGACAAAAAAATTTCATGTGTGTTGACAACCAGATGAGTAGACCTAGGTTATGACACTGACATCAATGGAAACTATCTAGGTATACCATACAGACTACACTTTCCTTGCACAAAAAATATGGCAGAATATGAAGCATTACTGCTAGGTTTTGATGAGCAAGGTGCAGCAACAGTATTGTCATTGTTGTCAACACAGTCAGACAGATCGGTTGATACAGTGGACAGGAGTTAAGAGGATCTTCAGAGTATGTATAGTGATTTTCCAAAAGATCAAAGTGGCCCATATGTGAAAAATCAAAAGAAAATCATAAGGAATAAAACTGTCGCGATATCACGACATGTTGAGCAAGAAAGAAAAACTGTCGCAATATCACGACAATGTTCAAAAAGAAAGCGCAAGCAGGAAAAACTATCGCAATTTCATGATATTTTCGGAGAGAAAGCGCAAGCAAGCAAAACTGTCATGATTTCGTGACATGTTCGGAGAGAAAGCGTAAGCAAGCAAAACTATCACAATTTTACGACATGTTCGGAGAGAAAGCGCAAGCAAGCAAAACTATCGCGATTTCATGACATGTTCAAAGAGAAAGCGCAAGCAAGCAAAACTGTCACAATTTCGTGACATGTTCGGAGAGAAAGCGCAAGCAAGCAAAAATGTCACGATTTCGTGACATGTTCGGAGAGAAAGCGCAAGCAAGAAAAATGTCACAATTTCATGACATGTTCGGAGAGAAAGCGCAAGCAAGCAAAACTATCACGATTTCATGACATATTGCAAGAGAAATAGTACGAAAGAAAAAGTGTCACGATTTTGTGACATGTTGGAAGAGAGAATGGCAAGTAGAAAAAGTGTCACGATTTCGTGACATATTGCAAGAGAGATAGTACGAAATAAAAAGTTTCGTGATTTCGCGACATGTTGGAAGAGAGAATGGCAAGTAGAAAAAGTGTCGCGATTTTGCAACATATTGCAAGAGAGATTGTATGAAACAAACAGTGTCGTGATTTTGCGACATATTGCAAGAGAAAGAGCAAAGGAGAGAAAGTGTCACGATATCACGACATGTCAGGTTTTCGCGACCCGAAGGCAAGAGAAAGAGCAAAGGAGAGAAAGTGTCGCGATATCGTGACATGTCATGTTTTCGTGACCCGAAGGCAAGAGAAATAGCAAAGGAGAGAAAGTGTCGCGATATCGAGACATGTCATGTTTTTACAACCCGAAGGCAAGAGAAAGAGCAAAGGAGAGAAAGTGTCGCGATATCACAACATGTCACGTTTTCATGACCCAAATGCAAGAGAAAGAGCAAAGGAGAAAAAGTGTCACGATATCGCGACATGTCACATTTTTGTGACTAAAGGAGGAGAGAGAAAGTAAGAAGGCAGAAGTGTCACGATATCGTGACAAAAGTAAAAAGGAAGAGTACGGAGGAGAAAGTGTCACGATATTGCAACATGTTGTGTTTTCATGGGTACAAGCAAACAGAATAAGCAAGGAGGCGAAAGTGTCACGATATCGCGACATGTTGTGTTTTTGTGGGTACAAGCAAACAGAAGAAGCAAGGAGGCAAAAGTATCATGATATTGCAACATGTTGTGTTTTTGCGGATACAAGCAAACAAAAGAAGCAAGGAGGCGAAAGTGTCACGATATCGCGACATGTTATGTTTTCATGAGCTAAGAAGAGAACCCAACCAAAATAAGATATGTGACCATTAACTGAAGTTATACAGCAGTTATAGGGGCCGTTACAAAAGAAAATCATGCAGCTAATATAAGAATAGTCGAAGAAGGAGAAAATGAACAGTCGTGGAAGGAGAAATCGAACAGTCGTAAAAATAGAAATGAAAACGCATGCATGCACAGAAAAGAAAATGAACATGCATAGAAAAGAAAATGAATAGTCACTGAGAAGAATACGAACAATCATGACCAAGAAGACGAACAGTCATGGTAGGGGTATATGTGTTAATTTGTTACATGTAACATGTTTGACGAAATGCCTACCCTATATATACAAAGGAGTTACATATAGAAGGTGTTACAACTGACAAGTGGCGTATGAGAAATGAAAGGAGTTACAACTGGAGTTACAAAGATACAATATGGTTATAAAAGGAGGTCTACGTGGAGAATTATAGGCTGCTGAAATAGTGTGAAAGTGTTGCAAGAAGAGGGTTGAAAGAGTGCCGCAAGAGAGCATTAAGCAGAGTCGTGAGAGCCATAAAAGTGTAGTAAGCAGAGCCTTAAGTGTGTGTGGTGTTTTTGTGAATAGTGAGAGATTTTGGGTTAGAAATAGACCAGTCAGGGTCTTGTATAAGCGAAGGCATTTTAATGTCAATCTTATAGTTTCAAAATTGCAGTCCAAGTTGATGCTTGGAATTAGGGGTTGGTGCTCCTTTCTGTTGGTGCAAAGAAATTAGGGGTTGGTGCTCCTTTCTATTGGTGTAGATAAATCATGGGTTGGTGCTCCTTCCAATGGGTGCTGGTAAATTGATTGTAAAATTGGTATTTTGCAAAGGCTAGATTTGGACAAGAATCCAAGAAGTCATTTTTGAGGAGTAGCCATATTGGTGAACCTTGTTACATCGTGTGTTGTGGAATTATATTTGTTATATTTGCTTTATTGGGTTTTAAGTTTTTATTCTTTTGGCATTAAGAGTTGAAGATTTAAGTTTTAATAGCTACACTGATTCACCCCCCCTCTCAATATCATTATGAGACTAACAATTGGTATTAGAGCCAAGTTCCTGAACAAGCTTAATCGGCTAAGGTGATCTTGGAAGTGAGACAATGGCAGGTGGTGAAGGATTCTCATCAAACAAAGCACCATTGTTTGATGGAACTAATTACTCATTTTGGAGACTCAGGATGTAGACATATCTGTGTGCTTTGGGATACGACATTTGGGAGTCATTAGACAGTGGATACACAATACCCACCACTCCTCAAATCGATGCTATTGATAAGAAACTATTTGAGAATAACTCTAAAGCAAAGAATGCTATCATGTGCGATTTAGTGGATAGCGAACTGATAAATATTATGAGTTGTAAAATGACAAAATACATGTGGGACAAACTAAGGAGCATTCATGAAGGAGACGACAAGATCAAGGAGGCCAAGTTACAAATGCATCGAGCTCAGTTTGAAGCATTAAATATGAATGACAATGAGAACATAGAGGCATACATGCTGAGAGTTAATGGAATCATTAATGCGATTAGAGGACTCGATGAGGAAATGGAAGATGTCATCGTAAAAAAGGTACTAAGATCTCTTCCCCAAAGATTTGATTCTAAAGTTTCAGCAATAGAAGAAGCTAAAGATCTAAATACTTTTAGTATGGATGAGATGCATGGTTCTTTGACTGCATATGAGATGAGAATAGGAAAAACTAAACCCACAAATAGAGAAGCTGCTTTTAAAGCACATAAAAATATAAAATCAAAATAAGAATCCGAGGAAGAAGAGACATCAGATGAAACGAAAGCAAACTTTGTTCAAAAACTAATAAGGGGAAAAGAAAAATACAGAGGAAAGCTACCATTTAAGTGTTTCAATTGTGGAGGCGTTGGGCACTTTGCAGCTAAATGTCCACTTAATGAGAAAAACAAAAGTGATGAAGGTTCACACCAAGAAAGAAGTGACTGGAAGAAGAAACCAAATTTTAGAAAAGGCAACTTCAAGAAGAAAAGTTTCATATCCAAGAATGCCAGTCCTTTAGAAGATAGATCTGGTGAGGATTATGAAGAAGAAACAGGTGAAGCTCTTTTCATGGCATTCGAAGAAGAAAAAACAGAGGAAAAATAGGAATGTGATGAAAAACTTAAGGCTAAGGCTGAAGTAGATCTGGAAGGTGAGTTGGTCGCTGCACTTAAAGAGCTGAGTATAGAAAGGAAAAAGAATAAGAAAACTTCAAGAAATCTTGAGGATGCTAATGAAATCATAACCATCTTGAAAGTACATATAGAAGAATTTAAGAAAATATCCGAAGATATCGAAGTACAATTAACCGTGAAAATAGATGAGTGCAGCAAGTTAGAAGAAGAGATTTTTGGTTTAAGGATACAGCTAGAAGAGATGAATCAAAAATTGAGTTGCTATCACAAACTTGAAGGAAGTTCTATGAAGTTGGATAAGATTATAAATAACCAAAGGACTACATGCATCAAATTTGGTTTAGGTTTCATCGAAGGAGAATCATCAAATGGATCAAAGGCCATAACTGTAGAACCCATAAAGAATGAATATAAGATCAAGGTTGATCAAGAAAAAATGAATCATGCTAAATAAAGCAATAAAGCCAGGAACGAGAGGAGTATTGACAATGATGGATTCACCAATTTCACTCATCAAAGGAGAAGATTTATGGCTCCCACTACAAAATGGCAAAGACCATCACCCAGGTTCACTCATTCCTTTTCTGTTTATTGTTTTAAATGCAATGGTTATGGACATAAGATTTCAGATTGCAAGTATAATGTAGGACAAAGGAACTTTACCAATAGAAATGTTTTTTCACCGTTGATGGATTATGCAGTAGAATGTTATAACTGTCATAATTTTGGGCACATTGCAAGAAATTGTTGAAGTACATTTGCAACAAATAAACATCAAGGAAGAAAATTTCAACCAAATGGTTTGAGACAAAATAGAAAATTTCTCGAAAAACATGCACAGGCTACTGACAAAGAAAAGTCAAAACAAGTGACCAAAACTATAATCAAACCAGAGTGGAAAGAAAAGGAGCGACCCAAGGAAGAAAAGGAATCCTTGATCATACATACAACATTTAAAGCACAAAACAAATCTGCACCATGGATACTTGATAGTGGATGCTCCAGTAATATGACAGGTGAAACAAAAATTTGAGAAGTTATAGAAATATGAAGGTGGTTCTTTAAAATTTGAAAATAATGACGAAGCTAAGATAGTTGGCAAAGGATCAGTAAAGATCAATGATGGAAAAATCAAGTCAAAAGAAGTCTTGTTTGTGATTGGTCTGAAGCATAACTTGTTAAGCGTAAGTCAGATTTGTGACAAAGGTCATGAAGTAATTTTCAAGAAGCAAGGTTGTGAAGTCAGAATAGCAAACTATGGAAAGTTGATAGCAACTGGATCAAGGACATATGGCAACCTTGTATACTCTCTCGGAGACTTCGAAGGAGCATGCTTGATTGGACAGGAAGAAGAAAATTGGTTGTGGCACAAGAGGCTCGGTCATATCAGTTTTGACAATCTAGTAAAAATCAGCTCAAAAAGGGCAGTGAGATATATTCCCACCATTGGTAAACCTTTAAATAGCATTTGTACCTCATGCCAAAATGGGAAGCAAACTAGAGCCACATTTAAAACAAAATAGTACTTCACAAGCAAACCTTTAGAACTAATACATACTGATTTATGTGGACCCATGAGAACGCAAAGCATAAATGGTGACAAATACTTTATGTTGTGCATAAATGACTATTCCAGGATGACATGGGTACTATTTTTGAAGCTTAAATCAGATGCCTTTGAGATGTTCAAGATTTTCAAAAAACAAGTTGAGAATCAAACAGGAAAAAAGATTAAATTTTTAAGATCAGATAGAGGAGGAGAGTTCATTTCAGAGGAGTTTGTAGAGTACTGTGAAAAATATGGGATTAGGAGACAATTTTCAGCAGCAAGGACACCTCAGCAGAATGGTGTGGTAGAAAGAAAGAACAGGAAATGGCACGGACTATGTTGAATGACAGCAAAATAGCAGACAGATTTTGGAAAGAGGCAATCCATATTGCGGTATACATCCAAAATAGGTGCATGTTGAGGATGCATGAAAGCAAAACTCTATATGAGCTGTGGTTTGGTAAAAAGGCAACAACAAGATACTTTAAAGTTTTTGGCAGTAAGTGTTACATCAAAATAACTAAAGATAATCTTGGTAAGTTTGAAGATAGAGCTGATGAAGGTATTTTTCTTGGCTATTCGACAAAAAGCAAAGCCTACACATGCTACAACAAGAGGCTAAAGAAAATTTTGGAGAGTGTCAATGTTAAAGTTGATGAAGGTAGGGAACAAGAAATAAGCTATAAAGAAAACTACCCAATTTATGAAGAATTTATTGAAGGAGATTAGAAAAAGGAAACGGAAAAGAAATAGAAAATTGAATCAGATGATTTAAGTAGTGATTCAAAAGAGGAAGAAAACAAGAAATTCAAAATAGAAAGATGCCAAAAAAATCATCCTAGAGAGCAAATAATTGGAGACCCCACAGTTGGTGTTCAGACAAGAAGAAGAGTAGTAAGTAACTACTCTCTATTATCCAAAGATAGAGCCCAAAAAATTTGCTGAAGAAAGCAAAGATGAAAGTTGGATGACGGCAATAAATGAAGAATTAGATCATATCGATAAAAACAAAACTTGGGAGTTAGTACCAATACCTATAAATAAAAATATAATCGGTACTAAATGGATTTTTTGAAACAAATTGAATGAAGATGGACAAGTAGTCAGGAATAAAGCAAGATTGGTCTGTAAAGGCTATGCACAAGTTGAAGGTATTGACTTTGAGGAAACCTTTGCACCAGTGGCTAGACTAGAGGCAATCAAAATGTTTCTGGCTTTAGCAGTTCACAAGAATTTCAAATTTTATCAAATGGACGTGAAATCAGCATTTCTGAATGGAAAACTTGAAGAAGAGGTCTATATTGAGCAGCCAGATGGTTTCCAACTCGGTGATAATCCCAAATTCATTTGCAAGTTGAAGAAAGCATTGTATGGCTTGAAACAGGCACCCAAAGCATGGTATGCAAGGCTAGACAACTATCTTACTCAACAAGGGTTCAAAAAGTGTATGGTGGATAGAAATTTGTATGTCAAAACAGAGAATGGCCATCTCATTGTCCTTGTTGTATACGTAGATGATATCATTTTTGGCAGCAACAATGATGAGTCGTGTAAGGATTTAGCAAATAAGATGCAAAAAGAATTTGAAATGTCAATGATTGGTGAACTTTCGTATTTCCTCGACTCGCAAGTTAATCAAAATGAGAAGGGCATATTTATTTCTCAAGTTAAATATGTGATAGAGATGCTAAAAAAGTTCACAATGGAGGATTGTAAGCCTGTTAGCACTCCCATGACGACAAGGTTGCAAGTTGAGCAAGGATGAAAAATCTCTAGATGTTGATCAAACCATGTACAGATCTATGATTGGCAGCCTATTGTATTTGACAACTACCAGACCAGATATCTTGCAGGCAGTTTGCATGGTAGCATGATTTCAGGCGAGTCGCAAGGAGACTCATGTGACAATAGTGAAGAGGATTCTTCGGTATCTAAAGGGTACTATGGAGTATGGGTTATGGTATCCGAAAGGTAAGGACTTTACTCTTATTGCGTATTCAGATGCAGATTTGGCAGGATGTGTCGATGACAGAAAGAGTACCAGTGGAGGTGCATTATATCTTGGAGACAGGTTGGTTGCATGGCACAGTAAGAAATAAGAATCAGTCTCTTTATCCATAGCAAAGGCAGAATATATTGTAGCAACTATGTGTTGTACGCAGGTCTTATGGATGAAAAAAACCCTGAAAGATCTTGGAATTAACTTCAGTGAGCCAATTTTAGTTAAGTGTGATAACACCAGTGCCATTAACATCTCAAAGAATCCATTTATGCATTCTCACACAAAACATATTGCTATCTAATATCACTTTCTAAAGAAGAAAGTTGTGGAAGATGAGGTAAAGTTGGATTTTGTCCCAACTACAGAGCAAGTAGCGAATATCTTCACAAAACCATTGCCCAAAGAAATTTTTGAGTACCTTTGCAATAAATTGGGAGTGGTCATGCTTCCCAAGCATTGACTAGCTATCGAGACCACATTCTCAGGGGGAGCATTTATATATTTGATTATCTTTTTGCTCATATTTGTAATTTTTGCTAACTGTCATAACGTGTGCCTGAGAATGTTGTGCATGGACTCAGGGGGAGTCTGCAGCAGCCCTTTGGTATTATTGTCAAAGGGGGAGAAGAAATACAGGAAATTGCACGTGTTGCCAACAATTCCAAAGGGGGAGATTAATGAGCAAGGTGCAGCAACAGTATTCTCATTATTGTCAACACAGTCAGACAGATCGGTTGATGCAGTGGACATGAGTTAAGAGGATCTTCAGAGTATGTACAGTGATTTTCCAAAAGATCGAAGTGGTCCATATGCAAAAAATCAAAAGAAAATCATAAGAAAGAAAACTGTCGTGATATCGCGACATGTTGAGCAAGAAAGAAAAACTATCGCGATATCGCGACATGTTCGAAAAGAAAGCACAAGCAGGAAAAACTGTCGCAATTTCATGACATGTTCGAAGAGAAAGCGCAAGCAAGCAAAACTATCACGATTTCATGACATGTTCCAAGAGAAAGCGTAAGCAAGCAAAACTATCACGATTTCACGACATGTTCGGAGAGAAAGCGCAAGCAAGCAAAACTGTCATGATTTCGTGACATGTTCGAAGAGAAAGTGCAAGCAAGCAAAACTATCACAATTTTACGACATGTTCGGAGAGAAAGCACAAGCAAGCAAAACTGTCGGGATTTCGTGACATGTTCGGAGAGAAAGCGCAAGCAAGAAAAACTGTCATGATTTCGTGACATGTTCGAAGAGAAAGCGCAAGCAAGCAAAACTGTCATGATTTCGTGACATATTGCAAGAGAAATAGTACAAAGAAAAAGTTTCATGAATTCACATGTTGGAAGAGAGAATGGCAAGTAGAAAAAGTGTCACGATTTTGCGACATATTGCAAGAGAGATAGTACGGAAGAAAAAGTGTCGTGATTTTGTGACATGTTGGAAGAGAGAATGGCAAGTAGAAAAAGTGTCGCGATTTCACGACATATTGCAAGAGAGATTGTATGAAAGAAAAAGTGTCATGATTTCGTGACATATTGCAAGAGAAAGAGCAAAGGAGAGAAAGTGTCGTGATATCGCGACATGTCACGTTTTCACGACCCGAAGGCAAGAGAAAGAGCAAAGGAGAGAAAGTGTCGCGATATTGCGACATGTCACATTTTCGTGACCCGAAGGCAAGAGAAAGAGCAAAGGAGAGAAAGTGTCACGATATCACGACATGTCGCATTTTCGTGACCCGAAGGCAAGAGAAAGAGCAAAGGAGAGAAAGTGTCGCGATATCGTGACATGTCGCGTTTTTGTGACCCGAAGGCAAGAGAAAGAGCAAAGAAGAGAAAGTGTCGTGATATCACGACATGTCACGTTTTCGCAACCCGAAGGCAAGATAAAGAGCAAAGGAGAAACGCATTTTCGCGACTAAAGGAGGAGAGAGAAAGTAAGAAGGCAGAAGTGTCACGACATCGCGACAAAAGTAAAAAGGAAGATTATGGAGGCGAAAGTGTCACGATATCGTGACATGTTGTGTTTTCATGGGTACAAGCAAACAGAAGAAGCAAGGAGGCGAAAGTGTCGCGATATCGTGACATGTTGTGTTTTTGCGGGTGCAAGCAAATAGAAGAAGCAAGGAGGCAAAAGTGTTGCGATATCACGACATGTTGTGTTTTTGTGGGTACAAGCAAACAGAAGAAGCAAGGAGGCGAAAGTGTCGCGATATCGTGACACTTTTGAGCAAGGAGGTGAAAGTGTCACGATATCGCGACATGTGTTTTTGTGGGTACAAGCAAACAAAAGAAGCAAGGAGGCGAAAGTGTCGCGATATCGCGACATGTGTTTTCGTGAGCTAAGAAGAGAACCCAACCAAAATAAGATATGTGACCGTTAACTGAAGTTATACAATAGTTACATGGGCCGTTATAGAATAAAATCATGCAGCTAATATAAGAACAGTCGAAGAAGGAGAAAACAAACAGTCGTGGAAGGAGAAATTGAACAGTCGTAAAAATAGAAACGAAAATGCATGCATGCACGAAAAATAAAATGAACATGCACCAAAATGAAAACAACAGTCACTAAGAAGAATACGAACAGTCATGACCGAGAAGATGAATAGTCATGGTAGGGGTATATGTGTCAATTCGTAACATGTAACATGTTTGACGAAATGCCTACCCTATATATACAAAAGGAGTTACATATAGAAGGCATTACAACTGACAAGTGGTGTATGAGAAATGAAAGAAGGAGTTACAACTGGAGTTACAAAGAGACAATATGGTTATAAAAGGAGGTCTGCATGGAGAATTATAGGCTGCTGAAATAGTGTGAAAGTGTTGCAAGAAGAGGGTTGAAAGAGTGCCGCAAGAGAGCATTAAGCAGAGCCGTGAGAGCCATAAAAGTGTAGTAAGCAGAGCCTTAAGTGTGTGTGGTGTTTTGGTGAATAGTGAGAGAGGTTGGGTTAGCAATAGACCAGTCAGGGTCTTGTATAAGCGAAGGCATTTTTATGTCAATATTATAGTTTCAAAATTGCAGTCCAAGTTGGTGCCTGGAATTAGGGGTTGGTGCTCCTTTCGTTGGTGCGAGAGAAATTAGGGGTTGGTGCTCTTTTACTTGGTGCAGATAAATCAGGGGTTGGTGCTCCTTCCGGTGGGTGCCGATAAATTGATTGTAAAATTGGTATTTTGCAAAGGTTATATTTGGACGGGAATCCAAGCAGTCATTTTTGAGGAGTAGCCAAATTGGTGAACCTTGTTACATCGTGTGTTGTGGAATGCTCTCTTGTTATATTTGCTTTATTGGGTTTTAATTTTTCATTCTTTCGGCATTAAGAGTTGAAGATTTAAGTTTTAATAGCTACACTGATTCACCCCACCTCTCAGTGTCATTGTGAGACTAACAAGTTTGAGAAAGTCTAAAGAACTGGGGATTAATTATCTTTCTGTATATGGTGATTTCGAATTAATAATACAACAGATCAACAGTAAATATCAAGTTAAACACCCCAAACTCAAACAGTATAAATAGGCTATGCAAGAAGAAATAAATAAATTTTTGGCTTTCAATATCACTTACATCCCACATTAAAAAATTAGGTAGCTAACATATTGGTAATTAATGCTTTTGATTTAGATAGTCCAGAGATAGACATTGAATACCAAGAGAAGTTCCCTACTATTTTAGTCTATCATCCTTCTTTTTTAGACGACATAGTGTATCTACAACTCTTTCAGGATGACATTGACATAAAATATTTTGACACTACAAAATCAATATGCTAAGATTATTTTTGATGAGAAAGATGAACAACAAAAAATATGCAGGCAGGGTCGGGCATGACTCTCGGGTCGGGCATGACTCTCGGGTGACTTTGATGATGTAGAACCCCCTGGTCATGGTCTCTCAGACCAAGGCGGCCTTGCAATGGATCTTTTGCTTAAAAATAATAATAATAATAATATCCATTTCTATTAAAGCACCTATCGTAAGTGAACATACCATTAGAGTGTAAAGGACATAATCAAAAAAGTAAAATAAAGTCAAGTAGAAACTAAATAGCTTGCATGAGAGGATTTTATGTCTCATAAAATGACACACTATAAAGCTCTCAATTTTATGTCTCATAAAATTATACACTATAAAGCTCTCAAAATTAGTGAACTATAAACACCATACATATATTAACCATGGTATTTTTAATGATGAACCACAGTTATTTGCGAGCCTAGTTGTTAATGATCAACTATAATTTGATAATTTTATGTTTTATCCAACACAAAACCATTTGCAATCACAAATGTAAAAACCTAATCAAAATTTATTAATATGTAATTATGAGAATGTGGACAAATTGTCATTTTAGATGCAATATTAAGTTTTCTTTTGAAGATAATAATTTCAATAACTATTTCTTATACATATCCCTTTTTGGCATGTGTTTTTTTATTGTAACCACTTAAATTAAGTTTATATTGCACCAAAAATAGTAATTTCTATCTAATATACAAAACAAGCAACATACATATAAGACAATCAAATTTCATACAAGCACCAAGTAGTAGTTGTTATACAACCCTATTAGCTTTTGAAGCTAAATACTTAAGGTAAAATAACCACAAGATCTAAAATAAAGTTGCAATATGAAATATAAGATAATGGTAATATTCTAAACATATAAAACTCATAAACTTATGCCACAACTCATAAAAATGCCATTAACAAATACTCACGAAAATTGTATTTGATACATAATGAAGATCTTAAATACACCATACTTCCACACACTCTCACTACACCTTCTCACCTCACATACACACACAAAGACACATATAATGGAATGTGACTCTTCATATGGAGTACTTTTGGACTTCACTCTTCTTGAGACTCTTCACTTTCCTACTTTATGGACTCATGTGCACATGGACTACTATATTGGAAAGAAAATGTTTATCTTATATTGTTCACCCCCTCCTCTCAGTATAAGTGTGTGTTTCTTCAATTGGTATCAGAGCGGGTTCCTTCGTGAAAGCCTAACCACTTGAGGGAAGATCTTACAAGAACACACATGGTTATGGAGGTGAAAGAAGATGTTCATGTTGTCAAAAACCAAGAAAAGGAGAAAGATTCAAAAAATTAGGAGGAAGCCATAGTTGACATAGAAGAGGAAATTATTTTTGCTCTTAAACAGGTGAAGAGGCTTAGAAAGGAGAACTGAAGATTGAATACTCAAGTAAAAGAGGATGAGAAGCACATTTACATTATTAAATACTTTGCACATTCTAATAATACTTGTGCATTTATTACATTGCATAAAGTAAATACTCACACTCTAATCTAAGACACGCTCCTAATCTAGAAATATACCCAAGGTGGTACATTAGCATGTACAAAATAATGCAATATATTCCAAAACCCCCCTATATAACATTATTTGGTTATTGAAGACTTTAGTATTCAATATGGTCTTCTTCTTTTAACTCGCTTTGCACTATATACCTCCTTGATCAGGTTATTTCTCTTCTTGCTTGTCTTCACCACTGGTGTCTATATTTATACTTTAAGTTGATATCACATTATCATTTGATTCCTGCAAAAACATTCTCTTTGCCTTTGTTCTTCATATCACAAGTCTTCTTTTGTACAAAACCTTTTGAGCATTCACTTATGGCATCATGATAAGACTCTAAATTAGATGAACTTGAAGCATCAATATTGCATGAGGAATGAAATACTTTTTCTAAAAATAATTCATCCACTTTTACTTTCTTCTTAAGGGATTCAATCAACTCCTTTTGTTTCAAGTTATTTTTAAAATGTTAAAGTGTAAGTAAGGCCATGTATATTATACTATAAATGTTTAAAGGATATCATAACATTATCTTTATCATTTTCAATTGCTTCAAACATTCTCGCATGCAAATAGTATTCTAATGTTTTAAAATTCTCTTCTAAATCTTCTTTGTAAATGAAATTTGAGACTAAGTCTAGTTTTCCTTCAGATATTTTAATCAAATCTTTGATTTCAATTTTATGACATTTCTTTTTCTCTCTCTAACAATGTTCTCTATATCATTGTTTAATATATTATTTGAAGTAGACATCCTTGTTCCTCAATTTTATTATAGAATAAGAACACTTTTCAGGTTTTTAACCTTCCAAAAAATTATTTTGTAAGCCTTATATCTCCCTAATGTTTGAATGAAAGACTAATGTCAATTTCAATGTAACCTTCAACTTCTACTTCTTTAGGATGAATACCTTAAATTTTTTCTAGGTATAAATGATCAACCACTAATTTTTGACAAAATTTTAAATCTTCAAAACTCTAGGTTGAAATCCTTTTATCTCCCAAATTTCAAAAAATAATTTCTCAATTCTAAATTTCACAATCCTATGTTGGTGTTGAATTCCTTATAACTCCAAATTCAAAAATTTAGAAATCTAGTAACAAGATATTTGCAAATTTTATATTCCTAATTTGATGTAGGAAACTTTATTTCTCCACAATTCAAAATATTTTAAAGTATTAAAAATTGCTTCAATAGGTCCGAGGTGTATACCAATTGGTTCATCCAAACCCCATAAGGATGGCGGAGGTCCAAGGTTCAAATCTCGGGCCTCGTCAAACTAAATGTGTGTCCCTTTCCTAGTGCTTTCAGTGGCGTAAAAGGTTTAAAATGATTGTGGCATGGCGGTTATAGGGGCGGACTGTGTGAAGATCTGTGTGGCAACTTTCAAGGTAGACAACGTAGAATAATGTGGTGGCCATAAAAAGCTAGACAGCCTACCCAGATTCGTGGCAGTTACTGATTCCACCATGTTAAAAAAAAAAGTTGCTTCAATAATTCAATTTATAAAACTTCTCAAAACTTAAAATTGAATTCCCAATAATTTCTCAAAAATTATTTCAAAGCTTCTCTAAATTTTCCAAAAATGACTAATAATGGTTCTAAGATTTTAAATTTCACTTTTACATCTTATCTCTCCAATAATCAAGCAAATGGATTAATTTCTCTTCAACCTTATAAAATAATAGCATTATCCAACCTTATAACTCCTAATTATTGAGAAAATAATCAAATTGTAAATGAATTGCTTTACCTCCCACTTGAGGCGTAAAGATAACCAGTCAAAGTCATTTGACCTACCCTAAATGGCACTGCTCAATGAAATTTCTCCACTCTACTACACTTATGGCAATTGTATCCACTCTACCACTTTCAAACCTAAGATTTGATAAAGGTGTGTAGTTGTTCTCTCTTTTTACTATTTGACTCACCCATGCATTTAATGGTTGCTATAAAATGCCTTATCTTCCTTAAATACCTGTTGGAACTCTTTGTGCATGATGCCAAATGGAATACAAAATATTTTGGTGCTCCAAATATTTTCTACATTCTTCTCCCTATGTAACACTTGGCAGTGATGAATTTGGAACATTATTCTATATTGTTCGACAATATTATTGCTTCTTGGAATTACTCTTCCTTTCTTGATGGTGTTATGGTGTTATTCTTCCTTGTTGGTGGTTGGCTCTTTAATGCTTGGATTTCCTTTTGATCCTTCAACTCACCCTAACAATGCTTTGACTCCTTGATACTTGGATTTTCGATTTCCATCGACTATCCTTTCAACTGCTCATTCTTCCAATATTTTTAGACTGTGTCTGTGCTCCTTAGAATGGAGATAATGGTGTTTATTACACTTGCTTCTCCTCCTCAACATGGTGGCTCCTCATTTTAATTTTAATATTTTCTCCTCTTATGGTGGTTCTATACCTTTCAATGTGGTGGCTCTTCCTTTCACCATGATGGCTCCTCCTTTCTTGCAAGGTGGTCCGTTATAAAAAACAATGGCTCTTGGATGCTTTCCCCCATGTGCTATGATTGCAACTCTATCATAATAGTCTTATGCTAGGTCTACTCCAAATTACATTGTTGTTCTTCAAATTCTAACTTGCTTGTCCTCCTCCTTGATCGTTGTCTTCAAACTTGGTGGTTCCTCCACACACTTGATGATTTATTATTATCTTCTCTCCTTCATTCAAGACTGCAAATTTCTAGCTTTGATCCTTGTACTATATTGCTCTTTTTTCAAGATAAATAACTAGCTTATTATTCTCTTAATGACTTGCTATTATTTTTGCAAGTTTGATGCAACTTCAATGGTGATAGCAAGCTTTGAACTTTAGCTTCTCCTTTTGTTGTAATTAATAATTATAATGGTGTTTATAATGCTTAACATAAACACTCTCCTTGAATGCTGCAACTATAAACACTTATTTGAAGACTTTTCCTTGGATTATAAAAAACAACATATAGATTTATTTTTCCTTCTCCTTATTCCTCCCTTTCAAACAATCTTGAACTTCACTTTTATTTTTTGTGTTTTGTAGATTCTATGATGATAATGATGTCTCATTCCTTGGCTTGGAGGTACTTAGATTAGACTATATTTGTTGGCTTTAATAACTCTCATATGCTGCTTTCAAAAAAAATTATAATAAGATAATTTGAATGCATGAATAAAGAACTTTTATAGCACCAATATTACAAACCTCTTTGGCCTCCTTTTGAATCTAATATCCTTGGTGATTTGATTCATATTTTTGTTGTCTCGAATGTACAAATTTTGTAGCTCCACTTACTTCTACTTTTCTACCCCAAAATAAGCTTCTACTTTCTTCAAAGTATGTTGTTTGAATATTCTCTTTCTTATTTCCAAAATTTTATTACAGAATGCTAAAATTTTCAGCCTTTCTTCCTCTTCAAATTCTATTTGAAATCAGCCTTAATATTCAACTTATTTTATTTTTGTAGCGCCAAATGTTACCTTCTTGCTATCCAAAATATCTACAATTTTGCAACTTCAATTGCTGCCAAATATTCCTTTGATTTTTTATCCAAAGCTCTCTCAAATCTGCCTCAAAATTCTTCAAATTGTAGCTTTACTATCTCCCTCAAATGTTGCCTAATTTGGCAACCCAAATCTCTTAAATTTCTGCTCACAAAATCTGATTTCCTCTCCTATATCTTCCTATCCAAAAATAGTCTCTAACTCCTCCAATCCACTACCTTAGTTTGTTGTCAAGCCTTCCTTCAATTGGTTGTTCAAGGGCACTTCAAAATCTTCCCAAATATTCTTCAATTTGTAGCTCTATGTCACCTTCAATTTTTTGTCATGTGACCCTTCAACTTCTATCACGAAAATTATCAGTCTTCTCTTCCACAAATCAGCCTTCAAATTCTTAATGGTTGTCTTCAAATTTCTCAAATCAGTGACCTCTTCGATCCTCTTTCTTCTCCTTAACTCTCACTAAATTTTATCTACAAATCTGACCTCTTCATTGGCATCTTTCTTAAAAATTTGAATGTCTTGAGGTCTTCAAAATATACCTTCTCAAAATTTGGCAAACTTCATACCAAATCCTTCCTCCTTTTGGGCTTGTTGTCGAATGGTGATAATTGTTCCAAATTCTTCTTTTCAGGAGCTTCTCTTGCTTGCAATATTATTTCTTCAAATATTCTCCAATGGTAACTTCTTCAAATTCTTTAATAGGGCTTCTCTAGCCTTCTTCTTTATCCTTCCAAATTTTCTTGAGACCTCTTCTCTTGGATCTTCAAATTTAGCAACTCTTCAATTGGACATTTTCTTAGTCCTCCTCTATATTCTTTCTCAAATATTCAATAGGGACATCTTACTTGGATCTCCTTAAATATTCAATCTTCAATCTCCAATGGGACCTCTTTCTTGGACCTCCTTAATCTTCAATGTCTACTCTTTTGCTACAACTCAAAAACTAATCCCTGCATGAGGAAAGCACATAGAATTTTAGACAATCAAAGGTGAAGTCCTTATCTATCTATTGTAGGAAGCTTCTCAACTTCTAAGAACTAATTTTCTACAAAAAAACCTAGACAATAGCAATCAAATACAACCAAATTTCTAGAATTATTAAATCAATAAACTTCACTACTTGTTCTCAAAACTAATGGAAAGAAATCTATGTTGAGTCCTAGTCTTAACAAAGTTTTTATTCAACCCTGTGGAAAGACTCTAGCCAAATAGCAATATTGAATCTTCTTCTATTTATCAAAATTTTCAATAGGACCTCCTTCTTGGGTCTCTTAATCTTATCAATGTCAAGGTCTATCTTCAAGACCTGTAAATCTCCTATTCCTTCACTAGTTTTCCTTCAACACAATAGAAAAACTATCTTCCTTGGTAATTTCTTCAACTTCACTGGCTTCTCCTTAATGAGTGGAAATATCCTTTGCAACTTTAAAAAAATTACGCAATATAAAACCTTGGTGTAGATACCACTGTTAGATTTTGAAGCTAAATACTTAAGGTAAAATAACCACAAGATCTAAAATAAAGTTGTAATATGAAATATAATATAATGGTAATATTCTAAACATATAAAACTCATAAAGAAATTTTGCAACAAATCATAAAAATATCTCAAATACAATTAACAAATGCTCATGAAAATTGTATTTGATACAGAATAAATATCTCAAATACATCATACTTACACACACTCTCACTACACCTTCTCAACTTACATACACACACAAAGACACATATAATGGAATGTGACTCTTCATATGGAGTATTCTTGACCTTCACTCTTCTTGAGACTCTTCACTTTATTACTCTATGGACTCATGTGCACATGGACTACTATGCACATTTACATTATTAAATACTTTGCACATTCTAATAATACTTGTGCATTTATTTAATTGCATAAATTAATTACTCATACTCTAATCTAAGACACACTCCTAATCTATAAATGTACCCAAGGTGGTACATTAGCATGTACCAAATAATTTAATATATTCCAACAAACCCTAGTTATAAACCCAAAACACCTTTAAAATAAATAAACCCACTTTTTCAACATAAAATATAGAATAAGACATGAATTCACTTCTACAATATATAGTTTACAAGATAAATGAAACAAGAAAAGAGTTTGAATACATTTTATCTATGTTTATTAATTGTTAAAAGTATTGTGACTAATTTACATATATCATAATGTCAACTTAAACATAAGTCGTTTATGTACTCAAATCTCCAAACTAAAAAGAGGAGAGGATTGAACATTGAGAAGAGGAGAGATGTTAGTTGAACCTTTCAAATATAAACTATTTATATTCAAATTTGAAACTTGACAAAAGAAAGAGGGGTGAATATTAAGGAGAAGAGATGTTGCTTAAACCTTCCAAACATAAGTTATCTATACACTCAAATCTAGAACTTCAAAAAATAAAGGGGTGGATATTAAGGAGAGAGGAGATATTGCTTGAAATTTTCAAGCATAATCCATTAATATACTCAAACTAGAACTTAGAGAAGGTAAGAGAGTTGATCATTACATATAGGGAAGATGTTGGTTGAACCTTTTCCCATATTGAGCATGATGATATGAACACCAACCTCATTATGATTGATTAAAAGCATTAATTCACAAGCTTGTCATAATGAAACAAAGCAATACAAATTTTACAATTAGACACTTCTATTTATTTAGAACTTAAAGCCCGTTGTCATCCATAATAATAAAAATAAAAAATAAAATTAAAATTAAAGGACAATCTATTGGACCTTTTACATTAGATGGGATAAGTTTTAAACATAAGGTTTCAAATCCATGAAAAAATATTCTATATTTTACTTTTTATATTCTTTAAATTGTCTTCTAAACTAATATTATTTTCATACATCACATATATACGCACATATTACATTTTGTATATAGCCATACAATTTTAGATGGGAAAAGTATTAAAGATAAGGTTTCAAATTCATGAAGTTAGAATATTCTATTATTTAGTTTTTATATTTTAAAATTTGTCTTCTAAATTAATATTATTGTTATATATTTTATTTTCATATATCCTATATATGCACATATTACATTTTGTATATACCCACATAAGTTTAACAAAGTGGTAAGGCTCTATTACTATTGATCCAAATATGGAATCCTTTAAAACTCTTAATCGACAATTAACTTGTTCAAAGGGTCAAGTGAATGCATTAAATAAGACACAATTGAACTAATTTTATATAAAATACATTAGAAATATTAGGTTTAACCATGTGCCCTCTAATTTTATGGGTTTTGGATAAGTGATAAGACATGAAGAGTTCCACACTACGACTCTTAAGTTCTAATCTTGCAAGCTAGAACCATGTAGAACCATGAGGACACCTTGACATTTAGATCAATCTTATAACAATACATGGACCTAGGATCAAGTGGTTATAGACTTAAGCTAGATATAACTATATTATATATCCAAGCCTACCCTCATTATTTATAAGCTCTACCCTATTGTTAGCCTTCACATTTTGGTCCAAAACGTAATAAATCAAAGGTATATGGAATGTAATCATGTGAGCAATTCAACTTCAAATCCTTATATCATAATAAATACTCTAATGATAAGGTGACCCATGACAATATGATTTATTCTAATATGAGTGATTGTCTTAACTTGAAATCACCTATATGTATTAATATAAGTTTTACAAATATATTTTTTTATATTCAACATAAATAGGATTTTGAGCAAACCCACTTCAACTAAACACCCCACATGACATAACCAAACCTTACCTTTTCTTCTTAAAATAAAAAATAACTTTTTTGTAATTGTGAAAGTCTTAAATGTGCATTCAAATGTTATTTTTAGGGTTGAATGCCACTATCCCTTGTACAAAAATACTTGCACAGAGGTAGAAGCAGGGAGGCAAAAGAAAATATGAATGGTGGAGGTAGATTCCAAAGGTAGATGCAAAGGCATAACTAGGGAGGTAAAGGTAGATCTGAGTGATTGAGATAGATTCCAAATGTATATTCAAAGTTAAATTTGAGTGGTGGAAACATATTCCAAAGGTAGAGGTAGATGCAAGTGGTGGAGGAAAAGTTTAATGTAGCTAATAGACATATGTATAGTGGAGGTAAATTATAGTGTAGAAAATAGACATAGGTATAGTTGTGTTAGGATCCCATCCTAACACTATGATGTAATAACCCTTGTTGAATGTGGTGGGACACCCATGATAATATTTTGTATTATTTTGTAATAGTTGTGGCTCTAGAAGCACCTAGACAAGTGGCATCATTATATGTAACTGTTATCATGAATATTACTATTTTGTAGGTAGGAGATTCTAACTCGGGTGGCATTTTGTGTGTAAGACAACCTTGAGAGTTAGGTGGTAGATGAATTATTTAAAATTGTGAGGGGTAGGAATGAATGTATATTTTTGCATAATTGAATGAAAGTATTGAAAGAGGTTGTCTCCTTGAAGTGGCCTACGATTTTGTGTTACTTTATGAGATTGTTTCATTTCAAAAACTTATATTTCGTATTACAATAGTTTGTGTTTCAAACATTTATGTTAATTTGCAATGTTCGATTTTAATGAGAAGGTTATTAAAAAGTGATATTAGAGTGCTTTCCAAGGTCATGTTCTACTACGACTATGATAGCTTTTGCCATTTCAACTATTAGGTATAAGATTTTGTGTTTTGTTTTTTGCTAGTTTTCTACTTTTAAAAAAATCCAACCTTATTTTTTTGCATTAGTTATTTAGGTTAGAAACCCTATGTTAGGGGTTTTAAAATATCATAGGGGAGTTTTCATTATTGGCTAAGCTATATTTAACAAAAAGCATCTAGTGAAGTGAGGGACGATCGGGCTCCAATACCTAGGCCTCAAACAACACTCATCTACAAAATTGAGCTCCCATGTATCTAAAGGTATATAGTGAGACCCCCTAGTATTAGGAGAGACCTTTACCCTTAGGAATATTTTTGGCCTTGTATTATCCATAGTACATTGGGCACAACATCCAAAATATCACCCTCTTGTGGTAACAAAGAGGCAGGTAGTGTGCTCAAAGGTATGCATGGAATCCTCCTTGAGTAGTGGCCTGAAATATTGGTTTGAGCACTATCATTCATCACTATGGTATAACAAAGGGCCTATGGGAATTATACATCCTATCTTTGAATACCCTATTGTTTTGAATATCAAACCTGCAACAAAAATTTTATTCTATGAATATCAAACTTGTTACCATCACCTTACCCAAAAAATTGATCATAAGAAGACATCCTTGTTAGTAATAGTTAGGATGTTCTATGAATAATGTGGATAGTGTTAGTAATAGTCAGGATATTCTATCAGTAATAATTAGTACAAGGTCGTCAATTGCCAGTGTCAGTAACAATTAATGTGATAGTCAAAATAAAATAAACAAGATATAAGTGTGACAAAATTAGACCAAATAGGTGATAGCATAGTGTTAGAATTGATCAGTAGTTAGAACAGATAGTACAAAGTATCATAAGAGGTTGGTCGACCCAAAACCTATTTTTTGAACCAAGCCTCTAAGAGAAAAATTGACAACAACAACCTTGGTAACAAAGCAAAAAAAAAATGGGGTGTCCAATACTAGTGTTGTGGTATATAGCTCATTGCTACCGTCTTTTTGAGCTGATCATTTTGATATATAGCACCCAAACCACTTTTTGAGCTCCTTACTAAAAATAGTAACCCTTGAAATAAAATTTCTATTTTTATTAAGAATTAACAATGGGTCATTACTCTGATAACATGGCTTTAGGTACTCAGAAACAAGAAATAGAGGCACATATTGCTAAGCAAGTGGATCATTTAAGAAAACAATTACCAATTTTCGAACTTAGATGAGATAAAGACAACATGAATGTGGTCACCAAGACACAAAGGGAAATGAAGGTAGAATTGGATAGTTGTCTCTCTACTAATTCTCTCTCACAAGATAGATTCGGTCAACAATATCAACAAGATACAGGTACAAGTCTCTACCAACTAAACACACCAAATAACAATGAATTTAAGTTGCAAAAATTAGACTTTCCAAAATTTGATGGAAAAGATCCTAAGAGGTGGATCTGTAAGGCAGAATAATATTTCAATATTCATAATATCCCATGCTACATGTGTTTGACAATTTCCTCTTTCAATTGTAAATCATATGCACTACATTGGTTTCAGTGGCTTAGTAAGGCCAAACCTGTTCTTTCTTGGAAAGAAATTAAGTAACATCTACTCACTCTCTTTGGTCCTAGTGAGTTTGAATATTTTACAACTCTTTCTAAACTTAGACAAACCTCAACCATTTTAGAGCATCAAACTTGATTTGAAAAACATGCCAATCATACCCACTGGTCTAAATATCAACTTCTTTCAAAGTTGTTTTGTGAGTGGTTTGAAGAATGACATTAGGGATAAGGTTAAAATGTTGAGACCCTAAATATTACAACAAGCAATACATTTAGCTAGATTGGTAGAAGAAAAATTCAAGGCTCAAGGACGCACCTCTAAATTTCCTCAATTTAGGCCATATTTTTCATCCAAGCCTATGACAAGTCCTACCACTAAGTCTCCAACCATAAAAAAAAGGACTCGTGAAGATATGGATAATAGAAGAGCACAAGGGCTATGTTATAATTGTGATGAAAAGTATTTCTCGGGGCATAAGTGTGTGTATCAAAACTGTATCTGCTCGATATGGATGAAGCACCAACCACAAAATATTTAGAGAAAGAAGAGGATCCTTAAGAGGGAGAAACCATAGATCAGACAATAGATACAGAGGACTCCCAACCAAAAATATATGTGGATGCTTTAGTAGGATTATCCACTCCCCAAATAATTAAATTTATTGGCTACTTCAAAGGACAATGGATCATCATTCTTATTGACTCTGGCAGTACACAACTTTATTGATCCATGTGTGGCCAAACAAGGAAACTATTACATTACTAAATGCAATTCCTTTGAAGTCATGATTGATAATGGAGGTACCCTACCATGTAAAGGAAAATTTCATAGTTTCAAACTTCAAATTGGGGACTATAATCTGAAGATAGACATGTTTGTCCTACCATTAGGTGGGTGTGATATAGTTTTGGAAGCACAGTGTTTGCGAATATTAGGACTAATTTTATGGGATTTTGTTGAGTTGTGGATGGATTTTAGTCAAGAAGGAAATACATATACTTTATGTGGAATGAAAGATGGTGCAACTCAGTTTATTTCTACCCATAATATGAAAATGTTTTTAAAAAATTCTTCTCATGGAGTGGTGGCACAAAATTTTGCTATCCATGCCCCTGAGGAAGAGGAACGGGACCATCCAATGCAATTACGAGGGTTATTTAACAAATATGCTCAAATTTTTGAGTAACCCAAGGGACTATCTCCTCATCACTCACATGACCATGCAATATAACTTTTTCCAAGTAGTCTTCCCCCTAATATTCGTCTATACAGGTGTCCTTATGCTAAAAAATCAGAGATTGAGAAAATAGTGCAAGAGCTTTATAATGTCGGGGTTAACCATTCCAATGTTAGCCCTTATTCTTTTTCAATTTTATTAGTAATGAAAAGGATGGCATTTGTCACTTGTGTGTGGATTATCGAGACCTCAGTAAGATCACTATTAAATATGAATTTTCTATTTCAGTGGTCGATGAATTACTTGATGAGTTGCATGGGACTCAATACTTTTCCAAGTTGGATTTGTGGTCAGGGTATCACCAAATTTGAATCAAGGATAAGGACATTCCAAAAACAACTTTCAAAACTCATGAAGGGTATTATGAATTCCTAGTTATACCATTTGGATTAACCAATGCACCTTCTACCTTCCAAAGACTGATGAATTCTATTTTTTGTCCTTTCCTTCATAAATTCATTCTAGTATTTTGTGATGATATTTATTTATAGTCATTCATGGAAATAACATCTTCAACACGTAGATCAAACACTCAAACTTTTTTCTAACCATGAGCTCTATGCAAATAGGTCCAAATGTTCCTTTGGCAAGTAATAGGTTGAATACTTGGGTCACATTGTCACTAAGGATGGAGTTTAGATTGATCCCAAGAAAATTCAGGTTGTTCAAGATTGGCCTAAGTCTCGTATCTAAAAGGGACTTTGTGGCTTCTTGGGATTCACAAGATATTAAGATAGTAGCTCCCTTGATAGCCATGTTGAGGAAGAATTCTCTTATGTGGACAAAACCTACTGAAGAGGCTTTTATCAATTTGAAGTATGTCGTGACCACTACCCTCATGTTAGCAATGTCAAATTTCTCTAAAACTTTTGTCATTGAAAGTGATGCATCGAGAACTGGCATTTGGGTAGACCTTTGGCCTTCACTAGCAAGGCCCTCTCAAACTAAAATTTGGGTAAGTCTACTTATGAGAATGAAATGCTTTACCATTTTACATGTGGTCACTCATTGGTGATCATATCTCATTGGAAGATATTTTTCCATCAAGATTGATCATCAAAGTCTCAAATATTTCTTAGAACAAAGGGTTACCACACCAGAACAACAAAAATGGATTTCAAAATTGTTGGGTTATGATTATGACATCACCTATAATAAGGGTAAGGAGAACATGGTGGCAGATGCTTTGTCCCAACTACATGAATACCATGTCATGCTTCATGCTATATCCACACCACATCCTTAGTGGATTCATCAACTCCATGAGTAATTGGTCAAGGACTCCTCATTCCAATATTTTATCCACAAACTTCAAGCAGATCCTCATTCATACATTGGCCATACTTGGGATAGTCAAGATCTACGGTACCATGACCGTCTTGTTGTACCCCATCATTCACAAGTAAAGGATATCATCCTACAAGATATGCATGCTTCCCCAATAGCTGGTCATTCAGGGTTTCTCGAAACCTATACAAGGACCAAGTGTATCTTTTTTTGGAGGGGATGAAAAAGGATATTCATACTTTTATGGCTGAATGTGATCGTTGCCATTGTATGAAAGGTGAAAATGTGTGTTCCTCTACTACATTTCAACCCTTGTCAATTCTTGAACAATTTTGGACATATATCTCTATGGATTTCATTAAATAGTTACCTAAATATGGAGGAAAATCGATTATTTTGGTGATAGTGGATCATCTTACGAAATATGCTCATTTTTGTTCTCTATCCCACCCATACACTGCATCCATTGTTGCTCAAATCTTCCTTGACTCTATCTTTCATCTCCATGGAATACCTAAATCCATTGTCTCTAATAGGGATTCTACCTTCATCGATTATTTTTGGTAGGAATTGTGTAATGTCTCCTTCCTAAGCAGTAATTATATGGTTACGGTTAGCCTACTCTCAGGTTCTTGTAGGCTAATATGATGGTATTAGGGAACTCTTTGGGTTATGGGAGATGGTTCAAATCATCGCAAGCTCTCAATTGACACTTTTTGAAGCCATTTTGGACTTTTAGACCCATTCTTACTATTTTTAGTAAGTGCATTTTGGATCATCGATTTGATCTATGGACATAGTGGTATGCATAATTGATTGAGGAGGACGTATTATAATGGTTGGTGGTATTATTTTACTTGGCATGTAATATTTAATTTAACGCAATATATTAAAGTTAAATTAAATATTTAACTTTAAAGAATTATTAATTAAATGGTAAAGTGAAAGGGCTCCTAGAGGACATAAAATGATTTATAAAAATTAATATAAAAGGGTCATATGTATTAAATCAAAGTGGGCACCCAGCTATAGTTGAAAAGCAAAAAATTAAATTTAAATTTAAATTCCATTTTCTACCTTATACCAGCATTTGTATACATTATTGGAGTTGGAGAACTGCAAATATAAATGAATATTGTTCATTTGGTGTCATTCTATTTACTGTAGCAGTTTATTACAGACCTAGAAATTCCATTTTCCGCACTTGGGTATGCTTGTAATTTGAATACTTGATAGCCACTCTCATTTACAAACAAGTATATCAGATTGTATATGTCTTCCATTAAGATTTGAATGCAAAAAGTGATAGTTAGCTGTTGTTTTTCTGAGTGTTGCATATATTTCCAGTTAGTATTGCTATTTTCCTTTGTATTCAAATTGTGAATCAAAAGCAACGAAAACAAGTATAAGAAGTATTACTCCAAACAAAAACAAAAAAAATGGGGGTTGGACATTACAATGGTATCAAAGCAGAGTGCATCCTGCCATCCTGGAGGGGGTTAAAAAATCACAGTTTGAAGGGTTGGAATAAGTAATGCAGCCTAGTACTCATCAGTACTATCGTAGGAGAAACAGGTCTAACCCCAACATTGAGGATCCACTTGGTTTATTTGAGGGAACAGAAAGAGACGAAGTCCCAATGGGTGATAGAGAGCATAGGGACCATGCAGAGCTTACCACTAGGGAAATGCTCAATGAGCTAACCAGGGGACAATAGGATTTACAGTAAATTATAGCTCAAATGTGTACCCTCATGACTCAACAAATGATGGGAAACAATATTAACAACAACAACGACAATGGAGGACACAATGGGCATAACCGAAATAATGGAAATGGTGATAGATCGGTTAATAACAGGGCTGTAAATCAGAATTACAGGGCTAGGACAGCAAACACTAGGCCTCTAATGCCTAATTTTCCACCTAGGACCATCCCATAGGTTGAGGTTGAACCTACTCAACATGAGTTACAGGATCAGTTGCTACAGGATTGGAGGAATTCCGGGGCTGATTTTCAGGCAGAGATGTCATTCCGTGATTATATGGACCTTCATTTGAGACATAGACCAAACAGAGGAGGGAGACCTCAAAACCAGGATTTACATAGGAGAGTGGGGAAGTTAACCATTCCTTATTATGATGGTTCAGGCAAGACTACAACCAAAGCTTGGGTTTAAAAGTTGGATACTTATTTCCGGCTTAACCAAATGCCTGAGGATGAAGCCATCAAATATGTTGCTTTACACCTTGATGGCATTGCACACGAGTGGTGGCATCATGGGATGGTCACCTTAGGACATGATCAGATAGACTCCTATACAGAGTTCATGGAGAGATTGATTGACAGATTTGACAAAAAGGATCCGGAACTACATTTTAAGGAGCTAGCACAGTTGAAACAATGGGGTTCAGTGGAGGTATATGTGGCTGATTTTTAGAGACTCTCAGTTTAGAGGAGGTTGATTGTGTTGTTCATGGATGGACTTTCAGAACCATTGAGAGGTTGGATTAAGGCTCTTAGTCCACCTACTTTACAGGAGGTAATCAGAAAGGCAAGAGATATGGAGTCCTCTACTTCCAAGAGCAAATTTCAGTCCAAGGGGTTTGGACATAAGAAAGATAAAGATAAAAAATATTTTCAGAAGGACATGAACCAGCCTAAGAGTGTCCCAAATAGGTTGGACAGCGATCAGCTCAATGAGCTTAGAAGGAAGAAACTTTGCTTCCATTGTAGAGAGCCTTGGGACCCGTCTCACAAATGTGCAGTTAAGGCCAAAGCTAAACAAATAGAGTACTTTTCAGCTAACGAATCAGTATCAGAAAAATCCGATCAGCACGCTGCTTCAGAGAGCAGTGATGGAGAGAGTTCACATGGGAAGGCTGAAAAGGACCACGGATGTGATGGTACTATTGCACAACTTTCTAGCTTTTAGAAAGTTGGATCTTTTAAGGTGAGAGGAGTCCTTTGTGGACAGCGGATCATTACCCTCATTGACACAGGAGCAACACATAATTTTATTGATGAGGGACTTGTAGCAAAAAGAGGAATCCAAATGGAAGAATTTGAAGGGTTCAAAGTAATGGTTGCAGATGGTTTCACCCTCACATGTACTCGGAAAATATCTAATCTGAGTATACAATTGGGTGAGTATGAGCTAAGAGATGACTTCTATGTGGTCAGCATAGGAGACACAGATGTAGTGCTTGGCATGCACTGGATGCGTACCCTTGGTGAGTTCACAATGAACTTGCACAACATGGAGATGAGATTTGAGTCAGGTGGTAAAATAATTGTTCTTAGAGGCATGTCAGGTGGGGGTACCAGAGTGGTCTCTTTTAAAAGGATGGAAAGGTTGATTCACCATGATCAGGTGGAGTGGGCAGCAAAATTGTTAGCATATATATTTCTAGATTAGCATATATTTGTTATTTCATTATTTTAATTAGTGGAATATAATATTGTTAGGGGCATATTTTATTGTTAGCGTCTTTGTTTAATTGGGCTCTTTGTCGTTGGCAAGAATTGATATTCAAAGGCTAATCTAAGCCTACTGTAACCTATATATTTTTTCATATCAATCAAATCAATGTTCATTTCTCTGACATGGTATCGTATCAAAGCATTATTGGTCTGGATCATAATTCATTTTGTAGTCATACTTGGTCATTGGGCACGCTTGTATTTCCTTTCGTAGAGGCTAGGCTTGACTCGAGCATCATTCTCGAGGTCACCTAACTGGATTTGGCTCTTGATTGGAGGTTTACTAGACCTGATTGTGGGCACAAATCTCAAAACTCATAGTCCTTGAGATCTAACTAGTCGTTGGCACCTTGGAGGAGGACAAGGAAGCTCGATGCTGACAACTGGATCTATGGAATCTGAATCTTCCAGGATGCACATGTGGACCTGTCAAGCTATGACCAGACTCTGACCAAACATGACTAAACTACCCTGGATGTGATGTGGCAATAGATCTGACTGGATCTGTGACATGGTAATTGGACACACTAGACAGACACATGGATCGAACAGATCTGGACAAGACCCCTAGCATACAAATCGATGTGGATTGAATAGATCCGAATGAGACCCTACCAAAGTTTCTAAGGTGGACAAAGACATGGACACGATCGACAAAGACTAAATGCCACGCAGTTGGATGATCGTTAACATCACACGCAGACAAAAGGAGGCAATCGATAGAAGACCAAACAAAAGGTTAGTCCACCGTAAGGTGGAAATCAAAGTATAATGTGCTATAATTTTAAAGGGCATTGTGGTTTCTACATGTACCATGTGGGATTTTAAAAAATGTGAGTAATTTTTTTTCATAATCTTGCTCGACACCACGAATAGATTTTACACTGATCACTCTCGACGACCCTGTTCAAGAAACACTAACGCTCACAAAGATAGTCGAGGCCTATTTCAATCGACATAGATAGTTTGCAGATGTAATTTTTTATTGTAGTCGCATTTAAAAGTGCATAGAGGGCAGTGATTTTTACTGTCAATGAACACGCAAACACATAGTAGCGATTATGTAGACAAATATCAAAAGAAGGCAAATCGTTGGGAGATATTGTAGTGTCTAAGGACAAATTACTATTTATGCATCTGATCACTGGGAGAAAACATGATAAAAATTTTGTTGTTTATGTCGCTGTCAAGATTGTTGGTAGATGTCGACTGTGCTCTCCCTAATCGTTGGAGGTTAGGTCGATGGAGCAGTGCAGCCATCGAGAGGTAGAAGCACTTGCAGAAGATCAACCGTCGCAAAAGAACCTCCACCACCACCACCGTGGAGCCAAGTGGGAGAGCGGTGCACCATCGGGTCCCACAAGGATGAGTGGTTAACATTGGGATATTTCCCTTTAATTACCACCAACAGTGGTAGCCGGGGTGGTCGGAGGATAGCAACTAAGGCACTACCGACCGACAGGTCAGTAGAACAAATCTCACTATTGTCGCTTCAAAGGTATATATATATATATATATATATATATATATATATATATATATATATATTTTTTTTTTTTTTTTTTTTTTTTTTTTTTTCAAGTCCAATTTTTAATGTTTTCAAAATTTATTTAATTAAATATTTATCTATTTTCTTAATTATTATTTTTAAATTTAATTAAGAATATTTATATTTAATTAAATACAATTTTGTTTCATTAGATATTATTGTTCTTTTCAAACATAAATTTAAAAGTACCTTTTTATTTGAAGCATAAACCCACAAACATAAGTTTCATCCCACTTTATTTTGTAAAATAAAGGGGGGATTTTTCATATCCTATTTATTGCAAATTTTTCACAATAGGATGAAAAAGGAGGAATTGAGAGTGAATTTTAAAATTTGAAAAGGCAATTTGGCATTGTAATTAGGTGCATTTTTGGTGGAAACCGACACCTAAAATTTTATTTTTTGTGGGCACTTTTTGTTGTTAGTTGCATTTACACTTCATTTGCACTACATCATTAAGTAAAATCAAGCACAATTAAGTCCCCAAAAATTGAACCCATCCATGCAAATTTATTTGCATCGCAGTGTTTGGTATTAATGATACCTCTAGCCCACACTTACAGGTAATTTTGTTGTACTTTGGTCTACTGTATCTATCACCTAACATAGATGCAACAATGACATTTGAGCTTGTTCTCTATAAATTTTCAAGGAGATATAAGTTTGCTATTTTGTTATTTTTTTTACTCCATTCACTACCCTAATTGTTATTGTTGTTAGACGTAAATCCTGACGAAGTGCTCTTCAAAATGTTTAGGGGAAGTTACGCCCCACACATGAGGAAATACCTATGGTAGGTGTCATAAATAAAATGATTCCCTTTCAATACTTCCTATGTACCACTTATCATTCTGCTCTCATGTACTTATAGTCTCCCTCATGTAAGGGCAGGTATATTGAGAGGTTTGGTATAAATACCTAGTAGGTATAAAGAAAGGGGGACCATTTGGTGTTATAAGTAACCCTCATTATGGTCGATATCCACAAGTATCAGAATGACACTTAGTTACTAAAAGGTTCCAATTACACACCATGGAAAACAAATATAAAGGCTATTATACAAATGGAATATTTGTGGGATATTGTCTCAAGAATGGCAACAAGACCTAAGTCACCAACCGGTATGACTACTCAACCTACAACACCAACTACAGATCAGATTACATTTGACAAGAAAGACAATAAGGTAAGAGTGCTCATCTTGCTTGTCATTTCAGATGAAGTTCAACCTCACATAGCTGACACAGAACATGATAAAGAGACATGGGATGCTCTTAAGACCATCTATGAGGGTAAGAATGATTCCACCATTCTTCACCTACAATCTCAACTTCACAGTTTGAGTATGAAGCATGGAGATACAGTTGAACTATTTCTTTGTAGAGTGGTTGAGTTGAAGTCAAAGTTGAATTCTATGGGAGAGACTATAGAAGATAATCTCCTCCCTTTAGTGATTTTGAGGGCTTTACCTGATTCATATAGAAATTTTATAACTTCTCTTCAAGTTTCACAAATACATGTTACCTTTATTGAGTTGGTAAATTTGCTTCAGGAAGAGGAGGCTCACCAACTACACAAAGATGAAGCTTCTAATACAGCCCTCTATTCCAACAAGAAGGGTCTAATAAGAAGGGTAATTTTAAGAAGGGAGGAAATTCTTCCAAATATTACAAGGGAAAACAACCTCAAAAATCGAAGAGATATTACAAAATTTGTGAGAAAGATACCCATGACACCAATCGGTGTTGGCACAAAAACAAACAACCTAAAAACAAGGACCATAACAAACCATAAAACAAAAACAAGTAACCCAAGGTGAATGTTGTTATTAAAGAATATGACTCCAATTCTGAGTGGGCTCACAAGGTTCTCATGACTAACACAGCCTCCAAATAAAAGGATCCTTAATGGTATTTTTATCCTGGCACCAGTAAGCACATAACTGGTGACAAGTCATGTTTTGATACATATGAAGCCAAGGAAGGCAAACCCATCACTATTGTTGATGATAAAACCTACAAGGTTCAGGGTGAGGGTACAGTTTTATTCAACCTTCCAGATGGAAAATGTTAGATTGATAGAGTCCTCTATGTTCCAGGTTATGGTTGTTGATTTTTGTGTTGAGGATAGAAAGAAGTGTTGCTTTATCACCAAGATGGGTAAACACATCGCAACAACTTCATATAAGGATGGATTATTTGCATTAGATGCTCTCTTCACCCCTCATGTTGTCGTGATAGTCTTTACAAAGAAGGCAACTTCACTTTGGCACAAGAGATACAGGCATCTAAGTTCTAGATATTTACTTTAGCTAAGTAAATATGAGATGGTAAAGGACCTTCCCTCCCTTTCCTCTACATTGCCAGTATGCTCTGATTTCTTAGCAAAGAAGTAACATAGAGTATAATTTGAAAAGAGCTCTTCACGAGCAAAGAAACCTCTGGAGTTAATTCACACTTATCTATGCGATCCTTTCACACCAAATAGTTATGGGTGGAAGAGATACTTTCGGTTGTTTGTATATGACTACTCATGAAAGATGCGGATTTTATTTCTTCATCTGAAATCGGAAGATTTCAGTTACTTCCAAAAATTTAAGAAAATTGTTGAGGAGTCAAGGACTTCTATAAAGACCCTCCGCTAAGATCTAGGGGGGATTTTACCTCTAAATAATTTTTTGCATATTTGACTGCACATGGCATCAAGATATAACTCACTACTGCTTATACACCATAGCAAAATGGAGTTGTTGAACGGAGGAACAGTTCCATCATAGAAATGGTTTGTTGTATTCTCACAGGAGCCCATCTAGAGCAACAATTCTAGGCAGAAGCTATCACCATAATAGTGTACCTACTAGATAGGGTACCCACAAAGGCCCTAAAGGGAATAATTCCATAGGAAGCATGGAGTGGTTGGAAACCCTACATATCTCATCTACGTATTTTTGGATATAAGGCTTTTATGCATATACCAAAAGAGAATAGGAAAAGTCTAGATGAGAAGACCTTGCAATGTGTTCTTCTTGGATATGATGAGCATTCTAAGGGTTATCGGTTGATTGATCCTTTGACCAAGAATATTCATATCAATAGAGATATTTTTGATGAAGCTTTCACATCACAAAACACATCTAATGTATACCTTGATTTTGAGGAGTCTATGGTTGAGAAGTCTCCTTCTTCTTATTCTTTGCCATTGAAAAGGATTCCTAAGTGGTATACCAGTACTATCAAACACTCAAATATATCCACACCACTAGATTGAATTTGAATAGACCTCATACTCGTAGTATGTCTCGACAAGAGAAAGTTGTAGCAGATACTACTGAGGTTGATGAACATTGTTAGTCTTTTGAGGACCTTTCTGTAGATACAGAGAGAGAAATAGAGGATATGGAAGTGGATGATAACCAAGTTTTTATGTCTTCACTTGATGAGAATGAACTTGCCACAGTACAAGATGCTCTTAGTGAAACCCAATGGAAGGATGTTGTGGATGTAGAGTACATGTCTCTCAAGAAAAATCATACTTGGAAGCTTATTGATCTGTCGCATGGAAAGAAACCCATTGGCTACAAATGGATGTACAAATTAAAGTATAAGTCAGATGGAAAAATTGATAAGCATAAGGTTTGTCTTGTTGCAAAGGGCTATGCACAAAAATAAGGTATCGACTATAAGTGAATTTTTGCACCTACTGCTCGGATGACTCCATTTGATTTATTTGTGCTATGGCAACAGAGTTCGGGTGGAATGTACATCATATGGATTTCAAGAGTACCTTCTTGAATGGTGATCTCAAAGATGAGGTCTATATGTCACAACCTAAAGTATTTGAAGTGGAAGGCCAAGAGAAAAAATTTTGCAAATTGGTCTATTCCTTGTATGGTTTGAAACAAGCTCCACGATCTTGGTACATTAAGATGGATGATCACCTACTATAGCATGGATTTAATAGAAGTCCTTCAGATGCAAACCTCTATTTCAAGAAATAAGGTTCTGAAATAGTGTTACTTGTACTCTACGTGGATGATTTGATTATCATAGGAAGCTCAAAAAAATTGATAACTATCGTCAAAAGTGACTTGTGCAAATCTTTTGAGATGATAGATCTCGGGCTTCTCCACTATTGTCTTGGCTTGGAAGTGAACTAGAAGAAGCACCAAATCAAGGTGTCATAGAAAAAGTATGCCAAGCTTTTGTTATAAAAGTATCGCATGATTGATTGTAAGCCAATGGCAACTCCAATGGAATTAGGGCTTCAATTATCATGGTATTATGATTCACCTCAAGTATATGGTACTCTCTATCGCTAGCTAATCAGGAGTCTGAAAAACACTAGGCCAGATATCATGTTTTTTGTCAACTATATTTCAAGTTTCATGCAGGAGCCTAAGGTCACTCATTAGAAAGCAACAAAATGTGTTCTTCACTATGTTCATGGTACTATTGAGTATGGCTTAGAGTACAATAAGAATGATAAATTCTTCTTGCAAGGATATACAGACTCCGACTATGTCGGATCATATGATGATCGAAAGTCAACTTCAAGATATATTTTTCATCTTGGATCTGGTCCTGTCTCTTGGCACAACAAGAAGTAATAGGTGGTTTCTATTTCATCTACAGAGGCAGAGTATCGCGTTGCATGTGAAGTAGTGTGTGAGGCAATATGGGTGTGCTGCATCTTGAAAAGTATGGGTCTTCTATCCAAATATTCAATTCACTTATTTTGTGACAACCAGGGTGTTTTGAACCTCGTTAAGAATCCAGTACATCATGAATGCACCAAACATATTGACACACAATGTCACTTCATTCAAGATGAATTTCCTAGGCACAAAATTCAACTTCAATACGTTCCCACCAATGCACAAGTTGCGGATATTTTTACTAAGGCACTTGCACGTATCAAATTTGAGTTGTTTTGTAACTCTCTTTGTATTGCAAAATAATGTAATAAATGGGGATGTTAGTGTATATGTTTCTAGATTAGCATATATTTTTTATTTCATTATTTTAATTAGTGGAATATAATATTGTTAAGGGCGTATTTTATTGTTAGCATCTTTTTTTAATCAGGCTCTTTGTTTTTTGCAAGATCCGATATTCAAGGGCTAATCTAAGCCTAATGTAACCTATATATTTTTGCATATCAATCAAATTAATGTTTTTTCTCTGATAATAATGCATCATCATGCCTACAGTTACAGATCCGCAAAAGAGGGATCATCATCCGGATATTCAAGCACTACTATCCAAACATACTAAGGTGTTCAACAACATACCTCCTGGGAGACCTCCGCAGAGAGGGATTAAGCATGTCATACAGTTAGACGAGGGTACCAAACCAGTTATCACCACCCCATACAGGCATCCAAAGAGGCACAAGGATGAGATAGAAAAGGCCATCAAAGAATTGATGGATATGGGACACATTCGGCCTAGAAAGAGCCCCTTCGCATCATCGGTGGTATTGGTAAAGAAGAAGGATGGGACTATGCGGATGTGCATAGATTACAGGGCATTGAACAAGAAAACCATAAAAAATAGATATCCCATCCCATGCATTGATGAGCTCATTGATGAGCTACATGGAGCTTGTTACTTCTCCAAGATAGATTTGAGATTGGGCTATCATCAGATTAGAGTCCGAGAATAGGATGTGGAGAAGACAGCATTCAGATGCCATTTTGGGCATTTTGAGTTCTTGGTTATGCCTTTTGGCTTAACCAATGCACCAACTACTTTCCAGTCATGCATGAACAGGGTATTCAGCAAGCAACTCAGGAAATCAGTGCTGATATTTTTTGATGATATTCTGATTTTCAGCAGGACATGGGAGGAGCATTTGAGACACCTTGAAGAGGTGTTGAGCATCCTAGAGGAGGAGTCTTTATATGCCAAGGAGTCCAAATGTGACTTTGGAATGACGAAACTTCTCTACCTTGGCCACATTATCAGTTCTAAGGGTGTTAGAGTGGATCCTGAAAAGATCAAAGCAATCATGGATTGGCCGCCACCTACAAACCTCTCCCAGCTTAAGGGATTTTTTGGACTATGCGGTTTCTACAGGAGGTTTGTTAAGGGGTTCTCACAGATAGCGGCTCCACTCACAGACTTGACCAAGAAGGGGGCATTTATTTGGTCATAATCAGCATAGAAATGTTTTGATTGTTTCAAGTAGGTGATGTGTACTTGCCCAGTTCTAGCCATTCCCAATTTCTCTAGGCCTTTTGAGTTGGAATGTGATGCTTCAGGAGAGGGAATTGGGGCTGTCTTGATGCAAGATAAGCATCCAATCGCATTTGAGAGCAGGAAGTTGAGGGGGGCAGAGAGGAGTTACTCTATCTACGATAAGGAGATGTTGGCCATCATGCATGCCTTTTTAGACCTTATCTTGTATTCACTGTAAAAACCTACCACAATAGTTTAAAATACTTTTTGAATCAGCATAATTTGAATGATAGGTAGCAAAAATGGGTGAGAAAACTTCAGGCCTATTGGGAATTTTTCCTACACCCGTAGGATAAGTTGTTACGCTATAGGAAAACCTATTGCCAACGAGCTATTACAGGCTCTAGTTGACCTACCTTTTTAACTTTGAAATAGAGTTATTTAATATTTTATAAAGAGACCAAGTATGGTAAGGATACCCTTAAGGTGAGCTTAAATTATTTAAGTTCATGTTCTTCCATATTTATGGTGATGAATTAGCGATTATAAATTTTGATCGAGCTAAAATAATAATAGTTCTATTATACCTTATGTATGATCGGTGCTTTAATCCTTTGGGCTATTGTAGCAAGATTTAATAACACTTCAATAAAAATAGAAAGAAAGAGACAAAATAATCGATGCAATTACGTTCATTTGAATATCGTAATAAACATAACAGTTGACCAATAAAAGAAGCATTCATTATATATTCAAATAATGTAACCCATAACAAAGACACACAAAAATTTAAACACAGAAAGATAACATGAAAGAAGCCCGTAATTGTATTAATATTTGAATGAGATTACATGAAGAGTTGACTTGGAATTGCTATTTAATTCTTAGAAAGTGTTGGTCAAATATCTGCCTAATTATACAAACCTACGTTTGTGCACCCTAGACATGGCCAACATTGAAAGGCCGGAGGAAAGGAATGTCCTCCATGCCAATATCCAGAGAGGGTTGGCTCCCTTACTAAATCCTACACTGGTTTAAGACTAGAGTTGCAGGAAAGAAATTGGAAATGATAGAAAGAGATGGGAAATATGGCCACAGGTCGAAGGTGTAGGATTGGGGATAGACTAGCAGCAGGAAATCCACCCAAGCATTGAAGCAACATGTAATAAAATAAAACAATAGAATTTACTTACAACCTTGCAGAGACAACCTCCAGGATCGCATTCCAGAACTCACTCCCTCACCAACAATGTTCAAACTCAGATGCAAAATTTAAACTAAACAACAGATAATGAATATGAGCATAAAATAGAAATGCATAAAAATAGAAGGAAATCACACACAAGATCACTTGCAAATTTAGAAGCCAAGTATCTTCTATTGATGCAGAGAACTTGAATAGTTTTTCTACAGAATGTCTAACCTCCTTTTACAATGAAAATTGATTAGTATTTATAGAGGATTTCACCTCTTTCATTAAATACACATGAAGACAAAATGCTCACAGATCAGGAACCTTGGTGAGACAATTCCTCCTTGAAGTCATTGAAAATATTTCTTTTGAGGCGGTGATCCAGCTTTTAAGGAAATTCTTCTGGGAAATCGACATTTCTGGGCGTCGGTGCATGGAAAACTGCAAGGCTTGGTCATTGACTTGGTACATTCGCCATCCTCAAAAATACACTTCTGCTTGGAAATCATGAAAATCGCCTTGCACTTTTAATATTGTTGCTCTCTTTGCTCGAGATCCACAACCTGAGTTACTCTTCGCCACAAACATTTAATGTTTTTCATTCGCCTATCTTGGTTGTTCTTGAAATTCTTTGACATCATTGATAGTGCAATTCACCCGAACTTAGCAATAAGCGAATCACATATTTACTCTTTTCATCACGTTCCTTGGTGAAGAGGGCACCCTTGATTTAACAATAATCAACCTTTTATACTCTAGGTGAAAGCACCTTCAACAGCTTCCTTTCTTAAACTCTACGTTCACCCCCAAAAGAGGTGAAAGGAGTCGTCACCTTCCTCTTGGGGTGAACGCGAAGTTGACTTTTCAAAGTCACTTCAAACTTTTGACTCTTCGCCCGCTTTACCATTCATGATGCATTCACCCCCGAGAGCGGTGAATGGAGCTTTTTCCCCTCAACTAGGGTAAATGTGAAGTTGACTTTTTAAAGTTGCACTTTTAAATACGTTCGCCCCAACTTCGTTCGCCCCGTCTTTGGGATGAACACACCTTCTTTTGAAAGTTGCCAAATTTTGCTAATTTTTACCATGCTTTAAAGAACTTTCACCAATTACACCTTTAATTGGCCAATGTGTTGGGTGCGTGCATTTCTCCATATTTTTGAGGACATTTGTCCCAAAGCGGGGTGAATGACTCATTCAACCCCACTCTAGGGTGAACGATTTTTAATTACCTTTTAACTTCGGCCTGACTCCGATACTTATCTAATTTTTGAAACTTCATTGTTTAATTTCTTCTTTCACCCCAATGAGGAACGTAAAGGACTTTCACCCATTAATTGGGGTGAATGTGTTTGCAAAAGATTATCATTCACTTTTTCTTTACGTTCACCTTGAAGTGAGGCGAATGAGCCTTTCACCCAATGTTTGAGGTGAATGCGATTTTCCTTTCTAGTGAAGCTCTCATAGTTTATGCACTTAATTTTTTAGCACCATTTTACAATTATTTTATAGGTGATTTGAACCAAAGTCTCCAATCCATTCCCCCAGCCATTTTCCTTAAAACACCCATTATTTTCAAGCCAAAAGGATGCAGGAAAACAAATAAGAAAAATAAAATATAATTGCAACATATTATATCGGTCAAAATATTGTATGTTAATATTAATATATTTTGTTATATTACAATAAAAAATTCATCAAAAATATTTTAATGTGGCATATTACAAAACTGCCAATATTTTTGGTGGCTCACGGGGTATCCAGCTCGTATGGATGCAAGCGATCCTAGGCCTTTATCCATTGGGCTTTTATGGAGTCTTTTTGTCGGTTGCTTTGGTTGGCACTTTTGATGTAGATGCCTTTCTTTGCGCCTACTTTTTTGCCTTCTCAATGGCTTCAGCCTCTACTACTACTCGGAGTACTTCTGCCCACTCTGCTTCTTCTGTTGCCTTTCTTTCATTGTGCGCTTTGTTGTTTCTCATTCCTCCTATTCCTTGAGGCTTTCGGAGGTTACCTCATAGACTATGACTACCTCCTCCCAAGCATGAGTGGTGAACAAATAGGGAACACTCAATGACTCATAAACAAAGCGTAGATTCTGGACGTCTTCCAGGCTGAGGCGTTTCGCTCGCTGGGCTAACTCAAACAATGCCAGCTCCATGCGAGTGAACTTCTGCATAAGAGGCAACACCTGTGCTTCTGTGATGGGCTCCTCCCATGCATCAATCTTTGAGGTATCCTCCATGAACTTCTTCCAGGTCACTTCCAATTGTTCTTTCGGTAGAGGTTCACCCCATTCATCTGTAAAATCTAGAAATCCCATATCGGCAAGAGCATCAAAATGAGTCATGGAAATAGTATGCTCTCGCTCGATTGCATTAAGAATATTTTGGCCTTCTCTCACCAGGTCCATCCTTTGAAAGTAGCTATGCAGCATGACTTTTGCAGTAGACCAAGCGTGATCCATTTCACTCAAGGGGTGAATATGTATGCTGGAATGCGCTAAGGCTTGAATTTTTACTACCATCTCCATGTAGGGTTCTAACATCTCCTTAGTGTTATCTATCAATTATTACCCCATATGAATCTGTATTCGGGCTACCCAGAGGTAATGCAATACTTGAACTACTTGTACGGCCAAATTTTTATAGTTCTGGGTTGAGCGAAGGCGTGCCTCCTTGATGCTTTTCGAAGAAAAACCTGTAGCTTGTGTGGCCTTCTTCACTAGTTGATTATGTATGGCCTCTAGCTGCATTCTGAGTGCTTGCATCTCTATTCTTGTTGCATCCCTTTATTTCAAGTGCACTCCTACCTGTCGGTGCAAGTATTCATTCTCTATGGTTGTCTTCTCCTCTTGCGCTCTACTTTTGGCCAAGGCACTTTCGAGTTCGATAATTTTATTCTCATGATCAAAATATTTCTACTTATAATACTCGCCATGCAAGTATACTGAACTCATATCAACTTGTATGTTGCCCATTTTCTCCATGGGATCAATCTTGGTTAGGTCTTCTATTATAGTCTCACAAACATAATCACTCGACATCATTTCTCCTTGTGGCTTCTGGACTAGGGGAGTGATTTTAGTTGTGTGAGCTTCCATGGCAACTGGATCAAAAGCAACCTTCTTGAGCGGTCGAGCTGGAGCTAGAGCTTCTTTCCACCTTTTGCTTTTCAACCACTATGATGAACTGAGGTGCACTTAATTGATTTTCTCCACATCGGGTTATTTTGGTGCCACCTCAACTTTGGGAGTACTTGCAACTCCAAAAATGGTGTGAAAGGTATCAAAATTTGTGAGCAGTCGGGCTCAAAGGAAGCGAATGAGATGGCTAGAAGGGGAGGGACCAAAATGGTGGAGTGGGTGGAGGAACCAGGTTTGGTTGTAGTTATGCTCACTCTGGGAGGAGCTTGCGTACTTACAGCCTTGGTGAAAGTGGTAGCAGCAATGGAAGGGGAAGGGCATAAAAATGGGTTTGGCCTTGATGTAAAAAACTGAAAGAAAGGGAGGTTAAAGAAAGGGGAATAGAAGAAGGAGCAGTAGTGACTTGCAAAGTGGAATAAGAGGGAAGTAAAATGAATATGGAGGGCATACCGAAAGGTGGAGAGATAGATGTAGAAACTGAGGGAAATAGGCTAACAACCACTACATGCTTCGAAGAAGAAGGGGGAAAGGAAGATGTACCTTTGGGTGTAGGTGTCGTATGCTCCAGTGATGGAAGTGGTTGTAAAATAATTTCCTCCTGTTGCTTCTCCACTTCCTCCTCAATGTTCACATCCTCCTCAATATTCATGACCTCCACCTGAGGGCTCTCTATATGTTGGTCCTCCTCTTGTTCATGAATCATTGAAAATATTTGTGCAACCATCATTGGAGCATCTATCATCATTGGAGAGGAAATAATAGTCACCAAAACAACTAGAACTATGGGAACTATAGCAACTAAAACTTTAGTAGTAGAGGAGGAAGTGGCATCGGTCCTTGGTTTCTTCATAGCTTTTGGAAATGGGGGTGCATCTCGGATAGTCTGCTTCTCTAGCAAAGGTGCCTCCTCAACTTTATGCTTTATCCACTATGACCTTCATTTAAACACATACTATTGTTCTTCCTCCTCTGGAGTCTCTTCTTCAACTGTTGGGTGCTCTCCCTTTGCCCCACTTTCACCACTATCGAAATGTTGGAAACTTTGGGGTAAGATCTTGGTGAAAGTGATGGGTTGATAGGCATTAACAAACTCATCGTAGGTATCCAAAAATACCTCATCCATATTCAACCCATAAGGAGACGTGGTTTTTCCTCGGTGGACCCGCATTATCCACCAGTTCATAATTTTCTCCTCGGTCCACAGGGGCTGACTTTCTTTTACTTGACTAAACAATCCAGGTGGAGGAATCTGATTTTTGTACTTCATCGGATTATACTCAACCTCTTGTTCATAGCAGTCATGCCAAGGTGGGAGTGACATCATATCTTCAATGTGCCACTCCAAGTCAGGTCCATCAAAATTATTTCACCTTTTCTCAATGTCGGGTCGTGGACAATAGTGAAATGTCTTGGCCTTGATTATCTCTATAAATTTTCCCAATGGGTCATACCTCCAACATTGTGGCAGTTCTATCAACCCCAGGTCCTGAAGTGTTACTGTGAGCAGCCTATTCTGCCCTACCTGGCTCACTTCTATACTACCAAACTTGAAAGGCATATTGCAAGTCATCTTCTTACCATGCCCTACTCCATATACATCATTCACATAGTCTGATTGGTGCACCACCTCCATAGCAAAAACATGTTCGATGGCGAAGTATGGCAGCAGGAATGGCTTACCCGTGAAGCCAAAAATTCTTACGACCATGCCCTGAGTAAGCAGAAATATGTCTCCCTTTTCTCCTGTAACTACTGCTTCTCTCATCTCCCATGGCACTCTTTCACATGTACCACAAAGCAGTTCTATTGCGGGCCCCAAAAACAAATGGTTAAAACTATAAAATGACTCCCTGCTCGATAGAGTGAAAGTCCACATGTATACTGGTAGAAGCTCATCCCTCTCATCCATTTGCCTCACTACAATGAATGAGAAATGTTGGTGTATATGGAAGAAGAAATACCATACCAGAAAGGAGGTATGCATGAATGACGTCTCTTCCCCAGTTTGCAACCTCTCCAGCTAAAAATGCAGTTTTCAAGAAATAAAATTGGCCCAATCAAAGTAAATCGGATTGGTGCCCTACCTCATGGCTGATGGAGAGTAAAATTCCACCTGGAAAATGCATTGTGCTAGGGCCACCTACCACTTATGAATGGTAGAATATTTCGGTAGACCAACAACCCATGCCAACATTGAATAGATGTCTAGGCTCTTGAATTCTGTGAGTGGCTTTGGCAGGTTCGAAAGTTGCCCTAGCTATGGTTCTTTAATCAACTGCATCTCCATGAATCGATGCATCATTATAGTAGAGACATATCTATCCTCCTGCTCATTGGTATGTAACTTCTTGGTAATCACATATGAAGGAGGCTTCAAACCATAAGCAAATGCTTCTCATACTTCCTCTAGGGTAATAGTAAAAAGTGCTTCTCTATTTGCCTTCTGCACCATCCTAGTAATCGGATTATAAAATCGAGCAATTAGCTTCACCAGCTTCGGATATGGGTGTACGGGTGTACATAGATACCAAAATAATTGTGAGTGATATGGCACCGTCAATGGGCTTTCTGTTGTTAACCCTTGATTTACTATGAACTGCACATCCTATCATAGTTTCTCCATGCCCTTGTTAGTAATTACACAGTCTCCAATTTCTGCCATTGTGTCAGCGTACGGGTCCAAATCCACATTTTCGTTCCTTTGGGCCTTTTTGGATTTTGACCCACCTTCTTTCTTTCTAGACTTCTTGGGCTCTGTAGCCTCTGTCACCTCTTTGCTTCTTTTTCCCATTATTTCTCTCTGGTGGTTACCCTGAAATCTCTCTGTAATTTCTGCAACAATAGCTTGAAAACATAGTGGTAATAAAAAATTAAACTACATAGCTTTTACCTGTTCCTTTATATAGAGCGCCCTTCCAACCACCGTAGTAAATTCTGAATTTCCCTTAGGTGATTTTGGAAGAACGTGCGCTTTGTTTCACCCGCTCGACACTATTTTTGATGTTCTAATGGTATCAACTATTACTCGTTGTAGAATCATCCTTGGAACGTGTGCCCTTCTTGTCATGTGTTTTCATCAAAAAATGTGCCCTAGCTTTTAAAGCTTCCTTGGGATAATAACCCTGCCACCTACGAACCAATAAACGCTTCTCTTTCGATGGTGTGATATTTTGCTCCTTGAAACCCTCAAATCTCCCTCCAATGCAAATCTGGGTGCACATTTTAAATTAAATACCTCAGAAATGTGCCTTAGCTTGCATGCACGCTTCTCAAGATTTGCCACGTGTTGGAGAGCAAATCACTTTGATAGAGCGCTTTTAAAATTTTGATTATGCTTGCAAAATCAAGAGCGAAAACGTCTTTGAGGCGCACTTGTCTTCTTTCCTTTTTTCAAAAACATTCTCTACTTGCTTAGTATAATTCCATGGTGAATATCCTTCTTTTAAAACGACTTTGGCTTTTCCTTTTCACCCAATTTTGGAAAAAGCATGATTTATCAATTGTTTTTTAGGGTGTTTCTCTTTTTTTTAGATTTTTTTTCTTTTTTCTTTTCATTCGTGCCTTGCATTAAAATTTTAATGTCGTCCAGAAAGAACCAAGGCACGCCTTTCATTAACTTTTCATTCATATAAGCACCTTTGATCACCTTTCAATTACCTTTGAATTGGTAGCGCGTATTTTAATCGACGCGTTCGCCCCTTCTTTATGGCGAAATCCATTTTGACCATTTCATAGCGCATTGACTTGGCGCTTTTGTTCTTCTTTGTACGTTCACCCTCAAAGGGGGTGAATGGGGTTTTCGGTCCTTCCCTTGGGTGAAAGCACCTTTCCATGTAATTGTTGTCTTATGTTTCAGAATGAGGTAAAATGATCCTGTGTTTTGACCTCGTGCCTTTGGACGTAGAAACTATTTTCTCGAAGGCTCCTTCTTAGCTAGGAGTTTTGTAACGCTGTCTTTTGGAACTAGCCAAATTCTTTCAACACAATAATAAATTTTGAAGGGAATTTTGAGATTTATTTTTAAAAGAACATTTTCTTCTTTTTTTTATATTATTTTATAAAGCAAATAAAATACTGAAAATAAAATTTGTACATATTTACAAAGTGGTACCTCTTTTAATCAAATCATTGAACATAGGCCTTCAGATGAAGGCCATTTATCGGAATCAGAAGATCCCAACCATCCATGTCTCGAAGATGATATGCATTTTCTGAATTCACTGTAGAGATCTGAAATGGACCTTCCCAGATCACATCAAACTTGTGGTGCTTCCCTGGCTTGGCTTTATTTTCATTCCATTTGAGGACTAAGTCTCCCACCTAGAACTTGCGCTCTATTGTCTTTTTCCAAACCACTTTTGCATTGCTTTAGTGTGTTCAGTGAAATCTTGATACACCTTTTCTCTTTCTTCCTCCAACTACAATAATTGAGCCAACCTTGCACTCATTGGATCATACTCCTCATCTTCATCTTTGAACAACTGCAAGGTCTGGAGGACAGGGAGCTCAATATGAGTGGGTAGAACTACTTCTTTTCCATACACGAGAGAATAAGGAGAGGCTTTAATAGACTTCTTCATGGATATGTGGTCTACCCATAAAGCTTGATTCAACAATAAGTGCCAACTCCTTTTGTTGCTTCCCAGTGTCCTTTTCAAGATTCGTAACAAGTTTTTGTTGGTGGATTCGGCCAAGCCATTCCCTTACGGGTAATAATTAGATGATATCTTGAGATAGATCTCATACTTACTTGCAAATTCGGTAATCTTGGCCCCAATAAATGGAGTCCCATTATCTATTACAATGGCATCCAGGACACCGAAACGGGTAATGAGTCCCTCCAGGAAAGAGATGACAGTAGCTTGATCTACTTTTTTGGTAGGGATGGCCTCTGCCCACCTGGTGAAATAATCTATTATTGTCAAGATGTATTTATGCTCTATAGAGGAATGTGGGTCTATGACTCCAATGAATTCAAGGCCCCACTACTGAAATGGTGCTTCCACTTGAATCGGGTGTAGGGCAATGCTCCTTTCTTGGTCCTGCCAACATACCGCTGATAATTATCACAGTTTTGACTCACTTTATGTGCATCTATGAAAAGGGTAGGCCAAAAGTATCCATCTTGAATGATCTTCAAGGCCATGGGCCTTCCTGCATAATGACCATCGGATAAACTAGAATGAAACTCTTCCAATATTTTCTCCTTCTTTGATTCCTTCACACATCTGAGGAGAACTCCATCAATATTCTTATGGAATAGCCCACTTGGCAATAAGACATATTTGAGTGCTTGTAGCCTGAACCTCTAATGCTGTGAAGCATCAAGGTGTGATGGACATCTTCCTAAGGTAAAGAATTCGACAAGGTCCTCTATCCAATCATGACCTATCATAGCACGATTTGCACAAATGCTTTCATCGATATCCTCTTTTTGTACCATAGCCAATGATTCAGATGCTATGCACTTTTGGCTAATTCTTGGTAGAGAGCTCATCCATAAACTAGCTTTGTTGGTCAGATCTCCACATCATACTCTTGAATCTTTGAGACCCAACCTGCTCTTTTGTCACCTAGTTCCCCTTGGAGAATGAAGTTTCTGACATCTGGGTGTATAACATAAATGACCATTTTGCTTTGTGAGACAAAGTGTCAAAATTTCTTTAGGGATTTCATCACTGCGTACACCTATTTCTTGATGAAATTATACTTCTCCTGGTGCGGCGCAATAACTTGGCTCAAAAAAGCAATCGGATTTTCATCTCCATCTTCTTGCTTCTACGTGAGAACTGCGACATAACTCTCTTGCTCACCCACTGCATAGAGAATGAAGTCCTTAGAATAATCCGGGTTGATTAATACTGGTGCTTGAGTGATTCTTTCCTTGATCTCCCAAAAATCCTATCTTCTTGCCTCGATCCATTTGAAATCTACATTCTTTTTCAAGAGCTCGGTCATAGGTTTCACTACCTGAGAAAAATCAACAATGAACTTTTGAATGAAATTTATCTGATCAAAGAATGATTGCAAGTCCTTCTTGTTAACTAGTAGTGGTAGTTTCAAGAGTACTTCAACCCTTGTAGGATCAATCGCTAGTCCTTCTTGTGAGATCACATGACCTAACAATTTCCCTTCTTTGATAATGAATATAGACTTCTTCGGGTTAATGGAAATCCCAAACTCTCGGTATTTCTTGAACACCTACCTCAAATGAGAAATGTGCTCTTCTCTACGATGCGAAAACATAGTCATATCATCAAGGTAAATCACAATAATTCTATTTAATAACTCATCGAAAGTGATGTCCATGGCTCTCTGAAAGGTAGCGCCAACATTTGAAAGATCGAACGACATCCTTTGATAGGTGAACGTGCCCCACTTAGTAGTGAATATCATCTTGTGTTGGTCCTCATATTTTACCCAGATCTAGTTATAACCAGAGAAACCATCTAATAATGAAAATATTTGTGCTCCAGCAACCACATGGAGAATTTGATCAATCTATGGTAGAGGGTAATGATATTTTAATGATGCCTGGTTCAGATTCTAAAAATCCATGCACAGATGGATATCTCCATTCTTCTTCTAAATTGGCACTAGGTTTGCCACCCATGTTGAGTGCTTAATTGGATATATTATCTTTGCTTCCAACATCTTTAATAGTTCCACCTTCATGAGCACCTCAATCTTGGGATTGATAGGTCGTTGTTTCTACCAAAAAGGTTTTACTCCCTCCTACAATTCAATGGTATGTTGAATTACATTCTTGTCATATCCCTTCAAATCTTGATAGCTCCATGCAACGATGTCGAGGAATTCGTAACACAAGTTCTTGATATCTTCCAATTATTTTGACATACAATCAATTCTAATTTTGATGATCTTCTCAGGCTCCAACTGCAACTCCTTATATTCCTTCGCATCTACCTTGATTTTATGCTTCTCAGCCCTATCATTTTGGTCAAATAGACTTTCCAATGAAATCAATCCCCTGGGAATGTGATTATTCTTCAACTGAATCATCCCTTCCATTTCCTCTTCGACAAGGATTTTATCATCTACGCTTGCAACTTCCGTAATCATAAAATTGACTATTTGCTCATAATTTTCAAACACTTGCCAATAGAGGTTCTTATCAGGGACTGAGGGTCTATAGATTACCCTAACAGTCTTGGGTTTTCTGACTACTTGTTCCATGGGAGAGTAATTTGCACCAAGAGAGGCTAAAATATCTACATGTTTGTTCTGCTCCCACGAAATCACTTGAATGTTCAAGGTTATGAAGGACTCAAATAAATCCCATACTTTGTTGTGATAGGCTTTCAAGTAGTGTTGCTTTGACACACACTTGTTTGTGGTCTGGTTGATAATGAGCTCAGAATCTCCAAATATTTGTAGTTATTTTATGCCTAATTTTTTAGCCTTTTTCAAGCCAAGACACAATCTGTTTTTATTATTATTTTGACTAAGTTAATCTATATGAATAAGTCTTCTATAACCCTATAGGAGAAACTAGAACAATACCAGCCCCTACACCATTCTTGCACCTTGCACCATCAAAATACAACTTCCATAATTGATCTGCAACAAGGTCTGGAGAATCAAGGACCTTTTCTTCAATCTTCTCAGGTTTGGTTATAGTATAACAACCAATGTCAGTTTTGACCATCACATTGAAATCCATGAGTGAGAATTCATCTTCAAGGTGAAGTTCACCAAGCGCTTCTTCCATCAAGTCAACTTCTTCTAATTCTTCAGTCATCATGTTGACTGCTCTAGTGGGTCTTTCTTCTTCTTCCAACTTTTCTATATGAAAAGTGGATGGCTTTTCATTATAAATATAGATTCTCTTTCCTTTGAATAGAATCTCCAAATGCGAATAGTCCAAGGAAAGGTATCCTCCTAACTTCATTGTGAACTCCCTTGAGAGACACATGTTGAAGTATGGTTCCAAGTCAACCACCACTACTTCTTGAATAATAATAATTTATGACATGCTATGTAGAATAATAGGAATATCCTTGATTACTCCCACTATTTTGACTAGGGTCCCATCCAACTACAATACTCCTAGACTACTTCTTGTATATTCCATTCCCATTACTTCACATACTACCTTCGGCATGATAGTAGTTGCAGCACCGAAATCGATCATACAGTTATGCACAATCCACCCCTCCATTCTGAGTGACAAATAGAATGGGGGTGGCCTATTATTTCTAGTGGTAGAAGTCGGCAGTGTCTATGCCAACACTATCTAAGAATGACTTTTCTTTTGCTCTTTTGCAGTCTTGAGAGACTCTTGCAACAGGTCAACTTGCCCAGGTAATTGTAATGCATCATATAAACTCATTTTCATAGGTATCTTCTTCATCTCTTCCATAATGTTATAATTAGAAACACTAGGAGCATTTTCTTCTATCACCTACTCATACTTGTCCTGGTATTATTGAGTAGCTTCCACCCTTTGTCGCTTAGTCAATGATGGGTAGCGAAGGTATTCCTTGGCTTGTTCTTTTACCTCATTTTGTTCTTGAGCAACTACAGGTTGTGAAGTTGATGCCTTCATCTTTTCTTGAGCTTGCTTAGGTAGTAGATATTTCAATAGGATAGAATCCTATTGCTTCGATATCACACTAGGCGCTTTCACTAGCGGTTGCACTTTTTCATTTTGCACCTTTGGTTCTGCAGGAACCTTCAAAGGCTCCAACTCCGTTGGATCTACAGTCACCGACTTCTTTCTAGATCTCGTAAGAACTGAAACTTGCTCCAAAGATGGGACCATAAAATTATGATCAACTTCCATTATCATATTAACTTGTCCATCGACAGAACTTTCTGCTAACATCTGTACATAGTTCAGATGCACCATGCATGTGTCTTCTCCATGAGGATCATTACAAGTTGAGCACCAGTATGCCTTTTTTGATGTGCTAGTTTCTTCATTTGTCAACATAGTTGTGTTCCTTTTAGGGCCCTTGCTAGTGGTTGCTTGCTCTCGGGTAATAGGTGGTGTTTGAAATCTCCTCGACCAAAAATCAGCCTCAACTTGCTTCTTCCTTACTATTGTGAGTTCGTTTGACATTGTTCTTATGGCTGAATTAGCATATTTCACCTCTTGTAACAACTTCATGTAAGGATCAGGATTTGAGGGTGTAGGAGGTGTCGGTAAAGGTAGAGGTATTGATGGGGTAGGCAATGGTAGTGGAACTGGTGGTATTGGTAATATTGGGAAAGGAATGGGTGCTGGAAACTATGGTGTTACTGGTGGGTAACTATGGAAATCTTGGAGCAGGAAGTTGTGGGATAGGAATCAGAGCGACTTGAGGTGGACCTAAGCTCCATGAGGGAACTAGGTACATAGAAGGCATAGGCTATGAGAATGCACTTGAATATAAGTGTTGTGGAAGATCGAGAAAAATGGGTATAGTCACTTTTGAGGGAAGCTTACCTATGGTGATCAAGTCTGATTCGACCTTCTGTGCTTGTGTGTATAGATCTAGGAATGTATTCACATTGGCTTATCGAACAACCATGCCAATGTCAGATTTGAATGCTCTGAGATAATAGAATGTAGCTTGTTCATGCGTGGGTCGAAGACCATCAAGAACCCTTTGCCAACTTTGGGTGAACCTGATATTGAAATCCACTATCTCCTCTTGCGGATGTCTTTGAATCATTGTAAATTGATGTAGCAAGGAGAATGGATCAGCTTGTTCATGAAAATTCTTGATCAGTAGTTCCACCAACTGATCCCATGTGGTGATAGTGGCGGGTTGCAATGATCGGTACCAATACAACAACTTTCCTCTAAGTGATAACACTAATAACCTTACCATAATATCTTCATCTGCAATATCATGGATTGTAGCCAAAGAAGCCACATCTTGAATATGCTCATAAGTGGTTTTACCAGTACCATCATAGGTAGGCAAAGCCTTCAAAGCTGCTTGGGGAACTAGATTTTGTGCTTGTAAATTCAAGGCTCCTGAGCTATTCCATGTTGGGAACTACCTTGGTGGTTGTGGCTATTGTGGTGGTGGGTTCTGAGCCATGTGGATTGGTGTGTGTGGTTGAGCTTGGGGAATGCTAGTAGCAGTACTAACTGGACTTGTAGGAGCAGAAAACACACCAGCTAATCATGAGGATGTTGTGGATGATGTATGAGGTGTATGAGGTAATGATGATGTACGATGTAGGGTAACTAATTGAGGATGCTCTCCTAACCTTTGGGTATCAAGTTCATAGAACTCAATGGGATTTTTAGGATTTTTGGCCTTCGATCTCGTAATCATGAAGCACAACTTTCGTTGCCCTCACGTTTGGAGGCTTCTGGGTATAATCGAGTCACCAGATGTTCTAACTATACAACATGAAGGTGAACATCAAACCTTAATACTATTGAAAGTGGAACTTTTGGTGTCCCACCGGGCATGCCAAAAATTATTGGTCAAATATCTGCCTAATTATACAAACCTATGTTTGTGCACCCTAGACATGGCCAACATTGAAAGGCCGAAGGAAAGGAATGTCCTCCATGCCAATCTCTAGAGAGGGTTGGCTCCCTTACTAAATCCTACACTGGTTTAAGACTAGAGTTGCAGGAAAGAAATTGGAAATGATAGAAAGAGATGGGAAATATGGCCACAGGTCGAAGGTGTAGGATTGGGGATAGACTAGCAGTAGGAAATCCACCCAAGCATTGAAGCAACATGTAATAAAAGAAAGCAATAGAATTTACTTACAACCTTGTAGAGACAACCTCCAGGATCGCATTCCAGAACTCACTCCCTCACCAACAATGTTCAAATTCAGATGCAGAATTTAAACTTAACAATAGATAATGAATATGAGCATAAAATAGAAATGCATAAAAATAGAAGGAAATCACACACAAGATCACTTGCAAATTTAGAAGCCAAGTATCTTCTATTGATGTAGAGAACTTGAATAGTTTTTCTGTAGAATGTCTAACCTCCTTTTACAATGAAAATTGATTAGTATTTATAGAGGATTTCACCTCTTTCATTAAATACACATGAAGACAAAATGCTCACAGATCAGGAACCTTGGTGAGACAATTCCTCCTTGAAGTCATTGAAAATATTTCTTTTGAGGTGGTGATCTAACTTTTAAGGAAATTCTTCTAGGAAATCGGCATTTCTGGGTGTCGGTGCATGGAAAACTGCAAGGCTTGGTCATTGACTTGGTACATTCGCCATCCTCAAAAATACGCTTCTTCTTGGAAATCATGAAAATCACCTTGCACTTTTAATATTGCTGCTCTCTTTGCTCGAGATCCACAACTTGAGTTACTCTTCACCACAAACATTTAATGTTTTTCATTCGCCTATCTTGGGTGTTCTTGAAATTCTTTGACATTATTGATAACAAAATTTGCCCGAACTTAATAATAAGTGAATCACATATTTACTCTTTTCATCACGTTCCTTGGTGAAGAGGGTGCCTTTATTGATTTAACAATCTATATCAATCAACCAACTTTTATACTCCAGGTGAAAGCACTTTTAACAGCTTCCTTAAACTCTACGTTCACCCCCAAAAGAGGTGAAAGAGGTTGTCGCCTTCCTCTTGGGGAAAACGCGAAGTTGACTTTTCAAAGTCACTTCAAACTTTTGACTCTTTTCCTTCTTTACCATTCATGGCGCGTTCACCCCCGGGAGAGGCGAATGGAGCTTTCGCCCCTCAACCGGGGTGAACGCACCGTTGACTTTTCAAATTCATGCTTTTAAATACGTTCACCCCAACTTGGGGCGAACGAAGCTTTCACCCCATCCTTGGGGTGAACACACCTTCTTTTGAAAGTTGCCAATTTTTGCTAAGTTTTACCATGCTTTAAAGGACTTTCACCGATTACACCTTCAACTGGCCAATGTGTTGGGTGGGTGCGTTTCTCCATATTTTCGAGGACATTCACCCCAAAGTGGGGCGAATGACTCGTTCGCCCCCACTCTGGGGTGAACGAGTTTTAAGTTCCTTTTAACTTCGGCCCAACTTCGACACTTATCTAATTTTTGAAACTTCATTGTTTAATTTCTTCTTTCACCCCAATGAGGAGCGCATAGGGCTTTCACCCCTCAGTTGGGGCGAACGTGTTTGTAGAAGATTATCATTCACCTTTTCTTTACGTTCACCCCGAAGTGAGGCGAACGGGCCTTTCACCCAATGTCTTGAGGTGAACGCGATTTTCCTTTTCAACGAAGCTCCCATATTTATGCACTTAGTCTTTTATGCACCATTTTACAATTGTTTTACAGGCGATCCAAACCAAAGTCTCCAATCCATTCCCCCAGCCATTTTCCTTAAAACACCCATTATTTTCAAGCCAAAAGGATGCAAGAAAACAAAGAAGAAAAATAAAATATAACTGCAACATATTATATCGGTCAAAATATTGTATGTTAATATTAATATATTTTACCGCATTACAATAAAAAATTCATCAAAAAAATTTCAATGTGGCATATTACAAAACTGCAAATAGAAAGATTAATACAATAAATATCCTTGTTCGAATATCATAACAAGGACCTTTCACTCTTTCGTTCGAATATCGTAACAGTTGAGTCTCTAGACCTTGGCTCAATAATCTGGAAATATTCTAAGCTTCTTGGGCACTTTCCTATCAAAAACTTGCACAGCAACGGGAGGAATGAGGAGATGAAAAGGAGAAATAAAACAAAGAAGATACAACAGCAAAGAACGGGCACTCGAGTATACCTCTTAGAAAAAATATGTTGTTGTAGACATCCTTCTTATAGTTGTAGCAGCCCTGTAATTGCCTGAACCACTTGTATCTGAACCATCCACTTGGTGCCATCTCCTGCCTTGTCATCGGTCGGGTGCTATACAATCTGTTTATCTAATTGCCTCAAAATGTATTAGCAAAATTTGGCTAAAATCTGGCCTAGTTGTCACTTATTTTTTCTTTTCCTTTTTCTATCATCGTGGGCCCCATGCTATTTTTTGACTCATACACCTTTTGACTCTTCTTAATTACCTCTTGCTCGTCTTGACTTGCACCAATGGAATCTTCTATAAGGATCCAAATTTCTTCATTGATTTCACTGATCGTGTGAATCCTGTCTAATGCTCTGATTTCTTTTCTTTTGTCTTCCCTTATGAATGGTTGCCTACTTTGGAAGAACCTGATGATGTCTAGAGAGTATGTGGTTAAAGAGATGAGTTGGTCGGAGAGCTTATCTTCATCAACCTCTTCGCAAGAGAATTCTTTGATATCTCAAATTATTATCTGACAAAAACCTTTTATGCTAAGTAATTTATGGATATCAACATTGAGATGCTTCAGCTAGACAACTGTATCTTTTTCTACTATTTCTAGCTCCCTTACCAAGTTGTTCCATCTGGGTCTTTCCGCCTTGAAACTTGTGACTTTTTCATACTCTCCTTGGCAACTATGAGTCTTACCATCAATGGTGGTTACTTGTATGGATCTAATTTGTTCGTATTTGGCCTTGCATTTTTCGTACACTGGGGATATAGCTGCCACCTTCTTATCTGCAATTTCTAATAGAGATTTTATTTCTTTATTTGTCTCTATTATCGACTTAAAATTCTTGCAATAGGTCTCGATCATTCCTGCTTCTTTCTCAATGATTTTGATCATCTTTTCTTTGAATTTGGTTGCAAGTTTTGGAACTCGTAATGAACTATCTTCAGAAGTCCTTTGCTCTTGACTTTTGTTGATTTCAACCTTCAGCTTCTCATCTTTCTGATTGCAACAATTCAGATTTAGACTTCCATGCTATCACTTCCTTCTCAATGACTAATGTAGTCTATGCATGGACTTGCACTCCATGTATTAATAATGAGACTGAGTCTCCTCCTATTGTTGCATAACCCATGCTAGGATCTATCTAGAGTGACTATATTCCATCTGTGGGAATAATAATGGTGGCCTTGGAAGTAGGCTCTGAACTTGATGGAGGTGAATTATGAACTCCACTTCTACTTCGAACCTCCATCACCCTATCTTCCATGATAGCTTCAATTTGTTTCTCTTCTTCAATAGTGAATTGTATAAAGTCTTATTTCTTGATCAAGGTGATGCTCATAGGCTCATTGGCGCTCGATCCAATCCTTGCTTTTTTGTGAGGAGGATATCATGTAGTATCGGGCATCACTACCTGATAATTTTTGAAGATATCATTGAATCCTCCAGCTTTATTTATTCTCTCCCAAGCCATGGTAGAGATCCTAATTTATTTATTGTTTGCCATGAAGGTTGTTGGCACTGCTAGTGGTGAACTTGTAGCTATTTATTGTAGATGTTGCGAGGCCATTAGATTCAATGCCAAACTCTCAGCTATGAGCTTCCTTGGGGTAGCAGAAACATGCACAACCTCTTTTTCTCTACTCGTACTGGGGGACTGAGAGGTAAAATAAGTATCAGTTTTTTCTTTTGTTGCTTTATTTTTATACCTCGGCTATGATTTCGATTTACTCAGGGTTCAGACTCATGACATCTATGTTGGCAATTTTGGGTTTGAGATCCTAGCTTCTTGTCTATGAGTTGTCATTGATGTCAAAAGGAAATGACATTAATGTTAAGAGGATGTGTTGGCTTCAAAGGTGGAAGATTCCAAGAGAATCTTTTTAAGAGAATCCGAAGAGATTCCATTGGCAATGGTTTTTATTAAAACCAATGGAGGTTCTCTTTATTATATATTTAATTATTATTTAAAACCCTTCAAGGTTTTAATTAATTAATTATTTAATTAATTAAGGGAGAAATTATTTTTAATTTATTAAAAATACTTTAAGGGTTTTTAAACCCTTTAGAAAGCAAATTTCGATTAAATTCGAAATTACTTTTCTTTGCAGCTGACGTGTTCTAAAGTCCACGTATGGACTATAAATATGAGAAGGTTCCTAAGGTTAAACTCTCTTGGAAAATCGAAGGCAATTAATTGGTTTGGCTGCGATCGAATGTTCTGTTTACACTACGAAAGAGGAGAGCTCGTGGTTTGAAAAGCTTTCGGAAAGCTTGACTGTTTATGTGGAAGGAAGTCCGTCTTGGAATTCGTAAGCCCCTTGTGGGCTAGTGGCAGCGAAGGCTGCGTTTGGGCCTTGCGTAGGCGGAGGTCCTGCGTTTCGATCCTCGCGGAGGGAGCTGTGCATGGATTAGTCACGTTTTTATTAAAACGTGTTTTGTGCCACGAATTTTGGATTCTTCAAGGGCAGTCATTATAAGGTGTGATTATTTTCTTGATATGATTTTTGGCATTGTTTAGCATTGTTTAAAAGACGAGAAATAAGGGGATATTTCTTTGGTTGTATTTTTTAGATTAGTCTTTTGCTATGCTAAATTTAAAAATGGAGATATAAGGTGTAAGTTTTTGTTGTTGTGTTTTTGGATTCTTTTGTGGTTGTTTTTAAAGAAGAGGAGCTAAAAGGTGTATTAAGGAAAGTTTTTATATATGCTCATTTATCTTGGTTCTAACCCTAACTTGGTCGGAAGTTTGAGGGTTGTGTGTGGTGACAACTTTAAGGATCAATTTTCTTCTACTCCAAAAAGGTATGGGCACATTTTCCTTATGAGTATGATTGGTGTATGTTTTTCTAAAATAAGGTTGGAGTGAAAAGGTTTTCAACTAGGTTTCCTTTGGTTGGGTGTAAATCCTATTTTCTAGTTTGTTGAAGACTTCTTATGCATTGTTATCCTTGATGAGAGTTTTGGTGAATGCATAATTCTGGTTTGAGGTAGTGGAAGCATTGTGCACTAGGGTTTATGTTTGTGAGTCTTGCTACTTGCTTTGAGTTGGTGAAACCCTTGGTTGGTTGTTTTGAGTTTGATGGTTGAGTTGCTTCCATAGAGGTTGTTTAATCAAGTTATTGCTTTACTTGATTCATGATATTGGGCTTACTCCATTGAGTTGATTTGAGCAAGTTATTCTTTGCATTTGGTGATATTGTGTTGGTGGTTGTTTTGTTCAAATATCTTTGGAGGGAAAAGGATTTCTACTTGTTTCCTTTTCTTGGGATGATTGGTTGAATGCTTCAAGGTTGATGTTGACTTGATTGGTGTTTGGTTGACTAAACCTTGTTTGATGAGCATTGTTGTTGAAACCCTAATTGATGGTGAAAAGAACATGAGTATCATTGTTATGTGATTCTTTACATAGTTGGCAATTGTTGGGGTTTCATGTTCTTGAAAGAAAACATTATATTCTATCCATTTCAGATATTGAGTTGAGTTTTCAGATTTGAGATTGAGATTGAGCTGAGTTGATTTGAGTTGAGTTTTGAGATTGGGATTTGAGTATAGAACATATTGAGTCTCTAACAATTCTCTTTATGCTTTTATGAGTTTGACAAATCACATTGGGTCTCTAACAATTCACTTTGTGATTTCCTACTAAGAAAGTTTTTCTTGGTGAGCTTGTTGAGTTTTTGGACAGGTTCCAGTGGGGACTTGTGAGCAGTTTTTGGACAGGTTCCGATGGGGACTTGTGAGTAGTTTTTGGACAGGTTCCGGTGGGGACTTGTGAGCAGTTTTTGGACAGGTTCCGGTGGGGACTTGTGAGAAGATTTGGACAGGTCCTAGCAGAGGTCTTGTGAGCTGAGTTTGATAGTTCTATCAGAGAACTTGAGGACAGAGGTGCATTGGTTCTATGAGAAAAACCTAAGGACAAATTTGGAAAGTCTTTGAGAAGGCTTGTATGTAGAGGATTTATTTGTTCAAGAGTTGGACAGATCTGACATACAAAGGAAGACTTGTACTAGACCGACTGATCGTGTTTGGTACAAAGTTGTTTGAGTCGTTGTGGACGTGATCATAGAAGGCGGAGGTCTCTTAGGCTAAGCATTGAGGATAGGAGGTCTTCGGTGGAAAGGAGTTCCACGTGCCGGCAAGAGGTAGAGGCAGTTGATCTTCTGAGGGATCATTTCTAGATCAGAGAGGAAGGTATCTCCTTTGAGCAGAGGCTCATAAATTTTGATTGGGGGAAGGTATCTCCTTTGAGCAGAGGCTTATAAATTCTGATTGGGGGAAGATATCTCCTTTGGGCCGAGGCTCATAAACATTGTAATTGGGAAGGATTCCCAAAGAACTTTGAGATAAATTTTAGAGAAAAGTTTTGTGGACGTAGCCCAACCATTCTGGGTGAACCATGTTAAAATTAGTGTCACTTTGTGGATGATATTATGCATTGCTTTGATATTGCTTTGGGTATATTGCTTTACTGTTTTGAAGTATAAAGGAAAAAGTAAAAAGAGGTCTTATACTGTTCACCCCCCCCCCTCTCAGTATAAGCTTGTGTTCTTCAATCTATAATAGGATCTGCAAAATCTTCTGGTGGGATGGCAGCCACCTGTGGCGTATTTTTGCCTAGTGTATCTCTTCTCACCATCCTTAAGTCTGCATAATAGTTTCCAACCATTTATGTTCGTGTATGCGCCTTTATCAGGTTCTGGTTTTTCCATATTTCTGTGACATTGATGTCGTTGTTTTGTACCCATAGAATATTTTTCTCATATTCATCCTTCCTGTGCTCCATTGGATTTGATTCCAAAGCAATTTTCTTGTAACGACCCTCGGGTTCGTATGGTCTCTAGGTGATTTCTACGAATCGGTAGGAGTCCATCATGGGCAAAGCTTCAAAATCACAAGATACCTTATGTATACATACAGTCCTATTTTTCTCGGTGTTGTAATCCAAGGAACCCTGGACTTATTCTTCTTCCATCTTAGTACGACTTCTTGTGCAGATTACCTTACTATCTCTAAGGTAGCCAATGATTTGGGGCAATAAGTGGGTAAGGCTTTCGATGGAAATTTGCCTCCATATGTTCTAATAAAATTGAAATGTTCGTCCAAAAAGTAATCTCCAGCTTTCGTATCTTGGAGATATTTGACTATACCTGGGCTCATTCTGGGGGTTTCTTTCTTGGTGAGCACATGGTACATTGATGCTAAGAACCTTCCACAAAATTCTGAATAAGTGGAAGTGCCATCATAGATGCAAGGCAACCTGTCCTGGATAATTTCCCCCAGCACTCCTCCGAGTTGCTGGATGGCATCATCTTTGAACTGCCCGATGATCAGGTGTACAAGGAATGAGTAGTGCGAGAAACAGGGCATAAAATACATATCTTTCTTTATGGCATCCTGTAATTATTTGAATTCTTTGTCTATTGTTTCACATATTACGTCTTGCCACCTATGCATGGGAATCTTCCAAGTCTTGTTGCATTGTACTATCAAATGCATCACTTCGATGCTGACCCAATTGAGGTCCTCAATCCCCCAATATCACATGAATCATATCAGCATAGCCTCGCACCCACTTGTGGAATTGAGACTTATGAATTGGAAAATTTGTCAACACTGGTTTGTCGTAATCGAACAACTTTTCATAGAAGGTGGTGCCAATCATGTGTTGGGCTTGCTTTGAAATCACCTTTGCATCATAGCACTATTTAGTTGTTTCTAGCCCGAACACCTGTTCGATATTCTTTGGAGTGATTCTGTAAATGGGTTTTTTTTGTCCATTAACAATAGCCCTAGTTCTTAGATCATACGATATGGCCATCCATGACAATAATTCGAGGAAGAAATGCACTCTTGGGCACAAGAGTTTCGCCAGATTGGTTCTCCATTTGTTTCTGTGAGGAGCCCTCTTATCCTTGTCTTCATATGCTTTGTTGAAAATGTTTTTCAACAAGTAGTGTGGTCGTCACCACTCTTATCTGTTTGACTGGAAACAGAACTTGGCGAGTTCTTCTTCACCCCATACTTGTTCTCCTTGCTTTCTAGTGTTCACCTTTATGAGTGGTGCCTTCTCATCTAATGCTTCAACTCTTGTTTTGAGGGTTGCGCTATTGGAGGAAGCCATCACTCGAATCTCTATCGTTGGTTTTCTCAGCTCATCAAACGGTTAAAGAATTTTGTAAGCACTATGAGTTGCTCACCACTATCTCCATGTATATAAATTGGTTCGCGTACGAGGCATAATTAACGTCGTACTAATTGTCGTTGCATTGTTTTTTCGGCTCGCCACCTCAATATTCTATAATGATCGGCTGATCATGAATCGTCATTATCTATTTATTTGTGTAACTGGCCGCTGGATTATACAGGTGTTAGATTCTGAGTTATTTTATTGGTACACGTTGCCTTAATAATCGTTCTTGGGGAGATCTGAGGTTGAGGTCTGCAGTTGATTGGTGTACCTATAACGCCCGAAGTGGTTTGGCCATGTCAGCAAGATCGTCATCGATTCGAGTGTTGCATTAGCTTTTCTCGGGCAAGGGTCCACAAATTTGGATTTTGCACTTTGGCTATCATCGATGATGGATCGGTTGATCAATGGTTTAATTTGATCGAAAATGTATGGTCTGCTGATTGGATGATCGACCAATTACCTCTATCCTTCTGTCATATTTCGATCAGCAGATCGCTTTGATTTCGCACGAATAGAGATTCGATCGCTGGACACCATTATTTGACCGATATGGCTTTGGGTACTTCTGCACACGCTGCATTTTAAAACTCGAGATAACTTTTATCAAGGATGTCAACTAATAATAACTTTTTATTAAGATCTTATGCATGTGAAATTAAATGGCAACATACCTTAATCTGTGTTATTTTTGCCTTCAATTGGCTGGGTTGATTTCCCTCGTTGATTTTGTTTGGTCGATGACTTCGACGGTGAGGATGTGTTTGGTCGTGGACACTTAATGTTCTTCTTTTCTCGATCGAAATATTTTTCAATGGTAGCGCTTTGACCAAATCATCGACCGATCCTTACCATTGTTCGATTGATAAAGGATTTTCTTCAACCGACAATAATTTTGCTTAACGTTGGGCGACCAACTTTTATTTTTTGCCAACCGAAGGAAAATTTATTGACTCTTTTACTTTTTGGTCGTCTCTTAATTCATTTCGGTTGACGGTATACTTTCATCGAGCGACTTGCTTTATGTTCGGTTGATGAAGATTTGACTGATTATTTACTGCGGTTGGCCGAAAAAGTTATCGCTTTTGCAGTCGGCCATCGTTTAATTCACGTCAACCGAAACACCTTTCACTTTCGAATGTTGTTTTCTTCTTGTCAGTCGAAAATATTCAGCAAAAATTTTATGTGTCGACGAACTCAAGATTCACGTGTTCTGCTTGCTTCGGCTCTTTGGCTTGAGTGGTCAGTCGAAACCTTTTACCAGTCGATCGAAAATTTTCTCGCTTTGTAAAATACCGTTGGCTTTTCTATGATGGGCATCTATCAAAAAATCTTTCAACATGATTTCGGTTCGACCGATTACTCTCTTCTATCAACCAATTGCTTTTACTATCGACCAAAAAGTCCTTATGCTTAGCTTTTGAAGATTTTTGTTTTTGACAAGTATTTTATGTCAGTCGACCGAAGGGTGGATTCTTTGGAAGGAATGGATGGGGAACCCCTTAAATTTTAATGGAAGGAAAAATCAAGCTGCTTAGGGATTGGAGATTTTCATGAAGACATAAATTATTTTATTCCGATTAACCTATCACAAAATATGTACCTTTTGAGAACCTTCAAAATTTTGAAATTATGGGTACATTCATGTTTTATCAATTTTGGCTATAACAAGGTCAATGACTTTGACATTGTTTATGTCAAAGGGAAGAAAAATGTAGTTGTTGATGCGTTGTCTAGAAGACCTCATTTATGCTCCTTGGTAGAGATAACAACAGATTTGAAGGAGAAAATTTCAGCAGAATATGCCAAGGATCCTTGGGCTTCTAGTATCATTGAGGGTACCCTACAGGATGACAGGTACACTGTGGTAAATGAGCTGATCATTTACAAAGGCAGAATATTTTTGGTACCCAATTCACAATTCAAATTGATAGTTTTGAGGACCTTTCATGATGTTCCTATGGCTGGTCACCAGGGTTTCTTCAAAACATACAGGCAGATCCGGGAAAGGTTCACATGGAAAGGACTCAAAAATGAGGTCCTTAAGTATGTTCAGGAGTGCCTTATATGCCAACAAAATAAGAATGAACATACTTATCCTTCTGGATTATTGCAGCCCCTGCCCATTCCCAATCAAAAATGGGAAAGCATTTCTATGGACTTCATCACAGGGTTACCCAAGGTGCAAGGGAAGGATTGCATCTTTGTTGTGGTTGACAGATTGACCAAATTTGCCCATTTTTTTGTGACTTCAGCGACATATACAGCAGCACAGGTGGCAGATTTGTTTTTCAGAGAAATTTTCAGACTACATGGGTTACCTAAAAATATAGTCAGTGATAGGGACAGCAAATTTCTGAGCTTGTTTTGGCAGGAGCTCTTCAGGTTGAGTGGGACAGAGCTCACTCCTAGTACCAGCTATCACCCACAGACAGATGGTCAGACAGAAATTGTTAACAAATGGGTGAAAGGGTACTGCGTAATTACATTGCAGGGCAGCAGAAGGCATGGGTGAAGTGGTTACACCTTGGTGAGTACTGTTATAATTCTACTTACCACATGTCAATTAGAATGTCACCTTTTATGGCTTTGTATGGTTATGAGCCCCCTAACTTCATGGACTTGTTATTTGGGGACAGCAGAGTGCCAAATGCCAAGGATTTTTTACAGCAGAATCAGGATATGATGAAATCCTTGAAGGAAAATTTGCAACAGGCCCAAAATCAACAGAAGCAATATGCCGACCAACATCGTACAGAGAGGACTTTTGATGTGGGTGACATGGTTTATCTCAGACTGCAGCCTTACAGACAGTCCACTCTCAAGAAGAGTGGGTCCGAAAAACTGAAGCCACGATTCTATGGACCATTCAGGATCTCCAAGAGGATTGGAGAAGTGGCTTATGAGTTGGAGCTACCGACAAACAGTAAGGTGCACAGTGTATTTCATGTATCACGCCTCAAAAAGGCATTGGGGCATAATGTAGTTCCTTCTTCTGAGTTGCCACCATTGGACGAGGAGGGAAAGCTTATTCTTATTCCTGAGGCTATCATTGATATCAGGGAGCGCACTCTCAGGAGGAGGGTGATCAAGGAATACTTGGTGAAGTGGAAAAACTTGCCGGTGGAGGATGCTACTTGGGAGAGTGAGCAGATTTTACAGCATCCAGAGTTGCAATTGCTTGAGGACAAGCAATTTTGGGGAGGGAGGACTGTAATGTCCCCTTCCTAAGCAGTGACTATGTGGTTACGGTTAGCCTACTCTCGGGTTCCCGTAGGCTAATATGATGGGGTTAGGGAACTCTTGGGGTTGTGGAAGATGGTTCAGATCATCGCAAGCTCTCAATTGACACTTTTCGGAGCCATTTTGGACTTTTAGGCCCATACTTACTATTTTTAGTAAGTGCATTTTGGATCACCGATTTGATCTATGGACATGGTGGTATGCGTAATTGATTGAGGAGGACGTATTATAATGGTCGGTGGTATTCTTTTACTTGGCATGTAATATTTAATTTTAACGCAATATATTAAAGTTAAATTAAATATTTAACTTTAAAGCGTTATTAATTAAATGATAAAGTGAAAGGGCTCCTAGAGGACATAAAATGATTTATAAAAATTAAAAGAAAAGGGCCATATGTATTAAATGAAAGTGGGCGCCCAGCTATAGTTGAAAGCAAAAATTTAATTTAAAATTACATGCCAATTTGTGGGGTTTGGGGCGAGAATAAAAGAAGGGAAAGAGCTCATCTTCGGGAGGGATGTTGGAAGATTTGATGACTTGCAGACCTGAACAGGTTATTTTGCTTTGTGGAGACGAAATCCTTCACAGGGGACATCATCTTCGAGTGTGAAAGATCACTCCTGGGTGGTTTGCAGGCAACTTCATTCGAAGGTTGCAATGGAGCTTCATTGAATCTATTTGTGCTTACATTTTCAGATTTATATAAGAAGAAATTGCAGAGGGCTTAAGGCAGATTTAATGTGCTTTTTCCATCCTTGGTTGGGCGTGATAGTTGCATAAACAGGTCGTACCATTTGCACAAGGCCGTACCATTTGGAGGTGGGGTTTGAAGTGAGTTTGCATCGAAATTTGCTAAGGGTGAGTGTGCAGACCTGGGCGCCAAGTTTGAGCAGAATAATCAGATTTTAACCACTTGCTAAGGGGGTCGTACATCTTGGCTGGGCCGTACACCTGTGGAAGAGGGGCGTTTGAGTTTGGAGGTGAATCGCCCCACTTTGGAAACTGTTTTGGGCCTGTTTTGAGGCGTCTACCTTATACCAGCATTTGTATACATCATTGGAGTTGGAGAACAGCAAAAATAAATGAATATTGTTCGTTTGGTGTCATTCTGTTTGCTGTAGCAGTTTATTACAGACCTGGAAATGCCATTTGCCGCACCCGAGTATGCTTGTAATTTGAATACTTGATAGCCACTCTCATTTACAAACAAGTATATCAGATTGTATATGTCTTCCATTAAAATTTGAATGCAAAAAGTGATAGTTAGTTGTTGTTTTTCTGAGTGTTGCATATATTTCCAGTTAGTATTGCTATTTTCCTTTGTATTCAAATTGTGAATCAAAAGCAACGAAAACAAGTATAAGAAGTATTACTCCAAACAAAAACAAAAACAAAAAAATTGGGGGTTGGACATTACAAATTGTTCAAGTTGCAAGGATCATAGCTCAAGTTGGGTTTGGCCTATCATCCTCAAACTGATGGTCAAACTAAAATTGTGAATAAATGCTTGGAAACATATCTACATTGCTTCACTTTTAAACATCCTACACAATGGGCCAAGTGGCTTCCTTTGGCCAAATGGTGGTATAACACAACATATCACATTGCCACTAAAATGAGTCCATTTGAAGCAGTGTATGGTTAGCCACCACCAACACCTTCTTACATTCTAGGCAATTCTAAGGTTCAAGTTGTGGATTCCACTCTCCGCTAACGTGATTCCCTTCTTCGCCAACTCAAGGTCAATTTGGACTTGGCTTAGAACCGTATGAAACAAGTTGATCAACACCGCACTAAACGTAGCTTTGATCAACAGTCCTCTCTCCAACTTCGTGGTTGTCAAAAACTTAACACAAAATATTATGGTCCTTATCAGATGTTGCAAAGGATCAAATCGATAACATACAAACTAGCCCTTCCAACTAGTTCCAAAATTCATCCAGTCTTCTATGTATCTTCTCTCCAGCAAGTTGTTGGCAACAAGGTCCATGTGCAGTCTACACTTCCAGAGTTGGATGATGAAGGTTCCCTCGTTCTTGAACCTGAATGCATTCTAGATCGTAGATCGCATACTCTTCACTGGAGTGTCATCACCGATGTTCTTGTCCAATGGTGTGGTTTACAACTTGAAGATGCTACATGGGAACCTCTTCAATAGCTCCAACAACAGTTTCCTCGTCTTTAGCTTTGAGGACAAAGGTTTTCAAAGGGGAAGGGCATGTTAGAACCTCATCCTAACACTATGATGTAATAACCCTTGTTGAATGTGGAGGTACACCCATGATAATGTTTTGTAATATTTTGTAATAGTTATGGCTCTAGAAGCGCCTAGACAAGTGCAAAATTATATGTAACTGTTATAAAGAATGAAATTGTTTTGTAGGTAGGAGATTCTAGCTCAGGTGACATTTTGAATGTAAATCAACCTTTAGAGTTAGGTGGTAGATTAAGTCTTTAAAACTGTGAGGGGCAAGAATTATTGAGAGAGGTTGCCCCCTCGAAGTGGCCTATGATTTTGTGTTACTTTGTGAGATTGTTTCAATTATGCACTTATATTCCGTATTTCAATAGTTTGTGTTTCAAACATTTATATTTATTTGCAATGTTTGTGTGAATGTTTTGAATTTAAATGAGAAGGTTCCAACAAGCCGATAGATTTGGGTGCATTTGTGAATTTTTTTTTGGCAAGATCATAGTGCACAAAGGCAAATGTACAAAAAAGACAATGATAAAACCAAAAAAAAAACTTTAAACTCAAATGTTTTTTTTTCTTCTTTTGTTATTTTTATTTGGTTGTCTAGAAGTTTGAATTCCCAATAAATACATTTGGGTGGGCCAAGTCTAGGTCTTGAAAAACAAGATCCCAAACATTCTAGTGCATGTTGGTTAGGGAAGGTTGAATAAGGTAATGGCAAACCCACAACACAAAGGAGACAAGTGAAAAAAGGTGAGACTTGCTTGAATCTATTAGCTAATACAATGGCTAACCCATCTGATGACAAACTAATAGTTTTAGAAGAATGCATTGGGTCCTTGCAACATAAGATGTTGGAATTGATCATAGTCACAAGGAAACAACAAAAAATACTTTTAGAACAAGTCTAAATCAATCTATTGGAGACATCACTCGTGGAACTGAAATCTCCCACTACCATGGCCTTGTGCAATAGTAATGATTTTATAAATGGATCCCATCTTCAAAATAAGTTACATGTCAGCAAAGAAAATGAAAATGAAGAATATATATATATATAAGAAATTCAAGCAACAATTGCAAACATGATGACAAAAGAACAAAAATTCCAAAACAAATTTAAGGATACTAGATCATGAACACATGATAAGAGATCCAACAATCAAGCCAAAAGAACAAGAAGATTTTATAAAGAAATAAATCAAAATGCTATTGTTAGAAAGGTAAAATGTAAAGCAATTTATAATGTCCACAAGACCATAGGCAATATGAGTCAACCCTCAAAGAGGATGTTATTTACAAAAATATGTTTATGCAACCAAACTTCGGTTACCGAATTATGATGTACAACTCTGCCCTCAATTATATTCGAACCTTAAACCTCCTATTTGGAGTTCCAAAGACTTACCATTAGGCCCATTCAAGTTGGATATTATCATTATTAATGGAATTAAAGAGCATGGAAAACAAGAAAACACAATCAACTTGACAAGGATTTTCTTTTTGATGAACTTCATGAAGCGAAAAAATTCATCAAGCATATAGACTAGGAAAAGTAAGGTAAGACATGAGAGCTCGACTAATCTAAGTCACCATGTTTAGTATAGGAGATAAAAGGCAAGAAAAAATAAGACTACTATTGGGGTCATATTTTTACTTGGATGATGATCTTACTCCTATACAAGGAGAAGATAAGAGGACAGAATGGGAAAAGGTAAAGATAGGAGTGAGGGTAAAGAGGCATGGTTAAAAAATGGGAAATTAGGCATTATAAATGGAACACACCAAAATAAATAGTGTCTATCATGAACACTAACATTAACATTGATGAATTGGAATTGTTTTGGATATCTATAGAGAAGAGGTTCCAGTCCAGGGCCCATAGCTAAAGCAAATGATGTAATTGTACTAATAGAAACACATGAACATGATAGGTGCAAGATTTCAAATTACGAAGGATACAAAAAATAGTATGGAACGAAGCAGTAGAAAATGAAAAAGAACATCGAATAACAATATTAACAAAAGAGTCTTGGGATAAACTCGTATAGGTTGAAAAAGAAGACCCAAATAAATAGCATATATGTATTAGAATCATGGATAATTATAATTTGATTAGCATTACATCTTGTTATTTTGCTCAACAACCAAAGTTTTATATAAAAACATAGCTTAGATCATGAGGATCGATATATGGCATTTGCAAAAAGACATCTCAAAATATGACAAGTTTGGAGAGGTGGTTTTAGTGGGTGACTTTAATGTCAAGATAACAAATAGACAAGTAAGCTCTTCAAAGATTAATGAGGACATAGACAAGTAAGCTCTTCAAAGATTAATGAGGACATAGATGATAACCCCTAAAGATGGAAAATGAGGTGGATCACCACTAGTTAAGGTCCCCAAATGACAAAAGTCAAGCACCCATCACACATTATGGAGAACTCCAACAACTATCTAGCATAGAAGGATTGATCATCTACAGTGGCATAAACATGTGAGAAATTTCAAAAAATATAATTGTCAAACACGTAATAGACATTGTAGTTGATTATGTTATTTAGTCACCAAACTTCATTTCAAAGATAAAAGATCTAGAAATTGAAGCAATTCCCATTGAGCTAAAATCTGATCACAAAATCCAATGTACATAAAGATCTAAATGTAGGAAAAAGTGATGAACCAAAATATTAGTGTAAATTGGTGACGGATGGAGCAGCAAGGAGGAGGAGCGAGAGGTCTAGGGGCATCAAACCCTAGGTGTGGGACTTCAGAGGGCAGATCAGAAGACGCGGCAGGTGGGGGCTCTGGCGAGATAGCAGGCCCCCAGGCGGAGGATGTGGACAAGGAAGTTCTATTGGAACCGGTCCAAGGGCGTTGGGCGGATGCGGTTGAAGATTTCTACGAGGGGGACCCGGGACTCTATGCGTCGGGATCAAAGGAAGACCCAAGAAGGAGACAAAGAGAAACATGGCAACTGGAGACCTTCATATCTTAATGCTCTTCGCGGTAAGCAAAAATTATCCGACTCTTGTTTTAATCTAAAATCTGTCAATGGTAGGTTGCACATCCCGGATTCCTTAGCTCGGCATGTGGCTATGGAGGGCGAGAACATCTTTGGTGGCTAAATTTATGGGGGTGAGGCCAGACATGGAAGTCATAAGGAGATGGGCCATCCAAAAATGGCAACCAAGGGCCGGTATGATGATTAAGGCTTTACCCAAGAGTTTTCTTTTGGTGACATTTCAATGTGAACAGGACATGGAAAGGACTCTCCAAGGAGGTCCTTGGTTTTTTGGGAAAAGGGGCTTGTATCCGAAGCGTTGGTCCCCCGATTTCAACCCCCGGACTCGGAGTCTTTGGATTTGGCTCCTATTTGGGTTAAGATGCCGGGATTACCTCTGCTTTTTGGAGCGAACAAATATTGGTTGGGATAGCTACGAGAGATTGGAGAACTAATAGCTATTGATCCTGCAACCTTGAGCAAAACAAGACTCTCGTCCGCTCGCATGTGTGTGTTGGCGGACATGAGTAAAGAGCTCCCTAAATCCATTATTTTGTCGTCTATGTTTGGCCTTCATACTCAGGTATTTGAATATGAAAATATGTCTTTTAAGTGTAGTGTTTGTGGGAAGGTAGGGCACCAGGGTATCCACTGCATTTCCAAGAACCAGCCCCCACTCCAAAATACTGATCCTCAAACCCAGAATAATATCCCTCCCCCGCAGATCTCCATTCCTACCCAACCTGGGCCTCAAGGACGTGGAGCTCGAAATCCGAATATCAGAGACCCTGTTCGCCCTATTGTAAGCAAGAGGCAACGTTTTAACCCTCCTCCCAAAAATTCCTATGCCCCAAAACCCTCTCACAGGGGATCTGGTCCCTTTGATGGGAACCCTCAAGCTCAACCTGCTCCTAAGATGATACAGCAAGCCTCGGAGCCAAATCACAAAGGAAAGAACCCCATAGATCAACGCCACAGGGCAAGTAAGTTTGATTGGGTGATACGGGAGGCCTATGGAGGCTCGGTGGAAGTGGTCCCATGTCTGTGAGAGGAATTTATGGGAAGAAATTCCAAGGAGATCAACATCCGAGTGGAGAACAGTTTTGATGCATTAAATCATTTGAAGGGAGATCAGATGGACAACCAAGAAGTGGAATGCGAGGTAGAGGAGACTCAAGAGAAGGATTTAGAGGAGAAAAATCGAGAGGAAGGAAGCGAGGAAACTAATAATACGAGGCAAGGATACTCGGGAGGAAGAGGTGAACCACCAAGATCGGTGTAACCCCAAAGCAGGGAAAAAGAATCTACTAATCAAGAAGCTAAGAGCACGGAATCATCTCCATTGTCAAAAAGACCGGTTAACCTGGAAAGCAGATTGTTACCCCAAATACCAAGACCGACCTACCCAAGATGGTTACTAGAAGCCAAGTGAATCCCAAGGAACTTCAACCTAGAGCGGATGTATGGGGATATGGTTCGGTAGGAAGAGGGAAACCTAGCAATGTCTGCCTTAAGGCGAGAAAGAAGCGAGAGCGAGGAGTGGTCGATGGCACTCAAGCGATGTTGCTCTTTGGGGCGAAGGCTCGAGGATCCAAAGCCCATAAATGAAGATCCTTTCATGGAATATTCGTGGGAGTAATCCTGCCAAAAATAAGAGCTTTGTATGCTCTTAGACAAGAACACAAACCGGATATGATTTTCTTGCAAGAAACTAAAATGGAGGAGAGTAGAGTTATTCCTTTTAAGAATAGGACTTGGCGAGAAGGCGAAGTAGTAGGCCAAGAGGCCACTAGAACAGCGGGAGGGTTCTTGGTTATGTGGAACAAAAATGTGATTGATAGTAGAGTGATTCCGATGTCTAGTTGGTTTATTTGTCTCTTATGTGTGGATAAAACCACACAGGAAGAGTGGATCTTAACGAATGTATATGCTCCAGTTAGACAGGGACTGAGAAGGGTTCTTTGGAGTCAGCTAGCTGAATTGAGGGAGACGGTCCCCAACTACCCTTGGATTGTGGCGGGGGATTTCAATTGCTACCTTAATCCTGTAGATAAATTGGGGGGCTCTCAAAGAATAACTGCTGATATCTACGAGTTTAGAGATTTTGTTGAGCAACATGAGGTGATGGATGTGGAACTGCGTAGATTCTCCTATACATGTTCTAACAAAAGATTGAAGGAAAACCAAATTCGAGATAAGATTAGATAGGTTTCTTCTTTCTCAAGAATGCACGGAGAGGTTTGGGGACTCTTCATTAACGGCACTCCCAAGAATCGGGTCCGATCACAGCCCAATTCTGCGGGAAGCGAGGGGAGGACTCTAAGAAAAGATACATCGGACCCTTTCGATTCGAACTTATGTGGTTCCAACATTGGGATCTCAAGGATCTGGTTGCCCAATGGTGGGACAAAAAGTATAATGGTTCGAAACTGGCCCAAGTGGCATGTAAACTAAGGAATGTGAAGGCTAACATTAGAGAGTGGAACAAAACTTCCTTTGGCAATATTTTTGTTAAAAAGGCAGAACTAAAAGACAAGATCAATGAACTACGGGAGAAGTTGAAGTCGGAGCGACTTACGGAGGATCCGAGAAACCGGGAGAGGGAGGCATTGGCCGAATACCACACGATGCTAGGATTTGAAGAAACCTTTTGGAGGCGAGAAATCCAGATTGCGTTGGTTAAAGGAGGGTGACGAGAAATACAAAGTTCTTCCATGTCTCTACTCTTCGCCACGGGAGTACTAACAAAATTAAGGAGATCAAGATGGCCGATGGGTCTAACACCAAAGATATGGAAGACATAAGGAGGGAAGCGGTTGAGTACTTTAAATCGTTGCTAGAAGATGTAAATCCGACTATTGAAGAAGAGGACTCTCTGTTGGCAGCCATTCCACCCCTCGTAACTGATAATCTTAATGGATTCTTACTTAGTCCTTTCACAAAGGAGGAAATCAAGAAGGTTGTTTTTGACATGGATGGTAACAGCTCCCCGAGGACCGGATGGCTTCCCTGCAGCTTTCTTCCGGAAGTTTTGGGATATCCTAGGCAATGATGTAGTGGAAGCTATAATTGAGGCTCAAAAGGACATGGAAATCCCGGAAGGAGTTAATGCTACTTTTTTAGTTCTCATCCCTAAACTAGTGGGAGCAATGGAATTTTCCAGTTTCGCCCTATCAGTTTATGTAACACTCTGATGAAGATTCTCACAAAAACAATCGCCAATAGGTTGAAGGTTATCCTTCCTTTCATCATTGATATGAACCAAGGTGGCTTTGTGAAAGGGCGACAAATATTGGATGGTATCATCACAATTCATGAGGTTATTCATTCAATGGTGACTAGTAAGGAAGCGGGTATGTTACTAAAGCTTGATATGAATAAAGCCTACGACCGGGTCTCATGGCGGTTCCTCACCAAGATTTTGGGTAAGTTTGGTTTCTGTCCCCGGTGGATTAAGTTGATTTTTAGTTGTATCTCTACTACAAGATTTTTTGTCATGGTGAATGGGTCACCCTCCAGTTACTTTAAGAGTGAAAGGGGGTTGCGACAAGGAGATCCTTTGTCTCCATACTTGTTTATTATTTTAGCAGAAGCATTGGGTAGGAAAATTTCAGCGGCGGTGGCGGATGGTCAATTGGAAGGTTTTAAACCGGCCTCAGCAGCGAGGCCGGTGTCTCACCAACGGTTTGTGGATGATACAATCATTGTGTCCAAAGCCTCGGTGCCTCAAGCTAGGAAGTTGAAGAGAATTCTAACCAAGTATGAGACAGAAGCGGGGACGAGTACATAAACTATAAGAAGAGTAGCATCTATTTCTTTAACACGCCTGGTGGGAGGGAGGAAAGAATAGCTAACCTCTTCGGTTGTGGAAAGGAGCTTCTACCAACAACTTATCTAGGTATGCCTATGTTCGAAGGAAGAATGAAGGCTACTTTGTGGAACTCAGTCATTGATAGGATCTCCAAAAAGTTAGCAGGGTGGAAGGGCAGCCTTCTCGGCTCCGCGAGAAAAGCCTTATTAGTTCAAACTACTTTACGAGCATTCCAATTTCTTGCATGTCTCTATTTAGAATGCCTGCAAAGGTCCGAGCTACATTGGAGCTAATTCAACGCAACTTCTTGTGGTCGGGTTCGGAGGAGAGAAAGAGAATTTCGTTGGTAGCATGGAATCGGTGTGTGCAAGCAAGGATCGGGGGGCACGGGGTTAAAGAGAATGAAAGAATTGAATCAAGCTACGATTGGCAAACAGGTATGGAGATTTATCAATAATGATCAATTGGGATGGGTAAAACTTCTTAAGGCAAAATATATCGAAATAATCGGGACTTCTGAAAGGTGATAATCTTCCTAGAGGATCCTATTTTTGGAATTGTTTGCTCGAATGTCGGGAGGTAGTCGGGGAAAGGCATCGGATGGAGAATTGGTAATGGAAGACAAGTGGACTTTTGGAAAGACCCGTGGTTGGAAGAGGCCCCTACGAAAGATAACTTAGACCTTCAGGGTCCTCCAACATAAACTTTCGAAGGAAATGGGAGGAAAAGTAGGGGATTTTATTGTTGTAGCACAGGAAACTTCTTCTTGGAAGAAAATCACAGTTCATAATCTGTCAGAGCAAGAGAAGGTGGCCCTAACCAAACTCAATGATGCTTTAAGGGTGTTCCCGATCATTCCTGGGGGAGGAAGAGACAAGGCGATTTGGGGCAAAACTACAAGTGGGATCTATTCAGTAAAAACTGCCTATAAGTTAATCCACTCAGGATTCAATGGTTGGACTCCGACTTACATTATTTGGTTAAATAATTTAACCCCAAAAATAGCTTTCTTCTTTTGGTTGGCGAGTTCAAAATAAGATCCGACAACGAGATAATCTGCAAAGGAGAGGTTTCCAATTCATCAATCGATGTATCTTGTGTGAGAAAGCGATAGAATCCGTAAGTCATATATTTCTAACTTGTGATTTTTCTTGTAGAGTCTTCCAAATGATCCTGTCCAAATTTCATATAGATTGGGTCTGTCCAAATAGCATGTCCGACTTACGCATACGGTGGGCTTCCCCCTTAGAGCAAAGCTTTTGACTTGGCTCTGGAAGCTCGGCTTACCCCATTTTTTATGGGGGATATGGAATGAGAGAAATAAGAGAGTATTTAAAGGACGTAAGAAAGATCCGAGGTTATGTGGTAATAAAATAATCGAGCTTTGAAAGAAAAGCTGGAAAACTTTCTTCTTCAAAAATGAGACCATGTCTCTAAGGGAAAGGAGGATTTTGCGGAGCCGGGGAGAGGAACTTCCGGACCTAGACATTACAACCAACCCACGGGATGGTGTCAAGTGGATACCCCCCACACAAAAGTGGGTTAAGTTTAATTTTGACGGGGCAGCTAAAAGGAAATCCGGGGCTGCGGGAGCGAGGAGGAGTTTTGAGAAATGAGGAAGGAAAAGTGGTCCTTGCCTTTCTCGAGCCTTTGGGAACTCAAACAAATCATTTTGCGAAGCCCGAGCTCTGCATGCGAGGCAATGAGAATTGCCGGACTTGAGGGTTATAAGGAAGTTATCTTTGAAGGGGATTAGCTTAATATAATCAAGGCAATTAAGGAGGATAAAGACCCCAGTTGGACCATATTGGAGCTTATCCTAGAAGCAAAGATTCATAAATCTCATTTGGTTAATGCCCGAATCCAACACACCTTGAGAGAAGGGAACCAGAGCGGCGGATCTAATGGCAAATATTGCGGTTTACGTTGGGGAGATGCAAATTTGGAAGGATAACTTCCCTCAAGAACTATTGGTGTTGGTCTGCTAGAGAAGAGCTAAGATCAAACTGTTAGAGCATCGAGGAGATCGGAGGGGCTGATGATGAGTAATCCGACGAGATGGAATTAGGCGAGAAAAGGCATCCCATTTCTTTGGGGCACGGGAGGTGACAAGTGTACGAGTACTGACAACCTAGTGTTAGTAAGTGCTAGGTGTTGTTTGGTTTTTGTTTTATCTGAATAGTCAAGCGACAAGTATAGGTCTGTGGACTCTAAGTATGGCTTAATGTGAGTCTTAGAAAGATCCATTTTGTATTTTGATTATACGGGCTTGATGCTAGAACCAGCCCATTTTGACTTTGTAAAAGGTTTGTGGACCTTATAACCACCTCTACCTTATACCAAAAAAAAATGTAGGAAAGTGGGTAAGAAGAACATCTTCAGATAACTAAAAGAAAGACAACAAGAACATCCCTATGACAAAGAAAAATCAAGAAACTTTTAAAACATTACTCACATAGATTATGCAAAGAGATAAAAGAAAGAGATCAAATATTTTTCAAACCTATACTTTTAATGGTAGTAAATTGATTGATATAATTAGAGAAGCTATACAATCATGCAAAAATTTTAAACCTAGCAAAAGAAAACATGAAAGCTTCCCTATAAATCTATGGTACGATGAAGAATGCAAAGTAGTAAGGAAAACCTTGAAAGAACCAAGCAAAAGAGAAAACAAATAGCAAGATATATAAACAGATAGTAAAAATAAAATTTAAAACATAAGGGCAAATGCAAAAAAAGATTATATTTTGCAAAGCAAATCCAAGACAATTTTGGAAAGAGCTACAACAAAGCAAAAGGCACACAAAAAACAATATCACAAGCAAACAATGGTTGTAGTAAGCGAGGCAATTATATAAAAAAATCTAAAGAAAAAGATAACCCTCTTACAATTGACACAACTAAGAATCTTCTTTTTTGTGAGAGATGTGGAGGAGGGCATCGAGAAAATAGCAATAGGTAAATATCAAGATACACATCTCAATTGTTGGTTGACATCTTAGCACCACACATCCAAAGTATTTTTAATGGCATCATTGAAGGAGGCTTTTCATTGGAATGGATAGCCAGCCTAGTCATACCGCTGCATAAAAATGGAGGCACCAACAATCCTTCAAATTACCGCACCATCATGATTAACCCTCTTTTTACAAAATTGTTTTAGTATCATAGTAGAAAGCAAAATTAGTCAATGCACAGAGAGTCAAGGAAAAAGCAATAGGGCAAACAAGGTTTAGACCAAAGTACTCAACAATAGATCGCTATATTAAGGCACCTAATAGAGAGGATATGTAATGAAAAAACGAGAAGTTTATTATTGTTTTGTGGACTTTAAAATGTCTCTTGGCATTGTACCTAAAGGTAAATTATGGAAAAGAATGGAAGAAATTGTTGTACCAACCAACTATAAAGCATCTATACACAAACTTTTTGCGCAAATGATAGCAAAAATAAGGACCATCAATGTGTTTTAAGAATGATATTGGGGTGAATCAGAGTTGTGTATTGTCACCTACTTCATGGAAAAGAATGGAAGAAAATGTTGCATCAACCAACTATAAAGCATTCTATACACAAACTTCTTGTGCAAATGATAGCAAAATTAAGGACTCTAGAAGGACTATCAATGTGTTTTGGAGAATGATGTTAGGGTGAATCAGAGTTGTGTATTGTCACCTTCTTTATTTAACGTTAACATTGACAAATTGGAGGAATGGGTGGAAAAGATGCGAGGAGCGTGTAGATGATCTCATCTTCATTTCATCTTGATTGGCAAGACACTTGATGGTTTAAAAGAAAATCTAAAAGCTTTAGAGCATTTTTGTAAAGAAGTTGAGATGCAAATAAAACACTAGCAAGACAAAAATTATGGTCGTCTCTATTTGGAGAGAGAAAAAACAGTTATATATTTTATTAGAAGGGAATCCTTTAGAGGTAGTAATAGAATACAAATACCTTGGGTTAGATTTTCAAAACAAACTCCGTTGAGGAATATGCAAGATGAAACGAATACAAATAGGATGGAAGGCACTCTTCTCGTTGCTGAAGACAGATTAAAAAAAAAAAGTTGTGGGATTGGAAAACCATTAGGGTCCTTTCTGCGTTACTAGTTATTTCAATGATGCTATATCGTGTGAGGTGTGGGCCAGCAATACATCAAATTTTAAATGGAGACAAATAAAACGAATTTAAAGCAACTAATTACAAATAATTTCAAAATTAAGGCATCAGTCACGTATGAGATTTTACTCGCTAGAACAGACTTCTCCACTAGAAGCAGAAGCTATGGTAAGACTATTAACAAAATAGAAAGAATGGAAGACAAGAAGTTGCCAAAATAGGTAATCAAAGAAACACCAAATAGAAGAAAATAGACTTGGCTGAAACAAAAACAACAAATAAATGAAAAAATTGAGCATTAAATTTTATAAGGTCTCAAGACTCCAACAAAGAAATTAAAACTAGGAAGGAACAAACAGTTATACATCAATGAGTTCAACCCAAACTGTGAACATAGTGAAAAGTACATAGATGCAAAGATCAAACGGAGCTCAAAAATACTAGTGCAACTAAGCTCCAGTACATATCATCTCAGACGCAAAACTGGTAGATGGATAGTACCTCAAGCAGCAAAAAGAATGGTCAGAACAGATGTGTCTTCTGCATAGTAGTAGTGGAGACTAGGTATCTTTTCAATAGTAGTAATGGAGACTGAAAAGCATTTTGTCATGAAACGTGTAAAGCCTGCAAGGACATCTAGTCCAATGCCATAGCCTCAATCATCCTCACACTTGCTAAATTATTGACCTTTCCCTCTCTTGATTCATCCTAATATGGCTTACATGTGCAAGTACTATACTGAAAGAATATATATATATATATATATATAACCCAGCACAAAATGATAGCACACTGGCACAATTGAACTGAAATTTGTAACACTGAAGTACACTATAATAGAAACTCAAAAAGTGATTCTTATTGCAGATTTTCAAACTCAAAAATTGTACTATGGTATTGCTCAATTGAAATACACTACTATAAGGAACTTTAATTACAAGGAAACGGATCATGTGAGCCCTGGGCATAGGCGCAATGGAACACAAAATTCCTTGTAATTCTATAACTTCAATTAATTCATATATAATAAATTTCTAAATTTATTTTGACCAGCTTAAACCCTTTCTCAAATCTGAGTTTTGTAACACTTTACAAGATTAATGGGATTTTATACAGAATATACATTTCAAAGTTTTTGAGAACTCAAAAGGTTGTGGTTTACAGCATAAATGTTCAAAAAGGTGCAGAAATTCCAGATTTCTACGTTTGATATGGATTTACATCAATGTGGAAGTGACGATGAGATTTTTTGTTATTTTAATTCTGAGAGCAAGTTTCATCTGCTTGCCTAGGTCACACCAAAAGAACATGAAAATACCAACAATATACACAAAATTGCAACTTCAGAATTCACTTGACCAAATTTGAGTTGCAGTAGCTATGATGCAACTTCACTCGATATATTTCCATGAAAATTTAAGTAGGATATTCATTACACTCACAAATTTTACTGCAGCAATGCTTCAATGAAATTTGCCATATGCAGGTTTATCATACCCACTGCAACTTGCAAATTTAGATCAATTACCTACCTGCTAGACCACTGCAGTCAGTCTCTACAATAGCAGACTTCTAGTAGTAGAACTTGATATTTCTACATATGCTCTACTTCATCTGGAATTCGTTATATGTTATATGGTGAATTCACAATGGCAGAGGAAAAACCCTGCATATCTAAATAATAAAATACTAATATACAACAATGACTGCAAGTTCTGGTTACTGGAAGCAAACTCACTTTTCACGGGTCTGCACTTATTTTACCTCAAATATGCCACAGCTTGGAAATTGCAGTCAACTTGGCACCATAGATTTTTTTTCGTCCATCTTAAGAATAGATTTCACGAAACATGGCTTGATACACTTCTCCAAGGGCTAGGAAAAAGTGAAGATGTCCATAATATAGAGTATGCGTTCTGTACATTCAACACTGGAATAAGAACCCAAGTGTTGCTGATAGAACTTCAGCTCTGCCCCCAAAAGGTGAAAGCATAGGTGAACAATCAGATCCTTTACCTATAGAAGTGAAGTCCAAAGATGATGTAAGTATGTAAGTATGTAAGTTGTGCAGCAGTCGTCAAGTTACACGGCATTAGATCACATAATGAAATATAGCAATAAAACACAGAGGGCCCTACATAACAAGCACATTTCTCCAAGAAAACAAATTCTTCTGCAAATAGAGCTGAAAGGCAACTCGTACATCGTTCCAGGCTTTGCATCCCTCTCCAAGAAAAGGTTACAAGTTCATATTTCCTTGAGTTTTAGCTACCATTACAATGCTCAGACAGATTCAGTTGAACCTCAGGTTAAGTCAAACTTTTTTTTCCCTCTTATTTCCCACAAAATGCATAGATGGCCACATCTCTCAAACCAGATGTAATGCTTGGAAGTACTGGTAACAATGAGAGTTGCCAGGATTGAATTAACCAAAAACCATGCACTTATTACGCAGAGACAACAAAATATGTAGTTTTAAATAAGGGATATACGCAGAGAATGAATCTATTCAAAGTTTTTGTTGATCATCTACTTTGTCACATTATGAATCACTACTGTGAAACAGCCTTAAATGTTGAATCTCAAAAGATGAAGAGAGAGAACTAAAACTTAAAAAATATACCACTTAGTTTCCTACTACTATTCTATTTATATTTTTTGAAACTTTTAAGTGTCAAACAAGGAAAATTGTTTTAAAATATATTTGTTGGGGTACCTAGGGTAGGTACCTTGTATTGTTAAGTTGGCATGGGCAATAGATAATCCAATTATACTATGTAATTAGCATGGGCTAAAAATAGCCCAAGGTCTATTGCTGAGAAATTATATTATAATAGTGAGTTGACTAAGGTTAGGGTTATCTTTTTCTCAAAATAATACTAGATGACGATTATATAAAGAAAGAAGCTGGTAATGTGAAATCATCTAAGTCAATTATTATTGCAACGGTCCGAGCAGCTCTCACCTTGAGAGAGATTATTGAGTGATTCCTTCAATGAGTAATATTGGTGTTACCCTATTCGAAGGGTCTTTTCGAGTTTCTCTTCTGTGAATTATTCTGTGAAAGATTTAATATTTATGCATATTGGAATTATTTATCTTTATGAAAAGCAAAGGTTCTTGACCTTTAGTATCAAAGCAACGGTTCTAGCAAAGTGGAGACATTTTGTCGGTTTTTTAGATTTGCAGAGATTGTTTCCAAAATTTGCCGAGTTTCAGGTGGGAAAAGAAAAAAAAAACAGAAACTCGTAATATTTTTCCAGGAGCCATATCCTTTTGCAAGGGTGCCATAGTCAGAAAATTCTTGCACCATTGCATAGATCATTTCGAGCACTATAAAAACGACTTGTAATTTGCAAAATTCTGAGCAATTTTGAGGGAGTTACGGTCATTTAAAGTTTAATTATTAGAGCTGCTGATAAGAGTGACGTTTTTTAAGATGCCAAATTCATCATAATTTTCTGGGAGCAATATCTTTGCACAAAGGTCTCAGATTTCAAAGATAACTATGCCACCGTGTAGATTTCTTTGAGTACTGCAAAAATGACTAGTAAGATGCTAAATTTTGAGCAGTATTAAAGGATTTTTGGTCGTTTAGTAGCTGCTTTTTGACTGCACAGAAATTCATCAAACAGGAAAGGAAAACAAAAATTCATCAAACAGAAAAGGAAAACAAAAATTCATCTCTCAGTCCAGGTAAGCAAACCAATTGTCATTTTCTCTGTTTGAAGGAATTTAGATCTAATTGCTTATGTAAAAATTAGGTGGAATTTAACCTATTAAAAAAAAAAAAATTGGGTGGAATTTGGTGAGGCAGAATTTTATTTTTGAGAAATCCTAGTTTAAACCCCTTGTTGCATTGGAAAATTTTTGTTGACCCCATTGAGATACAAAAAGAGGACTTCATAAGAACATTAACGAAACTTAAGTAAATAATAGCGGAGCTCAGAATACTCGAGAGAAGAAAAGAAGAAGAAAATAAAGATGAAGAGAGGGAAGAAAACAAAATTGGAAAATAAGGAGAAAAAGAAAATAAAGAGGAAGACACAGTTGACAAGGAAGAAGAAAAGAAAAAATTTAAAAATAATGTTCTATTTTCAGAGGAAGGACTCTATTTTGCAGGTTCATGGATGCATTCAAAGGAAAAATCAAAAAGTCACCATCTCCATAAATTGTAGCAGCAAGCATAACTTCATCAAGATGGGCTTGGCTAACAGTTTGCTGGGTCCGGCAAAGAATATCAAAGATGGATGGTTTCAAGGAAGAATTTCCAGTTTTTTTAAGACTTAAAAGCTCACTATGGAAGAGAGGGAAGAAAACAAAATTGGAAAATAAGGAGAAAAAGAAAATGAAGAGGAAGAGACAGTTGACAATGAAGAAGAAAAGAAAAAACTTAAGAATAATGTTCTATTTTCTGAGAGGAAGGACTCCATTTTGCAGGTTCATGGATGCATTCAAAATAAAAACGTCACCATCTCCATAAATTGTAGCAGCAAGCATTTCATCAACATGGGCTTGGCTAATAGTTTGCTGGGTCTGGCAAAGAATATCAAATATTGATGGTTTCAAGGAAGAATTTTCAGATTTTTGAAGACTTAAAGCTCACTATGGATAAATATGTTTTGCATTTTGAATGTCTTTACTATATATGGATTGGATATTGTTCTTGGTTATCCTTGCTTAACACATAAGGAACAATTAACATTAACGTGCAAAAGTTCATGAAATTGTGGTATAAGAATAAGAAGTTAACTTTACAGGATATTTCTCAGCTTAAGGATCAAGGTTATAGGAAGAAGCAAAAAGTTATTGCAAGGGAACAAATTGAAGATCCAACAAAAGAATCAGAAGCAGAGTCTGAGAAAGAAGCAAAAGCAAAACCCAAGGAAGCACAATTGGTAGAGCACAAAGAAGGGCATAAGGAGGAAGAGCATGAATCCACGGAGGACCATATAAGTAGTAGCTAGTAAAACAAAGGAACAAAAAGTTCACTAAGCAAAGGAAGAAAAAACATAGGAATATAAGTAGTTAGTAAAACAAAGGAACAAAAGGTTAAAGAAGCAAAGGAAGCAAAACATAGGGATACAGTTGCAGCATATCACCATCCACGCCACCATGAGAGGCAACAATCATAGAGACGGTATAGAGCAACAAAAGAATTGTGACGGACTTACATGGAAACATAGGAGCAAAAACTACATATATGCAACCAATGGCAATTACAAGGAAATTTGGAGTAAAAAACAAGTGATATTTATGGTTGTCATAAAGATCAAAGTAGCAGAGCCAACACATGGAACCAAGAGTACTAATAGATATCAGTGGCATAGTAGAAGCATGGCATCAACGAACACCACCACCAATCAAGATTTCACTTGGATGGTTGGGTGATCAAGAATTGTACCAATTGTCAGCAATGATTAAAAGATCGTGCTATTTGGTTTCATCTATGTTTTGAGGACGAAACATTCTTCAAAAGGATGTAACGGCTCCAATATAGCCACATCGGCTATCTTTATTATTGTTAGCTCAAGCCCTAGGATTAGGTTAGTCAGCCCTTGAGCACTAGGGTTAAGGTTATTGATGATTTAGTCTATGAGATTTAGTCTATGAATAAAGGAGGTACATTGTAGTTGAGACATCTTCATATTTGTTATCTTAAGTCGCCTCTATTGAGCATACGAGAGACTTCACTCTCTCCAAGTGGCTGAGACTTTGCCCTCTCTAACTGGCTAGGATTTGTACTGATTTGAAATCTGAAATCTGCTACTTGCATTATTGGTTTTCTGCTATTAACTCTGATTTACTGTTCCAGTGAATGTTTCCTTTCATGCATTACTGAATTGCTATTGCTCATTGCTATATTTCTGGAAGTTATTTCGTTACAGGGGATGGAATGTTTAGGTACCTAGGGGTGGTTACCTAACAATATAACATTGTATTGTATGGTTGGGATGGGACATAAATAATCCAATTGTATTGTGCAATTGGCATGGGCTATAAGTAACCCAAGGTCTATTTCTGGGAGATTATAGTATAATAGTGAGTAGGCTAGGGTTATGCCTTTTCCAAAATAGAAATAGATTATGATTATATAAAGAAAGGAGAAGGTAATAGTAAATAATCAATCATCCAAGCAATTATTATTGTAACTGCCTTCGTTCACAAAGCAGCTATCGCCTTGGAAGATATTTGGAGTGATTCCTTCCATAGGGAGTAATACTAGTGTTGCCCTACTAGAAGGGTATTTTCTAATCCTGTCTTGTGTGGATTATATTCTTTGTGACTGATTTTAGTATTTCTGTATATTGGAATTATTTATGTTTATGAGAAGCAAAGGTTCTTAACAATATTGCTTGGTCCCAAAAAAAACAAGTCATTGCATAGTGCGCACTTGCTATTCCAAGAAGCAAGAATCAAAATTAATAGCCACCTGCTTGATCACTCTGATTTTTATCTCTATAGTTAATTATCGAGTTGTTTGCAACAAAGGTCCAGCACAACTTCATGGCAGAGTGCCATTTCTTTTCAGATGACAAAGAATGTTGTTTGGATTTACATTTCTTACTAGAATAGTATTTACTTTGTACTAATTATACATAGAAGAACATGCTTCAGCACCTTGAAAGCTGAAAAATATTAATATTTTGAAGGTTGCAGCCAATAAGTATGAGATTCTAGCATTCACAACAGTTGTGCCCCTAATTTCCTATGTTGCACAATTTGAACTGTCTTAGCAAAAGAAAATAGTTGAGAAACAAGAAAAATATATATAGCCTATGCTAACTGGAGTTCAACAAGGAAAATTGGACAAGCAAATTTCATACTAAATATTCTGACTAGAAACTAAAGCAACTGTTCTTAGCCAATAAAGTTAGGGTTCGCACAGTAAAAACTCAAATTTCAAGAGTCTCCATGGTTGAGTGGCATTATTTTTAGATGCCATGTTATGCAATTCATTAACCTAAGAACATCTTATTATATTCTTTATCATCCATCATTGCCCAGGAAAAATATATGAACCCAGACCAAAATTTTTGGTTAAACGAGTTTTGTTGAATACAAAACAGAACTTTCCTGTACTTCTAAATGTAGTTTGACATGGATATATATATATATATATATATATATATATATATATATATATTAATTTTGTTTTGGTTTATCATAATATGCAAGGATATTCATAGGAATTTAATAAGACAGCAATCAAATGGCATTAGTTTAACTGGTTAGATTACTTAAATTTTAAGGAGAAAACTGAGGTTTGAATCTTGCCAAGCGATACATGCATAAATGCCAAGCTTTTGTAATACCACTATGTGGTCATGATGTAATACGGAAAGGGCCTATTTCAATCCCATATAACCCATTAAAAAAAACATAATAAGACAACAAAAATAGACCATCGTCCAACAACCTTCATGGTCAACCACTTTCACAAGTTGTGTAATGCAATATCCCTCGTGAATGATCACTTTCACACATTGTGTATACTGTATAGTACACGGTGAATTTATTCTCCAATATGGATCGAAGCAGGTGAAAAAAAGATACAAAACTTCCAAATTTATAATTTACTATTTGATGTCAATCTCAGAACAGTTGATGGCAGTCTAAGGCCTTCTTTCTTCAAAGTCCTTTGTTTTTTTTTTTTTTAAATATCGGATTTTGGGCATTATCAGTTCTGTATCATTGTATTGTAAATAATAAAGGACAGTACTGTCAATAAGATTTTGGCACAGAATAAACAAAGTTCACACGTTGAATTCAATGAATTACGTTTTACAGAGGACTTGGAAATATGGACTAAACCAATGCTAGTTCAGACTTACCAATTGAAGGCTTAAGAAAAACAGTTCTGAAAGTACTCCATACAACCTACCAAAGGTGCTATAAGTGCTATGGCTAACATCTTTCTTTTTCTCAGAAATTCTAGATAGGTCTCTGATTTAGGCCTTTTTCTTTTGTTTTTGTTTTTTTTTTAAATTGGTTATATAGAATTGAAACGGGCCCCACCCCTATGACATCATGGCCACATAGTGGTATTACAACAGCTTGGCTATTTATTATGCATGCATCACTTGGCAAGATTCAAACCTTGGTCTCCTCCTTAAAAGTCGAGGAATATAACCAGTTGAGCTAATGCCACTTGATAATTTTTTTGTTTTGTTACAAAGCTAAAGAACGATACTTCCATATTTTCTATGCATGAAGCACAAGCTCTTGCAAAACTCTGCTCAATTTTACTTCCCTTAATCAAAAGCAACTTTATAATGGATTTTGACAAATGTATGCAGTATTGAATGGCTAAAATCATGGAAGGCCAGTTATATGGGAAAATGTTGAAAGCCCTTCAAAATATTTGTATTTCTCATCAGGCTAAGCTAAGGTCGCCTAGAGCTAAGCATTACGACTCCAGCTTGTCATTTGCTTTTTTTTTGTACTGCTTTCACCTTAATCCTCCACTTTTGCAAGTTATCACAAGTCAAACAGAACTTTAGAAGACACTACTAGTTTTTCTAAGGAACTGCAGCACCTCACAAGAAAAAAGAAATCCTTGAATAGAAATTCAAAGTTCATCCACTCATCAGGAGTAAAAGCCAGCATTAAGGTCAACAATGTTTGACCCTCTAATATAAGTAGGGTACCTGATAGTTACATGGGTAGAATATGTACATGAAGGAATGGTTTTCTTATACTCATACGCCGGAAGCAAATAAACTCGGTGTTACAAAATTGAAACTAATGTGGATTACAAGAAGCCTACGTTCAATGGATGGGAACAGAGTTCAAATGCAATATGGAAAGGTTTAGTTATATTATTGAACTCTTGTAAAGCCACTGCAACACCTTGCAAGAAAAGATGGATACTTAAGAGAGGTTTCAAATTTCACCCACTCATCAGGATTCAAAGTCAGTATTAAGGTCAATAATGTTTGTACTATAATGGCAGAGAATCTGAGAGTTAACTCTAAAGTGCAAACTGACAGTTAGCTCGAATGTGGACATAGAGGGATGATTTTCTTATGCTAACAGGCCAGAAGAAAATGAACTCGGTCTTACAAAACTAAAACTAACAGGGATTAGAAGATGACTGCTTTGATGGAGGGCAACAAAATTTAAATGCAACATGGAAAGATTTAGTTATAACATTAAAGAGTACCTTTTCTTCTTCAGTGTTATAACTAAAATGATCATATGGATAAAAATTTACAAGCACAAAATGCAGTACTATATTTGAGAATCTAGCAGAATGCATATTTAATTACATGTTACAAATGAGAAAGAAGAATTAATTCTTGGTCCCAAATGGATAAATCCCACATCCTTCTGAACAAATCAAAATTAAAGATTTGTACAATACATGATTATTCAAATTAGCACTTGTAGAAGAAAAGCATCGAGCTTCCACATAATCTGATGAAAAATATAGGAGTCGAAACAACATCAACCATAAATTTAAGCAGTCTAGTACTCAATTATCACTGCATCATTAGGATGACCAAGCAAAAATATGCCGTTCTTTCTAGTCCTCCTTTACATACGAGCAGAAGTAAGAGAACAACTATAACAAGGGCCACCATGTAAAGAAAAGGAGGAGCCTCACACAACAAAATGATGCAAAATTTTAAGAAAGACTATCCTAGCAAAGAGCTCTAAGGTTGGATAATGTGATTTGGATTGATATGAATTACTAACAGTGACACAAGGAAAGCCTATTATCACTTATATTTATTCATGATTATTGCTCATCTGAATATTTATTTGTAATGGTTCACAATAGAACCTTGTTTCTAAATCTTTGGTTCTTAGGTCGCATTTAAACAATGCATACACAACCTATCCACTTGGTTGGAAAGATCTTGACATATTTGGCAATGTCCCATAGTCCTCTTCGTTTGTTTACTCTTGGCTCTAAGTCGATGGATGAAGTTTATCATGTGAAAGATGGGGGCAATATGGGGGTTGATGGAACCAAGATACACCATTTTATCAATATGACAGGTTTATAAGGCATTCAACAATGATGGAAATTGTATAAAGACGACCATACATATATCATTGGCACTTACTAAATTCTTCATGTTGGACAGAAACTCACAAGAAGGCTCAAAGTTTGTTCTTAATTATTATTCACAAGAAAAGATAACCCCTCTACTCTGACTCCTGAGTTCACAATTTTGCCTTTCAACTACATAGGTGTTTTTGCACCTTTAGAGCTATAAACCATCCAAGGGTGCTGTCAATGCCCAAATTGAAAAGAAACAGGATTACTCAAAAGGTTTTTGTCACAACGACCAACAAATGCAGGAAACAGTACATTATACTCTCCAGAAGACCTAAAAATTGTAAATAATTTTTTTTGCTGGATCACAGTCAACTTCCATGTCTATACAGAGTGGGTGACAGATACATCTGAATAAAGCAATATTGACAAGATGTACAGAACAAGCTTAAGCGATCGCAGCTTGAACCATAAACCATTATTAAAATGGTTTAGCCGTAATAATGTTGTTTTATGTACTTTTAATATATAACTATTTTGAACCAAAATGATATCTTGCTCCACTTTTTTCACCACAGTAATACCTATGTTTGCAACTTAATATATATATATATCCCTCCTCCAAGTTGAGGGAAAAGCAATCAAAATAAGGTTTATGATCCAATTCAAATGATCTTTTCATTTAGAACAGCAACTTCCTTGTGATCTCTAGAGTCCAAACTCATGTCTTTTAAGTGGTGCAACTTTCTTTGAAGATTCAATAGAACTCTCTGTCATACCAACTTCATCTGAAGATAGCATTGATAAGGCACTCTCTCTCTAGAGTACCCAAATACTGAAATTAATCTTGATGGAGCTTAATATGAATTACGCAGTTGTTTTCTTTTGGTATCATGCTCCTTTTTTGCATCTCCATATACCATTTGTAATATTAGCTTGTATGTCGAACAAGGTCTGACATCCAAGTTGTACCCTCTCTGGGTATAATGTGACACAATCATCAAGTCTGTCTGAGGTTTCCATTTAAGGAAACGTCAACTGAATATATAAAATATCCTCTGCAATGCCCTTTATTGAGCCAGGAAAAGTATAGGGCCAGGATAAGTACTTTGATACAATTGTTATAAGCTTAACCTTTTTTTTAAGTAGAGGACGCATTAAAATTCATAGAAATCTAAATCTCCGTGAGCTGCATGGGCACTGCACTTGGCCAAGAACTAGTCTTGTCTTTCTGTGACTATCCATGCAAATAGCCTTTTCAAGACATCCTCAATTCTGGCTTGAAGGTCCTTTTATAGTTAATGTTCCTCTTCTTCCCTTTTGCCCCTTACACGTTGGATAAAACTTGAAAGTTTACCTTTTGCTTTTACATGTAGATAAGTACATGGAGTTACTTATTCCCCCTCATAGTGTCAATAGTTCTAAACTTTGAAGAAGATATGCCACCTGAGCCTGAGTCGCTGCTGCAAATGAAAACCCAAGTTGTAATGATTATTATAAATTTCAATCAACAGGTAAGGTTGCTTAGCCTTGGGTTGCAATAAGGTGTATGTTTTACATAAGCATGTGCATAAGGTGAGGTTGCTTGGCCTTGGGTTGCAATAAGGTATATGTTTTAAATGTGCACTAATGTGGTGGATTTTGTCAATGGAGTTTCATATTACATCATTTTGCCAACAAATTTTCTTATTACATGCCTTCTTCAAGGCAGAAAAGATCTTCCTCTCATAGTGACATTACTGTGGTTATTTTCATCTAGTCAGCTCTTAACATGCAATAAGCAAGATACATTACTTTTCTCTTTAATTGTCCAGCAGTCTCGTACTCAACGAAACAGTACAACTTTCCAACATTTCATCACTTTTCTCTTTAATTATCCAGCAGTCTCGTACTCCACGACACAGTAGAACTTTCCAACATTTCATCTTGCGATGACTTTCAATTTTAATACTTCACCCAAAGCTATTAATTAAGACAAGTTTGCTTCCACTGCCATTGCCTACTGCTCATTATTTGAATATTATTAATTTAAGATTGATTACAATAATCAAGTTCTAACCTCTTTAAATATCCTACAAATTGCTGTGCCTTTCAATTACTAGAGTCTTTTTCTTCAACCTGCTGTCTTCTGAAAGGCTCTCTATTAGATTCTAGAGAATATCAGATTCAAATATAATGCTTAGCAACTTTAGTTATAAATGTCAACTCCAAAATTATATTAATGTCTAGAAGTGGTAGATCAAATGGTTGCAAGCATAGTAGAGAAACTCCGACTCAGCACAGACTTGGCATGGATGAATCGGGACTTGGACTCAGACTTGGCAAAAAAAAAACTCGGAAATAAATTGGCCAACAAAAAAAGGAAAAAAATGCAAAAAAAAAAAAAAAAAACTTGGAAAAACTCGACAAAATCTTGGCCAACAAAACTCGTTGAGTCAAACCCAAGCGACTCAGCAAGGCCGACTTGGACTTAAACTTGGACTTGGGCAAGTTTTTCAAAAACTCGCCAAGTTTAGCAACTATGGTTGCAAGCACTACCCAATAGCGAGGGGACCATGTTCACTACCTAGAGACACATGGAAACTTGGACATGTGAAATTAGAAACTTGAAATTGTACCGTATTAGATCTATAGTTCTCCAAAAAAAAGCACTTTCGTTCCAAAAAGAAAAAAAAATATGTATCATGCACTTGGTCAAAGGGTTAAAACTCAAACAGATACACAATTGAACTAACAATATAAGGTAATGTAAAAATAAAACTTTCCCTTGTTCACATCAGGGGGTTTCATATGCCCACTATGACCTAAAAACATTTAGGTTTACCTTATATCACAAAGAAAAGGTAAGATCACATCCAAGGGTACCATTAACATTAACGCCAGCTAACAACTGGCCAGCTTAAAAGAGGTCCACGTCTGCCTAAAATGATAACAGTACACCTACAAGCATTAACAAGCAGTATGCTTCTGAAACATATTGAATTACTAAGCCTGGATTGGTTGATTATTTTATTATTGCTATACTAAACTTGTATGGATCTATTTTACAGGTTCCTCTCAAAAATTAGAATGCTCAAAGCCACATTGTTCACATTCTTGGAGGAAATGTCCATGGATACCCAAAATAGCAGGATAAGCAAAATTCAACCTCTGTTTAGGAAAGGAACAGTTGTCCTTCGCCAGAAAAAATCAGAGTCTTGTATTTGGTAACGAAACAACAGGCCTACTGTTTTTATTATTACTTGACTGTATACCTTTAAAATTCAACATAAGTAGTTTTGTTACATTCTAATTCACTCTCAAAACTAGATTCCCAAGTTCACATTTTTTTAGAGGTGTTGCTCTTTTCCATGATGTTATGTCTGTGTATTAAATAACCATTAAGTTGATGCAACAGGTTCATCTCAGCATGCCATGGCTTTGTTCAATGAAAAGATTTAGAAGTTCTAGTGATGAGTTCTTTATTGAAAAAGTTTAGGCTTTCCATCTTTTAAGTGTAGTAAGAGAACGTGGTTCAGTTCCATAAGCGTACATATTAGTACTTTTAATAGTGCTATTGATACAATTGGAGACCACAGGATGTCATAATTCAGGCTTGCAACATGTCTTACATTGAAACTGTTGGTGACAGCTGATTGCAAACCAGTAAATGATGCAACAATATTTTGTCAGTTTTGTCTCGATGATCTCTCTTTCTTTCTCTCTCCCTATGTATTTAATTTTTTAAATTTATTTGGCTCACTCTCAAGTATATCCATTACTAAAAAAGAAAAACCATTTCAGGTGACCATGTTATCCACCGTGGTCCATATCAAATGACCGGGTTCAAATTATAAAATCTTTTAACAGGGAACACACTGGTATATAAAAATCTACGAAATGTATTCTGTTTCATTTCCAAGATATGGTAGATTCACTCATCACAGTTTGAGTACTTGTTTTCTTGCATTCTCTTTCAAAACCAACCAAAGTCAAAGAGTTGTCTATTGTATACAGTGAGATTAGCAGAAAAAAAATAAGTGTAAGCAGATGTCCTGATGTCATACTCTTAAGTTATTTATACACTTTAAATGCCCTCGGGCAATTTGAGTTCAAAACTAGAAGAGTTGATACAACGAAACTCTGATAGTATGAATGGGTTTAACAGTGGATACACAGCCTGAAACATATTAAGCCAGCTTCCCGGAATATCTAGGTGTCGTATTGACTTTATCAATGAGTTCTTTTCTACAGAAAAAATAAAGGATCTTTTTGTAATTTTTACTCTGCAAATTAAAGCTTGTTAGGAGTGTTTGGTATTAGGCTGCCGCACAGATCTAGCAGAGTTCATTAATTGCACCAAGACAAGTGCTGGTCAGTACTTGCTTAACCAGTAAATGTTGGGACTTGAACAGCATCGCAAAATGTTGTCCATTATTAAGCATTCTCAGAATGTCTGCTAAAGAATATTGGGAGAAATTGGGACGTACATTCATTACTGAAATTTTGCACCATGATCCAGAAATTCTCTGTGAAGCTTTAAGATTGATAAAAGTAAATTTGATAACTTAGTCCGTGTAACTTATTACCTAGTGATCACTGGAATTATGTAGATTTAGGACCTTTATAATAAGGATAAATAAATAAATAAAATGTAAAAAATACTGAGCTCTGTTTGTAACGTCAGCATGCCACCCGTTTGACTGCACCAAAGATACCTTTGCATCATGCTTGTTATCTGGCAGATCTACTAAACATGAAATAACGTTTGCAGCATCATACCAACTATTTACTTTGTATTAATCTTATATCTATGCATCAGCACTTAGCACACTTAATACTACTGCTCCTCAGTCAAGCTGGCTATGTCATAGATCCAAAAGTCATTGAGTTGGTTACAGCAGTCTGAGGCACTGTACAGGCTACCCAATTTTATGTTAGTAACTTCAGAGATATGGAAGTATATTGCAAGAAACTCGACCTATGGACCTCGTTTTAAATGTATGCAAACCGTTTCTAAGAAGAAACCCATGTCTTGGGAGTTTTGTTGTAGTGCGAAGCTTTTATAATGTTTTAAGCAACAACGCAACCATTTTAAGGTGTTATTGTATTACAGTCATTGTGGGTGTCCTTGTGATTTATCTTTGTGGGCATTTAAAAATATTGTAGTAATATATATTGTTGATGGCAATCTTTGCAAATTTTTCTTTAGTCATATATATCATTATGAAAATACAGGACTCTGTTTCTTATGCCCGAAACTCGACAACTTCATTCCTAGTCAAGTTGGTTGCCCTTAACGTTACATCTCCTTTTTCTGGTTTCTGGCAACATAGATCCGGAAGATAACCAACAGAGTTTTCAGGATCTGGAACCATATTACTTTTCAAGGTGCAAACTTGGTCCTGCTATTACACATCATGTTTACTGTGTAGAAGATCTAGCGGCCATGAATAGCACTACGGAGCAATATAAGGGAATTCTAAAATGAGATGCATGACAGGCAACTGAAGATTAATTAACAGTTGACGGGTTTACATGAGGGAGTTCAGGGTTCTAACATGAGGTGCATAATAGACAATTGACAATTTTTTTTTTTTTGTGAAGAGGATAGACAATTGACAATTAACAGCTGTTGGGTTTACGGAGAATTCATCATGAACACACACAGACTGGGATTTTCATTTTTGGGGGAGCGAGGGGGGGCAGCAGGGCCTGCAATTTGTGATGACGAAATCCTTTTTCATTTATTTTTCATTGAAAAAGTCATTGAATTTATGTTAGCTCACCTGTAGTTAGAAATAAGCAGTTCCTCAGTCGTTCAGGAGGGAGTGAGGAGGCAGCTGAGCAGCAGCCTCCTGTTGAGCATGAGCATGGGCATGAGCATGAGCAGAGAGGGCCAGTGTCGAATTTCTATCTGCGAATTTTCGCTTACCATTTTTACCGGACAGGAGCTTAGCGATCTGCAGCTGCGTCTTAGCAATGATCTCCGTGCGCTTCAGCTCCATCTCGCCGCGGCGGACTTCCGTCTCCGCACGGAGCCGCTCCGAGTCCTTGTACATTTTCATCTTCGCCTGCTCCAGCTTCACCAGCGTCTCGGCAAACGACCGGATGCTGTCCGCCACTTCGCTGCTGCCACTCCCACTCCCACCGCAGCTCTTGCGTCGCTTTGCCGAAAAGTTGAAATTAGCGATCCCCTTGGCGGCGGCATCCCCCTCCACCGCGTTGGCGATCTTGCTCCGCGGCGTACTCGTGTCGGTGTCCAGCGCAGCGCTCTCCTTCCGGTTGGGCAACGTGTTCGACCCGTCCTCCTGGTTGCTCCCCTGCGTGTGACCCTCCCCCGCCTCCCCCTCCGCCCCCGTTGGTCGAAACACCACCACCGCAACAGCCGCAGCCGTTGCCCCTTCGTTCTCATCCTCCTCTGCCTCCCGCCCGCCTTCATCCTCTTCCTCTGCCGCCGCCGCCACAGCCACCCGATGTTGGCCGTTCTCCTCGGGAACGGCTGCTAGAGCAGCCGGAGGCGGAGGCGGAGGCGGAGGCGGGTTCGGGTGCGGAGGCGGGGGCGCCTCCAGCGGCGCCATCTCCGGATTGGGTGATGCCGTTCGGCATCGCAGGAGGTTGTCCATGCGTGAGTATAGCGGCCAAGATGAGGTGGAGTTGTTGACATTGTTGGACTCAGCTCTGTATCGCTTCTTCATGGACTCGATCTTGTTCTTGCATTGGGTCTGGGTTTTGACGGACTTGGTGCCCTCGGAGCGCACAGAGACGTGGCGGGCGACTTCCTCCCAGTCGTTCCCCTTGAGCTTGGCCCGGTTCCTCAGCAGCCATTTCGACTCGTACGCGTCCAGCAGCGACGTAACCGCGCCCTCGCTCCACTCGTCTCGCTTGATCCGTTCCGCAGCCGGCTTTGTCAAAGTGACTTCTCCCTTAATATTAACATTACTCCCTCCTCCCCCAGCTCTCTGTGACGGCTGCAGTTGCAGTTGAGGCGGCTGAGGTTGAGGCGGCTTCTCCATGGCGTCAAGCTTGCGCATGCCGCTTCCTTCCCGTTCGCAGCTACCGTTTAGTGTTTAATTTCTTTTATATCTCTTTGCGATCGTCATCCCCATTCCCCCCACCCCCTCTCCCACTGCCAGCACGGCCACACAAAAAGCAAATACAAACCCAAATACAAATGCATCTGTGTGAAAACAAAGGGAAAGTGCGTGCCCGGGCGGGCGATCGTGCGGGCGCGCCGGTTCACGGCACCGGGCACGGTCTACATCGCAGGACGGAGACACGAGTGCGTGTAATCGTAGTGGACGAACCCTCCAACAGTAAAAGGAGTGACCTTCCCAATGCAACTGTACCGTCGATAACAACGTCAGGAGCACCTTGGAAGCGACCTCTCCACTCGAAAGGACTGCAGGCCGTTTTCCGCCAGCTAACGCGATGGCCTCTGCCTTTCACACGTCCACGCCGACGCCGTTTCCGCTCGGCTAACCGTCCCGCCTACGTACGGTGGCGGTTAGACCGAAAGGGCTATTCAACCGCGACGCCTCCGTCGAGGGGCCCCACGTCAGCCGAATTTGGTGCAGGGAGGGGCCCCCGCCCGTCCGTGGCGTCGGCGGATTGCACGCGGTCTGCCTCGCCCTCCGCCCGCACTGACGATGACCGCGCCCACTTACCGTGCCTTCACCGCCACCGTCATACCTCGCCCTTTGACTAAAAAGCGTCTCCTTCAAGCCTTTTATTATTATTTTAGCCAGTACCCCCGGCACATGGCCTTCTCCCGTTTGCCCCCCTCCATGTGATAATGTCTCTCTACCTTGGCATCTTTAAATTCCTCGACCTCGTAGTGGCATCGCTTGCCTTCTGATTAAGACCCCCATTTTGTAACTGTGCATAGCACAAACCCAAAGAACAAAGAACAACTTGTCTTTCCCAAAAGGAGAAACGACCCCCACAGTGGAGGTTCAACCTCCACCTAAATTTGTCGCCTGATCACCCATTATCCACCGATCGGTAGTTGTCAACTATAGTCATTTTGTAACTCTGCATAGCACAAACACAAGGAACAACTTGTCTTTCCAAAAGAAGAAACGACCTCCACAGTGGAGATTCACCCTCCACCTTGATCTATCCTGATCACCTATTATCTACTCCGATCACATATTATCTACTAATTGGTAGTTGTCGAGTATTTATTCATAAACTAATTATATATAACACAAACTTAAAGAATAACTTGTCTTTCTCAAAAGGAGAAACGAGCCTCCACTGAAGATTCACTCTCCACCTTAATCTATCCCTTGATCACCCATTATCCACTGGTCGGTAGTTGTCGAGTGCTTATTAATAAACTATAATAATTTTGTAATTATGAATAGCACAAACCCAAAGAACAACTTATCTTTCCCAAAAGGAGAAATGAAACGACCTCTACAGTGAAGGTTCATCCCTCTACCTTAATCTATCCCTTGATCACCCATTGTTTACCTATCGGTCGAATGTTTATTTGATAAACTATGATCATTTGCTAACTATACATAGCACAAACCCAAAGAACTTGTCTTTCCCAAAATGAAAAACAACCTCCACATTGGAGATTCACCCCTTCACCTTAATCTATCCCTTGATCACCCATTATCCACCGACCTCCATAGTGGAGATTCACTCCTCCACCTTAATCTATCCCCTGATCATCCATTATTCATTTGATTGGTAGTTGTTGAATGCTTATTGGTGAACTATGAGCAAAAACCCAAAAAAACAACTTGTCTTTTCCAAAAAAGAAACGAAACGACCTCCACAGTAGAGGTTCACCCTTCCTTCACCTTAACCTGTTCCTTGACCATCCGTACCACAGCTGTCGAGTGTTTATTGATAAACTATGATTCCTTTCATTTTGTCAACAAAAAAGAAAGAAAGCATCTTGTAATAGTTTTGTTACAGCTAAACCCCACGGTGAGAGAAAGCATTTTAGTGGCTTTCAGAAATCTCTTGACAAGACTGGTTCCGCTTGTATTCAGCCTAATTATTGGAAACATACGCGGTCACATACTAGTTATATCATCCATTATCATAAAGTGAGGCGCACCTTGTCCTGGGGAATGTTAGAAAAATAGTATTGTATCCCGTGAGATCACGTTGAAAGATTTTATCTCCTTGGCACGTAGTGTCCCTAGCTTTTCCTTTTGCCTGAAATGTCTTATCCTACCTTTAGCAAGTACCATATTCATTCATTCATCTGGTTAAATAAATGCAATCAACTGGTTAAAGAAATCCCAGTGTTAAAACGGAGTGGGTGCGCTGTTTACGCAATCCTTTTTCCGTAAGAAAACCACTTGCAGAGATCGGATATCGCTTGAAATGACATGCACTAAAAAACAAAAGCCCAAAGTTTGACAATAAGGCCACCCTACGCAAATGCCCAGTACTGAAAAATAGAAGCAGCTATCTTCAACACTGTCACAGCAACAACTACCATGTTACTCGATCAAACCCATTACAATAATTTTCAATAGAATCAATTCAACTATCACATCAGTGGTATCCAAGAATTTGACAACAATAATAAAAAAATTGTATAGAAGCAAAATCATATTATTATATGCGCATTTTAGGGGAAGCATAATTTCCATGGCCTATGTGTGCAGGACAACGTTAAGGCTTTTACTTTTTTTGCAATAGTACTACTTTGTTGCGTGCACAAAATATTCCACGGGTATATCATGGAGGGCTCTTGAAATTTTTTTTAACTGGGCTGCAGAGATATCCACGGCAACACCTTTGTCATAATAATAATAATGGTACCGCAAGATGTTAAAAAAATTGTATTTATCTGTGGAACGCAACGCCTCTGTATTTGACAAACATTCTTTAGCACTATATGAAATATTATAGTGTTTTTTTTTTTTCCTGTAGTTTATGTAGGTAATGCCTGGGCTCCGTTGCTGCCCACATCGGACGGCCCATCGCATTTCCAGGTATCAAGTAGGTGACGTGTAAGTTGCTTTTAATTTGATAGAGACCTAGTTTTAAAGATTGGTTGGATTGGTAAGTTATGGTGACCATTAACAGTAGATCTAAGTTTAAATTTTGATGGCAAAGTTTTTTTTGAGTAAAGGTAGTAGATTGTTCTAACTAAACTGACTGCACATTAGCCCTAACTCAACAACAGTCCCAATCCCCAGACTCAGGTGTTCCTCACTCCTGATTGCTAATATAGGGATTAAAGTCTTTCTTGGGCAAAGGTAGTAGACTATCCTGACTAAGCTGACTGCTGCATTAGTCTTAACCCAACAACGATCCCAATCCCGAGTTACAGGTAGGTTACTAATATAGGAAACTTAGAAGCAGCTTCAAGGATTTGAACCCAGATTTAGTAGTAGAAAATGAAGGAAAGTTACCAATTTTCCCTGTATATCAAAAAAAAAAAAAAAAAAACAATTGGATTTTGTTGACTTTGTGGGAAAAATATTATTATCCAAAAAATCAATATTTTATTTTTAAATTAAAATATTTTCTAATATATTTATTATTATGTTTATTAAATAGTATAAATTTAATTGTTAAATTTTTTTGTTTTTAAGGTAGAGACTGCATCTTATGGAATGTTTGTAAGTTGTTAAAATACTGCATAGTATGTAAGACTAATAGTTTAATAAAATATGATGTATATTTCAAATATGATTAAATAATTTGTTTTTTAATAAAATATGATGTATATTTCAAATATGATTAAATAATTTGTTTTTTAATAATATAATTTAAAATTATATTTAAGAGAAGGAAACCTGGTATTAGATTTAAATGAAGAAGTTTTACCATGATAAAAAGGTGTACTCTCTTATGTAGCTTGTACTCCATCTTCTATTATCTTTTCCAAAAGAAACCTACATCTCTTATGATCATATGCTTTCCTCACGAGGATCAAGAGCTTATATTTGTTTTTTTTTTTTTTTAATAAATATTTTTTTTAATTATTATATTTTATTTTGTTTGAACTTGGGTTTTTTAATGAAAATTTAAAGACATTTATGTCTTATTATCATATGTTGTTCTTATGAAGATTAAGAGCTCATAATTGTTTTTTTTTTTTAATAAATATAATTTAAATAATCTAATAACAAATATAATATTTTAATAAAAATATTTTAAAATAAAATATAATAGTTAATAAATAACTAAAACATAATGGTTCGAGCTTTGACTCTTCTTCGAAAGGTTTAAAGTTCAAACCACGGTGTTGGCAAGTGTGTGAAGTGGTGGTTGTATGGTGGTTGTGTGTTAAATTTCCTATTAATAAACATAACTCTCGGCTTTACGAGGGGTCATGGTTGGGAAGAGACTACTTAGTCATGTGCGTTGATCGTAGAGGTTTCTCACATTAAACAAATAGCAAAAATTATATTATATTTAATTTATTTTTTTATTAAATATATTTTTATCTCTTGAAGTTTTATTTTTCTCTTTGTCAAATGTTTGATATTATTTTAATTAAAAAAATAATTTCCTTCTTGACTAATTTTCTTTTAAATTTTGAATTTTGTTAAAATTAAGATCAACATAATAATTAGTTAGCTTATTTACCATCCTATTTTTGTCTTTATAAAAATGTTCACGCTTTCAATATATTGTCTTTATTATGTTCAAATTTCCAATATATTGCCTTCATTAATAGTTGATGGCTATCAAAAATATTATGATTTTGATAAAATTTTGATACTTTTTTTAATAATATTAATAATCATGAATTGTCAATCCCCTCAATAGAAATATATCGTCGTTCTTTCCAATCATAAACTTCATCCACATAAGAAGTATCATATCCTCTACATAGTTGTTTAGTAAGTGAGAAGATTTTTTCCTTCATAATTCTAAAGAACACCGCCTTTGCCAATTTTTCAAGGTTTCGTATGTAAACACTATTAAAATTAAGTTTAATACGGGTCAGGTTTTGGCTCTTCAAGAGAGATCCAAGGTTGTGTGTGTGGGTGGGTGTGTGTGGTTGTGTGTTTGACCCTTAATGATAAGCTCAACTCTCACCCTTATCAGAATTCATGGTTGGGATAAGGATACCCAACCTTGAGCATCGATCGTAGGGGTTTCTCACACTAAGAGTGAATGAGTAGTTGAGTTGGTGTGAGGCTACCAGTTGAGGTTTGTGATCCATATCATGGATCTATTCAACTCTAGTTCAAATCATATTGGCTACCATAAGCCCTTTTACCCCGAGGGCTAGGTGGATTGGTAAGTGCTTGTCTGGCCAGGCAATTACCAAGAAGACACCCAGGTTCAAATCTTGAGGGCAGCCAGTTTGCAAAGGTAGTAGTCTAATTTGAATCCTTTGAGTGCGTGTCAAATCGATGATGAAGGTAAGAATTTCGAGTGATCGATGATCCCCTTCACGTCGGATCAACAATAACAAGGCAGAATAGGTTTGGTGGGAGCAGCCCCTATGGTCTGAACCTTGCACTTGTCAATTATGGTTGTGACCAACTCTCTTATGTAACCAAAAAAACAAAAAAAAAAAATTAATGAACCCAATTGTACAACATTTTTATTTTACTATCAACTAATTTAAATCCTTTATGTTAACTTCATTGTTGTAAATCACCAATGTGTGTATATCTAAATCTTATAAGCAAGATTTTAGCACATCATTTTCCATACCATAACTTCAATTGAAAGTGTAATCTATGACTTATGGTCAAGGTCAACATTGTATGGTGTAATCTTGTGTTTGCCTATAGGCAATCATTGCATAACTTATTGACCTTATAACTTGTAATTAACCTAAGGTTTTTTTGTTATGTTATCTTAGGTTAACTTAATTTATGTAGTTGGGGTTTTGATATCAATATAAACATCTCCATTGTTATATCAATTTCATCAAATTTTTGTGTATTTCATCTACAAATAATATAGTGATGATTTATGGTGCCTACATGTGCCCACTGTCTATATCTCTCTTTTCTCATTGTTTACATTTTCTATATAATATTTGAGTGGATGGATTGTTTTTGTTTGTTTATGAAGATAGATGTGAATTCCAACATGGTATCAGAGTAGGTATGGGGTGACATGGCGTAGTCATGCAAGAAGGTAGCTTAGAGCCTTCGATCCCTCTTTCGAACTCTAGGGTGAATTTCTTCTTAAAACTTCATAATTGTTTTTAGCATAAGAGACAAAAAGGAGAATTTATCATATCTTATTTCACTATCAATCCTTTTAGCATGTTTGGAGAATGTGAATTTTGCCAAATATTTTAGAATCCTAAAGATGCAATATTTGAGGAAAGAGCTGTAGAATTTAAATGTTTTTGTGTGTCTATTTTCAGAAGAGTTAGCACCCTTTTTGTGTGCCCTCTTTTGAACAAAATGGGCCCTTTTTTGAATAGTTGTCACAATGCCTTACTTCAAGGAGATGGTGCACATCTCTATCCACCCAAGGGGTGCACTACAGTGGAAATTTAGGCATGCATTAAGACACTGCTACAATCAAGTTTCAAGTTTTATTCTCATTCCATATTTTTTACTCAATTCGCTTCAGGCTAAGCAATATGATTTCTTCTTTGATCAATTTTCATCTAGTTCCATGATGTGGTTGGATAGTCAACAACATTTATGGCTTTATGTGTCAGATGGAAGATCATAAAATCAAAGTGTATCCCTACTTTTTTGCTTCCTTGTTTATCTCATGATAAACAATCCCTATCTTTGATGTGGATCGAAAAAAGCTAACATTTTCATTAAACAACATGCTTAAATAAGCATAAGTAACAAATACAACAAACTAGTAACAACCAGCTAAATCTGGTATAACAAACTAGATAGGATCTACCAATGTAGCATAACAATTAACAAGCTAATATCCTATCTAACAAACATGATGTGGACGAACAAATAGATAGATAAATTTGGTAATATTAACTTGACTATTTGCATTACCAAAATTGGCTATAAATAGCCAAGATTACATTGCTAATAGATAAGAAATAAACCTGCTATAGGAGAACACCTGGAGGCCTGAATTCCTTTAAGTGGTCATGTGAAATTACATTATTAGAAATAGCCATGTGTGATATTACGTGCTTAATCAAAAAGTGGCCACTGATAACATTAGATATTACATTTACGTTTAATTAAAAGGTGATCACATGCATAATATAAGATATTATATTTTAATCCCTATCATTCCTTCCCACCATAAAAGCCTTAGAATCTACTACATACAAAGGGAAGGAAAAGTCCAATGCATACAAAGGAAAGAAAAAGTGTGATTGAAAGCGGAAGCAAAAGGAGTAAAATATAAAATAGTAGCAACAATTGGAACAACTAGAGCAAGAACAGTAATTGGAACCAAATAAATTAACCTTCTTTTTCTTGCCTAAAGGAACATTGCAATTTGTGATTTGAAGCACTCATTTTTCCTTGAGTATACCCTTGTTTATACTCATTGGAAAGCTCTTTTTGAGCCTAAATCATTAGGAGTGATATTTCTCACTTTTGTAACCATTTGATGTATTTAACTTTACCTCAAAATTACTATTTTAAAAAGAAGTGCATTTTTTACGATGCCCAACACTCCTAAACAAAAGTAGTGATCTAATTGTAAATCTAGTCACACACCCTCCCTAGAATTCACTAGAAGAGCTATGACACATTGGCAAACAGAAGAAATGACAACCTTAACTAATATAAATAGTAATTTGGCTAATAAAGTTAATAGTATGCAGGTTCAACCTCCCTCACCAAGGATACACACTCCTAACACCCATTCTCATATCAAATATGATTTTAAGATCTATTATGGATCTAGGAATCCCAAAGTTCACAACAGTTGGATTCTACATGGAAACTTGGTTTGCTTACAACCAAATTTGTGATGATGATAAGGTCCATTTTGCTAAGTTGAAAATTTTAGGAGTTGCTAAAATTTTGATTACTAAGCAACAAAATACAAAAAATCCCATTACCACTTGGGATCAATTGGTCACGTCCTTGAAGGTTACATTCTATCCATATAATTATGATGATGATCTACTCATCCAATGGCTTTGGTTGAGGCAAGGAAGCCATATGTATGTCTAGAATTATATCTATCAGTTCAATTGCTTGTGCATCTTGCTTCACGCATAAGATCCTACACCTACTCTTATTGTCAAGTTTAAGAGTGGCCTTCAGATACACTTGTTTTGAGAGTTGAAATTACTCAACTTGATACAATTGATGTATCTTTTAGTCAAAATCATCTTGTTGAGGAGAAACTTTATGGTGAGTCTCATGCAACTCGATCTTTCTTTTCACCAAGTTCCCATCAATATTCTTATTTTGTATCTCCTCAATCTTCTTTTTTAGCAGCTCCTTGGTCTTCATTTTTAGCAGACACTTCCAGACCTCTGAGTTCTCCATATCAACAGTATTACTCCTATACAAAGAAGTCATTCCCTCCTTTTCAAACTTCTTCTTCTGATGTATTTTGTCATTATTGTAAAAAAAAAGGACATACATAATTTGATTGCCCAGAGAAGAAAAATAAACAATTGCTTGTATAGTCTCTTGAGGTGAAAAATTTCGAGGAGGGGACTCAAAAAAATCCCATCAAGACTTATGGAGAAGATCATACTTATCCTGAGTTAGAAGTTTGACTCAATAATGTCACCTTATTCAGTCATCAATATTTTGCATGAGGTCATGATAATTTGTTTGTTACTTGTGCTCATCTTACACATTATTTCTCTATGGACTATATCATTTACAATGGCTCACATTAAAACTTGATTGTGAATTCCATTATTGATAAGTTGCAACTGCCTATACGTCCTCATCCTCATTCACACTCACTTGGATGGAAGGACAGTGATACTAGTTCCATGATCATACACACTTGCATTTTATCTTTTGCTTTTGGTCCTAAGTATGTAGATATTGTTACCTATGATGTCACTCCTATGGATTGTTGTGGTTTGTTGCTAGGTAAACCTTATCAATATGATAAAAAGGCTCAATATGATGCATATCATAATACTTATACCTTCCAACATGAGCATTAAACTTTTCTTATTTATAGTACTCAACCCATTACACATTAGTCTCATACTAATTTGCATCAGACACGAAAGATTGTCTTAATTTTTAGCACACCATAGTATGAGGACACAAGAAAAAGTTCTTTTGTCCACTCAGCATGCTACATCACTTGAGAAAAATATTCGTCGAGTACTTTTTCCTATTATTGCTCTTATTGTTGCTCTTATTATTCCTTCTCCTCTTACTCCAGCTCTAGTTCTAGATTTTGTTCACACCTTTTAGCATCTTGCCTCCTCCACTTTGTAGGATTTTCATTTGGCAGTGGTATATCCTCTCATTCTTCACCAACCACCATCCATGCACCAACATCTTGTTTAGCTTGTGGTAGCTCTTGGTTCTATGTGGGTATTGGTCATTATGGAGATCCACCAGGTCCACCTGGGTTCTTTCCAGATTCTGCATTCATCATTATCTTTCTCCCCTTTCGTACACATTAGAGTCTAATGCTTTTATGGTTGGGAGGAATGATAGGGATTAATTAAACTTAGGTTCAATTAAATTTAATTAATTAGTTTTTAATTAATTAAATTTTAATTCTCCATAGATTTTATCTTCTGCAATGTTGTTAGTATGCAAATTTTTGGGTTGTCATAGCTACAACCATTTGGGTTGTCAAAGTTGCAAGCTTTTGTAAAACCACCCATAGTTTTCTGTCATGGTTTTGATTTAATATAGTTGTTTTGTAAAGACCTAGCCTATAAATTCATGATTTGATCAATGAAATATAAAAGCAAGCTTGTGGTAATCTTGTATCCTATTTGTCTTATGGGACTCGTATCAAAACATGAGCTTAATAAGCTTCACGTAATACATAAGATGAAAATAAAAAAAGAAAAATAATAAGCCTAACTAAATTAAATAGGCCTACAACCCTATCCTAAGTAGTACATCATGTGTGGTCCTCATCATCCCTCCCCACCATGGAAGCATTGGACTCCAATGCTTTCAAAAGGGATGGAAAATTATGGGACATTTGATGGTGTGATATCCAACGAGCCTAGTGTGGAAGCTGACCTTAGTGGGAAACAAGGTATGAAGTGGAAGAACCTTGTCAAGTCTAATGAGTCTTTGTATCAAACACTTGGTCTAAATCAAGTGGAAGCTAAAAGTCAGGTACCACATCTATAGGATGGCTGATGATAGGATCGGTCTCCAAAGTAGAATCATGATATGGCTTCAAAAGATCCACATTAATGACATCATGAATGCCAAGATGAGCCAAAATATTGAGGTAAAAGGTATTCGTAGAGACCTGTTGAAGAATGGTGTAAGGCCCATAGTGGAGTGGTTTGATCTTACTATGTGCCTTTTCTACAAAACATTGTTTATCCAAGTAGATCCAAACTTTGTCTCCAACCTGAAAAGGATGAGGAACACAATGTTTATCCATAACTCACTTTTGTTGTTGTTGAGTCTTCTGCAAGATTTGAACCACCTTGGACTGAAGACTCTGCAAGTGTTGGATGAATGATGTTGCCTTATATTGCTCCTTTTGAATGTGTATAGTAGCTAGAGAGGGCAAGGATAGAGGCAACTCATAGGGTGCCAAAGGCTGAAAACCAAGACAAACCTCAAAAGGAGAGTGTCCCATGGATGTGTGAACTGCTCTATTGTAGGCATGCTCTATGTGAGTGAGGCTCAAATCCCACTTAGTTGGAGAAGTGTGATGATAAATCCTCAAACTCTGAACAAGAGTACGATTAACCACTTCAGTCTACCCATTTGATTGTGGATGAAAGGCCATGGAGAAGTTAAGAGAAACTCCTAAAATCTTCCACAATAATCGCCAAAAATGACCCACAAAACGTGAATCCCTGTCAGATACAATGCTGGTAGGTAGACCAAAGGAACGCCATACTATCTCAAAGAAAAGTTGTGCTAAGTCAGGTGCAGAACTGGTCTTTCAGCATGGAATAAACTTAGCCATCTTACTGAATCGATCCACAACCACAAACACACAATCATGTTGCCGAACTGTCATTGGAAAACCACTCAACAAGTCCATGGAAATGCTTTCCCAAGGATGAGAAGGAATGGGCAAAGGAACACTAAGACCCAATTTCCTATTTCTTGGCTTGGAGCAGCAACAAACAACACACTGCCTCAAAAATCGCAAGACATCATGCTGCATGTGAGGCCAATAGAAAAACCACTGCAAGTGGTGAAGAGTCTTATGTTTTCCAAAGTGTCCACCATAGAGTGTAGAGTGGGTCTCTTTGAGAAGAGACAACCAATGCTCTTGAGGCACACAAAGTTTATCCAACTTATACAATAATCCATCCTTCATATGAAAATCCTGAAAAGGACTTAGATTGGAAGAAGAAGGATGTAAAAGGTGTTGGTAAACTTTTCCAAAATATGAATCAAGAGCATATTGTGCAGGCCAAGTCTGGAAACCAATATGGGAAGTAGTCACAACTGTCAAAGCAGAAGTTGCTGGAGGGTGACTCAAACAATCTGCTACAGTGTTGCTAGTCCCTTTCTTGTACTTGATCACTAAGTGAAACTGCTGCAAATAGGCTGCCCACTTCATGTGGTGAGTTTCTTCAATCTTGTTTTGTGATTGGAGAAACTTAAGGGGCATGTGATCTATATGTACAATAGTCTCTTTACCAAGAAGGTAATGTCTCCAATACTTGATGGCTTGCACTAAGGCATACAACTCTTTGTCATAGGTGGAGTAGTTCTGTTTGGCAGCTGAGAATGTCTTGGAATGATAGGCCACTGGATGGCCATTTTGCTTCAATATTGCTCCAAGGGCAAACTGTGAGGCATCTGTCTCTATCTCAAAGGGTTGAGAAAGGTCAGGAAGGACAAGGATAGGGGTTGTACACAGTTTGTGTTTCAATGTATCAAAGGCATGAGCATGATCCTTTGTCCATTGAAACATAACTTTGGCTTTAGTCAAATGATATAATGGGGCTGCAATAGTGGAAAATATAGGGATGAACTTGCGATAGAAATTCACAAGTCCAAGAAAACTCCTTAACTTAGTGATGGTAGAAGGAGTTGGCCAATGGAGAAGGACTTCAACCTTGGTAGGATCCACTTGAATGCCTTGATCATTGATGATAAAGCCAATATAGAGATGGAGGATTGAGCAAAAGAACATTTTGGAAGGTTGGCATACAATTGGTTCTCTTGAAGGGTTTTGAGAACCTGTTCTAGGTGATCTAGATGGGCCTTCCAAGTAGGAGAGTAAACAAGAATGTCATCAAGATAAATAATCACAAATCTGTCCAGGCTGTCCCTGAACACCTCATTCATTAGCCTCATGAATGTAGCTGGAGCATTTGTAAGACCAAAGGGCATAACAAGCCATTCAAATAGGCCCAACTTAGTCTTAAATGTTGTTTTCCATGTGTCTTCTGCCTGTATCTAGACCTGATGGTACCCACTTTTGGGATCAATCTTTGAAAAGAACTTAGTCCCTTGTAGTTGATCCAACAAATCATCAATTCTGGGAAGTGGATACCTGGTTCTTGATGGTGATTTTATTCAAGGCCTTAAAATCAATACATAGACACCAAGTACCATCTTTCTTGAGTACAAGCAAGATTGGTGAAGCACAAGGAGAGGTACTTGGTTTAATAAATCCCTTAGACAATAGTTCATGAATTTGCTTTTTAACTTCTTCCATTTGAAGCACTAACTATCTATACATGGGTGCATTAGGAAGAGAAGCACTAGGGATAAGCTCTATGCTATGATTGATATCTCTAATAGGAGGAAGTGTGGAAGGTTCCTTAAACACATGTGAATATGATTGCAAAATATTGTTAAGTGAAGCATGCCTTTGTGAAGTGGTGCTTGGATGTCTTCATTTTGTGGCCTTATGAATATTAGTGCCAAATCTTGTGCTTGATTTACAACTTTGTGTGCTTGTATACAACTTAAAACCAAGATAGTAGTTTGTTGAGTGCACTTAATTAGATATGCCTTATTAACTAGTTACAAAGTATAAGTGTTATCGTATGCATTATAAATAGCCATCCTATCATATTGATAGGGATTACCAAGCAATAATCCACAACAGTCCATTGGAGTGACATCACACATTACTTTGTCCACAAACTTAGGACCAAGTGCAAATGAGACAACATAGGTTTGTGTGATGTTAGAAGTGGTCCCACTATCCTTCCATCCAAGATAATATGGACGAGGATGAGGACTCAAAGACAACTTCAACTTTTTGAAAACAAACATTGCAATTAGTTTTTTTGTGAGTTGTCGATTATACAATCAATATAATATTCAAAAGTTAGGTGAGTCCTTGTGACAAACAATTTTGTCAAGGTTACCTAGAGAAAAGTTGTGATGCATGAAGGTGAAATTATTTAATTTACCCTTTAAATTATTATATATTTTTTCTTCCCCTATAGTCTTAATGAGACCATCTTGCGTGTCCTTATTTGAATACTTTACAACCAATGATTTCTTATTCATCTTTTATAACTAAAAACGTTAAGGCTTGAGATGCCATTATTTCTTATAAAAAGTACAATTTTTTTTAAGTTATAAAAGGAAGAAGGTTTTTTGGACGAAGAAGAAGAGGAAGGAGATGAAGAGTGAAAAGGAGAAGAAAAGGAAGAAGAATATTTCTTCACTTACTATTATTGTTTTTGTAGATTTGACACCTTGGTAGGGCCTGAAGATCAAGCTCCTCTTGATTGACTAGCAAGTTTCTCCTTGGCCAATTATGCATGATTGAATGTTTCATCCACTGTAGCTAAGGGAGTATATTTCAACTCCCTATACAAAGGTTCAAGTTATCCACTTATAAATTTGATGATGAGGGCTCTGTTGGATCTTTCACGTGAAGCAAAATCCTTAACTTGTTGAATTGGAAGACATAATCTTGTATAGTCATATTGTGAGTTTGTTTAAATATGTACCATTTGATAATGATCTCCCATTCATAATTTGAAGGGTAAAAAGTGTCCTTCAAATCTTAGATTAGGCCATCCTAAGTGGTAATTGGATTTTGGTCCTCTTGTCATTCCATAACTACAATTTTGGCTAACCCTAACAATATAAGTTTTGTTAAGGGTATTTTTTCCTCAACGGGAACCTTTTTATAAGAGAACCAAGTCTCCATGTCCATTATCCAACTACCCAGGACATCAAGATTTCTAGACCCATAATAATTATTTACTTAAAAATTCATCTTTGTCCTCAAGTCATTATTGTAGACCTTCACTTTAGGAACACTTTGGATTGTGATTTCTTGGATCTTATTGGCCAATATACCAACCTTTGTGACTAAAGCAAACATTTGGTCTGCTAAATTTGATGCCATTTGGAATCGGGTATAAGCTAGGTGGACTTAAACAAATGGACTCTTGAGGACCAAAAGTGGTAAAGTAAACCTTAGACAATTTTCAAGCAAATACAAGACTAAAGGTATGATATTGCAAAAAGGCTTGGGAATATTTTACTAAGTTGCCAATTTCTCTTGATAATAAGTTATTAAAAAAGCGGCAGATTAGTAAAAAGAAATACAATACAAGGCATTTAATTACTTAAGTAAAAGAAAATACTTTATTAATTAATAAATAAAGAAAATATTATGCCCCTCAAGATAAAAAAATGTGTTCGTTCACCATTTGGGGACAAGTTGGATCAACCACAATAAACAAGCGTGATCAACAAGGTCAACGATCACAAGAGGTGCAAGCAACAAGTTGATCAGCAAGTGGTTGGCCCTGCAATGGAAGTTTGTGCACTTTAATGCACCCCAATCACCAGCCTAAGTGACATGTTATCTACTTTCTCTACTACTAAGTCTTTTAAATAATAAGGACTCCACCATCTCATGAATGTGGGATTAAATCGTAGAAAATTGAAAAATGTTTTTTCACTAACAAAATGGAGTGTCAAGTGTTCAACAACCAACCATACTTCAATTTCCAAGTGTTAAAGTCAACAGGTGGTGAGTTGCAATCAGAAGTCGATGCACTAGTAACGTCACATTTGCTAGTAAAAATGACTACACAAGCGATCAAAAATCTCTTACGAAGGAATGGAATTTAAACCACACAAAAGGCTTTCTCCCTACATATATGGGATAAAAGACCAAGACCAAATGTAATTTTTTGCTCTCACTATCGCTTCTTTTTTTCCATGCTACATAGGTTCAAAATATTATCTCCATGCATTAGATTTCAAAATATGGATTCCATATTTTCCAACAAATTGCATGTTGCCATGTGTGGATATTTGTTTGTTGATGAAGGGCAATCTATATTCATCATAAGGATAATATTGTTTGCCAAAAACATCAAACTTTGGCGATCTCTTATCGTAAAAAAATAGATTAATCTACGATCAAAAAATTACAGTCATCCAACTAATATCTTTGATTTGACAGTGCAAGATAAAGGGGCCTTAGTTTGTCTACTACACCTTCCCAATGTTGTGTATTTTGCTAGAAACATCCTTGATAGAGATCAATCCACTAATGTCAAAGTCATTTGTAATGCCCACCATATTCTGCAGTTTGAATACCACTAATCACAACACGTGGGAGATGAATACAAAACAAAAATTTTGGTCATCCCCCTTGCTTGACCATACCATGAATTTTAATCCATTGAACAACAATAAAGTTTTGGCCAAATAGCTAAACTTTTTTCATGGCCGATAGGTCTTCATCGTGGTGGAGTTAGTAAGTTTGAAGGGTTGGTGCATTCATAGAAAATACACCAAAATAATCCTTCATTTGTCATGGAAAGGAATTTAACTTCCTATCAGATGAGGTTGGTTGATCCATTACCCAAGTCATTGACATGGATAACAAAAGAACATCATCGATAGTGACTATGTGTGCATAACCATGAGACCACCATGCAAAAAGCACTAATCATTTGCAATTTTGTTCCTATTTGCTTCAACAAAATTCTTTCCAACTAGAATTTGAGCTTCACAGAAGAAGTGATAGAATTGAACTTCACTAGACAATGAGCTTCCAAAATCATGCAAGACTTCTATCTTTTTACACAACTAAACAATGGTTGGAAATAACCCAAAACCAATGCATGAGTAGAACAACTTAGCACTAGGTTGATCTCCTGCTCTGATACAAAATTTGATATGGATAAAAAGAATCTAGCTTTTTATTAAACAACATGCTTAAATAAGCATAAGCAACAAATACAATAAACTAGTAACAACTTGCTAAATTTGGTATAATAAACTAGATAGGATCTCCCAATGTAGCGTAACAACTAACAAGCTAATATCCTATCTAAAAAATGCGAGTTGTACTTCACATAATACATAAAATAGAAGGAAATAAAGAAAAATAATAAGCCTAACTAAACTAAATAGGCCTACAAACCTATCCTAAGTTGTACATCATGTGTGGTCCTCATCAATATTTAAGGAGTAAGTGCATCTCTCTTTTAGAAAGGTAAAATAGTGGAGCAGTTGGTCGGACCCTATGTAAGATCCTTACTCTCCTTGGTTGTGGGATCAAGCTTGTGGTAATTTCTTCTTTTGCAAGCTTAGTATGGTCAACATGATGCAATCTATATAGGCATTCATTTAAATTCAATGTGGTTAGTGTTGGTTGGGATGGTTATATAAAGGGCATAAATATTTTTATGGATGATTGGACTCGAGTTTAAATCATGTGTATTTTGCATTCGAAATATCTTTTTGTACACAATGTTCCTAATGCTTCCCCATGATTCAACTATCATGTTGTGTAGTAGAGAGAAATCTCAACCATGGCGTAGGTGCTTAGTTAGACAAATCATCCTTATTTACAAGAGGCTTATCTCATTGGCATTTTTTGACATAGTCATAGTGATGGTTTTGATTATTGGAAGATGTGATGCCTTTGCATGCCATCTATCAATTTGTTTGCATATATAAACACCATCAACCAATCAAAAGAAACAAAATTTCAAAATTCCAACTATTTAGTGGCAAATAGGTGGCACATATTGAGTGTTAGACACTAGTAAATGAGGGACACCAAGTGGTAGCTTAGGATTAGACACACCATTTTAAAGGTTTGTGAGGTTAATTTTTTAATTTTTGATGGCTATTAGGGCATTTCTTTTGGAGGCCATAACTTTTGTGTACAAAAACATTTTGAGCCTTTTTAGAAATTGGATGGTTTTCGAGCTCTTCATATTGGTGACATCAGGTCAAGGACTTGTTATAGTGTTAAAGGCCAGATTGTGAAGGATAGCTCTCAAAGCTTATTGCCCTATTTTGAAAGGGAAAATTTACCACATGGTATGCACTTGTAATGTTTGGTCCACATTTATGTGATATAGTTGAATTTGCAATAGTTGTAGTTTTTGAACCTTTTGGAGGCATATAGGAAAATGATTCAAAATATGCTCTAATCAATCCATATTCCTTCTTTGGGTTATTAATTCATCTTATTCATAAAGATGTTATCCGTCATGATCTCTTTGTTTTTATTTTTTGTGTATAGTTTCTCTTGGAGTCTTGTAATGGCTCTTGTCATAAACAAGTCCATGCAAAGCCTTTTTTTGGTGATGGAAATCAAGTGGCCTAAGGGAAAGTTAATGTTTCCAAACAAAGTGATGTATGTTGTAAAAAGGAAAGCTATGCTTCCAAGCCTTAACTTATCAAACTGCAAAAGACTGGAGCAATATTTTAGAAGTATTATTGACTTGTATTCCTCATATAAAGTCATAACATAGGTGTTCTTTGGATATGGGTGGAAGTATCTGATATTCACGGTGATGACTATGGTCTAGCGTAAGAAGATTATTGTGTAGAGTTATTTTCACATTAGTGGATTTCTAGATGATGAGGGGGATCTAGATGAGTCTTCCTCAAATGTGAAGGCCCATTAAAGCATCCATTATGGAGGGGAAGATATTATCATGACTAATGTATTCTCTTATTTGCTTGTCCATTAACGACATATTCTCCATTAACAACAGATTCACCATTATCGACATTGTGACAAAGGATTTTTATGATTAAAAGTTATCAATATGGGTTCGAAGGTCAAGACTGGAATCCAAAATTTTGACCTATAGGAACGGTTGGATCTGCTCGAACAAGGGTTTCAGTCTAAGCTCGATCTTCTTGAGAAGCATTTTCTAGAGATCTCCCTTCAAGCTTCTGAACAAAAAATTATTATCCATGCACAAACCGAGCGCATTTCCCAGCTAGAAGATATAGTAGCTAAGCTTCAGGACGTTTCTCCTGGCATCAGAGAAGAGATTACCAGACTGCACACCAAACTCAATGCAAGCCACGAGGATAAAAAAAACATGGCTTCTAAATTCAACACTGTTAATATGGAGGATATCGCAAATCTTTGCGCTGAGCTCTCTACAAATCGAGAAGACCAAAAAAATCTAGCAACCAAGCTAGAGACAACAGGTGCGGAATCATGGGCTCAGATGGTAAAAGGTAATAAATTCAGCAAACCCCCCCTCTAGTAGATGCAGTCATTCAAGCTAAGTTTGCTGAGGAACGTCAGAGGCAATTTAAATCATTGAACCTTCGAGTGAGAGGTTTGAAAGATCAAGATCAAGGGGACCCAATGAAAACGACCACTGAATTTTTGCACAATACCTTAAGCCAGAAGGAAATTCTACTAGAAAGGGCATGGTATACACAGGATAACTCTCTGATCATGCACTTTTGCACCCTATAGGATAGGCTAGAGGTCCTTAAGTCTAAGAAAACTCTTTTTAATATGACTGATAAGATTTATCTTGATGAAGATTTGACCAGATTGCAGTATGAAGAATTTAAAGACAATAGAAACAGAATGATAGAAGCAAGGAAACAAGGTAAATGGGTTGTTCTCCAAAATGGAAAAGCTTGGATTAGAGATACCCCTCCCACAGGCTGGACCAAGCCTTGGCCAATCCGCTCAACATGACATCAGGCTCTGAGTCTTCGGACTGAATTATCAATCGTTGTTTGGAATTGTGGTGGTTCTCTCTTCTTTTCCCTAGGTTCAACAGATGATGTGATTCAGAATGAAGATATTATATTCTTCACAAAAACACATGAGACTAGCACAAAGTCGCTCCCCTCATATACAGGCTACTCATGGTTGTCCGCACAAAGACCGAAGACTCAGCATGGTGCTAAGGGTTCAGGAGGTGTTGCTTGTTTGTTCCAGGATCGTCTTGCCTCTTCTATACATTTGGAATGCTCAGATTCTCATGCCAGATTTATGTGGATCTCTCTGGATAGAAATCCACCACTCAGTCGGCTCTATATATCAGTGTGCTATTTTCCTCCAACCTACTCTTCATATGCAATGACATCAGATGGAGATTCACCATATTTAGATCTTTTTCCAAAAATTTCTAAATTCTCCTCCCTCGGTGATATTTTGCTAGTGGGTGATTTCAATGCACGTACAGGTACTGCACAATGCTCTATATATGATGTTTCTTCAGATCCATTGTGTCTAAAGGAGCTTGATCACGATAGTTTGGGCATTTCTCGTTGCTCAGCCGATGCGGACACTACCATCACACCCTATGGTAAGCACTTGATTAACCTTGGCGAGTCTCATGATTTAATCATTCTAAATGGTATCAAGCAGTTCCCTCTTTCCAATAATTTTACATGTTTTCCACATGCTGGTGGAGCTAGTGTAGTTGACTATGTGATGGCTAACCCACCTTTTGCCTTAACCATATCTGATATGTGCATCTCAAGTGTACCTCCTTTAGCAGATCATGCCTTCCTCACCTTTAACCTTCCATTTGTTCCCAAACCTGAACCTGCCCCTCCACCCCCTCCCAAAATAATTACCAAAATCCACTTTAACCACAGTTATGATGATGTGTACATAGAAAAACTTAAAACCTACCTTACCCATATTCACACAATTCAAGATCCCATTGAGAAAGTGAACTATTTTTCTAAAGCATTATGGTTGGCAGTTGTTGAGTCTTTTCCCCATACCACCCGCTCTTTTCATCAGTCCCATGGCCATTGCCCTCGTAACTCGTGGTTTGACACAGAATGTAAAGCTTTACATAGGCTCACCCGATCAGTAGGTCGTCTTGATCCCTTGAATTACAAGCTAGCCCAAAACCACTACCGTTCTTTTCTTAGGAAGAAAAAGCGTCAATTCTTATCAAGAAAAAGACAAGAAATTATAGTCATGCTCAAACTTAATCCCAAAAACTTTTGGCGTATTTTTCTACCCAAAAAGAAAACATGTCCCATTTCTGACCCTCACACTTGGTACACCTATGTTGGCTCACTCTATGATATCCCAAACCATGCCCCAATTATCCCCAACCCACGACCATCACATTGTAACTTCTTTACTGATGAAATGATTTTTCATGCTATTCGTAAACTACAGATTGGTAAAGCAGCTGATATTGAAAATTTGAAGGCAAAATTTCTTAATCATAGCCCTAGAGTCTTGGCGGTCCATATTGCCAAACTCTTCAATCATATAGTTACTCATGGGTTCCCACCCTCTTGGTCTTCGAATATCATACATCCCATCCATAAATCTGGAGATCCGCTAAATCCAAACAATTACAGAACTATTATGGTTGGTCATACTCTTGCAAAACTTTTTGCAACAGTTCTTGATGTTTTTATCTCTGATTTTGTTGAGGCTAAGAAACTTCGTGCAAAGGGGTAGGCAGGTTTCAGAAGAAATCATCGTACCTATGATCACATTCTAACTCTCAGAGCTATCATTGAAGAAGCCAAAGCCAATAAACGCAGGGTCTATTATTGTTTTGTTGACTACAAGAAAGCATTTGATACTGTTCCCAGATAGTTACTGCTTCAGAGGTTGAAGGATCTAGGAATTCCAGAGGAGGTTACTTTGTTGGTTATGACCTTATATGAAAAAGTCACTAGACAGGTTAAAATTGGATCTCTCAGAACAAAATATGTTCATAGTACTATTGGGGTTAAACAGGGCTGCCCACTTTCACCTACACTCTTTGGATTGTATATTGATGAATTGGAGGTGCTCATTATGGACTCTCTGGCTAAGAGTACAGGTTGCTTACTTTTTGGTAGTGTTATTGCCATTTTGCTATTTGTTGATGACATTATCCTAATGTCACATACAATAGGAGGACTTCAACAACAGTTGGACATACTTGGCACATACTCTGACTTGCATGGATTAGAAGTTAATCTCCAGAAAACAAAAATCATGACATTCAACCTACCCAAGAAAGATCTCTCTTCTGTTCACATCACATATAAAGGGAAGGTTGTTGAGATTGTCACATCGTACACATACTTGGGAGTTCTTTTCACAGGACCTACCTTCAACTTGATCCCTGCATCTCAAGCAAGGTTAAACAAAGGTTATGTTGCCCTAGCCTCTCTGGATAAGCAATGCTTTTAGCTCCAGTTTCAGGACATCAATACGAAGATCAGACTCTTCCACACTCTTGTTACCCCTACACTGCTCTATGGCTATGAAGTTTGGGGCCCTAGCCTCAGACAGTTGGGTTGGTCTCGTATTGAAAGGGTCCTCATCTCAATGTTGTCCAAGTTCATTCGTTCCAAAAGAACTGTTCCACATCCCATCATTCTAGCTGAGTTTGGTGCTCGTCCATTGCTTACAACAACAATATTTCTTGTTGTCTCTTTACTGCGTAGATTTCATTGTATGTCGAACATGAGAAGATATCCATATTTAGCACTACAATCCTCAAGACAGTTGGCAAATCAAGGGGTCAAGAATTGTTGGTATGCTCAGACTACTACTCTACTTCAATCTCTTGGCCTAGACATCATGAGACCTCCTCCTACTAAAGCATCAATCAATGCACCATACTCCAATAAGGATATTCGAGATGAGATTTACTCAGCATATATAAAAACTACTTGGACTGATCCAAAGGAACCTCTTTCACCAAAACTGCTCCATTACTCTCACTTTTATCTCCAACTAGAGAATGGATTGATCACTACTCCAAAATATAACTTGATACAGATGTCACACAGCCTCAGGTTTCCTCTAGCTCAGCTACGAGTTTGCTCCCACCAGCTACGTATTGAGACAGATCATCACCTCCCCAAAGATCAGCGTATTTGCAGATTGTGCAGTCTTGATGTGGAATCCGAGGAGCATTTCATTTTCACCTATCCTGTCTACTACGAGATACGAGGTAGATATTATTGCTTATTCAGAGACACCCATACACTAAAATCTTGGATTAATTATGAAGATCAAAGATGCATTGCCCTTTTCATCCGAGAATTATTCAATCTCAGGAAAGAACTACTTAGTAACAGTTTGCAGAAGATAACAGGATCCCGACTTATCACTTCATTCTTCCAGCCTCCAGAGGCCACGACCAGGAAGCGCCAGGGTGATCACAGAGATACAACAAGATCAACTCATCGTCGACTCCAACAAAGAACATCTACGACGACATCCAACTCTTATATCACTCACTTCTCTTCAACCTTGAATGTTGGGAGTAATCCTTGATCCACAGATCTTGTATATCATATGTCATCCTGTTTACTGTTTTTCTTACTTTATTTTCTCTGGAGCTGCATTAGGCACTCCTGTTGCTTTGTATATGTCTTACTTTACAATCCTATTGACCTCTTTTGGTCACCGATGGACATTAATACAAATTCAAATTCAAATTATAATTAAGGCCAACATTGTATAATATAATCTTGTATAGACCTATGGGCAATCTTTACACAAATGAATTTAAATTATTATATTATTTTATTATGCAATTTCTTAGGAACCCTATGTTCTAACTATTCAATTATTGTAATTAGTCATGTTATTAGTAGTAATTAGTGTTATAACTAGTTAGTGGGTACAAATTCTATTTAAGATCAGGGTTAGTGTTTGTAAGACATTGTATGGTTCCTTATTATATATTGAATTGTAATAAAAGAAGAGGGAAGGAAAATTAATTTTTGCATTAAAATTTTTGAAAGAAATATTTTAGTGCATATTTTCTATGTTAATTTTATTGTTGCAAGTAGATTAATATCATCTGATATGAAAGTAACTACTCATGCATCTACATTATATCCCAAAAAACAAAAAAATCTAAAAAAAATCTCAAAAGAATGCTCAAACAATACCTATAATACCTTTTTCAAGATTAAATATAAGTTCCAACCACTCAACTAAGAAAAGTACTGAGGGCACAAAATATTCCACAGGTATATCATGGAGGGCTCTTGAGTTATTTAACTGGGCTGCAGAGATATCCTTGGGTACATCCACGGCAACACTTTGTCAAAATAATAATAATGGTACCGCAAGATGTGTAATATATTGTATTTATCTGTGAAACGCAACGGCTCTGTATTTGACAAACATTCTTTAGCATTATATGAAATATTAAAGTGTTTTTATTTTTCTGTAGTTTATATAGTTAATGCCTGGGCTCCGTTGCTGCTAACATCGGACGGCCTATCGCATTTCCAGGTAACAAGTTAGAAGACGTGACGCGCCTTGGAGACTTTAATTTGATTGGAGATGTAAAGTTGGTTGGATTTGTAAGTTTTGGTGTTTATACAGGAAATTTAGGTTTAAACTTTGAAAGCAAGTTTTGTAGTAGACTGTCCTGACTTCCCCCAGTGCCTATTGGACTATGGTCCCTCTTATCCCTCAAATCGAGTTGTTAATATATAGGGATTATAGAGGCAGCTCCAACTATTTGAACCAAGTATAGTACTAGAAAATAAAGAAAAGTTATCAATTTCTCAGTGTACATCCTTTCAACTATCAGAACCTAGGTCTAGTAAAAAATGAAGGAAAGTTACCAATTCTTTGTGTATAAAAAAAAATCATATTCTGTTGACTTTGTAAACAAAAAATATTACTATCCAAAAAAATAATCAATGTTTTATTTTTATTATTTATATATTTTAATTAATAATAAATATTATATTTATTAAATAGTATAAATTTAATTGTTAAATGTTTTATTTTTTATTTATGTTTGTAAGTTGTTAAAATACGACGTAGTATATAAGATTAATAGTTTAACTAGCTTAGATATATAAAATATATATATCTATAAACGTCGGGAGTTATCAATCTCGACAGGTTTTTTAATAAAATATTAATACTGTTTACGGCATGGCTGACCTTCATGGCTGCCATTGCAAGAAGCCTATCGACGTAATAAAATAGGATGTATATTTCAAAATAAAATTAAATAATTTATTTTTTAATAATATAATTTGGAAATCATCCAGGTGTTGTAGGTGAGTTGGAGAGGAGAGGGCAATCCTCCAAGAGAGGTCTCGAGTTCGAATCTCCATCCTACCAAAAAGCTGAATTGGGTATCCAAAATCCAATTGATAATGTTGGTGCGGACAAGGCTAGGTGCGACCCCGGATGACTTTGACGGTGTATAACCCCTATTCGTAGTCTCTTTTAAACCAAAACAACTCCACAAAAGGTTTTTCGCTTTTATATATATATATATATATATATATATATATATATATAATTATAATTTGGAAACTTGGTATTAGATTCAAAATGATCAAAAGGTGTACTCTCGTATGTAATTTGTACACCATCTTCTAATATCTTTTTCAAAAGAAACCTACCTGTCTTATGAACAATGCTCTCCTCACGAGTCATTTTTTTTTAAATTTTTTAAAATTATTTATTTATATTTTATTTTAGATTTTTTTATGAATATAAATTAAGGTAAAACGGAAGTTTTTGAAAGGGTTTTAGTTTTCTTGTGTAATAATTTGAAGCTAAATTCTTGAATGAAAACTTAAAGCTATATCACTATGATGTTTCACCAAAGACAAAAAAAAAAATCAATATAAAACCCAAATTTTCGAAAGTGGTCCGTTGTCTTGTACCAAGGTTTGAACTTAAGTCTCCTCAATAAAAACCCAAAGACATGTCTTATGATCATACGTTGTCCTCACGATAATTAAGAGCTCATATTTATTTTATTTATTTATTTTTTAATAAATGATTTAATTTTTAAAATTATTTACTAATTAATATATATATATATATATATATATATATATATATATATATATATATATATATATATATATATATATATATATATATATCAATTGGATTTTGGGTACCCAATTCAACTTTTTGGTAGGGTGAAGATTTGAACCTGGGGCCAATTGCCCTCTCCTCTCCAACTCACCTACAACACCTGGGTTTTATTATTAAAATATTATATTTGTTATTAGATTTATTAGATTATATTTAATTTTTTTATCAAATATATTTTTATCTCTTAATTTTTTTTTTTCTTTTTATCAACTATTTGATACTATTTTAATTAAAACATAATATCCTTCTTGACTAGTTACCTTTTAAAATTTGAATTTTGTTAAAATTGAGATCAACATTATAATTAGCTAAATTATTTATCATCCTATTTTTTTCCATGTCTTTATTATGTTCATATTTCCAATATATCGTCTTCCTTAAATAGTTGATGGCCATAAAAAATATTATTATATTGATAAAATTCTGATACATTTTTTTAACAATATTAATAATCATAAATTATCAATCCCCACAATAGAAATATATCTTCATCATTTCCAATCATAAACTTGATCCACTTAAGAAGTGTCCTATCCTCTACATAGTTGTTTACTAAACTTTCATATGATTTTTAGTAAGTGAGAAGAATTTTTTCTTCATAATTCGAAAGAACACCACCTTTGCCAAATTTTCAAGGTTTCATATGTAAACACTAAATTAAGTTTAATGAACTTAACTATACAAAATTTTATTTTATTATTGACTAATTTAGATCCTTTCTTAATTTTATTGTTGTAAATCACCAATGTGTATATCTAAATCTTATAAGCAAGAGTTTAGCACATCATTTTCCATACCCCATCTTCAATTGAAAGTGCAATCTATGACTTATGGCCAAGGCCAACATTGTATGATGCAATCTTGTGTTGACCTACAATCAATCATTGTATAACTTGTTGACCTTGTTATGGTTGACCTTATAATTTGTAATTAACCTAAGGTTTTCTTATTATGTTAGCTTAGGTTAACTTAATTTATGTAGTTGGAGTTTTGATATCAGTATAAAGACCCCCATTGTTATATCAATTTTATTAAATTGTTGTGTATCTTATCTATAAATAAAATAGTGATGATTTACGGTGCCTACATGTGCCCATTGTCTATATCTCTCTTTTGTCATTTTTTACATTTTCTATATAAGATTTGAGTGGATGGATTGCTTTTGTTTATTTATAAAAATAGATGTGAATTTCAATATGGTATCAGAGTAGGTATGAGGTGATATGGCGTAGTCATGCAGGAAGGTAACCTACCTTCCTGGAGCCTTTGATCCCTCTTTCAAACTCTAGGGTGAATTTCTTCTTAAAGCTTCATAATTTGTTTTGGCATAGAGACAAAAAGGAGATTTTATCGTATCTTATTTCACTGTCAATCGTTTTGGCATGTTTGGAGAATGTGAGTTTTGCCAAATGTTTTAGAATCCTAAAGATGCAATATTTGAGGAAAGAGTTGTAGAATTTAAATGTTTTTGTTTGACTATTTTCAAAAGAGTTAGCACCCTTTTTGTTTGCCCTCTTTTGAACAAAATGGACCCCTTTTTGAATAGGTCTCACAATGCCTTACTTCAAGGAGAGGGTGCACATCTCTATCCACCAAAGAGATGCACTACAATGGAAAGTTAGGCATGCATGAAGATATTGTTACAATCAAGTTCCAAGTTTTATTCCCATCCCATATTTTTACTCCATTTGCTTCAGGTTAAGCAATATGATTTCTTCTTTGATCATTTTCCATCTATTTCCATGATTTTCTAGGATGGTCAACAATATTTATGGCTTTATGTGTTAGATGGAAGGTCATAAAATCAAAGCACATCTCCACTTTTTTGCTTCCTTGTTTGTCTTCCAATAAACAATGCCTATCTTTAATGTGGATCAAGAAGCTAGCATTTTCAATAAATATGCTTAAATGAGCATAAGTAGCCAATACAACAAACTAGTAACAACCAACTAAATATTGTAAAACAAACTAGATATAATCTACCAATGTAGCGTAACAACTAACAAGAAAATAGCCTATCTAAAAAATGTGATGTAAACAGATAGAGAGGTTTAGCAATATCAACCTAAGTATTTGCATTACCAAAATTGGCTATAAATAGCCAGGATTACATCGTTAATGGATAAGAAACAAGCCTACTACAAGAGAACACCTAGAGGTTTGAATTCCTTTGAGTGGCCATAAATTACATCATTAGAAAAATAGCCATGTGTGATATTACATGCTTAATCAAAAAATAGCCACTAATAACATTAGATATTACATTTACGTTTAATTAAAATGTGGCCACATGCATAAAATAAGATATTATATTTTAATCCCTATCATTCCTTCCCATCATAAAATCATTAAACTCCAATGCGTACAAAGGGAAGGAAAAGTTCAATGCATACAAAGGGAAGGAAAAGTTCAATGCATACAAAGGGAAGGAAAAATGTGAACTATCTAACAGTGCAAACATACTGAAAGTGAAAGCAAAAGGAGTAAAATGTAGAATAGTAGCAGCAACTAGAACAACTGGAGCAAGAATAGTAACTAGAACCAGATAAATTAACCTTGTTTTTCTTGCTTAGAAGGACCTTGTAATTTGTGAACTTGAAGCACTTATTTTTTCTTGAGTATACTCTTATTTATACTCGTTGGAAAGATATTTTTGGGACTAATTCATTGGGAGTGATATTTATCACTTTTGTGACCATTCTATGTACTTAATTGTGCTTCAAAATTACTCTTGTAAAAAGGAGTGCATTTTCGATGGTGCTTGACACTCCTAAACAAAAGTAGTGATCTACTTGTAAATTTGGTCACACACCCTCCTTGGCATTCATTAGAAGAGATATGGCACATTGGAAATAGAACAAATGATAGCCTTAGCTAATATAGTTAGTAATATGACTGATAAAGTTAATAATATGCAAGTCCAACCTCCCTCATCAAGGATACACACTCTTGACACCCATTATTATATCAAATACGAGGTTAAGATCTATGATGGGTATAGAAATACTGAAATTCTTAATAGTTGGATTATAGACATGGAAACTTGGTTTACTTACAACCAAATCCCTAATGATGATAATGTCCCTTTTGCTAAGTTGAAACTTTTAGGAGTTGCTAAAATTTTGATCACTAAGCAATAAAATATACAAAATCCCATCACCACTTGGATCGGTTGGTAATAACATTGAAGGCTACATTCTATCCATCTAATTATGATAATAATCTCTTCATCCAATGGCTTCACTTGAGGAAAGGAAGCCACATGTATGTCTAGGATTATATATACTAGTTATATCACTTGTGCATCTGGCTTCACTCACAGGACCTCTACACCTACTCTTATGGCCAAGTTTAAGAGTGACCTTCAAACACACTTGTTTTAAGAGTTGAAATATACTCTGATTGACATAATTGATGCAAATGTTAATCAAGTTTAGCTTTCTAAGGAGAAAATTTACGCTCAGTCTCGTGCACCTTGATTTTTATTTTCACCAATTGCCCATTGGTCTTCTTTTTTAGCAGCTCCTCAATATTATTTTTCAACAACTTCTTGGTCTTCTTTTTGAGAAGACACTTCCAAATCTCCAAGGTCTCCACATTAGTAGTATTACTCCTCTATGAAGAAGTCCTTTCCTCCTTATCACTCTCCTCATTTTACAACTTCTTCTTTTTATGTATTTTGTTGTTATTGTAAAAAGAAAGGACATATAAAATTTGATTGTCCAAAGAAGAAAAATAAAAAATTATTTATACAATCTCTTGAGGAGAAAAATTTTGAGGAGGGAAATCTACAAAATCCTATCAAGACTCGTGGAGAAGATCATACTTATCTTGAGTTAGAATGTTGACTCAATAATATCACCTTATTCAGTCATCAATATTTTGTAGGAGGTTGTGATAATTTATTTGTTACTTGTGCTCATCTTACACATAATTTCTCTATAGATTGTATCATTGATAATGGATCATAGAAAAACTTGATTGTGAAGTCTATTATTGATAAGTTGCACCTGCCTACATATCCTCATCCTCATCCATACTCACTTGGATGGAAGGACAGTGATACTACTTCCATGATCACACACACTTGTATTTTATCTTTTTCTTTTGGTCATAAGTATGTAGACACTATTACCTATGATATCACTCCTATGGATTATTGTGGTCTATTGCTAGGTAAACCTTATCAATATGATAAAAAGGCTCAATATGATGCATATCATAATACTTATACCTTCTAGCATGAGCATAAAACTTTCTTATTTGTAATTCTCAACCCCCTACACATCAAGCTCATACTAATTTGTATTAGAAATAAAATATTGCCTTAGTTTTTAGCACACCACAATACGAGAACACACAAGTAAAAGTCCTTTTGGCCACTCAAAATGATACACCACTAGAGAAAAATATTCATCAAGAACTTGTTCCTATTCTTGCTCTTGTTGTTCCTCCTCCTGCTCCAACTCTAGTTCTATATTTTGTTCACATTTTTCATCATATTGCCTCCTCCACCTTGTAGACTTCTCAACTATCGACGATATACCCTCTCATTCTTTAGTAGTTGCCATCCATACACCAACAACTTGTTTAGCTTAGAGGTAGCTCTTGGTTCTACGTGGGTGCTCATCATTATGGAGATCCACCAAGCCTACCTAAGTTCTTTCCAACTTTCGCATTCAACATCATCTTCCTCCCCTTTTGTACGCATTGGAGTCCAATGCTTTTATGTTTGGAAAGAATGATAGGGATTAATTAATTTTTAATTAAACACAAGTTTAATTAAATTTAATTAATTAGTTTCTAATTAATTAGAGTTTTAATTCTTTGTAGATTTTATCTTCTGCAATGTTGTCAGTATGAAGCCTTTTGGGTTGTCAAAGCTACAACTATTTTGGAAACCTTTTGTAAAACCACCCTGGTTATGGTTTTGATTTAATCCAACTATTTTGCAAAATCCTCCTAGACTATAAATTCATGATTTGATCAATGAAATCTACAACCAAGTTTGTGTTAATATTATCTTTTGTTTGTCTTGTGGGACCCGTATCAAAGCATGGGTTGTAAGAAGCTTCATGTAATATGTAAGATAAAAGTAAATAAAGAAACATAATAAACCTAACTAAAATAAATAGGCTTACAAACCTATCATAAGTAGTACATCATGTGTGGTCCTCATCATCCCTCCCTACCATGGAAGCATTAAAATCCAATGCTTTCAAAAGGGATGGATAATCATGGGATATTTGATGTTGTTATATCTAATGAGCCTGGTGTGGAAGTTGATCATAGTGGGCAACCAAGTATGAAGTGGAAGAACCTTTTCAAGTTTGATGAGTCTTCATATAGAACACTCATTATGAATCAAGTGAAAGTTGAAAGTTAGGATGTACCACATCTGTAGGATGGCTAATGTTAGGATTGATCTCCAAAGTTGAATCATCATATTGCTTTAGAAGATCCACATTAATGATATCATGAATGCCAATATGAGCCAAACGATCAAGGTAAAAGGTATTCTTGGACCCTTGCTGAAGAATGGTATAAGTCCCATGATAGAGTGGTTTGATCTTACTATGTGCCTTTTATGCAAAACTTTGTTTATCCAAGTAGAACCAAACTTTATCTTCAACTTGAAACGAATGAGGACGATGATGTTTATCCATAGCTCGCTTCTACTACTATTGAGTCTTCTATAATATTTGAACTACCTTGGATTAAAGACTATGCAAGTGTTGGATGAATGATGTTGCCTTATATTTCTTCTTCTGAATGTAAATTGTGGGTGGAGAGGACAAGAATAAGGGCAACTCATAAGGTGCTAAAGATTGAAAATCAATACAAACCTCAAATAGAGAGTGTCCCATAAATGTGTGAATCTCTTTGTTGTAAGTGTGCTCTATGTGAGTGAGGCTCAAATCCCATAGAGAAGTGCAATGATAAATTATCAAACTCTAAATAAGAGTATGATTAACCACTTTAGTCTACCCATAAGACTATGGATGAAATAGTATGGAGAAGTTAAGATAAACTCCTAAAATCTTCCACAACGATTGCCAAAAGTAACCCATAAAATGTGAATCCCTATCAAATACAATGTTGGTGGGTAGACCGAAGGAATATGATATTATCTCAAAGAAAATTTGTGCTAATTCAGGTGTGAAACTTATATTTTTGCATGGAATAAACTTAGCCATCTTACTGAATTGATCCACAACCATAAAAACATGATCATGTTGTCGAATTGTCATTGGAAAACCACTCAACAAGTTCATGGAAATACTTTTCCAAGGATGAGAAGGAATGGGTAAAGGAACACTAAGACCCAATTTACTATTTCTTGGTTTGGAGTGGCAAAAAATAACACTGCCTCAAAAACTAAAAAATATCATGCTACATGTGAGGATAATAGAAAAACTGTTGCAAGTGGTGAAAAATCTTATGTTTTCCAAAGTATCCACCATAAAGTGTAGAGTGGACCTCTTTAAGAAGAGACAATTGTTGCTCTTAAGGCACACAAATTTTATCCAACTTATACAATAATCCAACCTTCACATGAAAATACTAAAAAGGATGTAAATTGGAAAAGAAGGATGTAAAAAGTGTTGGTAAAATTTGCCAAAATTTGAATCAAGAGCATACTATGTAGGACAAGTCTAGAAACCAATATGGGAAGTAGTCACAACCGTCAATGTGGAAGTTGCTGGAGGGCGACTCAAGCAATATACTACAATATTACTAGTTCCTTTCTTGTACTTGATCACTAACTGAAACTGCTACAAATAGGTTTCCCACTTCATGTGGCGAGTTTCTTCAATATTATTTTGTGATTGGAGAAACTTAAGGGGCATGTAATAAATATAAATAATAATCTCCTTTCTAATAAGATAATGTCTCCAGTACTTGATGGTTTACACTAAGGCATACAAATATTTGTCATAGATGGAGTAGTTATGTTTGGTAGTTAAGAATATTTTGGAATGATAGGCCACTATATGACTATTTTGCTTCAATACTGCTCCAAGGGAAATTATGAAGCATTCGTCTCTATCTCAAAAGGTTGAGTATCGAGAAGGACTAGGATAGGGGTTGTACATAGTTTTTATTTCAATGTATCAAAGGCATGAGCCTATTCCTTTGTCCATTGAAACATAACTTTGGCTTTAGTCAAATGATATAATGGGGTTGCAATAGTGGAAAATCTAGGGATGAACTTGTGATAGAAATTCACAAGTCCAAGGAAAATCCTTAATTCAATGATGGTAGAAGGAGTTGGCCAATGGAGAAGGACTTCAACCTTGGTAGGATCCACTTGAATGCCTTGATCATTGATGATAAAGCCAAGATAAAATATGGAGGATTGAGAAAAATAATATTTTGGAAGGTTGGCATATAATTGGTTCTCTTGAAGGGTTTTGAGAACTTGTTCTAGGTGATCTAGATGGGCCTTCCAAGTTAAAGAGTAAACAAGAATATCATTAAGATAACTAATGACAAATTTGTTTAGGTTGTTCCTGAACACCTCATTCATTATCCTCATGAATGTCATTGGAGCATTTTTTAGACCAAAGGGTATAACAAACCACTCAAATAGTCCCAACTTAGTCTTAAATGTTGCCTTCCATGTGTATTTTTCCTGTAATCAGGCCTGGTGATACCCAATTTTACTATAAATATTTAGCCCCTTGTAACTAATCCAATGGATCATCAATTCTAAGAAGTGGATACATGTTATTGATGGTGATTCTATACAAATCCCTAAAAGCAATGCATAGACACCAAGTATCATATTTCTTGAGTACAAGCAAGATTGGTGAAGCACAAGGAGAGGTATTGATTTAATAAATCCCTTAGATAACAATTCATGAATTTGATTTTTAATTTCTTTCATTTTAAGCATTGATTGTCTATACATGGGTGTGTTAGGAAGAGAAGCATCGAGGGTTAACTCTATGCTATGATTGATTTCTCTAACAGGAGGAATTGTAGAAGGTTCATTAAACACATATGAATATGATTGAAAAATATTTTTAAGTGATTAATGCCCAGAATATTTGTGAAGTGGTGCTTGGTTATCTTCATTTTGTGGTCTGATGAAGATGAGTGCCAAATATTGTGCTTGATTTATAACTTTGTGTGTTTGTGTACAACTTAAAACCAAGTTGGTAGTTTATTGAGTGCACTTAACTAGATATGCCTTATTATCTAATTAAAAAGTATAAGTGTTCTTTTATACATTATAAATAGCCATCCTATCATATTGATAGGGTTTAGAAAGCGATAATCCACAATAGTCCATTGGAGTGACATCACAGTTACTTTATCCACAACCTTAGGACCAAGTGCAAATAAGATGGTGTAGGTTTTTGTGATTTCAAAAGTGGTCCCATTATCCTTCCATCCAAGAGAATATGGACGAGGATGAGGACTCAAAAGCATCTTTAACTTTTTGACAACAGACCTTGCAATTAGGTTTTTTTTGCGAGTTATTGTCAAATATACAATCAATATAATATTCATGAGTTAGGTGAGCCCTTGCGACGAACAATTTATCATGATCACCTAGAGAAGACTTGTGATGCATGCGGGTGCAATTATTCAATCTACTCTTTATCTCCTTATATGTTCTTTCTTCCCCTATAGTATTAATGAGACCATCTTATGGGTCCTCATTTAAAGACTTTATGATCAATGATTTCTTCTTCATCTTTTGTAACTAAAAACATCGAGACCTAAGATACCTTTTTTTATTAAAATAAGTATAAAATTTTGAGAGTTAGAAAAAGAAGAAGGTTTTTTGGATGAAGAAGAAGAGGAAGGTGATAAAGAGGGAAAAGGATAAGAAAATAAAGAAGACGATTTCTTCACTTGTTGTTGTTGTTGGGGATTTGACACCTTGATAGGGCCTAAAGATCGAGCTTCTCTTGACTAACTAGCAAGTTTCTCCTCCACAAATTATGCATGATTGAATATTGCATCTAGTGTAACTAAGAGAGTGTATTAAAATTCCTATAGAAAGGTTAAAGTAGTCCACTTATAAATTTTATGATGAGGGTTTCTGCTAGATATTTCACATGAAGCAAAATTCTTAATCTGTTGAACTGGAATACATCATCCTAGACAATCATATTGTGAGTTTGTCTTAATATGTACCATTTGACAATGATCTTCTATTAATAATTTGAAGGGTAAAAAGTGTCCTTCAAGGCTTGAATTAGGCCATCCTAAGTGGTAATAAGGTTTTGGCCCTCTTGTCATTCCATAACTATAATCTTGGCTAACCCTAACAATTTAAGTTTTGCAAAGGGCACTTTTTCTTCAGCAAGAACCTCTGTGTAGGAGAACCAAGTCTCCATGTCCATTATCCAACTATCTAGGACATCAGGATTTCTAGACCCATCATAAGTCTTTACTTCACATTTTTTCTTTGTCCTTAGGTCATTATTGTATACCTTCACTTTAGGGGCACTTTGGACTGTGATTTCTTGGACCTTATTGGCCAATATACCAAACACTGTGCCTAAAGCAACCATTTGATTTGCAAAATCTTATTCCATTTGGGATTAGGTATAAGCCAGGTGGACTTAAAAAATCGACTCCTGAGGACCAAAAAGGGCAAAGTAAACCTTATACAATTTCTAAGAAAGTACAAGACTAAAGGTATGATATTGCAAAAAGGCTTGGGAATACTTTACTAAGTTGCCAATTTTCCTTAATAATGAGTTGTAAGAAAAGAGGCAAATTAGTAAAAATAAATATAGTATAAGGTATTTAATTAATTAAGTAAAATAAAATACTTAACTAACTAAGAAGTAAATAAAATATTTTACCCCTCAAAATAATAAAAAATATTTAATCATCGTTTGATGATAAGCCGAATCAACCATGGCAACCAAGCATGATCAGTAAGGTCAATAATCACAAAAGGTGCAAGCCATAAGTCGGTCAATGAGAGGTTGTCAACCAATGGAAGTTTGTATGCTTTAATGGATATTGATCACCAACTTGAGTTAATGGATCTTGATCACCAACTTGAGTGGTTGGCTATATGCTTTATCCACTACTAAGTCCTTTAAACAATCAGGACTCCACCACCCCACAAATGTGGAATTAAATTACATGAAATTAGAAAATATTTTTCACCAACAAAATGAAGTGGCAAGTGCTTAGCAACCAACCATGCACCAAGCACCAAGCGTTGAATTCAATAGGTGATGAGTTGCAATAAGAAGTTAAAATTAGCAGAACTGACCACATAAGCGGTCAAAAAACTCTTATGCAGGAATGGACTTTAAACCGCACAAAAGGCTTTCTCCCTATGTATGTGGGATAAAATGCCAAAACCAAATATTGTTCTTTTACTCTCACTCTCATTTAGTTTTCTCATGCTATGCAGGTTTGAAATATCATCACCACATGTCAGACTTCAATAGATAGATTTCATATTTTCCAACAAATTGCACATTGTCTTATGTGGATCTATGTTTATCAATGAAGAGAACTCTCTATTTATCATAAGAGTAATCTTGTTTGTAAAAAACATAAAACTTTGACAACCTCTTGTCATTAAAAAATTGACTGATCTGGGATTGTAAAATTATAAACATCCAACTGACATCTCCAATCTGATAGTGAACAATAAAGGGGCCTTAGTTTATTTGTTGCACCTTACCAATGTTGTGGATGCTGCTAGAAACGTCCTTGATAGCGATCGGTATGTTAGAGCCATCCAAAATGCCCACCAAATTGCCATGTCGACTATGGTTCGAACGCCATCAATTTTGACCTTTGGGAGATGAAGAAAATAAAAACACAAATTATTGGTCATTCCCCTCACCCAATCATGCCATGAATTTTAATCCATAAAAAAAAGAAAAGTTATGGTCAAATAGCTAAACTTTCTTCATGGTCGATAGGTCTTCATTGCAAGGAAGCTAGTAAGTCCGAAGGGTTGAACTATTCAAAAACAAAATGCACCAAAATAATCATCCATTCATGGTTAGGAACATACGTCGATCACTATTGATGTCACAATTTGTACACACAAGAATGACCTAGTAAAGGCATTTGGTTGAGCCGATTTATCATCAAACAAAAACTAACTTCCTATTAGTTGAGGTTGGATGATTTGTTACCCAAGTTACCAATACAGATAACAAAAGAGTGTCATTGATTGGTGACTATATGTGCATAACCACAAGACCACCATGCAAAAATCACTAACCATTCACGAGTTTGTTCTTATTTGCTTCAAAAAACTTCTTTCTAGCTAGAATTTGAGCTTCATAGAAGAAGCATGCACAATTTTACTTCACTATATAATGAGATTCCAAATTCATATAGGATTTCTATCTTTCTACACAACTAAGTGGTGGTAAAAAAAATGCAAAACCAATGCATGAGTAGAACAACTTAACACTAAGTTGATCTCGTACTATGATACCAAATCTAATATGCATAAAAAAGAAGCTGGTATTTTCATCAAACAACATGCTTCAATAAGCATAAGTAGAAAATACAACAAACTAGTAACAACCAACTAAATCTGGTATAACAAAGGATCTAGCAATGTAGTGTAACAACTAACAAGCTAATATTCTATGTAACAAATGCAAGAGTAAGAAGCTTCATGTAATACATAAAATAGAAGGAAATAAAGAAAATTAATAAACCTAACTAAAATAAATAGGCCTACAAACCTATCCTAAGTAGTACATAATGTGTGGTCCTCATCAATATTTAAGAAACAGGTGCAACTCTCTTTTAGAAAGGCAAAATGGTAGAGCAGTCAATCGGGCCCTATGTAAGATCCTTGCTCTCCTTGGTTGTGGGATCAAGCTTGTGGTCGTTCCTTTTTTTGAAATCTTAGTATGGTCAAAATGATGTCATATATAAAGGTATTAATTTTAATTCAATGTAGTTAGTGTGGTTGGGATGGTTATGCAAAGGGTGCAAAAATATTGATGGATGATTGGACTCGAGTTCGAATCATGTATCTTTGGCATTCCAAAGATCTTTTTGCGCACAATTTTTTTAATGCTTCTCTCTAATTCAACTATCATGTTGTGTAGTGGAGAGACATCTCAACCATGGCACAAGTATTTTGATTAGTGTTGGTATTTTTGCCACATTGTTTTTGTTGTTGTTGTTCATGCAAAATAACCAAGTTTGTGCAAAAGTGAAACTGTCGCGATATCGCGACATGTCGCAAAATCACGACCTGTCGCGTTTTTGGACGTTCGTACCAGAAAAGAGCTAAGTCAAGAAAGTGTTGCGATATCGCGACATGTCGCATTTTCATGACCTACCGCATTTTCGTGGTCAAAACAGCCACAGGCAGCAAGGAAGTCAAACTGTCACGATATCGCGACATGTTGGAGTTTCGCGACTTGTTGCGGTGTAGGAGAACTCAAGTGAAAATTGTCGCGATTTCGTGACATGTCGCGTTTTTGCGACTTGCAGTGGTCACAGAGCAGAGTAATGAAAAATGTCGCGATATCACGACAGAAAAGCAAGAAAGGAGCAAATGGTACGGAATGGCGCGATATCGCGACATGTCGCGTTTTCGCGAAAGGGCTGAAGATAACACAAGGTGGATGAAAGATGTCATGATTTCATGACATTTTTGAAGATGAAGCCAAGCAAGAGAAAGATGTCGCGATATCACGACAGGAAGCGGCAACGAAGGCGAAGGCAAGAAAGTGTCACGATTTCACGACATATTGGGGCGAAAGGACCAAGTGCGAAGAATTATCATGATTTCATGAGGGGAAAGCAAAGAAGCAGCCAGATCGTACGAAATGTCACGATTTTGCGACATGATGAATTTTTGCGGCCGAAAAGCAACAAAGTACAAGGAGACAAAATATCACGTTTCCCTTTGTAAACCAAATGGCGAAACATGTCACGATTTCGCGACTTGTTGAAGACCAAAGAGCAAAATGGTATGGACTGTCGCGATTTCACGACATGTTCCATTTTCGTGACTTGTTGCAGATGAAAGGACAAAATGGAGAAAACGTCACGATTTCGTGACATGTCACATTTTTGCGCTGTCGCGTTTTGCGACATGAAGAAGTACAAGGCAAAGGAAGATATGTCGCGATTACGTGACATGTCCCATTTTGCGGTGATACAAAGAGACAAGGACAGCAAAGTGAAAGATGTCACGATTTCGCGACATGGTGCATTTTCGCGACTTGGAGCAACGAAGAAGGCAGGCAAAGGAGAATGTCACGATTTCGCGACATGTCATGAAAACAAAGCTAAACGAAGAGAAGACGTCGCGATATCGCGACATGTCACATTTTCGTGACTGGTGGCAAAAAGAGAAGGCAGTAAGGTAAAAGTGTCGTGATTTCGCGACATGTCGCATTTTCGTGACCTGTCTCATTTTCACGACAGAAGCAAAACAAAGGCCCGATATAGTTCTGTCTGCATTTTTCTTCAAAATTGCATAGGAGAATGTGAGGAGAAGATAAGATCAAACGCAGTAATGTTTTAAAAGCTCTCCAATGGATTTTGAGATCGTGGTCAAAGAGGCACCAAGATTAAATGTTGCTGATTACCGATGTGCACTAGATGGAAGAACTTGAGGCAGTTTTTGATGCCACCAAAATTAAAGATGCCTCCAGTATTAAAAGCTCTTGTTCGTGATCTCCTAACAACTTCCGGCTTGCTCCGAAAATAGCCATTTAATGTGTGATTTCTCCGAGGCAGATTAAGGGGGCTTGTTTCTCTTTTCAAGTGCCTATTTTGTGGACCTCTTCTTCGAAATCTATTTTATGTATTAAATGTTGTAATTCGAAAGGAAGAGGAAGCACCTCTATAAATACCAATGTAAATCTCAAGCAAAAGGAGGAAGACCTTTTTGTAAAAATTGAAGCAAAAATCCTAGATGCATTTTGCTCTATTCTTAGTATCTTTTGGAGTTGGTGATCCAAACTGTTGTTCAAGTTTTGCTTTTTGTTTGAGTCACTTCTGTTAGTCTAGTGTTAATATAAGTTGAATTCTGCTATTTTGGATTTGGTTGTATTTGCATTTGAACGTTTGGAGTACAATTGGAAGCGAACTTATGGCTAAGGCTTGATCCAATTTTTGTATATGTATTCTAAGAGTTGGTTGTTGTTTAGCTTCAGGATCTAGTGGAGGTTATTTGCTGTTTGAGGTTGTTCCCCATTAACTATCGGCTTCGGCCATATTTACATCTCTTTTCGTTATTTCCCATTTCTTTTCGCATTTTCCCATTTCTTTCCTGCATCCTTATCTCGAAACCAGTTTAGATTAGTTTGGGAGCCAGCCCTCTCTAGAGATTGGCCCGGGAGACTTCTCTTTCTCTCGGCCTTTCAATGTTGGCCAAGTCTAGGGCGCGTACACGTACAAAATCCTTTCCTGTGGCAGATTTGTGACCAACAATTTTTGGCACGCTCGGTGGGACTCACAAGTCCCATATTTAACAAACCCACCTGTGCCAGTTTTGGCACGCCCGGTGGGACAGACTATTTTTGTCTCAGAAAGATCCATAATCGGTGGGATAGACTATTCCATTTTTTAACACCCGAAGGAATCAAGATTTTGATGAACTGTCTTGACCTCAAAAGCGGCGATTGTAAGTTCATCTGGTGACTCTGTTGAAGGTGACTGTTTAGTACCTAGAAATTTCCAATCCTGAAGCTGGTGAAAATATTTGCATCTTTGCTTCATGATCACGAGATCAAGTGCCAAAGAATCGAAAGATCCAGTCGAATTCTTCGAGATTGATGTTCAGAACTGGAGGGAGCGCTCAAGATTGGTAAGTCCTGTGAACCCATCATTTGCTATTTCTTCATAGGCAGCGAATCAGTTTGTGCCATCTCCGACTCCTCCCAGTACTGCTACGAGCTTGCTACATCCAGATCCAGCAGTCCAAATGGCCCAACATCCTCCACCATGACAAGTTCCTGCTTGGAATGATTCGGGAGCGTTGGACCTGCCTTTTCAAAATCCAGTTCCTACTGCAGCAATAAAAGCTTTGCCTCCATATGATGGGACTGGAAAGACAATGTATGAGCATGTGTCAGATGTGGCAACCTTGGCTTCAATTCATAATATCACAGATGAAGATGTCATGATCAAATTGCTCGTCCTGTCACTCCGAGGTAAGTTGTTGTGCTGGTATAGATCCTTGTCTCCCAACTCCATAACTTCATGGGATCAGTTAGCAGAGATGCTAATCCAAGGGTTCAATGAGCAAGCAGACCCATTTTCTTTAGTGCATCAATTTAATAATATCAAGAGGCATCCTCAAGAGGAGATAGTGGATTTCAATGTTAGGTTTTCCCGAACTTGGCAGAGAGTTCCTGAGGGTCTTCGTCCTACTCATGAACAAGCAGCATTGTACTTTCTTAGGGCTTTCCATTCAGATATTGGTATGAATATTAGGATGTCCGGTGTTCAAACCTTTCCTGCCCTATATGCCCAGGCACAAAAGGTTGAGGCCGATCTGATCACTATTGGGAAATTGCCTCCGAAGATGACTATGCCTATTTTTCCCGAGCTTCCACAATACCAGCATACAGGTGCAGCCCCTACATCTTACACTGCTCCATCCATGTACCCTTTATCTTCATGGAATCCTCCCATACCTTCAGTACCTATGATTCCCATTCCATAGATAACCTCTCCACTTCCAACTCCTGCATTACCTTCTCCACCAGTTCCATTACCTCTACCTGCACCACCTGTGTCCTCAAGCCCGGATCCTCAATTGGCTGATTTTGCAAGAAATTCAGTCGGCCATGAGAGCTCTCACTAACAAGGTGACATCTATGGAGCGAAGAGAGGCGGAAAGGAACTCTCAGCCACGAAGATTTTTTCCGGCGGTAACAAGAGAGCAAGTTGCTCCTAGCAAGGCTATAGAGAAAGTACCTGAGAGGAACTCAGCGATCCTGGTAAGTGAAGAGGCTGGCCCTTCTAAAGTTTCACATGAGCCTTCTTACTGGTGTTCTTCATGCAATGATCCACATGATGAGTCCACTTGCATGGTCCACCAAAATTATTTGCAAGTTCTTACGGGAAGCCGTGTAAACATGATTCGAGAGGTGGATCTTAATTCCATGAAGTCTCTTGAGGAACACATAGCAATCTTGACACGCAGCGACAAGAAACCAATGTTGGTAGATCTGGCTAAGATGGAGCCATTGAAAGTGCCTCCTGTGCAAGCAACAAAGCAGCAAATACCTACAAAGGCTCATGATCCTCCAGCTCCACAACAACCACCTATTTTGCCAAAGGATCCACTTCCACCACAAGTAAAAGAGAAGGAACAAGCTTCTGTCCCTCAGTCGCAAGCAAAAACAAAGGAACAAGCTAGAGAGACATTGCGGTATCCATCATTGACTAAACGACAATGAGTGGAGGCCACCCAACAATATAAAAGCAAATTTGAATCTTCCAATGGAGGGAAAGAGCAGATCTCCATGGAGTACAACATTGTTGAAGAACTCAAATGGATACCAGCTAAGGTAAGTCTGTATGACACCTTGCAGTTGCCTGGATAGGTAAATCTCTTACAGGAATCCCTGAAGATCATACAAAGTAAGGGGAAGGCTCCAGCCTAGGTAGTTATGTCTCAAACTCTGACTTCTTCAGCCACTGGAAAAAATAGACCACCCCCATTTTATTTGTCACTCAGGATGGAGGGTTGGATTGTGCACAACTGTATGATTGATTCTGGTGCTGCGACAACTGTCATGCCAAAGGCAGTTTGTGAAGTCATGGGTATGGAGTATACAAGAAGTAGCCCTGGTGTCTTGTAGTTGGATGGGACTCCCATGAAAATAGTGGGTGTAATCAAGGATGTTCCTATTGCTCTACATAGTATGCCTCAAATTACAGTAATTCAGGAGATAGTTGTGGTTGATTTGGAACCATATTTTAGTATGTGTTTGTCGAGAGAATTCACTGCCAAGCTGGGAGGTTACCTTTCTCTGGATTATTCTCACTTGGAGATTCCTTTCAAAGGAAGAAGAGTCCGTATTGACAATCAGAAGCCTTCTACTTTTCATATAGAGAAGATAGCAGAGGAAGAAAAGTCCAAACATTCTATCAACATGATAACTGAAGAATTGGACAATCCTGATTTGATGGATGAAGTCTTGGATGAGCTTTGCTTGGAGGATGAGTTTTCAATGCTCAATTTTAATGCCATGATGGAAACTGAGATTGGTTGTTACTCCATTACAAATCCTGAAGGGGTTGAAGTAGAGTTACCTCCTGATCAAGTTGATCAAGATCCTGTGCAAGATCCGCTCTATTTCGATGGAGCACGATACAAAAATGACGTTGAAGCTGGGATTGTTCTAGTATTACCTTCTAGAATTCAATGATCTTCTTCATACCAGTTGACCTGGAGCTGCACAACTAATACAGCAGAATATGAGGCTTTATGCCTAGGTCTCAAGAAGGCTGAGATACTTGGAGCATGATAGTTGCAAATCTTTGGTGACACCGAGCTGACTATCAATCAGGAGACCAATGAGTGTCTGTTCAAGGTCTGGGATCCAGGAGATCATAGAGCCATGTTCTGGTATGTGTCTCTCCCGAGAGTTCACAGCTAAATTCGGGGGTTACCGTGTACATAGTAAAAAAAAAAAAGAAGAATTTTTTTTTAACTTTGGCTCCTTTTGCACGCGAGCCCGCAGGTATGTTTATTTCTTTTTCTTTTTATTTTCCTTCCCAGTAGATAGTGGCTTTTCCTCTACTTCTTTCTTCCACTTCCTTACTTCATTCCCTTCCTCTCCTATTCCTTCTTCTTCTGCAACTAATCAAGCCACTACTGTTGTTTCTACTCCCCTCTCTGATGTTCCCGTTTCTTCTTCCCCTTTCTTCTAATTCTTTGTCTTTTAAGCACTTTTTCCACAGTTCCCACCACCTTCTCCATTCCATCCACTTCCATTTCATTATCTATTTTACAGCAGCTGGTAGCACAGTAGCACCCTGTTGCTGTATCTACCACTTCTACTCCTCCATTTTCCATCATTCCATCATTCCCCATCCCCGTTCCATGGCCTGCGCATCCGCTGGTCATCATTCCATTCATTTTCATTTTTGCAACTCAGGTGCTTTTCACTACTGCCATGGAGATCCTTTCACAGCACCTGGTGATTACCCAGCTCCACCGAGCTAGGCAAAATGCAGTCGTTCAAGAAATAAAGGAAGTTCTGTTATTCTACCAATTTCTGCTGAAGGTCCTGTTTTCAGTCCCAAGTGCCAGCAAGAGCTTGTTGCAGCAGCCCGCAGAGACGTCCAGCATCAAGCTGCCCCTCCAGCTTCTTGACTCTATTTCCCAATGGATAAAGGCCTGAGATTCATGCATACAATAGAACTGTATACCCCACGAGCCACCAAGAATGTTGGCATTTTTGCCACATTGTTTTTGTTGTTGTTGTTCATGCAAAATAATGCTCAAAGTTTGTGCAAAAGTGAAACTGTCACGATATCGCGACATGTCGCATTATCGTGACCTGTCACGTTTTCGTGGCATCCGTACCGAAAAAGAGCTAAGTCAAGAAAGTGTCGCGATATCGCGACATGTCGCATTTTCATGACCTGTCACGTTTTCATGGTCAAAATAGTCAAAGGCAGCAAGGAAGTCAAATTGTCGCGATATCGCGACATGTTGGAGTTTCACGACTTGTTGCGGTGCGGGAGAACTCAAGTGAAAATTGTCATGATTTTTTGCCGACTTGTAGTGGTCACAGAGCAGAGTAATGAAAAATGTCACGATATCACGACAGAAAAGCAAGAAAGGAGCAAATGGTATGGAATGGCGCGATATCGCGACATGTCACGTTTTCACGGAAGGGCTGAAGATAACACAAGGCGGATGAAAGATGTCACGATTTCATGACATTTTTGAAGATGAAGCCAAGCAAGAGAAAGATGTCGCGATATCACGACAGGAAGCGGCAACGAAGGCGAAGGCAGGAAAGTGTCACGATTTCGTGACATATTGGGGTGGAAGGACCAAGTGCGGAGAATTGTCACGATTTCGTGAGGGGAAAGCAAAGAAGCAGCCAGATCGTACGGAATGTCACGATTTCACGACATGACAAATTTTCGCGGCCAAAAAGCAGCAAAGTACAAGAAGACAAAAATATCACGATTTCGTGGAGTAAGATGGAAACATGTCATGATTTCGCGACTTGTTGAAGATGAAAGAGCCAAATGGTACGGACTGTCGCGATATCGCGACATGTCCCATTTTCATGACTTGTTGAGATGAAAGGACAAAGCGAGAGAAGATTGTCACGATTTCGCGACATGTCCCATTTTCGCTACTTGCAAGAAGAAAGGAAGGCCAAGGCAAGAGAAATATGTCACGATTTCGTGACCTGTCCCGCTTTTCACGGTGATAAAGAGACAAGGACAAGGAAGAGAAAGATGTCACGATTTCGCGACATGGTGAGTTTTCACGACTTGGAGCAGCGAAGAAGGCAGGCAAAGGAGAATGTCGCGATTTCGTGACATGTCATGAAAACAAAGCTAAACGAAGAGAAGACGTCACGATATCGTGACATGTCGCATTTTCACGACTGGTGGCAAAAAGAGAAGGCAGTAAGGTAAAAGTGTCATGATTTCGTGACATGTCGCATTTTCGTGACCTGTCTCATTTTCGCGACAGAAGCAAAACAAAGGCCCGATACAGTTCTATCTGCATTTTTCTTCAAAACTGCATAGGAGAACGTGAGGAGAAGATAAGATCAAATGCAATAATGTTTTAAAAGCTCTCCAATGGATTTTGAGATCGTGGTCAAAGAGGCGCCAAGATTAAATGTTGCTGATTACCGATGTGCACTAGATGGAAGAACTTGAGGCAGTTTTTGATGCCACCAAAATTAAAGATGCCTCCAACATTAAAAGCTCTTGTTCGTGATCTCCTAACAACTTCCGGCTTGCCCTGATAATGGCCATTTAATGTGTGATTTCTCCGAGGCAGATTAAGGGGGCTTGTTTCTCTTTTCAAGTGCCTATTTTGTGGACCTCTTCTTCGAAATCTGTTTTATGTATTAAATGTTGTAATTCAAAAGGAAGAGGAAGCACCTCTATAAATACCAATGTAAATCTCAAGCAAAAGGAGGAAGACCTTTTTGCAAAAATTGAAGCAGAAATCCTAGATGCATTTTGCTCTATTCTTAGTATCTTTTGGAGTTGGTGATCCAAACTGTTGTTCAAGTTTTGCTTTCTGTCTGAGTCACTTCTGTTAGTCTAGTGTTAATATAAGTTGAATTCTGCTATTTTGGATTTGGTTGTATTTGCATTTGAACGTTTGGAGTACAATTGGAAGCGAACTTACGGCTAAGGCTTGATCCAATTTCTGTATATGTATTCTAAGAGTTGGTTGTTGTTTAGCTTCAGGATCTAGTGGAGGTTATTTGCTATTTGAGGTTGTTCCCCATTAACTATCGGCTTCGGCCATATTTACATCTCTTTCTGTTATTTCCCATTTCTTTCCGCATTTTCCCATTTCTTTCCTGCATCCTTATCTCGAAACCAGTTTAGATTAGTTTGGGAGCCAGCCCTCTCTGGAGATTGGCCCGGGAGACTTCTCTTTCTCTCGGCCTTTCAATGTTGGCCAAGTCTAGGGCGCGTACACGTACAAAATCCTTTCCTGTGGCAGATTTGTGACCAACAATTAGACAAGCATCCTTTTTAACAAGAGACTTACGTTCAAATCCCATTGGCATTTTTTGACATAGTCGTAGTGATAGTTTTGATTATTGGTAGATGTGATGCCTTTGGATGCCATCTAACAATATTTTTGCATATAAACACTCTCAACCAATCAAAAGAAACCAAATGTCAAAATCCCAACTATTTAGTGACAACTAGGTGGTACAAATTGAGTGGCAAACACTAACAAACGAGGGACAACAAGTGTCAGGTTAGGATTAGACACAATGTGTTTAAGGTTTGTGAGGTTAATTTTTTAATTTGAGGGCTATTAGGAAAAACTTTTTGGAGGCCATAACTTTTGTGTACAAAAGCATTTTGAGATTTTTTTAGAAATTGGATGGTTTTTCGAGCTCTTTGCATTGGTGACATCAGGTCAAGGACTTGTTATAGTGTTAAAGGATAGATTGTGAAGGATATCTCTCAAATTCTAGTTTCCTATTTTGAAAAAGAAACTTACCACATGGTATGCACTTGAAATATTTGGTCCACATTTATGGGATATGGTTGAATTTGTGATAGTTGTTTTTGAGCCTTTTGGAGGCATACAAAAAAATGATTCAAAATATGCTCTAATCAATCCATCTTCCTCCTTTGGGTTATTAATTCATCTTATTCATGAATATTTAATCCTTCATGATCTCTTCTTTTTTATTTTTTGTGTATAGTTTCTATTGGAGTCTTGTAATGGCTCTTCTCATAAAAAAGTCCATGCAAAGCCTTTTTTTGGTGATGGAAATTAGATGGTCTAAGGGAAAGTTGATATTTCCAAACAAAGTGATGTATGTTGTAAAAGGGAAAGCTATGATCCCAAGCCTTAGCTTATGAGACTAGAAAAGACTAGAGGAATATTTTAGAAGTATTATTGGCTTCTCTTCCTCGTATGGAGTTATAACATAGGTGTTCTTTGGATATGTGTGGAAGTATCTAATATTTGTGGTGATGACTATGGTCTAGCATAAGGAGATTCTTGTGTGGAGGTATTTTTACATTAGTAGATTTATAGATGATGATGGGGATCTAGATGATTTTTCCTCAATTGTGAAGGCCTATTAGAGAATCCATTATGGAGGGGAAGATATTATCATGACTAATGTCTTCTCTCCTTTGCTTGTCGATTCAAATTTTGAGGGGGTGTTGAAAGTGTAATATGATTTATGACCAAGGCCAACATTGTATAATATAATCATGTATAGGCCTATGGGAAATTTTTATACAAATGTATTTAAGTTATTTTATTATTTTATTATGTAATCTCTTAGGACCCTAATGTTCTAACTACTTAATTATTGTACTTAGTTATATTATTAGTACTAGTTAGTGGGACACCAAATCTATTTAGGATCAGGGGTAAGACTTTATATGGTTCATTATTATATTGAATTGTAACGAGAGAAGAGAGAAGGAAAATTCCATTTTTGTATTAGGATATTTGAAGGAGGTAGCCCCCTCAAAGTGGCCTATGATAGTGTAATCTTCCAAGAAATTAATAAAATTTGTGCTTCATTTTCCATTTTAGTGCATATTTTCTATGTTAATTTTATTGTTATAGGTAAATTCATGTCCTTTGGTATTAGAGTAGCTTTATAGGGCCACTTTCCATAACATCATGCATTTTATTTATGTAGCAACAACAATCACATATCTAAAAACTAGACTCATTACAATGCTCAAACAATGCATACAATAGGTTAATATCATTTTGCAGGATTGGGTGTAAGTCCCAACTACTCAACTGGGAGAAGTACTTGGGCCAAAATATACCTAGAAACTCATTTTAAAGAGTACTTTAGGAACCCCCAAGTGGCTGGATCTAATTGTGTCACTAGTGAAAAGGGTCAACAACCCCGTATCTTGTTTGTAGTTTTATTTATTTTTAAGCGTATATAGAGAGATTTTGTTTGGGGATAAATTCATGGTTGGATTATTAATAGAACTATTTAGATCGGGTAAGCTATTGGTACCTAGAGAGTGGTAATATCTTAGACAACATTTGTGGTTGTTGAGATTTTTTTCTTAACCTTAGAAAGCCATAATCAAAGGCCTATTACTCAATTATTGATATCTTTAGATTGAAGTAGTTACAAAAATCTTAGAGCATCTAATTCATTAGGCTAGTCTTCTTCATGCATGCAGATTCAAGCCAATTTTTTCTATACAAGCTACGGTTTCATGATCATGCATAATGAATTTCTTTAAATATATGAAAATCCAAGGCCAAATAGTATCGTGCAAGTAGAGTTTTAGACCTTGCTAGACAATTAATTATGATATTTCATAAAAATGCATCTCATGCCCCCAAAAAATAATTTTTTTTGAGATTGCAAATTCTACCTAATTCACTTATTTCCCACTTTATAAAAATATTGTTGTCATGACCCTCCCTAGCTGACTTTATGACACAAGAAGACAATGTATTAACCTAAGATGTGGTGATACTTAGTTTGAACAATTGAACCAACTATGTGATGTTTAGTTGATTTATAAGGGCATGTTATCGCTAACATATTTCCAAGTGTGCAGGATCAGGTACACTCGTAGGTGGAACATGCAGAGTTACCCACCAGAAATGAGGGTACCAAAGATCAGGGGAAATGATGATTAAGGTACTCGGAGGTAACATGGATAGATACCTTCATATAGGCATGCATTGACGGAAGGGATAATCATCGATAGTTGATCACCTTGAGCTTTAGTTGATAGCCTAGAAGCTATCGTAAAATCTCTGGCTAAGATGGGTGATTGGATTGATGGAAAGACTCCCTCTTTGGTTAATTGTATAAATGTGTTTGCTTCTCATTGCATCATAGCTTGAGTAGTTTGATGATTTAGTTCCTATATAGGAACCACTGCAAGATGATTATAGATGCATAAGGTTAATTGTCATATTGAAAATGAAAACAAAGCACCCTCCTTGTGAAAGAAAACAAATTAAGTCATATGCTGAATTTAGATGCTTTTAAATTAATTAATGAAGTTTAAAGAAAATAATGATTGGCTCATTAGAGCTCATTTGTAAACTTCATTTGCAATTAATTAAGGAGTTTTCATTTTAATTAATTAAAAATGGCTATTTTAATTAATTGGGTTTATTTTAATTAAAAGTGGTGATTTTAATTAAAAGTGATTATGATTCATTGGAGATTAATTAAAAGTGATTATTTTAATGATAAGAGAAAATTCATTAAAAGGTTTTAATTAACTAATAATAAATGAAAGAGGATCTTTCATTTAAACAAAAGAATATATATAGAGATATTATAAATATATTTTACTATATAAAATAAAATAATATGTCATGATCCCATTCCTACATGGTGCAACCTATGGAAGAGCCTACGAGGCTATTAACTTTCCAAAGATGGAAAATTTGGGAAGAATGCACAAAGGATAGGGGACGGGCATTGAAGGGAAGGCGGTGGCGCAGGCTTCGAGAGGGCGACGGACGGACCACCTAGGTGAGGGGGCATGTAAGGGAGAAAAATGTAGAATGGAGAGGAAGGAAAAATAGAGAATGTAAGGGAGGAACAGAGGAAGTGAGGACAAAGGAGAGGACAAGAAATGCACCAGGCAACAGACTTCATCGGACCTCCATCTCAGTGAAACCAATAGGTTGGGTTATTCTAAGCTGAACTATGGATTTTATTTAAATATATTTTAAGCTTGAAACCTTGCTTGGAAGCGTTGTGCACTGTGTGTAAGCTTGAAACCTTGCTTGGAAGCATTGTGCACTATGTGTAAGCTTGAAACCTTGCTTGGAAGTGTTGTGCATTGTGTGTAAGCTGAAAACCTTGCTTGGAAGCATTGTGCACTATGTGTAAGCTTGAAACCTTGCTTGGAAGCACTGTGCGTTGTGTGTAAGCTTGAAACCTTGCTTGGAAGCGCTGTGCACTATGTGTAAGCTTGAAACCTTGCTTGGAAGCATTATGCATTGTGTAAGTTTGAAACCTCCTTGCTTGGAAGTGTTGTGCATTGTGTGTAGGTTGAAACCTCCTTGCTTGGAAGCATTATGCACTATGTAAGCTTGAAACCTTGCTTGGAAGCATTGTGCATTGTGTAAGCTTGAAACCTTGCTTGGAAGTGTTGTGCATTGTGTGTAGTTTGAAACCTCCTTGCTTGGAAGCGTTGTGCGCTATGTAAGTTTGAAACCTTGCTTGGAAGCGTTGTGCGTTGTGTGTAGTTTGAAACCTTCTTGCTTGGAAGCATTGTGCATTGTGTAAGTTTGAAACCTTGCTTGGAAGCATTGTGCATTGTGTGTAAGTTTGAGATCACTCTACCCTAGGGAGTGCTCTGTGTTATGCCTACATTGGAAACCACCTTGTGGGGAGATATGTGTTGTTAATTAGAGACCACTCTACCTTGGAAGCACTATGCATTGTGCCTATGTTGGAAACCACCTTGTGGGGGAGATATGTGTTGTTAATTAGATACCACTCTACCTTGGAAGTGTTGTGCATTGTGCCTAAGTTGGAAATCACCTTGCATGGGAGAGATGTGTTGTTAATTAGAGACCACTCTACCTTGGAAGTGCTCTATGTTATGTTTGAGTTGGAAACCCCCTAGCACCATGAGAGAGCATCATGCTTGTCTAGTGTTGTTGAAAGTGATGTCAAGTGCTCTGTTTGCTTTTGGAATAACGTTCTACAAGTGGAACGTAGTGTTCGACAAAGGAAACCCCCCTAGGTTTTAGGGAGTGCAGGTTGAGAAACCGGTCAGCGTCGATAGAACGTCCCTAGCTCTAGTGGACGTTGGGTTCACCATGGATGCTTAGCATACCTTGAATGGTGTTAGCACTGACTGTAGATTTTGCAATACATAAAAGAGCCTTTGATTTATATGTGAAACATATATTAGGTTTTAATTAAATGGACCTTTGATTTATATGTGAAACATATATTAGGTTTTAATTAAATGGACCTTTGATTTATATGTGAAACATATATTAGGTTTTAATTAAATGGACCTTTGATTTATATGTGTTTTAACATATATTAGGTGTTAATAAAATGGTAGGTTTTATTTAAATAAAATTTAAATAATATATGAAACATATATTAGGTTTTAATTAAATGGACCTTTGATTTATGTGAAACATATAGTAGGTTTTAATTAAATGGACCTTTGATTATTATGTGAAACATATATTAGGTTTTAATTAAATGGACCTTTGATTTATATGTGAAACATATATTAGGTTTTAATTAAATGGACCTTTGATTTATATGAGACATATATTAGGTTTTAATTAAATGGACCTTTGATTTATATGTGAAACATATATTAGGTTTTAATTAAATGAACCTTTGATTTATATGAGACACATATTGGGTTTTAATTAAATGGACCTTTGAATTATGTGAGACATATATTGGGTTTTAATTAAAAGAACCTTTGATTTATATGAGGCATATATTAGAGTTTTAATAGAAGAACCTTTGATTTATATGGGATATGTAAATGTTAGGTTTTGATTAAAAGGAACCTTTGATCTTAGGGAAAGATATGGAAGGTTTTAATTTAAAGAGAACCCTTGGATTAATGTTGATTATCTTAGGAGTTTTTAAATAAAATGAAATGTGGATTTATTCTTTAAATTGAAGTTATGGGGCTTTGGTTTAGGGAATGAAGGAATGATTGTTCTAAAGGTTAAGGGTATGGGACTTTAATGCTTTAGGACATGAATGAAATTAAATTAAGTTAAACCTTAATCTAAGTGATAGCATGTTTGGATGACTCTCCAAGGGGATTTGGGGAGGTGAAAATAAAAGTAAGGTTTCTTTTATGATGTCCATTATGCATTAGATGGTTAGAGACTTAATGGAATATTGTATAGTTGCAATTTGGCAAAGTAGATGAATAGATGCATTTAAAGGTATGCCTATCCTAAACCATGAGTATCCTGATCCCCTACTACCCTCAAAGAACCAAAGGGAAGCAAGGAGAAGCAAGGAATCAAATGGAAACAAAGAATAGGTATTTGCATCTTACGTTGATTTACTTATGTTCCATAGATTAGAATTGTGGGGAGATATCCCCAATGCAATTAATGTGATACCTTTGAGTAGGAAAGGCTTATTATGCAAGTGATGATGAGGCAATTGTTATTGGGTTAATGAAAGTAATTTTACTATATTTCTGTATTTGATTATGTCATGTAGAAGATTCTATTTTAGAGTTAAGCTTGCTTCATTTTCTCTATTATTGTTTGATTGTTTTCTGATGTGGTAGCATCTAGACGTATTATTGTTTGATTGCTTGATGATAGGGAATCTAGTGTAGAGTTCTAGGGTGAACTCAGAGGTAACCTAAGGGAATTGAGAACCCCTTAGGGTGAACGTAGGTGACCTAAGGGAATTGAGACCCCCTTAGGGAGATAGAGGACTAAGTGGGAAGAGATTACATCTGAGTTAAGATAGCTCATCGTGGAGATGAGATAGATAGCTTAACTCATGGTACTCATAGCATACCTACACATAAGGATTTGTGTATGGTATGGAGATGCGTGTACACCTTCGATGGACTGAGGGTGATAGGTCTAGCTCATCAAGGATGATGAAATAGATGGACTTATCCGTAGTAACACATTATACGCCTACACAGATGGATTTGTGTTAGGGTACTTCATGAGATGTAACTTCCAGGGAAACTTAGGAGATTGAAACTTTAGGATATTCTAGTGGGTTAGGGGTTCATGAAGGGTTCATGCACCTCTCTCCTTAGTAAAAAAAAATTTTTCTATTTTTGTATTTTTTTGTTTGTGTGTTTTTGGGTCATTACATTTGGTATCAGAGCTCTAGGTATGAGGGTATAGAGCTTCTATGTGTGCTAAAGGGAAATTAGATGCATCCAATGAAGGCTCGCTTATGGTATAGGCTAAATCTGGGATGATCTAGGATACCCCAATTGCTAGAATCTAACGGGAATTAGCCCAAGGGAGTGTGGAGTGTCAGGATGCCTTAGTATGGGCTTTGGTATCGGTGATGCATCCCAACCTGGGGTATTGCCCTAGTTAGGTTGTTGATGCATATAGCAAGAGAACTCTGTATTATGGCTTGATTAGAGATACAACTTAAGATGAAACTGTAATCTAATCCCCTTGCTTGGATGGAATCAGGTTAAGATGCCACCTAAGACCAGAAGAGGGAGGCCTACACCTAGACAAACTCGACAAAGTAATGTTGGGGAAGAAAACCAGGATGAGGAACCAACAAACCCCAATAGGGAGGTAGAAGACCTCACCGCTATGGTCACTGCTATGCAGGATCAGATAAGACAGTTGCTCGAAATGACTACAAATCAGAATTTGCAAGTTCGAGGCTCAGAGGTTAGCCTAGATAATGGACTAACTATAGAACAAGTACAAGCCAGAGCCTTAGAAGAAAAGGAAACAACTAGGGACATGAAAAACATCAGTATCTCAAATTTTTATGGAGAAGGTGATGGGGATGCAGCGAAAGCATGGCTGAGAGAGGCAGAGGTTCATTTTATGGTAAAAGGCTACTCATCTGGAACCTGGACACTTTGGGCTATGATTAACCTAGAAGGAGCTGCTCTGGAGTGGTGGGAAACCCACTATGAGGAAACCAATATTGAACCCATTGATACTCCATGGGAAGAATTTATAAACATCTTCAAAAAGATATTTCTAATAGAGCATTTTTATGCCCTAAAATTTGAAGAATTTGCTAGTCTTAGACAAGGAACCAACATAGTAGAAGTGTACTATAAGAATCTGGTAAGACTATTCAAATATGTACCTATTTATAATGAGAAAATGCGAGTTCATAAGTTCATCCTTGGATTGGAATCTAGGTTAAGGCATGATGTGGAGATGCAGGAGCCCAAATCATTGCAAAAGGCATATGACCTAGCAAAGAAAGCAGAGTCACACTTCTGTTATAAGTATGATGCTCTACCCGAGCAAGCGCGACAAGAACTAAAGAAGAGGAATAGTAATGGGTTTGTAAAATGGGAGGTTGAGCAAGAGCGAAAGGCCAAGAATCCCCAAAATCTTGAGAAGAAACCCTATGGGAATCAGAATAAGTTCAAGAAGAACTTTTGTAAGAAGGATAAAAGCCCGATAATACGAAGCCTCAACCATAGAAGTCGCATGCTCCAACTCCAGTAGTTAAGAATGGGAATGAGAAACCTGAGAAATAGCAAGGACCCAAGGAAGGGTGCTACAATTTTCGAGGACCTCATTACTATAATCAGTGTCCATATCGAGCAGGGACTAGCTCAACTAGTGCAAAAGGGAAGGAACTAGAACATCGGATCTATGCCACAATCGGGAAGCAGAAGCTAGAGGGACAAGCCACCCCATTACTTGTGAAAGGTAAGGTTTTCAATAAGCAAGTAAACATTTTAATAGATAGTGGAGCCACTGATAGTTTTATTTCATCTAGTCTAGCAAGGACTATGTCAAAAAGGCCTAGGTATTTGGCTCAAGGGTGGAAGGTTGAGTACGGTTCTGGGTAAACCTACTCGGTAAACCAATGTTATCCTATGGCAGAAGTTACTCTATCTGAAGGGACTACAGAATGTTGTTTATATGTAGCTCCCCTACATGCCTTTGATGTGATTCTAGGGATGGATTGGCTACAGGCTCATAAAGCCTTAGTCAATTTCCAAGACCATTGGATTGAGTATTCAGAGAAAGGTGGAAGAAAGACTAAGAGTTCATAGCGATCAAGGGGTTTTTGAACCTCAAATGTTGTCCGCTATGCAATTGAAAAAGGCCCTAAAGAGAGGAGGGATAGTGTATGTGGTAAAACTCAATGAGGTGGAGGACCAAGAGAAAGAAGAAATACTAGGACAACATCCAATCCTACAGGATTTTTAGGATGTATTTCTAGAGGACCTACCTGGATTACCTCCTGTATGGGAATTTGATTTTACAATTGAACTTATGATGGGAATTGAACCTATTCATAGATCCCCGTATAGAATGAATCCTACTAAAATGCATGAACTGAAGGTTCAATTGCAAGGGTTATTGGAAAAGGGTTTGATAAAACCAAGTGTGTCACCGTGGGGTGCACCGATTCTATTCATGAAAAAGAAGGATGGTTCGCTAAGATTGTGTATTGATTACATAATGCTAAATAAGGCTACAATCAAGAATCGATATCCTTTACCTAGGATTGAAGATTTATTCGATCAACTGAAGGATGCCAAGGTGTTTACCAAGATCGATCTGAGGTCAGGGTATCACCAATTGAGAATTCATGAGGAAGATACTCACAAAATGATATTTAAGACTAGGTATGGGCATTATGAGTTTACGGTTCTACCCTTTGGACTGACTAATGCCCCAACCACTTTCATGAACCTAATGAACAATGTGTTCCAGAGACACTTGGACCAGTTTGTTCTGGTATTCCTAGATGATATCCTTATATACTCTCGAGATAAAGAAGAGCATGATAAGCATCTTAGGATCATGTTGGAATTATTGAGAAAGAATCAACTTTATGGAAATCTGGCTAAGAGTGAATTCTATGTTCCAGAGGTAAGATACCTCGGACATGTTATATCGACAAAGGGGATTGTTGTGGATCTAGAAAAGATAGAGGCTATTCTGAATTGGCCACCCTTGACTAATGTCACTGAAGTGCAAAGTTTCATGGGGTTAATGGGCTATTATAGACGTTATATAAAGGACTATTCCAAGATTGTTGGACCCATAACGAACCTTTAGAAGAAAGGGAAAGAATTCAAGTGGTCAGAGAAGTGTGAAGCTACCTTTGAACTACTAAAGCATAAGCTTACTACTGCACCGGTACTAAAGGTTCCCGATCCTCAAGGGGACTTTTTAGTATGCACTGATGCATCAATAGATGGGTTGGGTGGGGTACTCTCACAAGAGGATTCAGTAGTGGCATATACTTCAAGGAAGCTTAAAAAGCATGAAGTTAATTATGCTACACATGATTTGGAGCTGGCTGCAGTGGTGCATGCTCTAAAGGTTTGGCACCACTACTTGGTGGGAAGGCCCTTTGAATTAAAAATAGACCATCAAAGTCTACGGTATATATTCACCCAACCAATACTTAATGCAAGGTAGAGAAGATGGGTAGAATTCCTCGTTGAGTATGATTTTGAGATTGAGTACATAAAAGGAAAAGAGAATAAAGTAGTTGATGCTTTAAGTAGAAGGAGATATATAGCAGCCATCACTAGAGCTCACATGGATCTGATGGATCAAGTGAGATGGAGGTAATCTCAGGATGAGTATTTCTAGGGAATTCGAGTCAAGATGGATAGAGATCCTAAAGGAAATAAGGAATTTAGTGTGAAATATGACTTTCTATGCTATAAGGGAAGGGTCATCATACCAAAGATAGGTGATTTGAGGAACTTGATAATGCAAGAAGCTCATAGATCTCCTTATTCTGCTCATCTGGGGGAACCAAAATGCGAGAAAACATGAAAAGAGCCTTCTTTTGGGTAGGAATGAAGAAGGATATCATAGATTTTGTTGCTCGATGCCTCGAATGTCAGAAGGTTAAGGCAGAACGCCAACATCCTATAGGAAAACTTCATCTGCATGAGGTACCTATGCAAAAATGGTAGGTTATATCCATGGATTTTATTGTGGGTTTACCCAAAACTCGGTACCAACATGATGCCATCTTTGTAGTGGTCGATAAGTTGACTAAGGTTACCCACTTCATACTAGGAAATACCAAGGATGATGCTCAGGTAGTAGCTAGCAGATTCATCAAAGAGGTATTCCGATTGCATGGGTTTCCTGAGGTAATCATCTCAGATAGAGACTCCAAATTCACTTCTAAATTTTGGAAATCCCTTCATAGTGCAGTTGGTATGAAATTGAATATGAGTTCAACATACCACCCTGAAATCGATGGTCAAACGGAGCGGGTAAACCAAGTTTTGGAAGACATGCTTCGCATGTACTGCATGGATCATAAATCTCAATGGGAAGATTGTCTACCTTTGGTAGAGTTTGCCTACAATAATGGATATCACTCCTCGCTAGGTATGGCACCTTTCGATGCCTTGTATGGGTGAAAGTGCAGAACACCATTGTCATGGGACAACCTAGAGGATCGAGTTGTGATTGGGCCAAAAATGGTCAGGGTAATGGAAGAGCAGCTAAAAGAAATTAGGCAAAGGCTTAAGGAAGCTGCGGATAGGTAGAAGAGTTATGCAGATCTAAAAAGGACTCCCAGAGAGTATTCTGTTGGAGATAAGGTGTTCTTAAGGGTTAAGCCAAAGAAAAGTGCTATCAAATCCATGAAGTTGGATCCACATTTTGTGGGGCCCTTTGAGATCACAGAAAAGATCAGTCCGGTCACATACCGACTTGCATTACCACCTAATCTATCCAAAATCCATGACACCTTCCACATATCCTTGCTTAGGAAATATGTTGCTGACCCTGAACATGTGTGGGATGTTTCTAAATTGCAGATGGCAAATCCGAAGGCCATTGAAGTACTACCAATGAAGATTCTTGAGTTTCATTCCAAATCTCTATGGAATCGGACTCTCGATCAGTGTAAGGTCCAGTGGGACCAGTTCTCTGAGAAGAATGCCACTTGGGAGAAAGTGGAGGTTATGCAAAAACATTTTCCCTTTTTGTTTGAAACTATATGATGTAATAATTTTATTTTCTGTTGAACAACAAAAGGAAAACTGGAAACACCGAGGACGATGTTTAATCCTAGTGGGGGAGGATGTCATGACCCTCCCTAGCTGACTTTATGACACAAGAAGACAATGTATTAACCTAAGATGTGGTGATACTTAGTTTGAACAATTGAACCAACTATGTGATGTTTAGTTGATTTATAAGGGCATGTTATCGCTAACATATTGCCAAGTGTGCAGGATCAGGTACACTCGTAGGTGGAACAGGCAGAGTTACCCACCAGAAATGAGGGTACCAAAGATCAGGGGAAATGATGATTAAGGTACTCGAAGGTAACATGGATAGATACCTTCATATAGGCATGCATTGATGGAAGGGATAATCATCGATAGTTGATCACCTTGAGCTTTAGTTGATAGCCTAGAAGCTATCGTAAAATCTCTGGCTAAGATGGGTGATTGGATTGATGGAAAGACTCCCTCTTTGGTTAATTGTATAAATGTGTTTGCTTCTACTACATCATAGCTTGAGTAGTTTGATGATTTAGTTCCTATATAGGAACCACTGCAAGATGATTATAGATGCATAAGGTTAATTGTCATATTGAAAATGAAAATAAAGCACCCTCCTTGTGAAAGAAAATAAATTAAGTCATATGCTGAATTTAGATGCTTTTAAATTAATTAATGAAGTTTAAAGAAAATAATGATTGGCTCATTAGAGCTCATTTGTAAACTTCATTTGCAATTAATTAAGGAGTTTTCATTTTAATTAATTAAAAATGGCTATTTTAATTAATTGGGTTTATTTTTTTGATAAGTAAAGTTTTATATACAAAAGGGGTTTTTTTATAGGATCCCAAAACCTTATTACAATAGATGTCGAAGCACTGCCATGGCAGATGAAACTTTGAATCTAACATAGAACATAAACATGCTATACGTAAACCCGTAACAAAAAGCCTAGTCAAAACCAGGGAACCGGGAACCCAGACAAAACCTTACACCCGCATACCCCTGAACCAGGGTAGAACACCACATAGGAGACAGACCTGAACAAGGAAAACCACCCCTGAAAATGCATAGCAAAAATCCCAGGACAAGGGGACGCACTAGAATAGGGACCAACATCATCAATTGCCATCCCTATCGGAGCCTGATCCCAGCCTATGATGAAGCTGCTTGAAGATGCGCACTATGGAGGACGCAACATTGGCCACCGAAGTCATGGAGTTGATCACCATGTCCAAGAGGAGCTTGGTGGGGAAGGCTTCGAGGTCACTCTCAGTGTCTGAGATGACCTCCGGAGAACCCTTCCTCTCCTGTTTCGGCTTTTTGAGCCACGTTGAAGCTCTGGCACCACTGGGAGCACTGGGACCGCCAGGGACACTGGGACCGCCGAGAGCACTGGGACCATCGAGACCACTGGGACCGCCAGGGGACCTTTCAGACACCCTCCGCTTCTTGGAAGGGTTATGTTTTTCGCTCTTAGGAGGCGTCTTGTCAGAGATATCGAGGCTTGCCTTCCCTATCCTTGGAATCGAGATCATTGGAGGAGGTCGAGGAATCAGGGGGTTCGCTGAGAGGGGGGAATCTCCTGGATAGGGGGACGATTAGCAAGCACATGGCGATAGATGACAGCCATGAGCCCCTGGTGAAGGGGCTTGAGCTGGGTTTTCTTAGCTTTTTCAATTACAATGGTGAGCGAATACAGAAGATATCTAGGAGTGCAAAGCTGAGTGGACTCACGGAGGTGGTTCACGAAGCTCAGGTGGAAACTGCGGAGGGGTTTCTTAGGGTCGTCGCAGGTGATAAACTGCATGACCGGGACAATGGCATCATTGTAGGGTTTGGGCAATGCAGATCTGTAGAGGGCCGATTTATCCCACCCATAACCTTTAGCTTGGTCTGGAAACTGGTTGAGCTCTTCCTCCCAATTATGCTAAAACCGTCTAATGAATTTCCCTTTATCCTTGTGATGAAGCCCAGTGACTTCGAACAACAGCTCTTTGGTGACTTTGAAGTGGACGCCCTTGACCACCACCTCGCCATTTTTCTAGGTATCAACGAAATTCTGGGTGACTTCGTCATCAGGGCCAACGAACTTGCGAAGGAAGGGGGTGAGGGATTTGGCTTCCATGAAAACCAGGGCGGTGTCACTGAGGGACAGAGTGGCTGGCTCGACATAAATGGTTGCCATCGGGGAGGGGAGGGGGAGCAGAGCCCGTAGAGAACTAGGGATGCAATTCCAGAGCCAAAACCATGCACTGAGAAAAGAGTCCGACGACCGGGCGAGGATGGGGGCGGAGAAGAGAGGCGGGCGCTCTTTGACAGTGAAATAAAGGCCTCAGGGGAGACGAAGCGCCATGAAACTGACGCATGCATAGGGACTCAACGACGCTAAGGATGGGAGACACGCTCGAAAGGTGGTGGGGGTGGGGAGTCGAAGGATGGGCACGACAATTGATGGGCGAACGACGATGGAAGGCGAGCCTCTCGGGAAGCGGATAGTGAGGTGGCGACCTGAGCAAGGGCCAGCTCGACATCAGACACGGGGAAGCCGTCTCTTCGCAAAGGTGGAGAGATAGGGTTGGATCACCATGACATGTGAGCTGAGCGGGCACGGGAAAAAACTTAGCAAGAATGATGAGGTTGGCATGGTAAATAAGGAGCTTGCTCAGAGCCGATCGGGTACCAAGGGCAGGGGTGAGGTGGCAGCTGCAGCAAGGCCCACCAGAAAAAGGCTCACTAGGAAAGCCCGCACTGGGGTCAAAGGGACACGTGGGGCCAGGAGAGAGGGCACAAAGTCAATGGGGCCCGAGGATTGGAGCCTCTAAGATTCTATTTGGGAGATGTCCGCATCATGGCAAGAGGTTTTTTCTTGGGAAGCCATAAACTATAAGGTCTTCAGGAAAGTCATCTCTCCAAATCTGGAGCCCTGATGACGAGGTCGTTGAGCTGGCCATGGTATCCGCCAGCTTGTTACCTTCCCTGTAGATGTGGTGGAGGGATGACTGGGGGAGACCTTGGAGGATAGTTCGAGCTTCTTGGATAATGTTGAAGATTCTCCATGATGGATCCCTTTGCTTTGTCATGAAGTTTATGGTGTTCAGGGAATCTCCCTCGATGATCACCTTTCTGGGGTCTTCCTGGAGGATTGCCAGACCATGAAGGAGCATCGATGCTTCCACAAAATTGTTAGTTTGGGTGCCAAGGAACTCCGTGTAGGCGAGGATCAGGTTCCCCTCATGATCGCGGATGACCCCGCCAGCTCCTGAGGGCCCAGGATTGCCTTTGGAGGCCCCATCAAAATTTAGCTTGATCCACCCGGGAGGGGGGGCCATCCACCTGACTGAGGCTCTAGGGTTGGGGGATGGGTGGGGGTCTGGGGGATGCGCCTGGAAGCCAAGGGAGCCGAGGAGGGTAAGCTCACTCATCTTCAGGGGAGAGCGGGGCGGGGAAAGGAGGTGGATGTTCTCTGAGGCGTAAGCCAGAGCTTTGTTCGCCACCACAAGGGGATCCCTGGGTGGGGAGGAGAAAGCTCTACTGTTGCACTCCAGCCAAAGCTGCCAGATCAGGTGGGGAAGGTAGAAGGCCCAGAGGGAACGAAGGGTGGGATGAAAGAAGGGATTGGGCCACTGGATGAAGAGATCGAGGATGGATTTGGGAGGGACCCACTGGATGGAGAAGGGGTGGAGGAGGTGGCCCAGGGCCGCAGAGGAGAAGGAGCAGCTCAAAAATAAATGATTTGTCGATTCCCAATCAGAGCAACAGAGGTAGCACCGATTTGGGATTGAGAATCCCCTCTTGGCCAAATTTTCAATGGTGAGGATTTTGTTTTGGATGGTCGTCCATGCAAAGAAGCTAATTTTGGGGATTAGCTTTTTGGCCCAAACTTGCTTGACAGGGAATCGAGGCTCTTGGGGATCCCTTTGGAGAGAGTAGGCGGACTTGACTGAGAAGGATCCGCTGCTGGTGCCATGCCAGATGCACCTATCCTCTGGGGGGGGGGTTTTCTCTTTTCCCCCCCTTTGGCTCCATCCGTCCCCTTGGGGCTTGAGGGCCGAAAGGTCTCTGTCCTCCCTCAGGGCCTCATCCCGGATCCACTTGTCATCCCAAAAATCAATCTTGCTATCGTCACCGAGGATCCACCTGGACCCCTTTCGGATGAGGTCTTTAGTTTGGGCCAGGGATCTCCAAAAAGTAGACATGTCATGGGGTTGGTGGTCACCGAGGAAGGGGTGGTGCTGGAGGTATTTCCTTCTCACTATACGAACCCACTTGGCCTGGAAATTGGTGAACACTTTCCATGCATGCTTGGCCAGGAGGGCAGTGTTCATTTGGGATACCCGCCTGAGGCCGATCCCACCTTCGCTCTTGGGCCGACAAACCAGGGGCCAGGAAACCAGTGGGATCCTTTTCTTTTCTTCACTCTCGGACCACAAAAAATGCTTTTGGATCTGCTCGATGCGGGTGCTGATAGAGGCCAGGATTCTAAAAATAGACATGAAATACACCGGGATGCTCTAGAGGCAGGCATACGTGAGGGTGGCTTTAGCGGCCTGGGAGAGAAGGTGCCCTTTCTAGGAGGCCAACTTCTTCTGGATTCTCTCGACAACGTTGGTCCACAGGGCTTTGAAGGGGAAACCGAAGAACAGGGGTAGCCCGAGATAGGTGGTGGGGAGGGCATCTGGGGTGCATCCCAGGATCCGGGCTATTTTGGCCTACCTTGCTTGGGGAGTGTGGATAAAGTAGATTTTGCTTTTTAGGAGATTTATCTTCTACCCGACCGCACTCTCGTACAAATTGAGAATTTGTTTGATGATCTTGGCTTGGGCCATAGAGGCGGAGGTGGCCAAGATGGTGTCGTCCATGAATTGCTGGTGGGAAATCGGGGCCAGTCCTGAGGCCGGTCTGATCCTGGAGATGAGCCCGCTTCTGGTTGCGCTCATAATGGTTTGCCCAAGCGCTTCAGCCAGGATGATGAACGAGATCGGGGATAGGGGGTCACCTTGCCTCAGCCCTCTAGAACTAGGGAAGAACCCTGCGGGGGATCCATTGACCAAAATAGAGAACCAAGGGGACGACACACATCATTTGATGAGATCAACCCAAGATGGGTGGAAGCCAAATTTGAGGAGGACTTCGACGAGAAAATCCCAACTGACTCTATCGAAGGCTTTGTTCATGTCCAGCTTAAGAAGGAATGCTGGTTTCTTGGCTAAAGATGCAGAGTGCAGGACTTCATGGATTATGACGATCCCATCTGTGATGACCCTCCCTTTGATAGAGCTCCCCTGGTAGGAGTCTATGATTTGGGGGAGGATGTCCTTGAGTCTGGTCGCAAGAGCCTTGGTTAGAATTTTGTACAGGACATTACACAGGTTGATGGGGTGGAAGTCGGATAAGGATTTGGCCACCTGGGTTTTGGGGATCAAGGCAAGGAAGGTGGAGTTGATGCCCCTAGGGATGGAGCCGACAAACTGAAGGTCCCTAACGGCAGCACACACTTCTTGACCCACTAGTTCCCAAAAATCCTGGAAGAAGCGAGGGGGAAGCCATCTGGGCCGGGGGCAACGTCAACCTTCATGGAGAATAGGGCTGCCTTGATTTCCACATCAGCAAGAGGGTTGAGGAGCATTGCATTGGTTTTCGGGGAGATGGAGGGGGGATGTGCTCAAGGAGCATCTTGGCCGCTTGGGGGGAGGATTGGGATGCGGTGCCAAGGAGATCCTGGAAGAAACTGGAAGCCTCTGATCTGATTTCTTCCTCATCCCTGATAGACCTATCGTCACTACAAGTGAGTTCAAAAATTTTGTTGGTGCTTCTGTTTTTGAGTGTTGACGTGTGAAAGAATTTAGTATTTGCATCACCATCCTTGAGCCATAGGGCCCTCGACTTCTACCTCCAGAAGGTCTCCTCCCTTGCTAGAATATTGTGGTAATCAGCTAGGATTCTACTTTCCTCCTCTCTGGACCCAGGTTCCTGAGTACCTTCCTGGAATTTGCGCTCTAGGTCTTCCAGCTTCTCCTTCAAAATTTTCTTGCTCTCGAAGATGTTATCGAACACCTCTCTGTTCTAGGTCTTAAGGTTATCTTTGAGGGACCTGAGTTTCTAATAGATTTGACCAGCGAGGGATCCACTGGAGGGTTGGTTCCACCACCTGCCCACCTGTGACCTAAAATCTGGGTGATGGAACCACATAGAATCAAATCGAAATGGGTGCTTGGAAGGAGGAGACCTACCAACTTTGAAGAGGAGAGGGCTATGATTCGATCCAATTTTGGGAAGAGCAAGGAGGTTTGAATCTGCAAATAGGGGGATGGCTTCTCTGGATAGGAAGACTCTGTCTAGCCTGACTTGGATAAGGTTGGCCCCGACTCTTCTGTTGCTCCAAGTGAATTTTGCTCCTTTCAGGTGGACGTCCATGAGCTCATTGGAATCGATGAATGCCCCAAATTCCTCCATGCTTCTGGGTTCAAGGTGGTTCCCCCTCGCTTGTCTGAGGGGAACAAGGGGCTATTGAAGTCACCTACCAGGATCCAAGGGAGGGGTTTGAACGCTTCCCGCATGAGGCTAATTTCATCCCAGAGGGAGGCCCTTTCAATCGGGTTGTTGGGGGCATAAATGTTGGAGAGGATCCAGGTCTGGCGGGACACCAAGCTATGGAACATGATGTTGATGATTCTTGGAGAAGATGAAATCAACCTCCCTTCGATAGTGGTCGGGTCCCATAAACACAACAGACCCCCAACGGTGCCTAGGGCCGGGGTGAAGAGGAAATTGCTATTGCTCCAAACTGCTTTGGCTACTTTGGGAGAAGAAATCTTATCGAGTTTGGTTTCCTGGAGAATGAGGATGGATGGCTTATGGTCCTTTTGGAGGTGGGCAAGGGTGCATCTCTTGGGGGCTCCATTGAGCCCTCTCACATTCCAAGTGAGTATCTTCATTTGGCACCCTTGGGGGGTCTTTTGCCTCCCTTCCCCTGCTGGGAGGGAGTTTTGGATCTCAGTGGTTCTTCTTTCAAGAGGTTTAGGGCATCATACAGGAGGGTCATCTAGAGGCCACTGGCAATGTCATCTTCTACTTTCTTCCTTCTCTGTTCGCCTAAGGTGGGACGCCCTCTTTTTCTATCACTATCGTAATCCATTGTGAATCTTTTACTACGGGTCCATTTAGGACTGAATCCTTCTAGGGTCGAATGGGAGAAGGATGGACTGCCCTCGTCGTCATCCTCGAACATCTCTGAGCCGACCTCTGAGCAAGCCTGGGAGGGGTGGGGGAGATCCAGGGGGGAGGAGGGTTGGGGGTGTCGGAGGAGGAGGGGTGGCTCACGGGGAGGGGGGATGGGGGATGCTCTAAGTGGGCTTTCGGGCCCGGCTTTGGGTCAGGGATGCCCATGATCGGGGGATGGGATAGGGGTGGATCGATGGGGGGCCCGTTGGAGAGGTGGGGGGATCAACTGGACCATCGATCGGGTGGGGAGGTTCCTCAGGGGAGACCAGGACTTCTGCTAAAACTTCAGGGTTAGGGTTGGGATGGGTGCATACCTGGTCATGATCTATCGTCGGGATGGGATCAACCTTCTGTTTCCCTTTGTCAGCTAGATCTGGCCTCTTTTCATGCCACAACGAAGGTATTGGTGGTCTCTGAGGGGGTCGCCCACTCCGGGATGGACCATGGGGGGAAACCTGCTGCTGGATGGGGCCTTCGGGAAGGAGTCCCCAGCTGCTGACGCTTCGGGACCCTTGGTGAGGGGGCACTGGTTGAGGAGGTGCCCTTGCATGCTGCACTGGGTGCAGAAGGCTGGCTTATTCTCGTATTCCAAGGGTTGGCACCATTGATAGGATCCAGACGTCAGGGTAACTGAAGATGGAAGCTCAGATTCAAGGTTTGCATTGACGCATAGTCTGGCATGGACCATTCGGGATCCCACCTTGGTTGCAGAGTCAAAAGCCACAAGTTCCCCGATGGCCCGCACGATGATTTTGAGCACATCCTCTTGCCAGAGGTGAAATGGAAGATCTGGTAGCCGGACCCAGATCGGGGCATAGTTTATGCTCTAGGTGTTGGGATTGAAGTCTGCAGCCCAACGCCTGAGGAAGAGGCTTCTACGGCCCAAAAACTAGGGTCCGCCCGTGAGGATCCGACTGGTGTCATCCCTATTATTGAGCTTGATGAGAAAGAACCCCTTCGATAGGGCAACGATTTCCATGTTCCCAGAGGTCTTCCATTTGGAGTAGGCCCAGCGACGGATGGTTTCCATGTCTAGGCGACCCCCAATGAATTTCTCGACCAAGGAATAGGAGGCCCCTGACACGTAGGTAGAGAAAACATCATCTGGGATGGAAATGTGCATCCCATCCAGGGATAAGCCCGAGGTCGAGGGATGGGGACGGTTCGCCTCTCCCGCGAGGACCTGAACATAGGAGGGTTTGTTGGGCCCCCCAAGGGAGGACTCCTCGACCACCTTGTCAGGGGGCTCTTTGTCCGATGGATCTGAGTGTGCATTTCCAGAGGGGCCCGCTGTCACATCCTCTTCACCCTTACCTAGGCCCGAGCCCCTTGACGCTTGCTGGGATCCCGAGCCCTGGATCCCGATGCCACCATTGGAGGCCTCCGGGCCTACTCCCGCTTTTGTTCCCGCTCTTGCTACCGCTCTTGCTCCCTCTCCCATCATCCTATTTTCTTATCATCTTCTATATAATTAGTTTTTGTATCCAATTGGGTTTATTTTAATTAAAAGTGGTGATTTTAATTAAAAGTGATTATGATTCATTGGAGATTAATTAAAAGTGATTATTTTAATGATAAGAGAAAATTCATTAAAAGGTTTTAATTAACTAATAATAAATGAAAGAGGATCTTTCATTTAAATAAAAGAATATATAGAGAGACATTATAAATATCTTTTACTATATAAAATAAAATAATATGTCATGATCCCATTCCTACATGGTGCAACCTATGGAAGAGCCTACGAGGCTATTAACTTTCCAAAGATGGAAAATTTGGGAAGAATGCACAAAGGATAGGGGACGGGCATTGAAGGGAAGGCGATGGCGTAGGATTCGAGAGGACAGCGGACAAACCACCTAGGTGAGGGGGCACATAAGGGAGAAAAATGCAGAACAAAGAGGAAGAAAAAATAGAGAACGTAATGGAGGAATAGAGGAAATGGGAACAAAGGAGAGGACAAAAAATGCACCAGGCATTAGACTTCACCGGACCTTCATCTCAGTGAAACCAATAGGTTGGGTTATTCTAATCTGAACTATGGATTTTATTTAAATATATTTTAAGCTTGAAACCTTACTTGGAAGCACTGGGCATTGTGTGTAAGCTTGAAACCTTGCTTGGAAGCACTGTGCGTTGTGTGTAAGCTTGAAAAATTACTTGGAAGTGTTGTGCACTGTGTGTAGGTTGAAAATTCCTTACTTGGAAGCACTGTGCACTATGTAAGTTTGAAACCGTGCTTGGAAGCACTATGCGCTGTGTAAGTTTGAAATCATGCTTGGAAGCACTGTGCGTTGTGTAAGTTTGAAACCTCCTTGCTTGGAAGCATTGTGCACTATGTGTAGTTTGAAACCTCCTTGCTTGAAAGCATTGTGTGTTGTGTGTAGGTTGAAACCTCCTTGCTTGGAAGCACTATGCACTGTGTAAGTTTGAAACCTCCTTGCTTGGAAGCACTGTGTGTTGTGTAAGTTTGAAACCTCCTTGCTTGGAAGCGTTATGCGCTATGTGTAGTTTGAAACCTCCTTTCTTGGAAGCACTATGTGCTATGTAAGTTTGAAATCGTGCTTGGAAGTATTGTGCGTTGTGTGTAAGTTTGAGACCACTCTGCCTTGGGGAGCGCTTTGCACTATGCCTACGTTGGAAACCACCTTGCGGGGGAGAGATGTGTTGTTAATTAGAGACCACTCTACCTTGGAAGCGTTGTGCACTATGCCTAAGTTGGAAACCACCTTACGGGGGAGAGATGTGTTGTTAATTAGAGACCACTCTACCTTGGAAGCACTATGTGCTATGCCTAAGTTGGAAACCACCTTGCGTGGGAGAGATGTGTTGTTAATTAGAGACCACTCTGCCTTGGAAGCATTTTGCACTGCATTTGAGTTGGAAACCCCCTGACACCATGAGAGAGCACCATGATTGTCTAGTGCTGTTGAAAGCGACGTCAAGTGCTCTATTTGATTTTGGAACAACATTCTACAAGTGGAACATAGTGTTCGGCAAAGGAAACCCCCCTAGGTTTTAGGGAGTGCAGGTTGAGAAACCGGTCAGCATCAGCAGAACGTCCCTGGCTCTAGTGGACGCTGGGTTCGCCATGGATGCTTAGCATGCCTTGAATGGTGTTAGCACTGACTGTAGATTTTGCAATACGTAAAAGAAACTTTGATTTATATGTGAAAAATATATTAGGTTTTAATTAAAAGAACCTTTGATTTATATGTGAAACATATATTAGGTTTTAATTAAATGAACCTTTGATTTATATGTGAAACATATATTAGGTTTTAATTAAAAGAACCTTTGATTTATGTGAAACATATATTAGGTTTTAATTAAATGGACCTTTGATTTATATGTGAAACATATATTAGGTTTTAATTAAATGGACCTTTGATTTATATGTGAAACATATATTAGGTTTAATTAAATGGACCTTTGATTTATATGTGAAACATATATTAGGTTTTAATTAAATGGATCTTTGAATTATGTGAGACATATATTGAGTTTTAATTAAAATAACATTTGATTTATATGAGGCATATATTAGAGTTTTAATAGAATAACCTTTGATTTATATGGGATATGTAAATGTTAGGCTTTGATTAAAAGGAACCTTTGATCTTAGGGAAAGATATGGAAGGTTTTTTTTTTTTTTGATAAGTAACTAGAATTTTATATACAAATTGGGTTTTTTAAGAGGATCCCAAAACCTTATAAAAAAAGGGCCGTAGCATCGAGATTTAAATCAATTCCTTAGTACATGAAAATAAACACAAACTGAAAGGGAAAGGGCCAGAAACAACCCTTGATATAAGAGAACGACCAGATTCTAGAACCAACTAGTGAGACCCACTTCGCCAAAGTATAATCCTCCCATTTTTGGCAGTCTGGGATAATCCCAGGGGTGGATACATTAGTCTGGGATCCACCCAGGGTTGGATATAGCAATCTGGGATCCTCCTAGGGATGGATACATTGCATCTGCCCAAACTTGCACAGGGAGAGCGAGAAGGCCAAGAAAATCCTGCAACCAAAAATCCTGCCCGAAAACTTGAAGCAGGGAATTTTAGAAAACTGGAGAGGATCCTTGCCCAGGGATGGCTCGAGATGCAATCCAAGGTGTAGCAGGGTAGTAATAAGCCACACAAGTAAAGAAACAAGCAACACTAGGATACAGGCTATGGATCAGCAGTGAGAGTCTGGAAAATGGTATTAGGGTCCTCAAAGAAAAAATGGGAAGCCTCCGCTTGAGCCTGTAAATAGGAACAACACTACTAGGGATATCTACAGGCCAAGATATCCCTATGCACAACAAGGAGAAATACAAGGAAGCCAGAAGGATCCAGAGAAAATAGCAACAGGTGCAAAAACATGATCCCAAAAGCCAAAATTGAAGGAGGAACGAGGGACCACAACTGAAAATACACTGATCTCCCCCTAGACTAGAGAACATATAAGGAAGCCCCCACAACTCTAGAAGAAAGGCCCAAGAACCACCATCCTTGCTTGTGAATAGATCCAGGGAACTGGGACCAGAAGCCCTTGAATAGGAACTAAAGTGAACAACCTGAGGATCCCAGGAAAGAAGCGGTAACAAGCACAAAGATGGGATCCTTGGAAGCCTAACTTGGGGGAACCAGGGTCTACATGCACTGATCATGGGTCCCCCCCAAGATCCAAACATGCAACAAAAACCCTAGGAACCCTAGAAGAAGGGACCAAGATCCCCCCATCCTTGCTCATGGAAGCTTCAGGGAACTGGGACTGGGGCTAGGAACAACCCAGGCAGAGGAAGAAGCCCACCTCGAACGCCAATGAATTCCCTAGGTGTCCACCAAAGTGTATATTTAGTAAGAAGAAGCCTTCAAAAAGGAAACCAAAAAGGATCCAACCCAACAGGACAGGACCAACAGCAACCACGGGAATCCTAGAGAGGAGTCACTAGAAAAAGAGGAAACTGGCCCCCCCAGACCAACCTCAAAGCAGAGAGGACCTCACAAGATGCACCAAGAAGTAGTCAAAAACCCAACCTGCCACCACCACCGATCAAGGAAGCCCTGGGAACCAGATCCAAGAAAAAACCTATAAAAAACCCAGGGGGAATCTTGAGGGAGATCAGGGAAGGGATCCTGAAAGCATGCAGGAAACCTTAGGAGACCCCTGGGATGCACCAGACCACGGGCTTGGGTAGGGAAACCTTGAAAATACTGGTAAAGGAGCATAAAGTGGAGAAGGAAATCCCTCCAAGGAGATCATCTGCTACAAAGCATTCCCAAACCGGGATAACTTGGGATGAGCCAGGGACTAGGTAAGAACCAGGGGAGGGGGAGTAGGGAGAAGGAGCAACATATATGGAAGGTTTTAAATTAAAGAAAACCCTTGGATTAATGTTGATTATCTTAGGAGTTTTTAAATAAAATGAAATGTGGATTTATTCTTTAAATTGAAGTTATGGGGATTTGGTTTAGGGAATGAAGGACTGATTGTTCTAAAGGTTAAGGGTATGGGACTTTAATGCTTTAGGACATGAATGCAATTAAATTAAGTTAAACCTTAAGCTAAGTGATATCATGTTTGTATGAATCTCCAAGGGGATTTGGGGAGGTGAAAATAAAAGTAAGGTTTCTTTTATGATGTCCATTATGCATTAGATGGTTAGAGACTTAATGGAATATTGTATAGTTGCAATTTGGCAAAGTAGATGAATAGATGCATTTAAAGGCATACCTATCCTGAACCATGAGTATCTTGATCCCCCTACTATCCTTAAAGAACCAAAGGGAATCAAGGAGAAGCAAGGAATCAAATGGAAACAAAGAATAGGTATTTGCATCTTACGTTGAATTACTTATGTTCCATAGAATAGAATTGTGGGGAGATATCCCCAATGCAATTAATGTGATACCTTTGAGTAGGAAAGGCTTATTATGCAAGTGATGATGAGGCAATTGTTATTGGGTTAATGAAAGTAATTTTACTATATTTATGTATTTTATTATGTCATGTAGTAGATTCTATTGTAGAGTTAAGCTTGCTTCATTTTCTCTATTATTGTTTGATTGTTTTCTGATGTGGTAGCATCTAGATGTATTATTGTTTGATTGCTTGATGATAGATAATCTAGTGTAAAGTTCTAGGGTGAACTCAGAGGTAACCTAAGGGAATTGAAAACCCCTTAGGGTGAACGTAGGTGACCTAAGGGAATTGAGACCCCCTTAGGGAGATAGAGGACTAAGTGGGAAGATATTACATCCGAGTTAAGATAGCTCGTCATGGAGATGAGATAGATATCTTAACTCACGGTACTCGTAGCATACCTACACATAAGGATTTGTGTATGGTATTGAGATGCATGTACACCTTTGATGGATTGAGGGTGATAGGTCTAGCTCATCAAGGATGATGAAATAGATGGACTTATCCGTAGTAACACATTATACGCCTACACAAACATATTTGTGTTAGGGTAATTTGTGAGATGTAACTTCTAGGGAAACTTAGGATATTGAAACCTTAGTATATTCTAGTGGGTTAGGGGTTCATGAAGGGTTCATGCACATCTCTCCTTAGTTAAAAAAAAAAAAAAACTTTTTCCATTTTTGTCTTTTTCTATTTGTGTGTTTTTGGGTTGTTACAATTGTCCTTTCCTCATTCCATAAATTCAAAAAAGTCTCAAAATATTCAAGATAATCTGAATATAGAAGACATAACCTGAGGTAGATTTTCTATCATCAATAGATCCAACATAATATGAATCTGAGTATCCTTGTAGACAAAAATCTTTAACATTCTTCATATAAGTTAATCCATAGTCTGTAGTCTTCTTGATATATTGTAATATTATCTTTGTAGCTTTCCAATGACTTTCTCTTGGTTCTTGCATGAACCATGAAAGATAATTTACTATAAATGCTATATCTGATCGGTTGTTTGTTAAGTATAGAAGGCTTCCAATCAACTGATGGTACATTGTTGCTGAGACCAATGGTGTTTTATCATTTCTAGATAGTTGAATCCCTTGCTCCATTGGTGTATATTTTGGGCTTACAATCTGTCATTTTGTATTTTTCAAGAAGAGCTTTGGCATATTTTGATTGAGTGATAACTATTTTATCTTTTCCTTGATAGATCTCTAAACCAAGGTAGTAGTTCATTAGTCCCATATCTATCATTTCAAATGCCTTTTCTAGATCCTTTTTGATATCACTTATTAACTTTTTTGAATTCCCAGTAATTACTATGTCATCAACATATACTATGAGGATCAGAATATCATTTCCAATCTTCGTGGTATATAGACTGGGATCTATTGTACTCCTTTTGAAATTATGATGTAATAGGTGATTGTTGATCTTGATGTTCCATGCTCTAGGGGCCTGTTTTAGGCCATATAGATATTTATTTAATTTACATACCTTACTTTCCTACCCTTGAATGACAAAGCCTTTAGGTTGTGTCATATAGACTTCTTCTTCTAAGTCACCATTAAGGAATGCACTTTTTACATCCATCTGATGAAGTTTCCACCCCTGATGTGCTGCTAGTGCACAAACTGTTCGAATAGTAGTCATTCAAGCTGTTGGTGTGAATGTTTCTTCATAGTCAATTCCCTTTGTCTGAGTATATCCTTTGGCTACTAGTCGAGCTTTGTATTTATCAAGTGTTCCATCTGCTTTGTATTTGATTTTGTAAACCCACTTGCATCCCACTATTTTCTTTCTTGGAGGTAGATTTACTAGATCCCATGTCTTATTCTTCTTGAGTGATGCGTATTCAGATTCCATGGCTACTTTCCAGTGTGAGTCTTTCAATGCTTGAGGTGTTGAAGTTGGTTCCATTGTGTTGCTTAGCATTCCTCTATTCATTTTGGTCATGCTACGAGTTTGAGGTCCTATAGAAGTAAGATCTGGCATTCTTTCTAGATTTGATTCTCTGAGAGTATCTTTGAGCCATATTGGTTCTTTTCTAGGTAGTTCTGATGATGCTTCTATGTCTTGTTCTACTGATTCTGACTCTATGCTCATTGTATCTTCTCCTGGTAGATTTAGGAGGACTTATGTGTCACCACTGGATTTATCTATGTTGATTTTGGCCTTTTCATCAAAGATTACATCTCTGCTAATATAGAATTTCTTTGTAGATGGATCTAGTATTCTGTATCCTGTAGATTCATTGTCATAGCCAACAAATATCCCTGTCATAGTTTTGTCATCAAGTTTAGTCCTCTTTTGTTTTGGAACATGCATGTAGGCCTTACATCCAAAGACCTTTAGTTTTTCTATGTTGGGCTTTTGTCCTAACCATGCTTCTTCTGGTGTAATATGCTTGAGTATTCTTGTTGGTAGTCTATTTTGTATGTAGACTATTGTTTGTACTGCTTCAACCCAGTATTTGTGATCAAGTTGAGCTTCTTTTAGCATACATATTACCATTTCCATTATTGATCTATTTCTTCTTTCTGCAATTCCATTTTGTTGAGGCGAATATGTTGTAGTAAGCTGTCTTTTAATTCCATTTTCTTCAAGAAATGAATCAAATTCTTTGGAAATAAATTCTCCCCCTCTATCTGAATGAAGTGCTTTTATTGTCTTTCCTGATTATTTTTCAACTTGAAGTTTGAATTGTTTGAAGTAACTAAATGCTTCTGATTTATACTTCATGAAATATACCCACATTTTTCTAGTGTGATCATCAACAAATAACTAAAAGTATTTATGTCCTCCAACACTATCAACTCTCATTGGTCCACATAAATATGTATATATAATTTCTAGAGGATGTTGAGCTCTGTGTTGACGAAGTTCAAAAGGAATTCTATGTTGTTTTCTTGCTAGACATTCTGGACACAGTAGTTTCTGGAGATAAGCTGGGTAGTCCTTCTACCATTTGATATTTGAATAATTCCTTCATTGATGTTTCACTGGTATGTCCTAGTCATTTGTGCCATAGTTCTGAATCATTGATAAAAAAGTTGAGTGGATAGTAGTGTCTAGGACAAATAGACCATTTTTATATGAACCTGATGCTATCATTTTTCCCTGTCTAGAAATGTGACATTGTTTTCTGCCAGTGAAGACTTTGAATTCAACAGTTAAGTCTTGATCCATGAGTTGAGAAATAGAAATGAGATTGGTAGTTAATCCTGGAACATACAATACATTTTTGATTATACCTTTTCCATCCTTAAGATTTACTGGAATGTTTCCTATTCCTTTCACTTCATATGTTTTGCTATCTACTACTGCAACTGGATTTTCATTTATCTTCTTCAAAGAATTGAACCAATGTATGTTTCCTGTCATATGCTTACTTGCACCTGAATCTATATACCAATACTCCATGATGCGGTTCTTATCAGGACTTGTGGAATACCTAATGTTTTTGAAAAAAATTATATCTTCCCAACCTTTGATCAAGTTTTGTAGAATGCCTTATGACTCCCTAATGATTTTGGAATATGATATAGTGCTTTTGTAAAATAAAGTTCAATTTATGGTTGATTTTGTATAGTTTTGTAAAGGTCAAAAATCAAATTTTCTAACACCTTATTTCTCCTAATTGAACTAAGCACTTTTCCAATTTTTGAAGAGGTTTTAATGTTGGATTCCTTTTGTCCCTTTTTGAGAAATTTAGAGACAAGAAAAATATAAATTTCCAACCTAAACAAAAAATATTTAATAACCTCTTTTTATAACCCTTAGGTTTTAATTTCTAATTTCCAAAGACCTAGTTTGATGTTGTAACCCTTATCACTCCCAAATTTGGAAAATTAGAAAATTAATAATATTTGCAAAATATTAAAGAAATTAATCCAAGTCGAATTCCTTATTTCTCCTAGGTTGAGATGAAAATATTATTTTAATTTGGTAAGTTATCCCTTATAGCTTTTTCTTTCAAAAAACTAAAATTTCAACCTTAGCTTATAACCCTTATATCTCCAAAATTTGAAAGCAATAATAAAGTGGGATTTAAACCTTACCTTTTTGATGCTAATCTCCTCAGTGTTCGATGCTTCCTTTGGCTGAATATAACAACGGTGTTAAAGTTCCCTTGGGCATTGGAATCAATGGAGATGCTCGTCTTCAATGTTGGAACATAGATGCTGCTAAAATAGGAAGGTTTGACCTTCAAGACCAGGAGCCTTTAATGCTCCTTCTTCCTTCCTTCCACGTTGTGCTTGATTGGCTTTGACTACATTTCTCTCTCTGCTATGATATTTGGACTTTGGGCACCTTTTATTGGAGGAGTAAACTTGAGCCTTGTGACATGTGTCACGTCCGTTACGTATGAGCACTCATCCTTTTCTAACATAACTCTTTCTTGTTCAATGCCTCTGGTCACTTTGTAACGTCTGCTCACTCATGTGGGACTTGAGGAGAATAACAAGTATCACCACGTATGCTTGAGCGTTGAGAGTCAAAGTTCTTGTAACGTATGCTTGAGCATTGAGAGTCAATATTCTTGTAACGTATGCACCTTAGAAGATTGATGCCAAGTGGCATTCACGCTCTATGCATGAAGTCCTTCATTGTAATGCCTTCCAAGGAGATTATTATAACTCCTTAAGTCTTTTCATATGCCATTCCTTTGCTTTGCTACGTTTCTTGAGCAACAAGCAAACTTATCTTCTATAGGTGGATTGATGAGGCACTATGGAGCTTGAATAGCAATTCCGATGCTTCCTTTGGTGGATGATCTTCACCAAGTTTAAGGTTTTGAATGTAGCTCCTTTGTTCTTTATCTTCTATGCCTCCAACGTATTAATTCTTGTGCATCTTTGTAGTGTAGATGTTGTCCATACCACGTTGATAGATGTGAATGCTATCCATCTCACATTGGTAGAAGTAGACGCCTTCTCTTTGTAGTGTAGATGATGTTTGTCCCATGTTGATAGATGTGGATGTTGTCTGTCTCACGTTGGTAGATGTGCACTCTTTTATCTATGTAAATGTAGCTTTGATGATAGCCTCTTGTGGGCTTTGTTTTTGTAGGTTCATCCATCCAAGATGAGCCCTTTGAGTGGCTCCTATTGCTTGGGAAGAAGAGTGCTTACATTCGGCCTTTCTTGGCTGCTTTTTCCTATAGATATTGTGCCTTTTGGGGACACATTCAAATATTCTCTTGGGCTGTAAAAAACCAGATTAAAGTAGTGCAATAAAATGTACTATAGATTGTACATAAACCTCCTTTAATGCACCTTCTTTTGCACTCTTATTTCAGATCTGAAATTCTGGTTTTATGGCAGATTTTTCTCCTGCAATACAAGGGTTTTGAGGTTATATTTTATGAGTAGACACCTTCCCCTTTTTGCTTGGACACTTTGATAATAAATCCAAGCTTAGATAATAGTAGATAGAAGCTTTTTAGTTTATGCAATTTTCTGCATTTTCTTTTCTTGCATCCAATCTTGTAATGCTTTGGATTTGAGACTCACCAAGTCTCAATCTTTGAAGCTTCTATTTCTATTTTTGGTTAGTTGTGTTCTTCTCCAAGTTTTTGAGGATTCTAACCTTTTTGGGTGGCTTCTTTTGGCCACTACGAGTTGCATATTTTTGTGCTTCAATAGTGTCTTTAGACACTTGATACAAATCAGATTTTGTGCCCTTCAAGAACACAAAACTAATTTCTTTTGAGAGTAGTATAATAGTGCAAAATAAATCTAATAGAATTTATTTTTAATGCACTAACAATTTCACCTTATCACTCCAATCAACTCTCAAGATAATGCACTTAATCAATTTACTACAACTAATCAAGAATAACCTAAAATGAATCTTCAAGAGTTATTCTGCAAATTCACTACAACTAATATTGTAGGGCTTAGTCTTCTTTTCTATTTCCAAAGTAGATGATAGGTAGTTGATAGATATAATTCTGAAATCTAATCAACTCCTAATTAATGTGCAAATGAACCTTAAAAATAACCTTTTCCTTTTTGCACTTTTGAAGACTGTAATCTACTTTTTCTTCATGCAACTTTAATCCAAATAAGGTGCTCTAATGAATCTGATAAGTAGTCTAATTAATGAGTTAGTTAGCACCAGTAGTTGCATACCTTTTTAAAAAATTATGTAGCTCCTTTTGTTGCTTTTGTAGAGGATCTTGCAACTTTTTGTAGATTGTCTTGAACAAATCCTTCTTCACCAAATGATGGTCTCCTTTTTTTGTTGTAGATTTTGAGAAGTCTCTGTCTCTGAAGTGGTGCCTTCTTGTTGTGAGAGATAATATTCAAATCTCCTAGATTTTATGAGCTTCTTCTCAAGATTTAGCACTCCTTGCCAAAAAATTCTTCATGGATTTGGTAGATCTCCTTATGATCTTCTACCTTCTTCTTTTTGGGCTTGTTGTCGGATGGCGATAATTGTCCCAAATATTCCGCTTATCAGATCCTTCTCCTTATTCTTGCTAAGCTCTTCAAATGATCTCACAACAATGGAATTTGCAAGTGGCAGGTCCAAAGGTGCATCTATTTTGCAAAAACATGTAGCAATGACTTTCCCTATTCCTCTCTAGGAATGACCATAGCTCTGATACCATTGATGGCTTTAGCAACATTACATTACAAGACAGAGAACAAAGCAATAGAACATCTTATTGAATGAAAATAAGTGATACATTTGAGTGAGGGTGTGAGGCCCTTTATATAGGAATATGGATTCCTTGGCCAACACTCTATCTAGTTGTACAAGTGACACCTTGCACATTTACAACTTGCACATTGACACTTGTGCATATACTATGTTGCATGAAGCAATTAGATAACTTCCCCCCAAAGTAATCTAACATAACCAAATGATGTAATATATTCTAACAATATGCTTAATTTCTTGAGACCCAATGCATATAAATATTTTATGGGTGCATTAACCAAAATTTGATAATCCAGGTCAATCTGTGACTATAAAACCCAATTTGAAAAATTAGCAAGCATGATAGAAGGCTTAGATGACACCTTCTTTTGTAGTTGTTTTATTAGTGGGTTGAAGGAGGACATTAGGGCTGAAGTGAAAATGTTGAACTCTCAATATATAATGTTTGCTATTGGCTTAGCTAAATTGGTTAAAGATAAATTTTATTGCTTAGTGGTATACCTACAAACCACCACTACTTAGAAATCTATTGATCTATTCGTTCACCCAATTAGAACACACATGTGACACCTATCAAGTGCTTGAACAAGTTTAAGATGAATGCTCGTTGTGACAAACTGTGTTATAATTATGATGAAAAGTACTCCCCCAAGAATAAATGTGTGGAAAAAAAATTATGTCTCTTATATGTGGGGTCAACTCTTTCTTCTGAATATTTTGATCCACCCTAAGATCGACAACTAGAGGATATTGAAGAGGAGGAGAATATCCAAGATGACCCAAAACTAGAAAATTTTATGCATGCCTTAGTAGGGGTTACTGCACCTCAAACTATGAAGGTTTAAGGTTAATTTAAGAAGCATCCCATCACTATTTTCATAGACAATGTTAGTACTCATAACTTCTGGGATCCTCTAATTTCCAAAAAAATATATTCCTATGTATATCCAAGCTTCAAATTTGAATTCATGATCGCTAATGGGAGAACACTACCTTGTAAGGAAAAATGTAGGAATGTATGGTCCTCAATAGGAGACTACAACTTGCAGTTGGATATGTTTATTCTACCCTTGGGTGGCAATGATGTGGTTTTGAGTACCCAATGGTTATGCACCTTAAGACTTGTATTATGGGAATTTTTTAAAACATGGATTCAATTTATAGAGAATGTCTATCAATTTACTCTTCTAGGCCTTTAAGCAGGGTCATCAAACATCATAATCTCCCACCACATGGAGAAGCTTTTAAAAAGGGGTTCTCATGGTATTATGGCTCAACTCTTTACCATGAAGCTTACAAAGTCTATTGATTCAAGCTAATATATTGAATTGATTGAACTCTTGGACTGCTATACCTTGGTCGTCAATGAGCATGAGATTCCCCCTCACAATTCACATGAACATGTCATTCAACAGTTTCTAGGAAGTATGCCCTCTAATATTAAGCCCTACCGCTATTATTATATGCAAAAAATAAATATTAAAAATATGGTACAAGAATTACTCCAAGTATTATTTGGCCATGTGCTAGTTCCTATTCTTCACTAATCCTTTTAGTAAAAAAGAAATATGGTTCATGGCATCCGTATATGGATTTTAGGGAGTTAAATAAGATCGCAATCAAGGACAAGTTTCCAATTGTAGTGATTGATGAACTTCTTGATGAATTGCATGGGACCTATTTCTTTTCAAAGTTAGACCTACAATCACAATATCACCAAGTTTATCTTTGAAAAGAAGGTATCTCCAAGACTGATTTTTGCACCCATGAAGGTCACTATGATTTTTTATCATTCCATTTGGACTTAAAAATGCTCCATCCACATTTCAAATCTTGATGAACAAGATATTTCATCCATTACTCAAGAAATTCATTATGGTTTTCTTTAATGATATCTTGGTCTATATCAAAATATGGAATGGAAACTTAGTTCATTTGAATCAAACACTTCAAATTCTAGCTAACAGCCAATTTTTTGCCAAGCATTCCAAGTGTTCCTTTATGCAACCAAAGATTGAATATCTTGGACATATACTATAATATAAAGGAGTAAAGTTGGACCACAAGGATATTGAAGATGTGTAGACTTGGTCAATTGTAAAATTTCTCAAGAGTCTTCATGGATTTTTAGGGCTCACAGGGTATTATCGTAAGATTGTGAAGGACTATAGTAAGATTATAGCCCCTTTGACTACCTTTCTAAAAAAGAATGCATTCACATGGACCAAGACAACTACAATAATTTTTTATGCTCTTAAGCAAGATATGTGAACAAAACTTGTCTTAGCCATACCAAATTTCTCTAACCCCTTTACTATTGAATCAGATGCCTCTAGAATAGGTATGAGAGAAATATTGATGCAATAAGGATAACCTTTGGCCTTCACTATAAAAGCCATTATAGGAAAGAATCTGGCCAGATCAACTTATGAGAAATATACTTGCCATACTTAATGCGATGACTAAATGGAATCCTTATCTTGTGGGTTGACACTTTCATGTTAAGATTGACCATCATAGCCTTAAATACTTCTTGAAGTATTATATGTGCTCTCCAAAATAACAAAAGTGGGTTTTAAAACTATTAGGCTATAATTACAAGATTATATATAAGAAGGGTTAATTTTCAATGTCTCCCATAAATTTGAAGCTCCATCATCATTATATGCTTTATCCTTAATAATACCTAATTGAGTGTAGGATATTCAATAGGAATGGGAACTATATGTTTTAGTTCAATAGCTCCATCAGTAGATCACTTTTGATCCAAGCAACAAACCTAATTACTAGTGCGATGAAAATTATTTATGCCACAAAGGACGTATTACATTGATTTATAACTTATCTATCCATACTTGAATCTTGTAGGAACTTCAAGCTTCTCCATCTATTGGGCATTTGGGTTTTTGAAGACCTATGAAAGTTTGTCAAAATTTCTTTTGGATAGGGATGAAAAAATATTTCAAATTCTTTGTTGAAGAATTGGACACTTATTAGTAGCACAAGGGAGAAAAAATAAATACCCTAGGGTTCTTCCAACCCCTACTAATTTCAATGAGAGTTTAGATTGATATATCCATGGATTTTATTGAAGGATCATCCAATTCTAGAGGAAAATTAGTCATTTTTGTAGTGGTGGACCTCCAAAGTATGCCACTTTTGTCCACTTTCCTGCCCATATAAAGCCTCCACTATCACCCAAACCTTCCTTAATCAAAATTTTTGCCTCTATGGAATGCTAACTTCTATAGTATATGATTGGGATCCAAAATTAGCACCTTTTAAAAGGAACTCTTTAAGCTCCAAGGAACACACCTTATCATTACATTGACATATCATCCACAAATTGATGGCTAGACGTAAATTGTTAACCAATGCCTAGAGACGTACTTGCATTGCCTTACCTTTAAGCAACAAACTCACTAGGCCAAATGGTTGTCCTTGGTAGAATGTTGGTACAACACATATAATATGGTGATGAATATGATACCTTATGAAGCAATGTACAACTAATCCCTATAGCCAGGTAAATTGATATGTCTAGTTTTAGTTAATAAGTTTTATCATTCTGGTGTTATTTTATAGTTATACACAAAGTGTTTAATGAAATGTGCGTACATATTATTAAATTATTGTTATAAAATGGTAATGTCATAATTTAATATTATGTGTGTTAAAGTAAAATATTAACATGTACGACAAAGTCATAAAGTGACTTGTGGAATGAAATGAAAATGCCAGTCAAATATAATTTAGAAAATGATGATGTGTCAAGTAGTTAAAGGATTCAACTATTTTTTAGTTGTATAAATATGATCCTTGCCTCATTCATTAGAATAAAAGGGTTTAAGGTAAGTATGCAGATGATGGATGGTTGTTGTTGGTTGTAAATATATAATTACACCAAATGATGTAATGTTGTATGTGCAAGAAACCCGAATGCTATTACCATATAAATGGTAGACTGGATGTTATTGTTGTATAATTGTTAATATAAAATTTGTGCATTTTATTTATTATTGTTATTATACATTACCTGTGTTGTTATTTTAAAGTGCTGCAAATCTAAAAATACTTTTAAGTAGAAATGGAATTCAATTTTCGTACATTAAAAATAATTTCTATATTTTGGCATCGTTGCCTCTATGACATTGGGTCAAGTATTATGAGATAGAGTTCTGAACAACAAAATCCTTGGAAAGGAGAACACAAATGATGATGGAATGCAACTAATAACACAAACGAAGAAGATTTTTTGTTGATGCTGATGATAAACCCTATAATGAGACATGTATGGTCAATACACAAAAGGGAGGAGAAAGGTATATTATAGAGGGATTGTACGATTGTACAAATGATAACCATACAAATGATTGACATTCAAATGTATTGTTGAGTTGTTCGATTGGTGTGCATTGTACAAAGAGAGCCATATGATTGGGGGAAATAATTGCATGAACATACAAGAAAAAGAAAAAATCATACAATTTTGGTAGAATAGACCAGTTGGAGAAGAATCATATGATTTTTGGAGAAAATTATATAGTCGAAGGAAGAATTGTATGATTGCTGAAGAAAATAGTATAACTAGAAGGAAAATCATACGGTTATTGGGAAAATCATACAATTTCTAGTTAAATTATATAGTTGTAGGGTAAATCATATAATTTCTAGTAAAATCATACAAGTGTAAGCAACCATACAAAGAAGCGAAAGGATTGTACAATCTAGATTAAACCAAAGTTGACAGGAAATGTTGGTGAGGAATTGTATGTCGAAGAGTGTTTGACATCGAAGTTATTGAAAGTAGTGGTGCATGATGGTGAGTGGAACGAGAGTCTAACATCAATGCAAATAAAATATGGTGTGTCCAATAGTGCATGAGAGGGGAGTTCGACACTAGGAATATTGTAGATTGGTGTTCTCAATGGTGAGCAGAGGGAAAGTCTAACATCAAAGAAACTGTAGGTTAGAACATTATCTAATGAGAAGAAAGGTAGTATAGTGGAAGAGTAATCACATGATGATACACCTAAGGATGTTCATAAGGGAGAGATACACAAACAATTACTGCCAATGAAAATCCAACCTATCAAATTGAAGGCCAATTTAGGTATATCATGTAAAATTTCCATTGTTTCATTGATAATCAACAAAGTACCTAGTTAGGAATTGGATAATTTGTTGTATGATATGGAGAACAATTGGGTTGAAAAAAGATGTAGAATGGAGGTGGTTGTTTCCTGTGACATTTCATGGATTTGCAATAGACTAGTATATGAAATTACCAAAGGACAAGTACCAAACATGGGAAGAATTGTGTGATGCATTTGTGCAAGAATTTTGGTTGTATGATAATGATGATATGGTCATTGATGAAATTTATAAAATACAACAAGGTGAGAATGAGTTTGTTCATTCCTACAATTAGAAGTTGAATGGGTTGTTTAACAATTTGGATAAAGACCAATCAAAGGTATTGAAGCGTATGTGATTCATATATGGACTCCTTCCTATGTATCAAACAAAGATGAAAATGTTACATCCAATATCATACCAAGAGGCTTTGTATTATGCTTTGATTTGGGAAAGTGATGTAAAAACATCATCGAAGAATTGGTATCATGTTTATATAGATGAGAGTAATTTTAGGGATGAAAGTGTTTCTAATATTTAATATGAATAAAAAAATGAGAATGATGATTTTAGGCAGGAAGGTAGTCCCTTGTTCAAGTGTTGTAGTCAAGAAGTCAGGGAAGGAAGTGACTTCAAAGAAAATAATGATGAATTTGAGGATGAGTGTGACTCGACGATTGCAAGATCATCACTACAAGTAAATGAAACACAAATCAATATTGTACAAAGGAGGGATGCCACTTGTGATGTAGTTTATGACAACCATCATAGAAATAAAATATGTAGAATACTATACAATATTGAGGGTAGATCCATTATACAATGTTGGCAATGCCATTTGTAGGGGCACTTTGCATGTGATTGTCAAAGAGCTTCAAGTCAAGATAAACAAGTGATGCATATAAATTTTCAAGCGTCGAAGAAAACTTATCACCCTTTCCAAGAAGCAAAGTAGGTAAACTTGATGAGATTTATTGCATTTGAGGATGCGAGCTTGATATCAATAGAGGATATTATTCAAATGGAACAATATAATGTACAATTGTAGGATGCCATTCAGATAGAACAACCTGTTATATAATCAAAATCGTACAAGGAAGAAAGGGACTGTATAGTTGTGCAAAATGAAATTGTATGATTGTTGGGTGAAATCATAAATTTGGAAAAAATCATAGAATATTGAGGAAAATCGTATAATTGGCAGAAATTGTATTACTGCTGAGGAAAATTGTATAGTTGATAAAAAATGTACGACTATTGAGGGAAATCATACAGTTGGTAGAGATCATACGATTGCAGGTGGATTCATACAATGTGTAATTGTGCAAACTAAAATTGTATAGAGTGGAACCATACAAGCCAAAATTGTACAAGACAAAACTGTACAAGGCAAAAATATACAAAGCAAAACTGTACAAGGTAAAATCGTACAAAGAAAAACTGTACAAAGAGGAATTATACAAGGTTAAATCATATAAGGAGGAACTGTAAAAGGAAAAGAATGTTCATTGGTGGTTAAAAAAAAGTAATCCAAGGGCAAAGTGCAATCGTATAAAGCTCAAAAGAAGTAAATGGAGTCAAGGGTGAGTTGTTTAAATGGGTTGAGAAAAGGCCACCAAAGTGCCAACGAAGAGAAAAATTTAGCTCTAACGATGATGGTTTTAGTATCTTTGTTTTTGAGGGTATGCATGAAGGACACTACCCCTAGACCCCAAAAGGGGTGCTACCCCTTGACCCTACAAGGGGGCTCCTATCCCTTGACCCCCAATACAGGTGGCGGTAGACATTGCCTGTCATGTTCATCAGGATGATCATGTTGATGCATCTGATTGTAGAAAATATAAGGGGTAGTTAGAAAATAATGTGTTGTGAGCAACAAATTGAAGTGATGCTAGTTGTAGAGGATATTTGGAATAGGAGAAAGCAAAAGGAGAATGATAAGTGATACTAGTACATTTTTTAGTGCTTTTATCCCTAGTGTTCAGTTCATGTGTCATCGAGGATGCAAATCAGTTTAGAGGAGGGGATAAATATAGGTAGGAAAATTCATATGTCTAGTTTTAGTTAATAATTTTTGTCATTTTGGTGTTATTTTATAGTTGTATGCAAAGTGTTTGACGAAATATGCGTACATATATTTAAATAATGTTATAAAGTGGCAATGTCATAATTTAATATTATATGTGATAAAATGAAATATTAGCATGTACAACAAAGTCATAAAGTGACTTATGGAATGAAATGGAAATGTAAGCTAATGCAAGTCAAATGTAATTTGGAGAATGATGAGGTTTTAAGTAGTTAAAGGGTGCAACTAATTTTTAACTGTATTGTTAGCTTTTTATGGGAGGTAGTACAACCACAAGATGTAAAATAACTAATATGAGATAACTATAAACTAATGGTACAATAATATGCAAGAAAATAATAATATGAACATCTGCAAATAACTCAAAAATATACCATTAATGGAAGTGAAAAAAATAGTACAATGCTATATAATGGAGGACATGAACACTCCATGAACAGATATGAAAGGACTACATTGTACCATACTCCTAAACTATAAAGCACATTCTCTATATTCACTTCCCCTCACACAAAACACTCACTATAAGACATTTATATAGGAAGATAGATTCCTTGGCCCTTACTCTACCTAGGACTTATGTACATGTGGACTACATGCACATTTACAACTTGCACATTAACACTTGTGCATTTATTACAATACTTGAAGTAACTAACTTACTTCACTCTAAAGTAAACTCCTATTCTATCTATGTACCAAAGGTGGTACATTTACATAACCCAAACAATGTAATATACTCTAACATCCTCTGTACTACATTATTTGGGTATGGAATACTTTAGTCTTCAATATGGATCTTTTATTTGGTACTGGAGTTTGAGTTCTCCTTCTCTGTTGTCTTTTTCCTGTTCAAGTGAATAGTTAGTATCTTCATAAAATACTATATTTGCTAAGAGAGATTTGACTTCATGATCATCTGTAGGATCTTCTAGTTCTTTAATTTATTAAATTTTTTGAGCTATGTGTCCCTTTTGATTTCCTTCTCGATATTCCAATTGAGGATAATTGTATGGTCGCTAAAACTATTATTGACAATGATTATTTTGAGCTTCATATTGCCTTGGTTGGAATACCCTATTTGGTTGACTTCTATGGTTTTTCTAATTTCCTTGATTCTGGTTTTGGGATTGAATCTACAGTAATTAGTACTATGACCTTTTCTCCTGCATACATGACAATATCAGTTGTTCCATGGTATTCATCCTTTTGATGATGAGGCAACATTTACCTATGAAGTATCTTTTTTTTTAAGCGAAAAACCCCTTGCGGAGCTGCCTTGGTCTGAGAGACCACGAACAGGGGGTTCTACACCATCAAAGTCACTCGGGAGTCACACCCGACCCTGCCCGCACCAACATTATCAATTGGATTTTGGATACCCAATTCAGCTTTTTGGTAGGGTGGATATTTGAACCTGGGACCTCCCTTGGAGGATTGCCCTCTCCTCTCCAAATCACCTGCACCACCTGGGTCCTATGAAGTATCTTTTGAAACCAATGCATTGTTAGTCATTTCATCCTTCACTGTATTATCCACCTCATATTATTGAATAATATTTATTAGCTCATCAAATGATGTATCTTTACTTAGAACATGTAAATATGTAACTAGATGCTTGTAGCTATTTGGAAGTGCTCTCATGGTTACTTGAACACAAAATTTATCTTCAACTTTTCTCCTAAGGTTAATAATTTCCCCTTAATTTTTTTTGTCTTCATTAAAAATAGTTCTATATTTTCTCCACTTTTCATTTTCAAAGAATGTAATTGAGTTTGAAGATAGTAGCTTTATTTTTCCCTTCAAATATTTTTTCTAGGGTTTTCAAAGTTTCTGTAGATGTTCCTACTGAACTGATGTAAGGTTGTATTTCATTTATGATGGCAATAGTTTTTATCATTAATGATTTTGCATCACTCTCTTTAAACTTTTAGATCTCTGTATCACCTAAATTATGTTTAGTAGTTATTCCTTTGACTATATTCCAAATCTTCTCAACTATTAGAATTGCCCTCACTTTGTTTTTCCATGAGGAGTAATTTGGACCTTTAAGTAGTTGATATTTTGTAAGAATGAATTTATTTGTTGTCATGATGATCCTTGTGTTGGAAATTTGAGTTATTTTGTGTTGTCATTGATGTCACATGGATCACATTGAGTTTTTGTGGCAAAAGCACTTCATAAATAATCATTTATGATATTTTGGAGACCATAGATGTATACAGGGTTTTGTGGCACAAGAGGCATATAATATTTAATTTTTAAATATTATATTAATGGTTTTTATTAAAACCAATGGTAAATATTTTTATTAAAACCAATGGCAAGGGTTTTTATTAAAACCAATGGCAAGGGTTTTTATTAAAACCAATGGTAAAGGTTTTTATTTAAACCAATGGAAAGGGTTTTTATTAAAACCATTGGAAAGGGTTTTTAATTAAAACCACTATGCTAAGACTTCTCCAAATAATGATGGATGAAAAGTTTTTTCAAATAAAACCTAGGTGCAAAAAGTTTCATGGAAAAATTTAAAATAATGAAGGAGATATCCCAATTCAAAGTTAAGAGGTGAATTATTAAATTCTTATTTAATAATTCTAAGGTCTAAAGTTGAATTTTATTATTCATTGATGTGCAATGGTTGGGGATATCAATAAAATCCGTCGACGTCATTTGAAGGCATGGAGGTGCATATAAATAAAAGGTAAAACCTTTGTTTATAAGATATTGGGGAATAATTGCGCACGAGTGAGAATCGTCGAAAGGGGAGTAGTGAAGAAATAAAGAAAAATATATTTCGTTTGAGAGCAAGGTCAAGGAGACATCGCAAGAAAGTGATGTCATGTAAGAGCCTATAGCGCAGTTGGTAGCACACAAACTTTGTGCAAGGTAGGTTCGATGTTCGAATCCCGCAAGGGGTAAAGTGTTTTGCTAAGGAAGACAATTTGAGTTTTCAGATTTGAGCGCAGGAAAAATTGGGTGTTTGGGATTAAATCCCAATGTGGGCTGATGCCCACGTGGTAAGCACTTCACAATGCTAAGTGAGAGGAACAAATTTTGAATCCTACAAAGGTGTGAAGGTGCATTTTTTTTGGCAAGGCATTAACAATTTCAAATATGGTGAAGGCACATTAATTTTGGCAAAGGTATTTCGTAAAAAGGTATTTATCTCTAGCGCATGGTAATATTTGATATTGCCAAATTTTTGGTGCATTGAAAATCATTTCTATTATAACTAGGGAGTTATAAGGTATGTAGTAAAAATAAATTATTGTTCTATGTGCTTAGGGAGTTTTAAGGTTTGAAGTTAAATATTTGTGATTGCTGTATCTGGAGTTATAAGATGTGGAATTAAAAAGAAAAGCATAGGTGTTTTCTGTATGTATTAATAAAAATTAGGGAGTCATAAGGTTGGAAAGTGTTGAACTTGTTGTATGTTCTAGTGCATGATTTAATTATAAAATTAAACTAGGAACTTGAGACCTAGTTAATTGCTACCTTGAGTTAGAAGACACACACATGAGTTATGGTTTGAAGTTGAAGACAAATTGCTTGATTATGTGCCTTGGCTATTAAGAAGAAGTTTATGGATTAGAAAATCAATTTTGTGGATAAAATTGATGCTTGAGTTCATTATTGCTTTAGTGGAGTTCATTGAGAGTATTGCCATTATTGAGGAGGTTTTTGCCATTGCTTGAGGGGATTATTGTTGGTTACTTTTTGAGTACATTGACACTATTTGAGACCATTGAGGAGATCATTTTCTAGTCATTTGTGGATACTTTTGTCTTTCATTTGAGGAGATCATTGTTGGCTATTTGAGAGCTCTTTGCTTGAGGGAGTTGTGCTTGTTTCTTGAGATCTTCTTGATAGTATGAGGAAGATATTATTGAGAACCTATTGCTATCAATTGTGGAGATTGTCTTTGGTTGGTTAAAGTCCTCATTGTTATTGCTTGGAGAGGTTTTCATTAGAGAGCTCATTTGCCATATATTTGAGAGTTCATTGTTGAGCATTGTTATCATCCATTTGAGAGAGTATTTGTCATACATGGTTGAGTTCATTGTTGAGCATTGTTATCATCCATTTGAGAGAGTGTTTGTCATACATTGTTGAGATCATTGTGGATCATTTTTGTCATCCATTGAAGAGTACATTACCATTCATTGTTGAGTTCATCATTGAGCCTTACCTTCATTATGTGTGGATGAGATTTGAGTGCTACTTGAGAATAATTGATTGAGCCTTTGAGAAGGCTTTTGGGATAGACTTGTGGACAAATTTGGGACATCATTTGAGCAGCATTTTTTGAGCCTTTTTATGAATACCTTGAGTACATATTTGGGACATCATTTGAGCAGGATTGTTTAAGCCTTGTGTGAAGGAATTGAGACATATTTGTGAGCAGTGAAAGAGATATAACATAAACAAAAAAAATACCAACACCAGTTTCTTGGTTGAGTAGATCAGTGAAGAGACCACCTAAGCAGATCAAGATTGCCCAACTAAGTAGATCAGTTGATAGCCTAGCTGAGCAGATTAGTGGATTGCCTAGCTGAGTAGATCAGTGGATAGCCTAGCTGAGCAGATCAGTGGATAGCCTAGCTGAGTAGATAAGTGGATAGCCTAGATGAGCAGATCAGTGGATACCACCTGAGCAGATCAAGACAACCTAGCTTTGAGCAGATCAAAGTAATAATTTATATTGGGATAAGGATCCCTATTTATTTGTGAAATATTATAAGGATATTATCTTGTGGACTACCCCACATTGGGGGAACCACGTTAAATCTTGTGTTTCAATTATGTGTGGTAATTTGTGTACTTTCTTACTATTTCTATCTAAGTCATTAATATACACTGCTATATTTGGTTATTGTAATTAAGGACACTAATTGATATTGGTTTGGAAAGAAAGTAAAAAGTGGATGCTATACTGTTCACCCCCTCTCAGTATAATATTGTGTTCTTCAATTGGTATCAGAGCGGGTTCCTTTTGAAAGGCTAACAACTTGAGGGTAAATGCTACAAGAACACATATGGCTTCACATAATGGATCATCTACAAGTAAGGCTCCACTATTTGATGATAACAATTATGCTTTCTAGAGCATGAGAATGAAGAACTAATTGTTATCACAAGGATATGAGGTATGGCAGATGGTTGCAAAAAAGTATAAGGTTAAAGGTGATCCCGAGACAGATAAGACTATTAGGAAATTGGTTTAGATCAATGCAAAGGCAATGAATTGCATTCTGAGTGGGCTACGTGAGACATATTTTGTAAAATTCATGGTATGTAATTCAGCTAATGAAATGTGGACCAAGTTGTAGAATACCTATGAAGGGGATTCTAAGGTAAAGTTGGAAAAACTACAAACTCATAGGAATTGAAAATGGAAGATTCTGAAGATATTGTAAAGTTTTCACTTCGAGTTGATAAGAATGCTAACACCATGAGAGGTCTAGGATTTGAGATGAAAGAATCAGATGTTACTAAAAAGGTTTTGAGATCACTTCCCATGAAGTATGATGCAAAGGTTTTAGAAATAGAAGAAATAATGGATATCGACAAGCTAACAATGGAAGAACTATAAGGAACTCTCACAACTTATGAGATGAGGATAAGTAAGCATCAGGTTCCAATAAAATAAATTGCATTCAAGGCTTTAGAGAAAAAGAAATGCAAAGTTTCAGAGACAGATAGAGATTCAGATAATTATGAGGAAGCTAACTTCATCAAAAGGAAAAAGGACTTAAGAAATTACAGGGATATGAAGAAAGTCAAATGCTACAAGTGTGGTGATTATGGTCACTATGCAAACAAGTGTCCACATGAAGAAAATAGTGATGATGAAAAATAGGGTCACAAAAGAAAAGAAGATGGAAAGCATAAGCATGACAAATATGACAGGTACAAGCAAAGCAAGTATGATAAGAAGAAAAGTTTTTGTAAGACAAAGAAAACTTTCTACATTGAAGAAGCAAGTGGTAGCTCAGATCACAATGATAGAGACAAGTCAGATGATAAAAAGAAAGAACATCTATTCCTAGGAATAGAAGATGCAAGAGAACAATACTTTGTGTGTGGTCAAAGAGATCACAGATCAGGATATTGTAATGGCTTCAGTGATAGTGAAGATGAGATGACGCATAAAGGAAACAAGCATGGTCAAAGAAATCATGAGAGTTTGTTTGCTATAGAATATTATAATGATCTTAGTGATAGTGAAGATGAATAAGGGTTTTTATATGGGATAAAAGAAGTAGAATAAGAACACACTCCAAATAGAAAAAGTTAAACAAGAGAATATTGTAAGAAAGATATATGTCTCAGTTGATCTAAAATAAGACTTCAATGATATCCATGAGCAACTACAAGTGGTTAAGGAGAATCTAAAAGAATTAAGATATTCTATACTTGAGAAGTTTGATCCATCACATGACTCAAAAGGTCAAGACATTTAAACTGAGAAGGAAACATGTATTTCAGAGACAATAGAGATGCATGCCAATTTGTTATTTGACACAAATGAAGAGAAAGAAGAGGAAGGTCACAAATCACCAAAGGTCTCATATTTTAGATTTGGGGAACCACACTCAAAAGGAAAGGAAGTTCTAAAAAATGAAAGTAAGGAAGCACATAAGATTCATGAAGAAAATTCCAAAGTTCATATGGCTCCAAACATCTAGTTTGGATCTTGTTTTGAGATAGGTGAATCAAGTTCAAAAGAAATTCTTGAAAAGGAAAGCAAGGAAGAAATTAAGGAAGAGGAGTTAGATACTACAAAGAAGGTTCAAGGATACAATGCACAAGTCAAAAATGATCACAAGGATAATGGTCAAGAAAGAAATGAGGAACCAAGGCATGCACAAATGGCTTTTCAAGGACATTATTTTTCTTGTAATGAATTTGGACATAGGGCTATACACTGTAGGGTCTATGGATCAAAGAAGTTTGATTTTTCTAGAAGGAACTTCAAATGAAGAAGGTATGGTTTTCAAGGACATTGCTTCTTATGCAACAGGATTGGTCATAGATCTTCTTAGTGCAAAGAAAATGAGCAACATGGTTTTGGTTTTAGAGCTACACTATTCAAAATTCATGGTCACAATGATTATGAAAATAGAACTTCACAATATAGGGTTCAAGAAAGGAATGGATACAAAAATTATTTCAAGAAAGAATTCAGGATAAGAGCACCATCCAAAGGCTACAATATCAAGTGTTTTAATTGCAATAATTTTGGACATATTGCAAAATAGTGTAGGACTCAATTCCAAATAGGTTCAAGACAAGAAGATCAAGTAACTCATCAAGAAAAGGATATCAGAAAGATGTGGAAGGAATTTGACAAAGGAAAGGAACAATGTAATATGGGAGTAAATGTACTCCCACCCCAAAATTAATCACCTCAAGAGAGAAGGTGGTGGAGGGCTAAGATTAAGAGTCATATCTTTTAGCCCCATAGGTGTCCCTTTTGCCATTGATGTCAAAGGGGGAGAGATTTGAGTAAGGGGTAGAGCATTGAGTTAGGGGAGCAACCTCCAAAGAGAGCATTGAGATAGGGGGAGAATCCTCCATAGATAGTATTGAGTCAAGGGGAGCACCTTTGATTCTCAGATATGGTTTTTGTAGTGATTGTGGTGATTTGCATTAGAGGTGTTGCCATCAATGACAAAGGGAGAGATTGTTGGAAATTTGAGTTATTTTGTGTTGTCATTGATGTCATATGGATAACATTGAGTTTTGGTGGCAAAAGCACTTCATAAATAATCATTTATGATATTTTGGAGAGCATGGATGTATACAGGGTTTTTTGGCACAAGAGGCATATTATATTTAATTTTTAAATATTATATTAATGGTTTTTATTAAAACCAATGGTAAAGGTTTTTATTAAAACCAATGGCAAGGTTTTTTATTAAAACCAATGGTAAAGGTTTTTATTTAAACCAATGGAAAGGGTTTTTATTAAAACCAATGGAAATAATTTTTATTAAAACCATTGGAAAGGGTTTTTCATTAAAACCACTATGCTAAGACTTCTCCAAATAATGATGGATGAAAAGGTTTTTCAAATAAAACCTACATGCAAAAAGTTTCATGGCAAAATTCAAAAGAATGAAGGAGATATCCCAATTCAAAGTTTAGAGGTGAATTATTAAATTCTTATTTAATAATTCTAAGGTCTAAAGTTGAATTTTATTATTTGCCGACATGCAATGGTTGGGGAGATTAGTAAAATATACCGATGTCATTCGAAGGCATGGAGGTGCATATAAATAAAAGGTAAAACCTTTGTTTATAAGATATTGTGGAATAATTGCGCATGAGTGAGAATCGTTGAAAGGGGAGCAACGAAGAAATAAAGAAAAATAAATTTCATTTGAGAGCATGGTCAAGGAGACAACACGGGAAAGTGAAGCCACGCAGGAGCCTATAGCGCAGTTGGTAGTGCATGAACTTTGCACAAGGCATGTTCGTTGTTTGAATCCTGTCAGGGGTAAAGTGTTTTAATAAGGAAGGCAATTTGAGTTTTCAGATTTGAGCGCAGGCAAAGTTGGGTGTTTGGTATTAAATCCCAACATGGGCTGACACCCACGTGGTAAGCGCTTCACAGTTCTAAGTGAGAGGAACAGAGTTTGACTCCCGCAAAGGTGTGAAGGCGTATTGTTTTTGGCAAGGCATTAACGATTTCAAAGATGGTGAAGGCACATTAATTTTGGCAAAGGCATTTTGTAAAAAGGTATTTATCTCTAGCGCATGGTAATATTTGATATCGCCAAAGTTTTGGTGCATTAAAAATAATTTCTATTACAACTAGGGAGTTATAAGGTATGTAGTAAAAATAAATGATTGATGTATGTGCTTAGGGAGTTATAATGTTTGAAGTTAAATATTTGTGATTATTGTATGTGGAGTTATAAGGTGTGGAATTAAAAATAAAAGCATAGGTGTTTGCTGTATGTATTAATAAAAATTAGGGAGTCATAAGGTTGGAAAATGTTGAATTTGTTATATGTTCTAGTGCATGATTTAATTATGAAATTAAACTAGAAACTTGAGACCTAGTTAATTGCTACCTTGAGTTAGAAGACATGCACATGAGTTAGGGTTTGAAGTTGAAGATAAATTGCTTGATTATGTGCCTTGGCTATTAAGAAGAAGTTGATGGATTAGAAAATCAATTTTGTGGATAAAATTGATGCTTGAGTTCATTATTTCTTTAGTGGAGTTCATTGAGAGTATTGCCATTATTGAGGAGGTTTTTGCCATTGCTTGAGGAGATTATTGTTGGTTACTTGTTGATTACATTGCCACTATTTGAGACCATTGAGGAGATCATTTGCTAGTCACTTATGGATACTTTTATCTTTCATTTGAGGAGATCATTGTTGGCTATGTGAGAGCTCTTTGCTTGAGGGAGTTGTGCTTGTTTCTTGAGATATTTTTGACATTGCATGAGGAAGATATTATTGAGAACCTATTACTATAACTTGTGGAGATTGTCCTTGGTTGGTTAAAGTCCTCATTGTTATTGCTTGGAGAGGTTTTCATTAGAGAGCTCATTTACCATATATTTGAGAGTTCATTATTGAGCATTGTTATCATCCATTTGAGAGAGTATTTGTCATACATGGTTGAGTTCATTGTTTTTTTTTTGTATTTACATGGTGGAATCGGTAGCCACAACGAATTCAGGCAGGATTTCTAGCTTTTTATGGCTACCACAATATTCTGTACTATCCACCCCAAAATTTGCCACACAGATCTTTGCGCAGTCCGCCCCTATAACCACCATGCCATAATAATTTTAAACCTTTTATGCCATTGAAAGCACTAGGAAAGGGACAAGCATTCAGTCCAATGAGGCCCGAGATTTGAACCTTGGACCTCCACCCCCCTTATAGGGTTTGGATGAACCAATTGGTCTACACCTTAGACCCAAAGGAATCGACCTCACAACCACATGGATGATAATAACCAGGCAACTACCATTACACCAAATGCCATTCGGCTTAGTTGAGTTCATTGTTGAGCATTGTTATCATCCATTTGAGAGAGTATTTGTCATACATTGTTGAGATCATTGTGGATCATTGTTGTCATCCATTGAAGAGTACATTGCCATTCATTGTTGAGTTCATCATTGAGCCTTGCCTTCATTGATGTGTGGATGAGATTTGAGTGCTACTTGAGCATGATTGATTGAGCCTTTGAGAAGGCTTTTGGGAAAAAATTATGGATAAATTTGTGATAACATTTGAGCAGCATTGTTTGAGCCTTTTTGCGAAGGCCTTGAGTATACATTTGGGATAGCATTTGATCAGGATTGTTTGAGCCTTGTGAGAAGGCATTGAGGTAGATTTATGAGTAGTGAAAGAGATAGAACAAAAATAGAAAAACATACCAACACCAGTTTCCTAGTTGAGTAGATCAGTGAAGAGCCCACCTGAGTAGATCATGATTGCCTAGATGAGTAGATCAGTGGATTGCCTAGATGAGTAGATCAGTGGATAGCCTAGCTGAAAAAATCAGTGGATTGCCTAGTTGAGAATATCAGTGGATAGCCTAGCTGATTAGATCAGTGGAGCCCACCTGAGTAGATCAGGACAGCCTAGCTTTGAGCATATTAAAGTAATCATTTGTATTAGGATAAGGATCCCTATTTCTTTATGAAATATTATAAGGATATTATCTTATGGACTACCCCACATTGGGGAACCACATTAAATCTTGTGTCTCAATTGTGTGTGGTGATTTGTGCACTTGCTTACTATTGCTATCTATATCATTAATGCACACTACTATTTTTGGTTATTGCAATTAAGGACACTAATTGATATTGGTTTGGAAAGAAAGTAAAAAGTGGGCACTATACTATTCACCCCCCTCTCAGTATAAGCTTGTGTTATTCACCTTGATGGATTCCTTATGTCTCCCAAGTGGTTTAGAATATGTTATAAGTTTAATAAAGTGCTTAGTGAGAAATAGTTCACCTTTTGAGTTGATTTTGTAATGTTTTATAAATAACAATAATCAACTTTTATTTCACCTTATCTCTCCTAATGAACTATGCACTTAATTTGAAGTTCTCTATGGTTGGATTTCTTTTGTCCCTTTAGTATGAGTATGAGACAAGTGTAAGTATGATATTCCAACTCCTCTTAAGTAAATGATGAACTTCCTTTTATAGTCCTTAATATCCAATAGTTTAATGTTTCTAAATTCCAATCATTTATTTTGGTTTAGTATTCCTTATAACTCCATAATTTGGAATATTAGTAAAAATAATATTTGTAATAATAGAGTTTTAATTTTCCAAGTAGAAACCCTTATATCTCCTATGGTATTTAATTGCAAATATTAAACTATTTAAGTATATAAGTATGCTTTAAATTTGCTTTCAAATGTATGGTTGATTTTGTTATTATTTCCAAAGTAAATAATAGAAGAGTTTCAACCTTATACTATACTCCTTATAACTCCTTAATGAAAGCAATTTGATCAAGGTAAAACCCTTACCTTTATAATGCCCTAAATAGTGAACATTAGACATCGTCTTACTAAACATTATTTATCTTCAATGGTAGATTTATGACAATGGTAACAAGCCTTTAATGCTGCTTTGACCCTTTTGGAAGCCTTGAATTCAATTCTTTAATGTTATCCACTCCTCTTTCACTGCGTATGTATACTCTGTCCTGCTTATTATGGATGCTCCTTCTTAAGTTTAGACACTTTAAATAGCACGAACGCATTTCGATGTTGGACAAGTGTTGCATGGGAGTTACATTAGGTTATTTCAATGCTAATTCCTCATTGCAATACGTTGATGCTCTTGAAACTTGTTTCTCAAATATAAGGATGGAAGATAGACATTATAGTCTCTTCGAACATTGGTCAATGAGTCTTCAATGCTCTCGTTTGGTTGAAATTATTATTACACCTTTCACTCCTTTGAAATATGCCTTTAACACTTCCAAGATGAGCATTATGTCTATTTTTAATGCTATCTCCCTGTGCAAGTGTTATGTAACGCTCTCTTTTGCTATTCCAAATAGCACTTGCATGTGAGGACGTCTTCAACGTATCCTTTCCTTTAGTATTTCTTCTCCAATGGGTGCAAGCTATGTAATATTGGCTTCAATGATTTTCACCTTCTTGCCAATGAGTGCAAACTTGTACATTTTCCAAAAAATAATGATGATATTATCCTCATGGTTGGCTCAAACTATGGTGTTTCTAGAATTCTACAACACTACCCTCTTGGTAGATGATATGGATTCAATCGATGGTCGCTCTTAGCTGCTATGATCACTCTTTTTCTAGCTGATGATTCATCTCCAATCGATGATGGATTTCAATAGATTTAGTTGGTAGTCTATCCAAGTAATCATTTGGGTAATAAATCCCTTATCCACCTCTTGATTTTACATAATTTGTATTTATTTAACCTTAGAGCTATCTGCCTTACACTAAGTGTTATACCTCTCTTTATGTGTTGTAAGCTCTTATTACGTAGGTGCTAGTCTAGTGTCTCTATACACCTTTAGAGACCAACTTATGAGCCTTTTTATGGCTCAATTCCTCTACCTTGATATCTTCCCCCCTTGAAGTTGATGTTGTGGTCACTTGATGACTATATAATGTTAGTCATTGCAATACCTTGTAGTGGTAATAACTTTTGTCCTTCTATTGTTGTTTAAAGGATAAAAATGACGCTCCTTTCTCATTGTAAATATACTTATAATAGTTAAGATAGTGTAACTTAACTTGCACTATGTTTTTAGACTGAAAGTATCCTTTTTCAAGCTCTCTAACTTCTATGATAAGGTAACTTCTTGAGAGCTAAATATGTTACATTCCTTACTAGGCAAAACTAACCTCTAATTTTTGCACTTGGATAACTTAGTAAGAATGAATCCAAGTATGAAACTAATATGCTATTTAAGAGGTTTAACTTGTTGGAAATTTTGAGTCCCTAAGCTAAAATGTTGTCATTGATGTCAAAATGTTATTTTATGTCAAAAGGATCTATGATGGTATGCACTATGTTTTGTGAAATTGCAAGGAAGGGTTTTTATCAAAACCAAGGTAGGCAAAATAAAAGGTTTTATTTAAAACTATGGATGGCTAATTTAAAATGGGGTTTTCTTAAAACCCAAGTTGGCTTTTTGTTTCATCGAAAAAGGTGCCCCGGTGATGGAGAAATTTAATTTTAAAGGTTTAGTTTAAATTTAAATTTAAATTTTAAAATTAAATAAAAGTTTTCCGTCATGTTCGCTGATGTCATGAGGGCAGTTTTAAAAGTACCAATGTTTCCAAGTGAAGGGAAATGCATATACATATGCCACCAAGTTTTTAAATTGATTATCCTTGCTCGTTGATAATCTTACGTGCTATATGCGAAGGAAAGAGCTTGTGTTTTGTTTTATGTGACAACAAACGGTTAAAAGTAGAAAATGACCACTTCCACAATCACATTAAGTAGTGTGGCCTAGTGGTAGCTTGGATTGTGCAAAGGTGTTGATAACACGAAGGTCATGAGTTCGATTCCCATGAGCATCGTTTTAGCATTGTATTGGTTGAAGCATTGTTCATTGTTTAAAAGCTCATGGGTGAAAAGAAGAAGCATAAGGAGCACAAGGTGGAATAGCTTCCACATGGGAATCTTAGCCCACTTGGTGGGCGGAGGGAGTGCAAAGGCGCACTCGCTGCAGGTCTTGGGTTCGAGTCACTTGAAACTCGTTTTCGCATGGTTTGCTATCACCGCATTCTTCGAAGCCAAAAAAATATTTTATTTTCTAAGGTATGCCTGTTGCCGCAATTTTTAGAGAATGAATAATTAATTTTTTAATTTTTCAAAGCTAAGGTTTCAAGCACCATTATTAAGGGTATACTATGGTGATGTGATTTATGAGTTGTGGTTTATAGTTTGCACTATTTGATGTGGGAATTTTTGCATTAAGGAGCTTAGTGAGTTGTGCATTAGTGCAAAGTGATTTTTAGGAGAAATAAGGGAATGATAAATGGTTGTGGTGATATTCATGCTATGCTTAATTAATTGAGGAAATAATTATTTTTAATTATTTTCTAGTGGTGGATGTGATTTTTGACTAGGAGAAATAAGGTGTAAAAAGTTTGATATTTGTTTTGTAAATTATCCCAACCCTCATGAAGTTTGGCAAGAGAATATTGTGATTGTGGTAGATTTCCAAAGAGGCTTCTTCATCTTCATAAAATATATGGGCACATTATCCTATTGATTGATTTGGGTGGTTGATTTCTAAAAATATCTTTGGAGTGAAAAGGATTGATTTTGGTTTCATTTTAAAAAATGATTGGTTAAATGCTTCAAGGTTTTCTGGATTGAGAGTTGTGATTAAACCTTGTTTTATAAGCATTGTTGTTGAAGCCCATTGATTGTGCAAAGAACTTGAAATTGAGTTAGAAAAGAACATGAGTATCATTATTATGTGAGATTTGTTGTTGAGCATTGTTGGAAACATTTTGAGTTTATTGATACATGCTTGGACTAGGGTTTGTGAGAAAGGGTTGTTCATTGAGGTGCTTGGTTGAGTTGAGTTGATTGAGCCTAGTCAAGTGGATGCATGTGGTTGTTCAAGTTCCATAAAACAAACTATTATATATTCTTGATTTGAGTTGAGATTGAGATTTGAGAATAGAACATATAGAGTCTAACAATTCTCTTTATGCTTCTATGAGATTGATTTGAGTTGAGATTGGATTTGAGTATAGAACATATTGAGTCTCTAAAATTTCTCTTTATGCTTCTATGATATTGAGTTGAGATATTGATTGAGCATTAAGTATAGAATATATTGAGTCTCTAACAATTCTATTTATGATTCTATGAGATTGGACAAGTTCTGTGTGAGCTTGTTAAGCATATTTGAGATAAGTCTTTGAGAAAGCTTGTGGACTGATGTTGAGTAATATTTTGTGGAATATTGCTATGCAGATTTGAGCAAGTCCTAGATAGGAATTATTGAGCAGATTTGAGCAAGTCCTAGAGAAGACTTATTGAGTAGACTTGGACAAGTCCTAGAGAGGACTTATTGAGGAGATTTAAGCAGGTTCTGTGTGGATTTGTTGAGCAGATTTGAGTAGGTTTTGTGTGGACCTATTGAGCAGATTTGGACAAGTTATGAGTGAGCTTGTTGAGCAGATTTGGACAAGTTTTGAGTGAGCTTGTTGAGAAGATTTGAGAAGGTTTTGAGTGAACCTATTGAGATAAAGCTTTGGAGGTGACAGGGTACAAAGGATAAAGTCTCAGTGGATAGAAATCCAGCAGCCATGCTAATTGAAGACATATCTAAGTGAGGAGTCTTCAAGTGGAGAGAGATCCACCAGTCAGTTCAACAGAGAGACAAAGTCTTCTAGAATATCGCTAGCCAAAGCAGAAGGGGAAAGAGTTCTCTTGTGGAAGAGATCCACAAACTTGAGATTAGGGGATCAACATCTCCTTTGGACAGAGGTCCATAAATATTTTAATTGGGAAGGATTCCCAAAGAGATTGATTGAGAAAATTTTAGTAAAATATTTTCTCCGTGGAGTAGCCCACATTGGGTGAACCACGTAAATTGTGGTGTCTCTATTGTGTATGGTGTTTTGTGCATTGCTTTGATTACTGCTATTGATACTGCTATCTATACACTACATAATATTGAATTGAAAAGAAAAGTAAAAAGTGGTCTTATACTATTCACCCCCCCTCCCAAGTATAAGCTTGTGTTCTTCATAACTTTCCACTATTGTTCACTTTAACTAAAATATAGTGTAATAATAATGAACTCTCAAGGTAACTCATAGTATGCACTAATTTCCACTGAAATATAAAATTACTTAGTGCATCTAAATAACAAATAGAATAGTGCAATATTAATCTCACCTTATTACTCCTTCAAATGAACTTGAAATATGCACTTAGTAATTGCTCCTTGTATAGAACTATAATCTCTGTAAATTAATGTAGTCTTCTTTGCTATAACTAGATAATAGGAAGATGATAATTTTATTTCTATTAAAATATATCTAACACCTATTTAATGTGTAGATATTGACCTAACTTCTACACTCTCTTTGAAGACTTTAAAATTAATCCATTCCTTGCAACTTTAACTTTAATAGGGTGCTTGATGAATCTCTTAAGAAACTATAATTTTAAAGTTCAAATAATGAATGTTTTGCATCCAATTTTCTTACCTTTAATAAATCCTAAATATGGTGGATGTCTTGGTGATTTGATTCACCAAATTGCTGCCCTTGACTTGATGATCTTGCAACTTTTTTGGCTATCCACAACAACTCCTTAACTCACCAACTTGCAGCTTAGTAACTCCTCTATATTATTACTTGAAATTGTAGTATGGTGGTTTTGATTTCCTCCAAAATGCTCTCTATAGCTCTAAATTTCTAAAGCTAGTAATGTTGTCCTGATTGCTGCTCTCTCGTAGTCAATTTTTGCATTGAAATGCTATCCTTGAAACTCAAAAAAATTCCTTCAAATTACAGTTGAATTTTTCCTTAAAGAACCCTTTAGTATTTTTCTAAATATTCAACAAACCCCTATCTTCAAATGAACCTTCTAGCCTTCAACAACAATCTTCAAACCTTTCAAGTTTGATAGTAAATTTAGGCTCCTATATCCTTCAATATCCTTATCAAATTTTGACTTGAGTCTCGACCTTCTTCTCAAGAATTTAAATTTACTTGAGGTCTTTAGCAATATCCTCTAGGATTTGAAACTCCTTACCAAATTATTATTCTTTTGGACTTATTGTCAGATGGTGATAATTTTTCCAAATTCTTCTCTATCAGTAACTTCTCCTTGCTGGTAGATTTCTCCAATGAGTTTTTCTAGGAACTCCTTTAATGACCTTCTCTAAAATTTGAAATAAGTCTCTCCAAGCCTTCTTCTTGTTTCTTCTAAGACCTCACCAAGGTCTTCAATCTTGTAGTTTCTATGGTATTCCAAATGATACCTTTCCTCCAACCTTCTTCTATGGAAGTGTTGACAATGATATCTTCCTCTCAAATCTTTAAAATCTATTGCTGCTGGAATTCTAGAATAGGACCTTGCTGGTCCTTCTTTACTTTTGTAATCTACAAGATTTAATGGAGATCACCAACCTCCTATCTTCCATAACTATAAGTTGTGTAACTAAACCTTCTAAGGAGTCTCTTGAATCAGCTGTAAGGCTATTATAGCCTTTTCTTCTTCTACAATCTCTTGTAATGTGACCTTTTATTAGGTCTCTGAAATATTCAATCTTCTACTAGTTGTTGCAAGTGCTAGAAATATTCTAATGAATATGTTCTTCGTAGCTCTATGTAGGAATCTTCTAGATTTTCTTGAATCTCATTTTTCATGCAACATGATGTTAGAAGCTAGAATATAAGAACTCTTAAATCTATATTTGACTAATATTCACTAGTTGATTTGTCAATCTAATGGAATCCACGCTAATTCTTAGTCTTCACGAGTTTTCCTATAACCCTGTGGAAAGACTCTAGCCAAATGTAATCTTAGAAATTTTGTAAATGAGATTTTTGGATTTCTCTCAGTCTCACTTGTGGCTCTCCCTATTTCCTATATGATCTACCATGTGCTTTGATACCACTATTAGATTTTTATGGGAGGTAGTATAACCACAAGATGTAAAATAACTAATATGAGATAACTATAAACTAATGGCACAATAATATGCAGGAAAATAATAAGTCGAACATCTACAAATAACTTAAAAATATGTCATTAATGGAAGTGATAAAAATAGTACAATGCTATTTAATTGAGGACATGAACACTCCATGAACAGATATGAAAGGACTACATTGTACCATACTCCTAAAGTATAACACACATTCTCTATAGTCACTTACCCTCACACAAAACACTCACTATAAGGCCTTTATATAAGAAGATAGATTCCTTGGCCCTTACTCTACCTAGGCATTATGTACATGTGGACTACATGCACATTTACAACTTGCACATTGAAATTTGTGCATTTATTACAATACTTGAAGTAACAAACTTACTTCACTCTAAAGTAAACTCCTATTCTAGCTATGTACCAAAGATGGTACATTTACATAATCCAAATGATGTAATATACTCTAACATATATAAATATGACCCTTGCCTTATTCATTCGAATAAAAGGGTTTAATGGAAGTATTCAGATGATAGCTAGTTGTTGTTGGTTGTAAATGTACAATTACAACAAAGGAAGAGTGCATTGCTGTAACAAACTAGATTTGTGTAATGTTGTATGTGCAGGGAACCCCATAATGTTATTGCCATACAAATGGTAGATTGGATGTTATTGTTGTACAATTGTTGTTAATATAAAATTTTCACATTTTATTTATTATTGTTGTTATTGTACATTGCCTATGTGTTGTTATTTTAAAGTGTTACAGATCTGGAAATGCATTTAAGTAGAAATGGAATTCATTTTCTATACATAAAAAATAATTTTTAGAATCCACACCCTAACTCTTTCCTACATTTTAGGTATCTCTAAGGTACAAGTTGTGGATTCCTATGTCTCCACTCATGAGCATATTATTTGAGTTCTCAAGACAACCTGATAGTGACCTAGAATCAAATCAACACCACTTTGAGTGATCCTTATTAATGATAGTGAAGGGTTAATTATTATTGAACAAATGGTAATATTGGATTATCGATCTTTCCAACTTTGCAACCACACTCTCATTGAATTGTTGGTGCACTAACGAGGTTTATAGTTGGAAGATGTAACATGGGATCCAATCAACCAACCTCAACAACAATTTCTACATTTTAAGCTTGGAGGATAAAGTTTTTTAATGGGGGGCATGTTAGGACCCTTATATCCTAACTATTCAATTATTCTAACTAGTCATGTTATTAGTAGTAGTATTGTGACGAGTTAGTGGAACTCAAAGTCTATTTAGGGTTGGGTTAGGGCTTGTAAAGCATTGTATGGTTCCTTATTATATATTATATTGTAGTGAGAGGAGGAAGAAAAATTGTATTTTTTAATTAGGAGTTCTGAAGGAGGTAGTCCCCTCAAAGTGGTTTATAGTAGTTTAATCTTTCAATCAATTAATAAAATTTATGCTTCATTTCCCATTCTACTGTATATTTTTTGTTTTATTTTTTTGGAAGAAGTATTATTGGCTTCTATTCCTTGTATGGAGTCATAACATAGGTGTTCTTTGGATATATGTGGAAGTATCTTGTATTGGTAGTGATGACTATGGTCCAGCCTAAGGAGATTCTTGTGTAGAGGTATTTTTGCATTAGTAGATTTCTAGATGATGAGGGGGATCTGGATGATACTTCCTCAAGTGCAAAGACCCACTAAAGCATCCATTATGGATGGGAATATTGTCACTAATGTCTTCTTTCCTTGGTCTCTCAATTTAAATTATGAGGGGGTGTTGAAAGTGTAATATGACTTATAGCCAAGGCCAACATTGTATAATGTAATCCTATATAGGCTTATGAAAAATAATTATACAAAAGTGTTTGTGTTATTGTATTATTCTCTTATGTAATCTCTATGGGCTATTATTAATCTTGTTATGGATAAACCCATCTTATGACTTGTAATTAACCTAAATTCCTCTTGTAATGTCAGCTTAGGTTAACTTAATTTATGTAATTAGGGTTTTGATATTGGTATAAATACACCACACCACTAATCCATTGTATTAGAGTGTTGTGTACCTTAACTATGGATAATATATTGATTCTTTAAGGTGCCTATGGATGTCCACTATCTATATCTCTCTTATGTATTTTTTTTAGACTTTCTGTATAAGATTTGAGTGATGGATTGCTTATGTTTATTTTTGGAAATAAGTGTGAATTTAACAACTTCCTATGATGAGAACCATAGTTGTAAACATTTTGCAAGATAGGTAATAAAACTAATCTAGACTTGGATATAATTTGAAGATAAATCCTATTATTCCTTTCAAGCCATACACTCTAACAAATAATGGTGGTACCAATCCTCCACGTAACGATTAATGATTCAATTTTGAACTATTTAATCCATCATCATATTATTTCTTCTAGTGCTAATGGGTCAACCCAATAGATTCATATTTCTTAAAAATGTAGCTCCAAATGGTGGAAGCAAAGGGACAAGGAAGAAGTAGATGACCTAATATTTTGAGTTTCTTCTAATGAAAAATACACCTTGAAGGTCTATATCCTCTTCCTTACAAACTATAACATGTAATTATTTTAATTTAGACTATTAACCAAAGGAATGTTAAGGCCTTTTATAGATTTTCTATTATAGTTTTCCAATCATTACCATTGAATAGCCATTTTGATAAAGACTATCATCTTCAACTAAGTGAATTTTGTGATAATTAATGTTAAAGTAAGATGTCAAGGATGAAAGAGCAATGTAAGAAGAATGGAAACCTACTAGGAAGCCAATTGGTCGATTAAAGCAACAATCAATTTTAAGAAAAATTAAAATTCTTTTGCTAAGTCCTAGATAATGAATTTATCGACCAATCCATGGATGTCAATCCATAATCTATCATCACCCATAAAGTTGTTGATCCATCAGAGAGTCAATTGGTTGGAGAACAAGTTAATCATGATGTTATATTAACCAAATAAACAGGTTGATGAATTGAAAAGAAATTTGGACAACTAGTTGTTCAAATGCTCAATTTATTGAATGATGATGCCCACATGATCCATGGGTGATTAATCAATAGTTCTATTTTTAATTTTAAATAATTTTTTTGGGTGTTCCATTACTAATAAAGCTCTAAAAAAATTATTTTTCATGAAAATACCTAAAATTTTTATCACACAACCTAATGCAATATTTTTGGGAGGAAATTCACCAAAGTAGGCACAAATAGATTTATAAAGATGTGATGACTCATCATTTAAAGAGGAATCAAGAAAAGAAAATATTTTTGATAAAAGTAAAGTGCTAATTAAATATTCTAAAGATACAACTCTAAGAAGAACATACTAACTAATCACTGCAACCAAATATAAAATTTGAAGTGAATATTGATTAGTAAAATAGAAGATTCCAAATGAATTTTGTAAAAGTAAGATATTTTTAGTTTAACATTTTGATTCCAAATTTTGATTTATCATTTTTATTATAGAAAAAATAATATAAATAAGTGCTATGACATATTATAAATGATAATTCTTCTTGACAATCAGAACTCTACTTAGATTCTCTTTTCCAAAATTTGCATTTTGATCAAACCAACAAAATATTTTTATTAAAGTTTTTTAATTATGTATGCTACTTGGAAAAGTTCTTTTGTGTGGCTGCCTACCTTTTTGATGTTAATTGAGTTTAAAACCATGGTTATTTCTACTATTTATTCCTTCTAATCCTTTTGTGGAGTATGTGCTTCATGTGTTTGCAATTGTTTGAATGTTCAAAATTGAGATTGTAGTAATTTTGTAAATTTCTCTATGTTCATTAGATTGGATCATCTAAAATTGACTTAAATACTTATTTTATTTAGAATTATCTATCTTTTTTCCTTTAAAAGTAGAAATATATCAAGGAGGTATCCCTTTCTAAATGTTATCTCAATTAAAGGATAAATCATGTTGTGACCTAGGCTGCATTAATAACCTTAGATAGATCAACAATATGAATTTAGACATTCATTAAGGGACATAGATTGAGACTTACATTTTGGTTCACATATTATAGGATATTTCCACTTAACCTACTATGAATCCACTACATGCTTACTCAATCCAAAATAAGATAAGTCAAATATATAAATATTTTTATGAGTTAAAAAGTCCAACAAGGAAAAAAAGAATAACTGAACACAAATTATTTTCACCACAGGGTACTCATTCATCTACAACAAAAATGTGAGCTTGCTCTCAATATAATTTTCACGTTCAATATGGATTAGCATTTTCGAGCACCTACATGAAAAAACTATCCTCCATTGGATTAGTATAAACCATTGAATTTTGAAATTTTTATCCAATTTTAGTAGAGTTGAGAAGAATATAACATATAACCACTTGTAAAGTCTGATTATCATCAAGAAGTTCAAAATTTTCCATATAAGGAAATCATGTTAATTTTTGATAGCCTTTTTCTTTATAGGGAAGGTAGTAATGTAGTATAAAGGTTTCCCAATTTCCTGTCACCAATTGGACCATACTTATAGATGCATTCACCCAAAACTTTAATGATTACTATAATGTGTAATCTTTATCGCTAAAATTTAATACCATCATGAGGGATCCTTCAAAAAATATTTACAACTTAAATATATGGTTTCACTGGACCTATAACTAGATTTTAGCAACCATCAAGCCAAATAATACCTCAAGCCTTTTTGTACTACATGAAATGGTTGCAATCAGAGTTTGTCATGATGGTTAGACAAGTGAATTGTATAATTTTTTAGAAGCTTATTAAGAAGAAATTTGTATAAATGAGATCTTAGTACAAGTTAAAAAGTCACTACCAATGCCCTTGTGCCACTTCTAACACATTAATTTCTTAGTAGACAATATTTTCACCTGTTTTGCATATGTGCTAGTCTCGAAAGCTTTTATAGATACTTTTTAGTAGGATTTAAATTTTTAAGATGCAACACATATCTCTAATAACTTATCCAATAGATGATTCCATAGGGTAGATATGGAGGTAATTGTACATTTTATCTTAGTGGTCACATGCTTGTCCAATCAACTCACCATTAATGAGATATAAGGGTATGAATATTTTATTTTACTTGATAAAAGGGATTGTACTTGGGTCCCCAACCCTTGACAAATTACAACTCTCTCCTTTAGAGCTTGAGAGTTTACAAATAGATACATTTCTCATCTCAATTGAGTTTCTATAGCTAGATACCTACATATTTTTGCATAACAAGTATGAATTATTGAATTTCATTTTCAGGATCTTCTTCAAATTTCTTTGTAAATACAAATATTCTAGAATTTAGCATTATTCTTCTTGAAATTTTCTTGCAACAACCTTCACAATACCAAAACTTCACCTCTACTATCTATGCACTGCATATTAGTAGAGTAATATATATCATAGTGTGCTTTACTAGCTCTAAATTGTTAGTTTCCTTCTTGAAGCATAAGTGCAACCACATGAATTGTAATAATTAGTTTAGTAGTCTCAAAAAGTTAAAAGTTCATGATTAAATTTTATCAAGGAGTATATGCATAATAACTAAACTATGGGTCACTATATAATATGAGGGGAAATCATTTTAATCCCCCCTCCCAAAAAAAATATTTTATCATTTTAACGAGTTATGAAATGATTCTCATTCATATTATAATGACATTTTAACAAAAAATAATGGTATTATTTTTTAAAGTAGTTTAGTAGTCTCAAAAATTTAAAAGTTTCAATCCATACTTTATCCCATAATCCAACCAACAACCAACAACTCAAATAATCTATTCAGCCATGAAGTCCATATGATATCATCTTCTTTTACTTCAACATACAAAAATTCCACTCACTTCACAAAATCGTAGTTTGCTTTACCAAATCTAGACTATTAGTTCCTCCAATTCATTGATCTATAAATGGATCCCCTGAAATATTTTGTAATCCTCAAAAAAATTATTTTAAATATGCTACTTTTAGATTTTTCTTGTCAGCTTTAGCTAAAAATATTACTTCCTCTAACCATGGAAAAGAGAATTTAACTTCACAATACTCTATTAAAACCCCTCTACTGGCTAGCCTATTTACATATTTGTTCCCTTCCCTTAACATATGTGTAAACTTGATTTCTTCAAAATTTGTAGCAAGGTATTATATTTCCACAATGATCTCTTGTATGTTCCATGGAGCATTTGCTTTCCTTAAAATTGCATTTATTACTATTAGTGAATTGCCTTCCATCCTATTACTATTAGTGAATTCTACCTTTGGTCTATTGGAAAATAATCCCTAGTCTTGGCTTCCTACCTTAAAAATTTGGTATAAGGGCCTCACTCAAAAAATAAATGTGTTCTTTTGGCTTGCCATCCAGAATAAGATTCCAACTTTGTAAAATATCCAAAAAAGGGGTATGAATCTTCCTATTAGATGCTATCTTTATGGATCCTATGTAGAATCCTCTAATCATTTATTCTATCAGTGCTTCTTCTCTTCAAATATGTTTTGATCCCTCTTAAATACCTTGGGGTTTTTTTGGGTTACCCCAAGTCTGTTGTTTGATTTCTATGTTAATTGGGTTCCCCATTTATTTACCTATAGATTGAGGTTTTTTTGGATCTTTAGCTTGCCCCACCTATTTTGGATAATTTCGAAGGAAATAAACAAAAGGTATTTTGAGAACTTGAGTAGAGATATGGAAATAATTTATTCTAGAACCATATCAACTACTATGGAAATTATCTCAAGCCTTCACATGGACTAGGTCAGAGGCCTAGAGGAGGAGGTTGATCTAGAGTTAAAGTTAGGCTTCCAACCTAAACCTAGGAGTAATGAGTAGGAAGGAATGAGTTTAAGAGATCAATCCAAATGGGAACCACCTCTCCCTAGATAGATAAAACTTAACTTTGATGGGGTTCCTAAAGTAAATCCTAGGAAAGCAAGAGCTGGAGGAGTGAATAGGAACAATAGGGGTGAGGTTATCCTAGAATTCTCTGAGAATTTGGATATTCAAACTTGCCATCTTGTAGAGGCTAGAGCATTATTCCAAGGAATGGATCTGCTTGAGCCTCTTGATTGTAAAAAGGTAATAATTGAAGGGGACTCCCTAAATATTATTAACACAATAAGAGAATCTCAATCACCCAGTTGGAACATTACCAACATGATTTCGAAAGCCAAATGAATAATTCATTCCTAGGAGGAAGTCCATATTTAACATATTTTTAGAAAAGAAAATGGTTCAATGGATTGTCTTGCTAACCTAGGAATTTTCCAGAATGGAATTTATATATGGAGTAATTCCCCCCAATGTCTTATGTAATTGGATAATGGATTTGGATTGATTTTTATTTATTACTTTGTTATCATTGGTGTGTAGGCGTATGAATTATTATTATTTCTTCAATAAGAAGCTTTCTACTAAGAGAGTATCGAATTATATTGGTCTATGTGCCTAGAGAAACTTCATGGGCAATCTAAATTCTTTTAAATTTTAATCCTATTTTTTTGGTGCTAATTTTTTATGGATCATATTTCTAAAAAAAAGTGGAAATAGAGGCAGGCTCAGGTTGTCATTCTCATCCAGTGTGGGCATAGGGTGGAAAATTCTTATGTGGATTTTTTCACATACTTGAAAAGCATGTGGTTCACATGGGTCATGTGGAGGAATGGGTGTCGATTATTCTTATACCACCAAAAACTTAGATTGCTTGGAATAGTGAGTCATATTGGATTGAAGTGTCTCATTTGTGCTGGAATGATTGCAAGATTGAGATCCCTCTTCTCAAAATACTTTGTAATACAATAATAATTGGCTAAGGTTGTTGGTTGAGATTGGTGGAAATCCTCTAGCTCCCTGTACCCTACAATTCAAGTTTTCAGCTGCCCAAAAATTCTCCAGCTAATATAAAAAATTGGTTGTAATCATCATAGAGAGAGGAGACCAAATTGTAGAGAGATTTTGTTTAATATGAAGGATGTCGGTTTAAATCCTTTTTACTTGCACCATTTTCTCCTTTCTTAGTGAACTCTCTAGAACATGAGGTGGAATTACTCTAGTGATGTTGGTTATGATATAGTCCTTGGTTTGAGAGCCATTTTATTTTGTTGCTTGGAAATGGTACTTTCTTTAATTTTCTAGTTTTTGAGGCATTCCCATTTATCTCGAGTTTGACTGCACCTCTTCATTGGGTGATTTATGTAAAATTTTTGAGGTAAGGGCCGACTCTATTTCAATAGAATTTAGATTTTTTTTGGCCCCTCAAAAAATCTTATAACAAGTTGAGTTTTTCTTTTGGAGGGCCTATTGGTTGCATTGTAACTCCATTGCGTAGTAAGAGTTTTATCTAGGTGGGTCCTGGGAATATGGAAAGGGTAGTTCTCAAGCCAAGTACCCTTGAGGTTGATGAGGATGTAAGGAAGATTTTAAAAAAGGGGGGTTTTCTACAATGCTTTTTAAAATTTCATGTTTTTAAAAAAGAAGTCTCAAGACAAATGGCTTATTATTAGAGAAATGAGATGGCGAGAGTAGGATCGATTGAATTCAAGATTTCCATTCCCTTAGTTGTTGAAGTTATGGACCTGCCTATGGGCAACGTGTGTTGCAATAGGGAGAAGCACTCCATATATAAATAAATGAGGTATTTTTTGGGGAAGGACAAAGTTTTAAGAAAAATATAGAATGGATACTAGATAAATTTGCTTTAGGATCCATGGGACAGGGTAACTTTGGTAATTATGAAGTAATTTACATTAGAATGAGACTAAATATATTCTATGAAGGTAATATTTTTCATTCTTAAACCAACTACGACATAAGATATTGTTGAACATACCTTCCTTCCTATTCAAATATATGGATAATTCTATGTTAAAAGTAAAAAGAGGTGAGATTTCTAATCCCATTCATTAGGGCCTAGCTAAGCTGATTTATTGAACACCTAGTAAAAATTAGGGGTATTTCAGAGGATATGATTATGAATTTAACAACCATCCTAGGGGATTTTCCTGTCACTATTAATTTTCCAACATCATCTCAATCCAAGTCAAGAAAATCTTAGTTGGGTGAGTTGTATTTGACCAATTCTATAATCTTCAAGATGAAAGTGAAAGGAAATTTGAAGGGGAAGGGAGAAGCTTTAGAGTCTCTAATAGGAACCGGTGGTGGTGAGGAAAAATCAAGATGATCCAAGCATATTTTTACAAGGTTTATCAAAGAAAATAAGACCTAGAGAGGGTAATCCTGAGGACTAAGTTCTCTTTTTACTGTATTTCAGTTTGGGTACTTCTCGTTGCCTGTCAATCCTATATTTTCTTCTTATTGGGGTTAATGTTTAGGATTTGGTTTAGTATTTTGGTTCTTCTCAAGATCCTAGTATCTATGTCATCTCTAGATTCCTATGTTCCTCTTCTGGATATTTTGTTGGACCACTATGATAGTCATATTTTTGTGAAGTAGCTGGTTGGTTTGTTGTGGTAGTTTTGTTCTTCGCAGTATTTGGTTTTCTCCTAGATTTGTAGTGTTATTTATTTATAAAATATTTGGGGATCCTTTCAAAACCTCTTCTTATAACCAATAAAAAAAATTGCCTTCCATCCACACTTTGTTCCATTTCATTTTCTGTATATTTTTAATCCTTCCAAAGCACCCAAAATTCAACTTCATTATTTGTCTAAATCCACTACTAAAAGTGTAATGTGATAAAATATCACTCCTATTATTTATTATTATTACTCCTCCTCTTGTTTATCTTAGATTTCATTTATAAGCTCCATCAAAATTCAATTTGACCAAATCTCCTTTCGATGATTTCCACTTTATAATTTGTTTCCTTCCTTTTGTTTCTCCTATATCCACCATCATAACTCTAATTGATGATTTGAATCCATCTATCAAGGCTCTTTTCTTGTATATTAGGGGTTGGGTGAGTTTAAAATCCTAGTTTAGATTCCTCTATGGCTAAATAAATTTTCCTTTTCATTACCTCTAAACTGCTTTTCTTTCCTTTAAATATTCTTCTATTTCTTTCAATCCATATAGTCTAAAGTATTATGTATTTTTATGTAACTAAGATTTTCTATAACACATAACTTTTAAAAGTGTTTTTCCATTGCTTTAACCATTGTTTAAATTTTCCATTCATCACCATGTATTTACCAAACACACTAAAAATCCATTGCCAAGTTCCCAGACTATTGAGTAGTGTCTCAAGAAATGGTCTGTATTATCTCCCTTTTTACATAGAACATATATTGAGGGGCCATAAAAATATCTTTTCATTAGGTTATCCTAGGATAAAATTTTTCCTATGACCTACTAGCCATAAAAATATTTTAACTTTTGGAATTCTTGGGCTATCCCAAATATCTCTCCATATTCTTACGATATTCCTATTTTGTTGGTGCTTTACATTATAACTTCTTCTTTCTATGTATTCTCCTGAGCTATTCAACTCCCAAATTAGCTTATCCTTGGCTCCCCTCGGAGTAATCATTGTATTTATATTTTTTCTCAACTACCTCCTAACAATAATGTTTGGTATACATGTAAAAAAATATTCTTTCCATTTTTATCTTCCTTCCTAGTCCTTGTACATAATGTTTGAAACTCTATCATCATATTTGTCTTGAAGTAATCTGATCCATGGTTTCAAAATTAGATTTAGATTGAGTGGTATTTTATCATACCAAGTATCCATCCAAATAGAAAATTTATATTCAAATCCCACCACCCATATTAGACCTTTAATCACTAGATCAATTGATTTTTTTAAATCGTTCCATAGTGTATAACCATCTGGTAGTGAGAAACATTAAAGATTAAGCTTGGATCATTGTGATCAATGTAATTGTAATATATGTTTTTTAATGTAGGGTTTTGAAAAGGTTGTCATTTCCATTTTGCATCGACTAAGTCACATTGAGCTATTTTGTGCCATCGAGATTTGAACCTTGGTGTGGACTATATCAGCTATTTATCCTAACCATTGAACAAAGGACCTATTGGAAAACCATTTAAGTTAAAAACATGGGATTTTATGAGAGGTCTTAGATGCCTCATACTCAGTGGGGTTTGAACCTTGGACCTCCCCAAAGAGAGGTCTAATCCCTTACCACTGCAATAAGCTTACAACTTTGAAATTATAATAATTCTTACCCATAATCTTTGACTCTCTTTGTACAATCTCCAAATTACATTTTCCCTTAGAGCTAAGTTTGCATTCATAAGAACTCTTAAACAAAGATTTTACCTAGTTTTATCATCACACCTTGCTCTATTTCACCAAAGGAAATTTCCTTTTATCATGTAATTCTAACCACGAAAATAACTAAATAATATAGATTAAACTTTTTTCGACCAATTTTGGCATAATATACAAAGACATAAAATATGTTGGAATGACCTATAAGATTGATTGAACTAGTTGCACTGTTCCTGCTAACGATAAACATCTACCTTTTCATATTGGCAATTTATTTTGAACTTTCCTTATAGCTTGATTTTATAATTATATCCTCATTTTCCCCTTTGATAAGGGCATCCCTAGATATGTTTCTAGCAAATTTTTCTCCATTTGAAGTAACCTGCATATCCATGTTTTGGTTATAGTTGGAGTTTTTAAGAAGTAAAATTTGGATTTTGTCCTATTAACTTTCTACCTAGATGCTCTTTCATATTCCTTTAATAAGTTATTCAAAGCTTTGGCCTCGTTTTTTCTTACCCTTCCAAAAAGAGTTGTATCACCTACAAATTGTTGATGGTTGATATTGTCGATGTTATTACTAGCCTTAAGTCTACTTATTAACCCATATTTATATGCCTTCCGTAGGTTCCTTTCCAAAACATTTTCTATAATAATGAACAAATAAATATGGTGACAGAGGATCTCCTTGTCTAATACCCCTTTTGGCTTTAAATGATTTTGCTACTAGCCCATTGACTAGCATTGAATATGATACTATAGAGACATAAGTGATGAGGCTATGAAATTGCCTCATTTTGATAATCTAACACCTTTTTGTCCATTTTTTATTAATTAATATAATTATATGCCAAGGATTAGTATGTATTTATGTTCATATTAATGATGGATATAGTAAATGAAAGATAATATATTATTTATCTGTTGTAAACCAATTTTTGTGTATTTTGAAGGGACTAACTGTGTGTTTTATTTTCAATTGAAGTATATAATAGTCTATTAATAAATCTATAGAAATTTGTGATCAAACCAATGGTGTTAAAATACCTTATGAGATGTTGCGCTAGAAAATTTTGTGTTGATTTGCTACACCAGAGTGATGAAAGTGCTAGAGTAATTTGTGTGCTAGTTGTACACCAAAATAATCTGAATGCCAGCTATGCACCATAATAAGTTGTGTGCCAAAATAGTGAGACATTGAGTTTGCTCTAGAATCATCGTGCACAAGATGTGATGGTTAAGTAATAATCAAGCTATTGACCATGTGATTTTTTTTGAAGCTGACCATGTTTATTTTTGGAACAAATTCATTGATTGCACATTGAAATTGTTGACCAACAAAAGCGTAAGAGTTGATAATTTCATGCAATCTTGGAATAAGCTCAACTGCACATGCAATGAGGAGATAAATACATATAACCAAAAAGTAGAAAAATATGCCAAGGATTTCAAATCTATTACAATGAATCAACAACAAAAATGTAAAAAAGGATTGATTTGTTGTTTTGAATAAACATGTAGACATCCTATCCAATCAGACTTGCTATTGCAATATGATTGGATAGTTGAAACATGTAAACTTGTGTTAATAAATTAGTGGATATGCTTCTTCTAGAATAAATTATGTTATTAAGCTATATAGTTAGATGATTGTCTATAAATAATGATGTATGCATAAGGGGAAAAGGTCAGTTAGAATTTGCAATAAGAAATTGACTTTCAAAATACTATCCTAACTTGGAAATATTTTGTCCTATTGAATGCATGGATTTGACTTCATAGATTAGTTTTTGCTACTGAATATTCTACCTCCCAGTGGACCTCAAATCAAGGGCCCACTTGTTGGAACAATGGAAGGAACCTTATATTTGTTGCATGCTTTCTAAATTAGTTTATTTTTGTTATTTATTTCAGTAAACAATATAGCATTTCTTTGTATTAAAGATGACCGATAAGTTTACTTTCATTTTGAGTTCATTAAATTATGCTTCTAATTGATTGCATAATCTATTTTTGTTCAGTTTTACTTTCTTGCAAGTGTGCATTTATGTTCTAACCTTTCTACTGCATTATGATTTTTGTTAAAAAAAATTGTTTCAACAATGGACTATGTTTTGTTTTAGCTTAATGTTGCTTAGTTATTTTTAATTTGGTAAGGATTGTTGTTTAATTTATTCTAACACATAGACTATAGTTAATTATGAGATTTCCTTCATTAAAAAAGTGTAGAATTTAATATATTTTATTTAAGTTTTGAAAAAATGTTTTAATTCCTTGTTTTCACAAATTAATCTAGGAACTTGATATCCAATACATAATTCTTAGACCTCTAACACATACAACCTTAGGACATCGCCTTAGTGTTATAATATTAAAGTAATAAAATTAATGACACTCATCATTTTTGGTGTTATTACTTGGGATACATTGGCATTGTTAGAGAAAATTAATCATTAAATGTCAGTTACCTTTTTGTGCAATTGAGTAGAATAAATATTTAGGATAACTTTTATATTATATATAGCTTTAGAAAAATCAACTTTGCATAAAGATAGTTGCATTGTCAAGAATTGTGTTTAAGAGATTGGTACATTAGGAATAGAATATTGTGATTAGAAGTTTTTAGTAAATAGGATGTATGAGTAGACTTAGAGACTAAAGAGGTAGATTTATCAGATCCAATTTACCACTAGCCATAAGAAGAATAAATCCATGATGAGAGGTTGCACCTATACAAAAACTTGAGTTTCCCAAAGTAGTGATTAGTGAAGATGCTAAAATTTTAAAAGAATCACAATCATCAACTTTGGAAAGCATAAGATTCCTTGTGATAGAATCACAAGAGGAACAAAATAGTAGTTCTATACTTTCTACTCATAACAAATCTCTACCCTTTGATAAATTTAGGAAAGTATATAATTTTTGTTGGCATAATATAATTAAAGAAAGACAAAAAGAAGCAGTTAGGGCTAGTAATGTGCACAATCCTAGAGAAACCAATACCCTTTCCAAGAATTTTTTATATCCTATCTGTTTAGATCTGAATATGGAAGCTCTAATGAAGGTTATTTCATATTCTATATTTTTAACTTTAGAGAAGTTATGTGAGAAGACCTTAGATAAATTCTTATTTGAGTTTAAGGTTTTATGTCAAACCTCTGATTACACAAATGACAACAAAAAACTCAAATTGTTCCTTTCCACCTTGAAGGACTCTACAATGAAATGGTTTATGGGTTTAGCACTTGATTCAATTCAAACCTAGGGAGAAATGGAATTATAATTCTTGGATAAATACCAATAATATTGTAGGGTAAAGAATCAAAATGATGAATTATTTAGGATGAAATAAGAAGATAAAAATTTAAAAGACTATTTGGATAGATTTGTGTTCGTTCATAAAATATATGGATGTGTGGATGCATAATTATACAAAAAAATATTCTTATGAGGAATGCAAAAAGAGTCAAGAGAAGCATTAGATGTCATGGAAAAAGGAGACAAATAAAAATCGAGTTCTTGAAAATTATGGAGCTTTGTAAAAATTATTTCCATACAAGAAGTCAAAGAAATAAACTTGTTAATAATGGATATGGTATAAAAGAGTTAATGGAAGAATTTGCCAACTTACCTAACATATTACTGCATCTCAATAAAACATTATATGAAATGAATGCAAAGAATATGTCCACTAAATATTTAGTTGTCTATTATCCAATATGTAGAAAGAAACATTCTCTTCACGAGTGTCCTTTGAATAAAACAACTATATGCAATATTTGTAAAAAGGGACATCCTACCGATTAATATCATTTGTTACCTGGACTAAAAAATTCTATGGATAAACACACTCATCTTACAAAGAAATTAATTTTATAGGATAGATACAAGGGGGTAATTTTCTCAAAATCCATATCAAAATGCTCCTTGAATGCCTATGAATTGGAAAACAAATCCCTAATCTATACCATGGTCCATCCTAGTACTCACTCAACCTTAGGGTCTACAACCATGGGCATCATATCAAGAATGGCCCCAACCTATATGGATAAATCAACATTGGATTAAAAAAAATCCACCATGGTTACCTCCATAAATGCAAGATTACCAATGGATGCAATCGCATCAACCTTACCAGGGGTAATGTCAGTATCAAAACAAAAAATAAGGCTTGTTACCTGGACCTACCCATATTCCTTATCAGGGATAATAATAACAAAAATAGGTTAAGTAACCTCCACTTTTAGCTCAACCTATGACCGACCCAAATAATTATAGACAAGCAACACTTATCTATACAACTAAATTAGAAGATACAACCATGCTTAAAGTTATTGATTGTGATAACATCTAGTTGCGCTCAGGAAAAACCCTTCCTAACTCCACTCCAACTATCATTATAGAAATGAAAATTGATGATAATAATCAAGAAGAATGACCCTCACCTAAACAACAACAAAAAAAAAAAAAAAAACTCCCATCAAAAAATTTATCTCTCTTCATTTGAGAAAATACTTTATCCTGAATGATTAAATATAATAAAAATATCTTCTATGGAATCTGAATTGGTAAAGAGTTAAAACAATTAAATATCATGATTCCTTTATAACAAGAAATTAAATATGTACCTATGCTTAATAAATTAGTTCAAGAAATGTGCATTAAAATATTTGGGAGGAAAACGATAGCACATCCTAAATGTAAACACCTAAAACGTGTCATGTTTAGGGGAGCTACTCACATTGGCACATTCATAAGATCATATGACATAGTCTTGGACTTTCCAAGCATCAAAAGTGGTTCTCACCACTCATCTAGGGAATTTTAAGCCCATCCAAGCCTAGCCGCTCAAGCCTAGAGTAGCCAGACCTTAGCCGCTCAAGCTTAGAGTCTCCAGATCCTAGCCGCTATAGACAATAGCGCCTAGATCTTAGCCACTACAGACGACAACAACTAAGCCATAAAAAGCATTTTTCCAACAAATATGCTCAATCACGGGTGGAAATGGCAGTCTCCATGCATTAAAGGTGAGTGGGAGTAACTTTGAATTTCCTTTCATAGCTAGTTCACATAGGAAACTTGAGTTTGTATTTAGACTTTAGTTAACTGGCCTCCAAACATAGACAAAGACAAAACTGCTCATGCTAATGATCAGTTTGCATAGGAAACTCCAGTTTGTAGTTAGATTTCAGATAATTGGTCTTTAAACATAGAAAAGATAAAAAAATTCTCATGCTAACCTTCACTACACATGAGGGATTCAATCCTAGGGCTTGAGCATAGACCTAGGGTTTCACACACTTTAAAAGGTGCAAGCCTGAGAGCACCAGAGAGACAATTTTTGATTATGAATTTATTAGAATAGGTCATTGAGAAGAGCTTTCGATACTTAGAGAGCTTCCCTTGGAGATCACGTTTACGATGAAGCACTGACAAATTAGAGAGCAAAGCGACCATCATTTCAAAATTCGATACAAGCTTTGATCCATAGCTTTGGTGCAAAGAGAATGAAATTCACCTTAGCGACCACTGTCTTGGATAGTGGCCCACAGGCCTAGCTTAGGGTTTTATACATTAGTTTCATTATTCTATTTAGCATATCATTAGTATAACATCATTTCATTCATTCAACTTCATAGCATAGGTTTAATTCACACTTGCTTTCATTTTGATATGTTCATTACTAACAACCTCATCTAGGGAGGCATTCTCAGACATCTAAACGTGTGTTGTTTCATTACTTATAGGGCCACATGTTCATCAGACAAAATTTGAAATATACGAGAGTGAAAGGGATCTCTCCAAGGAATAGACCTAGAGAAGGAGGTGTTTGTAAGCCCTCATACATTTCCATGTGCAGAATCGGGGAGCTTGTGATAGCGCACCACCCATTTGTGAGGGGACATTATTACCCACTTGTAACATCATTGTATAAAAAATGGGTATCCCTAAGAGGGACCGACTTGTAACCGGGTTTCAATACAAATAAAGAGATATATCTTTGTTACTTTTGTGTTATATACTTTTTCATGGTCTTTCACTTTATTTTTTGGGGTTTAAACACATTTGCAAGTAGGGTAAGAGCGGCGCGTGTGCCCCGGGGTCTCTACAGATGGCGATCATGGTGGGACTTTCATTGAATTTTATTTTTTTTCTTGGATACTAACTTAATTTTGTGTGCAAGCCTAGCCGATCTGATCTACAATAGCAAAAAATCAGCCACTCTGAGCCACAGCAGCCAATAGAGCCTTAGCCACTCCTGCTAACAACAATCAAGAACCATCCGCTTTGGTCGACAGCAACGAGCATTGGAGTGCAGCAGAGATCAAAAAACTGACTCTCTGATTTGTATCAAAGGTTGGTACAACTTCTCTAAAATTTTATAGCTTTATTTCTACCTCTATGTGTCTAAAACAATGAAATTAAAGCACATTTCTAGTTGGGAATTGAAATAATAAAAGAAGAAAGAATTAGGCAATTGCATATCTTAGATCTTCTTTTAGATTTCCACTAGGCGTTTCTAGGAACAAAGGCTTCTATCTATAAATTTTACCCTAGAATCCAATGTGCTAGACACTGTATGGTTGGTTTGCTTGTTTTGAGGCCTTTCTAAAGGTCATATTTGCACCCGATAGATTGCACTCATTAATTTCATAGTAGTTCATGCATATTTCTGAAGATTGAAACACATTTTACATTAGGCATATAGGGAAAGTTCATGGTTGCTATATGATGCATTCTTATTCATAAAATCTTAAAATGAACCACACACACGCACATTTATTTTAAATATTGAGGAGTTGGATTTCATCACCAACCCTCAATTTAGTCCGATGACGTTGGAATTCATCTCCTTCCATCGGTTTGCCCCCTAGATTCTCCTAGAAATAGATTGAAGAACCTTTTCATAGTGGTACTAAGGTACTTATGTTCAAAAAATATCCCACTGTTGGAACATTTATTGGTTTAGAGTGGAAGAGCTAGGCGAAACCCCCAATGGGATTGCAGTGGTGTACCCTAGTCTCTTTTGGGAAATCATGTTTGGCATGAGTACTCTTGATTATAACTATGGATGAGTTTACTCATTCAAAATCCAAAATAGGAATCAAGAAATAACAAAACATCCAAATACATCAAACAGTTAGGGCACACTTAAATCTATAATCGAGATAAACATTTGTGTAATATTGTTTGATCATATTTCAAGTGCAATGAAAAATTTAAATTCTGAAATGATGGTTAAAATAAGAAGTAGACATCCTCGGTCTGACACCGAGGGAGGGTTCGAAACAACACATACCCTTAGGTGAAGTCGTAGTAACATTGAAATACCTACTCGAATGTGAGATGCAACTCTGTGAGTCTAAGAGGTGACAATTCAATCCTTGGAGGATCTCCTTGAGAAACCCCAAATAGGGAACCACAACATGAAACTATATCTCATAAACATAAAGAGGTCTCACGGCCATCATCATCAAGGAGACATGAGGAAACCTCAAAGGCTTCCTCTAAATGCATAAAAACATCTCAGAGACATGAGGAAGCTTCGAGGGCTTCCTCCTCACATAGACATAAAGAGGGTTGTAGACCTCGTTCTTCACATAGAGATGATGAGGTTTCTCCTTCTCCATCCTCATGGAGGGTGGAAAGGACTACAAAACCCTCATCACCAAAAGGGCACATGAGAGTCAAAAAATCTCAACGTTCACATGAAACACTTAGAACAAATCTACCCACTGAGCGGTAAGAAACTAGAAACACATCTAGTCATAGACATCAAATAGAAGATATCCTTAAAACAAAAGGAAGGATTCCATTAAAATATGACCTCATTGGAGTGAATGGAATCCCATGGGATCAGCCATGGAGAACAAGACAATTGGATGAGTTGGATCGATTGCATCCGAGTCCACCTCCTAGAACCATAGCCATAGAGAATTTTGCATCTGGAAGCTCACGAACCATGACAACTAAGCCCACTTCTAAAACTGGGGGTCCCTCAAGATGACCCCATAATAAACACATAAAATTTGATCATAGAGACACTCAAAAATATACTAAAAAAGTAACATTAGCTAGCAAGAGCGAGTAAACATTAGAAACCTCTGAAAAAGATCTATGAATCAAATTAACTAGGACAAGGTCAGATAAGCATGAGTCCTCTATGACTACACAAGTTAACCACGTGCGATGGTTAGAGAACGCCTTGCACAAAGAGTGAGAGCTTGTGGATGCTCTTGAACAAGATAAATAGAGAGAATGGTTGTTGCACCAACATGAGAAATGTTTGAGAGAGCAAGCTGAGTAGCTAGCTCGCAACAACCAACAAACAAGTAGAGGTGATCATCAAAGAGATCAACGCACTAACTCACCAAGAGAGGAGTGCATTAGAAAAGAAAGTAACTCACAACAAATTTTCCCTCCAAATCATGATAGGAACCCAACCAAGGGAAAAAATGTAAACTTAATAGAGCCAGATCAAACACATCTTGAATCCCATCGTGGAAGGGAAGAAAATAGAGCCAATCAAATGGATAGAGTGTTACCTCCATCACCACTATGGGGGGTCTGCAAGAGGAGGAAATCCTCACTTCAAAGGTATTTCAAAAGCTTGCTGAGAAGATGAAAGCCTTTGAGAAACAAGAGGCTGGTGGGAGCCAACCAAAATTGAACAAAAAACACAACCAACCATTGTGTCCATTAGTTCCTAGCCCTACCTATCCTAAGCACTTTGAGATGCCTAGGCTAGAGAAGTTTAAGGGTGAAGAGGATGTACAAGATCATGTCCCCAATTTCATCAATGCATGTTTTCATCTCAAAGACCACGATGCTCTTATGCTCAGGACATTCATCATGACATTTTCGAGCGCAACCACCCAATGGTTCAACCAACTGCCCAAGCATAGCCTAACAAATTTTGAACAACTAGTGAACGCTTTTCTAAAGCATTTATATTTTTGTGTTAAGAGGAGAGTGAACCTTTCAAACCTGGCCAATATGAAATATTATGATGACAAGCCGATAATGGATTATGGGAATATATGGAGAAAAATAATGGTAAAATTATCATTCTCCGTTCCCACAGAAGAAATCGTTCGAATGTTCACCAAGAGTTATTCCAAACACATTTCCATTTTGCTACAAATACAACAATACCCCTCATTTGAGGAAGCTTTAGCACAAGCCAAAATCATTGAGGACATCAAAGTAGATGAGGGAACCATAAAACTATGGATCAAGGAGTGGAGCAAAAACAACAAGAATGGCAAATATAAGCAGAAGTAGGCCAACCCTACCCCAGTTAATCAAGTAGTATTGGCTATGCCTAAGGATGAGGCTGTGCAATAGCACCAAAATTATCAAGCATAGCCCCCACCAGCCAACTATGAACAAAAAAACAACCAGGGTCAAAATAAAGAATGCAAACCCCCTCGTTATTTTACACCATTGATAGAATCAATGCACTCAATCTTCAATAAATTTAGATAGGCAAGAAATATCATATTTCTTGATATACCTTTTATAAATACCAACCATCCTAAGCCAAAATGATATGGGGAAGATCAATTCTGCATGTATCACAGGATATCGAGGCATAATATCAAAGTTTGTGTTGGTTTCAAACATCTTGTGCAAAACATGATTGAGGTGGAAGAACTTAAAGTGGACAACCACCCTGACAATAGAGATATGAGCATCTACAAAAACCCACTGCTAAACCATGAGGTCCCTAGAGGGCAAGATGCACAAGTCAATCAGGTCCAAATTGATATGCATACCCATGGGTGTGTTGGTATGGTTGAGATTGTCAATATAGGAACCAAGACTAGATGGTATGGTCAACCAAAACCTCTCGTAGCTCCCATCAATGTCTTAGCTACACTTAGGCAGAGGCAAGGGAAAGAAAACCTTATAGGTCCACCAAATCGACCTGTGGTAACCATCCAGAGTAGACTTGAGCAAAACTTACAAATGAATCTGACTAAGCTAACCATTTATGATCTCATTCAATAGTCCCCAAAGCACAGGGAGACCTTGATGGATATTTTAAGGTCAATAGAGCTCCAACCACAAGATCCGAATGCATTCACCCATTTTGTGGGACAAGTACAAGAATTCCAGGAACCTGTAATACAATTCTACGATTATGAGATTAAGACAATATCTACTACCTTACGAGACCCTCCACTGCACATGATGGCATCAGTTAATGATTTTTTGTTTAAGCGGGTCTTGATCGATACAGGTTCATCAATCAACATCATGACAACAATAGTAATAGAACACCTTAAGATCCCCAAGTCCAATATCATTCCGAGAGCCTATACATTAAGATATTTCAATGATGCTTTATGCAATACTATGGGAACGATAGTCCTACCTATCAAGGTGGGGCATAATACCATCCCCGTGATGTGTCATGTCTTGGAAGGGGCCATGCAATACAACATCCTCCTAGGGAGACCTTGGATAAGGGATATGAGATGTGTTCCTTCGATCTTACACCAATGTGTCAAATATGTGCATGATAACAAAGTCTACATGGTGTTGGCCGATGAAGAGGCATTCAAGTATGTTCACCAGGTGGATTGTCCAGGAGAATTTGTGATTCCTTTAGCCCACTTGTCGGTAGGACCTTCATCTCTAACTATTCTATTGGATAACAAATACAAAGGGGCACAAAAGGACCCATCTGCATCAACACCTCATATTGCACACAAAGCATCTAATGCTTCTAGTAAACCATTAACACCTAAAAAAAAGAATGATCAGAAGCTAAAGGCACCCATGGTTGAGACTCAAGGAAATGCTAACCATAGCTATTGAAGAGAGTCCAAATCCCATGGAGGAAGAAGATCACCAAGACCAAGTCAAAGATGATGACTACCATCTTGCTTCACCAGTGTCATCCGTGGGGTCATCCACCTCACATGCAACTATACACTTGGCAAGCATAGGGATAGGAGATTATCTTGTGTAGAACATAACTTTTACACCTATCATAGAATCTACACAGGACATGGGATGACCAAAAGATCTAAGACCGCCAATGGGAATAGTGGTTCTTCTTGGAATACCTCCCAACCAGACAAACTTCATCTACGCTAGCCTAGATTGCACCCATAAATCTACGGATATAGATGAGGAAAATGATGAGCTATTCACTGTTAATATTCGCTACCTCTCTAATCTTGAGTTTTATATGACCTATTTTGAGCGTTGCCATTGACATGGTTATGGCATTGGTATATATGAGAAGGGACGTAGGTGGCCATTCGAGCTGCAATATCAAATCCCATATGATATATTTGGGTTAGGATATCATATTAGAGGTCGAGTGGACCCTCTAGCAGCAACATTAGACATATTAACCTTAGGGTTAGGAGAAGACATCAATTTTATTCCTTACCATCCAACAACTGTAAGATATATGAGCAACAAACAAGTGGCTATGGCAAGCATACCACCTTTCGAGACCTATCATCCAAGATCCACAATTGATGTCACCCCAATAGGTTACAACTCATGGGATGATAAGCAAGAAGAGAACGCATATATGGAAAGTTATGATGAAGCACAAGAGGGCTTGGCCTATCATGAGCCTCACTATGTACAAAGCTTTACTTGGTTCGGACACCATGAGAGTGGATACATATTGGACAAAAGTGACTATGATTCAGTGGACTCAATAGAGAGAGCTTACTTAGGGGTAAGGCAATGGCCCCATGACTTGGGGCGGTATGCTAATGCAAATGGATTCTTCATAAGTGACAAAGAATATGAGGATGAAACAAATATGGCTTACTTAGGGCCAAGACACGAGCCCCTCATCTTGGGACCGCATACTAATGCTAATGGTTTCTGGATAAGTGATAACGATTTTGAGGATGAGACTAAGATGGCTTATCTTGGGCCTTGCCATTTATGACAAGTCAATATGTTGGTGGAAAGAGAAGCACTACTTCATGCCATAGACCCTGGCTTGCAATTTTGGGAAGACCAGTTGACTTGAATGTCATTCATCGTATGGTCAATCCCCCTTTGCCTACATTCAAGGAGCTCTTAGAGCCTAATGATCCTATTTTTTGACCAGATCATTGACCAGATCCAGAGATTCCCATTACTCTAGAGCCTCATCGCGAGCATGGAAGGCAAACATCAAAGGTAATATTTCACCCATGTGGTCCTGGAGATTTCATCCCATCCAACAATATAATCTCCATTGATTTGACCACTCCACTTCATAACCCAGCAGATCCCACTAAACATTTGTGTCTCGAAATGCAGGCTATTTATTGGGATCATGCTAATTCACCAATAGAGCCTAGAGATATTTTACCTAATGAAGAGATGTTACAACCATTCCATTTTGCATCAAGCTATGCATATGATGTGTTCCATGCTAGTTTGGATCCTAAGTCAGTAGGACCTGTAAATCCTGTCGATGACATTCACTTGATACCCATGCCTCACCAACTAGAGGATGGGTCACGTATGGCTATAGAAGCAACTTTTGAAGTGGACATTAGCAATGATCCTACTCAACCAAAGAAAGTCAAGTTTGGAGAAAGTCTATCTCCAGAGGAACAAGCCATCATAATTCCTCTCCTAAAAGAGAGGTCAAATTTATTTGCTTGGACTTACAAGGATATGCTTGGGATAGATCCAAAGTTATTCATTCACAACATTTCATTGGATCCCCTAAAGAATCCAGTTAAGAAAAAATTGAGGAATATGCATCCAACCGTCACTTTGATGGTAAAGAATGAATTGCAAAAACTAATGGATGTAGTTTTCATAGTTCCTATAAACTATCCTGAGTGGGTATCAAATATGGTTTCTGTAGGAAAACCATATGGAAGAGTCTGCATTTACATATATTTTAGGGATTTAAATAGGGCAACTCTAAAATATTCATTTTCATTGCCAAAAATAGACACTCTCGTTGATGCCACTGTAGGTCATGAGATGCTATCCCTAATGGATGGGTTTTCTGGATACAATCAAATGTGAATAAAACCTGAAGACCAGCACAAGACTACTTTCATAACTCCATGGGGAACTTTCTGTTACAAAGTGATGCCATTTGGTCTCAAGAATGTTGGTTCCATATACCAACGGGCCATGACATATTTCATGAATACATGCACACAATCTTGGAAGACTACATGGATGACTTGCTGGCCAAATAATTAATGCGGCAAGAGCACACCGAGGTCCTTACAAAAGTTTTTGATCACCTCATAGAGCACAACATCAGATTTAATCCTAAGAAATGCGTGTTTGGTGTAACTTCTGGAAAGCTCCTAGGGTTCATTGTTTCCATGAGAGGCATTGAAGTCAATCCGACAAAAGTGGAAGCCATAATGGAGATGGCTGCCCCTACCAACATTAGGGAATTAAGAAGCCTACAAGGCAAGGTAGCATCCATTAAATGGTTCATCGTGTAAATTTTAGACAAGTGTCAACCCATGAATTGGTTGCTACACAAAGATGTCCCATTTCATTGGGTTGAATAGTGCAAACAAGCCTTTGCAGAGATCAAAACATACCTGGCAACATCACTAGTACTAGCTGCACCAATGCCAGACATGCCATTTTTGCTATACATATTGGCTACTGATTTTGCTTTGGGCACCATGCTATCCCAAAAGAATATTCAGGACAAAGAGCAAGTCATATATTACATAATCGCACATTGGTAAGCTATGATCTAGGATATGTGTATGTAGAGAAGTTATGCTTGGCAGTGGTCTTTGCAACTAAAAATTTGCAACATTACATGTTGAGCCATACAGCTTACGTTATATCAAAAAAGAATCCTTTGCAGTATATTATGAACAAGACATATCACAATACACGTACTGCAAAGTGGATCATGCTATTTATAGAGTTTGACCTAGAATTTATAAGCCAAAAATCCATCAAGGGACAAGTCATAGCAGATCAATTGGCAGATGCACCTCTTAAAGATAGCAAGCCTCTCACTATAGAATTTCCTGATGATGCAATATTTGCATTATCAGACCTGTCAAAACCTGAAGAACCTGAGAAACAAAGAGAAATGGTGTTATTTTTTTATGTTTTGAAGTGTGAACAAGGGGGCAGGGCAGGGATAGTATTTATCACACGGCAAGGCACTCCATTACCCTTATCATTCAAACTAGAATTCCATTGCACAAAAAATAACACAAAGTATAAACCCCTGATCTTGGGACTCCAAACAATAGTTGCAATGGGCATTAAAAGACTGAGTATCTTTGGTGACTCCTTGCTCATAGTGAATCAAGTCAAAGGATTATTCCAATGTAGGTGTCCACTCCTGAAAGCTTACAAGGAGCTTGTTGACACTTACCCAGCCCGGTTAGAATAGTATGACATCGAGGCAATACCTCGTACATAAAATAGATTTGTAGATACCATGGCATATTTGGGATCCTTAATCCCTCAGAATTCATTCACTTATTTCACAACCGTTCATGTGAAAGTGCTCGCATTTTCCATGATACAGCATGAGGTTATTGACAACCTAGAGTCAGTCAACATGATCCAAACCAAGCCAAATCGATATTGGTAATTCAAAGTTAGATCTTTCTTGTAAAAAATCCCTTGGGAGTATTTGATCTCTCAAGATCCCATAGAATGTGGAACAACCACTCAACCTACCGCCGCATTTGCAAGACAAATTTGTGGTAAATTGGATAGGTCCCTACATAATTTTAGAGAGAGTTGGGCCTGGAGCATACCGCCTAACATCATTAAATAGTGTTGAAGAGCTTGAACCTCTCAATATCATTCATCTAAAGGCATTTCATACATAAAATAAAAAAAATCAAATATGTCATAAAATCAAAAAATTCAAATATGTCATAAAATAAAAAAAAATCAAATATATCATAAAATTAAAAAAATTCAAATATGTCATAAAATAAAAAACAGTCAAATATGTCATAAAATAAACAAAAATCAAATATATCATAAAATAAAAAAAATTCAAATATGTCATACAATAAAAAAAATTCAAATATGTCATAAAATCAAAATCATACAAAATATCCAAAGGCATCTTAAAGCCCTTTGGTCAAGTCAAATAAAATCACAAAAAGGCTCCAAGGGTATCCAATCCGCTTGGTCAAAATCAAAACCAAAAAAATCTCCAAAGGCATCTTAAAGCCCTTTGGTCAAGTCAAATCAAATCACAAAAAGGCTCCAAGGGTATCCAATCTGCTTGGTCAAAATCAAAACCAAAAGGCATCTTAAAGCCCTTTGGTCAAGTCAAATCAAATCATAAAAAGGCTCCAAGGGTATCCAATCTGCTTGGTCAAAATCAAAACCAAACAAAAGCACCAAAGGCATCTTAAATCCCTTTGGTCAAATCAAATCAAATCACAAAAATGCTCCAAGGGTATCCAATCCTCTTGGTCAAAATCAAAATACAAAAAGCTTCAAAGGCATTTTAAAGCCCTTTGGTCAAATCAAAAGCACAAAAACAATGCAAAAAGCAAAAAAAAAATATTTGCATCTTACATCCGCATAATTGCATATCCATTGCATTTGCTTATGTTATGATCACAATCTTACAAACGATGCCACAGTTTGTATTTCAATCACAATATACAAGTTATCCTCATCCATGCATCCATGTGTGTAATTGTTTCTCAACACAACCAAATAATGTTGCAAAGGCTTCCTATTATTTCAACCATGTCTAGTGGTCTTATCAACTTTTGTAGAAAGCCATTTTGATTAGTAGAAGAGCAAGGTCTAGTTATAGTACCTCAGATATTCAGGATCCCATCACTAATTGAAACATTAAAATCCTAGTTGATACAAGGGAAATATGAAAACAACAAAGTGGTCTAGGTTACTCAAAATAAAAAGGAACTTCCTTGCTTATCCCCCATGCAACCGTTTTAAAGGTGCTGAGAATTGGCAAAAGGAAAAGTTCTGCCCTACCTAGAAATGAGTGATTATCATCACTACATACATCCCTTGCTTTCATAAAAATAAGTAAAATCCCAAAACAAAGCCAAATTCAAATCTCAAAGTCAAAAATTCAAAATTCTTCAAAAGTTAAGCATCAACACCCAAAGTCATAGTTCAAAATATCAAGAGAACATCAGTCAAAATAAACAGTGATTATCATCACTACAAGAATCCCTTGCTCAAGAGAAAACAAAAAAAAATCAGTCAAAATAAACAATGATTTTCATCACTAAGTATGAGCAAGTATCCCAAATAAATGAAGAAAAAAAGGGAATAGAACTTGAATCCCTGGAATTCTCAGCATTGCACAAAACTGGAAGGAGAAATCCTTATGCATGACGATATGTCTATCACAAAAGCTCTTGGAATTTGTATAGACCAATGTTTGAATATGGATGATCTAGATTAGGTAACTCAAAACCGCCTAGTGGTATAGTCCAACTAAGTCCAACATAAGGATGAGATAAAAGACTTGATAATCCCTGATCTTAGCAATGGGCTAAAAGAATCCCACCTGACATCGAAGGATATGCTTGAGTTCTATCAAAAATATATTCATTTGCACACACAGAGTGAATGAATATCTGGGTACAGATAGAAATACTTTCTTTACAAAAATCTTGTATGACCAGTACATAATTGTTGATAGGGTAACTAGAGTGCTTGAAGTCTCAGGAAAAACCCGCAATCAAATTTCTATCATAGTAACAATTCATATCATCAATCACATCATCAACTTTCTTTATAAGCTTCTGTAAATTAGGGGTATTAATAATATAATATTAAAATAGATACCAAATATATGTCAGAAATGACGTCTAAACGACCACTAACTATTTTACATCTCTTAAATTACAGAAGCTTATCCAAAAAATACATACATTCCACACCATTACATTTCACATATGGAGGATAATTAATTCTTATGAGTAGAATGATTATTAAATATTCATGGTTTTTATACTTTATGTGGTATCACCCATTAAATTGTCAAAATCATGGAATATGCATCCATTATGTTTTAAGTAATTGAAACATATAAGTTCATTCATGTTAAATTACATACTGCATTCACCATATCATAGCATAAGTTAGATGTATAAATTAAAACAAAATTAAACATGCATTTAACAAAAACATTCATCCATAAATACATAGGTCATAAATCACCCATTTACATTAAAGATCAAATCATTGCATTCATCCATAAATACATAGGTCATAATTCATCCATTCACATCAAGGATCACATCGGATCACAAATACATCATCAAATCAACTTGAAATACATCACATAATGCCACAAAGATTAAATCATAAAAGTATCTATCATCTAACACATACTTAAGAATCCATATCATATCCACGTCATCATAAATATCATCTACTATCTAACACATACATATATCAATTCATAATAATACCATCATCCATCGCATCATAAAACAAAAGAAAATAAAAATATAAGCAATAAACGATACACCTAATGAGTCATAAGGCAAAGATATCATATAAATGTGTGTATCAGGTCCATAAAAGGTACAAAATACCCATAGGCTATAGTCATGTAGGTCAAGCCAACCTAAAAAATGAATCAATAGAGCTCCATCAATCAAATACAGGGGTTGAGCTCCCAGCATCACCTCCCCCAGTGCCACCTCCTCTTGTGGTGGTATGACAAGTCGAATGGTGTGAACCTGCTGGTCTCTCTATCCAAGTCTAGGTCCTCTAGCTAGGATGGGTAGAAAACTGCAGTGAGGTGGACCACCCATTGACCTATGAACCACCTGCACCTGGTGCCTCCTTAGGGACAATCCCATGCATCCCGAGCTGCATTTGGAGAATAGTAATGTGACCAACATGACCCTGAATCTTCCCCTCATACTCATTTAATAGTGACTATAGGTGTAGAACCTTTGCCCCTAGATTTATCTTTGGAGCCCCCTGTGGTGTAGAAGGAGGAACAACAAACTGCATCCTGGTAGTACCACCCCCGACAGTATCCTGTAAAGCCTGTATCTACGCTGTGAGCTGCTCTATGGTGGTATCCTATTGAGCAATAATAATATATCACTGCTACACCTAGATCTGGATCGATTGGAGCTCAACCTTGACCTCATGCAAATATGCTCTCAGAGGAGAATCTCTCTCCTCGGGCTCCAAATCCTCCTCATCATCCTTAGGAGCCTCCTGCTCCTTTGCTACCACCTGCTCTGCTCATTGGTCCCACAACTCGATCCTGGCTCGAACTTTGTGCCTTGTCAAATTTGTATCATCATCCCTACATCATCCTCGTGACCCAAGCTATCGATATCGCACCACATCAGATCTCCCCACCACTGAGTATATGCCTCTATAACACCCCCAATGACTTGTATTAATTTTTGGGGCATCATCCTCATATGAGAGCTCTGTAATCTCCCATGGGGGAAGGTCCTTATCCACTACGAGGTGCCTGTACAAAAATGGAACAAGTGACACATCCTGTTGTAGCTCGTACTGACGAAGAAATTGAGAGTTTAATAAATGCTCTCAGATGACAACCTTACGACCAAGGAGCCACCGCTCATGTCACATCTTAGCAGTAAAATTGTCTAGATCATCCCATGCCAGGTACTCATGATATGGGTACCACATAACATCCCTGACCTGCAGTCCAGTGAAAGTGGCATTATAATGAGAAAGCTCCCCCGCATGATGACAAATCTTGTGCAACTCACGCTCTCGATCCCATATAGTGGCATAACACAAAATTTGCTCCTCCATAACTGTAATATCGATAGGAAGCCCTCTAGGGTAATCTACCTGGATGTGCTCCCATCCCCAAACCTGTAGAAGCAAGCTACAAGCAATGTCGATGCACTGAGCCAACAAAGACCTGCATCATGCATAGATGATAGGCTCCTCACTATCCAACAGGTCCTGAACCATCACCAAGAGGTTCCACGAGAACCTCAAACCTGAGTAGTATGGAATCAAGACATTGCTGATGACCATCAGCAACACCACATGCCTCGTAGAGAAGACACCCTCATCATACCAATGCAATATGGACACTCCTCCAGACTTGGTGTCCTTGAGAGCCTCCACAGAGTGCCCTCTGAACACCCAAGAAAAAATAGTAACCTGATCATTAGTGGTCAAAGAGACAATGGCCACTCCATCAAAGGGGACCCAAAATATCCTGTACACATCTTTCGACATGATGGTCATCTCATCGGTAGGAAAGTTGAAAGTATTAGTCTGAGGGTCCCATCGATGGACCAAAGCTATAAGATAGGAATGATCTACCATGATGGTGGGTTGTCTGGTGATGTACTATAGCCCGTGGGCTTTGAGCCAAGCCCAATCATTGTCATCCAAGAGGGGCAAAAGTGTATTCATGAGCTTTGGGTCCTAAGCCCGAGAAGTAAGAATCTAAGCAAAAGAAAAATGAATCATAACTACAATGCATCTAAGGCATAACACATGATACACATGAAAATGATACAAATAATGATGGACTATCCTAAGTCTAGGCAAAGAACAGAGTTGCACCTTAAAACAAGTCAAAACTTCAAAAAAATCAATAAATCAACCTAGAAAATTTCAAAAAATATCAATAATTGCACTAAGTGTTCTTGGTCGTTGTAGCCTACAACGATAAAAAATCGACCATTGAAGCTAACAACGACCAATCCCCAACAATCAAATTTTCCAACCGTTGGGATTCAAACCGGTCACTGCCAACAACAACAGCCAAGTTGCAGGCCTTCTTGGCCGCTCTGATTGAGAGCGGTCGATGGGTGACAAGGCAGACACGTCAATCCTAGGCCAAAAAATACCAATAAAATATACATAAGCTAAAAACTAAAATGGGGACAAGCCCACCACATAAAAACCTAAACTAAGCCTAGCTACAGGTTTTGATTCGGTTCCAACAAGCTTAATGAGGTTCAATTATCGATTACTTAATGTGGTTCAGTTTTACCCAAAACCAAAAATAAACAAGCAGGGTTAAGGGTTGAGGGAGTACTCGAGAAGCTCTGGCTCCTCCACCAAAAGATGCTTCGCCTCGTGCAGCCATGATTTTCCAAGTCGTAGAAACACTCCAAACCACAAAAGTCACTTTCATCTCAGAGCCCAAGACAACAAACTGACAACTGGCAAAGTGAAAGGACAAAACCCTAGTATTTATTTTTATTTTGTCTTCACTGCTATTGACGTTAGTGGCCCGCATTGCTTGTCAACTCAGGATGAGAGTGGCCAGGGCTAGGCCTTTAGTGGCTGCTGGACCTAATAGCGACTGAGATCCTAGACAAAAAAAACCTCAACCCCTCCATGAGAAGCAACAAAAACATTTAGATAAGCACATTTTGAAGACTCCTAGTCATCATAATGACAAAAATAACATAAAAAACACATAAAACAAATCTCGAGTAAGCCTCGTATCCAGTCACTTACTCTATAAACTTAGCGGTTGCAGCGACTTGCACTCCATGTAATTCGGTAAGACGAGTAAGTCACCATAAGGCTACTTGGGACAAAAATATTTATTTTATAATCACAATGTATCAATTCAAACCTAAAAAATACCAATATGGCTGGACTTCTCCATGGGTATGATAGGATCATCCTCATTCCCTTATGACATCAAAAATACTAAGCTAAAGTGATACAATATGAACATCAATATAATCACTCATCCTAACTCCCTAAGAAGGCTATTGATGGTTGGACCGCTCCTCGGGATAGGTATGGATGATTATCATAAATAGTTGAAATCATACTTGGATGGGGGTTCACCCATTGAAGGAACAAATGCTAGAAAGGAATCAAATTAAGTCATATTGGTCAAGCAACTTGTCACTTCATTTATTGTCATTTCTTCACCAATTCGTTGGGTGAAGAGGTAGTTAAAATTCTTAAAATAATCATAATAAAAATCAACAAAAGATCACTCGATCATAACAAAATCGTGTTCATTCTATGAATCATTGCATACAACAAATCACATAATTTCCCTTGTTTGCTGAGAACGTAAGTAGACATGACATCTTCAATAGTAGCTCTCATACCGGTCGGGACTATTGTAACAGCTGAAGCTACCCGATTGAGTTTGAAGAATGAGTGCAATTTAACATGTCCAAGCCACTGAGCTAAGTCCTCCGAACATTGAGTCAATGATTCAAGGTGTGCATATGCCATATTGCATTATTGGGCCATTCGACGTTGATCAGACCATTGATCACCATACACCCTACAAATAGATCAGTCTACATTTTTGCTCAGCATTGTGTTTTCCACACAGTGCATCGTAAAAAGGAGCATCTGTAGACACCTAAAATGTGTCATGTTTAGGGGATCTACTCACATAGACACATTCATAAGATCATAAGACAGTCTTGGACTTGCCAAGCATCAGGAGTGGTTCTCATCACTCATTTGGGGTACTTTAAGTCCATCCAAGCCTAGCCTTTCAAGCCTAGAGTGGCTAGACCTTAGCCGCTCAAGCTTAGAGCGGCTAGATCCTAGCCGCTGTAGACGACAGTGGCCAGATCTTAGCCGCTGTAGACGATAGCAGCTAAGCCATAAAAAATGTTTTACCGATAAATATGCTCAATCATGGGCAAAATTTGCAGTCTGCATGCATTAAAGGTGAGCGAGAGTAACTTTGCATTCCCTTTCACAACCAATTCACCTATGAAACTTGATTTTGCATTTGGAATTTAGTTAACTGGACTTCATACATATACAAAGACAAAACTACTCATGCTAACAACCAGTTTGCATAGGAGACTCCAATTTGCAATTAGATTTTAGATAACTGGTATTTAAACATAGAAAAGACAAAAATATTCTCATGCTAACCTTCACTATGCATGAGGGATTTAGTCCTAGGGCTTGAGCATAGACCTAGTGTTTCACACACTTTAAAAGGTGCAATCTTGAGAGCACCAGAGAGACAAATTTTGATCCTAAATTTATTAGAATAGGTCATTGAGGAGAGCTTTCGAGACTTAGAGAGCTTCCCTTGGAGATCATGTTTACGACGAAGCCCTAAAAAATTGGAGAGCAAAGCGACCACCATTTCAACATTCGATACAAGCTTTGATCCATAGCTTTGGGGCAAAGAGAACGAAATTCACCTTAGTGGCCACTATCTTGGACAGTGGCCCGTAGGCCTAGCTTAGGGTTTTATACATTAGTTTCATTATTTTGTTTAGCATATCATTAGCATAGCATCATTTCATTCATTCAACTTCATAACACAGGTTTAATTCACACTTGCTTTCATTTTGATATATTCATTACTAACAACCTCATATGGGGAGGTATTATCAGACATCTAAACGTGCATTGTTGTTTCATTGCTTACAGGACCACAAGTTCATTAGACGAAATCTACAACATATGAGAGCAAAAGGGATCCCTCCAGGGAATAGACCTAGAGAAGAAGGCATCTGTAAGCCCTCATACATTTTTGTGTGCGAAACCGAGGAGCTTGTGATAGCACATCGCCCCTTTGCGAGGGGAAATTCTTACCCACTTGTAACCTCATTGTATCAAAAATGGGTATCCCTAAGAGGGACCGACTTGTAACTGGGTTTCAATACGAATAAAGAGACATGTCTTTGTTACTTCTGTGTTATATATTTTTTCATGGTCTTTCACTTCATTTTTTGGGGTTTAAACACATTTGCAAGTAGGGTAAGAGCGGCGCGTGCACCCCGGGGTTGCTAAACTAAAACCATATAGGTGGATAGGAAGTTAGCAGACCTTATTGCAGGGAAACTTATTCCACCTAAATATGGAGATATAGGAATCCTAGTAGTCATAATGTTGATAAGATCAATGCATATATCCAATGTTCTAATTTATCTTGGGGTTGCCATTAATGTTACAACAAAGGATACAATGCAAAAGTTACATTTAACCAATCTAAACCCTACATCTATAATACTTGAAATGGCTGATCGATCAGTTGCAAAAACAAAAGGAATAATAGAAAATATTTTTGTAACAATTTCATCATGGGAATATCTAGTTGAATTTTTGGTATTACAACCCCGAACTACTATGAATGGTTATTCAATAATTCATGGAAGACCTTGGATCGCTATTAAAACTACTTTTATTGATTGTAGGTTAGGGGATATAACCATTTCAAATGGAATTTATTCTAAGAATATTTCATTATATCCGCCAACAAAATATTTAATCAACTTTTCTAGTAACCTATGGTTTACTAAACCCATATAAAGAAAACATTTCAACTTTAGACACCATTTTTGTAAAGGATCATGGAAATGAGTTAGATTGATTGAAAAGAGTTATCTTTGAAGATGAAACTATTTTACTCAATAATATGTATGGCTCAGGGCTTGAAGATGAACCAATTATCGTCCATCAATTATTATGGAAGGACAAGTATCAAGAGTCTGAGTACTTATAATTTATCTCAATACAAGATAACTCTTTTAACCTGCCACCTGGATGACATCATCACTTCCTCTCATATTTATAGTGCCCTATAATAAATTTAATTCCTTTATGAATTATTTTTGATAAAAATACTAGAATTTTCCATTCTTTGTTGACACACCATATTCCTTCAAATTCTTTGGTTAGCAACTTTGAAGGGGTTAATTCAGTGTATCCTGGAACAAAACAAATTAAGATACAACCAAGTAAATTTTTGAATATAAAAAACTGGCTGTATGATGAACAAGAGAAAATTGTTCAATGTGTTTAGTAAACATCCCAAAGCTTTTGTATGGGAATATAGAGACATGACAAGAATTCATCCTGATGTATGTACTCATTGTATATATATCAAGAATGTTAAACCTATACAAAAACCATAGAGAAGATTGAATCTTACCTTATGAGATATCATTAAGGATGAAATTGAAAAATTATTAGAGGCAGAATTCATTTATCCTATTTATAATAGTCGGGTTTCTCCATTAGTTATCATTCCAAACAAAAATGGGAACATGTGAGTGGATTAATGGTCTACTATTCATAGGTTCTACAAGAGAAGATTTTAAAACTAAATGCATTATACGAACAATGACTGGAATCACTTCATGAAATATAGATCATTCAACATCAAGGGAAAATGTGGCATGATAGTCACATTATGAGCAATAAGTACAAACTAGGCAATTGGGATTGTTGTTTGATTCTTGCTATGCTAATTTTCCTTATAAATTACAAATATAATGGCCAGGACCTTATGAGATTGAAGAAGTGTTTGATAGTGGAGCTATTTATCTTTCTCCTATTAACAACTCAAGGAGAAAATGGATGGTAAATGGACATCATTTATGTTTGTACCATAAGACACTTACCAAGGTGGAATTTGTTCAACATTTTATTTCACACTCAAAACATTATAATGTAGAAGAGATTTCCTTTTATGTAATAGATTCTAAGTAAATCTTTTGTTCTAAAAAAAATAAAAAATAAAAATTTAATAGTGAAAACCTCTTTGAGGCACTATTAAATTAAGACTTACATGAAAATCAATTTTCAACATATATACCTTGAAAAAACTATGATGGAACTTATATAATTATAGTAACTATATATGTATATTTCTCAACTTTCAGGATTTTTGACAAGAAATAAGCAATGCTTCCAAAATATGCACGGAGCCTTTCTAAAAATAAGGTATATATTTTCTTTAATTTTACTATTATTCAACTTTAGTATTGGATAGATTATGATTAATTTAGTGGCATATATATATAAGTTAAAATGATAAAAAGATATTTCCATGGTAATCTAGTGCACCTTTGGTTGCTCTAGAATGATCAATTGGTTGTGCTACAGTGCATAGGTCTAGTTGTTCTAGAGTGATAGTTCTGTTGTGCTAGAATAATCAAGGTTATTCACATCAAAATAGTTGGGCCCTCACAAAAAGAAAAAAATAAAAAAGGGGGTGTGCAACAAGATTTATCTTAGATTTTTGCCATGATTTCAACATGATAGATGAAAGATTTATATTTGTTGGGATACCAACAGTCAGTTTGATAATGACCAAGGGATGCATATGCCAAGAAAAATAACAATCATCTTGGGAAGTGCGAACGGTTATTCTTCATTTGTGGTAACTTGTAATAGCAGATGATTACAAGTGACATGTGGCATGCATGTTTCAACAAAGAAGTAATGGAAGGTTCTTGTCCCAACTATATGTAGATTATTAGTTAAGTTAGCACAATCATGACCATAAAGTTAATAAGCCACCAGGGATGCACCATGTGGAAATAACATCCTAACTGCAAGTGAAGTTGGCACATGTTAGAGAATTATGAGATGTTACAATATTTGAAATGAAAAAAATATTTTTTATCATGATGTTGTAGCCACCCATAATTTACCACCCGCATCACCATTTGCATGAGGGTCACATAATATTTAAATCATTCTCCAAAATACAAACCACCTCAAAGCATGCAACTGACAACATTAATTTTGGAGCATGTGATAATGCCAAGGTATGATTACCCTACAACCAAGAAAATCATTGGCATAGGTAGATATTTCAAAAAGGTAAGTTTTGTTATCTTCTTCAGTTTAGTGGCATGAAAGTAAAACAAAAATTGTAGAAGCTTTGCTATGGATATTTTCTTGTGAGATATCGACATAAATTATGTTATTGTTTGGCACATAATAGACATAGTACTATGAGTGGACAAAAGAAAAAGGCCAAACCTATAACACCTCAAAGAGAGACCTACACCTATACAAAAGAGGAGGTAACATAGGGTTGTAATACATCGTGAAGATGAAGAAATATTTTTGCAAATAAAAATTTTTGTACAAGAAGAAACCCCTATGACAGAGTAGTCTACACTTGCACTATAAGAATCCATTCTTATGCCTAAGGAGTCTACACCAGTTAAAGGAAGATCTACTAGAAATAAAAGGAGGTAAGCTAGGGATGCAAGAAAATGAAAAATAGGAATTACAACTTCAAATATAATTTCATCTAAACCAAGGATCAACGAGATAATAATATCTTTGGGTTTCCTAAAGAAATAAAAGGATGAAGTGTTAGAGCAATCTGATGCACACAAAGAAGTAGTAGAACCTCTTAAAGTTATTTTCGGTAGTGAATAAAGGGAAGCATTGAATGAACCTAATGAATAAAAGGTTGCAATGGAGAAACCTTAGCTAAGAAGTAACCAAAGGTAAAGATAAACCTTTGTTCCTTTAGAGCAAGCGTTGGAGATATTTTGTGCTTGAAGGAAAAAGAGGAAAAAAATAGTTATTAATGATGATGATAAGCATACTCTAGACATTCCTACTAGATCACAGGAGTTGCCACAAAATTATAACCACTCTTTAGGCAAAACAAAATAATATTTACGACCTTCATTAGATAATGTTGATTTTTCCATAGATTAGCAAGACACTACTAAAAATAATCTTGCATAGGAGCCTCCAAGGTTGGATGAAGAACCAAACATAGACATTGTTGAGAAGGAAACTAAAGATTTGGATTGATTGACAATGACACATGCTCGAGCAGTTATTAAATCATAACAATAATGACTACATAAGGTCCAATTAGAGCTCTAAGAAAAAGAAAGGTATATTTGTCAATTATTACATGAAATCAATGATTTAAAAAGTAAGTTTAGGGGGATGTGCATTATAAGTCAACTCCTAGGTCAAATACAATAGACATCTTGTTAGAGTTGGCTACTAAGCTTAATGATGACCATGAGATTTGGAAGCAATACCAAACTCCATTTGGACCTAATTTTATACATACTATAAATAGAGATGTTTTAGATAATTTGGATCATGTTGCTCTAGAATAGGATTTTGTGCATAGGGAAGAAAAGTCATCGATGGAAATCAGAGAAATTTCCACATAAATAAGAAGCACATTAGAGAAAGCACTAGAACAATTTTTAAATCCTAGTGCATCAAAATAGGGGTAGGAATGATGTGCTCTAGACCAAGTTCCAAAATAAGGTGTGCTAGAATGAGTGCTAGATCAAGGAATTATAGTGGTAAGAGTGCAAAAATGAGGTGCATCAGAATGAGCACCAAATAAAGGAACTATAATGGTATGAGTGCCAATATAACATGATGCATTAGATTTACTTGAGATAGAGGTAGTGGTAGTTGTCAAATAGGTTATATTTAGACATTGGATATAAAACCACTAGTGGAAAGAGTGATAAAGTCTAAACCACTAGAAATTCCAATCCCAAGATCAATCATTAATACTCCACGGGGTATGATTAACATCAATAACCACAATGTAGTTATCTCCAGGTGGATGAGAAGATTCCATTAGTTGGATCATAGGGTTCAAACATTCAAGATGTTAAAGCAGAATATGAAGTAGGTTGAGGCGATCATCAATCTTAAGGCCAAATAAAAGATACATGGTACATTGTGGAATATATTCATTGAATGCATATTGTTTGCAAGGATTTATAATCTATTTATGAAAAAATAGTACTACAAGTGCTAGGTAATGAGAATTTTCTCTGATATACCTTATGATTTAAACTCTATTGAAAACTTTGTTGAGGCTTTTCTGCACAGTCCTATAGAGTAAAAGGATTTATTTTATGAATTCTATCTGCATAAGTTTACATTCTATAAATATGTATAATTTATTCCCCACATCTATACTAGGGATGTTCAATTGAGAGCATTTACTTCCACCCCTTGCAATTAGATTCATTGGTAGGAAATATTGTGACAAGATAGAACTAGTGAAGTTGAAATTGACCTCTTGGTCTATAATGATCAACCCAATCTAAGAAGTCTCGTTAGTGTTCACTACTCTTTGGTAGGAATGCAGTTGTTAGGGACTAATATATTCAACCGATAAATGCATATTTGACAGATTTCAAAAACTTTTGTAGAGAAAATTTTGATAGGGCTCGAGTTTCATATAGACAAAGATGGGATGAAATGCCCACCAATTTGAAAAAGAGGGAACCAATTTCACCAACTCATTTAATTTGATCCCACAAACGCGTAATTGTATTTATAGAGATAATTTTGGTATTGAAGCATGAATGTATAGGTATCCAATTTTGGCCACCTACTATTCCGAGCCTTGTTTCACCCTATGAAATTGGGCCACAAGGAGAGCCTCAATTCAAGTAGTGGCTATTACAAATAAGGCAATATAAAGGTTATCATTTAGGGATAATTTTTTTTGGGATGATCTATATAAAGAACTAGATATGAATGTAACCTTAGTTGAAAGTAATGCATGAGGACATGGATCAAAATAAGAAGGAAGAAGTGATGAGGTGAAATTATCTCATTTTTGGTAACCTAACACCTTTTTATCTTTTTATTATTATTATCAATTAATATAATTATATGCTAAGGGTTAATATGTATTTGTGTTGATATTAACGATAGATATAGTAAGAAATATTGCTACATAATTTGAACTGGAAGTGATTCAGGGACTTAAGAACAAGAGAAATGGTCGTGATAAAAAAAATAAAATTAGATCGTGAAGCTGTAGGAGCACACACAAGCATCCTGACAGACACATGTAGATGTGCTAGACCACAAGAGTGCCTCTCAAACCTTAGACGTGAAGCAGACACGAATCAAGTTTTCTCAAACCCCATTGAAGTTCCATGTTTTAAGGCTATTTTTGAGTTCTTGATGATTGGTAGAGGTTATTTCTTGGTGAATTTATCCTCATAAAAAGAATAGGATTTAATGTTTCATGGAGGACCTTGGTTTATGGGATCTAGCCCTTTGTATATGACCCCTTGGAATCCAATATTTGATCCTTAGGAAGAGGAACCTGATGAGATTTTAGTTTGGGTTAGGCTTCCCTTCCTACCTTTACACCTTTGGAACAAGCGTACTTTAGATATTGTAGGAAACACCATTAGCAAGTTTGTGGATTGGATTCCTCGTAAGGTAAATAATGTTGTTTGTGCCTGAATTTGTGTTAGGGTCAATTTGAAAAAATGATTTCTAAAAAAATTTGGAATAAAGGTTTTGGATTGGATCCATAGTCAACCTCTACATTATGAGCATATTCCCTTTAAATGCATAACTTGCCATTAATATGGACATTTATCCCGAGATTGTCCCACTAAACCATCAAAAGTTGATCAAGGAGATAAAAAATAAAACACTGAGTTCCAACAAGTTAAAGCTAGAAAGTATCAGAGGTGTAGAAGTCATGAAAGACTAGTCCAGAAAGATCAAGACCCTCAAAGTTCAAATAAATTTGTTGTTCTTGACGTTGAAAAGGAGGTAAACCATCACTTCAATTCACTTAATGAAAAGACTAGTGAATCCAATAATACAAAATTTGAGGCTACTTTGCAACTAAATTTAAATAACATCCTAGAATAGCGCAAGGAACAACAACAACCCATCCTTAAATAATTAGATAAATCCAATGAAAAACTGAAAAAGTTGAAGAGACTCAACAATTTAAAGTAGTAATACTTGGAGAAACTCCTACCCTTTGCTCATCAGTAAGAGGTAGGAAATCAAGTCAAGTTTTAAGAGAAGAGTAGACCCAAAAAGATATTCAAAATGAAATTCAAGCTACTATAGAGGTGTATGCAAAGAAGAAAGGATCTAAAAAATGATAGTCCTCTCATGAAACTATAGGGGATTGGATAGTCCCCTGAAAAAAAACCATCTTTCTCACTTAATCAACCTTAGAAATCCTATGGAAGTGTTTATTAAAGAGACTAAAATATCAGAAAATGGGATGACTTCAAACTGGCACAAAATTTGGAGGTATATAGATTTTGAAGCAATAAGCTCTTCAGGTGCTTAAGATGGTATTTTAACTGCTTGGGAATCACAACAACTGACTTGCATTGAAAAACATAGACATAGTAATTGGTTGGCTTAATTTTTTTCTTATTCAATGACATATGCATAACTCTAGCTAACTTCTATGGACCTAATAATCTTGATAGCAAATGAGAGGCATGGAAAAAATTACATGTAACAACCCTGGTAGAATAACTATCTATATTTACTTTTGCTTTTTGAATATGGTGTTGTTGATGGATTTGTAATTGTAGGAACAAGTAATCACCCTGAGGAAGGCAGACCATGAGAACCGGGTACCCTCCTTTAGGCGGTAGAATAGGAGAGACCACAAGAGGTAAGGAGGGATATGATAGGGGTGTGAAATAGCACCACGATCCATGAGTATATGGAAGCTCACCAAAATGTATTCATATAGAATATCCTGATTGTTGTTTGCATAATGCATATGCTTTGCTTGGTAAAATTATGTGTTGCTTGCTTCATATTTGATTGTGAAAAATATTATTTGATAAAATAAAATAAAAATAAATTCTATAAAATTAAATAAAATATATAACATTAAATATAATGTTTCATTTCTTCTAAAATATGATGTTTTCTCCTTCGCAAGGAGTAATGCCACTCGACAGCCCCTCTAGTAGGTTTTGTGTGCATGACTACCCTTATGTGTCACCAAGTCCATATGTTTGATTTCTATTTAAGGAAAAATAAAACTATTTTTATCTCTACCTGGCTTTATGCATGATTACTGTGTGGGTCTGGTTGGGTGATTGTTGTGTATGTCTGGTGTGTTGGATTGGAGAAAGAAGGATCCAGAAATTGTCATTGAAAATACTCTCAGGTCATATTTTCTGTTGGCTATGTTTTCTCCTGAAATATGTGATAACATGGTTTTGTATTACTGCTGGTTTGATGAGCATGCGATGAAGGTTTATATTTAATTATTATCAGTTGAATGTATTTGGTTGTGGAAACTGGATTTTACTGTGAATGTTTCTTCCAAAATCATGCTTGACTGGTAAAGTGGTAAGGGATTTTGCTATTTGTGTTGCATGTTCGATTTAAAAAAAATACCATTCTTGCCTTAGATATGTTCAAGTTAGGTTAATCTACTGCCAATCCTGTCCACATTTGTAAATCACTATGAAAGAAGTGTTTGCGTACAAAAATATAATAATAAGTAGATAACTCTCATGTAAGGAGAGTATGAAAAGAGTAAATGGTGCTACTCTGCAATTGTTATCAAGCACTTATAATCTATGTGATAAACTGGAAAAGTTTTTGTTTGCAAAATGGTAACTCTGTGCCATGTGTGCGTAAATGCATTGCCATGATGTTTTGTTTCATTTAGTTGCATACATATTATTGGGGCCGTTCTGATCCCACATAGCCCATTTGACTCCTACTCTTGCCAATTCGCTCAAGCCACTGTGCCAAAGATAAATTAAATCTCTAAATTGTTTGAAGACCTCTCCGCATCGTGGTCAGAGCAAACCTTCCATGACAGCTTTTTTGAGAAAGTAATAAACTTCTAGCTGGAGCATATCTGTCGATATAAGGAGAGCTCGACAGGAGCTAACAATAAGCTTTCTTAATAGTAATTACTTGCATGTAGAGGCCATCCAAAGTAGTGTAACCAAAAGTCGAGTGGGGCACCTTCATAAATAAAAAATTGTCCAAAATATAGAAATCAATTGGTTACATTGTCAATGCGTCTTATGCCTTCGATAGTATTTTTTGAAATGCCTTGTTAAAATGGTATATGACAAAAATATTTTCCTTAGCCAATTATAACGATTGTATTTTCTTTAGTATGGAATTAAAGTAACACGGAAGTGTATTGTTTTCATTTGTATTTTCAATCTAGTAATATGTGAATAGTCAATTACTTTAATTAATGGAATTAGTTAATCTTTTAAGATTATACAATTTACAACTTGTAGTTATGGTGCCATTATATTTTCCTGGTAATATTTATGTTTTATTTTAATAAAGCAAGGCGACAAACTTCGTTTCACCGAATTAAATAAATCTATAATTTATTTGCTTTATTGTTGAAATCTGTACCGATTGATTAATGTATACTTTTCATTAGTATTTGAATTATAAAAACCCAGTTGGTCTTTGAAAGCATGAAGTAGTTCTTTTAGGAATCATAGGTTATGTGTTTAAATACATGAACACGAGCAAAACAAAAATTATGATTTTTTCAATGAAAAAGAAGAAGCAACAGCTCCAATTTCAGAAACCGTGTGAGGTAGTAGTAGAATACAAATATCTGGGCATACACTTTCATGACAAACTTGATTGGAATACATGTAGGATGAAAATAACTCAAAGTAGTGGTTGGAGAGATATGCACTACAAAACAAAACAGGTGTAGGAATGCCAAGTTGTGGGACTGAAAGACCACCAAGGTCTTATTTGGCCTACTTGTTACACCGGTTTTGTTGTATGGTTGCGAGGTGTGGGCTAGTGGCACAACAAATGCAAAATGGAGGCAAATAGAAAAGATTCAACCCCTTATGAAATTATTCTAGCTGAAATGTTCCCTTTAAAAGCAATTGCTATGACCAAGTTGTTATGTTACTTGAAAAAAAAACAAAAAAACATGAAAAACGACAGATGGCCTAGGGTAGCTAAGAAGGAAGAGTTGCATAGGCGGAAGAATACATGGATGAAACATTAGGAAATCAACATAAATGAATGCCCAAATGTCAACAAAGACAAAAAAAATTATGTGAACGAAAAGTTCAGAAGTGGAATGTGGAAAAATGCAAGCAGGAAAAGACAATATTATATTGCAAAGTTTAACCCAACGTATGACCACAAGGAAAAAGAAAAAGAGTATATAAGTGTTGAAATCAAGTAAAAGAAACAATCATTGCTCAGATAAGGACTAGCTCTCATAGGCTTAGATGTGAAACAGGGAGATGGACAACACCCAAAGAACAATGGGAAGAAAGGATATGTACTCTATGTAGCACAGAGGGTACAGGGTAGTAGAGACAGAGGATCGCTTCATCTATAAATGCTCTTTTCAGATATTCGTGACAAATACAAAGAAACACTTAGGAACGGGTCTACCGTAGAGTTATTTGAAGATAGTAAAATAAAAAAAGTTGGAGAATTGCTAACCCAAATCAACAGGAGAAGGAACAACCTTTTCAAAAATATTAAAGATCATATGAAATGACTTGAGTAGTTGTATTTCCATATTTGAAATCCCATAAAACACATTTAAGTCTAACGAACGTAAATCTTTGATTAAATGATTAAGTAGAATCTAGTCTCAAATCGAATAGCCTCCCAATTAAAACTATAGTGCGACACTCTCACTGCAGATTATACCATATAGGATAACTTTTCTGGCATAGGTGATAGCAACTTGGAGTTACTGTTAATTAGTTATGTCAGTGTTGCCGGTATGGATTTGCGTATGTTCATTTTCTTCTTGAACGTAAAAGTAGTTGGATTATAAATCTGAAGATTATTAAATGCAATTACCTTAGAGTAATTGTATATATTTGAGAAACACAGCACATTGATTTTAAATTATGTGATTATTCAATTATCTCGAAAATGAGTATATGTCTTCAGGTAATAGAAAGTTGTGCCTTATAAAGCTTTCATAAATCATATTGCGACTTTTAAAACCGTCGTGCGTGTATCAAATAAACGAATAATAAACCTTTGCTTAAACCTCTCAAGAATACCATGTTGACTTTATAATTTATACAATAGATTAATATTTTCATAATTTGGTGTTGGTTAAGTGACACTATGTTATTGAGCCTCTAGAGGAAGATGCTTTGTTTTAATCCATTAGGATCCACATTATTACGTAGATAGTCGTTCTACAATGGCATCCAGGAAGGTCAGCTACGCTGTAAACAATATTAATATTTTATTAAAAAGTTGACATTAAAAAAATTATCCGCCTAAGCGTTATGGTGGATTTAAAATATTTAAAAAATATTTAAATTAAAATGGTGTCAATCTTTCTAACATTATTTAAAAAAATCTTCATAAATGAACGCTCGAGATTGATAACTCTCGGCGTTTATAAATATATATAGTTTATATATATAAAAGAAAGGTAGATTAATGCTCCTTTTTAATGTTTGTTAAGGTATTGTATGGAAAAGGCATATGGGAATGTTTTCTTTATGTAATTCGGAGTATTGCTTGAACGTCACTCTTTTGTTTTTTTGTGGACTTAAAGTTAGGTCAATTTGTTAAATGAATTTAACAATATGCTAAAATAATTAGTTTATAATAGCATGAGTTAAAGCTAGTCTGAAGTAGATTTCTTTCGAAAAGCACTAAATATTTGACTTTAAAAGAACCCTATGGTAGTCTTCTTTTTATCGAACTTATGTGATATTGTATAGTACAAAAGTTTAATATGTAATTTTGTTCTTTTAAAAGTAAGTAGTCTCTTTAAATATATTTATTCGCTAGAAAGAATGATTTCTTGGATATTAATTATCTTTCATAAATTTATTTCAATGATTTTCTTTTAAATTAAAATTTCAAATTGTTATAAGGGAAAAAGTCGAGTTGGAAATTGCTAAGTAAAGACCTATTAAAACCTTTCTCCTTTTAAACTTATCGATCATCAAGGAGGGTGATATCCTACCATCGATAAGGATAGTAGAACTCTAACATCCAATATCGGTGATTGCAAGAAGGGTTATCACTGTGATTTGGGAGCAATTGCACTCATGATAAGATCAGGATAGGAAGGTCATGAGGGGTGGTATGGGACATCACCTCTAGGCCATTGAACGAGTGGTATGATGATGGATATCTTACCCATTGAATTATTGAGAATTATCTAGCAGGATCCTGATGCTAGCTTACTCAACGATGAGTTGGTATGGGATAACTCATCATCAATCATGTAATGACAAGCAATACCAGATCCTAAGCTAGGGTAATAGTAGGCCCTAGTTAACTCTAGGGAAGTAGGACTCTCAACTAGGGACAAGGTATATTATAGTAATTTCTTTGCATGCTACTATCTAGGATAAAATTTAGGTCAAGATGAACATAAGTCCTTCATGCTAAGGGACGAGGAATTATGTGTCCACCCTCTAGGTGTTATGGGCCCTAGAGGATAACCCCAATCGTGAACCTAGGTTCTCGGTATGAGAGGATAGGTTCACAAAAGGTACCTTTCCATAGGATCTGGCTAATCTCAACCACTTGGGAGATCGTCAATCAGCATTCCCAAAAGTGGGATTTTACTATACCTTGTACTAATAAAACGTTGGGTGTTCATCAATTTTTTTATTTAAAACCTTGATACTGATCAAAATTTTTATTTTGAGAATCCAGTGGGTAGGACTAGATTGGATAACTAGGTGGGTTAGATTTGGGTTGTTACATTACATCTCTAGATCTCTCAAGTACAACCAACAAATCTTATAATAGGAGGAGATTAGAATGTGACTTTGGCACATTGAAAAAAAATAGGGGAAATTAGAAATCATGATTGTCACAAAAATATGATTCAACATTTCATGGATCAATATAATTTATAAAACATCATCCCTCAAAAAGGAAAATTTACCTAGACAAACAAGAGATCAAGGACCCAATTCATAGTAGAAATATTAGGCTGGTTTTTAGTCAATGAAAATTTCTTGGTTCTATATCCTCTTCTTTCTAGTCAAATCATCCAAAGTGCCATATTTGATCACAAAGCTATCTCCTTGGAGTGGGAACAAAAAAAACCAACCAACAAGGAAAATTCTCTTTAAATACAATCTTGGATGGGTTGGATAGGGAGACTTTGTCACCTAGTAGAAAGGAAATAGAAACATAAAACTCTTTCAACAACCCCACAATAAATTTGGAGCAAGAAGATCAAGCATCTTAAATCTGAGATCAAAAATTGGTTATCCAAAAGGTCAATAAAAAATAAAAAATAGGACTTAATGCAAACTTGAGAAGTTGGAGGAGGATATTTAGGATACTGCCCCTCTTTCTCAACAAGCTAATAGAAGGAAAGAACTATTGGCTAAATTTTACAAGCTAAGCTAAGAAGAAGAGGTTTATTGGAGGATGAAATCTAGAATGATCTAGTTGCAATAGGGGAAAAGAACACCAAATATTTCCATCCCAAAACCCTTCAAAATTACCATAAAAAATCTATCAGAGCTATTTGGAAAGATGGGATCACTTATTATGAGAAAGACAAGATAAAATAATTAGGCTTTGAAAATTTCTCAAATTTGCTTTCTTTTGAATCTGCTGACATTCAAGCCCAAATCACCCTGCTCCAAAATATTTTGAATATTCTTAATTAGGATGACAAAACTTATTTGAGCTCTATGGTCACCAAGAAAGAGTTGGATTCTGTTATTCGATCACTTCCAAAAGATAAGGCTCCTAGTCTAGATGACTTCAGTAACAATTTTTATCAACAGTTCCTTTCTTTTGTTGGGTCTGACTTACCAATGATGATTGAGGATGTTATAAAGAGAGGTATGCTTATTGGACCTATAAACTAAACCTTTCTTGCTCTTACCCCAAAAGAAAAAAATCTTCTTTATTCCAAAAGAAAATAATTCTTCTTCCTTTAATATATTTAGACCTATCTGTCTTTGTAATAGCTCACAAAATTATGACCAAGATTATAGCTATTTGGATAAAAAAAAAATAACCAAGCTGATTTTAGAAGATAAAGGAGGTTTTATTCTAGGAAAGTAGATCTATTATAACATAATCATGGTCTTATTGTGGTGATTTATGTGTCCTTAAGAATTTGGATTGTCACACCACAAGAAAATCACTAATTCACAATCAGTGCTACTGACTCTGGTCGATCAACCTATTTAACCCAAGAATTAATTTTCTATAATACTAGACAAACTGGGTATGGTAAGGATACCCTTGAGATGATACTAAATGTATATCATTAAGTTCATGCTCATCCAGATTGATAATAAAAAGTAGTAAAAGTTTAGTTATTTTGACCAAACCTTATAGTAACTCCCAACCTAAGCTTCAAGAAAGTGGATCGGTGCTCTATCTATTGGGCAATTATAGCAAGAATTAATATTGTTATGAAACAAAGGAAAAAAGAGATAACTGGTTCATTTATGTTCATTCAAATTATGTAATAAGCATAAGTGATTAAACCAGTGAAAGAAAGTGTCATTAATACATTCAAATGATGTAATATACTAATGAGCAACATAAGATAGAGAATTGCAAGAAGGAAGAAATTGGATATTTTGTATTAAATTTTGTATGATATTACAATTTGAGTCTAGCATAATGCTCAAATTTCTATAAAAATTTAATACAATAATTCACTCTGTTCAAATAATGTAACAAAGGAATTCTAACTCTTCATCCTAAGAGTAGTGATAAAGAGCCTCCAATTTTTGACTCAATTGTTGAAAATGATCTCAACCGATTGAATGCATCCTCTGTAATTCCTGCACAAATGGAGGGGAAGAATGAGAATGGGATAGAGAAAAGATATACTAAGGAAATACAATTGACCAAAGACAAGACACTCAAGTATACCTCTTTCAAACTTTTTCTATGCAATTCTTTATTTTGATTTTGGCCATAGTAGCTTCTTATAGAGCCTTGAATGCCTTGAATCAGTTATAACTATTTGAATCTGAGACTTACACTTGTCATCCTATCCAACCTCTAATTTGCTGAATATATGACAGTTGTCTTGAGATGTCTTTGCTTGCAAAATTTTTCTTTTTTTACCCTATTGAATCTTTAGATTTTTCACAAAGGTGGCTCACAACTATATGACACTTTATTATGGACTGGTCCCCTGTTCAACAATTCCCTTTTCTAACCCTTGTTCTACTTCTGAGGTGGACCCCTCAGTACTTGAGTCAATCTCTTGTGTCTTATCTTTTCCTGAGCCTTACCCCACTTTTGTAATTCTTATTTCAGGGTCTTGAGATGTTTTCGCTGTTATTTGCAAGCTACCAGATATGATCCCTTTATTTTTGCTACCCTCATCTTTTTAAATATATTTGATCATTGTATGTATGAGTTCCCATGCTTTCTTAGAAAAGGACATGTCAAACCTTATTGTGTTAAGGTCTTGAAGGGTTTTTCTCTTTTATTGCCTTATCTAAATCTTATTCTTCTCACACATAGAACTTAGAAAGTTGACTACCTCAGCTAGGAATGCAGTTTGCCTAGCTAGCTTTGTATCATCTTCTTGATCACACTCAAACTCCTAGATTCTATGGAGGATATGGTCCTCTATATTAGACACTTCTAAAAATTCCTTGAGGGAAAGGTTTACCCCTACCATGTCATCCTTTACCTTATGTTGTAATATAACCATTTTCTCCATCCAATCATATCACCCTACTTTTTTTTAACATAAACATGGACACTTTGAGGAATTCTACTACACATTCTAATTCAAGGCCATCTCCTAGAGTAACCACTTCTTTAATCTCTTGATAATATACTTCAAATTGTTGGAAGATAGAGAGTATGCCATTTACTTTGTTTTCACCATGTATTAGGAGATTTATTATATTTCCCACTATGGATTTGATCAGATTCATCTCCTTGAACATTTTAGTAATCTCTTTCATATTTCTTTGTATCTTGTGATTCATCTCTCTTTTGAATTTGATGAGAAAATTAGAACAATCAATACTCTTGATTATTACCTGGGGCTCTACCTGTGGAATATCGACTTGTGATGTTTGGTCCCTTAAGCTATCTACTTCAATCTGTAAATTCTTCCTTTTTGTTTGAATTACTTTCAGATTTATCTTCAACTCCCTATTCTCTTTCCTAAGTATTTTTGTAGCCTATGCTTGTATTTACTTCCTTGTCTCCAATAGTTCTTATGTATACCCAAATATTTTTACATCATCCATATCTTGATTCAATTGGATGGCAGTGGGTTTCTTTGATGCTAGGATTGTGATAACTGCCATTGAAGTATCTTCTTCCATAGTCTAGATTTTCCTTGGGTCTTTTCCTCTTTCTATGGCCTGTAGCTCCTTTTCTATAATATTTCTAACTAGAATTTCATCCTCAACTCTTGCTAAGGTTACTCTAGTGTGAGTTCCTTTTGTAGATAGGAGGGTGATCTTGACCCTTTTATGTTTGGGGGATGAAGTTAGGGTTGCTAATTTTATTTGGTGCCCTCTCAATAGCTCATCAAATCCTCCAGCTTCCATTATTCTTTTTTGTATGACTGCAAATATTTTTATTTCTTTATTGTTGATGATCAATGCCTTGGGTACTACCTTTGGTGCTAGCTTAGGCATTTACATTGCCAAATTCAACTAGCTTTTCAAACATTCAGACACTTGCCTTTATGTAGATTTAATGGGCACCATTTCTATTCCAACTAGGACCTAAGAGAATAGCTGAGGCATTGTGGCAGCCTTCTTCCCTTTTTTAGTGGTTGTGCTTTCTATTTATAATTGATATATATCTGGGGCATCCACTATGACCTCAATGATATCTTCAACATTAACCAATATCTCTACTTGATCTACTTCTTGATTGACAATGTCAAAAATAGGGTCATGAAGTTCATCTGAAGTGATCACTATGAAGAGAGGGGCTACTGACTCCAAAAATTTATGATCAACATTATCAATGTAGGGGGTAATTTCCTACTTGTTCAATTTGAGTACTACCTCTCTTATTGTATGTAAAATTTGACCACACCTTTTCTAGGTCTTGGTTATTTTGGATGGCCTTTTGGAGATCATCCTCAAACTTGTCAGTCCTATGTTGTACCCAAGCATACTGTTATTTTTGTACCACTTTATCATAAATCCCTTTTGGATCATAGGGCGTCCATGTCATCTCTGAGAATAAATAGTCATCCATGTCCCAAATATCTTTAAACATAGATTAATATCCTTTGAAAATATAGTGACCGAATCTATAAGGGACTGTTAGCCATGCAATTTTATCGGTCTTCTTGCCCAGACATATTTTTGCTTCTTCTATAGTTTGTCTGGCTATCTCTAGTGCAACCACAAACATTGGAAAATATTTTGGTAGTGCTTTAGGGGGAATATTAGCACCATATATTCTTATATATGTGAAATCCTCTATTAGGAAGTAATCACCTACTTGATTTTTATAGAAAAGGATGAAACTCTAGAACCTATCCTTATCGTGAGATAATCACATAGCACCTTATAAATTGGTGTCAGAAAATTGTCATAGAACCAACCATAGTGGGAGCATCCTTCATGTATTAATGGAAGCTTTCCTTGTATATCCTAGGCATTTATTTTTCCTAACCTCTCCAAGGTTTTGTGGTTCAATTGCCCTACTATGAGGTGTACTAGATTGAATAATGGGATAAAGGAGACATTTTTTCATGTTGTTCTATGATGGCCAATTTTTATTCAATTAATTGGGAGTGTATTTGATTGCTGATTTCATCTTCCCATGAATATATTGAGGGAGAAAAGGCTTTATTACATTGCATGACCAGGTGCATTACCTTCCTCCCAACTACACTCAAGTATTTCACACCCAATATTATATTGATCATGTCTGCGTAATCTCTGATCCAAGGCCTCAATATTCCCTTCCATATCAGAAAATTGTATGACACAGTTTGATATGGTTCAAACAAAGTAGCATAGTAATAAGTGAAAATAATGTGTTGGGATTGGTGTTCAATTACTTGTTGATCTAATTTGGTGTCAGTTTTGTTAAGCTAAAATACCTTATGTATACTCTCTGGCGTTATCTTAAAGATTAGTCGATTGTTGAAATATTTGAAGGCCTTTGCTCCTGCATTGTATGCCATTGTTAGCCATGATAACAATGAAAAAGAAATATACCTTTGGGAATTCAAGCTTTCTCAAATTAATGCTCCTATTGTTGCAAGGGTTTCCTTGCCACTACAATTTTTATACCCTCTTAAAAAGTCCCATGATAAATGTTGCACTGTGCTACTAGTCTTCTTTTGCTTCTTCAAAGCAAATTACTATTGTATTTTCAGTCTCCCACTCTTATGTAAAGGAGAGGCATCTATCTGGCCCTAACTTTTGTGAGTAGGCAACCATATCCTTTCTGAAGGAAATTGACCCATCTATTGATGCATATGGGTAATGATTCATGACCACTTTAATGGTTGCCATGGTGCCTTGAGGAATGTCAAAGGTGCTTGAAGATGCCATTGTCTTCTTCTCGTTTCTTTTATCTAGAATTCAAGGTTTTGTAGCTTCTTCTAAAATTCTCCAAATGCTCAAAATGTTTTCTATTATAACTCTTCAAGTTTAGTTCTATGCTTTATAAGCCTTCACGCGGGCCATAAATAGTTTTCAAGGCTAGGTTTTGCACGAGGCACTTTTATGTCTACCAACTATTTAATTTCCAACTTGCTAGTTGAAGCCTACAACTTCACTACATTTTAATTGTATTAACTAGAGAATAATTTTTATCAGACATGTTTGCTTCTTATGGGACTTTATTTGGTGTGCCCTTTTAATCATGTGTGCAATATAACACCTTTTCCCTGTATCTTTTCGTATGACTTGGCTCTAGAATGCATTCCTGTTGCCTAGTTCAAGACATGCCATCTAGTTGGCACCTTTTACATCACTATTGATTGTATCCAGTTGTCTTCAGTATTGATAAACATGTATAGTTGTATTGAGAGCGGGATAATGTGTAATGTCGATCTAATGATCTTATCGATCACCTTTGGCTTATCGTTATCAATCGTGATGGCTCTATCATAACCTATCTATACAACATCGTTCTATATTTATTTGTTGATCGATGCGTACCATTGGATATGAAAAGGATTCATGTATGCTATTGGATATGTTGCTAAATAAGACAAATCTCCCCTTTTGGCATTGCGGTTATAAAAAAATGCTCAACTTGGATTTGTGCATGCCATTGGATATGGCTACGATGCGTGCGTGTTGTCAGATATTCAAAAGTTGCACACACATTAGTAAGGAGGAAGAAATAAGGGGGATTATTTTAGAGTGTTACAAAATCTTTCACAAAGATTAATTTGATTATTCATAGTCCCCCTCCCTTCCCTTTCATTTTATTGAAAACTTAGGGTGAGGCTAATCTTAATATTTTCCTCCTTTTTATGGCCATGGAGTGTGGTGATCATGACCATAGAAAATTCAACCTCCACCTTAAACTTGTATAAGTTTCAATTTACACATACTCTTAGATATATTATGGATATGTGAGTATCGTTTATTTTTGTAGAGGTGCATGATGCTTAAGGAGAGGGGACACATAGACATACAAAGAGAGGAGAAAGAAAACTTTAAGGATCTTTGATAATAATTCGGCTTAGGAGACTTAGGGGTTAAACACTTTCATAACACGTCATGCCTTGACACTTTGGATAAATAAAATTTTTTCCCATACGTGCGTGCCTTTGGATTGATATGACGATATATGTGTGCCATTCATTTTAACAAAAGTGCTTAATACTTACAAGAAGGAGGCATATTAGACATATAATGAAATGGGGTGGAGCAAGCCTTAGGAAAATTTATCAATATTTTGGCTTCAAGGCTTATGATATATTATCATAATATTTTTAGACCTTTTAAAACTTGGGCAACTTGGTCCCTTTTTATGTGTGCATGCCACTAGATCAAACAATGATGCATGAGTATCACTTATCTTGTTGGAGGTACATGATATTTACGGATGGGGGTACACTAGACATAGGTAAAGGAGAAAATGTGAACCTTAGGAAAAAAATTTATAAATATTCATCCTCACTACTCATAACGTGCAGAGGAACCTTCTTTTAAACCATGGCCAATTCGGTCCCTCTTCGATGCGTGCATACCACTTGATCACTCTAATAATGCATGCACACTATTGGATCTGATAGAGGTGCACAAGTCTTAAGGAAAGGAATGCATAGACATAAAATAAAAAAAGAGGGGAGTGCATGACTTGAAATATTTAGGGAGAAGTTAGGTCAATTCACAAAAAAAATCACGAGACTTAGGCATTAGACATTACAAAAATAATCTTCTAACATTAAAGTGCAGAGAGGAGTGATACGTGCATATCATTAGATCTTGGTTCGATGCACGCGTATCATCAATTATGAGGAAGATGTGACGACTGTAACTCAAAGTGGGTGCATAGACATGTTTCCTTTGGGTGGATTGACTTAGGCTTATTTAATTAAACATGTTGTAGTAAGACCTTGGTTTTGGACTTTGAAAAATCGATTATAATCATTAAGGTGAGGGGGAAAATGACTTTTGAGGGTACACGCGTACCATGGGATTTTTTTATAATCCACGCGTATCATTAGATTTATTCAAGTTGCAAGGATTTTAATACAAGAGGGGTGCATAAACATAGTTTTATTTTTAGGAAAAACTTTTGATACTTAGGGAATGATATGGAAAATTTTGCCTAGGTACCTTATTCTTCTAAACCTTGAAATTTTGTTAATTTATTATTTATGAAGGTCAAGAGAATAAAGGGGGAATTGAATGGAAAGGCTTAAAGTAAAGGGTTTGTGGTGGCATATGAATGGTTAGAGGAAGTATGAATGAAATGATGGATGACTAAACTTTGGTTTAGTATTTATGAAGGGAGAGAAAATGATATGAGCTTGGACTTTAGAATTTTTGTGAAGGTTTTGGTGGAGGGTGTTGGATATTATGGAATGAAGGAATAATTTAGAGGTGGACCTTATGTAGTGTTGTGGGATGACCTTTTGATGGACTTTGAATTTTATGAGAATAAATAGTCCTTAACCAAATCTGGCTATTGATGAGTTTTTGGCTTGACCATAATGAAAGAAGCTTTGGAAGGTATTTTGAAGAGCATCCTATAGTGACTAAAAACAATGACTATAACAACTGTTTGTCAAAAGTAGTCACAAAGCAAAAGTTACGTGGATAGAATGTTGTAGGGGTGATGAATTTCTCACTACTTCTAGATGGTTGTTACTCTTTGAAATATTTTTTTCTATGAATTAATCTAGAGGATAATAGTCCATATAGAAGTATTACTGAAATCAATGACTAATATTTTCAATGAACTTTGTATTGAGCCTTTTATAAGTATTAACTCTTGTTTCATTCATGACTCATAGATTCATGCCTTTTGAATGTGTTTACTTAGTCATAAAAATTAGAGTTATTCATTTTTGCTGCTATATTATTTTATTCATGTCTTTTTCTCTTTAGTTTTTTTAACATTTTATGGTATATCAAGGAATTCTTATACCACCAAAGAATGGATGGTACAATTTTAAATGTTGAACATTTATTGGGATTTGCATTTGCTCACCCTCCATGGTTTGTAGTTTGTAGGTGTGTTGACCAATTACCTTTATAATTTGGTATGGCCCAAGACATTTAGGTTCTAATTTACCCTTTTCATTGTGCCTATCATTTTTTGGGTCCCAATACAACACTACATCTCCACATAATGGTTTACATTTGGCTTTCTTATTAAAAAATTGTGTTGTTTTCTATGTTTGCTCCGTTATTTTCACTAGAGCATCTCTCCTTTCTTCTTGTAGTTTTACAATTTGATCTAATCTTTATTGTAGGGCATTAGGATTTTCATGATCTTATAGTAGTAAGGGTAGTGCAACTCTTTCTATCTGGGGAGGCAATACAACATTTTCACCATATACCAATTCATAAGGGGATTTTTTGTACTCTTTTTTACTGAAATCCTGTCAGCCCATAAGGCAAATTTTAACTCACTGTCCCAAATCTTTTTGTTTTTTCCTAATGACCTTTTTATTCTAGTGATTATATTTTTATTAGATGATTCTGCTCATCCATTTCCCTATGGGTAATAGTTTTTTGAATGATAGAGTTTTGTTGAATATTTAACACATAAATTGATCATTTCATATGAAATGAAAAAGTTATCATTATCTATGACTAACTTCCTGGGGACTCAAAATCTTATTAATAGGTTTTCTTCCAAGAATTTTATTATAGCTTCAGTTATTGATTTCTTTAAAGATGTAACTTTCACCCATTTGGTAAAGTAATCAGTTGTTGTTATGACCCATTTATGTCCCCCTGAGGAATTAGGATTGATTTCTCCTATTAAATCTATTCCCCATTGGGAAAAGGGACATCTATGATGACTGGTTTGAGTGGCATTGATTTTAACTTTTTCTTTCCATCAAAAATCTTATAATTATGGTATACTCCCACCTATTGATGAACATCTCTAAACAAGGAGAGCTTGTAATAGCCAGCTCTCGTGATTTTTTTAGCCGTAGCTTTAGGAGAAAAATATCCACCACAAAATACAGTATGATATTCTTTTATGATTTGAGGAAGCTCTTTTTAAAATAAACATAGTAATAATACACCATCAGGGTACCTCCAATATAGTTTACCTTACTGTATATAGTAATTCTGATCTTTTTGGAAAATCTAAGGTTTGAAGATAATATATGATGTCATTATACCATCTATATTCTACATTTTTATTTCTTCTAATCACTTGAGTCTCATCCACTGTAATGACATAGATTATATCTTCTCCTTCTTTATTAACCATGTCTTTAGCTAGTCCTTGATCTCTGAAAATTTGGTTGGCTTTGAATTCAACATCATACGACAATAATTTTACCATCCATATAGCATGACTACCTATAGGTTTTTACTGGGTAAAAACATATTTTACAACTATAAAATGGATGCAACATATGACTTTGTGAGACCCAAAATACATTTAAAATACTTTAGTGTTTTGATTATAGTATGAGCCTATTTTTCTATCATTGTATATCTTAGTTGGTCTCCCTTCAGTCCTGTACTCATAAAGGCTATAGGCATTTCATTGTTATCTTCATATTTTTGAGATAGAACTACAACAATAGTATGCTCAGATGCAAAAGAATATATGTTGAAATTCTTTGAATAATTGAGGTAATTTAATATTGGGGTAGTGATAATAGTGTTTATAATATTTTAAAAAGCTTTAGTAGTCTCCTTAGTCCACTTTATATCATCATCCTTCTTGATCATGTCATTAATTGGTTTGGCAATCTCAACAAATTTTGGTACATATCTTCTTGCAAAGTTGATTTTACCAAAGAAGGATCCGACTCCTTTTAAGTTTTTAGGAGGGATTTTTGCAATAGCTTCAGTTCTTTGTGAGTCAATGTTGATATCTTCTTTGGATAGTACATGTCCTAATAACTTTCTTTACATTACCCCAAAAATAGATTTCTTTGGATTCATAGATATCCCATATTCTTTGCACCTGACAAATATTGTGGTGAGATGTTCAAAATGATCTTCAAGATTTTTGGAAAATAAAGTGATATCATCAAGATAGACTTCAACAATTTTAAACATAATCCCTTTAAATGCAAAGCCCATAGCTCTTTGAAAATTTGCTTGTGTATTCATCAGATAAAATGTATCCTAAGATACTAAAATATTCCCCAAGGGGTAGTGAAAGCAGTCTTATGCCTATATTTTAGATTGACCTATATCTGATTATATATAGAAAAGCCATCTAATAAAGACATTCTTGTTGATCCCACAACTTCTTGTAACAATTATTCTATATTTGGGAGAGGATAATTATATTTAAGTGAGCTCTTATTTAGATTTTTAAAATCAACACACAATCTAATGTCTTCATTTTTATTTCTTACGAGCACTAGATTAGTTATCCAGGAAGAAAACCTAACTTTTCTAATAATTTTGGCACATAGCAATTTTTGTACTTCCTTATACATGACTGGATGTAGAGTGGGGTTGAATTTTCTTTTCTTTTACCTTAAGGGCTTTGCATATTATTTCAAAGGGATGATATGAGTCATGACATTTGTATTAAAGGTCTTTAAATCCTCATAACTCCAAGAAAAAACATCTTTATTCTTATTTAGAAATATTATATATTGTTCCTTGTCCTTTGCTTCCAAAGCCTTATTTATCTTGACTAATCTAGGCTCTTCTTCCATCCCAATGTTTACATCATCATATTCTAATTTTTAGAAGAGTGGCTTGTAAGCTTTGTTGAAGTCATCAAATAAGCTCTCTAGAGAAACCAATCCTTTAGGAATTTTATTAGTTTTAAGTTGAATCACCTCTACTGGTTCTCTGGTAATATCTTTCAACTTCTCTTCATCGTCCTCCTCGCATATCACATTTGCATACTAATTTTGGAGGGTCATGAAATCTCTTATGTCTATATCATCTTAGAACACTTGAAGATATGCAACATTATTTGGTATAGAAGATTTATAAATAGAAATGGTAGGAAACCTTTCCATGTACTTTGTATCTATTTCAAGATAATATGCGCCAGATGCTTTTATTGCTAACATATCTACAACATGATTTGGTTCTCTAGGAATGTATGAAATATTAAATGCTAGAAATTTATCTCTCTTCTAGTATTGTTGATTTATATAGTTTCAATATAGGATGCTTGGCTATATATTTTCCTTTTATTTATTGAATGATCAACTCAACATCTCCATTAACAGTCAAATAATTCATGCCTAGTTCTTTAGCTTTTATTAGTCCTAAGAGTAGGGCTTCATATTCTACTACATTATTTGTGCAGGGAAATTCTAATATATAAGGGATACCTAGGTAATTCCCCTTAATATCAGTTAATTTGATTCCCGCACCTACCCAAGATTTAGACTTTGCCCCATAAAATATCATGGTCCACATTTCTTGAGTTAGTACCCTAGTGGATTATGCATCAACTACTTCTCTAGTTTTGGGATTGTTGGACTACCTAGTCCATACCCCCAATTTTTCAAAATTGACAAGGTTAGTGTCTAGGTGATTTAGGGTCAATAGTCTTTTTAAAATTATTATCGTGCCATGGGATATTTCATTAGTCCAAGGGGTATTGTTTTACCTTAAGATTACAATTAAGATATTACCTCAAGTTATGAAAATTCCATCAAGATTGAATGTCTAGGTAATATTAGGACAAGGAGGTCAAAACTTAAATGATAAGGTTATAGAGAGGGTGTGTTATTTCAAAAAGTGTATACATTCCCATGAAGAGTTTAGATCTTGGTCATGTCTTGTTCAATTCACTCAAATATCTCCTTCACAAATTTATTCCTACCCTTTCATTAATTTATAAAATCCACCCTTCATCTCATCCACATAGTCATACATATTCATCTGTACAAATATTCATAGCCATCCTCACCATATTTCCATAAACCTCAAAAAATTCCATTCCATATAACCTTATCATTTTTGTTTATAATACCATTAGATGTTTTATAATATTCTCCCATGTAAAACCCTACCATTAGAAACACTTTATGATACAAAATTTAACGCCCCATACATATACTCCATATACCCTCTTACTTAAAAATCCATACTGCCCAAGTAATTTATCCAATAATAGGTTTCATAGGCCATTTGTGAATTTCCTAAGTCTAAACTCATCACTATTATTCCCCCATGGCCTAGACCTAATAACATTTCCTTATATTTGAAAGTATCACATGCACCCACATAAATCCAAGCGTACCTTGTGGTAAAGTCCTCTCATCTTCATTAGATCTGATGATGCTCATTCATTAAGCCCACATAGGACCATGTGTGCATATCATAAGCCAAAGTCAACTATTTTCATCAAATATGATTTAAAGGCCAACAAAGATACACGATGCTCGTTGATAAATCTCGATACAACGATGCTCGTATCAAGCCCATCCACTTTAAACAAATAATGCACACCTCTAAGATTTAAGGAAAATCGACAGAGCACATTGATCAAAGGCTGATCTAACGACGCTCATCGATCAAGCTTTTTACCCCCTAAGTTTATCCATCATAACTATTTCATCCTCCATCAATCCTAAAATTGTTTTCCTTTTTATTAAAATCCACTTTAGCCACACTCCCCTAAATGTGATAAAGATCGTATCCATATGATGAATATTTCCCCCTCCCTTTTAAATTTGTGCCTCCAATTTCATTAAAACCTAAGTTTCAAAAAGGTTATTAAAAGAGGCAACACCATGGTATAAGTCTCCACATGGTCGTTTATTAAAGCAGATAAAGGAAGTCCGAGTTTAGATCATTAAAGCCAAAAAATTATTAAAAATCCTCATAGGTTGAGTCAATTCACCACATGCACTACACACCCCCTTACTAGTTAAAACCCGTGCATATCGTTAAAAGTGGACAACGCTCCTATAAATTTCCCCAATCCAAAAGTGCACCCGAGTCAAGCTGCTCAAAGTATAACCAAAGTCAAAGTCACATACTTTGAAGATAAAAGCCATGCACATACCTTCGATCCGACAGTGCTTGTTGGTTGAAATTAATTTGATGGTGCTCTCCCATCAGGACCTAATCGGAAAATACCCACTGCTTAACCTTTATTGGAATCAATGACACTCACTGATCGATCCTAATCGAATGACACTCATTGATCCCCAAAAAAGCAACTTTATTAAAGTTGCCACCCTTCAACCAAATCGAACTTCACTCATTGATCAAACCCGATCTAACGGTGCTCATTAATCGAGTCTTTTTATTTCCATAAAACAACTTAAATAAGGAGAATTAATATAGTTAAAACCTTTGCTATTCAAAAAGATCTAACAATGCTTATTGATCTAGGAGAAATCTAATGATGCTTATTCATAAACGATCTTCATAGTGGGCATTGAATGCAGATCAAAGTTAGAACTTGAAATAAAATGTGACATCAAATTTTTTGAATCAGGCTCAATCCAAAGATCTTCCCTCTAAGGTCTTTGTTCTAATGCATGTAATAAGTACCATCCCTTAGGAACATGTGCATACTATAAAGGGTCTTACTCCTTCAATCAAATGGATGACACTCTTTGATCTCACCTAGATCTGACAACACGTGTTTCCATCATCAAAAGTTATATTTCCTAAGTCTTAAGCTTATGCTCCAAATAGTCAACGATGCATGTTGATCGAAATTTGATCCAACGACGCTCGTTTTTCATCAAATTTAAAAGCAAGTAATAGACAACACTCATTTATTGATCCCAATCTAATGGTTCTCATTCATCCATAAAATATAAAGGCTCTAATGAAAGGATTTTACAAATATTAAAATGGATGGTGTGCATCAGTCGGGAGAAGATCTAATGGTTTGGTTCAAAGCATAACATAAAAAATGACAAGATAAAGGTTACCCAATGAAGCTTCTCATTGATACACCCAATGCCGAGATTGCTCATGCAAATGGTCAAATTTTAATAAGTCATAGAGATAAGTTTTGACTACTTTGATAAATAACATGTGTAAGCCAATATTGGTGATAGGAATTCAAGAGAGGTAATAAAAATTAGAAAACAACCAGTTCTCACAGATTTTTTTGGTACATAAATAAAATCATTGTCCTAGAGTTTCCTCTAGTACAGTTATGGCATTAGGTACTCTTAACATTATGAAGACCGACAAAGACAAATTGAACCATAAAAAGCTATGAGAACTTGAGGAATTACCATAAGGAAAAGAATCAAACCACTCGAATGAAATGACCACACAAGCTAAAATCTCATGGATTGTACTAAGGAGATCAAGCTCATGGAGCAAACAACATAGATGACAGATTCAATTCTGATTCAAGAAATTCAAATCCTATCATATCTATAGAACATGATTGTATCATCATCAACTGATAAAACATATCATCTTGCCACGGTTCTATATGAATACAGTTACCAAAGTAGAGATTGCAGTGATGAAAATGGGTCAAAATGTGCAAACAATGAGTTTAAAGAGAAACATGAGCAGTTTAATAAGTTCCTATGTATCAATACTAAGAGACATAAAAGGTGCAACAAATAAAAGCAGACACATAAGCTTCAACAATCTGTTTGCATTGGAAAGATGCAAGCACCTTGATGGAATATATTTACAGAGCAGACACTTTGACAAAATATAGTTATGGAGGTATTGTGTTTTTTGTGGTTTCATTCATTTCGGTACCTCCAGATCTTGTTTTCCATTCCTTTTTCCTTCTTGTTCCTGGTACCTTAATTTTTTTTCCACCCTCCTACCTATAAATATACCGTTACCTTTTCCTTTCTAGGTATTCTCTCTTGATTGTTGTTATATTTTGTTCCTCAAAGAGCCATCTTACAACTATTCCATGTACAACACAACATCCATTGTATCCAATAGTTCCCACACCCATCCATACTATCTCCCACTCTATTTCCTTTTATTGTATTTTCTCTTTTCTCCCTTCACCATAATGTCATGTCCCCCCTCTGTTCCACCTTAAAAATATATTTACATCAAACCTATTCTAGGTCCAGTTAAAGATAGAAAAAATGGATGACTAGGAAAAAAAAGAATAAAAAAATTATATAATATTATATTTTACACAAAATATAAAGCAAAACCAAATACCTGGCCCACCATAGCTTAAAAACTCCCTTCAAATCAAAAGCAGTTAGGGCAGAGAAAGCCAAATGATGAGTTGTAGTAGTAGATGACACAATTTTGAACTGATGATAGTCTAAATTTTTTTTGATAGTTAGCATCAATTGGTTTTTGGCTATAACACACTCTGAAAGTTGAAGAGACAAGGGGATGAAAGGATTCCACGTGGCTAAACCAACACCAAGTATCAATACCAAAAATTTGATGTTCAAGCTATAAAAAGGGCAGCTTAGACCAAAATTCGACATCAAGCTTCCATAGCAAAAATTTGCAAGCAAGGTATACCGAGTGCCCTATATTTAGGTTTTTGTATTTCCCTATGTTATCTTTTCTTCATCCCATGCTCATTATTCCCCCATTTGTGTAGGAATTCTAGAGGATGCATCTAGTCGGTTGAGATTATTTCTAGCTACTGTCTCAGAGATTGACAACTTTTGATCACTTCATTAGGATTGAGATTTTAGTTCTTATATTACATTATATGAATGAAAAGAACAATCATATTAAGTTTCATCGAGATATTGGCACTCTACCGAACTCTTAATGTAATATTTTTCATAAAATTTAATACAAATGTCGGTCTCTTCCTTCTTGCATTCTTCTGTGTAATATGTATGTGACTTGTTTATATGTAACATGATTTAAATATATGAACATGTTATTTTATTGGTAAATTGTTTATATTCATTGCATAATTTTAATGTGTATAAACAAACCAATTTCTCTCTTCTTTTTCAATCTTTTCAAGATGATTTTAACTCTTGCTACGATTACCCAATAGATTAGGTATCGTTCTGCTGTTGAATCTAGAACTAAAATTTGATAAATAAGCTTGGTAAAAATCCAAATTCATAATAAAATCATATGGTATGGTTGAGCCTGAATGATTAAGCATCCCTTATTAATTGAGCTATTATTAGGGTGTCCAGACCTAATCTGCTAATTTAGAAAAATACTTTAGAATCCATTCACAAGTCGAAGTGGTAAGTCCACCAGAGCTTGCATGTTGATTATGATATAGGAATTTTTGATAGTGTGACAGTCATTTACCAAGGATATCAAAACTTTCCACAATAGTTTTTTGGCATCGTTGTCAAGGAACGAACTTTTGTATTATTCACATATTATTTTTCTAGGTCTCAACGATATTTTAAAATTTCCACTAGTCTTTTTATGTTCTAGATTTCATATTATCCCTTCATATATATATGAGATGTCGAGAGGATTCTAAGGCTAAGCAATATTAGCCAGACTGATATTTATTTCACATCGTGATACTAGCAACTCTGAAAGAACTCATAGAATACAAAAATTAAGAAATCTAACCTGGTGCATACCAGAAGAAGTGGTAAACCACTCTTCCCAAAATTTGAATATCCAGAGGTATTTACCCATTCTAAAAAAAAACCCAGTTTTGAAAAGATAAGTTTACAAGGCTAAAATACATGATAGTGATGAAATATTATTGTTAACAAGCAATGTTTCTTTGAATAATAATTCTAGCATCCTTAATCATTTTGTTAAAAGTATTTCGACTGGAAATCCTTTTGTAAGTATATCTACTATCATTACCTTTGTAGCTACCATGGACAACCCTCCCCAAATAACAATCAAAATAATCAAAACCAGAACCTTCAAACTTGGAGGACCAATAGGTATAGACTATTCCAATTACCTCCTAACTTGCATATCTTACCCAATAATTCTCAGAAATACCTACCCAAGTTCCAAGGTAATACTGCAATTCATGGGAAAATCATGCTAAAATTTTTCTCTATGCATTAGACAACCTCGAGGTTGAACATGAGGATGTGGTCCTTAGATTATTACTCCAAACCTTGGAGAAGGATGCAAGAGACTGGTTCAACTACCTCCCTTTCAATCAGATTGCTAATTTTCAAACCATGGAAGAAGTTTTTTTTTTAAATATGGAGAGAGGAAGAATGAGAAGTCACTCTTGATAGGACTAGACGCAATGAAGAAAAAGGAAAATGAGTTTGTAGAAGAGTTTAATAGGAGTTTCTTCAAAACAAGGAACAAAAATCCTACAACCCTGAGAGCAAACGACAACCAATCTATCTATTTCTACAAAAATGCTTTCCCTGGTGAATTCAACTATGAATTAAGGTAGCAAAGAGTCAATACTATAGATGAGTGTATGGAAAAAGCTATAGAAATTGAAAGTGATATGATAGATAGTGGTAAGATAAAATCATATTCTTTTGATCAAAGTCCAAACCCAATAGAAAAGAAGCCTAAAAAAATTAGATTCTCTTTACATATAAAAATAAAACAAATCCCATTGAAAGGTTGTCTATTCAATTGATCGATATGTTCAATACTATGAACAACAAACTATCCAGGATTGAAAGGGAGAAAAACAAAATCACATAATCATCCCAACCATAGAATGATACCATACAAACCTTTAAGAGAAATTTCAATAAGAATTGGAATAGGAATAACACTAATGAAAGAAATAGGAATGGGAACAATAGCAATGGTTGGAGTAAGAGAGAAACACAAAAGGATGTGGATGCAGTCCCTAACCCTATACCCTCAGCCAATGTGATACCCAATTTTCCTTTGTTCTGTAAAGCTTGTGATGCTCCTCACAATCCTATAGGTTGTGGTATATATCTCAACATGTACCCTAATTTTGACTAGAAAGAAGAATCTGATGAAGAAATAAGAATAAATGTGTGTTGGTTGTAGGATGATGAAAACAGAGAAATTCAATTTGAAAAATAAATGAGTGAATTACATGTATCAAAAGGAACACCCAAGGCCTTTGTATTAGAGAATGTAGAAATTAAAAAAAATCCCTAGACAATAGGTATACAAGAATGAAATAGGGTAAGATAATGCCCACTTTTGAAGAGGTAGAATCACTAGAAAGGATACATGCAGTGCATCTAAGAAATAGGACCATACCAGATAGAATTGATGGAAAAGAAAATAGAGATATGCAAAACTAGAATAAAGAAAAATTAACCAAAAAGTTAAATAAAAAATAAGTAATTCCTGAAATCAAGGTAGAAAGTGACCTTCAAAGATAAGTAGATCCTGGCAAAAATGTAGAAATTAAGAAAGCACAGTTCAATGCTGGCCAAGAATTAGCCAAACAAAAAATCAACATTACTTTTGGAGAATTGATGACCATCCCTAAATACATAGACCAGGTATGCAAAGCTTTCGGTTTGGTAGACCAACCCAATAATCATATATGCAATGCTTCAGTAGTAGATAAGCCTATGCCAATATCCAAGAATCCATATTTTGTTAGGCCCTTCTACATATTCCTACAATACACATCAGAGTTAGGAGATCAATATTTAATCCATAATTGTATGTTATATAGTGGAACCTCCCACAACATCATGCCTAAACAAGTAGTAGACCAACTTGGTTTAATATGCACCAAGGATTCTCCACCCATATCTGTTATGGACAACAGGTAAGTACCATGTGCTAGAATCATAGGATTGCTTGTATTTTTGGATCAGTATCCCAAGAAAGGAATTATCATGGATGTAGTTGTTTTAGATGTTGATCCTTTCTTTTCATTATTATTATCCAGACACTAGGTTGAGCAATTAAGGGGATCAATCTAGTTGGATTGGTCATATGCCACCATCCCATTAAATTCTAAAGAGAAAGTCACACTTAGGAGAGGACCCTTTCACAGATACTCAATAGAGTTGAAGAATTCTGATAATACAACAGTATATTTAGTTCACTCTATTGAAGAAAAAGAGATGGGAGTCTATTCCATTTGGCATACAACCTTCTTAGGTGAAGTTCATAAAGCCATAGATATGGATCCACAAACAAGAGTTGAAATAGATGTTGAATCCAATAGAGTGTTTACTACTGAGATGTGGACCATGACATTTGATGGTGCAAAATCACAAACTGGTGTAGAAGCAAAGGTCAATCTTACTAACATAAAATAAAATATTTTGGGTATACCTTATAGGTTACAATTTCCATGCACAAAAAACGTATCTAAGTATGAAGCTTTGTTACTAGGACTAAGAAAGGCTAAAGAGTTAGGGATAAACTATTTGACTATGTATAGAGATGCAAAATTAATCATACAAGTTAAAGGTAAATATCAAACCAAACATCCCAGATTAAAATAATATAAACAAGCAGTCCAAGATGAAATAGAAAAGTTTTTGGCTTTCAACATATCATACATACCCAGGGACCAAAATCATGTGGTAAATTTGTTGGCTATAAATGCATCTAAATCTGATTTTCTAAAAATAGACACTTAATACCAAAAGAGGTTTCCCACTATTTCTGTTTATCACTTGTCTGTTCTAGATAACATTGTCTACTAGTAGATTTTTTAGGATGATGTTGACATTAAATATTTTATGACTCTGCAAAACCATTATGCTGATATTTGTTGCGACGATTCAGATGAAGAAAAGTTAAAGGAAGTTGTTAGCTTTTGATGCCACATACATTAGGATATACCAAACACAAAATATAGAAAATAGAATAGATCTGCAATATGACTAAAATATACTATAAATAGAAATGGTAAAAATATTACAATAGTAGCCATGGAGGAAATGGACACTCCATAATATATTCTACTACTCCATGAGGGAGCTCTGACCTTATAGCTCACACACACTACCCTACTGCCTATCTACCACACACTGACTATGATGCTCCTCTATGATGCTATATCTATAGCCATTATATAGGAATATAAGTTCCTTGGCTGAAACTCTATCTAGTTGTACAAGTGGACACCTTGCACATTACAACTTGCCCATTGACACTTGTGTATTTATTACATTGCATGAAGTAACTAGATAACCCCCTAAAGTAACATAATGTCCTAAGTATGTACCAATGAAGGTACATTTACATGACCCAAATAATGTAATATTCTCTATTTCTAACACCCCCCTGTATTACAATATTTGGGTATTGAATACTTTAGTCTTCAATGTGGATCTTCTTCCATATGATGGCTTTGAATTGGATTTTTAAATTCAAAATAGAATTCTAATTCTTCTCTAATTTTTGTAACCTGTTCAAGCAAGATGTTAGTATCTTCAAAAAATTTCATTCTTGCTAAAATAACTTTGATCTCATAATCATCAGTAGGTTCTTCCAATTCTTCAATTTCTTATATCCTCTGAGCTAGATATCCTTTTTTATTTCTTTTATGATACTCCAATTGAGGATAATTGGATGAACACTAAAATTACAAGTGGTGAGGATTTTGATATTGTCGTGGTTGTAATTGGCTCCCATTGTTCATATTGGGGTTTAACCTATAGTACCTGGTACTATGGCCTTTTCTCTTGCATATCTGATAATACTTGTTGTACCATGGTATTCATCCCTTTGATGAAGAGGTAATTTTTCCCTGTGGATTATCTTTAGATGTCAATGCAGCGTTAGATATCTCATCTTTGACTATATTTTCCACTTCATCTTTGACTCTGTTACAGGACTGTTACAACTCGTTACAACAGTGAGCTAAATAAAAATAGAGACAAACTATATTGTTAAGTACGCTAACATCCCCCTTTATTACATTATTTGGGTAATGTAATAACTAATAGCTATACTAACATCCCCTTACATCATTTTGCAATACAAAGTGAGCTGCGAAACAATTCAAATTTGACACGTCCAAGTGCCTTAGTGAAAATGTCTGCAACTTGAGCATCGGTGGGAATGTGCTGAAGCTGAATTGGGTGCTTTGGAACTTCATCTTGAATGAAATGACATTATGTGTCAATGTGCTTTGTTCTTTCATGATGGACTCGATTCTTGACGAGGTTCAGAACACCCTGATTGTCGCAAAACAAGTGTATTGGAGATTTCGATGGATGGCCCATACTTGTCAGAATGCAACGTAACCATATCACTTCGCACATAGCTTCACGTGCGGCGTGATATTCTGCCTCTATTGATGAAATATCAACCACCTGTTGCTTCTTACTGTGCCAAGAGACAGGACCGGATCCCAGATGAAAAATATATCTAGAAGTTGACTTGCGATCATCAAATGATCCGGCATAGTCGGAGTCCGTGTATCCTTACAAGAAGAATTTGTTGTTCCTCTTGTATTCTAGGCCATATTCCATAGTACCACGGACATAGTGAAGAACACGTTTTGCTTCTTTCCAATGAGTGGTCTTAGGCTCCTGCATGAACCTCGAAAGATAGTTGACAGACAAATACGAGATCTGGCCTAGTATTGGTCAGATATATGAGACTCCCAATCAACTGTCGATAGAGAGTACCATCTACCTGAGGTGAGTCATCATATCGCGATAACTGAAGTCCATTCTCCATTGGAGTTGCCATTGGCTTGCAGTCAGTCATGCGATATTTTTCCAGCAATGTCTTGGCATATTTTTTCTGAGACACTTTGATGGAGTGCTCCTTCTGGCTGAATTCCAGACCAAGACAGTAATGGAGAAGTCCGAGATCTGTCATCTCAAAATATTTGCACAAGTTTCTTTTGACAGTAGAGATCATTGTTTCTGAACTCCCTGTAATGAGCAGATCATCCACATAGAGTACAAGCAACACTATCTCAAAACCCTGTTTCTTGAAATAGAGGTTTGCATCTGACGGACATCTCTTAAATCCATGTTGCATAAGGTGATTGTCCATTTTTATATACCAAGCTCGAGGAGCTTGTTTCAGACCATACAAGGATTTGACCAATTTGCAAACTTTTCGTTGTTGGCCTTCCACTTCAAATCCTTCGAGCTGAGTCATATAGACTTCTTCTTGGAGATCACCATTTAGAAAGGCACTTTTGACATCCATCTGGTGAACTTTCCACCCATATTGTGCTACCATAGCACACATAACCCGAATTGTGGTCATCCGAGCAGTAGGTGCAAAAGTTTTCTCGTAGTCAATGCCTTCTTTTTGAGCATAGCCCTTTGCAACAATACGGGTCTTATGCTTATCAATTGTTCCATCTGCCTTGTACTTGACTTTATATACCCATTTGCAGCCAATAGGCTTCTTTCCATGCGGCAGATCAACAAGCTTCCAAGTTTTATTTTTCATCAGAGACTCATACTCTGTATCCATAGCGGCCTTCCACTGAGGCTCACTGAGAGCATCTTGCACTGATGTAGGTTCAAGACTATCTATGGTAGACATGAATGCCCTGTCATCATCAATATCCATATCCTCTACTTCTGTACTTGGAGTTACAGAAATTTCCTCAAAAGATTGACAAAGATCATCAACCTCACCAGTTTCTCTGGCTTCTCTTTCCTTTTGAGCCATACTGCGTGTACGAGGTCTATCCAAATTCAAATTGGGAGGAGTGGATAAATTTGCGTCTCTGATTGTATTTGTACACCATTTAGGATTCTTCTTCGATGGAGTTGAAGAAGATGTAGAAGGACCTCCTGTCTGTGTTGACGAAGGAATCTTCTCTTCCTTAGGTTCCACAATATCTTGGTGTACTTTAGATGTGCTCTGTGATGTGAAAGCTTCATCAAAGACAACATCTCTATTGATATGAATTTTCTTGGTCAAAGGATCTATCAATCGATATCCTTTAGAGTGCTCAGAATAACCAAGAAAAATACATCTTAGTTTTTTCTCATCTAGCTTCTTCCTTTTCTCTTTCGGTATGTGCATGAAAGCATGACATCCGAAAATACGTAGATGAGATATGGAGGGTTTTCGACCACTCCATGCTTCCTGTGGAGTCATTCCTTTTAGGGCCTTTGTGGGTGCCCTATTCAATAGATACACTGCAGTGGTGACGGCTTCTGCCCAATATTGTTGCCCAAGAGTAGCTCTTGTGAGCATACAACGAACCATTTCCAAGATAGAACGGTTCCTTCTCTCGGCAACTCCATTTTCTTTGAGGAGTATAGGCAGTTGTTAACTGTCTCTTAATCCCATGCTTATCTAGGAATGCAGAAAATTCATTAGAGGTAAACTCTCCCCCTCGATCTGAGCGGAGGGTTTTAATAGAAGCTCCTGACTCCTTCTCAATAGATTTCTTGAACTGCTGGAAGAATGCGAAAGCTTCAGATTTCGGTTGGAGAAAGAAAACCCACATATTTCGTGAGTAGTCATCTACGAATAACTGAAAATACCTCTTCCCTCCACAGCTGTTGGGTGTGAAAGGACCGCAGAGATCGGTGTGAATTAACTCCCGAGAGGTTTTCATGCTCTTGTAGAGCTCTTCTCAAATGGTACTCTATCTTGCTTTCCTGCTAGCGGTCGAGCACAACGGCAATGTGGCGAAAGGGAAGGAAGACCCTTTACCATCTCATACTTGCTGAGCTCAAGTAAGTAGCCAGAACTAATATGCCCATATCTCTTGTGCCATAGGGAAGTTGCCTGCTTGGTAGAGACAGTCATAGCAACATGTGGAGTAGAGATAGCATCTAGTGCAAATAATCCGTGCTTATATGAAGCTGTTGCAATCTGCTTACCCTTCCTGGTAATAGTACAACACTTCTTTCCATTCTCAACACGAAAGTTGACAACCATATTTCTGTCCAGGATTTGTGTCACTGACAACAAATTGTTGGCCAATCCCGAAACATAGAGGACTTTGTCAATCTGACACTTGCCATCAGGAAGAGTGACTAAAACTGTACCCTCTCCCTGAACCCTGTAGGTTTTATCATTAGCAATGGTAACAGGTTTGCCCTCCTTGGCCACAAATGATTCAAACCATGATCTATCGCCAGTCATATGTTTGCTAGCTCCAAAATCGACATACCAAATAGGATCCCTCTGAGTGGAATCTGTGGTAGTCATGAGCACCTTGTGTGCCCATTCAGAATCTGAGTCATATTCTTCAACAACAACATTCACCTGGGGTTGCTTGTTTTTATTTTGTGGTTTGTTTTGGCCTTTTTGCTTGTTCTTATGCCAACACCTGTTGGTGTCATGGTTGTCTTTCTCACAGATCTTGCACCACCTCTTCTTCTGTTGAGGTTGCTTGCCTTTTCCTTTCGTATCTTGTTGAGAATTTTCTCCTTTCTAAAAGTTGCCTCATTTTTGCCCATTACCTTTCTTTCTAGAACCCTGCCTGTTGGTGTATAGGGCTATATTGGAAGAATCATCCTTATGAAGTTGGCGTGCCTCCTGTTGTTGAAGCAGATTGACCAACTCAATGTAAGTAATTTGTCGTTGAGAAACCTGGATGGAGGTTATCAACATATCAAATGAAGAAGGTAAAGCTCTCATCATAAGTGAAATGAGAAGCTTTTCGTCCACAGTATCTCCGAGAGAACTCAATTTCTCTTTCAACTCAGACACTCTGCACGTAAAGAGTTCAAGCTGTTTCACCCTGTCTCAAACTCAAGTTATGAAGTTTTTGTTGAAGATGAAGAATGGTGGATTCATTCTTCACCTCATAGATGGTTCTAAGGGCATCCCATGCCTCTTTACCACTTGCTTTGTCAGCTATATGAGGTTGCACTTCATCTGAAACAATAAACAAAATGAGCACCTTTGCTCGACTGTCTTTCTTGTCAAAAGCTATCTGATCTGCTGAAGGACCTGTGGATCCTGCTGTTGGTGAAGGCCTCGTTGCTACTCCAGTAACAATATCCCATAAATCTTCCATTTGGAGAATAGCCTTCATCTTATGTTTCCATGGTGTATAATTTGGACCTTTTAATAACTGATGCGGATCAATCATCAATTTTGCAACAATGGCCATAGTGAAGGTTCCTTATATCACCAATTGGTCCCCCTTTCGATATACCTTTTGCTAGGCCAATATACCGTACAAAATACCCGCCCTTACGTGAGGGAAACTATAGGTATTTAGAAAGATCAACAAAAATCACCCGCCCTGACGTGAGGGAGACTATAGGTGAGTTTTAGAGATCATACGATACGTGGAACATAAGCGGTACTGAAAGGGAATCACCTTGTTGATGGCACCTACCATAGAATATTCTTCTCATGCATGGGGCGTAACTTCCCCTAAACACTATGAAGAATACTTCGTCAGGATTTACGCCTAAACACAAGTGCGATAAAGGGTAGTGGATGGAGTAAAAAATGCAAAAATGGCGTACTTATTCCTCCTCGACGATTTATAGAGAACAAGCTCAGACGTCGTTATAGCAGCTATATTAGGCGACGGATACAGTAGCCAAATCACGACAGCTTTACCTGTAAGTGTTGGCCAGAGGTATCACATATACCGAACGCTGCAGTGCAATAAAATTGCATGGATGGGTTTTATATTCCGGGGACTTAGGGAGTTTTTTTTATTTTAATTTTTAATGTTATAGTGCAAAAATGAAATATGCAACATACAACAAAAAAAATGCCCACAGGAATAACCCACAAGGTGTCGATCACAGCAGAAAATGCACCTTTTACAATTTTCCAAATTGCTATTTTTCGAAAAATTACTCACTATCCCCCTTTGATTTTTTTGAAAAAATATCCCCCCTTAAAAATCTCTTTAACAAAGCATTTTAATAATTATTATATATTTAAAATTAAAATAAATAATTTTAATTTTATATAGTTTTAAAACTTTAAGAAAAATAAATTAAAATTAAATTTTAATTTATAAAGTTTAAAAACTATATTAAAAAAAATTAAAATTAAAAATTTTAATTAAAAAATAATAATTAAAAAACACTATGCAAAAAAAAATTATACCTTTGGGGGGAAGTCGGCGGGATTTGAACCCCCGACCTGCAGGCTCCCTGAGCCTTACCGCACAGCTCACTGCCAAGTGAGCTAGCGGGCTGATCCGGAAGGATCAATGAAGCCCCTCCTTTTTCAACGCCCCGATGCTCCTCCTCCTCGGCCTCGCGCGCTGCTTCTCTGCGGCTCCCGCCCCTCTGCGTGTTTTTTTTTTTTCTTAAAAAAACTTCGCCCGTCTCCGTCTAAAAAAAAACTTCGCCCGTCTCCGTCTCGTCGCCTTCAACCCGGATCTGGTTTTTTTTTTTTTTTTTTAAAGGGGAGGGGGAGTGCGTTTCGTGCTGGGGGGGAGCGCGTTTCACGTTGGGGGGGTTTATACCCGGGAGAAAATTTTAAATTTCCTGCCCGGGGGGGGGGTGGCATTGGGGAGCGCGCACGGTTGCGCGCCGTCTCCACCAGCGTGGGGGGGGCGGGGCTGCTCCCTTATCGTAGCCCATCACGGCTCCGTCGCACGGGCTGTGACAGTCCGTCGCGACTGTGCCTGCGTCGCACGGGCTGCGACTGCGCAATCCGTGACTGTGTCCATCGCGGCTGTGTCGCGCGGGCTGTGTCTGCACAGTCCGTCGCGACTGCGCGTCAGCGCTGGTGGCGCCCGCTGCGTCGAACGTCATGGACGTTCGTGCGCTGTGGCTAGCACGGGTGCTGCTGCGTCCTGGGGTCGCTCGGCTGCCTATGCTGCGTCCAAAGCAGGGACGCAGCTCCTGCGAATATATTTAAAAAAAAAAAAAAAACTCATGCGATTGCGTGGATTTTAAAAAAAAATCACGCGTTAACGTGATTAAAAAAATCTCGTCGCAGCAACCAGTAACCTTCAGAAAAAAAACAGCAATCTGCTCCCACCACAGCAACCGCCTCCAGCCTTTTTCTCCTCATGCTTTCACTGCAAAAAAAATCCCGTAGCAGTCTGGCTCTGATGCCATGTGAAAATCAGGAACAGATGTTTATTGTATTGCACAGATTAAATAAGGATTACATATCCGGGAATAGTCACCGAAACGAACTCTGTTACAGGACTGTTACAACTCGTTACAACAGTGAGCTAAATAAAAATAGAGACAAACTATATTGTTAAGTATGCTAACAAATATTGACTAAGTCATCAAAAGAAGTATCTTTACTTAGAACTTGTAAAGATGTTACCAAATTTTTATAGTTATCTAGAAGTGATCTCATGGTTAATTGAGTAAGAAGTTCATGGTTGAACCTGAAGAACATAAGCTTATACTGAGAGGGAGGGGTGAATAGTATAAGACCACTTTTTACTTTTATTTCCCAAATAGTATTATCCAATATAGTCAATGGCAATATAAATAACAATAACCAAAGTAATGCATAAATCATCACACATAATAGAGACACAAATTTAATGTGGTTCACCCAATGTGGGCTACTCCACAGAGAAAATATTTCACTAAAATTTTCTCAATCAATCTCTTGGGAATCATTTCCCTATTACAATGTTTATAGACCTCTGTCCAAAGGAGATACCAATCCCCTAATCAAGCTCGTGGATCTCTATCCACAGGAGAACTCCTTTCTCCTTAGCTTTGACCGGTGATCTTCTAGAAGAACTGTTGCCTCCATTGCTCTGGCTAATGTATCTCTATCCACTAAAGACACCTGTCCTCACTGCCCTGGTTGATGGATATCTATCCAATAGAGATAGTCGTCCTCTATACTCTATCACCTCCAAAGCTCTATCTCAAATTTGTACTAAACACAGTCCTTTGATCTAGCACAAATCTGCTCAATCTATGTCTCTGATCTGGCACAAACTTATCCTCAAATCAGCTCCAAAATTTGTCCTCAAATATGCACTAAACACAGTCCTTCGGTCTAGTAAAAATCTATCCTCAATATCTATCCTCAAGCCTTAACACAAATCTTGACTCAATTTCAAATCAACTCTACTAGATTACCCCAAACCTTAACTCAAGGTTTAAACAAATCAATCAATCAACTCTACTCACAAGTCTTCTAATATACTTGTCTCAAATCTGCCTTGTAAGCTTCCATAAAAGCTCACACTAATATATCTACAAGTCCTCTCTAGAACTTGTCCAAATATACTCTACAAGTCCTCACTAAAACTTGTCCAAATCTGCTCAATAAGTCCTCACTAGGACTTATCCAAATCTGCTCTCAATCTGTATTGTAAGCTTCCATAAAAGCTCACACAAATTTGTCCACAAGTCTTCTCAAAGACTTACCTCAAATTTGCTCAACAAGTCCACACTAGAACTTGTCCAATCTCATAGAAATATAAAGAGAATTGTTAGAGACTCAATATGCTTCACATTCACCTCAATACTCAATTACTTTCAAGCACTCTTTTAGAAACATACGAAGAATTGTTAGAGACTCAATATGCTTCACATTCACAAAATCTCAATTAATTTTAATAACTCTTTTAGAAACATATAGAGAATTGTTAGAGACTCAATATGCTTCACCACAATACTCAATCACTTTCAATCACTCTCTTTACCACATAAACATACAGAGAATTGTTAGAGACTCAATATGTTTCACACTTATCAAAACTCAACCTCTTTCTCAAATCAATTCAAAATATAGAACAATTTGTTTCATAGAAATAGGACTATCACTTCACACATCCACTGACTAGGTTCAACCAACTCTTACTCAATAAATCACTCAATGAAACAATCCTTGCTCACAAACCCTAGTCCAAGCATATGAACACTCACTCAAATATTTCCAACAATACTCATCAACCAATCTCACATAACAATGATACTTATGTTCTTTCCAAACCCTAGTTCAAGTTATTCACTCAATCAATCACTTCAACAACAATGCTTATAAACAATCTTCACATAATAATGATACTCATGTTCTTTATAAACCCTAGATCAATTTTACTCAACTTAATCACCTCAACAACAATACTTATTCAACAACTCTTTATTCCCAAAAATATTGAAGCATTAATTCAACTCACTCAACAAGGAAAACCTTAACCAAATCCTTTTCACTCCAACTTAGCATTCACAACATCCAACAATCACTTACTAGGAAGAATATGCCCATACCTTTTGATTGATGTAAAATTACCCTTGGAAAACCTATATAAATCACAATTCCCTGCTTTCCAAATTCAATGGTTAGATGACAAAATATCACTCCAACACTTTCTCAAAATATCCCTTAGACACAAAAATAATCAGTCCAAAATACACCTTATTACTCCTTTAAATTAGCAATCATCAAATTACACATAAAAATAAATTCCTGATTTACACCTTATAATCTCCTCCTCTAATGTAAACAAACATTAAATTACAATATCTTCTTCTAATATTTTTAATTTCAATCAAATCACCTTTACCCCTTTTAAAAGAAAATAACTTACTGCCTAAACCTTATAACTCCCCAAGAACCTTATTATCAAATCTAAAACCAAACCTTATAACTCCGAATGATACTTAGCCATCCACCAAAAAAAAAACTTTATAACATAACTTTTATTCCAACAAAAGTTTTGGCGCTCACGATACCCATAAGTCTCTTCAAGGGATTCAAACCTGTGCTTATGGCCAATAAAGTGCCCTTAAGGACGACTCACGATTACCACCCAGGCTACGTGCCCTCATAGCACACAATCCTCTCGTTCTGATAGATATCTTTACCACTCAAAAAAATTAATCAACAAAAACTTTATACCAACCGATGATGAGGAGTTTTGAAACTTTAAACCTGACTACGAGTTTTGTACCTGTGTTGTATCTTGCGCTACAACTTACACACTGTTCCAACAACCAGTCCAACTATTTTGTTGGATTGGAATAAGCTGCAGGGAATACTATTTACATCTTTAAAATGCATGATTCCTCTTTTTGTCTCTTCTGTCGCTTAAAACGAAGCATGTACTGTATTGTCAAATTTCAAGGATGCATGCTCTGTTTTGTCCTTCCTGTGGTTTCGCCGCTGCCTCGTGTTGCGTTATCAAAGGAGGTTTCCCATTTTTCTATTCGTTTTACAAATCGAAGCACTACCTCTTAATATATTTGAAAACCATATATATTTCTCATTCATATTTTTATTCCCTTATTTCTATCATGGTATGACTTTTTATTAAGACCGTCAGTGCTCAAGGGTTTTAATAAAATATTTAAATATTAGTTTTAAATTATTTAAACCTTAAACCTTTATGGACCATTATTTAATTTTAAATTATTTAATTTAAATAATTTAAAAATTAAATAATTTAAATATTTAAAACTTATTTAAGAAATTTTGGTTTTAGATATTGTAATATTAAAATATTATCATATCGTTTCTCTTGAACCAAGGTCTTAAAATTGGGTCTTCAACTCTTCTTCAATCCTTTTTATCATTAATTTAGAACCCATGGTCTCAAGTGCTTTGGAGAGAACCTTGCCTTGCTTTCATAGCACATTAACCTTTGGCATCAATGATAATGCAATTTGACATCAATGACAACCAACATACTCAAATTTCTAGCAATCTCCCCCTTTGTCATTGATGGCAACCCAAATTCTTTTTACCAAACACTTGACATTTTCTTGTTCTGCTCTCCCTGGGACATTGCTCCCCCTGACTCAATTCTCTTTCTTTAAACCAAATCTCTACCCATTACTCAAATATCTCCCCCTTTGACATCAATGGCAAAGGGTTACCTTTGGGGCTCGAGGCTAAGAATGTGATTCTTAGTTTAGGCCCTCCTCCACCTCCTCTTGAGGTGGTTAAATTCTAGGGTGGGAGTATTTCTACTCCCATAAAGCACTGATCTTTATTTTTGTCCATCTTCTTTTTCCATACCTTTGAAGTCATACCCTTTTGAACCTTTTGAAAATCCTCTTTCTTGTTCATGTTCATGTTCTTATTCATGTTCATGTTTATGTTTGATTCTGGAATTTCTACTCTACACCACTTTGTTGTATGTCCATAATTATTGCACTTATAACACTTAATGTTATTATTCCTTGGAGGTACAAATATCTTGGGATTTCTCTTGGTGAAGCCATATCCTTTTCTGTCATGAACCTTGCAATTCATTGCCTTGTGACCAAACTGATTACATGAGTAGCAATACCCATGGAAAAGTTGTTTGTTCCTAAAATTCCCATATTCATATTTTTTATGTGTCTCGCACTATGTAGCCTTGTTCCCAAACCTATGACATGAGAAGCAACGTCCATTGAAGAAACCTGCCTTGACCCCATTGGTCTCTTAGTCTCTCCTATCCTATCATGTTTCCTATTCGAACTCTTCCTTATTTGTGCATTGTTCCTTTCCTTGTTAAACTTTCTATTTTCCAACTTATCCTTAGAAGTCTCACTCTCTCTTTTACTTAAATATTTTGATTCTTCTTCTCTAGTGCTTGAGCTTGAATCTCATTTTTTTGCTTCTTGTTTCCCTTGTTCTTTTTCAAAATTAAATCTTGTTTTGGTGACTGATGATCTCTGTGCATTGATAATACTATCCAAAGTCTTTGAATTTTTCTCAAACTTGTGTAGCTTGTCCTTGGAGCCTTTTACTTCCAACCTTAGTTAAACTATCTCATGTTCTAATCTTTCACACTCTAGATATTTTGATTTTAATTTTTTAGCCATACCTTCTTCAATTTTTCTTGCCTCTTCAACCTTGATTTTGAAGTGGGTGAATTCCTATAGAAACTTTGATTTTGCTTTCTCACCTTCATGAGCTTGAACTCTTAATCCCGAGTTCTCCCTTTTTAATTCTTCAAGATCAACACTAAGTATTTTACATTTTTGCTCTTTTACCTTTGATTTTTCAACCATATATTTTTCAGCTTTCCTTAGCTTTTCAACCTTAACTTTAAATTCAGAGAGATCTTGTAGAAGATTTTTCTTACATTTCTCATCCTCTTGTATTTGAGCCTTTAATTCTAAGTTCTCCTTTTTCAATTCAACAAGTTCCTTAAGAGTAGCTTCCTCCTTTTATTTTTCTAAATTTCTCTCTTTTATTTGGTCTTCTATAGGAGTATTTTTTTCTATTACTGAAAGTAGAGTTTCTTCTTCATACTTTTTTTTTATTGTCCTTGTTATCCTTTTTTGAACCAACCTCTATGACTTCAATTCTGAGAGTATCATCTTCATCTTCACCGCTACTAAACCCATTGCAATAACCTGCATCATGATCGAGTTGACCACAATAAGCTACATGGTGACCTGTATTCCTACATCTAGTACAAAACTTTATCAATTTGATCTTTTCTCCACTACTCGATTCATTTCTTGAATCTATTTCTATTTTTCCTCCCAAAACAACAATATAAAATTCATCTTCATTTTCTTTCATGACCATGTGTGTTATTTTCTTCTTGTATCTCATGGTTCTACCTTTGCCTTTTTTTGTCATTCGTGTTCTTGTAGGATCTTCCTTCAAGCTATTAAACCTTTCTTGAAGGAACCAACTCTGATATCAATTGAAGAACACAATCTTATACTAAGAGGGGGGGTGAAAAGTATAATACCACTTTTTAATTTTCTTTACCAAATAGTATTATCCAATATAATCAATGGAAATATCAATAGCAATAACTAAAGCAATGCACAAATCATCATACACAATAAAGACACCAATTTAACGTGGTTCACCCAATGTGGACTACTCCATGGAGAAAATATTTCACTAAAATTTTCTCAATCAATCTCTTGGGAATCCTTTATCTATTATAATGCTTATGGACCTCTTTTCAAATGAGACACCAATCCCCTAATCAAGTTCATGGATCTCTATCCATAGAAGAAATCCTTTTCTCCTTAGCTCTGACCGATGATCTTCTAGAAGAACTATTGCATCCACTGCTCTGGCTAATGGATCTCTATCCATTGAAGACACCTATCCTCACTGCCTTGGCTGATGGATCTCTATCCACTGGAGATGGTCGTCTTCTATAATCTATCACCTCCAAAGCTCTATCTCAAATCTATACTAAACATAGTCCTTCGGTATAGCACAAATCTACTCAATCTCTGTCTCTGGTCTGGCACAAACCTGTACTCAAATTTGCACCAAACTTTGTCATCAAATCTACACTAAATACAATCCTTCGGTCTAGTACAAATCTATCCTCAATATATGTCCTCAAGCCTTAACACAAAGCTTGAATTAATCTCAAATCAACTCTATTGGATCTGCCCCAAAACTTAACTCAAGGTTTGAACAAATAAATCAATCAACTCTACTCACAAGTCTTCTCAAAGAATTGTCTCAAATTTGCCTTGTAAGCTTCCACAAAAGCTCACACTAATTTATCCACAAGTCCTCTCTAGAACTTGTCCAAATCTGCTCTACAAGTCCTCACTAGAACTTGTCCAAATTTTCTCAATAAGTCCTCACTAGGACTTTTTCAAATATGCTCTCAATCTGTATTGTAAGCTTCTACAATAACTCACATAAATCTGTCCACAAGTCTTCTCAAAGACTTACCTCAAATCTGCTCAACAAGTCTACACTAGAACTTGTCCAATCTCATAGAAACATAAAGAGAATTGTTAGACTCAATATGCTTCACATTCACCTCAATAATCAATTACTTTCAATCACTCTTTTAGAAACATATGGAGAATTGTTAGAGAATCAATATGCTTCACATTCACAAACTCTCAATTACTTTCAATCACTCTTTTAGAGACATATGGAGAATTGTTAGAGACTCAATATGCTTCACCATAATACTCAATCACTTTCAATCACTCTCTTTACCACAAACATATAGATAATTGGTAGATACGCAATATGTTTCACACTTATCAACACTCAACCTCTTTCTCAAATCAATTTAGAATATAGAACAATTTGTTTCATAGAACTAGGACTATCACTTCACACGTCCACTTGACTAGGCTCAACCAACTCTTACTCAACCAATCACTCAATGAAACAATCCTTGCTCACAAACCCTAGTCTAAGCATATGAACACTAACTCAAATATTTCCAACAATACTCATCAACTAATCTCACATAACAATGATACTTATGTTCTTTCTAAACCCTAGTTCAAGTTCTTCACTCAATCAATCACTTCAACAACAATGCTTATAAATAATCTTTTAATAACAATGATACTCATGTTCTTTTCAAACCCTAGATCAATTTTACTCAACTTAATCACCTCAACAACAATACATATTCAACAACTCTTTATTCCAAAATACCTTGAAGCATTAATTCAACTCACTCAATAAGGAAAACCTTAACCAAATCATTTTCACTCCAACTTAGCATTCACAGCATTCAACAATCACTTAATAGAAAGAATATGCCCATACCTTTCGATTGATGTAAAAGTGCCCTTGGAAAACCTGTCTAAATCATAATTTCCTGCTTTCCAAATTCAATGGTTAGATGACAAAATATCACTCCAACACTTTCTCAAAATATTCCTTAGGCACAAAAATAATCAGTCCAAAATACACCTTATTACTCCTTCTTGAAATTAGCAATCATCAAATTACACATAAAATTTAAACCTTATAATCTCCTTCTCTAATGTAAACAAAAATTAAATTACAATATCTTCTTCTAATATTTTCAATTTCAATCAAATCACCATTACCCTTTTAAAAAAAATAACTTACTCCCTAAACCTTATAATTCACAGGAAACTTATTATCAAATCTAAAACCAATCCTTGTAACTCCCAATGATACTTAGCCATCCACCAAACCCAACCAAAGAAAAAAAAAAAAAAAAACTTCACCCCACCAGTCCCTTCAAGGGACGACTCACGACCACCACCCGGGCTACACGTCCTCACAACACACAATTCTCTCTCATCCGATAGATATCTTTCCCACTCAAAAATTTAATCATCAAAAACTTTATACCAACCAACGGTGACGAGTTTTGAACCTGCCCTTTATCTTGCGCTACAACTTACACACTGTTCCAAAAACCACTCTGACCGGCTTATCGGCTGAGATTAATCTTCAGGGAATACTATTTATCTATGTAAAATGCATGATTCCTCTTTTTGTCTCTTCTGTCGCTTAAAACGAAGCATGTGCTATATTGTCAAATTTCAAGGATGCATGCTCTGTTTTGTCCTTCCCGTGGTTTCGCCGCTGCCTCGTGTTGCATTTTCAAAGGAGGTTTCCCATTTTTCTATTTGTTTTACAAATCGAAGCACTCCCTCTTAATATATTTGAAAACCATATATATTTCTCATTCATACTTTTATTCCCTTATTTATATCATGGTATGACTTTTTATTAAGATCGTCAGTGCTCAAGGGTTTTAATAAAATATTTAAATATTAGTTTTAAATTATTTAAACCTTAAACCTTTATGGACCATGGTTTAATTTAAATTTTTAATTTAAAATTATTTAATTTAAATAATTTAAATCTTTAAAACCTCTTTAAGAAACTTTGGTCCTAGATATTGTAATATTAAAATATTATCATATCATTTCTCTTGAACCTTGGTCAATTGTTTTATTTTGAACAAGGGTCTTAAAGTTGGGTCTTCAACTCATTTTCAATCATTTTTATCATTAACCCATGGTCTCAAGTGCTTTGGGGAGAACCTTGCCTTGCTTTCATAGCATATTAACCTTTGGCTTCAATGATTATGCAATTTGACATCAATGACAACCAACATACTCAAATTTCCAACAGAGAAGGTTCTAGCTAAATATTTAATAAATAAATAAATAAACAAAATAACATTAAATAAAAAAAATCACTTTAATAAGAATCACTATTGCACTGGTAAGGGGGGTCCCTCCAATGGATTTAAATATATATTTTATTATTTCATCATCGATGTTTTCAAATATTCGATTGTACAATGATTTATATCTACCCTAACCCTAACATATGCCACTTCAATATGTCGATTCATAATAATTAATATATTTAATTATTATGACTATCTAACCCTAATAATATAATATAATAATTAATTATTATATTATTAACTATACTAACCTTAGTATATTAAATGTATTATATTATTATTATTAATAATGAAGGTTAGGATATAGGATCCTAACATGCCACCCTTCCTGGAAATAGCTTTGTCCTCAAAGCTGGTACAAAGGAATTGTTTGCAAAAAGTCACCGTAAAATCACTACAAAAAGTCATCGCAATAAATTGATGCAAAAAATTGTTGCTAAAATTGCTAAAAGTTATCGTCAAAAATTGAGGCAAAAAACCATCGCAAAAAATATCGCCAAAAGTTGAAAAATTTGTTGTGCAAAAATTGTTGTCTACATGGCTAATTTTCTTGGTGGATTGAATAGGTTTTTCCTCCTTTAGTAGAAGCCATATGTATATAGAGTCATCGTTAGGAAATTTTGGCAAGTTTGCAATGTCCTCTCTAATTCTCATGAAAAAAAAATGGCCACAAATGCCCTTCTGCATATTCAAACGGCTAGTGATTCATGTCTTCCACATTTTATTAGTGTCTTTCACGTTTTGAATGAGAGATCTTTTACGCATTCAATTGCACTATCAGTGGGTGGTAATGTCTTTGACCTTTATGCAGATAATATTTATCGGCTCCTATACCATTGAATCCGCATGCAAGCATAGCAACCAACACACCAAAAACCCTAAATGGAGAGAGTGAGTTATCTTAAGCTTAGATGAAGGAAACCAACTAGCATTCGAGGAACCGTTATAAAGAAGTTCACGAGATAGAGTAAATCAGTTAGTCTAGGAGCCAACGAGGAGAAATAACACAAATCTTAACCAAGTATTTGATACTTGTTAAACATTTGGTAGAGGGAGCATTGCCAAGTTTGAGTGACATCAAAGGATACAAGTCAGAGACCATGAAAAGACAATTAGAAGACATCTACTAGTAAGAGGATTCATAATTATTATCGAAAGCCGCTAGAGCCTTTGGACTCGAACACAAAAATTAGTCGTTGGGAGCGACATAAGCTTTACTCTATCCAAGTGGAGCATCACTTAAGGAAACTTCCATGCAAAATATCGAGCCCATTGGAGGAGTGCACTACATACGTTAGAAGGAGGCCATTGGAAGACATTAGCCTATCATAAATTTTCCAATGCCATATAATTTTTTTGTTTCATTTCTTATGGGTTTTTCTATGTTATGTAATGGTTCTCTTGTAATATTTGTACCCAGATTGGAATGTTAGATGCGGTGCAAACTGTGTGTGGACAAGGTTTTAAAACCCAAAAATACAATTTACTTGGAATCATATGCCAAAGGTCTATGCTGTTTATGATTGATTATTTGTAGCTTTGGCTCTTATGCTATGGTGTGCTATCTTGTCCAACACATTCCTCAATATTTTGTTTGGTTACTTCGTAATTTATATATCCAATATTATTTGTATTTTTTCTATCCATATCCCATCAAGGTCTAATTTTACTCCATCATTGCCTATTACACCATGATAAAAATATGCAGAATAAGCACTAGAGAGACAAGGAAGACTATGATAGAGATAGGTGTTATTGTGGTAACAATATTACGGAGATCCATAGTCATATCTGGATTGATTTTACCTAAGTGACCATTTTTTATAAGACATTGGGAATTGAAATCACCGGCTATAACAATTTACTTCTCAAAATTTCCAACCATTGAATTTATGAGATAATAGATGAAACGAGTGATGGAAGGTCTGAAACATCTGATTTTGTATAACCATCCCTAAGCAAATATTCCTCAATTTTAGATAGACTTGGATTATGGATGCAATGGCCAAACGTGCTCTAGTAATTCGTTGACAACCGTACACAGGAATCACTGGTAAATGGGCCAACACTCGTATAAAAATAAAAGCTTCCATTATTTCTATGCATACTGGAATTTTAAATAGGATTGGGTATCTTGATCTTGGGTCGTGAAAATTCTTCTAGTCCATTGCGTGTTAGAAGGAAAAATGAAAAAGTCATTGAACATTTCTAATATAACTTGTGACCTGCACCAACTTCTCATCGTTGCACTCTTTCTGACATGGATGTGGGTGTTTATGATGCACAACTATTATGGGGAAGTGGTGTTTTTTTATCGATAGAAGAACGATTACTATAATATCATCTTCCAAATTTTCTTTTGGATTCTATATCGTTCGTCGGGTGTTATTGGATGTGGCGATGGAGTTACCTCTCAAGATAAAATATGGCACATCCATCATCATTAGGCCTGAATCCTTTTTGCTTCTTATACTTGAAAATACTTTGATATCCATGTTTATGCATATCAAGATAGAAAAAATCATTGTAACAATCATAGTATACTTTTGGAAGACAAATTATGTCTGCATTGTAATAGAATATCTCATGCAATATATTTAAATACTTCTCTCCAAGATGGTTGAGACATAAATCCTCCTCGTATAGACAGTTCATCCTGAAAGACCATGATATATTTATTTTATACTTGTCACTCACAACTATGCGTACACCGCCTGGGTTTCAAAGATGTTGTAGAAGCATTAACTAGAACTGAAAGCTACCTGGATTTAGAGATATCCTAATGGTGGTGGCCATGGTGGAGGACACACGGATGAGAGCTACACTAGAAAAATATCTTGTAGAAAAATGCTTTTATTACTATAATTAGCATTGATGAGGATGTCCATCAGCCTCGAAACCTTGTTAGAAATTTTTCTTCTTCCTTCGTATGCAGATATTAGCCCCATTGCCTAACAATTTTGGTAGGAAGCAGCGCCACCTCCAAAAAAAGAGGACTAGTTTTGGAAGGAGAATCATAGATGGACAAGAGGTGGTAAGAGAATTTGTTGTCCACCTTGGAGCTCGGTTGTGAGATGAGTGAGAGAGGGCCATATCCAAAACCCATACCAGTAACTTTGCTATATGTGGAGGATGTGGAGGAGGTGAATATTGGTGTTGGTTGCTTGTAGCATGCCATACCAAGTTTGAATTGAGTCCCTATTAGATCACTCCCTATGTCTTTAATTGCATCAGGGGCTTTCCACTCCAATATTCATAAAAAAATCTCCATTTCCAACATGAACGAGTGTCTTAGGGGGTAAAAATATGCTAGGGTTTGCAATTTCTTCACTTGCAACTGCCTCCCCTACTTCCTTCTCAGTTTGGGTTTCTTCACTTGTATCTGCTTCCATTTTGATATTTATTAGATACTCCATATTGCTCAAAATACTATCAAAAATTTCCATGCATTGGATTTTTCTATTATAATATTTTTCATTCCATCCTAATCAACTTTGAGCATTTAATTTATCTTTCGTCAATTTGGCCAATCCAATGGTCCGAATCTTGGTATAGGGATTGAACTTCATCACCTCCATTCTAATTTCCTCTTTCAATCCATTGAAGAAACAATTTATGAGAAATCATTCATCCAACCTTGTGTTGTGTTTGGTGATATCCTCAAACCAAGTTTCATAATCATGTACGAAAGTTATTTGACGAAGGTTGGTTATATTAATCGACGAAAGCATGTTGGCTCTAATACCAAATGGTAGAACCCTAAAGTTTCTAGCTAAATATTTAATAAATAAATAAATAAAATAACATTAAATAAATAAATAAAATAACATTAAATAAAAAGAATCACTTTGATAAGAATAACTGTTGCACTAGTAAATGGTGTCCCTCCAATGAATTTAAACATATATTTTTTATTTCATCATAGATGTTTTCAAATGATCGATTGCACAATGATTTATATCTACCCTAACCCTAACCCTACACCACTTCAATATGTTGATTCATAATAATTAATATATTTAATTATTATGACTATCTAACCCTAATAATATAATATAATATAATTTTAATTAATAATTAATAATTAATTATTATATTATTAACTATACTAACCTTAGTATATTAAATGTATTATATTTGTTTAATAATGAAGGTTAGGATATAGGATCCTAATAATTCATCCTTAATTGTTTCTCCTAAGGTAAATAATTTCCCTTTAATATCTGCTACCTTTCTTAGGAACAATTCTATGCTTTATCCATTTTCATTTTTAATGAATGAAGTTGTCTTTGAAGATGGAGAATAGTTGCCTTGTTCTTTCCTTCAAAAATTTTCTCTAGACTTGACCATGCATTTGAGGATGATTTTGTTGAACTAATATAGAGTTGTATTTCATTAGTGATAGCAAAGGTTATTATCATTATAGTATTTGAATAATTTTCTATGAACTTTAGGATCTCAATATCATCTGTAGTAGGTATTAGTGTTTTCCCTTTGACAATGTCCCCAAGTTTTTCATATACCAAACTAGCTTTCACTTTATTATTCCAGGAGAAATAATTAGGACCCTTAAGTAGTTGAGATTCTACTAAGAAATATTTGTTTGAAGTCATTTGAATTCCCTAATATAAATTCTTAGGATTCGTAGAATACCTTATGACTCCTTAGTATGTTTTGGATAAGATATGAAATGCTTTTGTGAGTGTAGCAATCTAGGAAGCATACACCTAATCTAATAATAATTCAAACATCACATAAATCATAAAAGATAGACGAATTTGCAAGTAACCACAAAGTAGGGATTCCTTTTTATTAAATTTCCAATGAAACTCGATTACAAATCCATCCCTCTTAGGGATACCCAATGTGATACAATTATTACAATCATAGAACAATCCCCACGCAAGGGTAGGTGTAATTCACAGGCTTCCTAAATGCACACGAACTGCTCCAAGGTATCGATGACCTTCTTCTCCATGATTAGAGGTATTTGTTGCCTTACATGTAAAAACCCTATTAGTCCTACATAAAATAAACAACAAGAAGCATATTAGTAATAAAGGAGGCCTCTCTTGATGAGGCTTTAAAAGGAAGTTATACAAAAATATGCCATGAAAGCTTGAAATCAAGAAAGTGCAAGAAACATGGTAAACCTATGTTAAACATGAAATATTGCCATGAAATATGTAAAGGAAAGACAAAATTATCTATATAATGCCCTAATTATGAAATCAAAAGCATGAAAACATGAAATGTAAGCATTCTTGTCCTACTTAATACAAATGCCAAAAGAGAATAAAGATACCTAAAATCCTAATTCTACCAGACAAAAGTCTCTAATAAAGCAAATATACACTTGATTTATCTATTCTAATGCAAATGAAATAACACCTACGACTAAAGACCAAGGAAATATGGAGATTGAACCTGATCGCGGGTCTATCGCGCGATGAGCACTCTTAATCATGGCTGACAACCATGGTGAAGCTAAAAATGCACTTGCCCTCCAAATATGGTCTAGATCTCTGATTTGCCTAATGAATTGATGGTTCAAGGGTCACCTCTGTATCCTCTGATAGATTTGGAAGTTGAATTGTTTTGATTTTTTATGGATTGCTCGTAATCTTGTTCTTGATTCTTCTAGCCTCCTAAAACCTCCATGACTTAAATTGCCATTTCAATCTCTCAATGCTAGCTAAAGGACTTCTCTCAATGCAAGGAGGTGAGTATTGAATTTGACAAGGCTTCACTGTTCAAATTCTCCTATGCATCTCTCTTTTTTCCCATTCTAGATGGGGTTCTTATAATCTCTAGGAAGGCTATGTATTAGCTTCTTGATGAATCCAAGATCAAGAATGGATAGTTGGAGCAGTTGGAGGGAAGCTTCTGGATATTTCCACCCCCAAACCACTCGAATCTGCAACCAATTGGCTATTTTAATCGAATTGAGTCAGCCAAATTCCAACTAATTTTAACTACTAGCCGTGGCTCTGAAGCGCGGTCAGCTTTGTTAACCACAGGTCTCATCCATGGCCAACACTAGTTAGGCAAAAATGCCTAAATGAGTGGTTAAAACCATTGTTATACCTTGGTATTTGTTTAAGGTCTTCCATATGGTATTCTAGCGTGCCACATATGAGTAGTCACCTTGACATGACGCGTTTTAGGTGTCTATAGATGCCCCTTTTAAGATGCGTTGTGAGATAGAACAATGCTGAGCAAAAATAGACCTCCTAAAATGATGTCATAGGTTGGATGATGATCATTAGTCTGATCAAAATTAGATGCCCAAATCCTACAATGAGGATGCACATCCTAGAATTATTGCTTCCAACTAGATGGAAGGCTCAAATTGAAAAATCTTTGGCAAGATCCAACAATGATCGAGTAGCTCAGGACTACTATAGGTTTTCGTGCCATATAGATACAAAAGGAGGAGAGCTACTAACTTAACTATCATATTTGCTTTTTTCCCCAGTAGAGGGTAAGCTTATGATAGTCATTGGCAATGATTCGTAAGACGAACGTAATTTTGACAAGATCAAGGGATCTACAATCAAGGGATATTTTGTTGACTTTGATTATGATTATGACATTATGACTACCCCCTCAAGCGATGAGTCGATAAGGGTAATGACAATTAATAAAGTGATGAGTTGCTTGACCACTATGAATAACTTTGAACAATTTAAAGTTTAGCATTTGAATACTTGGCAAGGCCTAATCAGCTATAATTGCAACTGTTAATAGTAATTGTACATCTCTATCCCATGGAGCGATCCAGTCATAAAGGCCTTATTAGGGAATCAAGATGATAGCAATTCCAATTAAGCATGTGTTAAATCATATTTTTCAATGATCTACTAAAAATGTCATAGAAGAATTGACATGAATACCTCGTTCCCATGGAGCAGTCCGACCATCTAGGCCTTCTTAGGGATTGAAATGAAGCATAACAATTCAACGATGACTAATTTACCCCAAATGTCCTTATGGTAATTTACTCATTTTTCCAGATTGCATGGAGTGCAAGTCACTGCAATTGCCAAGTGTATAGGGTAAATCACTAGATACGAGGCGCATTTGGCTTTAAATTTATCTGATTTTTTTAAATATTTTTTTGATAATTTTGATCAAATGTGTATTTTTAATATAACATTTTGAAACTTCATACGGTGGGATTTGAGAGCATTTATTGTAGATTGCTAGCCACGCTTTTTAGCAGCAACTAAAAATATCAAATTGCTTAGCCATGGGTTAGAACCACAAGTGGAAAACCCTAAGTCGGGGACCACGGTTGTCATGCGTGGTCGGGGCCAAAATAGGAAATATTTAAGTATTTTGCACAATTTTAAAATTTCATTATTTCTTGTTGCAATTGAGAATATGAGAGCTTTGAGAGGTGAGAAGACAAATTTGATATGGAACGCTACCAAAAATCGACCTCACTATCATCCACACCGATGGCAGACCAACCTGGAGGAGCCGGTGCTACTAAGGTAGAAGCACACAAACCCTCGCTCATTATTTTCTTTTATCGGTTTTAAAATTAACCTCACTAAATAATGGGCTAATTAACATCACTAAAATATCGATAACGAACCTCACCCTATTTAGGTTTAGCTTAGGTTAGCTTAGAGGGTTAGGTTTTTAATATTTTTTTGGGTGTCTTGGGATGGTAAATGACCCTGAAAAGGTCATTTCTCCTAGACGTGGCTGGCAGGAATTGTTCCTAATGATGGGATTCAAATCCCAATAGTCATAAAATTGACTACCATCCCAACCACGGGTCTGAACCACGGTTTGACCAATTTAGGATTTTTTTAAAATTTTTAAATTTTTTTTTGATTTTTTAGCAGATTTAATTGGTTTTTTTTCTTAGAAGTGTTTTTTTTTTCATTTTTTTGGTATTTTTGAGATTTTATGATTTTGTTTGTCGTTTTTAAGCTTGTTTTTTATTATTTTTGATTGTTTTTTATTATTTTTTAATTGATTTTACCTTATTATTCTGCTTTCCACCAGACTTTGACCGTGAGGGTGAGGGAATCTGATATCCTTCATAACCTACACGGTGCATTGAAACCAAAAGAGTAGGATTGGTTCAATGCCATGGGATTTGGCTACATCTTGCGCCTCCCCACCATCTAGGTCGATTAGGCCTAGATGACTGCATTGGCCCAAAATTGGGATGCACGAATCAATACCTTTCACCTATCCACAAGTGATATGACTATCACTCTGGAGGATGTCTACCACATATTTTTATTCCCTCTAGATGGTGAGGCCATCGCATATTCACTAAATGAGGTGAAGCAAGTAGTCTTTGATCACATCTTTGGATATCATAGCGATGCAACACATCGAAACTCAAACCACAGAGGGGTCCACATTGAGGACTGGTATACAGAGTGGGTCTTCTCTTGGTGAGCAACCATATTTATGCACCTGATCGTGCAGATCATCCTTCCCAAAAATTCTAGAGTGAGGTTCCCTTAGAACCTCCTGGCTAGGACTATGGAGGTCCTAGAAATCCCCCATGATCATCCTATGATCCTGTCCTGAGGGAGTGCCTTACTAGCATACCTCTGTAATGAGCTATACTAGATTACATAGAGGAGCAGAGTAGGCATCAACTGCAGCCTACTACTTTAGGTCTGTAGGTGGCAACATATTAGGATTGAGCGTCTCGCCTACCTACCACTCGAGATTGGAACCATTGAGGTACACCAGTGTTATGCAACATGTTGGCCTTATGAGCAGGAGGGCTTTAGGAGCAGGTATCACACAGGGGATATGAATTACTACATTGGACAGTTCTCATTATTAGGCAGGATATTCTAGAGCCACCTACCATCTACTATCACCTCACTCTAGAGAGGGACTTAACCTGGTCTATGGTGACTCCACTAGGTGACAAGGATGGTGACTTTTAGGAGTCAGGGCTGACAGATGCAGGGAATACAACCAATTATGACACCTAGTGGACACTCAGGGTATGGTGAGGCTTTGAGGGCCCCTTGGGTAGGACTCTAGATGATGCAACCGAGGGCATGAAGGGAGTCGAGGTCAATCCTCATGATAACCAAGTCTTTTAGAGGATTGAGGGTGGATGGAATGAGGTAGCTAAGGAGGAGGCACCCCTAACTGAGGAGGAGGAGGATGATGCTCTCAAGGAGGGTGAGGCCCCACTTGACAGTGATATCAGGTAGCTCAGGGCCCAGATTATGAGCCTACAGACTCAGGTAGGCTTCCTACAGATATAGCTTCTACATCGAGATATCACCATTGCTACCTTACAAGCAAAGGTTGGGGATCTACAGTCTCGACTCATAGCATGGTAGTCTCAGTGGCATAGCTATGAGGAAGAGAGGGCCACTCTACAGGTTAAGATTAATTTAGTAGGGCCAGAGATACAAAGGATTACAGGGTAGCGTATCCTCCTACAGTCCCAACTAGACACTCTAAGGGCACAACATGATTCGCTCAAGGTTGGGAGGGAGGACGGAGGACCCCTCTTATTCATAGGTTGCTCTAGAGCTTCCAACTGCTCCAATAGCTTAGGCAGTATAGGGATTAGCAGGGCTAGACTCGATGGCAGAGATCAGGAGACTAAGGGCCCTGATGTAGCAGCACATCAATGATAGTTTAGCAGATGCTGCCTACATCTCTACTCTAAGGGGAGAGATAGGTTTACTTGATGGTCAGGTTCCTAAGAGGTCCATGGCTCCAAGATCTTAGAGGACTCACACTTGAGAGACAAGGTCATCTTCATATAACTCTAGTCATAGATCACATAGGTCAGAGAGGACCTTTGGTTCTAGCTCTAGGAGGACTCATAGGGAGGGTAGAGGAAACAGTGGAGCCTCTTAGACTAGGTGTGCAAGCACTTCTTAGTACTAATGTTATAGATGATATTGTACCATTTTTTAGTGTAATATTGAGGACCTACACAGATGTAACCTGCGAGTATTTTTGATATATGTCGATGTATTGCTTATTATATATTTTTTGATACACACACACGCACACACACACACACACACACACACAATATATATATATATATATATATATATATATATATATATATATATATATATATATATATATATGATCTGACATTTGAGACTTATTATATGTGTGGATTTTATATGTTTTATTGTTTATGTTTTATGAGATGCATATGGATGCAATGCTTATATGTTATGCTAATTTTATGCTATATGATGTGATGTAAGGATGACATGCACTAGATAGTTATGGAATGTATGATTATATGTGATGATATACATGTGTAGATGGACTACTTATGATGAAAGTATATGTATGCAATGTTTGTTGTTAAATGCAAGTGTAATTTACTATACTTGTATGCATTTAATTTATGATGTTATGACATAATTTATGCCATGTATGTATTGAATAGTTTTTCTATGATGAATGCTATGTAAATGAACATGTATGTTTTAACCACTTAAAACATAATGTATGAATGAAATATGGGTTTAACATTCTAATGGATGATACCATAGAATGTATAACAACCATGAAATGTAATTGCTATATCTTTGTAAAAAAAATTAATAAATTGTACACCCCTATATGAGATGCAATGTTGTATTGTTTCTATTTATAAGTCTTTGTAAATTAAAAAAATATGGATAACATAGTTAGTGGTCATTTAAATATCATTTCTGACATCCATCCGATATCTAACCTATATTACAAATAGTTATAATAAAAAAATTCTCATAAAATAAAATGATATTTGATAATTGCTTTGAAAATTAGTTGTTACTATTTGAGAATTTTTGAGGTTTACCATGAGACTCAAAAACCCTAGTTGACTTATCAAAAGTTGTATAATGACCATACTAGACTTCTGAAACATAAGGATCCCTAGGTTAGACCCTAACTATTCATTACAATTGTGTGCAAATGAGTATATTTGATGAGACACAAGACTTACCTCATTGTCAGGCGGGATTCATTCAGCCCATTGTTGTAATGAGGATCATCACATGCTCACCCGATCCTAGGTTTGGATTTTAGTTGGATTAGACCACTAGGCGATACAAGACACCTGAAGCTAGCTCTTCCACATTTAAACATTGGTATGCACAAAAGTGATATACTAATATATCGGACATATCATCATGCGTAAGGTACAGTAGTGTTGACAATTCCAGGGATTCAAGCTCACCCCCTTATTTTCTTCAATTTATCGGGATACTTGCTCATATAAAGTGATAAGAATCACTGTTTATTTTGTACTACTATTTTAGTGATAAAAACCACTATTTATTTTATACTTTTATTTTCTCTTTGAGCAAGGGATTTGATACTGATTTGATTTCACTTTGAATTTGATCTTGATTTGACTTGATTTATGGGGATTTAACTCTAGGATTTCACTCTGGGATTTTTCTCCTTCATTTGTAAGCAAGGGATTTATTTTGGTAGGGGGCAAACTTGTCCTTTTGCCAATTTCCAACATCTCTCGGACCATCCGCACAGGGGGATAAGCAAGATAAACTTTTCACCTCAGTATACCTAGTCCCACTTTGTAGCATTCATCTATCCCTCATCCTAATTAGGATTATTTAGTTTGGATATTAGTGATAGAATTTTGATATGCTAAGGGCTATCAAAACTAGACCTCATCTACAAAAGTAAAGCAAGTTTTCTACCAAACTCTTGAGAAGACCACTAGGTATGGCTGAGTGATCGAAAAACCCTAGTATATTCTTCATAGCAACAAGAAAGGTTGTGTTGAAAAACACAATTACTCACAAGGGTGACGTATAATTATGATACTGCATAAAACCATGATTGAAACACAAGTGTGGTGTCGTTTGTTAGATTGTAAACACAACTTATTTTTATGCAAGTGCAGAAGATGAAATTTTTTAATGCAATACAAAATGACATGTATGTGTAATGAAAATGAAATGCATGCGGTAAATAAAATGCAAATATTTTTTTTTAAATTTAAAATTTTCTTTTTAATTTTTATGAATTTTTGAAATTTTTATTTGACCAAAGGATTTTACATTCCTTTGGAGCCTTTTGTGAATTGACCAAAGGGCTTACATATGCCTTTGGAGCCTTTTGTGCTTTGACCAAAGGGCTTATGATGCCTTTGGAGCTTTTTGTGCTTTGACCAAAGGGATTATGATGCCTTTGGAGCTTTTTGTGCATGTGTATGGATTTTGAAATTTTCCATATTATTTCTTCTTTTTGCATTTTTGAATTTTTGGATTTTATTATTTTATTTTTATTTTTTTTATTATTTGACCCAAGGGTTTAGATTCCTTAGGAGCCTTTTATGGAGTGACCAAAGGGCTTACAGATGCCTTTGGGGCCTTTTGATGGTTTTAGGTATAAAACACTTTAAGATGAAGGATGTTGAGAGGTTCAGGCTCATCAACCCCTTCCAACAATGTCAAGCGATATGTCCTAGGTCCAATATTCTAAGAGATGATATAAGGATCTAACCAATAAGCTACAAATTTATCTCACAGTTCTGGTGATAAATTTGAATTATGTTGGTTCTATTTTAGCACAAGATCACCAACCTCAAAGTATTTTAGATGGAATTTGTTATTGTAAGCTCATTTTAAGCACTCTTGATAGGCAACGTTCATCAAGTAGTGTCAATTGATCTAGGTGAGCTTGCTATGCAGTGTCATTATCGATGAAATCTTTCAATGTGATGCGCAACGTTGGAATATCTAACTCTAGGGGCATAATGGCCTTAGTTCCATATACTAGTGAAAATAGAGTTTTCCCAATGGGTTTTTGAATGCTAGTCCTATAAGCCCATAATTCAAGGGGAAGCTGGATGTGCCAATATTTATGGTGCTCTTATACCATCTTTTTCAAGATGGATACCACTATCTTATTTGAATATTTAGCTTGCCCATTTGCCTACGGATAATATGGAGTTGTAAAACTATGTTTGATCTTGTATTTGGATGTTAGAGCCCTCACAGTTTTATTCTTGAATTATGTTCCATTATCCAAGATTATTTTGGATGGTATCCCAAAATAACTTATGATTTTGGTGAGTATGTGTAGACACCTAAAATGCATCATGTCAATGGTGACTACTCATATGGACATGCTACAATACCATATGGAAGATCTTGGACATGCTCCAAGATAGAGTAGTGGTTCTAACCACTCAATTTGGGCTCCTTGGCCTAATCAGTCTAAATTGTAGCCCAGACCTATGGTCTACAGATTGAACCGTGGCTAAGGCCTATGGTCTATAGTATGGACTGTAGCTGTAACCTATGGTCTTAACTAAAGTTTAGTTGGCCTTCATCTAAGCCAAATCAGTTTGAATGACCATTTGTTCTAGAAGAAGGTGGTTAGAGGACAAAAGATTCCAATCCAACTATCCTAACCACCCCTTCTTGATCTTGGCTTCTCCATGAAGCCACCCATGACCCCAGGACATCCTATAAGTACCCCTAATAATTAGGGCAAACTATGAAGCAAGCATTGGAGTTTAGAGCAGTGAAGCCCTATTGAATTATGGACTCACTTGAGTGTAGAGAGAGAGCCTTGTTGCCATCCCCATTATCAATTTGTCAAGCATCATGACGAATTAGGCCATGGATGCCCTAAGGACCTAGGAGAGCCAAGAAATGCTAATTCGAGCAAATGGAGGCCCTATTCAATAATTCAACCACTAAAACTATCAAAGGACACCGAAGGTGACCCTTGAACATCAATTGGACAAGGAGGTCAAGCCCACAACCCTTGAATTTGGAGGGCAAATCACTTGGTTTCTCATCATAGGTTTTAGCCACGGTTTACAATGCAGACCACTCATCAAAGCTATGGTTTGCAACAGGTGCAAATCTTCTTACTATTTTATTTCCAGTATGCTAAAGTAGATCACATTTAGCATTTTAATGGTTTAGTTAGGATTTTAGAGACTTCTGACCAACATAATTAGTGTTTTTACTAACTTGTTCTCATTATAGTAGTTTAGACATTAATGTCTTCTTTTCATGTTATAGTTTTTCATTTCAAGTAATTGATTCCATATATTGATAGTTGTATTTCTTGTTCATATATTTCCATCAATCTTGATAGGATTTGCACATGTTTAGCATAGTTTATACATTTTCTTTATTTTATGTCATTATGCTATTATCATGGTATTTGTATTTAAAGGGCCTCATCATGAGAGGCTTCCTATGCTTTTGAAATTCTTATGTTGTTTCTTGATCGTAGGAGATAGGTTTTAAAGGAGCTACAACCATCCATTTCCTTCCTCAATGCGAAGAAGAGGGTCTACTCCACCTTAGAGCAGTTCGTGTCATCCCGAAGGGCACTTTGAAATCACACCTACCCTTGAGAGGGAAATAAAAATACATCCTATTGTAACAATAGTATCAATATTATTATCCCTAAGAGGGATGTACTTGTAATTTGAGTTTGGCATCAAAATATAATGGAATCAAGCATATTTTATTAATCATCTCATTATCATTTTCTTGTTCTTGTATACATTTTGTATTGTTTTTTCAATTCTTGCAATAGGATACATTAGGTGTGAGCCTTTTGGGTGGTTACAGAAGGCAATCACGGTGACACCTCACAAAAATAGACATCTAACTGTATTTCTTATGTTTTTTGAATTGCAAGTATAGACCATAGCTATCAGCTACAGGTCAACAACTGAATCGTAGGTACAACACATGGTTTACAGTCTGAACCATAGATTAGACCTACGGTTTACATCTAATAGAGCAGACAATAGAAAACAGAGTGCAGATCGGATGAGGACCTGAGGTAGGCCCTATTTTCACCCTTTATGTTTTTTTTTATTTTTTGTATGTGTTTTCCAGGGAACAGAAATTGAAACGTAAATTTACTAAGGCTAAAATGAATTAAAAATAGATTAGGTCCTTAGGTTTCTCTTTCTTAATTTTCAATAGGCATTGCTAGGAGCAACAGATCTCTAATTGCAATCTGCCCTAGGATACAATGTGCTATATTAAAACTTGTGTGTTTGGTGTGCATGTGTGAGGCCCAAGTAGTGGCCATTATCATTGTAATATGCATTGTCTAAAGGAGCATCTAGAATAGCTTGCATTTTCTAAATTTGAAATGTTCTTTCATTTGCATAGCATATAGAAAATGAGCATGAGTGCTATATGATGCATTTATTTTATGTACATTAAAATGAACCACACGCACCACATTTCATTTAAACATCAGTGACATTGGGCTCTCACATCCAACCCATTTAATTGAGACCAATAGTGGATGTCATTACCGCTTGGTTGGCTCATTTGAAATTGTATTATCGAGACCCACTCGTGGACAAGGCTGACCCAAGAACTGTCCTATCCATGCAAAATAGCATGCACTCATATTCGAAAGAGTGTATCCCTATGCACAGTGTGTTGGGTGAGGGTTGGTAGTACCTATGCTACCTTGTTGAGTATGGACTTCACTACCATATTCGACTTGTGCGAGTATATAGGTGAAAACATTTGAACAAATTGAGTATAACATCAACTTTTAAAAACATGATAAGGAGTTCTATACTGATACAACAAATCATTGAAACAACATCAAACAATCTAGGGATCACTTTTAAAAATTAATAAGAGATAAAAACCATTGTATACCTTGTTTTCTTAATAAAAAACAAATCTAGACAATAGGTGCACCATGGTGGAGACACGGGGCGATCAGAAAAGGCACAAGACTTTATCCTATAACCAAGCCCCAACATATTCATATCAGCATATGTCAAATACTCACCCACATGCACTCCTTGAACGTTGTTCGATGAGCATTAGAGGAGAAATTTTGACAAGGGGGGAACCTATTGAGCATACCCCTAATAGAGGAGCTTCTATACATTCCTCTAGACACAGAATAGAGCATGAAGCCTCTTAGCATGAGGGCATTCCACTAAAAATCCATTACCAAGATTGCATTACATATTCATCCATAGGATCGACTGAAGAGTATGTTATATAGGGATCCAAATTGGTACCCCTATGTCAGGTCTATAGAGGATCTGTGGCTCCACCTTTGGAGTACAAAAATGACCGAGACCCACCCATTCAGGGGCATGCAGATAGGGTCATTGCTGAGCATAGGTCTATGCAGACTCCCACACATGGTGAACATCAAAAATATCACTATCAATATGGCTAAGGTGGGAGCCAATGGCACACCACCACAAGAGCGATGGAGATCCAGATAGTTATACAAATTAGGTAGCATCCTTCAGTAGCTAGGTTATAAGCCTTCGACTCCAGCCACCTGTTATCTGAGTGAGCATAGTGGAGGTTGTATTAGGATTGCTAGAGAACATGGAGAGGCTTCTAAGCACCCTCATGTGACACACCCACCATCCATCCATGGTGGCACAGAGCACAAAGTTTAGCAAGACACCCACACCGTCTTTACAGACAAGGGCAAAAGTGTCACAAATTAGTCAGATGGGTACTAAACCCATAAGTTAACTCACACAAATCATGCATACTAGAGGCCTATCACAACCAATGACCTTGATAGATCACACAGATTCGTATCTGAGGAGCGGCGATAGCTCCTCCAAGATCAATTGGAGGATGCTCACCTAGAAAGTTAGTGCATTGAATATGAGAATATTCAGGCACAAAGGCTCATTAGAAAAAGACTATACTAGCAGTGCATACGTAAAGAATGCATCCTTACCCAAAAGGAGTGCGTAGAGTAGGAAGATAGGTTAACCAGGGATGGTATGTATACTCGTATCGAGAATAGAGAGTGCACTCAAAGAAAGGCTTTTTCATAAGTCAACGTGCAACAGGAGCACAGAGATTCTCATTCTCATATTAGCGCCCAACAAAGAGAATGACCACCGCCATTTGAATGTGAGGGGAAACAACAATATGAGTAAGAAGAGGCAGAGGAAAACAATCAAGAGTATCCTGAAGAATCCTAAGTTGAGGAGGAAGAGCAATGACCTCCACCTTGATAGAGGAAGAATGTACCTCTGAGACCACCCTCATGTAAGCTTAGGGAGGAGGACTTCTTGTAGACACTAAAATATGGTAAACCCGATTAAGCATCCACAAACAATGATCAAATTGACATCATATGGCCCCTTGGGCAGCCCTTAGAAGGCTCACAGTGGTTCTAGCCACTCCGAAAGAGGTTTTGGAGGCTTTTGGCCTAATTTTTGGAGGTTTTGGCCCAAAATTCACCACCGTCCCACCCTAGGATGGTGGCATATTCCCATCATCCCACCCTGGGATGGTGGTGAGCCATCATCCCAGGGTGGGACGGTGAGCAAGTTTGACCAAAAAAAGTCAAATATGGGACAAATGGCACCCAAAAACTACCATTTACCCCATCAAATGAAGCATGCGGGTCAGAGGGCACTGAATCCTTATGACACACTTCTTAATGGAGGCCCAAATTGGATATTCTCTTCCACATCCATTGCATGCCTCCCGTTTGACAAGTGGCACCTCCTGCCATGCATGCCCTTGCATGCCTTTTTACACATGAGCCCCTTTGGGCTATAAAATGGATCCAATATCCATACAAAAATAGGTAGAGAGGAGTTCTAGGATATGCAATGGAGTTCTTCCAATATTTCCCCTCACTTTATTGTGCCTTCTTGCCCTCGAAATCTCTCTTTTGCGAAGGAGGTTACCGGGTGACTTCAAGAGGGTCCTTTGAGCATAACTTTTCCATCCGGGTGAATTTCTTCACCAAATTTGATGAAAACACCCCTTATAGTATTTAGGATCATTCCCCAGTGGTATTGGTAGCAAAAAGTGTGCATAATTGGTGGGTATCCCCTCCCAGGGTGCCCTCCAATTAGTTGTAGTCACCACCGCCCCCAGGATGAGGACAAATACTTGCACAATTTTATTACTATTTTTTAATTATATTATTCTAGACTATCATATGATTCTGTGGTTTAAATTTCATGCAATTTGGAGTTAAATTGGCCGAGATATTGCATTTTTAAGGTTTTGCAGGTTCGTAGGGCCCATCCGGGCACCCTAGTTGCATGCAGGTGGATATGCACCTCATTTTGGAAATATAATCATATGGGTTGTCTTAAAATGATTATTTATGCATTATTTCCAAATTTCATATGTTTTGGACATGTCTAGGTGCGAGATTTGCTTGTCTTGGTCTTCGTAGGTTGTAGGCGGGTGACGCAAAATCGAGGGGTCCACGGATGCAATTTCTGATATATTTTTGGTGATATCCCCTCAAAACCTCTTATTAAACATCCCCATAAATTTTCATAGCATTATGAGTTGATTTGATATATTTTTAATATATGTGCCATTTTGTGCCTGTGGGGATTGCATGTTTCCCTCCACACACCCTTGCTATTTGACCCCTTTTGCTTCCTTGTGTGTAGGTGCAGGTTCTTGAGAGGCATTGGGAAGGAATATCAGACATCATAGATTGAATATACAAGTAGCGGTGGCATTGGCCCGCCCACCTCGATTGTGGGTACGAGGAAAGGCACTGGATGTGCACCCGAATTTCTTGAAGGATTTGATCCTTGGGCACCCCAAAATTTGTAAAAATTGTATCACCTTTGAGCCCTCAAGGGGACTGCTGTGTAACCTTGGATCTGATCCACCAAATTAATAAAGAAGAGACTCGTTTCATTTCATTCCTTATTGTTTGGTTTTGCTTCATTTTCATATGCATGCTTCCGTTTGATGCTCATAAGCGAGATAGGATAGATACACATATTATTGCTCATAATTAGGTGCACTAATTTTTCCCTAATTCAGTGGTGATCATGGTGGGACCCTTGTCCCTTGTGCTTTGGGTGAAAATTTGACTTCATTTTTGCCATTTTTGCCCTTTTTGTGTTGCAGGTGCTCCCCTCCCCACCCTGGAACGGTGGCAGAACCTTTATCTGGATCACCCTGGGATGGTGGCTTCACCATCCCACCCTAGGATGGTGGTGAGGCTTCTAATCGTCCCACCCTGGAGCATTGAAGAACCAGAGAAGTTTCTGCTCAAAAATTCAGAATTTGGAGAGCTCAAAATGGACAAAGTAAGTGCCTAAACCCTCTGTTTTTCTGCTACATTTTCAGAGACTATTAAAAATTAGTTTTCTTGCTTAATTTGCTTGCATAGAAAGGTTAAAAGTTACATTTTTTCTTTTCTTATAACATCACATAGCAAAAGGAAGAAGAAAAACCAAAAGAAATTTGAAGTAGCAATGCATCTTTGTGGCTTGATTGCTTGTGGCTCACCCAATGGGTAAGCTAGCATTTAGGATTTGCATTCATAAGTTACATTTGTAGGTTCTTTATCCTAACTTTATGAAAGTAAAACGCACTTATTTGCATGCATTTAGTGAATGATCATTGATTGCTTCTTTGCTTACTTTCTTGGATAATAAAGAACCACACACACCACGATTCATGTAAACGCTAGTGAGGTGGACTTCATTACCATCCACTAGTAGAGTGCAAGTGATGGTGGGTTTCATCTCCATCCACTTGGCTCAAATCCCATGAACTCGATCCATCTTGCCAAGGCCGGTTCCAAGATCCATCATAGCCCATGGGTTATAGCACGCATCACCCTTCGAGGAGGTGTATCGCAGACTACCGGTGAACTGGGTGAGGAACTGGTAGGACCTGTGCTCCCTGGCCATGTGTGGACCTCATCACCACACATTATAGGTGGGATAATGCAACCTGGAGTTCATAGCCAGGTTGTCGAGCTATGAGTATATAGGTGAAAGCCAATTAAACATTTGAGTGCATCATCCAACAATATTTCAAACACGTGACACAAGGTCATCCTTTGCAAACAACACATCTGAAACACACAAAATAGTTTAGGGACTCACATCTAAAACTTAAAAGAGATAATCATCTGTCTATTGGGTGTTTCCTTTTCTGTTTGCTATTTCATTAAAATTTGTAAAGAAGATAATCACTTGGGGTATTGATAGAGGAGCACGATGGTGCGCACCCGCAGCCAAGCCCAATCATGGGTGGAAGCTATGGAGAGTGGATTAGGAGACATGAATCATCTTCGATATAGCCCTAGGGACTTGGTTATACCTCCCTAGTGAGCTTCCACTCCACCTAGCCCCAAGACAGTAGGGCATGAGCCTCATCTCTGAAGGGATCCTCTCCGAGACACCTCGAGGGATGATGAGCATTACTTGGGAGAGTGTTCTCGGTATGTAGATATTTCATAGGCCTTCCTTGGTGAAAGGCAACTGCATGCCGAGGCGCTAATAGACAGAGTGGTGCCACACATCCGCATACCCATCAGGGCTGACACGCCTAAGCATAGGTAGGAGTACGACTTCACACACTGGCCGGAGCAAGTCGACACGACTTTACCTTCGCGTCACCTTGATAGGATACAATAGCTCATGCAGCCCGATGGGAATGACACTCGTCGGTCGGGGTGAGCCAATTCTGCCCTACCTTTCCTCGTTCAAGAGGGAAGACATGAGGAGATCCTAATATTTTCCTCAAGAACAATATTCTATGCATGCCCGATGTGCCTCTATGCTAGCTGAGTATAATGAACATATGTTCCAGCCCGAACCTCAAGTCAATGCGGTGAACCTCGAAAGAGGCAAGCACCCTATGGAGACCATAGAGTATCTTGAATGAGGTCAGCCCCAGGGTGAGATGCCTAGACCCCCTAGGCCTCGCACTATGGATCAAATTAGGCAAGTGGTCACAAGATATATAGAATGCCAAGCTCAGTTCAAGCAGCTTCGATGAGACAAAGAGCAATTAGACCACTTGCACCAGCTTGAGAAAGAAAGGATTGAATGATAGACCAATGAGCTATTCCAGAAGACTTTACGAGAGAGGGTCCCTACCCCTAAGACACATAGGTAGGAAGTCCATCCGAGGCAACCCATGCTCATTCGAGATAGGTCCCCAAGACCTTATCCAATGTTGCCTCCGTGACCTCCTAGGCTAGATCGAGAGATGCCTCCTAGGCCAAACATAGGGCACCCACCATGGGTGGATACTCCCATTTATAGACCGGCTCGAGAGATGCCTTACGGGGCCTATACTAAGCATGAGCTAGAGATAGAGTATGTGGAGATGCCTTACCAAGGTAGGGGGTGATTTACCACCGCCCCGTAATAGGTTGGAGGACCCTAGACCTCCGTCACAAGATGTGAACAAGGATGAGGAGATTAAGTCCTCAGGCCCGTATAAAGCATTGCTAGAATACCTGGAGTCAGTTGAGAACAAGACCTCTGGGTCGGGATCTCAAAAGCCCACTATGCACCAGTTGCATAGTCAACCCATCCATCCTTCAGTACCTACGCCTCCCTATCCAGAACAATTTAAGTTACCTCAATTGGCCACCTTCAAGGGAGAAGAGGACACGTAAGAGCATGTCACTAGGTTCTTAGGTCAATGCTTCGGCATTCATGATGATGATGCTTTGCTTTTGAGGACATTTGTGACTACCCTCGCTGGCCCCACCTCCGAGTGGTTTTACCAACTCCCTAAGCATAGCATCCACACTCTGGACCAACTTGTGGATGCTTTCCTAGAGCGCTTTGCCTTCAATACCAAGAGGAAGGCAATGTTGGCCGATGTAGCTGGGTTGAAATAGTATGACGATGAGTCAATAATAAATTATGGCAATAGATGGTGAACCCTACTCGCCAAGCTACCTTATCTTCTCCCCATGTCGGAGTTGACTCAGATGTTCTCCAAAAGTTACTTGAAGCCAATCTCCTTGTTGTTGCAGTTGCAGCAATACCCTACTCTTGAAGATGCCTTAGCACAGGCTAGGATCATTGAAGAAATCAAGATTCAAGAGGGCGAGATTGCAAAGCCTCGCAAGAAGGAATGGAACAAGAATGCTAAAAACACCCCAACTCAACCAAAGTCAGCAATAGTAAATCAGGTTGCAATTAGTGTCCCGGGGCCAGCGCAAGTCGTGCCACCTCAAAAGCCTAATTATCAGGCCACCCCTGGGAACTATGCCAAGGATAACCAGAATGGTCAAGGGCAAAATCAATAGCGTCACCCCAAGCGACAATTCATGCCCATTGCAGAATCTATGGATTCATTGTTTGATCGCCTCTTGGCGGCCAATGCGATCCATCTACCTGAGAGTCGACCTATCGACCCAAATGCACCAAAGCCCAAAGGATACAGAGAAGACCTATATTGCAAGTTTCATAGGCAAAATGGGCATGATGTGCAAATGTGCTATAAATTCAAACACTTGGTGCAAGACCTAATTGATAGGAATGCCCTCTAGGTAGACAACCCTATCGCACCAAACAACCAATAGATGGAGGTCTTCAAGGACCCCTTGCTTGCCCACGTGGAGCAGGCCAAACTAGTGCCCTAGGTGAATGAGGTTCACCATGCCCCTCCTAAGCAAGGGTATGTTGGCATGGTCAGTATTGTGACAAGAAATAGGTGGTATCCAAGTCTAGCCGCACCACCTACGGCTCAGAGTGATGTCCCTTCGACATCACAGCCTATACCGCCTCCCGGGCCGAGCCTCCCACCTAGGCCTGTAGTCACCATTAAGAGTAAGCTCGCTCAGAGCTTAAGAACAACATCTGCTCGACTCTCCATATATGAGCTCATCCAACAATCACAACCTCATAGAGAAGCCTTGATGGAGATCCTTAAGGCAATTGAGCTTCAGCCCCAGGAGTCTAACTCCTTCAACAACTTTGTGGGGCATGTGCGGCAATGCACAAAACCGGTGATTACCTTTCGAGAAGATGAACTTAAACTGGTTCCACATGATATGGTGGATCCCCCTTTGCACATCGTCGCATGTGTGAATGGAACACCTTACAAGAGAGTGTTGATAGACATTGGGTCTTCAAGCAACATCATAACTACAATAGCTCTCAAGCACCTGAAGCTCCCAACATCCCACATTGTTACATCTACCTACACCCTCCGAGCATTCAATGATGCCATATGCTCAATGGTTGGTACAATCATCCTACCTATTCAGGTAGGAGAAAATATCATCCCTACAATGTGCCACATCCTGGAGGGTGAGATGGCATACAATATCTTGTTAGGAAGACCATGGATCAGGGACATGAAGTGTGTCCCTTCCATCGCTCACTAGTGCCTCAAGTACACTCATGAAGGGCAAGTTCATGTCATCCCCATGGACCTAGAGCCCTTCAAGTACTACAACATGGTGCAGTAGTTACCCGAGTTGACCTTGCCATCGACACATCTAGATTTTTAGTCAAATAAATCCAACCGAGGTTCAACCCCACCACTATCGAATACCATGCCATCCACATCATCGGCTCCACCCCGGATGCCTAGTACACTAGTGGATCCTTTGCCTAGGAACCCAGAGAAGCAACCCATTGATGAGGTCCAACCGACCATATCCACTATCTCTATAGAGGAGATACCTAGCTCGGATGATGAAGAGACACCACACAAGGCAAACGATGAGCCAGATCAAGTCTCACTCTCATCCCTCTTCTATCCATAGCCCTAGGTTATAGTGCACCTAGCTTCTACCAGATTGGGAGAATACATGGTTAGGAATGTCACCACTACTCCTGCTATAGAGTCGATGCAAGACATGGGTAGACCCCGTCTTCCCATAGGCACTATCGTGCCTCTTGGTATTCCCCCTAATCAAATGAATTTTTTCTATGGGGGCCTTGACTATGGCATCGAACCTTACCAACAATAGGAGGAGGATGAGGAGCCTTTTGGAGAAGACATTAACTACTTGTCTAACCCTAACTTCACCCTGAAGTATCTTGACCTATGCAACTGGCATGGTTATGGGTTAGGCCGGTATGAGCAGGGCACAAGAATCCCTTATCAACCATAGTATCAAATACCCTATGACAAGTTAGGAGTGGGATACAACAATCCCTTGCCTCTAGATGTCCTCATGGATGGCCTAAATCTCTTGAATATAGGCTACAAGGACGGGTTGGCCCAAGACCCTTATGCCAATCCCAATACAGTCTACTCCCTAGGGGACTACTTCCCACTGCTAGATGGGAACCCCATGATCCCCAATGATATTCTTCCATATTTTGAGAGAGGGGAAGGTTCACGAGGTTGTCCCCATGTTTGTGATGAATCAGATCAAGGCACCTCATATGAATGGACCTCAGATGATGAGTCGGGTTACGAGGTGGCACCATATGACCCTTTTGAGTCGGATAGTGATCATTCACAAATTGTCCCCATTAATGACCAACAGGAAGGCCTCATACATCTGTTCCCTTTCCCTGATCCTGTCTGGTGGTAGCTCCTTCCTCCCGAAGAGCCGGTTCACCCACAGGAAGCTAGACCTCCTAGGGAGGGAGCAATTAATTTACTTGAGCAGTTGGATCCTCGTGAGCCTGAGGTGCTACGAGGTGAGAATGAAGAAGTCCTCATCCATGACAATAATTATGAGGAACAAGCATATATGGGACCACACTTGCCTGATCACCCGATCCCAAGAGGCAACAATGAGATTCCCATATACGATAGTGACTATGAGGATGAAACAGAGAGGGCATACCTTGGTCCTCATTACTTGCGTCATCGTCACGAGCCCATCGACATAGAAGAAGTCTATTGTCAGTTGCACGTTGGCCCACGCTTGAGGGCAAGGCCTATCAATTTAGGCTAGATTCACCATGAGGTCTTCCCTGACCCACCCACACACATGGAGCTCCTTGAGCCTACTGATCTCGTCCTATAGTCTATCCCCAGATAGGATCCGATGATCCCCATTCCCCCAGAACCACATCTGGGGGTGGGAGATGATATCAATATATAGTCACATGCCCGTGGTCTTGGAGAGCAAACACATTCCATCAATATGATCTCCATTGATTTGACCACACCACTTCACAACCTAGCCGATCCTTCCAAGCCATGCCATCTAGATCTAGATGCTATTGATTGGGATCGCACTGATTCACCCCCATCACCCTCTGAGTATTGGGCTTGCGATGGATTGTTCCATTTCTCCATTGGGCCAACTCATGATGTCTTCCATGCTGAGGAGGAACCCGAGGTTCCCATAAAGGATTTAAATCTAGCTGATGACATCCATTTGATCCCTACTCCCCACCAGTTGGAAGAGGGGTCACATATGTCAATCGAGCCTACGGTTGACAAAGATATAGGATCAGATCCTATCCTCCGGAAAGCCTATCCCCCAAAGAGCAAGACGATTACATAGCCCTTCTCATAAAGAAGAAGGCAACTTTTGCATGGTCTTACAAAGACATGCTAGGACTAGATCCCAATCTGGTCACCCACAATCTAACGCTTGACCCCAAAGCCAAGAAAAAGTTGAGAAAATGCACCCAACAGTGGCTTGATGGTCAAAGACGAGCTACAAAAACTGTTGGATGCCAAGTTTGTCATTTTTGTAGACTATCCACCATGGTTGTCCAACATGGTCCCCATCAAGAATCCTGATGGGAGGATTCACATTTGCACTGATTTTTGAGACCTAAACAAAGCGAGTCCTAAGGATGATTTTCCTTTGCCAAGCATCGATGCCCTGGTAGATGCCACCGTAGGACATGAAATGCTCTCCCTTATGGATGACTTCTCTGGGTATAATCATATTCGTATCAACCCTGAAGACCAGCTCAAAACAACATTCACAATGCCCTGGGGAACATTTTGTTACAAGGTCATGCCCTTTGGCCTTAAAAATTTTGGTGCCACCTACCAGTGTGTCATGACATATATATTCCATGACTACATGAACACAATTTTGGAAGATTACATGGATGACTTACTGGCTAAATATTTATACGTCATGAGCACCTAGATGTCTTGTGCAAAGTCCTCGATCGCCTTATTGAACACAATGTGAGACTAAACCCCAAGAAGTGCGTCTTTGGCATCACATCTGGAAAGCTCTTAGGATTTATAGTTTCCAAACGAGGCATCAAAGTGGACCCTAACAAGGTCAAGGTAATACTTGAAATGCCTCCCGCAACTACCATCAAGAAACTTTGTAGCCTACAGGGGAGGATTGCATCCATCAAACACTTCATAGCATAATTATCGGACAAGTGTCGACCCATGAAAAAACTCTTGCACAAGGGGGTTGCATTCCACTAGGATGATGAGTGTCAGGATGCCTTTGACATAATTAAACAATACTTGGCTTCGCCACCAGTGTTAGCTCCACCTAGACTAGGTCAAGGGAATCTTCCAGTGCAAGTGCCTAGTTTTGCAACCCTACAAAGTCCTTGTGGACATATCCTTGGCAAAATTTGAATGGTATGACATTGAGGCACTCCCTTGATCATATAATAATTTTGTATATACAATAGCCTCTTTAGTATCCTTGATTTCGTAAGACCCCATAGGGGAGAAGACAACCATTCAAGTCAAGACGCTATCACAATCAACGGTTGAGCATGAGAGCACTCAAGCCACTCTAGAAGTCCACTTGATTCAAATAGAACCTCATCAAGAGAGATTCTCACACATTCACGAGTGCTTGAATCATGCCACTTGGGGGAATTTGTTCCCCCAAACCCCTTTTGATAGTAGCATAATGCTATTATTACAAGTTCTATCCCAATCAACATTTTCTCGGGATGAACTTCATGAGGGACAGGCAATTCATGCAATCGAGGCTTCCACACAGCAGGACTAGTCCACACAAATTAGAGAGTACCTAAAGCTTTGTAATATCACCCCTAGATTATCACACACCACCAAAAGAACATTTAAATGGAAGACAACAAAATTTGTCTTGTTAGGATACATCTTCTACCATTGAAGCTACAAAGGAATCCTCCTTCATTGCTTAGAGTATCAAGAATTGACTTGGGTGATAGTCCAAGCGCATGACGGTACTTGTGGTGGCCATTTCAATGGCATGGCCATCACAAAGTGCATTATTCGCATGGTCTATTATTGGTAAATTTTAGAGTGAGATTGTTGCGCATATGTGAGGAAGTGCATGAAATGTCAACACCATGCTAACTTGACACATGTACCTTCTTAGGCCTTGCAAACGATCCAATCGGCTTGGCCATTTTCATAATGGGGATTGGATTTAATTGGGAAAATCTCCCCAACATCCTTGAGATATCACATATTTATCATTATGGCTACCGAGTATTTCACAAAGTGGGTGAAATCGATCCCCCTTACCACTACGATAGGACCCCGCATAACAGAGTTCATATTGCATAATATCATTTGTCATTTTGGTATTCCATACAAGATCATTTCGAATGGTACATTATTCAAGAACAAATATGTGCATGCTTTGATGGCAAAATATAATATCCAACACAGCTTTTCAACACCCTATTATCCGTAAGCAAATGGGCAAGCAGAAGCATCAAACAAGACATTAATTGTCATATTGAAAAAAATACTCAAATAGAATCATACTGATTGGCACACGCAAATGTTGCTTGCCTTAAGGGCTTACCGCACTAGCATTCGAACACCCACTGGGGCAAACCCATTTTTATTAGTGTATGACATTGAGGTAGTCATACCTCTAGGGCTGGAAATCCCATCACTGTGCATATCCATGCAAGAATTTATCGATGATGATACTGCATGACAAGCTTGCCTAGATCAACTTACGTTGTTGTATGAACATCGTATTAATGCTCTTGAGCATCTACGTGTGTATCAAGAGTGGATTAAAATATCCTACAATATGAAAGTCCATTTCAAAGAATTTTAGGTTAGTGACCTCGTCCTGAAGGAGAACCAACAGAACTCTAGCTTGCCACCCCATCTACAGGACAAATTTACAGCAAAATGGTTAGGTACCTTTGTCATCACTAGTCAAATTGGGCCTAAAAATTATCTCTTGGCATCCCTTGAAGGTATCAAGGATATTGAACCCTTGAACATCCTTCACTTGCAACCATTTAATGCTTAGAGAGCACCTCCCAAAAGGCTCCTAGCGGGTTTCACTGTCTAGGTCAAGTAAAAATGCTCCTAGACTATCTACGATCGTCTAGGTCAATCCTAAAAGCCCCAAAGGCATCCATAAGCCCTTTAGTCACAACCAAATGCCTCTAGGCAGTTGTAGATACTTTTTAATTATCGGTGCCTATCTAGTTCACCCAAAAGGCTCCTAGCTGGTTTCCATCGTCTAGGTCAAGTAAAAACGCTACTAGACTATCTACGATCATCTAGGTAAACCTTAAAAGCCCCAAAGGCATCCATAAGCCTAAGTATCATTGCCTGTCTAGGTCACCCAAAAGGATCCTAGTGGGTTTCCACAGTCTAGGTCAAGTAAAAACACTCCTAGACTATCTACGATCATCTAGGTCAACCCTAAAAGCCCCAAAGGCATCCATAATTCCTTTGGTCATAGCCAAATTCCACTAGGCAGTCGTAGACACTTTTTAAGTGCCACTACCCGTCTAGGTCACCCAAAAGGCTCCTAGTGGTTTTTCACCATCTAGGTCAAGTAAAAATGCTCCTAGACTATCTACGATCATCTAGGTCAACCCTAAATGCTCCAAAGTCATCCATAAGCCCTTTGGTCACAACCAAATACCCCTAGGTAGTCGTAGACACTTTTTAAGTGCCATTGCCCATCTAGGTCGCCCAAAAGACTCCTAGTGGTTTTTCACCATCTAGGTCAAGTAAAAATGCTCCTAGACTATCTACGATCATCTAGGTCAACCCTAAAAGCCCCAAAGGCATCCATAAGCCCTTTGGTCACAACCAAATGCCCCTAGGTAGTCATAGACACTTTTTAAGTGCCACTGCCCGTCTAGGTCACCCAAAATGCTCCTAGCAATTTTTCACCATCTAGGTCAAGTAAAAATGCTCCTAGACAATCTATGATCATTTAGGTCAACCCTAAAAGCCCCAAATGCATCCATAAACCCTTTGGTACCTCCAAATACCCCGATGGACCCCAAATAATCTCGTTGGTCACATGTATATACATATCAATAAAAAACTCAAAAACATCATTTAAGCATAAAAATACAAAAATATTGCACTGCCATCAAGTTGCATACCATTGCATTATCGATTTTGTAAGGCATATTCTTCATTGCACATTACATTTCTTTAGAATTGATCATACATGTCTAGCACTAAGATTGTACACTAGTCATAATTCACAATCAATGTTGTCGAGGTCATCATTCATCTCATTCCATAGTTATTTATCATTTCCATCTACGTTTCCTCCATTTCCATAGCCGTGTATATTCCCTTCACTTAGTCGTTTGTTTTAGAATGTTAGTAGGAGTTTCGGTCACTCAGCCATATCCAGTCTCTACTCAAATTTTGTAAAAGGCTAGCACGATTTTTAGGAGGTAGAATCTTGCTTAGATTATGCCTTGTGTACATCATATCCCAAACACAATTAATCATTAACAATCCAAGTTTTTCACAAAGATAGATGAAATCCATGAAGTGGTCTAGGTTACCTTAAGCAAAAATGTCATCCTGCTCATCCCCCTATGCGAATGGTTCACATAGGGACAGGAATCTTCCTTCGTTGCTTAGAGTATCAAGAATCGACTTGGGTGATGGTCCAAGCACACGATGGCACTTGTAGTGGCCATTTCAGTGGTATGGCCATCACAAAGAGCATTCTTCGCATGGGCTATTATTGGTAAATTTTAGAGTGATATTGTTGCACATATGTGAGGAAGTGCGTGAAATGTCAACACTATTCTAACTTGACACATGTACCTTCTCAGGCCTTGCAACCGATCCAATTGGCTTGGCCATTTTAACAATGGGGATTGGATTTAATTCAAAAAGTCTCCCCAACATCTTCAAGATATCACACGTTTATCATTACGACTACCGAGTATTTCACAAAGTGGGTGGAAGCGATCCCCCTTACCACTACGACAGGACCCCGCATAATGGAGTTCATATTGCATAATATCATTTGTCATTTTGGTATTCCATCCAAGATCATTTTGGATAATGGTATATCATTCAACAACAAATATGTGCATGCTTTGATAGCAAAATATAATATCCAACACAGTCAACACCCTATTATCTGCAAGCAAATGGGCAAGCAGAAGCATCAAACAAGACATTAATTGCCATATTGAAGAAAATAGTTAAAGAGAATCATACCGATTGGCACACACAAATACCACTTGCCCTATGGGCTTACCACACTAGCATTCAAACACCCACTGGGGCAACCCCATTTTGCTAGTGTATGGCATTAAGGCAGTCATACCTCTAGAGCTGGAAATCCCATCACTGCGCATATCCATGTAGGAATTTATCGATGATGATACTATGTTACAAGCTCACCTAGATCAACTTGCATTGTTGTATGAATTTTGTATTAATGCTCTTGAGCATCTACGTGTGTATCAAGAGTAGATCAAAAGAGCCTATAATATGAAAGTCCATTTTAGAGACTTTTATGTTAGTGACCTTGTCCTGAAGGAGAACCAACAGAACTCTAGCTTGCCACCCCACCTATGAGAAAAATTTACGACAAACTGGTTAGGTCCCTTTGTCATCACTAGTCAAATTGGACCCAAATATTATCTCATGGCCTTCTTTGAAGGTATCAAGGATCCTGAACCCTTGAACATCCTTCACTTGCAACCGTTTAATGCTTAGAGAGCACCACCCAAAAGGCTCCTAGCAGGTTTCACTATCTAGGTCAAGTAAAAATGCTCCTAGACTATCTATGATCATCTAGGTCAATCCTAAAAGTCCCAAAGGTATCCATAAGCCCTTTGGTCACAACCAAATGCCCCTAGGCAGTTATAGACACTTTTTAAGTGTCGTTGCTCGTATAGGTCACCCAAAAGGCTCCTAGCAGGTTTCCATCATCCAGGTCAAGTAAAAATGCTACTATACGATCTACGATCATCTAGGTAAACCCTAAAAGCCCAAAAGGCATCCATAAGCCTAAGTTTTGCTGCCTATCTAGGTCACCCAAAAGGCTCCTAGCGGGTTTCCACCATCTAGGTCAAGTAAAAACACTCCTAGACTATCTACGATCATCTAGGTCAACCCTAAAAGCCCCAAAGGCATCCATAATCCCTTTGGTCATAGCCAAATGCCACTAGGTAGTCATAGACACTTTTTAAGTTTCGTTGCCCGTTTAGGTCACCCAAAAGGCTCCTAGTGTTTTTTCACCATCTAGGTCAAGTAAAAATGCTCCTAGACTATCTATGATTATCTAGGTAAACCCTAAATGCCCCAAAGGCATCCATAAGCCCTTTGGTCACAACCAAATGCCCCTAGGTAGTCGTAGACACTTTTTAAGTGCCATTGATCATCTAGGTCACTTAAAATGCTCCTAGTGGTTTTTCACCATCTAGGTCAAGCAAAAATGCTCCTAGACTATATACGATAATCTAGCTCAACCCTAAAATCCCCAAAGGTATCTATAAGCCCTTTGGTCACAACCAAATGCCCCTAGGCAGTCATAGACACTTTTTAAGTGCCACTACCTGTCTAGATCACCCAAAATGCTCCTAACGGTTTTTCACCATCTAGGTCAAGTAAAAATGCTCCTAGACTATCTACGATCATTTAGGTCAACCATAAAAGCCCCAAATGCATCCATAAACCCTTTGGTACCCCCAAATACCCCAATGCCCCCCAAATAATCCTGTTGGTCACATGTATATACATATCATTCAAAAACTCAAAAACATCATTAAAGCATAAAAATACAAAAATATTGCACTACCATCAAGTTGCATACCATTGCATTATCACTTTCGTAAGGCATATTCTTCATCGCACATTACATTTATTTAGAATTGATCATACATGTCCAGCACTAAGATTATACACTAGTCATAATTCACAATCAATGTTGTCGAGGTCATCATTCACCTCATTCCATAGTTATTTATTATTTCCATCTACGTTTCCTCCATTTCCATAGTCGTGTCTATTCCATTCACTTAGCCATTTGTTTTAGAATGTTAGTAGGATTTTCGGTCACTCAGCCATATCCAGTCTCTACTCAAATTTTGTAGAAGGCTAGCACGATTTTTAGGAGGTAGAATCTTGCTTAGATTATGCCTTGTGTACATCATATCCCAAACACAATTAATCATTAACAATCCAAAATTTTCACAAAGACAGATGAAATCCATGAAGTGGTCTAGGTTACCTTAAGAAAAAAGGTCATCCTGCTCATCCCCTTGTGTGAATGGTTCACACAGGGACAAGAATCCTCCTTTGTTGCTTAGAGTATCAAGAATCGACTTGGACGATGGCCCAAGCACACGACGGTACTTGTGGTGGCCATTTCAGTGGCATGGCCATCACAAAGTGCATTCTTCACATGGGCTATTATTGGCCAACTTTAGAGTGATATTGTTGCACATATGTGAGGAAGTGCGTGAAATGTCAACACCATGCTAACTTGACACATGTACCTTCTCAGGCCTTGCAACCGATCCAATCGGCTTGGCCATTTTCACAATGGGGATTGGATTTAATTCAGAAAATATCCCCAGCATCCTCAGGCTATCACACGTTTATCATTACGGCTACCGAGTATTTCACAAAGTGGGTGGAAGCGATCCCCCTTACCACTATGATAGGACCCCGCATAGCGGAGTTCATATTGCATAATATCATTTATCATTTTGGTATTCCATCCAAGATCATTTTGGATAATGGTACATCATTCAAGAACAAATATGTGCGTGCTTTGACATCAAAATATAATATCCAGCATAACTTTTCAACACCCTATTATCCACAAGCAAATGGGCAAGCAGAAGCATCAAACAAGACATTAATTGCCATATTGAAGAAAATAGTTAAAGAGAATCATACCGATTGGCACACGCAAATATCGCTTTCCCTATGGGCTTACCGCACTAGCATTCGGACACCCAATGGGGAAACCCTATTTTCACTAGTGTATGGCATTGAGGTAGTCATACCTCTAGAGCTGGAAATCCCATCACTATGCATATCCATGCAGGAGTTTATCAATGATGATACTATGTGACAAGCTCACCTAGATCAACTTACATTGTTGGATGAACATCGCATTAATGCTCTTGAGCATCTACATGTGTATCAAGAATGGCTCAAAAGAGCCTACAATATGAAAGTCCATCTCAAAGACTTTTAGGTTGGTGACCTCATCCTGAAGGAGAACTAATAGAACTCTAGCTTGCTGCCCTACCTACGGGACAAATTTGTGGCAAACTGGTTAGGTCCCTTTGTCATCACTAGTCAAATCGGGCCCGGAACTTATCACCTAGCCTCCCTTGAAGGTATCAAGGATCCTGAACCCTTGAACATCCTTCACTTACAACCGTTTCATGCTTAGAGAGCACCACCCAAAAGGCTCCTAGCGGGTTTTCACCATCTAGGTCAAGTAAAAATGCTCCTAGACTATCTACGATCATCTAGGTCAACCCTAAAAGCCCCAAAGGCATCCATAAGCCCTTTGGTCATAGCCAAATGCCCCTAGGTAGTCGTAGACACTTTTTAAGTGTCGCTGCCCATCTAGGTCACCCAAAAGGCTCCTAGTGGGTTTCCACCATCTAGGTCAAGTAAAAATGCTCCTAGACTATCTACGATCATCTAGGTCAACCCTAAAAGCCCCAAAGGCATCCATAAGCCCTTTGGTCACAACCAAATACCCCTAGGTAGTCGTAGACACTTTTTAAGTGTCATTGCCCATCTAGGTCACCCAAAAGGCTCCTAGCGGGTTTCCACCATCTAGGTCAAGTAAAAATACTCCTAGACTATCTACGATCATCTAGGTCAACCCTAAAATCCCCAAAGGCACCCATAAGCCCTTTGGTCACAACCAAATGCCCCTAGGCAGTCGTAGACACTTTTTAAGTGTCGCTGCCCATCTAGGTCACCCAAAAGGCTCCTAGCGGGTTTCCACCATCTAGGTCAAGTAAAAATACTCCTAGACTATCTACGATCATCTAGGTCAACCCTAAAAGCCCCAAAGGCACCCATAATCCCTTTGGTCACAACCAAATACCCCTAGGTAGTCGTAGACACTTTTTAAGTGTCGCTGCCCATCTAGGTCACCCAAAAGGCTCCTAGCAGGTTTTCATCATCTAGGTCAAGTAAAAATGCTCCTAGACTATCTACGATCATCTAGGTCAACCCTAAAAGCCCCAAAGGCACCCATAAGCCCTTTGGTCACAACCAAATGCCCCTAGGTAGTCATAGACACTTTTTAAGTGTCGTTGCCCATCTAGGTCACCCAAAAGGCTCCTAGCAGGTTTTCACCATCTAGGTCAAGTAAAAATGCTCCTAGACTATCTACGATCATCTAGGTCAACCCTAAAAGCCCCAAAGGCATCCATAAGCCCTTTGGTCACAACCAAATGCCCCTAGGTAGTCGTAGACACTTTTTAAGTGTCACTGCCTGTCTAGGTCACCCAAAAGCTCCTAGCGGTTTCACCATCTAGGTCAAGTAAAATGCTCCTAGACTATCTACGATCATCTAGGTCAACCCTAAAAGCCCCAAAGGCATCCATAAGCCCTTTGGTCCCCCCAAATGCCCCAATGGCCCCCAAATAAGCCCGTTGGTCACATGTATATACATATCAATCAAAAATTCAAAAACATCATCAAAACATAAAAATTCAAAAATATTGCATCACATCACATTGCATCCCATTGCATTTTATCGTCGCTTGCATTTAGGCATATTCATCATTAGCACTTTACATTTTAGAGTTGCTCATACATGTCTAGCACCATGATGGTACACTACTTACCGCTCAAAATCAATGTTGTGAAAGTACTCATAGTTCAATGCCGCAATTATCATTTCCACCCACATTTTTCATGTTCCATAGTCGTGTCTATTCCCTTCACTTAGCCATTTGTTTTAGAATGTTAGTAGGGTTTTTGGTCACTCAACCATATCCAGTCTCTACTCAGATTTTGTAGAAGGCTAGCATGATTTTTAGGAGGTAGAATCTTGCTTAGATTATGCCTTGTGTACATCATATCCCAAACACAATTAATCATTAACAATCCAAGTTTTGCACAAAGACAGATGAAATCCATGAAGTGGTCTAGGTTACCTTACGCGAAAAGGTCATCCTGCTCATCCCCCTATGCGAATGGTTCAAGAATGCTGAGAGTTGGCAAAAGGACAAGTTCTCCCCTACCCAATTCCCCCCACAACAATAAGTGGTTTTCCCCCTTTTTTTGTCATCAAAATCCCACATTGTCACATGTTTGCAATAGTCTAAATTTGCAAACCCCCACAAAGCAAAAATTCAAAGTACAAAAATACAAAAATCAAAAAGTGCACACATCAAAAAGCACAAGAAACAATGATCCCCATCGCTCAAAATTCAAATCCCTTGCTCAAGAGAAAAATAAAAAACTCAAAATAAACAATGATTATTATCACTAAAAAGAGAAAAATAAACAGTGATTCTTATCACTCTATATGAGAGCAAGTATCCCAATAAAATTGAAGAAAGTAGAGAGTCGAACTTGAATCCCTGGAACTCTCAGCATTTGGAAAACCATCAGGTGATCCTCATTACGGGTTTTGTGGATAGCCTATCCGTCAATGGCGGTAGCCTCCCGCATGATGATATGTCTACCATATTAGCTTTTGGGCATATGTGTAGACCAATGTTTGCATGTGGATGAGCTAGCTTTGGTAACCTAGATTGCCTAGTGGTCTAGTCATACTTAGTACAAAACCTAGGATGGTGGCATTCATTGGGTGATCCTCAATACAAGTTTGGTTGAGAGCCTACTTGGCACTGGTGGTATCCTTATGCATCTCACAAGAATGAACTCACTTGCACACACATGGATATGAAGTACCTTGGTCATCCTAGCAGATTCATACCTTGTCAAAAAGTCTTGCATGGTTAGTATACAACTTTTGATCAGTTGACTAGAGTGTTTGAGTCTCATGAAAACCTAATGGGCATTCCCTAAACAACATGTCATTCATATCACTTCACCTCATTCATTTCAGTTACATTATTCACAAATCCATTATATAAGTCTCATGACAACATTACATATGAGTTGGTGCAATATACATCGTCTATGGTGCTAGCATAATATGGCATATAGTCTACACATTGCATCCTCTAAATAAATAAATCATCCATCTCACCATACATCCATGCATGTACAAAATCAAATCAAATCACATTACAAAATATGCATACAAGGTAGACATCCATCATCATATCATAAATCAAATTGCATACATTTGCATACATTTCATAAAACAATAAACACATGATGATAAACCACATAAAAAGATCATATATATGTGTATATGTATGGGACAAAAAGATACATCATGTTGCCCGTAGGCTACAATAAAAGGAGTCCTCAGACTTCACACTGCTAAAACATCCAAAAACACAAAAAGAGTCACGCGAGCCACTACCATGGTCACGCAGGACCGGTACTACGACTCGCACTCCCACCTACAGTCGGAGTCCTCTGTGAACTCCCATACCTGCTACCACCTACCCTGTCAGCTCTCCGCCTAGACCCTGGTGCCTCCAGCCTAGAGGAGGACTACCCTGTCCTACTATGGTGACTCTGGTATGACCCATCGATAGCTGCATCATCCCGTAGATGCCCTCCAAGGTGCACTACCTCTATCTCCAGCTCATCCGCATAGGCCTGCCCTCATCAACACCATGCCTGGTAAGTCTCCACCATAGAATGGAGTCGTGTCACCTCTGCCTATAGCCTAGTCACCTCCCCACTATTGGAATCCTCCCGTGTAGGGCTCCGAGATCACAACTATGCCCGAAGAGATGCTATCTCGGCCTGAGCCGCCTGTACCTCGGCTCGCTGTGCTACTAGCTCCCCCTGTACATCATGCACCTATGTCCATAGGAGATCTCTCTCCTACCTAACCCTGAGTAGCTCATCCCATAGCTCTACCTCTATCTCACCATGTGCCATCGATGGTGCCTACACCTCCTCATCCCCAATAGCATCATCCCCAGAGTCACCTCGATCTCCTAAGTCTAGGAGATCCACATGCTCCCCTACCATGTGTCCCTACCAATCACCTACCTCACCCTGGTCCTCATCAGAAACCTCCTGATGTGCCTCCCTAGATGCACCCCTCCCTAGTGGCCCCTCTCCATGCCACTGGCCTATCACCCACCAAGCATCATACTCCGCTGTAGTCCCGACATCATCCACATCTGGAATGTCTACTACAAGATCCGTATCCCATGCCACTGCCTCTACTACTAGCCATGCCAATGTCCTCTCATCCCCATGACGTCGATAAGGCACCGACTCACTAGGCACCCCCTGGCATAGCCCAAACTATCACATCACCCAAGCAAAAGGGAAGTACTCCCACTCCATGCCATGTCGTCCAACCAGCCACCTACCTCGTCGCACCCTACGGAGCTGTACAATAGCATCTGCCCACTCTGGGCAATCTCTGTATGGCCTCTAGAACACCTAGCCTACCTCGAGTCATGAGAATAGATCTGCATAGTGACCCACATCACCTATGAATCATCGACTCTGTCCCCTCTCCTGAGCCCTCTGCCATAGGATGCCATATCCTATCTCCCTATCTGCCAGCTATGCCCGAGTCATCCAGGGTAGCCCCTATGGTCGCCCCACAGCTATGTGCTGCCATCCCCAACACTACAGAAAAAAGCTACACCCCACACCCTTCCATCGATGGTAGTGGATCTCGTACAACTCATCGTAGAGTTGTGCCAGTAGTGTAGTACCCCATGCCATCACCAGTGGCTCCACCATAGTGCACCTCACCAATGACAAACACTATCTCCACCAGGTTCCATGGGAACCTCACTCTAGAAGAGTCAGGTAATAGCATATTGGAGATGAGCATCATGAGTAGTGTATGCCTCACCCCCAATACCTTCGCCTCATGCCAGAATCCTACCAACATACCCCCCTTCAAGCAGTCTAGCTCTGTCATCTCTAGATCATAATTGAAGTACCTCTCGAGCACTACACGCCTCTGGTCTCATGGCATCGTATGAATCGGCCACCCTTCTATCAGAATCTAAAGAATCTGATAGATGTCCTCAAGTATCACCATCATCTCCCCCGTGGGTAGGTGGAAGGTATTGGTGCGTGGATCCCATAGATCAATCAGGGCAGTCAAATATGCACGGTCTCCTATCACAGGCTCTAACCGTGTCACCTGCTTGAGGTCGATGGCATCCAGCCATTCCTAGTCCTCTATGGTCAAGGCATCCCTCATGGAATCAAAGAGAGTAGGTACTCGATACCGACTCCTCACCACCTGACAGGGATAAGCAACTCAATAATACAACTCCAAAATGGCCTCAAATGGCCCCAAAAACATTCAAAAGAAAAGACTCAAAATGGCCCCTCTTTGAGGCCGGTTTGTGGCCATTCCCCCTAGGAACGGCCCCCAACCCTATGGCCAGCCCACCAAGGGATGGCCTATGATCAGCCCACACTAGCCATCCCACCTAGGGATGACTCCAAAAAATTGGGCTCAAAAAGGCCTTTCAGGCCATCAAAAATAGCAAAAACAATGCAAAATTGGACCTATAAAATGCAATCTAATTGCACAAAAACATGGATAAAACATAAAAATTGGTACATATCTCATAAATTAGGTATAATTACCTATAATATAGTGTTATATGCTTCCAAGCCAAAAACATGCCATAAAAGCAAAAAAATCAACTCCTAACACTAGGAAAATGCAATAAGAGAGACTTGGCATACCTGTCTCGCACCAGATCCTCCATTGGATGAGTCTACCCACTGGATCATGGTGACTATGGGATGAATTTGATAGTGCTCCACTACTCATAATCACTCTCCTACTCCTCACCTCTCAAAACTGCAAAAAGAAGCATGCACAAATGAGCCTAACCCTCATATTTTGGGTTTATATAGAGATACAGGGGTCACCACCATCCCAGGGTGGGATGAGCACACATTTGGCCACCTATACCACCCTAGGATGGTGGTAGAACATGCCCTCATCCCACCCTAGGACGGTGGTAGCAAAAATAGGCCAAAACAACCCAAAATGACCCAAAACAGGTCCAAAACTGCACCAAAATAGCTCAAATTGGGTCCAAATTTCACATGGATCAAAATGCAACCCTGAGGATCCTAGGAGGGATGGAAAATTTGTTCAATAATGCCCTAAGAAGGCCATTGTGGCTGGACCACCCCTCGGGCATGCAGTTTTCAGCTCCTTTCCTCCAAGAAAACTCAACAAAGTCACCAAAATCCTTTCCAAATTGCCCTATTTTTCATAGGACAAAACTGAAGGTAAGCATAACACAAGTCAATTGGGTCAAGTGACTCATCACTTTTCTCATTGGTCATTCCCTCATTGACTCGTCACTTGAGGGGGTAGTCATACTCAGTCCAAATCAGCAAGCACACACTCAATTATGCAAATTGCGGTCGTTCAACGAATCTTTGAGCAAGACAATCATGCCCCTACTTGGGGCAGCAAACAAGCACACAATATCACATCATAACGCTTGAAATTACTGGCATCATGAAGTCATGGGCCCTGTCCCTTCATGACAGACAATGTTTAAGCCTAGGCACGCTCATTTAGCGAGTCAAAAACAAGGACTCAAGAACGCACACCCTTTCCATGATTGGGGCATCTAAAGTTGGTTAGGTTATCGAGTAACCTTAATCATTCAACATTTTAGTTATCTATTTTTGCTCAGCATTGTGCTGCACACAATGCATCTCAAAAAGGGGCATCTATAGACACTAAAATATGGTAAACCCGATTAAGCATCCACAAACAATGATCAAATTGACATCATATGGCCCCTTGGGCAGCCCTTAGAAGGCTCACAGTGGTTCTAGCCACTCTAGAAGAGGTTTTGGAGGCTTTTGGCCTAATTTTTGGAGGTTTTGGCCCAAAATTCACCACCGTCCCACCCTGGGATGGTGGCAGATTCCCATCGTCCCACCCTGGGATGGTGGTGAGCCATCGTCCCAGGGTGGGACGGTGAGCAAGTTTGACCCAAAAAAAGTCAAAATTGGGACAAATGGCACCCAAAAACTGCCATTTACCCCACCAAATGAAGCATGCAGGTTAGAGGGCACTGAATCCTTATGACACACTTCTTAATGGAGGCCCAAATTGGAGATTCTCTTCCACATCCATTGCATGCCTCCCGTTTGACAAGTGGCACCTCCTGCCATGCATGCCCTCGCATGCCTTTTTGCACATGAGCCCCTTTGGGCTATAAAATGGATTCAATATCCACACAAAAACATATAGAGGAGTTCTAGGATATGCAATGGAGTGCTTCCAAGATTTCCCCTCACTTTATTGTGCCTTCTTGCCCTCGGAATCTCTCTTTTGCGAAGGAGGTTACCGGGTGACTTCAAGAGGGTCCTTTGAGCATAACTTTTCCATCCAGGTGAATTTATTCACCAAATTCGATGAAAACACCCCTTAGACTATTTAGGATCATTCCCTAGTGGTATTGGTAGCAAAATATGGGCAGAATTGGTGGGTATCCCCTCCTAGGGTGCCCCCCAATTAGTTGCAGTCACCAACGCCCCCCCAGGATGAGGACAAATCCTTGCACAATTTTATTACTATTTTTTAATTATATTATTCTATACTATCATATGATGTTGTGGTTTAAATTTCATGCAATTTGGAGTTAAATTGGCCGAGATATTGCATTTTTAAGGTTTTGTAGGTTCGTAGGGCCCATCCGAGCACCCCAGTTGCATGCAGGTGGATCTGCACCTCATTTTGGAAATATAACCATATGGGTTGTCTTAAAATGTTTATTTATGCATTATTTCCAAATTTCATATGTTTTGGACATGTCTAGGTGCGGGATTTTCTTGTCTTGGTCTTCGTAGGTTGCAGGCGGGCGACGCAAAATCGAGGGGTCCACGGATGCAATTTCCGATTTTTTTTTGGTGATATCCCCTCAAAAACTCTTATTAAACATCCCCATAAATTTTCATAGCATTCTGAGTTGATTTGATATATTTTTAATATATGTGCCATTTTGTGCCTGTGGGGATTGCATGTTTCCCTCCACACACCCTTGCTATTTGACCCCTTTTGCTTCCTTGTGTGTAGGTGCAGGTTCTTGAGAGGCATTGGGAAGGAATATCAGACATCAAATATTGAATATACAAGCAGCGACAGCATTGGCCCGCCCACCTCGATTGTGGGTACGAGGAAAGGCACTGGATGTGCACCCGAATTTCTTGGAGGATTTGATCCTTGGGCACCCCAAAATTTGTAACAATTGTATCACCTTTGAGCCCTCAAGGGGACTTCTGTGTAACCTTGGATCTGATCCACCAAATTAATAAATAATAGACTCGTTTCATTTCATTCCTTATTGTTTGGTTTTGCTTCATTTTCATATGCATGCTTCCGTTTGATGCTCATAAGCGAGATAGGATAGATACACATATTTTTGCTCATAATTAGGTGCACCATTTTTCCCTACTTCACTTATTATCCTCATAGGCTTATAAATCCCTAGCTGAGAAGGTAAAAGTGATTGAGAGGCAAGGCGCGACACTTCAAAAGCCGACATTAAGAAAGATTCATAATGAGCCTTAGGACCCCTTGATACCTGCTCCAATGTACCCTGAGCATTTTTTTATGCCTAGGTTAGACAAGTTTTAAGATGATGAAGATGTGTAGGAGCATGTCACGGGATTTTTGGACATCTGTTTCTAAATTTCTAGCAATAATACCTTGCTTTTGCACACATTTGTCATGACCCTTTCAGGACCTATCCGAGAGTGGTTCGATAAGAAAAAAAGGAGCAACTGGATGATGCTTTTCTTAAATGCTTTTATTTTAGTGTCAAGAAATAGGCTAACCTTTCTTATTTTACTATGCTAGCTCAGCGCGATGACGAGCCAATTGAACAATACAAAAAGAGGTGGAGAAGATTGATGGCAAAGCTGCCATTCCCTATTCTTGCTATGAAATTAACTCGAATGTTCACCAAGAGTTGTGCCAAGCACATATCGCTACTATTGCAACTGCAGTAGTATCCAACATTCGAGGAGGCTTTGGTGCAAGCCAAGGTGATTGAAGACATCAAGTTGCAGGAAGACAATTTCAAGCTTAAGAACGGGAAAGAGGGGCCTAGGAAGAGCTGCACAAAGCAAAAGAGCAAGTAGGCCCACGTCAACCAGGTAGTGCTGAACCTCCAGAGATGTTGGCAATTTTGGGTACCTTGGGTACATTGCCTTTGCTCAAGTGTAGATGTTGTCATTGATGTCAAGAAGTTCTTGAAGCAATTTGATTTGATGTCAAGGAATTTGTTTTGTTGAAGGTTATTCAGAGCATGATCAGTGAGTTTCCAAGAAGTTCTTAGTAGCCCATTTGCAAAAGATCAAGAAAAAGACAAGTAAGAAAAAGTATGCAGTCGACTGGAAAAACTGTCATGATTTTGCGACATGTTTGAGGAGAGAGAAAGTGCTGGAAAAACTGTCACGATTTCGCGACATGTTTGAGGAGAGAGAAAGTTCTGGAAAAACTGTCACGATTTCGTGACATGTTTGAGGAGAGAGAAAGTTTTGGCAAAACTGTCGCGATTTCGTGACATGTTGGCAGAGAAGGAGAGCAAGATGGAAAGTGTCATGATTTCGCGACATGTCGCATTTTCGCGACTCGAAAAGTGCAGGAAGGCAGAGAAGGAAAAGTGTCACGATTTCGTGACACATTGCCAGGAAAGTTGTACGGACGAAAAGGTGTCGCGATTTCGTGACATAATGCAGAAAAGAGAGTCCACAGTGTGAACTGTCGCGATTTCGCGACAAGTTAGAAGAGAGAGAAAGTTACATGAAAAATGTCACGATTTTGCGACATGCTGCAAAGGTCTAGGTGAGGACTGTCACGATTTTGCGACATGCTAAAAAGCTCGAAGTGAGAACTGTCACGATTTCGTGACATGCAACAAAGGGGAAGAGTCTAAAATGAGAAGCATCGCGATTTCGCGATAGGCTACAAAGAAGTTGTACGGATGCAGAAAGTGTCACGATTTCGTGACAGGTTGAAGAGAAAGCTTGCGAATGCAGAAAGTGTCACGATTTCGTGACAGGTTGAGATGGCAGCATTGAGTTGGAGAAAGTGTCACGATTTCGTGACAGAAATAGTAAGCAAGTCTTCAACAGAAGAAGCGTCATGATTTCACGATGAATTGAAGAAGGAAGAGCTCGAAGGCGAAAGCGTCATGATTTCGTGACATGTTCCAGTTTCACGGGTGTAAGGCAGAGAGAAGCTCAAGGCAGGGAAAGTGTCACGATTTCGTGACATGTTCCATTTTCGCTAGTGCAAGCAGAGAAGGACTTGAAGTCAAAAGGGTCATGATTTCACGATAGAGTTGAAGATGATGTCAGCAGAAGTAGATGTGTCACGATTTCATGACAAAAGCTAGAGAAGAAGGCAATGAAGACTAAAGTGTCACGATTTCGTGACAGGAGTGAAGATGACGTCAGCAAAGTTAGAAGTGTCACGATTTCGTGACAAGGACGTAGTCAAGGCAGACAAAGGCAAAAGTGTCACGATATCATGACAATAGCCAAAAGAAGGTGTACGGCAGCAAAAATGTCGCGATATCGTGACATGTTTAGTTTCACAGGAGAAGCTACGAGGAGTCCAGAGGCGGTTGAAGGACAGAGTTAACTTTGAGCCGACAAAGTTAAATTTGGGCCGACGTAAATTAGGGCATGCAACCGACAGAGTTAGGGTTTGCATTTGCATAACAACCGACTAAGATCAAAGTTTTGATCTTAAAAGTATTGCTATAAAAGGAGGGCTGTTTGGAGAGATTTGGCATCGATCGAAGTGTGCATTCGAAGTGCGACTTTCGTAGAAGCAGAGTGTGGGGAGAAGTTCGATCATCGAGGAGCAGAGTGTGCGAAGACAGTGCTGCTGTGTTTGCGCAGAGGTGCATAAGTGGATGTTTGATCGAGTGTTGTAATTGCGTAGAGGTGCAAATTTTGAGGACATTAGTGCTAGACCGAAGGACTGTGTTTGGTGCAGATAAGAGGACCAGCTTTGGAGGTGAAAGAGTTGAGGACAGAGGTCTCCAGCCGGAGCAGGGAAGACAGGTGTCTTCTGTGGATAGAGTTCCACTTGCTAAGGGCAGCAGAGGCAGAGGTCTTCTAGAGGATCACCAGCTAGAGCAGAGCTAGGGGAAGGTATCTCCTTTGGGTTGGTGCCCATAAACTTTGTAATCGGGAAAGGTTTCCCAGAATTTGAGGTGATAAAATTTAGTGAAAATTTTTATCCGTGGAGTAGCCCGCGTTGGGTGAACCACGTAAATTGTTGTGTCTCTTTTGTGAATGGTGTTTTTGTGCATTGCTTTGCTTACTGCTATTGATACTATTTTCTTTACACTGCATAATATTGAACTGCAAGTTGAATCAAAGGAAAAAGTAAAAAGCGGTCTTATACTGTTCACCCCCCCTCTCAGTATAAGCTTGTGTTCTTCAATTGGTATCAGAGCGGGTTCCTTCGAAAAGTTTAAATAGCTTGAAGGAAAAGCGTGATAAGAACACAATGGATTATTCAAGTGGCAATGCAACACCTATTCTTGATGGATCAGATTTTGGTCTTTGGAGTGCAAGAATGAAGGTTTATCTAATGGCACTTGGTAATGAGGTTTGGGAAGTGATTGAAGATGGGTACACTATTCCTGTAAATGGTCCTTATACTAAAGAAGATAGGCTTCTACATCACAACAATTCAAAAGCAATGAATGCAATCTTGAAAGGCTTACAGAAAGCAGATCTCACCAAAGTAATTCACTGCAAGATAGCTAGTGAAATGTGGAAACAGTTGCAGGTGGTTCATACAGGTGATACAAATGTCAGAAAGGCCAAGTTGAGACATTTCAAAGGTATGTTTGAACAACTCAAGATGAATGATGATGAAAAGATTAGTGATTACATGCTTCGCATGGATGAAGTTGTTAACTCCATGAAAGACTTAGGACTTGAGCTTGCTGAAAATGATGTTTGTGATAAGATCTTAAGATCTCTTCCTAATAGATTTAGTGAAAATATTTCTGCTATTGAGGAAGCTAAAGATTTGGATAAGTTGAAAAAGGATGAGCTCCATAGTATACTTGCAGCATTTGAGTTGAGAACTCAAGTGAAGGTTGATGTCAAGAAAGAGGCAGCTTTCAAAGCTACCAAGAAATCAAAGGGCAAACAGATTCAAGAGAGTGATGAGTCTTCTAGTGATGAAGAGGCATACTACAGCAAGAAAGGCAAGTTCTCTAGGAAGAGCAAAAGCATGAAAAATATAAGATGTTTTAATTGTGGAAAGTTTGGTCATTATGCTACTGACTGTACTATTTCAAAGAATGAAAGTGATGAAGAGAAACAGGATGTTAAGAGCAAGGATTCTGAAAAACACAGGTATTACAGAAAGAACAAAGATGATCACAACAATCAAGGAAAGAGGTATTCACACAAGAACAAGAAGAGTTTCTACCTAGACAAAGCAAGTAAGTGTTCTAGCAAGTGATAGTGAAAGCTCTTCAAGTGATGAGGAAAATGAGATGTTGTTCATATCAAAAAAAGAGGAAGAACCGAAACATAGATTCATTATTATGAAATGTCTTAGATGTGGAAATTTTGGTCACCTTGAGGATGACTGTACAAATAATGATTTGGTTTCCAGTATGTATAAGGATGCTTCAGAAAACTATCAAGAAGATGCTTGTATGGTTTTTGAAAAAGGTAGCACCTCTAGTGATAAGAAATCTGGAAAAGGCCTTGAGGATTCAGAAAGCAAACAAATAAAAGATCTTGAAAGTGAACTTAATAATGCTCTTAGTGTTTTGAAAAAGGAAAGAAAGAAGAATGATAGACTCAAGGATAAGTTAGATGAATGTTGTATGGAGAGAGACGATCTTATAGAAAGTCTTGACTTCTCTATAGCTAAAACACAGGAACTCAAGGATGAGTTAGAGTCTAAGATTCTTGAGTATAATAAGTTGGAACAGAAAATGGCTTCTCTGGAAGTGGAAATTAAAGAGTACAAGGATAAGCTATACAGGTTTCAAGATAGCTCCAAAAGGGTTAAGTCTCTCATCAAAGGTCAAAGAAATCCAACAGATAAAACAGGTCTTGGTTTTGTTAAACCGAACAAAGAACAGGTTGGGGAATCTAGTAAGAGATTTCGAAAGGAAGAAAGTTCTGATGAAGAAAGTACTTCAGATCATGAGTCCATGAGTGATAGATGCGTAGAAACAGAAAACAAAATTTAGATTGAGAAGAAGTTTTCGGGACCCAAGAGGTCGAATAAAGGAAAATTTCATGGCAGATGTTTTGCGTGTCACAGGTTTGGTCACATGGCTGTACATTGCATGGCTCAAGTGAGGAAAGTAAATGACAGTTTCAGGGGCCGTAATTTCTTTCAAGGGTATTGCTACTCTTGTAAACAGTTTGGGCATAAGGCAATTTTTTGCATGACTAATTACAGGAACACGGTTAGTCATAACAAGCGGATTCAAAGAACAGGTATGCCAAACAGAAATAACAGTATTACTTGTTATAAATGCAACAATGATGGTCACACAACTAGACAGTGCAGAGCTGATCTTCCAAAGTATAGGAACATGAATAGGAAAAGTGGTATGAATAGGTCCAAGGATCAAGGCATGGACAAGAATAGGGATGAGAACAAGAACAAGAACAGTGACAAGAACAGAAATATTGACAAAAAGATCAAGAAAAGGCCAGGCAAGGAAATTGTAGACACTGATGATGATCAGTGCCTAATGGGAGTTTTACTCCCACCCCTATTTTAAATCACCTCATCAGGAGGTGGGGGAGGGACTAAGCTAAGAGGCTCATTCTTAGTCCCAAGCCCCAAAGGTGACCCTTTGCCATTGATGACAAAGGGGGAGAGATTTGAGTAAGGGGGAGAGATATGAGTAAGGGGGAGAGCTTCAATGTGAAGAGGAAAGCTTCAAGTTCGGGGGAGCAAAACTTCAAAGGCAGATTCTCAAGTTGTTGGCACAGTTGGTTTCAGTTTTGGCTCCTAAGATGTGTTTCAGTAAAGGTTTGCCATCAATGACAAAGGGGGAGATTGTTGGCAATTTTGGGTACCTTGGGTACATTGCCTTTGCTCAAGTGTAGATGTTGTCATTGATGTCAAGAAGTTCTTGAAGCAATTTGATTTGATGTCAAGGAATTTGTTTTGTTGAAGGTTATTCAGAGCATGATCAATGAGTTTCCAGGAAGTTCTTAGTAGCCCATTTGCAAAAGATCAAGAAAAAGACAAGTAAGAAAAAGTATGCAGCCGACTGGAAAAATTGTCGTGATTTCGGACATGTTTGAGGAGAGAGAAAGTGCTGGCAAAACTGTCACGATTTCGTGACATGTTTGAGGAGAGAGAAAGTGCTGAAAAACTGTCGTGATTTCGCGACATGTTTGAGGAGAGAGAAAGTTTTGAAAAACTATCGTGATTTCGCGACATGTTGGCAGAGAAGGAGAGCAAGATGGAAAGTGTCACGATTTCATGACATGTCGCATTTTTGCGACTCAAAAAGTGCAGGAAGGCAGAGAAGGAAAAGTGTCACGATTTCATGACACATTGCCAAGAAAGTTGTACAGACGAAAAGGTGTCGCGATTTCGTGACATAATGTAGAAAAGAGAGTCCGCAGTGTGAACTGTCACGATTTCATGACAAGTTAGAAGAGAGAGAAAGTTACATGAAAAATGTCATGATTTCGTGACATGCTGCAGAGGTCGAGGTGAGGACTGTCACGATTTTACGACATGCTGAAAAGCTCAAAGTGAGAACTATCATGATTTCGTGACATGCAGCAAAGGGAAGAGTCTGAAATGAGAAGCGTCACGATTTCACGATAGGCTACAAAGAAGTTGTACGGATGCAGAAAGTGTCACGATTTCATGACAGGTTGAAGAGAAAGCTTGCGAATGCAGAAAGTGTCACGATTTCATGACAGGTTGAGATGGCAGCATTGAGTTGGAGAAAGTGTCACGATTTCATGACAGAAACAGTAAGCAAGTCTTCAACAGAAGAAGCGTCATGATTTCACGACGAATTGAAGAAGGAAGAGCTCGAAGGCGAAAGCGTCATGATTTCATGACATGTTCCAATTTCGTGGGTGTAAGGCAGAGAGAAGCTTAAGGCAACGAAAGTGTCATGATTTCATGACATGTTCCATTTTCGCTAGTGCAAGCAGAGAAGGCCTTGAAGTCAAAAGGGTCACGATTTCATGAGTGAAGATGATGTCAGCAGAAGTAGATGTGTCACGATTTCATGACAAAAGCAGAGAAGAAGGCAATGAAGACTAAAGTGTCACGATTTCGTGACAGGAGTGAAGATGACGTCAGCAAAAGTTAGAAGTGTCACGATTTCATGACAAGGACGTTGTCAAGGCCAGAAAAAAGTGTCGCGATATCGCACGACATAGCCAAAAGAAGGTGTACGACAGGCAAAGGTGTCATGATATCGCGACATGTTGTAGTTTCACGAGAGAAGCTACAGAACTGAGAGGCGGTTGAAGGACAGAGTTAACTTTGAGCCGACAAAGTTAAATCTGGGCCGACGTAAATTAGGGCATGCAGCCGACGGAGTTAGGGTTTGCATTTGCATAACAGTCGACTAAGATCAAAGTTTTGATCTTAAAAGTATTGCTATAAAAGGAGGGCTATTTGGAGAGATTTGGCATCGATCGAAGTGTGCGTTCGAAGTGCGACTTTCATAGAAGCAGAGTGCGGGGAGAAGTTCGATCGTCGAGGAGCAGAGTGTGCGAAGACAGTGCTGCTGTGTTTGCGCAGAGGTGCATAAGTGGATGTTTGATCGAGTGTTGTAATTGCACAGAGGTGCAAATTTCGAGGACATTAGTGCCAGATCGAAGGACTATGTTTGGTGCAGATAAGAGGACCAGCTTTGGAGGTGAAAGAGTTGAGGACAGAGGTCTCCAGCCAGAGCAGGGAAGACAGGTGTCTTCTATGGATAGAGTTCCACTTGCTAAGGGCAGCAGAGGCAGAGGTCTTCTAGAGGATCACCAGCTAGAGCAGAGCTAGGGGAAGGTATCTCCTTTGGGTTGGTGCCCATAAACTTTGTAATCGGGAAAGGTTTCCCCAGAATTTGAGGTGATAAAATTTAGTGAAAAATTTTATCCGTGGAGTAGCCCGCGTTGGGTGAACCACGTAAATTGTTGTGTCTCTTTTGTGAATGGTGTTTTTGTACATTGCTTTGCTTACTGCTATTGATACTGTTTTATTTACCCTGCATAATATTGAATTGCAAGTTGAATCAAAGGAAAAAGTAAAAAGCGGTCTTATACTGTTCACCCCCCCTCTTAGTATAAGCTTGTGTTCTTTAAGAGAGAGGGTAAAGGGAAGCAAAAGCATAATTATCAGACCCAACCTCCTCCTGTGTAGTATAAAAGTGCAATATTAACTATAAGGGCAAAAACAAATAACAATGCCCACCTCGCTAATTCATGCCTCTAACGGAATCATTGATTTCAATATTCCACTAGTTATACGAGGCTAAGGCAATCAGATTGCTCGAGGTTAAGCTAGTTGATCCAAATCAGCCCAAGTCAAAGGGATATCAAGATGATTTATTTTGCATATACCATCGAGTGAAGGGCCACAATATTGAGGTATGTTGGTCCTTCAAGCATATTGTGCAAAATATGATTGAAAAGGGTGAGCTTGTAATACCAAGTAATTCATAGGCGCCTAACAACCTGAACATGGGGATTTACAAAAATCTGCTACCAAACCATGAGGTACCATGCAACAACGTTATCCAGATCAACCAAGTGCATGCCAAACCGCCTATCCAAGGGTTTTTAGGCATGGTGAATGTTGTTTCAAGACATGGGAGATATGAGCAACCAAATCAACCATGGGCTCCCATAAGAATACAAGCCATGCTAAATCAGCGACCAACATAGAATATTCCAGGTCCACCAACGAGACCGGTGGTGACCATACAGAGTAGGTTAGTCCAAAACCTACAGATGGCTCTTGCGAAGCTATCTATATATGAACTAATATAGTAGTCCCCTAGGCACAGGGAGACTCTTATGGACATTCTAAGGTCCATCAAAGTACAGTATGAAGATGCACAAGCATTTACCAATTTCATGGGACATGTACAACAGTGCTAGGAGCCCATGATCCAGTTTTATGATCATGAAATTAATATGGTTCCTATAGATATGACTGACCCACCATTGCATATCATCGCATGTGTTAATCACGTACCATTCAAGAGGGTCTTGATCGACACTGGTTCATCGATCAACATAATAACGACCAAGGCATTGAATCATTTAAAGCTACCAAAATCACACATTGTGCCCACCACCTTCATGTTGAGAGCATTTAACGATGCCCTATGCTTGATGGTTGGCACAATTGTCCTACCTATGCAGGTAGGCCTAAAGACCATCTCTGTGATGTGTCATGTGATCGAGGGGGCCATGCAATACAACATCCTACTCGGGAGGCCTTGGATTCATGAAATGCATTGTGTTCCCTCTATATTACACCAATGTGTAAAATATCTACATGAGGGATGGGTTCACGTAGTGTCGTCAGATGAAGAACCTTTTAAGTTCATGAACCTAGAGGATTTTCCTAGGGGTTTCATACTCCCATCAACACACCTAGACATCTGGCCTGCATCATCGATTAAAAATCTAGGAGGAAAATCAATAGTACATGCTCAACCATTGATATCTGTGTCACACATATCTGAGCATACTACTACTACTTCATTGAAACCAATTGCATCAGTGATGCTTCAGGATGACAGGAAGTTAAAGGTGAAGATGGGTGAAAAAGAGAAGAAGAAAATGCTCAAACTAGTCGCTAAGGAGGCTCCCATCCCCATGGAAGTGGAGGAAGCCCAAGACATAGCCAAGGAGGTACCTCAGCCTACCTCACCTACATCATCAATAGGGTCATCCACACCACGGGTGATGGTACATCTCACCAACACTAGATTAGGTGAGTATATTGTGCAGAATGTAACCTTCGAACCAATTCTGGAGACTATGCAAGAGATGGGTTGACCACCCGCTCATCGTTATCCGGTTGGATCGATGGTTCCGTTGGGAGAGCCACCTAATCAAACTAATTTCATCTACACTGGGCTAGATCAGCTTCCAACACGAGAGCCCATGGATGAAGATAGTGACGAGCCTTTCACTGTAAATGTTCATTATTTATCCAACCCGAAGTACTCCATGCATATTTTTGAGTTGTATCACTGGCATGGGTATGAACTTGGTCTGTTTGAACAAGGGCGTAGAACTCTGTTCGAGCCACGTTATCAGCTAGCAACTGATAGGTTTGGATTGGGGTTACAGATACAAGGACAAGATGATTTTCTTGCAACATCCTTAGATCGCTTGTACCTGAGTCTGGGGGACGATGTGGACTTCAACCCATATCATCCTAATATTTCTAGCTTTTGGAGGACTAACCCGATGGTATCTATCATCACTTCTGAGCCACTTGAAGAACATCATGAAGGGCTCCTAGAGCAGATTGATACAGATCAAAACCCCAGAGGCAACCTGGGTCATCAAATTCATAATGCAGCCAATGACACAGGTGTGCAGGGGCATAACCCCATAGTTTTAGGTGATCTCGAGTCAAGAGATCTCTACAATGATGATGGAGAGGAGTCCACCTCCGAGATAAGTGGACCAAGTTATGATGCCGACAGTGAATCCTCAAACGATGATCAATCTGAGGAGGAAGCTGAGGGGGGCTATTTAAGGCCTTTGTATGTGCATCACCTACTACCTATAGAGTTGATACATGTTACCAAGGAGATCCCTCCCAACATTGATCATTTGGGGGAAGAAGCAGAGCTAGATTTCTTGGCAATGTCACACTTGCGGTATAATTATCCAGTTTTTCTAGATAGTGATGACAACAATCAAGAAGTCAGATTCATGGGGCCGCACTTGCCAGAGCATCCCATAGGAGTAGGAGCGAATGATGGGTTCTGGTTGTCTGACAGTGATGAAGAAGATGAGTTAGATAGGGCCTACCTTGGTCCTCCTTATTTGTGTTACCATCATCAACCCATCGACATAGATGAGGTCTATCGTCAGTTGCATGTTGGTCCTCATATGAGAGCAAGACGATTAAACCTGGATCAAATTTATCGGTTGGTTAATCCCCTTCCGTCGACCTACATGGAGCTCCATGAGCCAAATGATCCTATTTTGCAGCCAGTGCATAGGGAGGATCCAATTGTTCATAGTCCTCACAGAGAAGACCCCTTTGTGCTTGTGCCATTAGAGCCAGATCGTGGGTATGAGGACTACATCGATTATGTAGAAGTTGGTCCATGTGGTCCTGGAGATCAATTCCATTCCATCAATATGGTCTCCATTGATTTGACCACTCCACTCTGCAATCCAACAGATCCATCCAAAACGTTGTATCTTAATAAAGATGCTATCGATTGGGATCACGCAACCCATTGAGCTTGAAGATTTCTTCCCTAATGAAGAAATGTTACAACCATTTTATTTTGCGCTAGGCTATGCATATGATGTCTATCATGCCAAAAATACTTCCAACGTGGAACCTATCAACCCGATTGATGACATCCATTTGATCCCTATGCCTCATCAGCTCGAGGAGGGATCACATATGTCAGTAGAGGAAACCTTTGAGGTGGATATCAGTAATGATCCCACCAATGCAAAGAAGGTTAAATTTGGAGAGAGTCTCACTCCAGATGAGCGGGCCACCCTCATCCCTCTACTAAAAGAGAGACCAAATCTGTTTGCTTGGACGTATAAGGATATGCCAGGTCTAGACCCAAAATTGGTTACTCATAACCTTTCGCTAGATCTGACGAAGAAGTCGGTCAAGCAAAATCTTAGAAAGATGCATCCAACAGTAGCCTTAATGGTGAAATATGAGCTACAAAAGTTGTTGGATGTAGAATTTGTAATCTCCATCGACTATCCAGAATGGGTGTCCAATATGGTACCCATGGGAAAACCCGATGGAAGAATCCGTATTTGCATGGATTTTAGAGACCTAAATAAGGCAACACCCAAAGATTCATTTTTGTTGCCCAATATTGATGCTCTCGTAGATGCAACTGCAGGTCATGAAATGCTCTCCTTAATGGACGGTTTTTCTAGTTACAATCAAATTTGGATTAAACCCGAAGACCAGCATAAAACCACGTTTATAACGCCATGGGGAACATTTTGCTATAAAGTTATGCCATTTGGCCTCAAAAATGCTGGTGCCACATATCAGCGGGCCATGACATACATTTTTCATGACTATATGCATAAAATTCTAGAAGATTATATCGATGACTTGTTGGCCAAGTCATTGCTGCAAGAAGAGCATGCAGAGGTCTTAAGGAAGGTCTTCGATTTCTTGATAGAGCACAATGTCAAGCTGAATCCTAAGAAGTGCGTATTTGGCGTAACTTCTGGAAAACTACTAGGATTCATCATCTCTAAATGAGGCATCGAAGTTGACCCAGCGAAGGTCAAGGCTATCTTGGAAATGCATCCTCCCACCAATATTAAAGAGTTAAGAAGCCTTCAGGGCAAGGTAGCATCGATAAAGTGATTCATCGCTCAGTTATCGGATAAATATCGACCCATGAATCAATTGCTACATAAGGGGGTCCCATTCAACTGGGATGAGGACTGTCAAGCAACCTTCGCTAAAATAAAGCAATACCTGGTGATGCCACCAATGCTAGCTCCACCAAGGCCAAAGGTGCCTTTTCTACTATATATATCAACAATTGACTTTGCATTGGGAACCATGTTAGCCCAAAAGAACATGCAAGGCAAAGAACAAGCCATATATTATATTAGTCGAACCTTGGTGAGCTATGAGCTCGGGTATGCATATGTGGAAAAACTATGTTTAGCAGTAGTGTTCACTACAAAGAAATTATGACACTATATGTTAAGTCATACGACATATGTTATATCCAAACAAAATCCTTTGCAGTACATGATGAGTAAGATGTATCATAATACGTGTATTGTGAAGTGGATCATGCTACTGATAGAATTTGATCTGGAATTCATAAGCCAAAAGTCCATTAAGGGATAAGTCATAGCTGATCAATTAGCTGAGGCACCACTGTCAAACAGTAGGCCTCTGACCATAGAGCTTTCGGATGATGCAGTATTCATCATATCTGAAGCTCCCGAACCTGAAGAACCAGAGAACAATGCTGATATGACTCTGTTCTTCGATGGTTCAAAGTGCGAGCAAGGGGGTGGTGCAAGAATAGTGTTTTTCACACCGCAAGGAGCTCCTATGCCCTTGTCATTTAAACTAGACTTTCCGTGCACCAACAACAATGTTGAGTACGAAGCCCTACTATTGGGCCTCCACACAGCCATCACCATGAATATTAAAATATTAAACATCTTTGGCGACTCCTTGCTCATAGTAAATCAAGTTAAGGGGCTCTTCCAATGTCGATGTCCCGTATTGAAAGCTTACAAGGATCTTGTTGCTATATATCTGGCTAAATTGGAATGGTATGACATCGAGGCAATCCCTCGATCATAAAATAGGTTCGCAGACACCATGGCCTCTTTGGGATCCTTAATCCCTCAGAATCCATCTACTGATTTCACTACCATTCATGTTAAAATGCTTTTGCACCCAACTATGGAACACGAAGCCTTTGATAATAGAATGTCAATCAACATGATCAACGTAGAACCAAAAGCCGAATGGTTCTACAGAGTTGAAGAATTTCTAAAGAAGGCACCCTAGGGGTCATTAACCTCTTAGAGTCCGATGGGGAGTGGTACCACCATTCACCATAAGGTTGTTTCCCAGTCTACATTTGCAAAAGTAAATACGCAGGGGGAGCAAGTCATCTTGGCAGTCAAAGCTGAGGCTTATCAAAACTGGATGTCGCAAATCCATGACTTCCTGAAGCTTGGTGTAATCCCAGAGGGATTATCGCATGCCACAAAATACACATTTAAATAGAAAGTGGCTAAATATGTCTTAATAGGAGACATCTTGTACCGATGAGGCTACGATGGAGTTCTCCTTCATTGCTTAGAGCCCCAAGAGGCATCATGGGCGATTTCACAAGCTCATGACGGTACGTGCGATGGCCATTTCAACGGCATGGCCATCATCAAGTGCATCCTTCGAATGGGCTACTATTGGCCCACTATGGAGAAGGAGTGCAATGTGTATGTCAAGAAATGCATCAAATGTCAGCATCATGCTAATCTTACGCACTTGCCATCGTAGGCCTTACAGCCCATCCAAGCGGCTTGGCCATTTGCTCAGTGGGGACTAGATCTTATAGGCAAGATCTCTCCTCCATCATCGGGTCGACATACATTTATAATCATGGCTACTGAGTATTTCACAAAGTGGGTGGAAGCAATACCCTTAACAATGACAACTAGAGCTCGTATAGCAGAGTTTATACTGGAGCATATCATAAGTCATTTTGGGATTCCATCCAAAATAATATCGGATAATGGAACGTCCTTCAAGAAAAAAACTATGAGAGCTTTGACATCTAAATATAGAATCAAACACAGTTTTGTGACTCCATACTATCCGCAAGCAAATGGGTAGGCTGAAGCTTCAAATAAGACAGTGGTGGCCATCTTGAAAAAGATGGTCCAAGAAAACCACAAAGACTGGCATATCCAATTGCCCCTTGCATTATGGGCTTACAGGACTAGTATTCGAATGCCCACTAGGGCAACGCCGTTCTCACTAGTATATGGCACTAAGGCCATTATGCCCTTGGAATTGGAAATTCCAACGTTGTGCATCGCATTGAAAGAGTTCATCGATGACGACACCGCGCGACAAGCTCGATTGGATCAATTGACGTTGCTTGATGAACGTCACGTGAATGCCCTGGAGCATCTTCGCGTTTATCAAGAGTGACTAAAATGAGCTTACAATATCAAATTCCACCAGAGAGACTTTGAATTTGGGGATCTTGTCTTGAAAGAGAACCAACAAAACTCTAATTTACCGCCAGATATGCGAGACAAATTTGTGGCTAATTGGCTAGGACCCTATATCATATCTGAAAATATTGGTCTGGGTACCTATCGCCTAACATCGCTAGGAGGTGTTGAAGAGTCTGAACCTCTCAAAATCATCCATATTAAGGTATTTTATGCTTGAGAGCATAGTAAAAGGCTCCGAGGGTTTTCTTATAACCGCTCGATCATCCTAAAAGGCTCCAAACACTCTCATAAGTAGTTTGGTCAATCAAAAAGCTCCAAAGGTATCTATAAGCCCTTTGGTCAAACCCAAAAAGCTCTGAGGGTTTTCTTAAAACCTCTTGGTCATCCCAAAAGGCTCCAAGGGTTCCTAAAACCACTTGGTCATGTCAGTCAAAGGCCCCGAGGGTTGGTTCAAAATCGCTCGGTCATCCTAAAAGGCTCCAAGCTCATCTATGAGTAGTTTGGTCAATCAAAAGGCACCAAGAGTTTCTGAAAAATTGCTTGGTCAACCCAAAAGCTCCAAGGATTCTTAAAATATCACTTGGTCATCCCAAAAAGTCCCAAAGGTGCTCATAAACCCTTTGGTCAAACCCAAAAGGCTCCGAGGGTTTGCTAAAAACTTCTCGGTCATCCTAAAAAGCTCCAAGGATTTTGTTGAAAATTTGCTTGGTCAATCTAAAGGCTCCAATGACATTTCCACACCGTTTGGTCACTCCTAAAGGCTCCAGAGGCATGTACTCACCGTTTGGTCAGATATGAGGCTCAAAACTCATAAAAATTATAAAATCAATAAAATCCAAAAAAATTGGTAAAGCATAAAATCCAAAAACATTTGCATTTGCATTTGAATTTTGCATTTTTATTTTGCATTCACTCATGCATCCACTGCATTATTGCATTGCATATAGGCATTCGTCATCCATTGCATTTCGTAGTAGGAGGGATTATGTTTGTTAGTCTTACAAATGACACCACGTTTGTGTCTAAATCATGCATCTCTGCATTTATCATAATCCATCATTCATGTGAGTAATTGTGTTTTTCAACACAACCTATTTTGTTGCTATGGAGAATATACTAGGGTTTTTCGGTCATTCAACCATACCTAGAGGTCTTATCAAGAGTTGATAGAAAGCTTGCTTTGCTTTTGTAGTTGAGGTTTAGTTAGTATAGCCCTTAGCATATCAGAATCCTATCACTAATCAACAAATTAAACAATCCTAACAAGGACTAGGGGAATATGAAAGTCACGAAGCAGGACCGGGTATCTTGAGGTGAAAAGAGTTATTCTTGCTTATCCCTCTATGCAGATGGTATGGGAAATGTTGGTAGTTGGAAAAAGGATAGGTTAGTTCCCTATTTAGAATCCCTTGCTTATGATAAAATGAGCAATATCCCAGAGTGATATCCCACATCAATCCTCAAGATTGATACCCTAGATCGATATCATAGATCGACTTCCCAGATTGATATCCCATATTGATATCATAAGATCGATATCCTCAATCGATATACCAAAAATAGTTTCCCAAAGTAAATCCCCCAAAGGGAAGTTTCTAAAGAAAATTATCACATGTAAATGCCAAAAAGTGAAGATCAAATGAAGATCAGAAAATAGGCTCAAATCAAGTTCAAAGTGAAGATCAAATGAAGATCATAAATCAAAGTTCGAGTGGAGATCAAATGAAGATCAAAAATCCAGTTCGAAGAGAGATCAAATGAAGATCCAGAGATAGTTCAAAGTCAAGATGGAATCGACTCCCTTGCTTCACCACATATGAGCAAGTATCCCAAAAATTGAAGGATAGAAAGGAATGAGCCTGAATCCCTAGAATTGTCGGCACTACTATACCTTACGCATGATGATATGTCTGATACACTTGCATTTTGCTTGTGGGCAGACCAATGTTTGAATGTGGAAGAGCTAGCTTCAGGTGTCCTGCATTGCCTAGTGGCTTAGTCCAACTAAAATCTAAACTTGGGATTGGATAAGACATTTGTGGAACCCCTATCTTAGCAATGGGCTGAAAGAATCCCGCTTGACATCGGGGAACGCTCGTGTCTTATCTTAATATACTCATGTGCACACATAGGGATAATGAATAGTTAGGGCCTATCCTAGCAAAATCCTTGCACTTCAGAAGTCTAGTGTGGTTAGTATGCAACTTTTGATAAGTCTACTAGGGTGTTTGAGTCTCATGGAAAACCTCAAAAATCTCTCTAATAGCAACAAAATACCAAATATCGCAAACCATATAAAATCATCAAACTGCAAAGTATCGAGTCCATGATACATCATTATATAAAGCACAATCAAAGATATAGGATAGATACCGGATGGATATTAGAAATAATATTTAGATGACCACTGACTATATTGTGCATATTTTTCAAACTTGCAAAAGAAAATAGAATGACACATTATATCATTCGCATCATAACATCGCATACCATTGCATTTCATATATGGGTGATTAATTGATTAAATTCTTATCATGAGGATTTTCAATTACATTCATGATTTTTATACATTCTATGGTGTCGTCCATTAGATTGATAAACATAATTGCATTCATTCCTTATGTTTTAAGTGATTAAAGCATACAGGTTCATTTACATTAGATTACCATCATGTAAATAATGCATTACATACATTGCATTAGCATATCGTGACATCGTCATAAATTAAATGCATGCAATAAAGCAAAATCAAATATGCATTTAAGTAAATATCGCATCCATATGCATCCATCATATATTGCACATCTAAGCATCTAGATCACTGCATATCATCATCATCATCATAAATTAAATAGCTATCTAGTGCATGTCATCCATACATCACATCATATAGCATCAAATTAACATAAGCATTGCATCCATGTGCATCACATAAACATAAAATTAAAAATACACAAGTACACATAATGAGCCATAAATGATCAAATCATATATATATATATTTGTGTGTGTGTGTGTGTGTGTGTGTGTGTCCAAAAGAGTACATCAAGAGTACAAAATGCCCGTAGGCTACAATCATGTAGGTCCTAGACCTTACACCAAAAAATGATACATATACAAAAATGTAGCTTGGATCTGGTAGAGCCCTAGCTCTGGCCTACTCCTCCTGAGCTGGAGCTCTCACCACCTCCCTCAGCCCTATGCTCTAGAGCCTGCTCTACAGTCAACTCTGGTGCCTATTGTGTGCCCTATTGAGGGCCCTATGTGCCACCTAATCCAAAGAGGCCTAGTACATGGGATACTGGTATGTCTATGCGGTGAGACCTATGACTAGAGGTCACAGAAGACTGACCGGTCTCTCTGGCCCTAGTATGGGAGCTGCCTCCATGTGTGCTAGAGGACCTATGTGTCCTCTCGGTCCTGTGAGTCCATTGGCTGGAGCTCACTATGGACTACCCCGTAGTCCTGGACCTAGTCCTCTGAGACCCCATAGCATGTGAATCCTCTGGGACCTCCCCACCTATCAACCTGATGTGACCCTCTAGATGGTCTACACGAGCTACCCTGGATGTATGCCTAGCATTGGCATCCACCAACTGGTCCTATAAGCATCGAATCTCTAACATCGGGTCATGACCACCTAGTAACAATGATAATGGTGTAGCTGGAGGTCCCATAATAGCCTGGGAGGATGAAGGATCCCCCTCTGTACCCTGAGCAAGTCTCGCTCTACGATAGCCTCACCCTGCTATGCCAGTGCCACATCACGTGCACTAGTGAGATCATGGACCTGAGTCTCTACTTCTATAGCCTACATTGTGAGACCCATGATCTGCTCCTAAGCCTCAGCTAGCTGCCTATCCCTGTGAGCCAGCTTCACCTCTAGAAGGGCGATAGAAGTATCTCATTGCAACTACTGAGTCTGCAACCTCCCAACCTGACTCTATAAGTCAGTGATCTGAGCTAGGAGCTATCTTACCTCACTTTCAGGAGGTACCTCACCCTCCTTGGATCCCTCAGCCTCCTCCTTAGCCTCTACCTATGGAGCCTCCTCTACGGTGGCCTCTACACCCCATCCACCCTCAGTTCACTAGTGCACACCCTACGCTCGTCTGGATCGACCTCTACCTCTGCCTGGTCATCCACCCTACCTAGAGGCCCTGATCCCTACCACTGTAGTAGGGACCACCATGTGTCATATGCGGGGTGGTCCTAGCCCTATCATCTCTAGACTCCTAGAAATCGTCAGCCTCATCTCCAAGTGTTGTAGGCTGAATCCATGGTAGGTGCATCTCCAAGACTAGATGCCTATAGACAAAAGGAATCTCTGGGATGTCCTGCACCAGGCCAAACTACCATAGGATGCGAGAGTAGAACTGGTACTCCCTAACCTCGACCTTACGACCGAGTAGCCACCTATCTCGATGAGCCTATCGTAGCCACTCGCCTACCTCTAGCCAGTCTAGGCAATCCATATAGGAGCACCACTCAATGTCGTCCATATCGAGCGCTACAAATCATGCAATGTAATGATCGACATCACCAACATGGGTCCTACTCTAGAATCCCTCCTCCTCCCGAGGCCAGCACATGGTGTAGCATTGATGTTGATCATCAATCGTAGTAATAATGAGAGGTAGATCTATAGGATGCTCGATCCTGATATGCTGCCAGCCCCAGATCTATAGTAGCAGGCTACAACTAATACCACGATGGCTCTAGCTAGTGATCAGGTACAGCTCCTAGTAGAGTTGGCATAGTAATGTGCTCCCCCAGGCTAGGAGCAATGGCTAAGAAGTGGAGCTCTGAGTAACTCTCCTGACACTGGCCAGGAGGTTCCAGGGAATCCTCGCACTCGAGGAGTCTAGAAGAACAATCTGCACCACCAGGTGCATGAAGATCACCTCTCTCATGGAGAAGATGCACTGACCCTGCCAATATCCGATGTGGACTCCTCCATGGTCAATCATGCCCTGAGCCTCCTGGCTTCGATCACCAAAGATAGCATCAAAGACAGGCCCCTTGCTCCGGGAGGAGGAAGAGGTGATGGCCTCGCCATCAATAGGGATCCTAAAGATCCGATAGATGTCCTCGAGAGTGACGGTCATCTCACCCATGGGTAGGTGAAAGGTGTTGGTCCGCACATTCTAGCATCGAGCCAATGCAATCAAGTAGGCCTGATCTACCCTAATAGTGGGTAGATCTAGAATGTAGCCAAAGTCGATAGCTCCAAACCATGTTCGCTCTCCAGGAGTGAGTTGTCTACGGAGAGTCTTTAGAAGGTCTGGCTCACGAGCTCTAGAGGTCAACCTCTAAAATAAAAGCATTGTATAAGAGAAAATCTAACTAAAAACAAGCAAAAACAGATAAAAAATGACCTTAAAAACGTCAAAAACATTTAAAAACTGATAAAAAGACAAAAACATGTCACAAAGCATTCAGAAAAATCAAAAAAATCAATTAGGCAAGTCAGAATGGCATTAAATGATATTAATTGCCTATTAAACCTTAGAAAAATTAAAAATTTGATAATTTTTTTCTAAAGTCCGCGAACCACGAGTCAACCCTACGGTCCGCATGCGGTCAAATTTTGATCATTGGAATTTGAATTCCAATCGCAGTTGATAGTTGTGGTCCCCAATCTGACAATTGGGAACCGTAGCTACCAGCTACGGTCTAGGAAGGATACCCATTTTGGGTCCCTTCCTAGCCTCGTCGACCAAAAAAAAATTAAAAAAACTAATCTAACCTAATCTAGTGTGGGGTTCATTACCAACTGTTTAATGAAATTGATTTACCGCATTACTTAATGTGGTTTATTTTAAATTGGTATTGATTGTGAGGACTCAATTTTGAGTTACCTTGCCCGCTCTACGGCCTCCGCTAGTCGATGGTTGTCCAGGATCCACCATCGGGGTATAGGTGTGAGGTATGGTCGAGTTTTAGGTAGCGTTCCGGATCAGGGATGTCTTCTACCTCTCAGAGCTCTCACAAATGCAGTTGCTTTCAAATAAAATAATGAAAAATTCAAATGGGAAAGGCTACTTATAGGTCCTCCTAATTTTGATGGACCGTAACTGACACCTACGGTCCCAAAATTAGGGTTTTTTGCTCGTGGGTCCAACCTGCGGTTCCCAAAATTTGAAAACTTCAACCGTAGACCGTACTCGCGGTTTGCAACTAGCAATAAATGCACTCAAACCCCACCGTGGGAAGGTCTAAAATGATAAATTAATGACTCCTAATGGATCAAATTTCAAAAAGAGCAATCAATATTACAAATTTGGTGATGTTCAAAGCACCAGGATCGATCAATAAATCAAAATTAACAAAAAAATCAAATAATTAAAAACCAAATGCGCCTCGTATTCAGTAATTTACCCTATACACTTGGCGGTTGCAGTGACTTGCGATCCATGCAATCCGGCAAGATGAGTAAATTACCATAAGGACATTTGGGGCAAAAATTGTCATCGTTGATCTGATATGCTTCTTTTCAATCCCTAAGAAGGCCTTCGAGGTCGGACTGCTCCATGGGAATGAGGCGTTTCATGTCATTTCTCCTATGACATATTTTCAGCAAATCATCGATAACTTGATTCAACACAAATCTAATTGGATTTGTATCATTTTGATTCCCTAAGATGACTATTGCAGCCTGACTGCTCCATGGGATAGAAATGTGCAAATACTATTAACAGTTGCAATCAGAAGTTGAACTAGGCCTAGCCAAGGCATTAAAATGCTCAAATCTAAATTTGTTCAGATCATTCATTATGGTCAAGCGACCTCATCGCTTCATACATTGTCATTACCCTCATCGACTCATCGCTTGAGGGGGTAGTCATAATATCAAATCATAATCAAAATCAGTAGAAGATCCCTGAGATCGTAGATCCCTTGATCTTGTCAAAATTGTGTTCATCCTTGCGAATCATTGTCAACAACTATCATAAGCTTACCCCTTTGCTTGGGGAAAATAGAAAATATGATAATTAGTTTGTAACTCTCATCCTTTCAGTTATATAGGCCTAACTCCTATTGTAGCACCAAAGCTACTCGAATGTCTGATGACGAGTGCAAACTCTTTCAAGTTTAAGCCTCCAAAGAGTTGGAAGCAATGATTCCAGGATGTACATCCTTTTGTAGGACCTAGGGCATCTAATGTTGATCCGACTAATGATCATCATAGAACCTTCGACATCATTTTAGGAGGTCTATTTTTTCTCAGCATTGTTCGATCTCACAACGCATCTCAAAAGGGGCATCTGTAGACACCTAAAATGTGTCATGTCGATGGTGACTACTCATATGGACATGCTACAAGACCATATGGAAGATCTTGGATAGACTCCAAGATAGAGAAGTGGTTCTAACCACTCAATTTGGGCTCCTTGGCCTAATCAGTCTGAACCGTAGCCCAGACCTATGGTCTACAGTTTGAACCATGGCTGAGGCCTACGGTTTACAGTCTGGACCGTAGCTGTAACCTGCGGTCTTAACTGAAGTTCAGTTGGCCTTCATCCAAGCCAAATCAGTTTGAATGACCATTTGTTCTAGAAGAAGGTGGTTAGAGGATGGAAGCTTCCAATCCAACTGTCCTAACCACCCCTTCTTGATCTTGGCTTCTCCATGAAGCCACCCCTAGCCCTAGGACATCCTATAAGTACCCTTGAGAATTAGGGAAAAATATGAAGCAAGCATTGGAGTTTAGAGTAGCGAAGCCCTATCAAATTGTGGACTCACTTGAGTGCATAGAGAGAGCCTTGTTGCCATCCCCATTGTCAATTTGTCAAGCATCATGACGAATTAGGCCATGGATGCCCTAAGGACCTAGGAGAGCCAAGAAACGCTAATTCGGGCAAACGGAGGCCCTATTCAATGATTCAACCACCAAACCTATCAGAGGACACCGAAGGTGACCCTTGAACATCAATTGGACAAGGAGGTCAAGCCCACAACCCTTGAATTTGGAGGGCAAATCACTTGGTTGCTCACCACGGCTTTCAACCATGGTTTTACAATGCAGACCGCTCATCAGAGCTACGGTTTGCAACAGGTGACATATCTCCTTACTGTTTCATTTCCAGTATGCTTAAGTAGATCACATTTAGCATTTTAATGGTTTAGTTAGGATTTTAGAGACTTCTAACCAAGATAATTAGTGTTTTTACTAACTTGTTCTCATTATAGTAGTTTAGACATTAATGGCTTCTTTTCATGTTATAGTGCTTCATTTCAAGTAATTGATTCCATAGATTGATAGTTGTATTTCTTGTTCATATATTTCCATCAATATTGATAGGATTTGCACATGTTTAGCATAGTTTATGCATTTTCTTGATTTTATGTCATTATGCTATTCTCATGCTATTTGTCTTTAAAGGGCCTCATCATGAGAGGCTTCCTATGCTTTTGACATTCTTGTGTTGTTTCTTGATCGTAGGAGATAGGTTTTAAAGGAGCTACAACCATCCATTTCCTTCCTCAATGCGAAGAAGAGGGTCTACTCCACCCTAGAGCAGTTCGTGTCATCCTGAAGGGCACTTTGAAATCACACCTACCCTTGAGAGGGAAATAAAAATACATCCTATTGTAACAATTGTATCAAGATGATTATCCCTAAGAGGGATGTACTTGTAATTTGAGTTTGGCATCGAAATATAATGGAATAAAGCATCTTTTATTGATCATTTCGTTGTCAATTTCTTGTTCTTGTATGCATTTTGTATTGTTTTTGTCAATTCTTGCAATAGGATACATTAGGTGTGAGCCTTTTTGGTGGTTACAAGATGAACTTAGAAATACGTGCTCCAGTTGTCATTATTAATGGGATTTCTTCCACCCACTTAGTAAAGTACTTAGTAGCCATAATAATGAATGTATGTCAGCTCAATGATGGAGGAGAGATCTTATCGATTAGATCCAAATCCCACTGAAAAAATGGCCAAGCTACTTGAATGGGTTGTAAGGCCTGTGATGGCAAGTGTGCAACATTAGCATGATGCTGACATTTAATGCATTTCTTGACATACACATTGTAGTCCTTCTCCATAGTGAGTCAGTAATAGCCCATGTGAAGGATGCACTTGATGATAGCCATATCGCTAAAATGGCCACTGCATGTACCGTTGTGAGCTTGCAAAATTGCCAAAGATGATATTTGGGTCTCAAGACAATGATGGAGAACTCCATTGTAGCTTCAACGATATAAAATATCTCCTAATAAGACATACTTTGTCACTTTCTATTTAAATGTGCGTCTTGCGGTGCATGATAATCCTTGAGGGATCACACCAAGTTTTAGAAAGTCATGTGTTTGTGACATCCAATTCTGATAGACCTCAGCCTCAGTTTTCAATACAACATGTTCCCCTTGTGGTTTAAAAACCTTATGGTGAAAGGTAGTACCATTCCCTGTAGGACTCTATGAGATCAATAACCCCCAAGGCACTCTCTTGAGAAATTCTCTGGCTCTATAGAACCATTCATGGTTTGGTTCTACCTGAATCATGTTGACTAATTCTTTATTATCCAGAGCTTCATGCTGCACAACAGAGTGTGACAACATTTGTACATTTATGGTAGTAAAATTGGCAGATGAATTTTGAGGGATTAAGGATCCCAAAGATGCCATAGTGTCTACAAATCTATTTTATGAATTAGGGATTGCCTCAATGTCATATGACTCCAAATGAGCTAAATAAGTATCAACACGATCTTTGTAGGACCTCAAGACATGACATCGACATTGAAAAAGTCCCTTCACTTGGTTAACAATGAGAAGGGAATCACTAAAGATATTTAACTTTTTAATCTTCATGGCGACAGCTGTTTGGAGGCCCAAAATTAGGGCTTCGTATTCAGTATTATTTTTAGTGCAAGGAAAGTCTAAATTGAATGACAAGGGCATATGAGCACCTTGCAGCATAAACAACACTATTCCTGCACCACCCCCTTGCTCACACTTCAAACATCAAAGAACAAGGTCATGTAAGATTTTTTATCCAGTTCTTCGGGTTTAGGTGCTTCTAATAATGTGAATACTACATCATCAAGAAGTTCAATGGTGAGGGGCCTACTATTCTTGAGAGGTGCCTCAACTAGTTGATCAACTATGACTTATCCCTTAATGGAATTTTGGATAATTAATTCCAAATCAAATTCTACCAATGGCATGATCCACTTTGTAGTACATGTATTATGATACGTCTTACTCATCATATACTGCAAAGGATTTTGTTTTGATATAACATATGTCATATGACTTAATATATAGTGCCATAATTTCTTTGTAGTGAACACTAGTGCTAAACATATATTTCCCACGTAGGTATATTCTAGATCGTAACTCACCAAGGTTCGATTGATGTAATATATGGCTTGCTCTTTGTCTTGCACATTCTTCTAGGCTAACATGGTCCCTAGTGCAAAATCAGTTGTCGATATATAGTAAGAATGGTACTTCTGGTCTTGGTGGAGCTAGTATTGGTGACATCGTTAGGTATTGCTTAATATAAGGAAAGGCTACTTGGAAGTCCTCGTCCCAATTGAATGGGATCCCCTTGTGTAGCAATCAATTCATGGATCTATATTTATCTGATAATTGTGTGATAAATCACTTTATGGATGCTACTTTGCCTTGAAGGCTTCTCAATTATTTGATATTTGTGGGGGGACACATTTCTAAAATAGCCATGACCTTTACTGGGTCAACTTTGATACCTCATTTTGAAATGATGAATCCTAAGATATTTTTTGAAGTTATGTAAATACACACTTCTTAGGATTCAACCTGACATTATTCTCTATCAGGCGATCAAAGACCTTTCTCAGGACCTTTGCATGCTCAAAATGCAACAATGACTTTGCTAATAAGTCATCAATATAATATTCTAAGATATTATGCATATAGTCATGAAAGATATATGTCATAGCCATCTGATATGTAGCACCATAAATCTTGAGGCCGAATGGCATAACCTTGTAAAAAAATGTCCCCTATGGCATTATGAACGTGGTCTTATGCTGGTTTTCAGGCTTAATCTAAATTTGGTTGTAACCAAAAACACCATCTATTAGGGAGAGCATCTCATGACCCATATTTGCGTCTACAATAGCATCTATGTTTGGCAATGGAAGTGAATCCTTTGGTGTTGCTCTATTGAGGTCTCTAAAATCTGTACAGATACGGATCCTTCCGTCAAGTTTTCCTACAGGAACCATATTTGATACCCATTCTAGATAGTCAATGGAAATAACAAATTCTACATCTAACAACTTTTGCAATTCATTTTTAACCATTAAGGCTACTGTTGGATGCATCTTCCTAAGTTTCTTCTTGACTAGCTTATTCGAGATATCTAGTGAAAGGTTATGAGTAACCAATTTTAGATGTAGACCCGACATGTCCTTATAAGTCCAAGAAAATAGATCAGGTCTCTCTTTTAGTAGAGGGATGAGGTTGGCATGCTCATCAAGAGATAAAATTTCTCCAAATTTAACCTTCCTTGGATTGGTGGGATCATTACTGATATCCACTTCAAAGGTTTCCTCTAATAACATGTGGGATCCATCCTCAAGCTGATGATACGTAGGAATCAAGTGGATGTCATTTGCTGGATTTATGGTTTCCTCATTGGAAGAATCCTTAGCATGATAAAAATCATGTGCAAAGCCTGATGCAAAATGAAAAGGTTGTAACATTTCTTTGTTTGGGAAGAAATATTTAGGCTCTAGTGGTGAGTCAGTGCGATCCCAATAAATAGCACCTAAATCCAGACATAATGGTTTGGAGGGGTCGGATGGGTTGTGAAGTAGAGCAGTCAAATAAATGGAGATCATATTGATAGAATGGATCATGACTCCAAAACCACATGCTTGTGAATCTAAATTTATATAACTTCCATCCCCGAGATGTGGTTATGGGGGTATGGGGATATCTGGATTTAGTTTATGGATAGACTCAAAAATAGGATCGCTAGGCTCAAGTATCTCTCTAAATATCAGTAGATTAGGGAATACCATATGATAAATTCTATCCAAATTAGGTGGTCTTCCTTTGAGGTTCAAGATTGATATCTCTATACATATATTTTGTAGTGTAAGGTGCATTACGATGACGCAAGTAAGGAGATCCTAGATAGGCTCTATCTATTTCATCTTTGTCGTCACTATCATAATACAAACCTTCACAACTACCTAATGGTACTATATGATTAGGAAGATGGGGCCCCATGAAAGCCTATTCTTGATAACTACTATCATCCATGGAGGATTTCTCATCCTCGATGACTATCTTTGAAGGTAACAGATGATGTAAATTAAGTGAGCTCAACTAAGCCAACTCAGTTTCATCCTCATATTGCTCATTGTTCAAGGACTCATCATCCTCATCACTCTCATATATGCAACTTGGTATACCTACCTCAAATACAGAATTTGCAGTATCTTCGTCAGAATGATCTTCTAACTCAGAATCTATCTCTATGCCAATGATTTGAATCTGCATGTCTATGTCATTGATTGCCTCATGGATTTGTTCACCCAAGTTATCTCTTGGAATATTATCTAGAACGGTCCCCACCAAGATGTCCTCGTGATATGTTTTAGGTGGTTCTATAATGATGTAAGAAACTAACTAGTTATCCCTCCAAAAAGAGGTAGGATTGGGGTGATAAGGATTGAAGTCAACTTCACACCCCAGACTAAGGTACATGAGGTCTAAAGATGCCACGAGGAGTTTATCTTGTCCTCCAATATAATATTCTAACCCAAACCTGTCAGTAGGTAATTGATACTATGGTTCATAAGGCCTCCTACGCCCTTGCTCGAATAATCTGAGACTGTAACCATGCCAATGGTAACTCTCAAAATATAAAAGGGTGTATTCTAGGTTAGAGAAATAATGAACATTCACAGTGAATGGTTTATGATCATCCTCATCCATGGGAGTGTGAGATACCAGTTGGTTGAGCCCTCCGTAGATGAAATTGGTTTGGTTAGGAGGTACCCCCAATGGTACCACCATTCCTATAGGAAGGCAATGGGCTTGTGATCGGCCCATGTCCTGTGCAGTCTTGATGATCAACATAAATTTCACATTCTACACAATATATTCCCCCATTCTAGGATTAACCAAATGTATGGTCACCTGTAGAGAATATGACCCTGCTAAAGACGTAGGTGAAGCAGGCTAAGGCACCTCTTTGACTTCTCCTTTAGAATTCTCTACTTCCATAGGAGTAGGAATCTTAAAAAAAATTGGTTTGGGTGCTTGCTTTATCTCTTTTTTGCCCATATTTAACTTTAGCTTCTAATCATCCCGATGCACTGTGTATGCAGACAGTTTAGTAGAAGCAACTATTGTGTGCTCCGATCGTTGAGACACAGATGTTGTAGGTTTGGCACACACTTCCTTCATTTTACCTCCTGGATCTTTGATCGACGATGTTGGTCGTATGTCCAGGTGCATTAACAGGAGCATGAAGTCCCTCAGCAAATCTTCTAAATTCATTTATTTGAATGGTTCTTAATTTGAAGGCACCACGTGAACCTGTCCCTCATGCATGTATTTGATACATTGATGGAGAATGGAGGGGACACAATGTATTTCTCGTATCCAAGGCCTTCCTAGAAGTATTTTGTATTGCATAGCACCTTCGATCACATGACACATCACAGGGATGATCTTCAATCCCACCTGGATGGGTAAGACTATAGTGCCTATAGTTGAGCATAATACATCATTAAAAGCTCTCAACGTGAAGGCCAAAGGTATGATATGCATATTTGGTAACTTCAGGTATGTCAATTCCTTGGTCATGATTATATTGATTGATGATCCTTTATCAATAAAAACTCACTTGAAAGGTTTGTGGTTTACACATGCAATGATATGAAGCGACGGGTCCATCGTGACAATGGAAATCATCTTGAATTCATGATCATAAAATTGTATGACCAGTTCCTGACACTGCTACACATGTCCCATGAAATGTGTGAATGCTTTAAGATCCTAGGACTACACTTCTATGGACATTAAAATATCCATAAGCATCTCCCTATGCTTGGGAGACTGCTAAATCAGCTCATAAATCAACAACTTCACTAGAGTCGTCTATATATTTTGAATTAACCTACCTCTGATTTTCACCACCAGTCTAGTTGGTGGGCCTGACACATTATGGGCTACCCTTGAAGGAGGTGTAGCTTAGACTCTAATATGAGTTGGAGGTTGATTTGGATTTTCATACCTTACATGTCTTGTGACAACGTTGACCATTTCGACGAACCCATGGATTATTAGTTTGATGTGTACTTGATTGACTTGGGCAAAATTGTTCCTTGGTGCCTCATGGTTGGGTAGAGGATTCTTGTAAATCCTCATATTCTTATTTTTTAGGTGCTTGCGAGTTATCCACAAGAAGCGTACCTCTTTCGATCATATTTTGCATTAAATATTTGAAAGACCAACATACCTCTATGTCGTGACCTTTCATTTGATGAAATATGTAATATTGATCATCCTTATATCCTTTAGGCTTGGGTTTATTAGGGTTCAATAATTTAATCTCTAGTAATTTTATTGACTTTGCCTCGCACAGTTGATGGAAAATCAAAGTCAACTATTCTGATAATTGAGTAAACATGAAAGGAGGGCATATTTCCTTATCCTTACCCCTCTGATTATTGTTGCACTACTCATATTGTGTAGGGGGAGGTTGGGCTTGATAATTTCATTGTTGTTGCCCCTTATCTCCTTTCTGAAGGTTTAGAACCACATGATTAATGTGGGCTAGCTTGGCCTGTTGTTTCTCAGTTCTCTTCTTGTTCCATTCCTTATTATTTTTGAGCTTCAAGTTACCCTCCTATAACTTGTTATCCTCTATCACTTTGGCCTATGCCAAAGCATCCTCAAAGGTTTGATATTGTTGCAACTATAATAATAATGAAATGTGCTTTGTGCAACTTTTTGTAAATATTCGAGTTAATTTAGAAGTAGGGATGGATAACGTAGCTATGCCATCATCTTACTCCATCATTTCTCATAATACATAACTGGCTCATCATCATGTTGCATTAAAGCATCTAGATCAGATAGGTTTTCCTTTTTCTTGATATCGAAGGAGAAGCATTTAAGAAATGCATCGACCAGTTGCTCAAAAATGGTGATATTATGCCTCTTGAGCTGATTAAACCACTCTAAGGTTGGGCCTAAGAGGGTCGTAATGAAGGTCCACAAGATAAAAGCATCGTTGCTATCGATCTAAAAGCATACATCTAGAAAACTCGTAACGTGCTCCTGAGCGTCCTCCTCTCCTTTAAATTTTTCCAGCCTAAGCATCTCAAAATGCTTAGGATAGGCCAAAATAAGCATTGATAGGCATACAGGTTTGTTATGAATATTATTCAATGTAGAATTTTGATAAGCCATCCCTTGCTTCTCGATAGCTTTAACATTTTTTGCCAAGGCCTTATAGGCCTACGAAAATAGGAAATCCTCTTTAGATTTCCTTGGAGACACCTGTATCGCTCCAAATTTTTCGCATCCTTACCTTCAGGCTATAGGATCCGTGCCCGAAAGGAGGATGGGAAAAGGATGTCGCGGTACCTCGGACTGAGAGGACTTGCGAAGGTCCCGCCTCTCAAGGGAGGTGTATATTGGTGATTTTTCGATGGATGGTGGGTTCACCAGGAAACATTTAATGGCAGTTTCCACGCCTAGGTTTGGAATGTGTTTTTATGTGTTCGTTTTTAGCCTTAAGCATTCATATCCTAGGTTTGGCCAAATGAGTCTAAATTAATCTATATGAAAATGCAAATTTAATGAATACAAAAAACAGATTTAAAGACAGAAAACAGAGAAATTACAGAATATTAAAAGAAGAATACCTGATCCGGATGTCTGATGGAGATTCTGATGTTTGAAGCAGTCAGGATCGTCTGGAATTTGACAGAATCATCTGAGATCAGACAAGATCGTCTGAGATCTGATGAATTCATCAGACAAATTCGTCAGAGACCTGCAAACAGAAAAATAGATGCAAAATACAAAGAATGCAACTATGATAACAGAGGGAAACAACACAAAATGACAATATGAATACTAAACAATGGTTATGAATAGAAATTCAAACAAATTATGATATTCGAATGAGAAATTATGATCTTATCATGCAACTTAAGCTATATGGGTGAACTCCAAATGCAAAATAACATAAAATACTAAATAAAATTGCTAATTACAACATAAAACAACAGAAAAAGGGGAGAAGAAATGCAAACTTCAGGCACTGATTGCCTCAATGTTGACTACAGTCGAAATCATCCCGCATTGGTATGAAATCGTCTCTGATTTGACAGGATCACCTCCGATCTGAACAGGTTCGTCGACGACGATGTAAGCTTGCTCCGACTAAAAAATAGTAATGTACCTGCAACAAAATTGGTATAGGACTACTGCAAATGAAAATTTGGGATGATTTAACGTGTATGAAGTTAAGTTATAGAGAATTTCAGCCAGGGGTTGGGAAGGGAAGGTCCTAAGGATTAAATAGGCTTAGGGGAGTAGTTAGGAGGTTGGAGATCATCCCTATTTGGGAGATCTCCAACGGGGAGGGTCTCTAACGGCGCAGACACGCTTCTGCCCGGATTAGAGGCCCGTTGGAACAGAAGCTAATTGTGCAAAATCAGTTTTGGGACAAGATCGTCTGGACGTCCTAGCCCAGACGAAATCGTCAGATCTGGGGCGATATCGTCTGATCGGCGACGATATCGTCAAACGGTCAAAACAACCTCTAAAAATGGCACGAAAAAGGGGGAAACGGATTACCCGATGGTTAACGGGCGGTTTGGGAGGTTAAAATTTGAATTTAAATTATTTACTAAGGTGAATGTAATTATTACAATTTCACTGTGCCAATTTTAGGGTGCTACATTTTGCCCCCTCTTTAGCGAATTTTTCAAAGAAAATGCGTTAAAGATGAGTTCTTCTCGATCTACGAGAAAGCAAAAATTATTCCCATTTTTAGGCGACGATTCTTGGTCGAATCGTACGACAGCTTACTATGGTGCCCCCTCCGTGTTTTTACCCAAATCGAACGTTTGAGGTAAAAACGCGAAAAAGCAAAAATTATTTTTGAATAAAATTAAGAAAAATAGGGTAAAACCCTAATTCATTTTTACTGTTCATTTTCTGGTTTTAGAGCTCTAGAAGCAAAAATGGTGGAGACGACGCACAGATCAACAGAGGTCCGACGCGGTCTACGGGTAAGAGTCTAGACTTAACTTAGAATGCTTTAATTTGATTTTACATGCTTTTTAGGTGAATTTTAGATGAATTTTGAGCATCGCGGCCATTTTTGGGCCGTCGACGTCGTCGAGACGAAATCGTCCCGATTTCAACGAAATCGTCTCAATTTCGCCAATTTCGTCTAAGGGCGAAATCGGCGAAAGGGGGACGATTTCGTCAAATTAGGGACGATTTCGGCTTGCGAAATCGGAGACGATTCTGCTCAAATTTGGGACGATATCGTCCAATAGTGGACGATATCATCAATTGCATAAAATTGAACTTATTTTAACTTGCATTTTTAATTACTTGAATTGTTTATTAATGATTGTTTGTTGTTTTGTTGTTTATGTTGCAGAGAGGTTTGCTAAAGAGCAGGGAATGGAAGTATGGAGGTTTGAGAGATGACTTGGCCGCTCTTACACAGGCAGAGCGGGATCAGCTGGCACAGGCCGACTTACAACATGTGGCAGAGATGCCACAAGTGTCTACAGATATGGGGCTACTGACAGCCCTAGCAGAGAGATGGTATCCGGGTTCTTCCTGTTTTTGGCTATCGACAGGGGAGATGACTCCCACTTTGGAGGATGTATGGAGGATTCTAAGAATCCCCATACAAGGACGATTGATCACTCCTGCGGCCAATCAGGGCCATGCTATGGGACGATTGTGTGGTGACCCGAGCTTCGCCCTGGAGAAGGGCGAAGTTAATATCGAGGCACTACGTCAGATGCCTGGGGCATCTAGACTCACATGGGTTCTAGCTGGAGTGGTTGGTGGACTTCTGCTGTGCCACCAGAGCGGGTGCAGGGTGCCGTGGATGCTGGAAGATGTGATCTATGACATGCGGGACCATGGCTACAGGTTCTCTTGGGGCAGCTTTGTGCTATGCCGGTTGTACAGGATCCTACATGGGGTCGTGTACAAGGGCGGCCGATGTCTGGTGATGACATCGCTCCTACAGGTTTGGTGCTGGGAGCACATTGCAGTGCGGAGGCCGGTAGGGCTTCCTCTGATAGGGATTGATGGGGAGAGGCCCCGAGTCTTCTACTGGTGGCTCCGAAGAGGGTCACAGCGGCGGATCGACCTTCCGATGTCCCGGAGGCTACTAGATGACCTAGTCCCGGACCAGATCACCTGGAGGCCATGGAGGGAGCATCCAGGGTGGGCCGAGGATGGACAGGAGTTGGCTCGCGTCAGGCGAGTTTGCTGGCTACGGATGGAGAGGGGAGAGGTGGAGCTCCACCGCTATGACCGAGTTTTGTGACAGTTCGGTCTACAGCAGGGGATCCCATCTCTCAGGGATTATGAGTTTTCTCGGACTGTCCGGGATAACACCACAGTGAGTGGGGCTCCAGACATGCAGCGCTTCTGGAGTCAGGACTCGGACGATGCCCCCATTCAGCCAGTGGATGGGGATGATGTAGGGGTAGCCGATGGCTACGATGCCTGGTACGTAGGCATCCGCCCTCCTCGGATGACGAGGGCTTAGGGTCCGATACATGCAGTTGTGCATCGGATAGGGAGGCGGTGCCAGGTGGCTATGGAGGCGGCCCAGGGTCACGACGGGAGAGAGCTGAGGAGGCCACAGGCACAGGAGAGGCCACGACAGAGGGAGAGGAGGGAGGCGAGACCCCCTTCTCCATAGAGAGAGAGGCCACCATCGCCCGATAAGGGCAAGGGTGTTGACACTGGGGAGAGTAGCGAGACAACTACTCTCCGAGCGGAGGTTGCCTGCTTGCGAGCTCAGGTGCAGACACTATAGGATGAGGCTGCACGCCTCGGAGCTAGGGATGGAGGAGCGAGCACTCGGGATCTGGCACGTGCTATCGCCCGGATTACATTCTACCGGGCTTTGTACTATCGAGCTGGTGCCAAGAGAGGAGAGGGTGCCATTACCAAGACATATTGCAGATCCTATCGTGATTGGGTCATCGAGGACCTCATCTCGATCGGGATCTAGGACTCACGGCACCACACGGACTGCGATGGGGCCACCTCGTCCACCTCAAGGGGGGGAGGAGATGAGGCCGAGAGCTCGAGGGGCTCTCGAGGGTAGCGACTACACTGTAGGGTATTATTATTTTGAGGGGATTGAGTATGCCGAGATGTAGATTGTGGCATACCAATCCATTTTTGATGATGTACATATATTTGTGATATATATATGATGAGATATTTTTGATCATATGACTTGTGTTATGTGTATGTTTATGATGCTTTTATGTTTGATTGATTAATTTGATAATTGGATTGAGGATTCATGAAATTATGTCGTTTTGAAAATTTATAATTTTGATGTCATGCGGTAATATTTTAAATGAAATAATCTGATGTAACAAATTGATTGTTTGTGATGTGATGTGATAAAAGATAAAAAGAGACTTCTAACAATAATTTCAAAGGACATTGTCGCTATTATAGACCATTTCATGGAGTCGCCGCTCACTCGGTCGTCAAGCTAATCCCAAGTATAGAAATATTGTTAAAAGTAAAAGAGTGCTTAAGAGACTGTCTTAAGACTTTGGTGCAATGGTGAAAATGATGGTGATGATGGTTTGTTTTTCAGATTTTCATAAAAATAGTATGCATGAAATAATGTTAAAATGATTTTTGCTAGGCATAAATTCCTAAGTGTGATAAAATTTTTGGATAATTCCTTAGGAATTATACCATCATTGCAAAATTGAAGGTTGACATAATGACATGAAATAATGAAAATGTGTTTGCTTTTTTAAAAGCATAATTTGTGTAACATAATGAATTAAGTCATATGGTTTTCATGATTTTTAAATAAATGGGGAATAAAAATTGTTACAATGGTTTGCGCTAGGCATAGAATATGTAGGTATAGACTTATACCATCATCGCGAAAATCAAAAAAGAGAATAGATTGTTTTATTGCATGGTTGATTTTTTAATAAACAAAAAATATGAAGATGAGGACTTGCGCTAGGCATAAAATTCCAATTTTGGTTTTGGAACTATACCATCGTCGCGAAAGTCAACAAAATATATATATGTTTTGATTGTATAGTTTTGAAAGAAAATTTTGATTTTTCTATTATATAGTTGTCTTTATGCTAAACAACTCGTACTTGAATTATTCCAAACAAGTTGCAAAAAGAATATTTCAAAGTATTTTGAAGACAAAAGTTAGATTTATAAGGAATCCCATGTGCATATGTGAATTCATTTCCGATCTTGATTTATCATAATGATACACAAAATCTCTCAAATACAAATGTGTGTGCAATTGCTTTGTGCATTTACCAGTTTTGAGCAAGATAATATGATACAAGTGATTTGAAGAAACCAAATAAGTGTTCATTAACCATGATGTAGATGCATATAACCATACTAGACTACTATGTAGGTCGGATTATCAAGAGCTAGCTAATCCATAAGCAGACATAGGTTCGTACAAAAGAAGGTCGCTAATGTGACAGACATATCACCACGCTAGGAGTTACCCAAGGCCAAGCGGGTTGGGCACAAACCACCCGTTATGGGGCTTACCTCACAGTTTTCGAATAATTGAGAATTCCAGGGATTCAAGCTCATCAACCCTTCTTTTCTTTTCAAAGGGTAGGGAAAGGGATTTTATTGCTTTCTTGCTTTCTGCTTTCTTTTGCTTTTCTTTTGAACTTTGCTTCTTTTTCTTTTTGTATTTTTTTTGCTTGATTTTTGAGATAGTGCTTGAAATATTGCTGTAATGATATAAAATAACATTTTTCTTTTCTCTTTTTCTTGAACTTTTCTTTTCTTTTTCTTTGCTAGGGATACTTGCTCGGATTAGCTGTAGAGCAAGGGATTTTTATTCTGGGTAGGGGTGAGCTTGTCCTTTTGCCAATTCTCAAAGATTCTAGACCATGTGCATGATAGGATAGCAGGGGAAACTTTTCGCTCAAGAAATCACTTCTACTATGTAGCAAAACATGGAAATTACAAATATAATCATTTTATTGTGAAAAGATGTGCTTGGTTTAAGTAAATAACAAGATCAATTCTCTATGCTCAAACTTTATTTAATTGAATTTTGTGGACTTTGATATAAGAGAGATTAGTAATCATGCCAGATAAAATCAAGATATTTATTTTTGTGAGTGTGCAAGTGAGGGATTCCAAATAAATGCTAATTTATCAAAAATAATTTGAAACATATAACTGCAATAATTGTAAGAGAATATATATAAATACTTTTTGAGAAGTTTTGAGAATGTTGACTCTCTCTTTCTTCTTTATATTGTTTTGGTTTCGAAAGAGTCAAGCATATTGTTGTTTTTATATTTTTATCATTATTTTGTTTTGATTTTTGTTTTTGAACAAAAAATTTAACAAGTGCCATAAATAAATGCAACAAATAGTTTTGAAGATTTTGATGATTATGAATGTTTTTGGTGTTTTTGAATTTATAAATTTGAAAGAAATACAAGATAGTGATTTTGAACAAATATATACATGGATGAAATGACCAAATTTATACATAGTAACGTTTAAGATGCAAAATATTCATGGGTTCTTTAAGTTCTTTACCATCTAAGGTAGATAATTTGTATGCTCCCGATTCAAATTTAGCAAGTAATAATGTATGGTCCAAGCCGATTGGGCTCAAATTTACCTTTAAGGTCCTTAGTTGCATTTGTATTTTTTTGATTTTCTTTTAAAACAAGGTCGTCGATCTCAAAGGATCGATGACGAACTTTTTTAGCATATGATCTTTTAAGCTTGTTTTGGTAGGCACGGAGATGCTCCAAAGCATTGATGCATTTTTCATCTAGGAGTTCCAACTGACTGAGTCTTCCAGACTCGATATTCATCTCCTACTTCGGTATCTTGAAGTAGCAGAGCCAAAGAAGGAACTTCTAATTCAAAGGGAAAAACTGCTTCAACACCATAAACCAAAACAAATGGTGAAGTTCCCGTGGGGGTTCGAACACTAGTTCGATAGGCCCACAAGGCTGGATATAATTGAATGTGCCAGTCACGGCCAGTTTTATTGACCAATATTTTGAGGATTTTGATTAAGGTTTTGTTAGATGCTTCTGCTTGACCATTACCCTGAGGATAATAGGGAGTGGACCAACGATGTTGAATCTTATATTTTTGGCATAATTTTTTAACATCTTTATTTTTGAAACAAGTTCCATTGTCAGAGATGAGATTTGCAGGAATTCCGAACCTACAAATGATTTGATTAAAAATAAATTTAGAGACTTGTGTGCCAGTGCAGGAAGCTAAAGGCATAGCTTCAACCCACTTCGTGAAATACTCAGTGGCGGTTATGATGAACTTGTGTCCATCAGATGACACAGGATTGATTTTGCCAATAATATCTAAGCCCCATTTTGAAAAGGGCCAAGGAGATGAAATAGCTTGCAGCTCTTGTGCAGGCGCATGGACAAGGTCAGCATGTTTTTGGCACTTGTCGCAATGGCGCACATACTCATGTGCATCCGTTTCCATGGTAGGCCAAAAGTATCCTATCCGAAGGAGCTTTTTAGCAATGACGCTACCACTAAAGTGTCCTCCACAAGATCCATCGTGGGCTTCACTCAAGGCTGATTTAGACTCTTCTAAGTTTAAACATCTTAATAGGATACCTTCAAAAGATCTCCTATATAAAGTATTGCCAATTATTACAAATCGACTTGCTCGTCTACGTAATAACCGACGCTGGTTTCTATTAGAATTGGCAGGGAAAGTCCCATTTTGGAGAAAATCAAATATGTCCGTATACCAAGGTTCAGGAGTAGTTTCATTGATTAGAAACACATCCAAAGGCTCTAAGCATGACTTATTTGAAGCGGGTTCCTGGAGTCGATGAATAATGATAGTGGCATATTCGTCATCTAACTCCAAGGGCAGAGAGATCCATCCATTAAGGACATAGCATCCCACTCCTAGAAGAAAGTCAATGATTTGATCCATGTTTGGAAGAGGAAAGTCATCTTTAGGGCATGCAGCGTTAATATCTCTAAAATCTATGCAAACCCTAACTTTGGTAGCTTCTTTCTTGGTGACTGGAACTACATTTGAGATCCATTCAGCATAATCAATAGCTTGTATAAAGACAACATTCAGGAGTTTTTCTAACTCCCCTTTGACTAGCAGAGCCACTTTGGGATGCATTTTTCTAAGTTTTTGTTTAACAGGTTTAGCATCCGGATGGACCACTAGATGATGCATGACTACAGAAGGGTCTAGACCCGGCATATCTTCATATGTCCAAGCGAAGACATCTTCATACTCTTTAAGGAATGCAATGTATTGTTCTTGTTTTTCTTGACTTAATTCTGATCCAATATTGATTATGTGAGGATTATCCTCAGTTCCAATATTAATTTTAATGACGTTTTCTACCTCCATGTGTAGATCTCTTTCAAAATTAGGTGGGGCGGGTGAAACGCCCAATTCTTGTAATTCTTGTAAGGTTAATTTAGATAATTCATCTTGAGGATTAGTGGCCTCAAGTTGGGCTATAGTTGGTATAGAACCATCAAAATAAAATCCATTGTGTAACATCTCTTCAACGGAGACATCATGGAAGATATCTCCTTCCAACTCTTCATCGGGGTCAGCAATCATTTCAGGGTAAGCTATGGATAGCATGTTACATGAAAACGACTGATTTTTAAGAGGCAAATCAACATGCCTATCCAAATAATCTTGATAACATATGAGATGATCATCATCTTCAAAAGGAAAGGGTTGACCCTTACTAGGAAATAGGCCCACACCACAACGGGCAGGCCACGGTTCTACCTCGAAAGGTTCTTTCATGCCATTTTGGAAAGGTCCCAAGCCTTTCCCTTTATATCCCATTTTAAGCATCATGGGTTTAGCTTTAATATAATCATTGGTAAAATAACACCGAGCGTATCCCTCATGATGAGTTTTGATATTCCGAGGGATTCTTCCCCAGTCATATCCTTTATAAATGAAGGCACAACTCCCGACTTGGTAAGTACTTCCCATAGGTTGTGGGAGGCCCAAAGTACGAGGAGATGGCGGCAAGTTATTTAAAAGAATTGAATCTTGCATGAAAGCATTTGTTTTTTCTGATATTAAGGTTGTGGATAAATCTGGTAAAAGTTCATCGAAAAGGGCATAAGATGTAGAAGGCTTATTCCCTATATCTTGAGATGTGGAAGGTATGATAGTTGTTTCTGTAGGTTTTGAATTTATAGGGATAGAACATGAAGGATTGGTTGTAGATTTAAGATCTTTTTGAGGTTCTAGAGTGATTTGTTTAGAGGATTGTTGATCTATATAGGAGGATGAAATTAATGGAGGGGAAATAGGTGAAGTTATGGGTGTGTGTTTCACAGTTTTAGATGAAAAATAAGAACTAGGATGTGTGGATGACAGAGCAGGGCAAAATTGCACTCCAACGGGTTCTGCCAAAGCACACATATCAAAGGGTCTAGGGTCACCATGGATAGTGACCAACTGATTTTTAAATTCAAATTTAACACATTGGTGTAAAGTTGATGGGACCGCTCGCATGGCATTGATCCAAGGGCGACCCAAAAGTATATTGTACGATGTTGGGCAATGTACAATAAACATGGTTGTTTCTAGGGTTCTAGGACCAACTTGCAATGGGAGGGTAATAACTCCACACGTTTCTTGTGTTTCGTCATTAAAAGCTTTGATAATCATATCAGTTTTCTTCATTTCATCACTTCTAAAGCCAAATCGTTGGTAGAAGTCAAAAGTGCAAATGTTTAGAGATGAGCCATTATCAATCAAGACTCGTTTGACAACTACATCTCCAATTAGAGCAAGTAATGTATAAGGGATTATCCTTATGTAAACTGTGTTGTGGGATATCTTTATCCCGAAAGTCAATACAATCAACCTCTCGAGTGATGATAGTATTGGCCATAGCTTCAGGTTGAATGTTTTGAGGTACCATCATTTGGCTTAATGTAAGCATCAACTCATCCCTATGGGTGGGAGAGGATCTTAATAAATCCAAAAGGGAAATTTTGGCCGTAGTATTGGACAATTGCTCATTAATATTGTAAGGGGGTTTAGGTTGAACATTAGGAGCATGATTCCCTTTATTGGGGTTTTTCAAAACGAATGGAGCTGATCCATCATTCTGGTTTGGTTCTTGTTGGGAATTTTGAGCTTGTTGTCGGGTGACGACTCCAATGGTACCTACAATGTTATAATGAAGACGTTGAACTGGTCTCGGTCTAGCATTTATGGCTTGTTCATTAGAAAGGAATATATTAGAAGAAGGTCGAGTAGTAACTCTTCTAGGAAATGGTTCTTCTGGAACCATAGCATCTGTGATGGGTTGAATAGGATCCGATTCATTTTCAGAACTATTCGATTGGTTTGAAGTAATGTCTAGTTCACTTTCACTATCCGATTCTATATCACTAGAATCAGAAGTTTGAAAATTATGTAAGGGCCTGGTCGTAACCAGGGATAAGGTTGTGTCAAATATTTGAGGATCCTGAATAGGTAATTGTCCGCTAATGGTTCCTACATATCGGGTAGGAGGGGGAACATTATGATGTTCGATTTGATTGGCTACCTCTTTACCATGTCTTGGTAAAGGGTGTTGAAATATGTCTAATGTTTGATTAGCATTTTGATTTTGATTTTGGGGAATGGTCTTTTGAGTATTATTAGGAGGGTTTTGTTTAGGTTGGAAGGCTTGCACTTCCATTTCATTATTATCAATCAAATCTTGTATTTTATGTTTCAACCTTTTACAAGCATTGGTAGAGTGTCCAGGTCCTCTATGGAAATCACAATGTAAGTCAGCTCTGTATCCGGGTATAGTTGGATCAGGTTCCCGGATAGCTGGTAATTGGATCAAACCTCTTTCGAGTAATTGAGGTAAAATAGTTGATAAGGGTTGATTTAATCTAGTAAATTCTCGAGGAGGCTTATCAGGAGGTTTCAATATAAATTTTTCTGTTGTCTTCGTTGCATTGATATTAGCAACATTTCTATTGTCAGTGACTCCATCACCGACAACTTGTTTGTTTTTATATTGATTTTTGGATGTTTTCTCATCATCCTTCTTCCTAAGTTGGCCTCTCCTAATGAGGGCATCTTCTACTCTTCGAGCTAAATCTATAGCTTGATCGAAGGTAGTTAAAGTAGCAATTGATAGCTCATAAGATATTTGTTCTTGTAAATTATTGATAAAAATGTCCAACATTTCCCTATAAGGTAGCACAAAGTGCAGTTTTCCTATCAATTGCCTCCATCTAGCTAAGAAATCGGCAAAACATTCATCCTTGTCTTGTTTTAAGTTGTATAAATCTTTAATGGTTACATGCCTCTCGATGTAGGCACTAAATTGATGGACAAATGATTCAACTGTTTCTTCAAAGTTTCTCAAAGAATGAGTGGGCAATTGATAGTACCACTCTAATGCCATTCCACCTAAACTTTTTGGGAACATTTTTAGTAATAGCAAGTCATCATGTGATATATCATGACATGCTATCCTAAACATGCGAAGATGCTCTATGGGATCTTCGGTTCCTTTATATATAGGCAAGATAGGCATGGGAAAATGCTTAGGGTATGGTTGAGCTACAACTATGGGATCCAAAGGTTGACTACATATCTCTCGATAATTATACGAGGGACGGTAGGGATCTATCTGGTCCATACGTGAAGCTAATTGTTTCACCATGGCTTCCAGATTACTAGTTTGCCCCCCATATTGGTTTGGTAGGGCATTGACATGGGTTTTATGAGCATATGATGGAGGGACATGAAGATTAGATGCCATGTTACTATTGTGTAAATTGTTGGTAGGAAAAGTGTTATGAAGGAATTTTGAAGTTGTATTATGATGTATTCCAGATTGTTGAAAATTGGTGTTTGGCTTCGTTTTAGGTTTTTGTTTACTTGAAGCATATTGCTCAATAGTTTGGCGGAATAAAGTAGTGAAGGAAGTTTTCTTTTGTGTGGGAATGATTTTAGGTTGAATAACAGGTTCCTTAGGAGGTTGGGTAACCTGTTGTTTTGACATGTTTTGAATCATAGTGACCATGTCTGTATTGGATGGCCCAGCCTTATCACTTTCTTGATCAATGAAAGACAAGGGATTAGTGCGCACATCATACATATGTTCCATGGCTGCTTGAGTGTCACTAATTTGCCCTTTATCAATACGAACTGCCACATTAAGGGCGTCAATGTTATCATTGAGAAATTTCTGGAAATGATCTACGTTGTCAAAAGCAATAGTTCCATCTAGAGCTACTCTAGGGGATGAGGGTCCATCCTCTTTAACACTTCCTTCTTGTTCATTATCTTCACCTAGGTCATCTTCTGGTTGAGCTAGAGTTTTTCCTTCCGAAGTTGGATCTTCAGGAAGGACATTTGGGTCTCTAGTTGTATCTTGTAACCAATCTTCTTCTTCTCCTAAAGTTTCTTTACCATTCCTAAGTTTAGGCATGGTGCTTAAATTTTGATTTCAGCAAATATATATATATATATATATATATATATATATATATATATTATTGCAACAATATTAAGAGGTATATATTTATTATATACCTACTACAATATTTGAAATGAAATGTTTAAGTTTTTGCTATGTTTTTTTTTAGTTTTTCTTTGTTTTTTGAAATAATATTGTAAAGACAATCAACACAATAAATGCAAGAAATAAGACTGAAAGTAATAATCTAGTTTTCTATAAATAATTTATAAATATCATTAATAGGCTCGAGTTGTTCAGGAGTCATGAAGTGTTCTTCTTCAAATTGAAAGTTTTCTTTTAAAAATTTAATGAAAAGAGCTATAGTGATATTATCTATCTCAGATGCTGGTTGATAAAAGTAAAGCTCATGGCAATACTCTCGATATAACACAGCTCGAGGAACTCTATTCCATCTTTCCCTAATCTTAAGAACAACCTCTTGGTCTTCTACACGAACCTAGGAACCGGGTGTACAATGGCTGCGTCTTCGAGGTATTCCTCGAAGGTGAACAATTCTGAAGATACTAGAGCTCTCCTATAAGCTAACCATCTATGGCGAGCTCTCTGAAGTTCATGATAAAAGACAAGTTGATGAGGATCCAGGATTCTATCTAGGACTAGCCTCTTGATTTGCTTAAGTTCTGTTGACCTAGATGAGATGACACTAAGTCTCCTATCAAGTTCATCCCACAAGAGTTGATTTCTATCTGTTTCAGGCACACTAAGTATAGAATTGACTTCTATGGCTGCCAATTGGTTTTCTACATTTATAGTAACTGCTAATCTTTTCTTAGGAGCTACCATCTAAACATGATATTAAACTTAAATGATTTAAAATGCATCTATGTTTTAGTTGTTCTATTTTTTTTGTTTTTGTTTTTGTTTTCAAAAGGTTTACAATGCATTCACGTCGGGTTCACCAAAATGTATCGCTCCAAATTTTTCACATCCTTACCTTCAGGCTATAGGATCCGTGCCCGAAAGGAGGATGGGAAAAGGATGTCGCGGTACCTCGGACTGAGAGGACTTGCGAAGGTCCCGCCTCTCAAGGGAGGTGTATATTGGTGATTTTTCGACGGATGGTGGGTTCACCAGGAAACATTTAATGGCGCTTTCCACGCCTAGGTTTGGAATGTGTTTTTATGTGTTCGTTTTTAGCCTTAAGCATTCATATCCTAGGTTTGGCCAAATGAATCTAAATTAATCTATATGAAAATGCAAATTTAATGAATACAAAAAATAGATTTAAAGATAGAAAATAGAGAAATTACAGAATATTAAAAGAAGAATACCTGATCCGGATGTCTGATGGAGATTCTGATGTTTGAAGCAGTCAGGATCATCTGGAATTCGACAGAATCATCTGAGATCAGACAAGATCGTCTGAGATCTGACGAATTCGTCAGAGACCTACAAACAGAAAAACAGATGCAAAATACAGAGAATGCAACTATGCTAACAGAGGGAAACAACACAAAATGACAGTATGAATACTAAACAATAGTTATGAATAGAAATTCAAACAAATTATGATATTCTAATGAGAAATTATGATCTTATTATGCAATCTAAGCTAAATGGGTGAACTCCAAATGCAAAATAGCATAAAGTAACAAATAAAATAACTAATTACAACATAAAACAACAAAGAAAAAGGGGAGAAGAAATGCAAACTTCAGGCACTGATTGCCTCAATGTTGACTGCAGTCGAAATCATCTCACATTGGTACGAAATCGTCTCTGATTCGACAGGATCGCCTCCGATCTGAACAGGTTCATCGACGACGATGTAAGCTTGCTTCGACTGAAAAACAATAAGGTACCTGCAACAAAATTGATATAGAACTAATGCAAAATAGAACTTGGGATGATTTAACGTGTATGAAGTTAAGTTACAGAGAATTTCAGCCAGGGGTTGGGAAGGGAAGGTCCTAAGGATTAAATAGGCTTAGGGGAGTAGTTAGGAGGTTGGAGATCATCCCTATTTGGGAGATCTCCAATGGGGGAGGGTCTCTAACGGCGTAGACACGCTTCTGCCCGGATTAGAGGCCCGTTGGAACAGAAGCTAATTGTGCAAAATCAGTTTTGGGACAAGATCGTCTGGACGTCCTAGCCCAGACGAAATCGTCAGATCTGGGGCGATATCGTCTGATCGGCGACGATATCGTCAAACGGTCAAAACAACCTCTAAAAATGGCACGAAAAAGGGGGAAACGGATTACCCGATGGTTAACGGGCGGTTTGGGAGGTTAAAATTTGAATTTAAATTATTTACTAAGGTGAATGTAATTATTACAATTTCACTGCGCCAATTTTAGGGTGCTACAACACCTTCGAAGGTATATTCCTCTTCTATCGAGATGGAGTACTAGGCTTGTCATCCACTTTGACTAGGGAGATTTTAGGATATTATTTATCTAATTCTTCTCCCACTGCTTCTTCATACTTCCTATGCCCATGATGTTTGGATGTGGGGCACCGATCTCTATTTTGGGTCGTATGGTGAGTATGGGTGTCTATATGCTTAGGGTGCAACTCAGACTATGAAGTAGCTCATTTGTCAATGCGCTCCCTATACTCATGGTGGGGAGGTAAACCGACACTAGACAATCAGTCCTCCCTCTCAACGTGCTCCTTTTGATCAAGGATGCATTGCTCGTGCATGCATTGTTCATATAAGCGTTGTCTTATGAACCTTTGCCTATACGTGTTCTCATTTTTGAGGTGCTCTCATTCTGCATGAACATCCTCCAATTAGTCTTGGAGGATCTGAAATCTCTGCTCTAACACTAGTCTATAAGATTTATCTATGTGATCAGCCATATGGGGCCTCTAGTGTGTGCACTCAGTTTGAGCAGATTTGTGGGTGTGTCCCCCAGTGGATTGATTTTCTATACTTTTACCCTTGTCTATGAAGATGACATTCATGTCTAGTTGTTGCATATACTCTATGATCACATGGGATAGGGGGCATGCATATCACAAGAATGCTTGGAGCACTCTCCAGGATCTCTTATGGTCCTAATCATACTTTTTATATGTACACTCATAGAATGAGAGGGCACAAGAGAAGGTTTATAACCTAGATATCCTAGGACTTTATCCAGACCATCTATCTATCTACTATGCTAAGGATCATGAGGTGGAATACCATTAACTCCCACTTTAGACATGTCTACAGTGATCTTACAAGGTTCACCTCTATAGGAAGTCTGCATGGGACTACGCTCAGAAGTGATCCTCTATATTTGCCCCTGAATGGAAAGATCCTGAACCTGTCTATACTTAGATAGTGGAGGTCTCAGGCCTCCCCTAGCTATAGGTTGAAGGGGTATCAATCTAGATCCTTCTATGACATACTCCTCAGTCGATCCTGTGGATGCACATAAAGTATGATCATAGTAAATGCTACCAAGTTTAGGATCCCCATTTTGGGAAGCCCCAAGATCTATTCTATTCCTCAAAGAGTGTTTAGAACTTCCTCATAACAAGGTATTCTCAATAGGATCATCGCACGTAGAATTATCCCCTCTAATACTAATCAAACAATGATTAGGAGGATTCTATGGTTGAGTGTCTTCTATGTCATGTGCAGTGGGTGGAGCTTTGGCTTTGATCTCGGGTCTATGCCTGGATCGGCCTCTCCATGTAAGCACCATGATATTATCTTATCTCTTATGTAAGTTTTAAGGTAAACAAAGTAAACAATGATAATTATCTCTTATAATTTTTTTTTTCTTGTGAGCCCTAAACTATTTGATGTGTTTTCAAAGTTTGTGGTATCAGAAAGTAACTCTCATCGTGTTTTCAAAATGTTGATGATATACTCAATTATTAAAGGGCTTTCACCTGTATACTCACAACTTGAAAACTTGACAATGAACTCCAGGCCACGTAATCCAACCTATAATGTGTGGTAGTGAAGTCCACACATGGTCAAGGAGCATAGGTACTACCAGACCTTCACCCAATCTCACCCAGTCAATGTCATACCCTCTAGAGAGGAGTATATGTAACTTTTATGGGCTACGGATGGCTATTGGATCCAGTATTGGTCTAGTAACAAAAGGATAGAAGAAGTTGGGCCAACATATGGAAATCACTGCCACCATCATTGAACCCTACTAGTGGTTGGATGTGACTTCCAAATCACTAGCGTTTAAAATGTGTCATGGTGTGTGTGGTTTCTTTTATTTTGCATGAAATATAAATGCATAAAATAATACTCAAATGATTCTACATGCTTTCAAAAGAATGTTTCACTTTTTGATTGCATGATTACGCTAAATGAAATTCAAAGAAAGCAACTACCTATGAGGGGATGGCCACTAATTAGGCCTTATGCATGCAAAATCAACATAAAATGACCTAGACCACTAGAGACAATGGCAGACTGCAATCAAAGGTCTACTATTCCTAGTAGCGACTACTAGGAAAAACTAAAAAAAAGGTCCTAGGGATTCATCCTTTTATTTTACCTTTTCATTATGTTTCCTAATTAATCTACCATTTTATGCATTCTAGAAAATCAAACATAGAAAAAACAAGAAAAATATAGGGAAATGAAGATTACCTCAGATCCAAGTTCGATGATAATTTGGCTGCCTGTTGTATGGTCTATGTTTTGTTGCCCGTGGCTCTATGGCACGGTCGCAATTATTTCCCACGGGTGTCAGCCATAGTTACAACTGTTAATCATGGTTCTTATCCATAGTTAGTACCTGTCATCATAAAACATAGTGAATAAATATTTTATGGCATAAAATTCAGATTTCCCGTTGTGATCACCTTCTGTAGCAATCCAAGAAGCATACACCTAAGCTAATAATAATTGAAACATCACATAAAGCATAAAATATAGACAAATTTGCAAGTAACCATAAAGTAGGGCTTCCTTTTTATTAAATTTCCAATGAAACTCGATTACATATCCATCTGTCTTAGGGATACCGAATGTGATACAATTATTACATTCATAGAACAATCCCCATGCAAGGGTAGGTGTAATTTGCAGGCTTTCTAAATGCACACGAACTACTCCAAGGTATTGATGACCTTCTACTCCATGATTAGAGGAATTTGTTGCCTTGCATGTCAACACCTTGTTAGTCCTACATACAATAAACAACAAGAATCATATTTGTAATAAAGGAGGCCTCTCTTGATGAGGCTTTTAAAAGAAGTTATACAAAAAGATGCCATGAAATCTTTAAATCAAGAAAGTGCAAGAAACATGGTAAAACTATGTTAAACATGAAATATTGCCATGAAATTTGTAAAGGAAATATAGAATTATCTATATAATAACCTAATTATGAAATCAAAATCATGAAAACATGAAATGTAAGCATTCTTGTCGTAATTACTACAAATACCAAATGATAAGAAAGATACCTAAAATCCTAATTCTATAGGACAAAAGTCTCTAATAAATAAAATATACACCTAATTTATCTATTCTAATACAAAATAAAAATAACACCTATGACTAACGACCAAGGAAATATGGATATTGAACCTTACCACGGGTCTATCCCATGGTGAGTAATATTAGCCATGGCTAACAGTCGTAATGAAGCCAAAAATGCACTTTTCCTCCAAATATGGTCTAGTTCGATGATTTCCCTGATGAATTTATGGTTCAAGGGTTACCTCTGCGTCCTCTAATAGATTTGGAGGTTTAATTGTTCCTATTTTTGATGGATTACTTGTAATATTGTTTCTTGATTCTTCTAGCCTCCTAAGACCTTCATGAATTCAATTTCCATTTCAATCTCTCAGTGCTAGCTAAAGGACTTCTCTCAATGTCAGTAGGTGAGTACTAAATTCAACAGGGCTTCGTTGTGAAAATTATCCTATGCATATCTCTCATTTTCCATTGTGGATGGGGTTCTTATAACCTCTAGAAATGTTGTCTTAGCTTCTTGAGGAAGCCAAGATCAATAATGAATAGCTGGAGCAGTTGGAGGGAAGCTTTTGGATCTTTCCACCTCCAAATTGCTTGGATCTGCAACCAATTTGCTGTTATAACCGAATATGGGTCATCCAAAGTCCAACTAATTCTGACTACTAGCCACGGCTCTGAGGCATAGTCAGCTCTGTTAACCATGGGTCTCAGCTGTGACCAACACTAGTTAGACCAAAATGCCTAAATGAGTGGTTAAAACCACTGCTACACCTTGGTATTTTTCCAAGGTCTTCCATATAGTCTTCTAGCATGTCCCATATGAGTAGTTGCCTTGACATGACGTGTTTTAGGTGTCTATAGTGAGATATAGTTTAATATTGGTTGATTTTGTAAAGTTATGAAAATGCTAAAATCAACTTCAATTGTCCTTATTGCTCCTATTGAACTAAGCTATTTTCTAGATTTCAATAGGTTTTAATGTTGGATCATTTGTCTCTATTTGAGAGAAATTTGCGACAAGTAAATATTATAATTTCTAATTCTATATGTTTTGTTAAACCTCTTATAATGACCCTTTGAGATTTGATTTAATTTTCTAGCTTCCATTAAATCAATTTGTAGTAGTAGACCTTATGAATCCCAAATTTGGAAAATTAGAAAATATAATAATATTTGCAAAATATTTAAATGATTTAAACTAAGTAGAAGGCCTTATATCTCCTAGGTAAATTTGTAAATAGTATTCTTATTTTTAGGTAAGTTATCTCCTATATCTTTTGCTTTCTCAACCTTAAAAATGATCCATAAAAATATAGCCTTATATCTTCGATGTCTAAAAGCAATATTAATGAGGTATGTTTCTTACCTTAGCCCTCTTGACTTCACACTTGGATGGTGCTGATGTTGAATGAAATATGATATTCCTCTACATACCATTTCTATGGTGCTTGACTTGATGAGGCTATGTAAACAAGTGTGGTATGGCTATTGGGCTTCCTCTTTGATGCTTGGAGAGTAGATGCTAGTCCTTTCAATGAAGTCTTAAATGTTGCTATGCTCTCCTTCGTCTACACTATGGATTGATTGTACTAAGCTTGCTCTTCACACACTTTACGAATGTTGGACATGAATGCTATCCATTCACTCTCTATGGTACATATACAGGTAGTATTTGGTGGACAAGTGACACTCTCATAGCTTAGTAATGCTACCTCACATTCTTGTAACATTTCTGCACCAACCATTACTCCTATGTAACATACCCTTCTTGCTTGAGTTCTCTCAATGTTCATCTCTTAAATGTTAGAGAAATGATAGCCATAGGGGAATAATGTGCCAAGTGGTAATCAACCCTTTTGCATGGATTTTCCTATGTAAAACCTCTAGGAAGGAGATTATAACTCCTTTGTATATCTTTCTCCTTAGCTTACATCAATTTATTGAATAGCTAGCAATATATTTCCTTTTGAAGGCAATCCGTGAGCCACCTTGGATATTTGGATGAGGATGAGGTAGCTCTTGCTACCATTTGTTGATGCTACTCCCAATATAGCATCTAATTTCATTTTGTGCACTTATCCCTATATTTTGCTCCTTGTTCATGATGATAGAGGAGAAGCTTGATGCTTATAAATGCTAAAATATGCTCTATATTTTATTTTACGTAAATAGCTTCTTCTACCTTGCTATGGTTTACATAAACATTCGTAATATATTTCCTTTGGCTCCTTTAGCTTATGTAAATAGCATTTGAAATCTTGTTGTCATTTACGTAAAACTTCCTTTGTCTGTAGGTTTGATCTTGGAGAGAATGCCCTTTCAGTGTTGGAGAATGCTCGATCCTTTGGTTCTTTATTTGGTTGATTTTTCCCTGTACTTTTTGTGCCTATTTTGGCACCTTTAAATCTTCTTCTTTCCTTGTGTTTGATGTATTGTATAAGTACAAAATCATGTAACCTTTACATGTATATAGAAACCTTTTATTGCCCATTTTCCTTGCACTCTTTTGCAGGTCTAAAATTCTTATTTTTTTAGCAGATTGATGAGTGCAAAATGAGGGTTTTAAGGATGTCTCTTTGTCTAGATTCCTTATCCTTTTACTTGGATGATTGATGATGAATCCAGCCTTGTAAATATTATAGAACAAAAGCTTTCTTTTAGTTGCACTAACCCTAAGTTCTTTCAATTTGAGACTCACCAAGTCTCAATCTTAGAAGCTTTTTTTTTGGTTAGTTTTTTTCTTCTTCCTTTGCTTGTACTAACCAATTTCGGTGGCTTATATTGGCCACTATGAGTTGCAGGTTTCTGTGCTTTAAAAGTGTCTTTAGACACTTGATCCAAACTAGATTTTGTAGCCTTTATTTCAAAGCACAAAACTAATTTATTTTGAGAGTAATAATAGTGCAAATAAATATAACAAATTCTACTTTTAATGCACTAACATATTACACCTTATCACTCCAATCTACTCTCAATAAAATGCACTTAATTAATTCACTGCAACTAATAAAATTAATTCATTGCAACTAATCAAGAATTACCTCAAATGAACCTTCAATATTTATTCTATAAATTTATTACAAGCAAGATATTAGGAGATAGTCTTCTTTTGCTTTCCAAAGTAGAAAATAGGCTAGTTGATATATTATTAAAATTATAAAATCTAATAAACTCCTAATGTGCAAATGAACCTTAAAAAGAATATTTCTTTTTGCACACTTTAATACTGTAATACAAATATCATTTTTGCAACTTTAATCTATATGAAGGTGCTTTAATAAATTTGATATGTAATTCACCTAATGAATCTACTTGCACTAATAGTTGCTTACCTTTTTTGAATGCTTTTGTAGCTCCTTTTTTGCTTTTGTAGATGATGTAAATATTGGTGCCTAAGAACACCAAGTTTATGCATTGAATAGGATCTTGTAGCTATTTTTAGACTATTTTGAACAATTCCTTCTTCACCAATTTGATGGTCTCAAAATTTATTTCACAAGCCTAGGATTTGGTGACTTTGGTCTCCTCTTGTAATCTCCTCCTTCTATTGTAGATTTGGAGAATTTTGTATCTCTGAAGTAGTGGCCTCTTTCTGTAGGATGAAATATTCAAATATCCTAGATTTGATAAGCATCTTATGCTTTCAAGTCTTCTTTTCAAACTTTGACTCCAAGTAGGATCTTCTCCTTAAGATTTTGAATGTCTTGAGGTCTTCATTAGATTCTTCTTATACTCATATTTGGAAATCCTTGTCAAATTCTCCGTCTCTTGGCCATGTTATCAAATGGTGATAATTGTCCTAAGTCCTTCACTATCAAGGGCTTCTCCTAGGTAGTGAATTTCTCCAGTGAGTTCTCCTTTGAGGATTTTTTTAGCAAGTCTCTCCTAGCCTTTTACTAGATGCTTATCGAGACCTAGTCAAGGTCTTTCATCTTGCAACTTCTTCTAGTCTTCCTAGAGACCTTATATTTAACCCTTCACTTATAAAAGTGTTTTCATTGAGATATTCTCCTGGATATCTGATGTTGCTACTTCTGGATACGAGCATGACTCTCCTAGTCCTTCTTCTTCCTAACCTAGAATTTATTCAATGAGATCTCCTCTTGATAACTTTTTCTTTAGGTATTGGGTTGATTCTAAGAGGCTTTTCTTCCTAAAGTTCTTGTAGGAAGATTTCCTTACTTACTGGATCACCTTTGCCTACAACAAAAATATTAATATTGAAATCTTATTCTAAATTAGATCCTTTTCTATGGAATCTTCTTCAGGATAAAATGCATATAAGTTCTATTTTGGTATCAAGGATATGTGGCCTATTATTCAATATCAAGGCTTGTATGGGTTGTTCTTCAATATCAAGGATTCTATAGCCTATTATTCAATATCAAGACCTCTATGTCCTGTTATTCTGGATTAAGGCTTCTATGGCCTTTTCTTCTGGATCAAGGCTTCTATGGCCTTTACTTTTGGATCGAGGCTTCAATGGCCTTTTCTTCTGTATCAAGGCTACTATAGACTTTTCTTCTTGTGAAGTTCTTCAATATATCAATGGATATCTCTTGTCTTCAGACTTCACCATGATTATTTTCTAGAAGATTCTTCTAAAGTATTCTTATTTCTACAACAACTAATCTCTGCACTATGAAGATACTCCGACCTTCGGGTAATGAAGTTGAGGTCTCATAGATTTTTTTTGTAGGAGGTATCCCAATCATCTAAGTATTAATTCCTTATAATAAAAGAAAATCTTAGGTAAGTATTTCCAGATATCCTAGCTTCACTAGTTGATTCATCAACCTAGTGGATCAAATGATGAGTATTAGTCTTCACGAGTTTTCCTTCAACTCTATGGAAAGAATCTAGCCCTATACAATATCATTATTTTTGAAACTAACATTTCAGTATTCACTTGTAACTCTCCCTAATTCTACCACCTATAATCTTCTAAGAAATTTTGATAGTGACTAGTCCAATGGTGCGTCAAGTTCTGAAAAAACTTAGGATCAAATAATAATGGTGGTTTCCCTAGACCTACTATGGCTTGATCTATCGTAGCTCTGATACCATTATTAGCTTTTGATACCACATACATTGGGAGATAGCAAACAAAATATGCAAAAAGAAATAAAATAGATCTACGATATGGCTAATATATGTTATAAATAGAAATGGCAAAAATATTACAATAGTAGCCATTGAGAAAATGGGTACTCCATAATATATGCTATTTCTCCATGAGGGAGCTCTAATATTATAGCTCACACACACTACCCTACTACCAATATACTATACACGATGATTGAAAACAAGTCTTTTCCTTAGTAAAAGCTTTAGAATATTTTAAAGGGATTTTTGGGTCAAATAAATTGATAGCTTGTATACCCTATATAGATGTCAAAGATGTGTTCACTTAGAATGAACCTATGGGAAGCTCAACTAGGTGGATGGTTAAAATAAAGTTGTGTGAGGTTGAGTTCAAGGTAATGAAAACCATTGAAGGATAGGGTTTAGCCAAATACATTGCTACCAAAGGAGGAGGAGATTTCAATAACCACAGATGCATAGCAAAATGATATAATAGACTGATTTGAAGATGAATGGTTATAGTATTCTACTTGAAGTCACACTCTTTTCCAATTGGTGCCATGCATAATAAGATGAGGAGCATAAAGCATCAATCACAAAAGTACTATATTCAAGATAACAAACTATATTGGAGGTATCTAGATGAAGTGTTATTACTCTACCTTCTTTAGAAAGAAGTTCCTAGGATTAGTGAAGATTTTCATACTAGATTTTGTGGAGGGCATTTTGCATCCAAGGTAATAATCAATAGTATAATGAGAGCAGGTTATTATTGGTCATCTCTATTCAAAGATGTGCACTTGTGTATGAGAAAGTGCTAGAGTTGCCAAATATTTGATGGTAATAAGAAATTTCTTGCCATGCCATTGAAGTATGTAGTAGTAGAAGCTCCTTTTACTCAGTGGGGTTTAGACTTGATAGATGAAATCAACCCAAAATCTTCAGGAGTCCATAGGTGGATAATAAATAAAACAAATTATTTTACTAAATGGGTAAAAGCTGCCCCACTGAAAATGTCAACCATAAAAGTAGTTATTGGATTTTTGGAATAAAACATCCTAACCAGATTTGGGGTACCTAAGAAATTAGTCACAAGCAATGTAAAATGCTTTATTTCATTTGAAATGGTATAATTCTATAGTAAATACAATATTGAATTGGCACACTCAACAAATTACTATCCTCAAGGTAATGGTCTAGTAGAATCTTCAAATAAAAACCTCATCACTAGAATCAAGAGATCACTTGGAAGGAATAAGAGAAGTTGGGATAATGAATTAAAGTTTGCCTTATGGGCTGATAGGATTTCTATTAAAAGAGCAACAGAAAAAATACCTTATGAACTAGTCTATGGAGAAAAATCCCCACTAACCCCACAAGTGGAAATGCCCACCTTGTATTTGTTGCTTCAATACCACAAAAATCCAAATAGATTGCAAAGAAGAATGGATCAAGTTGTTAAACTAGAAGAATATAGAATAGATGATTTTATGAGAATGATTCAGGAGACTTAGAGAACTATTCAAATATTTAATAAGAAAGCTAAAGAAAAGCCATTTATGGAAGGAGATGTGTTATATTGGGATCCAAAGAATGATAAACCGGGAGATAAAGGAAAAATGGAACCAAAATGGTTGGTCCCTTATCAGATCATCCAAAAAGTGGGTCAACACACTTACAGGTTACAAACCTTGCAAGGAGAATAGATGCAATTTCCAATAAATTATCAGCACCTAAAACTATATAACCCCTGTTATAGAGAATAGTTTAAATGAAATTTTTGCATTTGCTATGATCTACAAAAAAAATTTGTATTTGTGTCCTGGTCATGGTAGTTAGGTGATTATGAATTTTCATTCATTTCATGTCCTACGTGATTAGGATTTTTCATTTCATTCGTTGCCGGTTCAAAGTGATTAGGAATTTTCATTCATGTCTGTTAAATATAGGTGATTAGATGAAAGTTAGATATGGAAATCAAATCGATCAAATAAGTGAGGTCTATTACATCATGTGCTTAAACAAAGATCCTTGGGTTCTCAAGAGAATTTTTTTCCTTAAAGTCCAAATATGTCTCTTGTCATAGTCAGAGCCAATGTTGGACTACCTAGTCCATACCCCCAATTTTTCAAAATTGGTAAGGTTAGTGTCTAGGTGATTTAGGTTTGATAGTCTTTTCAAAATTATTGTCATGATGTGGGATATTTCATTAGTCCAAGGGGTCTTGTTGTACCTCAATATTACAATTAAGATCTTACCTCCAATTATAAAAATTCTATCAAGATTGAATGTCTAGGTGATCTTAGGACAAGGAGGTCAATATTTAAATGATAAGGTTATAAAGAGAGTGTGTTATTTCAAAAAGTGTTTACATTTCTACAAATAGTTTAGATCTTGGTTATATCTTGTTCAATTTACTCAAATATCTCATTCATAAATTCATTCATACTTTTTCATTAATTCATAAAATCCACCCTTCATCTCATCCACATAGTCATACATATTCATCCATACAAATATTCATATCCATCCTCACCATATTTCCATAAACCTCCTTAAAACATTCCATTCCATATCACCCTATCAATTTCATTTATAACCCATTAGATGTTTCATAATATTCACCCACATAAAACCCTACTATTAGAAACACTTTATGATACAAAATTTAATGCCCCACACATATACTCCATATACCCTCTTATATAAAAATCCATCCCACCCAAGTCATTTACCCAATAATAGGTTTCATCAGCCATTTACAAATTTTCTAAGTCTAAACTCATCACTATTATTCCCTAGTGGCCTAGAACTTATAATATTCCCTTAAATTCAAAAGTATCACATGCGCCCACATAAATCCAAGTTTCCCAAATTGACCAATGCCTACGTATCATAAGCTAAAGTCAATTATTTTCATCAAATATTATTTAAAGGCTAGAAAATACGCTTATTGATCAAGCCTGATCCAACAATGCTCGTATCGACCCCATCCACTTTAAACAAATAATGCACACCTTTAAGCTTTAATAAAAATAGACAGAGTGTGTTGATCAAAGGCTTATCTAATGATGCTTGTGAATCGAGCATTTTACCCTCTAAGTCCATCCATAATAACTATTTCATCCTCTGTCAATCCTAAAGTTGTTTCCCTTTTTATTAAAATCCACTTTAGCCACAGTCCCCTAAATATGATGAAGATCGTGTCTATATGATGAATATTTCTCCCTCACTTTTAAATTCATGCCTCCAATTTTATAAAATCCTAAGTTTCAAAAAGGTTATTAAAAGAAGCAACATCATGGTAAATGGGATTGTTTATTAAAGTAGATAAAGGAAGTTGGATCTTGGATCATTAAAGCTAAAAAAATATAAAAAATCTTCATAGGTCAAGTCAATTCACCACATGCACTTCACACCCCCTTACTAGTTAAAACCCATACATATCATTAAAATTAGACATAACTCCTATAAATTTTCCCTAATCCAAAAGTGTAACCGATTCAAGCTGCCTGAAGTGTAACCAAATCAAAATCACATGCCTTCAAGATTAAAGGCATGCACATTCCTCCGATCCGATGGTGCTCATTGGCTGAAATCAATATGATGGTTCTCTCCCATCAGGACCTAATGGGAAAGTTATCACTAAACATTTATTGGAATTGATGATATTCATTGATTGATCCTAATTGAACAAAACTCGTTGATTCCCTAAAAAACTTCATTAAATTCACCACCCTTCAGCAAAATTGAACGTCACTCATTGATCAAACTCGATCTAATGGTGCTCGTCAATCAAGAATTTTATCTCCATAAAGGAACCTAAATAATAAGAATTAATATAGTTAAAAACTTTGCTCTTTGGTCAGATCTAATGGCACTTGTTGATCTAGGAGAAATCTGATGATTCTCATTCATAAAAAATCTCCACAGTGGGTATTGAATGTAAATCAAATTCAGATCTTGGAATAAAAGGCAACATCAAATTTTTTAGATCAGACTCAATCTAAATATTTCCCCTAAAATCTTTGTTCTAATGCATGTAATAAGTCCCATCCATTAGGAACATGCACATACTATAAAGGGGCTTACTCCTCCAAGAAAATGGATGACGCTTGTTGATATCACCTAGATCTGATGATGCGTGTTGCCATCATCAAAAGTTATATTTCCTAAGTCTTAATATTATGCTCCAAATAGTCAATGATGCACGTTGATTAGGATTCAATCCAATGACACTCATTTTTCATCAAATACCAAACTAAGTAATAGATAACACTCATTGATCGAACCTAATCTAATGGTACTCATTCATACATAGAATACAAAGGCTCTAATGAAAGGAGTTTACATATACTAAAATGGATGTTGTGGATCAACTAGGAGAATATCTAACTTTTTGGTTCAAAGCATAATAAAAAAATGATAAAATAAAGGTTTCCCGATAAAGCTTCTCATTGATACACCCAATGCTGGTGTTGCTCATGCAACTAATCAACTTTAAAGAAGTTATAGAGATAAGTTTTGACTACTTTGATAAATAACTTATATAATCCAATATTAGTGACAAGAATTCAAGAAAGGTAATCAAAATTGGAAAATAGCCAGTTCTCACAGATATTTTTTGGTACATAAATAAATTCATTGTCCTTCGGTGTCCTCCAGTACAGTTCTAGCGTCAGGTATTCTCAGCATAAAGAATATCGATAAAGACAAAACGAACCATAAAAAGTTGTGAGAACTTTAAGAATGACCAAAAGAGAAAGAATCGAACCACTAGAATAAAATTGGCCACACAAGGTGAAATATCATGGATTGTACTAAGGAAAGCAAGCTCATGGAGCAAACAACACAAATGGTAGATTCAATGTTGATTCAAGTAAGCTAAATCCTCTCATATCTATAGAACAAGACTATATCATCATAAATTAATGAAATGTATCATCTTGCCATGATTCTATATGAAGATAATTACCAAAGTGGAGATTGCAATGATGAAAATAGGCCAAATTGTGCAAACAATGAGTTTCAAATAGAAACATGAGTAGTTTAATAAGTTTTTGTGTATCAATACTAAGAGACACAAAATATGCACTAAAGAAAAGTAGACACAAAAGCTTTGACAATCTATTTTCATTGTAAAGATGCAAGTGCCTTGACAGAATATAGTTACAGAGCAGAAACTCCGATGGAATATAGTTATGAAGGTATTATGTTTTTTGTGGTTTCATTCATTTCAGTACCCGTTAGTCTAAAAAGACTACCCTGAAGATAGAAGAAGTTTTGAAAGCCCAAATAGTTTTTGGGAGGGCTTGAATGGTTTTTAAGAGATCAAACACCAATTTCCCATTTTTGTGAAAGGACTAAAGTAGGAAGAATGTCGTGATTTTGTGATATGTTAGTGTTTCACAAGCTCAAAGTAAGAGAAGGGTCAAGGCTGGCAAAATGCCATGATTTCATGACATGTCAAAGTTTCATGCACTCGAGGTGAGTAAAATACTAAGGTAGGAGAAATATCACAATTTATGGACATGTCAGCATTTCATGTGGTTGAGGTGAGTGAAAGACTAAGGCAAGAGAAATATCGTAATTTCGTGACATATCAACGTTTTGTGAGGCACAAGGTGAGAAAAGACCAAGGTAGGAAGGATGTGATTTTGTGACATATCAGCATTTCATGGGTTCAGAGTGAGAAAAGGCTATGATATAAGGAATATCATGACTTTGTGGGTTCAGAGTGAGAAAAGGCTATGACAGGAGGAATTTTCATGATTTCACAACATGTTGACTTTTCACGAGCCCAAGGCAAAAGAGGAGATCAAGACTTCAGAATGTCACAATTTCATGATATATCTAAGTCACATGAAACATAGATATAAATAGAATCTGCCTTCAAAGTAGCATATCGATAACTAATGGAATATTGTGATTGAGCATCAAATATTAAACTTATACCATTAGTGATTTTATTACCTAACTGAACTAGCGAGAAGTCACATAAAATATGCTAATGTATTTGGTAGTGTATTTCATTGTAATTGATTTTGTGTCAGGATTTGCTAGCTGTCAAAGCATATTTGTTTTATAGTATATATAGTAGAGGGCATACGCTAAAAAAATGTTGGCTCTTAGATGTTTACGAGACTAGATGTATGTACTTTGGATTCAAGCAATAAGATACACTTCTATTGGCTTCTGGTTCACTATGTGCAAGTGTATGTATTAACATTTGATGCTTCTATTTACATTACTAAGTTATACGTTGTATTTATTCTGTTATATGGACTCATGCATAATATAAAAGATATTACTGGAGCTTAAGTTTTAATAGATGTATGTGTTAGATTAGCATCTTGACCTATCCAAAAAGCATGCACCTATCTAATAGATCAATTGGAATCAACATAAAAGCATGAAATGAGAAACAAGGTTGCATATGACAATAAAATGGATGCTTCTTTTATTAATATTGGAAATGAATCTCAGTTACAATCATGCCCCTCTTAGGGTCACCCAAATGTTGATACAATCAATACAATTTCAAAGCCCCCAATGGGGTAGGCACAATATTAATGCTCTCTAAATAGTCACAAACTGCTCTAGGGTGGAGTTGACCCTCTTCTTCGCATTGAGGAAGGTATTTGATGGTTGAATCTCCTTTAGACCTGATTCCTTGTGGTCAAGAAACAACACAAGAAGCATTAAAAGCATTGGGAACCTCTCATGATGAGGTCCTTTGAGGAAATTGAACACAAAGATGCTATAAACATATGAAATCAAGAAAGCATACAAAATGTGTTAAACCTATGTTAAATTGATAAATATTCCTAGATATGCATAAAGGAATAATACAACTAACTATCTAATGGCCTACTTATGTGAAATAAAGCATGAAAGCATGGAAAGAAGCCATTAATGTCCTAAATGCTATAATGAAGTAAATCTACTCAAATATTTAATTCGATCAGTCAAAGTCTCTAAAATACCAAATAAAGCATTAAAATGACTAATCTAACCTAGATAAGCACTCTACAAAAAGAACAATAAGGGGATCTTACACCTATTGCAAACCGTAGCTCAGATGAGCGGTCTACACTGTAAACCACGATTGACAGCCATGACGAGCAACTCAAGTAGGTTTGCCCTCCAATTCTAGGGCTATGGACTTGATCCTCCTTGTCAAATTGATGATCAAGGGTCACCTCGGTGTCCTCTAATAGATTTGGTGGTTGAATTGCTCGATAGGGCCTCCGTTTGCCCAAATTAGCATTTCTTGGCATTCTAGCTCCTTAGGGCATCCATGGCATGAATTGACATGATGCTCAATTGGTTGATAATTGAATAACAACACTCCCTCTCAATGCACTCAAGTGAGTCCACAATTCGATAGGGCTTCACTGCTTCAATCTCCAATGCTTGCTCTCTCACTATTTTGAGTAAAATATATCTTTGCCCTAATTTGAAGGGGTACTTATAGGACTACCCAAGGGCTAGGGGTGGCTTCATGGAGAAGCCAAGAACAAGAAGAGGTGGTTAGGATAGTTGGATTGGAAGCTTCCATCCTTTAACCACCTTCTTCTAGATCAAATGGTCATTCAAACCAATTTGGCTCGGATGAAGGCCAACTGAACTTCAGTTAAGACCGTAGGTGACAACTACGGTTCAGACTGTAGACCGTAGGTCTCAGCCATGGTTCATACTGTGGACCATAGGTCTCAATTATGGTTCAGACTGATTAGGCCAAGGAGCCCAAATTGAGTGGTTAGAACCATTGCTCTATCTTGGAGTCTATCCAAGATCTTCCATATGGTCTTGTAGCATGTCCATATGAGTAGTCACCTTCGACATGATGTGTTTTAGGTGTCTACAGATGCCCCTTTTGAGATGCATTGTGAGATCGAACAATGCGTGAGCAAAAATAGACCTCCTAAAATGATGTCGAAGGTTCTATGATGATCATTAGTCGGATCAACATTAGATGCCCCAGGTCTTGCAAAAGGATGTGCATCCTAGAATCATTGCTTCCAATTGGGTGAAAGGCTTAAATTTGAAAAGCTTGTGCCCATCTCATCTCATTCGGTGCAGTTGTGCATTCCATAGGTATCTTCTGACCCATAGATCCGAAAGGCAGAGAACAAAAAGCAAACTTCATATTTTCTATTTTCCCCAAGCAAAGGGGTAAGCTTATGATAGTTGTTGACAATGATTCGTAAGGACGAACACAATTTTGACAAGATCAAGGGATCTACGATTTCAGGGATCTTCTACTGATTTTGATTATGATTATGATATTATGACTACCCCCTCAAGCGATGAGTCGATGAGGGTAATGATAATGTATGAAGCGACGAGGTCGCTTGACCATAATGAATGATCTGAACAAATTTAGAATTGAGCATTTAATTACTTGGCTAAGCCTAGTTCAGCTTATGATTCTAACTGTTAATAGTAATTGCACATTTCTATCCCATGGAGCAGTCGGGCTACAATAGCCATCTTAGGGAATCGAAATGATACAAATCCAATTAGTTTTTGTGTTGAATCAATTTGTCGATGATTTTCTGAAAATATGTCATAGGAGAAATGACATGAAACACCTCGTTCCCGTGGAGCGGTCCAGCCTCGAAGGCCTTCTTCGAGATTGAAAAGAAGCATATCAAATCAATGATGACAATTTTACCCCAAATGTCCTTATGGTTATTTACTCATCTCGTCGGATTGCATGGAGCGTCAGTCGCTGCAACCACCAAGTGTATAGGGTAAATAACTGAATACGAGGTGCATTTGGCTTTTGATTATTTTAAATTTTTTTGTTAATTTTGAATTTTTTAATTGATCCTGGTGCTTGAACATCACCAAATTTGCAAAATTGATTGCTTTTATTGAGATTTGATCCATTAGGAATCATTGATTTATCATTTAAGACCTTCCCATGATGGGATTTAAGTGCATTTAATGCTAGTTGCGAACCACGGGTACGGTCTACGGTTGAAACTTTCAAAATTTGGGAATCGTAGGTCAGACCTACGGGTGGAAAACCCTAATTTCGGGACCATGGGTGTCAGCTACGGTCCATCGAAATTAGGAGAAACTATAAATAGTTTTCCCATTTTCAAAATTTCATTATTGTCTTGCAAGCAACTACATTTCTAGAGAGCTCTGAGAGGTGAGAAGCATTTCCTGATCCGGAACGCTGCTAGACCTCTACCTGATATTGCACTCACACCCTGATGGCGGACCCTGGACAACCCTCCACTAGCAGAGGCCATGGTGCGGGCAAGGTAACTCGAAACCGAGTCCTCGCACTCATTTACCAATTAAAATGAACCACATTAATTAATGGGTAAATTAATCACACTAAATTATTGGCAATGAACCTCACCTTAGACTAGGCTAGTTTAGGTTTAATTTTCTGGCTAGTTAGGCTAGGAAGTGACCCAAAATGGGTCTCGTTCCTAGATCGTAGCTAGCAATGGCGGTTCCCAATTGTTAGATTGGGGACCGTAGCTATCATCTATGGTTAGAATTCAAATTACAATGGTCAAATTTTGACCGCATGCGGACCGTAGGGTTGACCCGCGGTTCCACAACTTTAGAAAATTTTTCAATTTTTTTATTTTTTTTAATGTTTTCTAGCAATTAATGCCATTTATTGCACTTTTGAAGTACTTTTCTGATGTTTTTGATTTTTATTGATCACTTTTGACATGTTTTTGTCATTTTTAGCAATTTTTAGATTTGTTTGATGTTTTTAAGGTCATTTTTTAGTTAGCTTTTTCCTTATGCCTTGTTTATTTTTAGAGGTTGACCTCTAGAGCTAGGGAGCTAGATATACTTCACACCCTCCATAGATAGCTTACTAATGGGGAGCGGGAGTGGTTTGGAGCCATCGACTTTGGCTATGTCTTGGATCTACCCACTATTAGGGTAGATCAAGCTTACCTGACTGCATTGGCCCGATGCTGGAATGCGTGGACCAATACATTTCACCTTTCGATAGGTGAAATGACCATTACTTTAGAGGATGTCTACCGGATCTTTAGGATCCCTATTGATGGTGAGGCCATCACCTCCTCCTCCTTCCATAGTAAGGAGGATGTTTTTGATGCTATCTTTGGTGATCGGAGCGAGGAGGCCCAATGTAAGATCGACCATGGAGGCATTCACATTGGGTACTGGTAGAAGGAGAACATATTCTCTATTAGAGAGGTAGTGTTTATGCACTTGGTGGTGCATATTGTGCTTCCAGACTCCTTGGGTATGAGGATTCCTTAGAACCTTCTAGCTAGTGTTCGGAGGGTTGTTTAGAGCTCTAGAGATCAGCCATTGCTCCTAGCCTAGGGGAGCACCTTATTGTGCTAGCTATACCATGAGCTTTACCAGATCACTAGTAGGAGCTGGGTTGGGATCAGCTGTAGTCTTCTTCTCTAGATCTGGGGTTGGTAGCACATCAAGATTGAGCATCCTATGGAGCTACCCCTTCTTATCACTTCTATTGATGATGCACATCAGTGCTACATAGCTTGTTGGCCTCGTGAGGAGGAGGGGTTCTAGAGCAGGTCCCATGTAGGGGATGTAGACCACTACATTTCTAGATTTGTAGTGCTTGGGCTGGATGACATTGAGTGGCACCCATATATGGATTGCCCTGCATGGACAGAGGTTGGTGAGCGGCTATGCTAGGCTCATCGAGATAGGTGGCTACTCGATTACAAGGATGAGATCAGGGAGTATCAGTTTTACTCTCATGTCTTATGATAGTTTGGCTTAGTACAGGATATCCTAGAGCTACCTATGATCTATAGGTGGCTAGTACTAGAGAGTGATCTACATTGGGTTTATCCGACACCACTTGGGGATGCGGTTGATGATTTTTAGGAGACTAGAGTTGATAGGGTCGGGACCACTCCTACTGTATGATACTTGGTGGTCCCTACTATAGTGGTAGGGATCAGGGCCCCTCGGTAGGATAGATGATGGGGTAGAGGTTGAGGCTGACCTAGATGGGCATAGAGTGCACCAATGGATTGAGGGTGGATGGGGTGCAGAGGTCCTAGCAGAGGAGGCTCCGTAGGTCGAGGTGGAGGAGGAGGCATTAGAGGAGGGTGAGGTGCCTCCTGATAGTGATGTAGGATAACTCCTAGCTCATATTGCTACTTTGTAGAGTCAGGTGGGTACGCTTTAGACTCAGCTACGACATAGGGATACTAGCCTCACCATAGTAGAGGTGAAGCTCGCTCATGGGTAGAGATAGTGGTAGGAGTATGAGGAGGAGAGGCCTCTCCTCAAGGCCTAGATTACCACAGTAGGTATAGAGATCTAGCGGCTCACTACAGAGCATGATTTGGCATGGACTCAGCTAGACCTGATGACCAGAGAGAGGATTCACTAAGGGACTCGAGGGCTATTCCCTCATCCTCACAGGTAGTTATGGCACCACCTACAGCTCCATCTCACCTATTGCCCTCAGGTCGGGACCCCATGGCAGAGGTTAGGCGACTCACTTCCCTCTTGGAGGAGGGAAATGCATGATCGACTATGAGGGCAGCTCGCATCTCTATACTAGAGGATCACATTCGACTGATAGGTGGAGAGGTGCTAGAGGACACCCATACCATAGGTACTCATAGGAGTAGCTCTCGGACTAGGACCAGAGAGACCGGATAGTCTTCTGCTAGTTCGAGCCATCGGACCCATAGGACCGAGAGGACACATAGGTCCTCTAGTATGCATGGAGCCAGCTCTCATAGGAGCCACAGGGATGGTAGGGGTGATGGCGGTGACTCTCAGGATGGGGGTGTAGGCCCTCCGTAGTACATATCTATTGAGATATTTATTGTACCATTTTTGAGTGTAAGGTCGAGGACCTACATAGTTGTAGCCTATGGGCATTTTGATGTACCCTCATGTACTCTTTTGACACACACACACACACACAAAAAAAAAAAAATAATATATATATATATATATATATATGATATTGATCATTTATGGCTCATTATGTGTACTTGTATATTTTTAATTTTATGTTTATGTTATGCACATGGATGCAATGCTTATATGTTATGTTTGTTTGATGCTATATGATGTGATGTATGGATGACATGCACTAGATAGCTTTTTAATTTATGATGATGATGGTATGCAGTGATCTAGATGCTTAGATGTGCTTTTTATGATGGATGCATATGGATGCGATGTTTACTTAAATGCATATTTAATTTTGCTTTATTGCATGCATTTAATTTTATGACATTATCATGATATGTTGATGCAATGTATGTAATGCATTATTTACATGATGGTAATCTAATGTAAATGAACCTGTATGCTTTAATCACTTAAAACATAAGGAATGGATGTGATATGTGTTTAACAATCTAATGGACGACACCACAGAATGTATAAAAATCATGAATGTAATTGAAAGATCCTCATTACAAGAATTTAATCAATTAATCACCCATATATGAAATGCAATGGTATGAAGTTGTATGATGCGAATGATATAATGTGTCATTCTATTTTCTTTTGCAAGTTTGAAAAATATGCACAATATAGTCAGTGGTCATCTAGATATCATTTTTGATATCCATCCGGTATCTATCCTATATCTTGATTGTGCTTTATATAATGATGTATCATGGATTCGATACTTTTTAGTTTGATGATTTGCATGACTTGGTATTGTGTTGCTATTAGAGAAACTTTTGAGGTTTTCCATGAGACTCAAACACCCTAGTAGACTTCTCAAACATCACATACTAACTGTACAAGGCTTTTTTTGGACAAGGCTTTCATCATGAATGACCCAACTATTCATTACCCCTGTGTGTGCACGTGAGTATTTTAAGATAGACCATAGGCATACCCCAGATGTCAGTCGGGACTCTTCCAACCCATATGTGAGATCGGGTTCCTCCTATGTTCGTATCATCCTTGTTTCAGACTTGATTGGACTATAATGCTAGACAACCCCAGGCACCTAGAGCTAGCTCATCTCACAAATTGATCAGGACTACCCCTCCAAAAATAGTCGGGACTCTTTCAACCCATTGCTGCGTTTGGGGATCACCCAATAAAACTACTACTCCAGAAGCAGGCGAGACTCTTTCAACCCATTTCTGCACTCGAGGTTCATTCTATGGCTTTGAAATGGTGAACAATCCAGGGATTCAAGTTCTCACCCCATTTTGATTTTTGCTCATATGTAGTGATAAAAATCACTATTTTTCACGTTTTACTCTGAGTGATAAAAATCATTGTTTATTCCCATTTTTCTTGAGCAAGGGATTTGTATAGTGCTTTTAATTCACTATATCATTTTAGATTTGAACTTTGAACTTTGGGTTTGAAATTTAAACTGTGTATCTATGTACGAGTAGGGGAAATTCTTGTCCTTTTGCCAAGGTTCACCACTCTAGACCGAACTATTTGCAAGATAAGCAGGTAATAAAACCCATCTCTCTAAATACCCAGGACCACTTTCATAGCTTTCATCCTCCCTTATCTTAGCAGGATTTTAAATGTTTCAATTAGTGATGGGATCCTGATATGCCAAGCACTATCACAACTAATGACCTCATCTACAAAAGCAAAAACAACTTTCTATGACGTCTGAGAAACCCACTAGGTATGGCTGAGTGACCGAAAAACTTTGGTATACACACATATCTCATAGCAATAGGTGTTGTGTATGAATGCAATGGATTATGATAAATGCAAAGGTGCATGATTAAAACACAAACGTGGCATCATTTGTAAGACTGACAAACACAATCCCTCCTGACTACGAAATGCAATGGATGATGAATGCCTATATGCAATGCAATAATGAAATGAATGCATGTGTAAATGAACATGCATAATGCAAATGCAAATGTTTTTGGAATTTTATGCTTTACCAATTTTTTTTGATTTTATTGATTTTATAATTTTTATGGATTTTGAGCCTTTATATCTGACCAAACGATGAGTACATGCCTTTGGAGCTTTTTGATTGACCAAACTACTCGTAAGAGAGCTTGGAGCCTTTTAGGATGACCGAGCGGTTTTAAGAAACCCTTGGGAAGCTTTTGGGATGACCGAGTGAGTTTTAAGAAACCCTTGGGGCCTTTGGAATGAATGACCAAGTGGTTTGAGGAACCCTTGGAGCTTTTTGATTGACAAATTAAGCTTGGCTTTAGGATGATCGAGCGGTTTTAAGAAACCCTCGGAGGCCTTTGATTACCCCGAAGACATGACCAAGTGGTTTTAGGAACCCTTGGAGCCTTTTGGGAGGGTATGCTACCCTATGTACCCCTAGTGTATGTGCCACTTGATGATGGTGAGGGAGGTGCAATACCTCTAGATCTCTTTGCTTATGAATTTGGCATGGTGGGGGGAAGGTATGCTACCTTGAAGACCCCCAACATTCATGCTATTCACTAAAATGTAATCAGCTTGTTTAGGAAGAGTGATAGAAATCAACTCTCCCAACTGAGGAATGGACCTCAATGGAGTGCCTATGTTTTGGTAGGGTTGAACGAGCGAACCATCCTCACGGATCATGTCTCATTCTACTAGGTCTTGGATGACCCTCTTAAATGATTGACAACCTCGAATGTCATGTCCATGCACTCGATGATACACACAAAAGGGACCCCCATCAGGTGACCCAGTCTTGGATGCCCTATGCTTGACTTCGGGTAATATGAATGCCTTTGCCTCATGTAACTTTTGAAACAAAGTTAGAGTAGTCATCTGAAATGAAACTACTCGTTGCACTAGCTTATCGGGCTTACGAGGTGACTGACGACCTCGGGGTCACTCTTGAGGAGGTGTGACCTCCACTTCAGCATGTTGTGGCACTATGAGAGAACCATATACATTATAAACCCCCTTATCTATCAAGTTTTGCACCACACTCTTGAACTCACGACAATCTCGAATGCCATGACCCTCTATTCGATGATAGAGACAATAGTGATGCTCCCTGTAACCCATAGGTTTAGCTCTATTTGGGTCTAAAGAGGTGATATCAGGCAAGGTGATGACCTTAGCCTCTTGCAGCTTCTAAAATATGTCAGACATAGACTCTTTTAAAGGAGTCCAAATGCACTGTGACTATTTTGGGTGCTCGACCCACCTTGGCTTGCTTTGAGGACCCACTGGTTGGGTTGGCCGCATGGGCTTTTGCTTTTGCTGAGGTTTTTCCTGCACTTGCACAGGAAGCGATTCGGCCTCAAACAAGGGTTGCTTTTGTGATCCCAGGTTTTCAAACTGGTTCATGATAAAATGCAATGCCTTATCTTGCTCATCCATTCGATGCTCCATTCGTTCTAGATGACTTAGAATGGATTGCAAGACTAACAAAGAGTTCATATGTATTTCCAATGACTGATTTGAAATACCTTTGTCTATTGAAGGAAATAGAAAAGTGGATGCTATGGATCCATTAGGTAATTGCAAATCACCTATTTCCTTCATTTGGGTTGATGTGGAAGCTTCTTTATGACCCACTTCATTTGTGCTATCCACATGCTCATGCCTATGACTCATCTCAAGTTGTTGTTTCACTTCATTGTGTTGAACTGTGTCAGTTTTAGTACCCCCAATCTGATGTGAGGAACCTACTTGTTTGTGCTCTTGAGATGGTGCCATGAGAAATGAGTTAGGAGTGACTAATTTCAAAGGTTCTGGCCCTGACAATGTGGAAACACCACTGGATTACCCCATCTCTAGCTCTATGTGATTAGGAATCACCTGATCTTCTAGCCTAATGTCAACCATTCCCACAAACTCATGAGAAGACTCCACACCTGTATGAGTCATAGGTGACTCATCAACATACTGAGGCTATCTTATTTTAGTCATGATAACTGAACCTTCCTCATACTCATGTGATGCCTCCAGGATAGGATCCATAGGTAGAGACTCGACAAAAATTTGACCTAAATCCTCAATGGACTCCATGGTGGGCAACATCATAATGCTGGCCTCTATAAGCTCTTCATATTCACCATCATCCTCATGAGGACTACCCTGTGACATGATGGATGAAGATGGTGTGATACACTCGGATGCATCCATGACCATGCTAGGTTCTTCTGCTTTGGTAGGAGTAAGAGGCTCCTCTAAAGACACATCAGAGATAGTTGTGAGCATCTCCATAACTGCATTCATCAATCCTTCCCTGCTAAGAGGTGTCGAGGATGCAGGTGTGATGGGTGAAGCCACAAGGGACAACGGTGGTGAAGGTAAATCCACCACAGTCTACGGGGTTGCATCCAAACTCTGGATAGACTCCTCAGGTTGAATGTTCAGATGCCTAGGTGACCCGCAAGATTCTTGAGGGTGATCCTCAGGTTTATAATACTTGAAGGGATCTGGGTCCACCTCAACTATATGGACTTCACTTCCATGGGTGTACTTAATGCACTGATGCACTATGGATGGTACGCACTCCATGGCTCTTATCCATGGTCTTCCAAGCAACAAGTTATACTATCTTGAACCCTCTAAAACGTAGCACAATGTAGGAATAATATTTTGTCCTACCTCGATGGGGAGGACTATTGTGCCTACTGTAGGGGATTCCACATCATTAAAGGCTTGCAGCATTAAAGTTGTTTCCTTGATGTGGGATGATGGAATTTTGAGATGTTTGAATGCTGAGGTGGTGATGATATTAATTGATGATCCTGTATCCACCAACACTCGCTTATACACAATCTGATTGATCCTCACTATGATATGCAATGGAGGATCAGATTCTTTGATAGGGATAGGTTTGACTTCCTATTTATGGAAAGTAATCACAGGTTCCTTATATGGTGGAATAGACTGTATATACCCCAAGGATTGTGATGACTTTCGAGCATTGACATTGCTCACCTGTCTAACTTGACTACTCTCAACCTCATGCTTACGCATGGGATCCTTAAACATCTCTTCTATGTTGTTCTTCGATAACCCTAGGTATGTCTATCCATCTAGAGGAATGGCTATCTACTTGCTTAAGAGGTAACTCTTGATGATGCATTGGGTGCATCACGTTGACTTGTTGCCTAAGCACTCTAGGTATGAGCTTCTTTTTGGGAGTTACCTCACATGATTGTTCTTCACGTAATTTCTATTGGTAAATCCTCTCTTCACATCGTTGGAGCTCATCCAACCTTTGTTGATGTGATCTCTTCTTCTCTGCGCACTCATGCTCTAGACGCTCACGCTCAATGTGCACTTCCTCCAATTGGTCTTGGAGTAGTCACCTCTTATGGGCTGCATGAGACTCAGATTCCCTATATGATTGACTCATGGAGTAAGATCCACAACTCTCTATCTCACTAGGGGGAGACCTAATGATGTGGGTTCTCACTGTGTGTGAAGAAACCCCATGATCTATATGGGTGGACCCCCTACGTGATGAAGGGGGTTCACGATGACTATCAGAGTGTCATGCTAGGAGGCTTAGATCCTCAGGTGCATGATGTGTGTGATGCCTAGCAAGGAGGTGTGCGAGGTCTAAAATATCCTCAGGTGAATATCGAAGGCGTTCAGAGCCTCTCCATGAACATTCTGACTCATTAGCTCATGATTGAGCTCTATCATGCCTAGTCATCATGATGAACCAACTAAGCAAGACTTGAGAGGAAGCCTCTCTCACTAAGAATTTTGGCCTCAAGGAAGGCCTTATCTTGATGGATTAAGCAATAAAGAAGCATACAAAGTAAACAATGTGATTATCTTCTTTACATTTTAAAAGTGAGCCCTAAACTGTTTGATGTGTTTCAATGATTTGTTGTATCAGTAAAGAAACTCTTATCATGTTTTGCAAAGCTTGTTGAATGATATTCTTAGTTTAATGGCTTTCACCTGTATACTCATAGCTCGACAATCTGGATGTGACTTCCAGACCATGTAATCCAACCTATAATGTGTGGTAATGAAGCCCACACATGGTCAGGGAGCACAGGTCCTCCCAGATCCTCACCCATTTTCCCCTAGTCAACGTTATACCCTCCGAAGAGAATACATGTAAATTTTCTAGGGTACGAAAGGTTCTTGGATCTGGTATTGGTCTAGTATCCAAGGGTACGTAGGATTTGGGCCAATGGATGGAAATCACCTCCACCATCGTTGAACCCTACTAGTGGTTGGATGTGACTCCCAACTCACTAGCGTTTAAGTGAAACGTGGTGTGTGTGGTTCTTTTTAATTTTGCATAAAATGAAAATGCATAATATAGCATAAATGATTGTTTCCTACATGAAATGTAAAAATAAACGTTTCATATTAAGAAATGCATGCTATATCCTACATGATTTTTGACAATGCAAGTTATGATGCAAATAGCCACTGATTGGGCCTCAAACATGCAAACCAACACACAATAACTATCAAGCACGTTGGATTCTAGGGTGGACTGCACTCAGAGGTCCATTGTTCCTAGAAGCACCTTTCTAATGATGCAAAAATGAATACAAATCTAGGACCTAGTTCATTTCCCTTTTTTTAGTTTTCCTAGTTGTATTGCAAATTTTGTATTCTGGAAAAACACAAAGACATAAAAAGTTATAGAGGGTGAAAAGTGGGACCTACCTCAGGTCCACATCCGATCTATGTTTTGTCCTCTACTGTCTGATCTGTCTACTATAAACCATAGGTATGTTCTACGGTTCAGACTGTAGATCATGTCTTGCAGTCATGGGCCAACAATGAGACCGTAGTTATTAGCTATGGTTTGCACCTGCAATTCCAAAAACATAAGAACAATTAGTTAGATCGCTTGAAATGCGGAGTTCCACCGTGATCACCTTCTGACCTATCCAAAAAGCATGCACCTATCTAATAGATCAATTGGAATCAACATAAAAGCATGAAATGAGAAACAAGGTTGCATATGACAATAAAATGGATGCTTCTTTTATTAATATTGGAAATGAATCTCAGTTACAATCATGCCCCTCTTAGGGTCACCCAAATGTTGATACAATTAATACAATTTCAAAGCCCTCCCAATGGGGTAGGCACAATATTAATGCTCTCTAAATAGTCACAAACTGCTCTAGGGTGGAGTTGACCCTCTTCTTCACGTTGAGGAAGGTATTTGATAGTTGAACCTCCTTTAGACCTGATTCCCTACGGTCAAGAAACAACAAAGAAGCATTAAAAGCATTGGGAACCTCTCATGATGAGGTCCTTTGAGGAAATTGAACACAAAGATGCTATAAACATATGAAATCAAGAAAGCATACAAAATGTGTTAAACCTATGTTAAATTGATAAATATTCCTAGATATGCATAAAGGAATAATACAACTAACTATCTAATGGCCTACTTATGTGAAATAAAGCATGAAAGCATGGAAAGAAGCCATTAATGTCCTAAATGCTATAATGAAGTAAATCTACTCAAATATTTAATTCGATCAGTCAAAGTCTCTAAAATACCAAATAAAGCATTAAAATGACTAATCTAACCTAGATAAGCACTCTACAAAAAGAACAGTAAGGGGATCTTACACCTGTTGCAAACCATAGCTCAGATGAGCGGTCTACACTATAAACCATGGCTGACAGCCACGATGAGCAACTCAGTAGTTTTGCCCTCCAATTCTAGGGCTATGGACTTGATCCTCCTTGTCAAATTGATGATCAAGGGTCACCTCAGTGTCCTCTAACAGATTTGGTGGTTGAATTGCTCGATAGGGCCTCCGTTTGCCCGAATTAGCATTTCTTGGCATTCTAGCTCCTTAGGGCATCCATGGCATGAATTCGTCATGATGCTCAATTGATTGACAATTGAATAACAACACTCCCTCTCAATGCACTCAAGTGAGTCCACAATTCGATAGGGCTTCGCTGCTTCAATCTCCAATGCTTGCTCCACTATTTTGATAACCTTCGCTATCAAAATGCACTATATCTTTGCCCTAATTTTGAAGGGGTACTTATAGGACTACCCAAGGGCTAGGGGTGGCTTCATGGAGAAGCCAAGAACAAGAAGGGGTGGTTAGGATAGTTGGATTGGAAGCTTCCATCCTTTAACCACCTTCTTCTAGAACAAATGGTCGTTCAAACCGATTTGGCTCGGATGAAGGCCAACTGAACTTTAGTTAAGACCATAGGTGATAGCTACGGTTCAGACTGTAGACCATAGGTCTCAGCCATGGTTCATACTGTAGACCACAGGTCTCAGTCACGGTTCAGACTGATTAGGCCAAGGAGCCCAAATTGAGTGGTTAGAACCACTGCTCTATCTTGGAGTCTGTCCAAGATCTTCCATATGGTCTTGTAGCATGTCCATATGAGTAGTCGCCTTCGACATGACGTGTTTTAGGTGTCTCCACATCTAAATCACATTAAAGAACTATGATTTCTATGTGAATAAATATTGAATGCGTAGATCTTGAAGTTATATGTATTCATCTTTGTTGTTGTTTAAACTGCACCAAGAGAAAAGCTCTAGCTATGACTATATTTCCATTTCTTTTAGTAAACCCTTCTCTCTCTTTTCTCACAAAAACACAAAGGAACTAGCCTTCTCTAGAGATTAGATGGAACCCTCAATACCAAGTTCATCTACTCAATGTTGGTAAGGTCATGGGCGTAAATCATAACCATAGGCCGATTTTGCACCAATAGTTTTTGGCATGCCCGGTGGGACCCTAAATCCCACAATATTGTATAAGGTTTAGTGTTTATCTTTGACCTATTCAAGATCTAAATCAATCACCTGGAAACTTTGTCCGAAGTTATAGACCTAAGAAATATCTTATCTATTTCTTTGGTTAAAATTTGCAAGCATTTACCTATATGATAACTAGATCTAAAGCAAGAAACTCTGAGGAGCCCATTGAGTTCTTCGAGTTACACCTTGGTAGCCTTAGGGTTCATCTATTTTTATCTGCTAGATCAAACCCACCTGCTACTAGTATTACCACCCTTGTACCTATTATTTTACCCAACCCTATTACCAATATATCTTCAAGTATAACTATCAATAGTTCTATAGTATAGTATAGCACAATAGCTACAATGGCCACTCCTCAACTAGCTTATCTTACATGGAACCACACTGGTCCATTGAACCTGGTGGCTCAGAATTTGATTCTTGTTGTAGCTTTGAAGGCATTGCCTTCATACGATGGAATAAGATAAAACAAATTATGAATATCTCTTGGACATCTCTTCCTTGGTAGATATATATAACATTACTCAAGAAGATGTAATGATGAGGTTGTTGGTTATTTCCTTAAAAGGAAGAATGCTCTATTGGTATAGGGTACTTCCTGCTCAATCCATCACAATTTGGGCTAAGCATATTGGAAAGTTAGTAGATGAATTTAATTAGCATGCAAATCCCTTCTCCCTACTCAGCCAGTTCAACATAATCAAGAAACATCCTTAAGAGGAAATTTTTGATTTTAACATCTGATTTAGTTGCACTTTTTAAAGAGTGCCCAATGGATTGAAACCAACCAACGAACAAGCTGTGTATTATTATTTGAGAGTTTTCAACTTTGATATCAGTATGATTATAAGGAAATATTGAGTATTCACATTTCCTACTATTTTCCAAGAAGCATCTAAGGTAGAAAGAGATCTCATTACCATTGGAAGATATCCATAGAAAGCAGTAATGCCAATTTTTCCATATATTCTCCTAGCTTTTGGTACTAGTTCTTCAAGTTATTCCCATCTTCCAAACATAGAACTTCCAAAATGGAATGAGAAACCATCCATTACTACAATACAAATAACTCAAAATTTCCTAGCATTACCACCTATTCCTATTATTCCCGCATTACCTGCACCACCTACTTAGCCAACCCAAGAAAATCATCTTTCCATATTACTAGACATGCAATAAATGGTAAAAAATTTGGCAAATGATATGACGTCAATGAAGAGAAGAGAGGCTAAAATAAATTTTCAACCGATAATGTTTCCCTAGGTAATAAGAGATGAAAGTTCATCAAGAAATAGAGGTCAAGAAAGGTCAAATGTCATATATGCGAATGATGATGAGGAATATGTAGCTCCTCCCACAAATTCTGATTACTGGTGCACCACATGTAATGACCCACATGGGGAAATTTCATGTATGATTCATCAGAACTATGTACAAAATGTAGCTATTGAGAAGGTAGAGAAAAATATGAAGGGACATGTAAGCATGATTAGAGAAATGAACCATAATTTCATGATGCCTTTGGTTGAACAAGTTACGGTCTTAACTAGATCAGGTAAAAAACCTTTGTTGGTAGATCCTCAAGAGCTCCAGCCTCTGAGTTTTCCTTAAATTTATAAATAACTACCTAAAATAGATACCTCATTTGAAATGAAGTCTCAAGATCCTACCCAGGACTTTGGGGCAAAAGCACATAAAGAATTTATCCCACAAAAGGAAGCCAAAACTCAGGAACAAGCTAAGGAGAAGTTAAGATTTTATTCTTTGACTAAAAGATAGAGAACAAAAGCAACTTATGGATATAGAAATAGATATGAAACCTTTGCTAAGGAAAGATATAGGAGCACTAAACTATATTCTTTTAACATAGTGGAAGAAATGAAGAAGATCCCCTCAAAGGCAAGAATGTATGATGCCCTACAGTTTCCTGGTCAGATTGATCTTTTGTAAGAATCTTTAAGGTCGATGAAAAACAAAGGTAGGAACACATCCTAATCAATATATTGTAGATGAATCTAACATCTACCACTAGAAAAAATAGACCACCTCCATTTTACTTATCTCTTGAAAGGGAAGGATGGGTCGTACACAACTACATGATAGACTTAGGTGCCGCTACTATATTAATACCAAAAGTAGTGTGTGATATTATGGGAATGGAGTACACTAGAAGCAATCCAGGAGTTCTATAGTTAGATGACACTCCTATAAAAATTATAGGAGTGATTAAAGACATCCCAATAAAGCTTCATAGGATGCCTCAAATGGTGGTCATACAAGAAGTGGTAGTTGTAGATTTAGCACCATACTTTGACATGTGTTTGTCCAGAGAGTTCAAAACAAAGATAGGAGGATATCTATCTTTGGACTATTCACATTTATAAATACCTTTTAAAGGTAGGAGGATCAAGATATTTAATGAGAAACCATTTAATTTTCACATAGAAAATATAGAAGAGATTAGTATTATAAATATGATGACCAAAGAAATGGAAGATATGGATCTAATGGAAGAGACCTTAGAAGAGCTTTAGACATAATATCAGTTCTCCCTAAAATATTTCAATGCCATGATAGAAACTAAAATGGGAATTTATTCCATTGTGAAACCAAAAAAGTAATTGGCACTCGCTCCCAAAGAAGATGACTCTACCAATCAAATTTAGAAGCTTTTCTTCGATGGAGCTAGGTGTAAGAATGGAGTTGGTGTTGGAATAGTTTTAATTTCCCCTAAAAGAAAAGAAATAATTTTCTCTTATAGTCTGACATGGAGTTGCACCAATAATGCAACAGAGTATGAAGCGCTTTGTTTGGGCTCGAGGAATACTGAGAAACTGGGGGTTAAGAAAATATAAATATATGGAGATTCAGAACTTATCATGAATTAAGTCATGAGAAAATGTACCAGTAAAAAATATTACTTAAAGACATACATAAATAAAGCGTGGGACCTTTTATAAGCCTTTGAGTCTCTAAATATGAATTTTATTCCTTGAGAATAGAATACCCACGTGAATTTTTTGGCATCTATGGGAGAAAAATTTTGCCCCATCAACAATGTTATTCAAATATATAAGATGGTTAGACTCATATATAGACCATCCGTGCCAAAAAAATATATTTTCTGGCAAGTTTTTGAAAATGATGAGCAAATATTATATTTTTTAATCTATGAAATGAACTGCTCGAGTGGTAGAATGTTGCAAGATGAGGAAGAAGAAGGATTGATTCAATTAAAGAATAATCATATTCCCAAGGGACTTATCACCCTTGAGAGTCTTTTTGATAACAATGATAGGGTGGTATACCATAAAATAAAAGTTGATAAACACTAGTATAAAGAAGTCAAGCTAGAACCAAGATAAATGATTAAGGTCAGAGTTAGTTGTAAAGTAGAAGAGTTAAACCAAATCAGTAAATTGTATAAAAAATTTCTAGATATTATAGCTTGGGTGTACATTGATCTTAAGGTGTGCAGGAAGGAGGTTATACAACACACCATTGAATTATAGGAAGGGGCTAAACCTTTTAGGCAAAAGCAAAGGCTTGTGAATCCAAAGATAAAGGCCCTAATGAAGCAAGAATTGTTAAAGATTTTTCAAGCTAAGATAGTGTATCATATTAAACATTCTATCTGGGTAGCGAACCTAGTCCCAGATAGGAAGAAAAATGGGGATATCATATTGTGCATTGATTTTAGGAATTTGAAAAATGTTTCACTCAAGGATCATTACCCACTTCCATAGATAGACCAAATTTTACACACAATTGTAGGAGAAGAGAGATTTTTTTTGGTAGATGGGTTTTCTGGGTATAATGAGGTATGGGTCAGGGATGAAGATCAATATAAAACCACCTCCACCACCAAGTGGGGAATTTTTACCTATCAAAGGATACCTTTTGGGTTGTCTAATACAATAGCAACCTTCCAAAGGGTAATGGATGTAGCCTTAGGTGAACATTCTAACAAGATCATAGTCATCTATTTAGATGATATGACAATTTTTTTCTCATCATAAATAAGATCATATTAAACACCTCGAGAGGGTTTTTAAAAAATGTAGGGAATTTGGGATATCCTTGAACCCAAATAAATCCATATTCATTGTAGAGGAAGGTATTCTACTTGGTCATGTCATCTCCAAATATGGATTATCCATATATATTAATAGAGTGAAAGTACTCTAAGAACTTACTTTACCAACAAACAAGAGAGGCTTGAAATCTTTCTTTGGACAAATAATTTTTGTGCATAAATTTATTGCAAATTTTGCATAGATTGTTAAACCAATGACAAAAATACTAAAGAAAGATGCACCTTTCAAATGGATAGATCCAAGGAAGAATGCTTTCAAAAATATTTTAGAGGAAATAACTCAAGCACCTATGCTGGTTAATCCTGACTACTCCCAAGGTTTTATCCTATATGTTGTTGGGGAGAAAGAAAGTTATGGTGTAGTCCTTACATAGAAGGAAGTAGACAATGAAGAAAGACCCATATCTTTTCTAAGTTCCACTATGCATGATCACGAGGAAAGATACAAATTTATTGAGAAATAAGTATATGCTATCATGAAGTCTTTGAATAAGTTCAAATACTTCCTATCACAAAGTAGGATCATTGTTTATGTGATCCATCCTGATGTCAAGAATTTTATAATACAAGGAGAACTTGGGGAAAAGAGAGTTGGATGGGTAACTAAAATACATGAATATGATGTAGAAATACACCCATCCAAAATATTAAGGGGTAGATCCCTATGCCAAGATTTGGCCAAGTAGGCTTAAAATGATCATGTGGATCACCAAAGCATAATGTTAAAAGCAGAATCAGATCAAAATATGAAGAAATTTGACTGGATTGATGCTCTTGTGGAGTAATTTCAAACTAAAATATGTCTTGATAATCTGAATGCTTCACAAAGGAGGTACAAGACTCAAGTTTTGAGATACACCCTTCAATAAGAAGGGTTGTAAAGAAAAAAATATAGATGGTGTACTTTTGAGATGTATAAGGGATGATAAAAAATAAAAGGTGTTAAAAGAGTTTCATGGAGGTCTCTCTAGGGGACATTATTTAGGAAGAAATACTACTCTAAAGATACTCAGAGCAAGTTGTTATTGGCCTTCTATTTTTTTTGACACTTACAATATAACCAAGAGTTGAGCAATGCCAGAGATATGTAGGGAGGAACATAAATTCCCCCATGCCTCTAAAGTCTATCCAAGTTGAAGAACCTTTCCAACTAGTGGGGGCTAGACTTTATTGGGATAATAGAGCCTAATTCATCAGCTAGCCACAAGTATATACTTACTGCCATAGACTATTTTACTAAGTGGGTTGAAGCAATTTCCACTAAGAAGACTGATCAAGAAGTCATAATTGAGTTCGTGGAAATCTTGATTATAAGGTTTGGTATACTCGATTCATTGGTTATAGATAATGGATAAGCTTTTATCGACACTAAAATTATTGAGTTTGCTAGAAGATATGGTATATATTTGAAGACCTCCTCCAACTACTATCCATAGGAAAATGGTCTAGCTGAGTCTACAAATAAAAACCTTCTCAAAATCCTAAAAAGAACTTTAAAAGATAACAAGAGGAGATGGCACTCCTTGATGAACCAAACACAATGGGCTGATAGGATTTTTATTAAGAAATCTATTAATACGTCACCCTATTATTTGGTCTATGATAAAGAGGCCATTTTGCCTATACACATGGAAATACTAGCTTTAAAATTACTCAATCATATGGATTAAGAAGGAGGTCAATCGATGGATGCTCGACTGATGCAACTTTTACAACTAGAGGAAAAGAGGAAGCAAGCCTATAATCACCACCAGAAACACATGGCAAACATAGAAGGTTGGTTAAATAAAAATACTACCTTCATAAAATTTAATATTGGAGACTTGGTTTTGAAATGGAATGTGAAAAAGGCCAAGCCAGGTAATCACAAAAAAATTGACGCCTTTTGGGAGGGTCCCTTTGAGATAATTGTTGAGAAGCAATATAATTCATTTCAACTACAAGATCAAAAGGGGTAATTTTACCCATAAAAATGAATGCTTTTCACTTAAAGCTCTACTTCAAGTAAAACAAAGAGTCTCATGTACATTATGTATAATATATAGCAATTTATATAAATATTTTAAAGTTCCTGGCTTGTAATTTTTGTCATCATTTGATCCTACAAGGTCAACCCAAAAAAAGACAAAAATATATTAAAAAAGAGGAAGAAAGCAAATAAAAGCATCATTTATCAATATATAATGGTTCAGATTCAAAATCTACCACGTAGCATTCCAAAGGTTGGCAGGAAGGCACTCATTTCATAGAGGATCGATGCCTTGAAGAGCATAAATTCTCAATTAATGTAGTTGTTAGTGATTGGTCGATAAATTTAGCATGCAGTATAGTATCAAAAATGATGTGCAAGAGGATTTGAGAAATATGGGTACACCAATCATAGTTAATGCGGTCCATGCATAATATTTCAAATCAATTTAAGAAACCCTAATTAATTTTTGAATGAGTTTCTCTATAGAAATTTACTTGCTATTTTTGTTCTCAAACTCAAACCCAATATGAAAGAACTTTATAAGCATCTTTCTATATGGCTCTAAAGAAGAATACTCAGGAAGTAGCTACGGCAACATCATCCTCTTTTTCCCTACTTGCAAGGCGCAAAGATGAAGTAGGAGAAAATTTTATTGATAAAGATGCCATAATTGGTGATACAGTGGTTACATGGAAACTTCCAGAGAAAATTCAAAGAGATATTGAAGAGAGAATTTTTATAGGCATCATTGCAGCATCTCCTACTACTTTCATGTTCAACTCTCTGCTCTACTGGTATGTGTATGCTCCCGTTCATCCCTGTCTTGAATTAGTTAAAGTTATTGCTAGGTTTTATGATGCCAGAGAAAAGGCTATAAAATATTTCCAGGGTAGAACCATGTTCAACTTGGATTATGATGCTTTCATTAATGCTTTTGCCTCCGGCCATGTGCCTAAAATTGAGCCAAAAGCTTTCGACCCCACTGACCAGGAAAAATATTTTATACCCTCTGAGAAGATAAAGAATTTTTTGGAAACTCAGTTAAAAAAACCACCTACTGGAGGAAACATGCCTAAAACCCCCATTCCTCTGATAGATTTAAAAAATTTAGAACTATTTTCTATTTTGGCCATAGTAGCAGGTCTGAAGATAAACAAATTTTTTATGGGTGGCAAATTGCACTAGTAAATTGCTTATCAAACCCAAAAAATTATGATTCTTTAGTTATAGATCAAAGTGTCAGGCCCATATTCTTTGATTGGCCAGGATACATTTTTTGTCAAGTACACGAGGGTTTGTCTACAATTAAAAAAATTTCTCAGTCATCTTTCAAGTTCTCGTCATATTTAGTATGGGTCTTCTTCTATTTTATGGCTCAAGTTTTAGCTTTCATTTCAATAAATGATAAATATGAGAAAGGAAGGACCCTTCTCGTATGTGAATGGACCAATTTTTTATACAAAACATAATCATATTATGATTTTAACAAGGAATTTTTGGGACCAGCCCTAAAAATTATGTATGGAGAGATAAGAAGGTTGAACCTAAAAGCTATGAAAGTTTTACAAAATAAGCATGCAAAGGAGGGTGACTAGTTCATCCTTACACAAGGAATTATCATTAGATTATATGGGTATACTAGGAAACCTTTCTTACTTCCGTATTATGTCACTAATAGAATATTTTCTTTAGAATATGTGAGACAAAATGAGAAAATAAATTTCAAATACGATATAGGTATAGGAAAAATTGACACCTATACCATGCCATTTTAGTTTGAAGGTATTATTGTTTCAAAGAAAGGACAACATGAACAAATTTCTCAAGTTCTAATAGAATTAGGGTTAATATAAATGCCACAAAAATGGAGGTATGACCCCATCAATAGATTTAGAGAAAGATAAGATATTCTAAATAAAATCCCTGTAAATAATTACCATATGTTTCCTAACTAGGACATTGAAAGTTGCAGAAACAATGCTGAGGATGAGGCATTAGAATGGCATGTAGAGCGAATGCAACCGCTACCTCTATGGCAAGATTTCTATGAGGATATAGAAGAAGGGGGTCGAATGGAAAATAGAAAAAATTCATGAATGGTGGATGATGAGGGTTCAAACTAATATGATTGATTCAAGGTACCCCATCAACAATAATCTTGAATTTTTGGTTCGTTATGATTATTATCAGGCTACCTGGATAGGTACCTTCCCAAAAAATATTTAAAATGTGTTGAATATTTTCCATGTTAATATATTTAGATTAATATATTTGAATCCATGGATTTTGGGTTAATATATTTAAGCCCATGGATTATTTTATTTGAGTTAATATATTTAAACCCGAGTTTTGTGGCCATGATATTGTAAAACCTCTTGTTGTGTTGTTGGTATATAAAGAAACACTTGCATGAGGGTTTTGTGTATGTGAGAGACTAAATAGTGAGTTTTCGAACACCCCCCCAAAGGGAGGGAACACAATGTGTAGTGAGGCATGCAGTTGTGTATGTAAATATTTTCTGGATGGAATAAATGAAGGTCTAGTTATTTTTTTCGTGGATGTAGCCCATATTGGGTGAACCACGTAAATATGTGTCTCTTTTGTATTGTGTTATTCTTTTGTGTTTTATTTCTGCATTTAATTATTGCTTAGGTTTTATTATTTAATCCTAAAAACTGGTATCAAAGCGAGGTTAGGATTTTATTTACTTGAAAGGAGGGTTTCCTAGTTTGAGTGGGAGCAATGGTAGAAGAAGGTAAGTTTAGGGTTGAGAAGTTTAACAACAAAATTATTAGCTATGGCAACAGTGGAGTTGGTGAACTTTGATAGTGGTGGAGCTAGTGAGCTCTAGTAGAGATGGATCTGGTTTGCTCCAGCAGTGGTGGATCTAGTGTGCTTCAATAGTAGTGGATCCGATGAGCTCTAAAAATGGTGCAGTTGGTGAGCTACAAGAGTGATGGAGCTAGTGTTCTTAAAAAGTGGTGGAGTTAGTGTGCTCTGGTAGTGGTGGAGTCAGTGTGCTTCGATAGCGATGGAGCCGGTGTGCTTTGGTAGCGGTGGATCTGGTGTGCTCTGATAGTGGTGGAGTTGGTGTGCTCTGATAGTGGTAGAGCTAGTGTGCTTTAGTAATGATGGAGTTAGTGTGCTTTGATAGTGGTGGAGTTGGTGTGCTCTAGAAGTGGTGGAGCCAGTGTGCTTCGATAGCAGTGGATCCAGTGTGCTCTAGCAGTGGTGGATCTGGAGAGCTATGGTAGCGGTGGAGCTGGTGAGATCTAATAGTGGTAGATTTGGTGAGATTCAACAATGGTAGATCTGGTGAACTTTGAAAGTGGTAGATCTGGTGAGATTCAACAATGGTAGATCTGGTGAACTTCGAAAGTGGTAGATCTAGAGTTTAAGGTTGGAAATGCTTGTTCTAGTGGTTTTATTACAAAGTTGCTAAAAATGTTTGAGATGGTTTATTGGTTGTACCACAAGTTTTTGGGCAACTATTAACTACTATAACTAGTGTAGCTTGTACCTGAAGAAGCTATAGTAATTGGTGTAGTTGTGCCCAAAATATACTGGTGTGGATGCTAGTGGTGGTTTCCTAGTGTAATGTTCTCAGAGTTAGCTCCAACAATATTTGTAATATTTTTTAAAATGTTTTTTTGGACTATTTTGTTACATTGTCAGTATATGGTTGAGGGTAATAGGTGAAGCTAATATATTTAGATATTGCACATGTAGTGGGAGTAGTTAGCGGATATATATCCAGTTGACAGTTGACAATAGCAGTTTTCAGACCTTATGGAAAGTATTCAACAAGTGGGAGATTGTTGAATTTTGTGTTGAATATTTTCCATGTTAATATATTTGGGTTAATATATTTGAACCCATGGATTATTATATTTGGGTTAATATATTTGAACCCATGGATTATTTTATTTGGATTAATATATTTGAACCCATGGATTATTATATTTGGGTTAATATATTTGAACCCATGGATTATTATATTTGGGTTAATATATTTAAGCCCATGGATTATTTTATTTGGGTTAATATATTTAAACCCGGGTTTTGTGGCCATGATATTGTAAAACCCCTTGTGTTGTTGGTATATAAAGAAACACTTGCATGAGGGTTTGGTGTATGTGAGAGATTGAATAGTGAATGTTTGGACACCCCCCAAAGGGAGGGAACACAATGTGTAGTGAGGCATGCGACTGTGTATGTAAATATTTTGTGGATAGAATAAATGAAGGTCTGGTTATTTTCTTCGTGGATGTAGCCCATATTGGGTGAACCACATAAATCCGTGTCTCTCTTGTATTGTGTTATTATTTTTTGTTTTATTTTTGCATTTAATTATTTCTCGTGTTTTATTATTTAATCCTAATAACTAGTATCAAAGCAAGGTTAGGATTTTATTTACTTGAAAGGAGGGTTTCCTAGTTTGAGTGGGAGCAATGGTAGAAGAAGGCAAGTTTAGGGTTGAGAAGTTTAATAAATAAAATTATTAGCTATGGCAATGGTGGATTTGGTGAACTTTGATAGTGGTGGAGCTAGTGAGCTCCAGTAGTGGTGGATCTGGTGTGCTCGGATAGTGGTGGATCTAGTGTGCTTCAATAGTAGTGGATCCGATGAGTTCTGATAATTATGGAGCTGGTGAGCTATAGGAGTGATGAAGCTAGTTTTATTTGATAGTGGTGGAGTTAGTGTGATCTGGTAGTGGTGGAGTCAGTGTGCTTTGATAGCGATGGAGCTTATGTGCTTTGGTAATGGTGGAGCAGGTGTGCTTTGATAGTGGTGGAGTTGGTGTGCTCTAATAGTGGTAGAGTTGGTGTCATTTAATAAATATGGAGTTAGTGTGTTTTGATAGTGGTGGAGCCGGTGTGCTCTAGAAGTGGTGGAGTCGGTGTGCTTTGATAGCAATGGATCCAGTGTGCTCTAGTAGTGGTGGATCGAGAGAGCTATAGTAGGTGATGAGGCCAGGAATTGCCTCATCCATGGACACTTTTTGATACATTATAACTATTTGACTCACCCTTTTTACTATGTTTTTATGTTAATTATGGGTAAAATGCATTATATAATGGTGTTTGCATATTCTGAAATGACAAAGTGCATATACTCTATTTTACTATTTTTACTACAATTTCACCTGTTTTCAGTTAATTAATCAGTAGTATTGTAGTAATTCAGAATCATAATATAGACCTTGTTGAATATCTGGTGCTTAACAATATTGTGTTCCTCTATTTAAACTAATTCAAATGGAAAAATGTGCCAAGAACTTGTCCACTATAGCTGACTATGCAGGAAAACAGGTTGTGACTGTGACAGTTCCAGCCAGCTGTACATATACAACAGGGCTTGGAATCAGTCACTCCAGCACATGCCACCAATGCAAAAGGGTGTACAAGATAAGGGAAAACAATCCAAATGGTCAACAACTTCCTCCCTATGCGTTTGGAGCATGGAAAAGCAACGAATTGTCACCTACCTGTTATTTCGGAGCGACAGGAATAAGCGACGCGAGGAATAGGGAATAGCGCAGGAATAACCAAAAATGGTCAAAATGCACCAAAACCATGGAAAGCATGATTGGAAATTGACCAAGCGGTTAGTCCACCCTATTTGGACTCCGTTCCTTCACCATAGGCGGACCAGCTGGGATAAAGGGATAAAGGTTGACAAATTATAACCCTGCATTCCAGGAAACTATTTTGTAAACAGTTGGAAATCCCTAAAACTCAGCAAACAGATATATCAACTTTGTCTTATAAATAAATCTCCCAGCATGGTTGAGCATAATAGATATATAGATATATAGAGAAATAGGAATAGGAGATAGTTATTAGCAGAAGATAAAGTCTTTGTAGCATTACAGTAAATTGCAGATTTTTCTTGCAATACTGTAATGCAGTTTCAGATGGAATAAAAGGTGCATTCTTCAGATTTTATTAGCATTTTATGGTTGATAGTGCACATTTAATTTACTGGTATAATTCTTCACCCTCTTCTATTTTCGAAAGCAAGGGCCACTTGCAGGATCAGAGGAAGGGCAACATTGTGACAGAAAATTCTTGTTGATTTCTTGCTACAGCAGATCAGCAAAATTTTGTCAACATTTATTTGCAGAATTAGTTTCATTTCAGAATTGCACCATAGCATCTAGAACAGGTTCAATCATGTGTTAGAATAGTATTTAGCATTTGACCTATAATGGCATCATTTTTTACAATTTCTAGAATTACATAATTTTAGATTTTTGCAATTTCTAGAATTATGTCATTTTAGTTTTGCAATAAATATTAATTTGGATTCAACTTATGTTCAGACAATTGTGAGTTTTATCATTGGTTGAATTTTTGCAAGTGTGTGTGTGAATTTCCATTCTATAGTTTACTTTCCTGCAATTTGCTTTTTGGTCAATTCAGCAGCATTTTATTTCTTGTCAATTTCAGATTCTGTAGTTTCATTTTCCTGCAATTTAAATTCAGCTTTAGATTGTGCAATTTGATTTCCTTTGTTAGAAATTAGGAAGTTACAACAACCCCCAGCACTACTAACAGACCTACCAATAAAATCCTGTTCTTGGATAAACTGAACCTGCAACTGTGACACCTCCTATCGTATACAACCTTTGGACACCACCCTGGACTGACATATAATTACTAAATGATGAATGATCAATGACCCTCATCATTTTTGGCATCGTTGTTGGGGAACAAACGGTGTTGTTAGGAAAAGTGAAACAGGTCAAGAATTGTGTTACAATTTTTGAAATACTGCATTTCAGTTTATTTAGTGAATAGGCATGAATGCATAGGCCAAGAGACGAAAGAGGGAGGTTTATCAGAACTAGTTCTGAACCACCAAGGCGTTCTTCATGATCAGATGAAGAATTGCTGTATGAAATTCTCGAGACTTAAGCAAGACATACCTTCTTCACCAACTGAAGCTTTGGAAAGATTAGAACAAGAGCTTTTTGAAGCACTTGTTGCTAAACATTCCCCTAAGCCTGAACCATCCACATCAGACTCAAGAAAGAAAACAACTATGGCAGCAGCAGCACCACCACCAGGTGGGTATAATATTGATGATCCTCCTAAGACTTTTGAATACCCCATACGGTTGGATCCAACTCTAGATGCTCCCATGAAAACTATTTCTCCATCCATATTGCCAATTTTTAGGGGAACTGTTTCAGAAGATCCTGATCAATTTTTGTTTGAATTCAAAGTGTTATGTCAGACTTATGACTACATAAATGATAATCAAAAATTGAAATTGTTTCCTTCCACGCTTAAGGATCTTGCTCTCCGATGGTTTATGAGTAATCTTGAACCTAATTCAATCCATACTTGGGATGACATGGAGACTGCATTCTTACATAAATATCAAGATTATTGTAGAGTACGAAATAGGAAAGATGAGTTGTTTCGGATCAAGCAAGAAGAAGATGAGAGTTTAGAGGATTATCTTGATCGCTTTGCCTTTGTCCAAAAGAGATGTGGTCTTGTAGAACCAGATTTCTTAAAACCTATCTTCTTAAGAGGATTGCAGGATGAATCTAGGGAAGTGTTAGATTTAATGGGAAAAGGAGACATAGATCAACTTGACATTGAAGATATTGTGGAGTTATGCAAAAATTATTCTCGCACTCACCAACGAAGAAAGAAGCAAAATTATGGCAATAGTGACATAAAGGAGTTGATGGAGGAAATGGCTAATTTAAAAACTGATATCCTTGTTCAACTTAATTCTGCATTAGGTGAGAGAAACATAAAACCCAATTCTACACCACCTTTGGCAATTTATTGCCCGAGATGTAGAAATAAGCATGCCTTGCAGGATTGCCCTTTAAACAAAACTTCTATTTGTGGAATTTGTTCCAAGGAACACTCAATAGATAAATGTCCTTTGTTGCCTCATCTAAAATCTATTTTGGGCACCCAAACAGAAGAACTTAATGCTATTGGGCAGAGATCCGGTGGTGGCTATGCACAATATCCCAATGCTCCTCGGTTTCCAAATTGGGGACAACCTCCTTGGAATATGAATATGCCATGGGGACATGCAGAAGTCTCTGCACAACCTTGGAACCAACCTTGGACAGCTCCTCCAGATTGGTCACATTCGGGTGGATGAACCCACCTTGGCATACAATTCATCCATAATGGACACAACAAGGACAAATATGGGGACAACAATATCCACCATATCAAGGACAACAAAGGTATCAAGGGCAAGCTCAAAACTTGTTGCCCGCTCCTAATCCAAATTTTTAGGGAAGAGCACAACATCAACAAACACAACCAGTGAAACAACCTCCACTCCCAGCTCAGCCTATGACTAACCCAAATAATACCAGACAAACAGCCCCTGTTTATGAGGCTGAGTCTGAAGACTCTGTTGCAGTTCATGTACTTGACTGTAGTAACATCCAGCTGCATTCAGGGAAGGTTTTACCTGAACCTGTTCCACCCACCATTGAAGAAATTAGTGAGAAACAAGAACCTCCAAATCAAGAGACAGTGCAACAAAAACAAAAAGAAGAAATAACAAAAAAAATGCAGGAATCTTCTCCAGTAGCATTACCATACCCTGAAAGATTTGATCATATTGATACTGCCCCTGAATCAGAATTAGTGACAGAACTTAAAAAGATGTCAATTTCTCTCCCTTTGTTGCAAGCAATAAGGGATGTGCCTTTAATCAAAAAGACTATTCAGGAGTTATGTATCAAGAAACCTAGTAAAAAAAGAAGGCCTTTCCTAAAGCTGTTCGGGTAGAAGGAAAATTAGTTGATTTATTATCCGGGAAACTAGTTCCTCCCAAGTATAGTGACCCGGGTAGTCCAATAGTTACAATTACTATTGGGTTAATGCAAATTCCTAATGTGCTAATTGATCTTGGAGCTACAATTAATGTAATGACTAAGGACACAATGCAAAAACTATAGCTCAAAAATCTCGGTCCTACCACCACAGTTTTGGAAATGGCAGATAGGTCAGTTGCTAAACCAGAAGGTATCCTAGAAGATGTAGCCATTGAAGTCTCTTCTTGGGAATATCCTGTAGACTTCTTAGTGTTGCAGCCTAGAAATTCAGTCAATGGATACCCTATCATTCTAGGACGACCTTGGCTAGCTACTACAGCTGCTTTTATAGACTGAGGTCAGGGAAATGACCATTTCTAATGGTGTTGACCTGAAGAAAATTTCTTTGTATCCACCAGCTCAACCTTCAACTAAATTTTTTGGACAAATTTGGTATCCTGAATCTGATGAAGAACAAGAAACCATTGCCACTTTGGCTACAGTTGTAGTGAAGGAACATATTGAGGAAATCACTACACCAGAAAGAGAAATATTCGAGAATGAAACTGTCCTAATTGAAACATTACAATCAGAAGGACTAACTGATGATCAAATTCTTGTTCATCGATTGTTGTGGAAAGAGGAGGAACAAATTTTAGAACCTCTGTCATCCATGCCTAGTCAGGAAAGATCATTCATACTACCACATGGATGGCATCATCATCTCCTTAACACCTTCAAATGTCCTCTGATTCCATCAGGTATCATCTCTGAGATAGATTCTAGAGTATTTCATACTCTGCAGCCACATCATTGTCCATTAAATGCATTAATCAGTAACTATGAAGCAGCTAGTTCTGTCCATCCAGGGATCAAACAAATTGAAATACAACCAGGTAAATTTTTGAACATTAATAGCTGGCTAACTGAGGACCAAGAAACCAAATTGTTTGCAGTCTTACAAAAACATGTTCAAGATTTTACATGGAACTATAAGGACATGACGAGGCATTCATCCTGAGGTATGTACACATAGGATATACACAGAAGATGTAAAACCGGTAAGGCAACCTCGAGAGACGCTTGAATCCTGCTCTGAAGGAGATTGTGAAAGAGGAAATTGAAAAACTCTTAGATGTTGGATTCATTTATCCAATTTCGAGACAGTAAGTGGGTTTCACCATTGGTCATTGTTCCAAAGAAAAATGGTAAAATGAGAGTATGTGTGGACTATAGGGAGTTAAATAAGGTCACACATAAGGATCATTTCCCATTACCATTCATAGACCAAGTATTGGATACCCTTGCTGGAAAGAAATTTTTCTATTTTCTTGATGGTTTCAGCGGGTATAACCAGATACAAGTTGCGCCAGAAGATCAGGAAAAGACTACCTTTACATGTCCTTGGGGAACCTTTGCTTATAGGGTTTTACCCTTTGGGTTATGTAATGCTCCAGCAACATTTCAGAGAGTTGTTTTAGCAATTTTTCTGATTTAACAAATGAAAGTGTTGAAATTTATATGGATGACTTCACAGTATTTGGAGATAGTTTTGAATATGCATTAGAACAACTTGAAAAAGTGTTGATTCACTGTGAAACATACCACCTCTCTCTTAATCTTGAGAAATGCTTCTTAATGATGGAGGAAGGAATTGTTCTTGGACATCATATCTCTTCTTATGGAATCAAGGTTGATCCTAAGAAGGTTGAAGTCATCAAAAACCTCTCTCCTCCACAAACTCAGATTGATGTACGTAGTTTCTTAGGACACATTGGTTTTTATCGCAGATTCATTGCTAATTTCAGTACCATAGCGAATCCCATGTTTGCATTACTCATGAAAGATTCTGAATTTGTTTGGTCTTCTGAATGTCAAAATTCCTTTGAAGACTTAAAGGAGAAGTTAACCACTCCACCTGTACTAAGAGGTCCTAATTGGGAGTTACCCTTTCATATTCAAACTGATGCTTCCAATACTGCTATTGGAGTTGTGTTAGGACAGATTGAAAATGGGGAACATTATGCTATTTATTATATCAGTAAAAACTTGACAGGAGCTGAGAAAAACTACACTACCACTTGAAAAATAATTCTTGGCTGTAATCTATGCTATTAACAAATTTCGACACTATATCACGGGGTACCAAGTATTCATCCATACGGATCATCTTGCAATCAAATATTTGATGAATAAACCATTGGTTAGTGCAAGAATTATTCGTTGGTTGATTATGTTGCAGGAATTTGATGTTACAATAGTGAACAAACCTGGGAAATCTAATGTAGTCACAGATTTCTTGTCAAGAATACCAAATGCGAGATACAGGAGAAGTGGTGGAAGATACCTTTCCAGATGAAAAGTTGTTTGTTGTCTCTGTACAATCTCCATGGTTTGCGAGACATAGCTAATTACTTAGCTATGGGGAAGATTCCTCTTCACTTTACCCCTAAACAAAAGAAATAGTTAATCAAGCAAAGCTCTTCTTTTAAATGGATAGAAGGATTACTTGTTTAAATGCAGTCTGATCATGTTTTACGTAGGTGTATCCACCGGGATGAAGTATATGATATCCTACGAGCATGCCATGATGAACCATCAGGAGGGCATTATTCAGTCAAAAGCACTATTCACAAAATTTTGGGTATCGGATACTATTGGCCATCTTTGCACAAAGATGTAAAAAGGTACATTAGACATTGTGATGCCTACCAGTGAATGGGAAAACCTACCTTTACTAATGAAATGCCATTACAACCTCAAATAGGAACAGAACCATTTGAAATATGGGGTTTAGATTTCGTAGGACCCATTAATCCTCCTTCCCAAGGCAAAGTGCATATCTTGGTATGTACTGATTATGTTACCAAATGGGTAGAGGCTCGTGCCTTTAAGCATGCTCGAGAAGAAAAAGTTGCTGATTTTCTGTATTCATAGATTTTTTTGCGTTTTGGAGCCCCACAATCTATCACCACGAGATCAAGGACCCCAGTTTACTTCAAAAGTTATTGAAGCCTTCACTCAACTCTATCAAGTCAAACACAGAAAGTCCTCACCTTATCATCCACAAGCCAATGGCCAAGTTGAAGTGACTAATAGGGAATTAGAATGAATTCTGACCAAAACCATAGCAGTCCATAGAAGAAATTGGCTGGACAAGTTACCAGAAGCTATTTGGGCTTATAATACCACTTGGAAATCTACCACTGGATTTACGCCATATGAATTAGTTTATGGAAAAAAACCTCTTTTGCCTATTGAGTTTGAATTACTAACTCTTCGAACTACTTTGGAAGTAGGTATTGATCTATCACAGGCACAAGAAGATCGCATTCTGCAACTTGATGCATTGGATGAACTACGCATGGATGCACTACATCAGACGAGAGATAATCCAAGCACAGTGAAAGATGTGGCATGATAGTCACATACAAGCAGCAAAAATTTTAGCAAGGTGATTGGGCCTTGTTGTTTGATTCACAATACAAGGATTTCCCTGGAAAGTTGCAGACCAGATGGCTTGGACCATACCAAATTGAGGAAGTGTTTGACAATGGAGTTGTTCGCCTTACACCTATTGATGACTCACGATGCAAGTTGTTGGTGAATGGACATCGTCTTCGTATGTACCACAAACCACACAACAAGGAAGAATTTCTCAAGCAAGTGGAAAATTTGGATGTACACATTTGGGAAGAAAACACTTCTTCCATACCAAATTCAGCAGATTGACACAATATAAATAAAAAAAACAATAAAAATTTAGGAAGTGAAAACCTCTTTGAGGCGCTCCTGAGTTGGGTTTACATGAAAATCGGTGTTCCGGCATGTTTACCTAGTTGGTTTCACCATCATTGTTCGGTCTTGTCTCATGACCGTTGTTTCATCTATTTTCAGATTGCACCTACCTTAGTTCAAAGATTGATTAGCTAGAAATCTCAGCAGGAGCACCCTGAAATGTAGATAAAATGGTTATAACAGGTATGTGTCTTTTTCATTTTTTGAATAATGTAAATCATTAGTATATAGTGTATATATCCTTGATTAGTATAAAAGCATATAAAAAGGGAATAAAAAATGGAAAGTTCTTGTCGGTGTTTCAAAAATGCCTCTGCCTAGTTTCTGCTCTAGAATGAAAAAACAAAAGTGCAGGAATAAAAAGGAAGCGCGAGGAATAAATGTTTATATTCCAAAGCAGGGAATGATTCATCAAGCGTAGGAATAAGTTGTTCATGTTTTAGGCATAGGAACGAGTTGTGTATAAGTGCAAGAATAAATCACTAAGCATAGGAATGAAGTTTTGTGCAATAAATTCTACGACACATGGCCTGTGGTGATTTAATTGGTTTGAAAAAAAGGACAAGGTCTCAGATTCAAGGTGGCATGTGATAGCTGGCATCCATAACAAGAACGAGCAAAATTAAGGGTTGACAAATTCACGTACGTTGCCACATCACCTATCCTGATTACTCTACAATTTTTGAAGTAGTTCCTACACTGCTATAATTATTCCTGCTAAGACGATTAAAACCCTAAAAATAGACGCAAGCTAGTCTAAAAATTCATAGACACATAGAATAGAAGGTAGAAGACTACACCATGGGGGAAAGAAAATCAGAGCCAAACCCAAAAATATCAGCTACCTAGAGACCGATCCTGCATCTCTGCAAATCTTTACTGATGGGGGATTTCTGCCGTTCCTACAAAAATTTGATGGCTATTCCGAGGGCTTGGCAGCAGAGTTTGCATGCACCTTCCGCAACAACCGAGTACACATTAGCGGGATGACCATCCAGGTAACTCTCGAGATACTCAGCCAAATCATTGAATTACCCCTTCAGGGTTTGCAGATTGTGAAAACTAGGAGAAATATTTTAGTTGACCTAGTTAATCAGTTTAAGGAAGAAGGGGATGGACAAATTGAATTCTTGATGCATAGGAATGTTTGTAAGGGGGTAAAAAGACCTAGTTTACCGTCCCCTTGGGATGAAGTTGCAATGTGGGTTATGAGATACATTACTTGTGATGGCCAATTTCTTGTTGTATCTGGCCCACACCTTCGTATTCTCAACCATCTGCGCCATGGATCAGTCAAACCAGAATATAGGGTCAATATTCCCTTATATCTTTATCAGGAGCTAAAAGCTATGGCCCTAAAATACCAAGCAAGGAAGGGAAGCCCTAAACACCATGGGCTCATCAAACTCATTTGCAAGTATCACTTTAGGGGAAACCCTAGGAATTTTGACCGCTTCTTCTCTCCTTGGGCAGAAACAAATGATTCTAACTCTGCACCAGAGGAAGAGGAAACAGAGGAAGAATCTAAAGAAAACCCTAATCCAGAGCCCTCTGAGAGCAGAATTTCCCCTTCTCCCGATGGTCCCCCATCTTCACGAACTAGAAAACAACAAGCATCCACATCTGGTTCCCAGTTGAAAAGAAAAAGGGTAACATTTGCAGAAACTGTACAACCCAACAGAGAAATTGGGAGTTCAAGTGAACATGCATCTGCTCCAAAATCAAAGAACCTATATCTACTCCTGAATCAACAACAAAATCTGTAGTTGCTCCAGAACATCCAGAAACTGCACCTGCTAAGGAATATCCAGGTTCTACAGGGTTAAGAAGGTCTGCTAGACTTCAAAAAATTAAAACCTTGCCAGAAACACCAATAAATATCATAGACCCAATCCGTCTATCAAGTGAAGGAGAAGTTAGAACAGAAGATGCATAGGAAAAAGACATTGAAACAGAAATTACAGACAAAGGGATACAACCAATGGAACTAGACACAACTATGGAAGAAACTCCAATAAGCCCTATACGTCCACTAGTTGATTATACTGACTCTGATCCTGAGGAGCATTTGAATTCTGATTCTGAACCAGCTGAGGTTGATGTGCACACTCCAGTGCATGCTGAGTCTGAGAAATATTTGAGTCTGAGTTCGCAGAAGAAATCGATATCCACACTCAATTGCATGCTGCAAAGAGTGTTATTAAAACCAGGACCCATTGGATTGAACAGGTTGAAGAAGCCATAAAACACAAAGATCAACAAATTTCTCTGCTTCAACAACAAATTCAAGATCTCAGAACAAATTGTTTCAATTGGAACATCAATCTACAGAGTTAGCAGAGGCATCACCTGATGAATGGGCACAGATCCTCTTGGATTTAGCTGAACAATCAGAGGCTAACACAACACCTGCACAAAGATCACCTGTTGGAGAAGAAGCAAGAATAGAAATATCTGATAGTATGATTCAACATGAAAATCCATCAAGAATTTTGATGAAAAATGACATTGCCCTTCAGCAGGAAACACAAACACTTTCTGTGGAGGAACAAGAGGTTGCAGCTCAAGACCAGGTATCCACACTCTCTCCTCTTGTTTCTACTAATCCAATTATTACAGTTACAATAGAACAAGGAACACAAACAGATTTGCCATTTGTAACACCAACTATGGAAGTTGGTGTACAAGTAAATATAGTGGCACAAATGCAACCCATTGTAAGGCCCCCAGACACAGTGTCTTTAACTAGGTACAATGAAGACCTAGCATATTGGATGACCCAGTGTCATCAGTTAGAGGGAAAGGTTGCCACTTTGAACTCTGTAACAGCCAAATTAGCAGAGAAGGAAACAAAAATTAATAGGTTAAAAGCATAGGTGCAGGATGTATGCCAGATTGCAGAATATGCAATACAATGCAGAAGACCACCTAGGTTTTATAGCCTCCTACTCAAGGAGAGATACCTTCGTTGGCAAATCATGAGACTTGCTTATGAGCTGCCTCATCAGTTGAAAACTCTTGGAGAGTTTGTGGAGGCATTTGTGCAGAGTCCAACAGAGCAGCAACACTTGTTATGTGAGTTATTTTTGCATAATTTCTTTTTGCCAACAGAAAGTATGTTTATGCCTCATATTTATACAGGTGACTTACAGTTGAGAGCCTTCATCTCCACTCTGCAAAATCATATCTATTGGGACACAGAAAAGAAATTAACTAAAGAATTGGAATCACAAGTTGTTTTACTTATCAGGCCTACTCCCCTGAATCACGGGGATTGTACAAGTAATCATTATACCTTCATGCGGAATACCAGAATGAAACAACTCTATCTAGGGAACCTTCAAAGATGTATAACTCGGTTTCAGAGTTTTTGTGCAGACTTCTTTGATGATGCTTTGGCAGCTTGTAAAAATAGATGGGGTGAGTTATCTATCTCTCTACAGAAATGGGAGCCAATTTCTCCCACTAATTTGTTGTGGTCAAGGAGAAGGGCAGAAGGCATTGTCCAAATTATCTTAGAAATCAAGGAGCTTTGGATAGGTCTAAGATACAGGATGCCCATAATTATCACTCCTGTCCCCTACTTCTTTGATAATGACCCACAACTTGATATGCACTTCCAACAGTGGTTTCAGTCCATAAAAGCAATCAGAGGATTCTATAAAATTGGTGGCGCATTGTTAAAATTTCATGAGAGATATCTAGACCTGGATCTGTGTGCCTCTGTAGCTACACAGAATGCATGAGGGCATGCATTACCATAAGTTGGGGGGAAAATGATGAGGCCAGGAATTGCCTCATCCATGGACACTTTTTGATACATTATAACTATTTGACTCACCCTTTTTACTATGTTTTTATGTTAATTATGGGTAAAATGCATTATATAATGGTGTTTGCATATTCTGAAATGACAAAGTGCATATACTCTGTTTTACTATTTTTACTGCAATTTCACCTATTTTTAGTTAATTAATCAGTAGTATTGTAGTAATTCAGAATCATAATATAGACCTTGTTGAATATCTGGTGCTTAACAATATTGTGTTCCTCTGTTTAAACTAATTCAAATGGAAAAAGGCGCCAAGAACTTGTCCACTATAGCAGACTGTGCAAGAAAATAGGTTGTGATCATGACAGTTCCAGCCATGTACATATACAACGAGGCTTGGAATCGGTCACTCCAGCACATGCCACCAATGCAGAAGGGTGTACAAGATAAGGGAAAACAATCCAAATGGTCAACAACTTCCTCCCTATGCGTTTGGAGCGTAGATAAGCAACGAATTGTCACCTACCTGTTATTTCGGAGCAGCGCAGGAATAAGCGACGCAGGAATAGGGAATAGCGCAGGAATAACCAAAAATGGTCAAAATGCACCAAAACCATGGAAAGTATGATTGGAAATTGACCAAGCAGTTAGTCCACCCTATTTGGACTCCGTTCCTTCACCATAGGCGGACCAGCTAGGATAAAGGGATAAAGGTTGACAAATTATAACCCTGCATTCCAGGAAACTATTTTGTAAACAGTTGGAAATCCCTAAAACTTAGCAAACAGATATATCAACTTTGTCTTATAAATAAAGCTCCCAGCACGGTTGAGCATAATAGATAATAGATATATAAATGGAGAAATAGGGATAGATAAGAGATAGTTATTAGCGAAGATAAAGTCTTTGTAGCATTATAGTAAATTGCAGATTTTTCCTGCATTATTGTAATGCAGTTTTAGATGGAATAAAAGGTGCATTCTTCAGATTTTATTAGCATTTGATGGTTGATAGTGCACATTTAATTTACCTGGTATAATTCTTCACCCTCTTCTAGTTTTGGAAGCAAGGGCCACTTGCAGGCCAGAGGAAGGGCAGCAGTGACAGAAAATTCTTGCTGATTTCTTGCTGCAGTAGATCAGCAGAATTCTGTCAACATTTATTTGCAGAATTAGTTTCATTTCAGAATTGCACCATAGCATCTAGAACAGGTTCAATCATGTGTTAGAACAGTATTTAGCATTTGACCTGTAATGGCATCATTTCCAGCATTTTCTACAATTTCCAGAATTACATCATTTTTAGTATTTTCTACAATTTCCAGAATTATGTCATTTTCAGTTTTACTGCAATAAACATTAATTTGGTTCAACTTATGTTCAGAAAATTGTGAGTTTTATCATTGGTTCAATTTTTGCAAGTGTATGTGTGAATTTCCATTCTGCAGTTTACTTTCCTGCAATTTGCTTTTTGGTCAATTCAGCAACATTTTATTTCTTGTCAATTTTAGATTCTATAGTTTCATTTTCTTGCAATTTAAATTCAGCTTTAGATTGTGCAATTTGATTTCCTTTGTTAGAAATTAGGAAGTTACAACAATCCCCAGCATTGCTAACAGACCTACCAATAAAAGCTTGTTCTTGGATAAACTGAACCTGCAACTGTGACACCTCCTATCGTATACAGCCTTTGGACACCACCCTGGACTGACATATAATTACTAAATGATGAATGATCAATGACCCTCATCAGTAGCAGTGGAGCTGGTGATATCTGATAGTGGTAGAGCTGGTGAGATTCAACAATGGTAGATATGGTGAACTTCGAAAGTGGTAGATCTAGAGTTTAAGGCTGGAAATGTTTGTTCTAGTGGTTTTATTACAAAGTTGCTATCAAATATTTGAGATGGTTTATTGGTTGTACCATAAGTTTTTGGGCAACTATTAACTATTGTAACTAGTGTAGCTTGTACCTGAAGAAGCTACTGTAATTGGTGTAGTTGTGCCCAAAAGAGACTGGTGTGGATGCTAGTGGTGGTTTCCTGGTGTAATGTTCTCAGAGTTAGCTCCAACAATATTTGTAATGTTTTTTAAAGTGGTTTTTTGGACTATTTTTTTCCTTTGTCAGTATATGGTTGAGGGTAACAGGTGAAGCTAATATATTTATATATTGCACGTGTAGTGGGAGTAGTTAGCAGATATATATCTAGTTGACAGTTGACAATGACAGTTTTCAAACCTTATGAAAAGTATTCAACAAGTGGGAGATTGTTGAATTTTGTGTTGAATATTTTCCATGTTAATATATTTGGGTTAATATATTTGAACCCATGGATTATTATATTTGGTTTAATATATTTGAACCCATGGATTATTTTATTTGGGTTAATATATTTGAACCCATGGATTATTATATTTGGGTTAATATATTTGAACCCATGGATTATTATATTTGGGTTAATATATTTAAGCCCATGGATTATTTTATTTGGGTTAATATATTTAAACCCAAGTTTTGTGGCCATGATATTATAAAACCCCTTGTTGTGTTGTTGGTATATAAAAAAACACTTGCATGAGGGTTTGGTGTATGTGAGAGATTGAATAGTGAATGTTCGGACACCCCCCGAAAGAGAGGGAATACAATGTGTAGTGAGGTGTACAACTATGTATGTAAATATTTTTTGGATGGAATAAATGAAGGCCTGGTTATTTTCTCCGTGGATGTAGCCCATATTAGGTGAACCACGTAAATATATGTCTCTCTTGTATTGTGTTATTATTTTGTGTTTTATTTCCACATTTAATTATTGCTCATATTTTATTATTTAATCCTAACAAGAAAAGTACCCCCAAGTGTTGGTGGCAGCAAGGAAGCAAGCCTTGAAGCTGCTAAAAAACAAAAAATGGACCAAAATAAAGGTAAAGAAGTTGAAGTTGAGTAATAAAGTTTCCATACACAAACAAGGCTTAGGGCCTCCAAAAATAAATCCATTAAGAATGTCTTCACCAAAGAACAAAAAATAAAATATGTAAAAGCAACCTAGATGATGGTAAATATGGGTTATGATGGTAAGATACTGGGACAATATGGATAAGGAATCATTGAACCCTTGCAAGTGGAAGTTAGAGGAAAGCATTTGGACCTCAGTGCAAATCCATCAAAGAGAAGATCAGTATCTTCAAGAACTCTTAAGTTCATTCCCCCTTCAAACTATGATACCAACTCAGATGAAGTACCTCTTAGAACTAAAAAAAGAAAGCTAAAATACCTAGCAGAATGTCAATGAAAAAAAGCAAATAGTTTGACATGACTTAGAAAATTGTAGAAGGCATCTAGAGTGGTGAAAATCAATAGCAAGAGAATTTTGAGTAGTCTGAAGTTGTCAGATAAAATGAGCAAGATACTTAAGACACTGATAATATTTCATAGAATGATGAAATAGTTTAAAATCTTGATGTTCAAGAAGAAGTTCAGAATGAAATAATTGATCATAGCACATACTATGCTCAAGAAGGGCTAGACACAGGTATTTTTGAAAATATAATGGTAAAAAAGGAAGATTTCAAACACAGCAGGAGTCAACGTGGGGAGATTCCCCTAAATGCTAAAATAATTGACTTAGAAAAAGATACATATGTTGAAGAGAATGTGGGTGAAGAAAGAGAAGTGACAAGAACCCCTTGGCAAGAAGAATTTGAAAAGTCCATTACTGATGAGGTTAATGAAGAACACATAATGGAAGATGAGAAGCAACACATACTCCATATCGGATCAGGTATGGCTTCTCTATTCTCTCTTTCTTCTCTGTCTACTCATTCCCAAATTGAGTCTCCTATTTCTATTTCAAAGAAAGATATAATATTTCCTTTGAAACAATGGTTGCTTTCTCCAAATCCAATATCATCTTCACAGATTCCATATAAAGTTGGTCAATATTCAGAATCACCTATTTATCCTGTAGTTGCTCCTTTGGATGGAAGTACTACCTTGTTATCAAACCCATTCTTTCTCGATGCATGCATACCAACTATAAGGCCTACTTCTACTGCAACCGCTAAAGATCACCCAAATATTTTAAAACTAAAAGATTTGATAAAGGTAAAAAAAATGCCTTGGATTGGTGGACTTCCTACTCTACTAAATCTTCTAAAGCTCCATATCATACACAAGAAATGATAGCACTTGATCCCACCACTATGTCATGAAAGAAGGTGAAGTTGACCCCAAAATTTAATAATCCTGATGGTGATATGATGATAGAAGATTATCAATAAGAAAGTGTAATTGAAGACATTACTCATATTCATATGCAGGATGAATGGGGAATGGTCCAAGCTCACCTAAGGACTATTTCCTTGCATGGAGAATATTTTAAAGAAAAAATCAATAAAAAGCAAGAAGCCAAGAAAGAATGTGAATCTGCCTTGCAAGAACAAAAATTGATGGAAAAAGCTTTGAAACTGGATGCCAAGAGATGGGAAAATAGATTCAGTGAGGTTGCGAGAGAAGCAGCCAAATACAAAGAGGAACTTGAGAAGGCAAATGAACATATTCAATATTTGACTCTACAAATACAAGAACTTCAGCAATATGTCCAATAAAAATAGAATGCAACACATGGCTTGTCGAAAGACAAAGCTAAAGCAGTAAGGAAATAAATGTTTGAAGATATCTTGCTACTTAGTCTGAGAGCAAGGCCCATGTTGATATATTTGGACAAATTAAAATAAGTGATTGAAGTGGTTGGTGATGAGTTAAAATCTTTAGTGAGATTTCTACAAAAATGATCAGATGCAGCAATAAAAATTGAAGTCTTATCTGAAAGCATGCCAGAGAGTGTCACTACTAAGATCAAAAGTGAAGCTTGGTCTTAGGCCAATATTGGAGCCAAAAGTTTCTTCAAAATATTTAAGCTTGTAAATCAAGGTGCAAAACTCCTTCAGGAGTTAGAAGCTAAAGCTAAGGGACTAGTGAAGCACTTAAATCTAGCAAACAAATGTGGACTTCCATATTTATGGGATGAAAATTCAAATATTTTAAGTGAAGATGCACTCACAATGTCCCTAAAATATTTTATTGATGATGAATATGAAATAGAAGGTTAGGAATAACCCGTGGAAGAAGCATGAATATTTTCTATGGTGCAAAATCTCATGCAGATTAAGTCCTATTTATAGGAGCTGATTTTAAGGTATAAGGTAGTATCTCATGACAAAGTGGAAGAGTTACAATATGTATATCAGCTATTCATGGACTCGTCAAATATTGAAGATGAAGCTTAGAAGTAGGTTTGCCACACTTACAATGAAGTCATAAAGGTGATATAAATGTAGAAGAAATCCAAACAAGTTGACCAGAGACAGTTGATAGAAGGTGGCACTAGTGGCCGATAATGAAAAGTTTCACAAAAAAATTGAAATTATTGAGGTTTTAATGTAATGTTATTAAAGTATATATAAGCTTGTAAGAGGTATTTTTAAAGGTAATGCTTTACTTTTTTAAGTGCATTTTTTCCTATTTTTTTTTCCACAATCTTCTCTTCCATATTATTTTTGACTTTATTTCCCAATGGATGAAGGTCCTGGATTCTAATATTTTTGCTAGAAAAATTCCCTGGAAGGCACCAATAATGTTAGTCTAAAAAGACTATCCTGAATATAGCAAAAGTTCTGAAAGCCTGAACAGTTTTTGGGAGGGCTTGAACAGTATTTAAGAGATCAAACACCAATTTCCCATTTTTGTGAAAGGACTAAAGTAGGAAGAATGTCGTGATTTCACGACATGTTAGTGTTTCACAAGCTCAAAGTGAGAGAAGGTTCAAGGTCAGCAGAATGTCACAATTTCATGACATTTCAAAGTTTCATGTGATTTGTGAAAGGACTAAACCACTATGGAAGGATCTGCAACAATTGAAATTGGCTAATGAAGGCAGCTTCCAATTGGGCCCACGAAGTAATGGACCCTACGGGTAAATTTTTGTACCACTCATTAGCCACATGGTCCAAACTATTAGGAAATACTCGATAAGCAACATCTTCATGAGTGACCCCATGTCTAAATATGTAGTCTTTGTAGATTTGGACATGCTCTTCAACGGTAACGAGACCATCATGTATGAACTTGGGTAGCGATATTTCAATATGCCTAGGTAAGTCATGGACATCCCCAGGTATATTCAAAGGAGAGCTTTGCACACCGTACCAAAGAGCGGGTTTTTGTTGTTGTTGGGCCATATTAATCAACGATAATGACCCTACAGGAATATTTGAAACTGTTGATGTGATGAGGAGAGATACACTTGGTGTGGTTGTCGCAATAGAACCAATGGGTGGAGACCCACTAGGTGTACTTGAACCAATAGGTGAGCCTAGATCAAGTATGTTAGGTGGGATTTCAATCTCTTGAGTTTTGTTTTTCAGTTTCCTATAATTGGGAGTAAGACTTTAAAAGATAGTTTCCCTGATAGTTTTAGACCTAGTAGTAATATATTCAGATGGGTCCAGCTTGGGAAACTTAACTATCCTAATAAGACTTCTCACTAACAACTCAAAAATAAACCGAAATAGTGTTGTACCTGCAAGCACAATAAGGTGGAAACAAAACTGACCATGTTAACCGTTAGCAAGATCTAAATTGCAAAGCAATAAAGAAGGCCCTCCTTCTAGCGCTAAAACATTGAGTGAATATTTTTCCCTATTGCAAAATGATCACCACAAATAGAGTATTGAATTGAAAACTCTCTCTTGCAAAGAAATTAGGTGAAATCACCCATTTCTCCAAGGTTCTGGTAAGTAAACATTTGTGAGTATATGTGATTAATAAAAGATGAAACAAAAACAAATGTGTACTAGAATAAACTCAAACCTGCAAGTGACAGTTAACAAGGGGCCTTGAATAGTTCAAATAATGCTTAGCAATTGAAAATATTCCAACATGCAAAAGATTGATTCTTTTAGTGCTCTTGATATTAATGTGATCTACCCTGAATCCCAGTTAGTAAATGACTTTTATCTTCAAATTAAAAGGATTTCAAATGCAAAAGGGCATGGAATGATCCACTTCATTTTAAATTCCATATCTTTGATGTGTGGTTTAATTTGAAGTTAGTGGATTCATTTTATCTTCATTATAAATGTTCCACTATCTCTATGTTAGAATTTGGTGTTAGTAGAAGTTAGTGAGTTAGCATGTTAGCATTCATTTGCTTTATCTACATCAATGTGAATTTGGCATTAATAGCCCTCCTAAACCAACATTTTTTCTAAAAATTAAATTGATGTATTTGGAGGTGCAAAAATTCTGGATTAAGACCAGAATATAAACAAATGGACTAGAAATAAACAAGAAATTCTGGAAAATGGACTAGAATGAAAATGAAAACTAAAAATAAACAAAAATTCTGGAAAGACCAGAATGAAAATACTTAAACTGAAATTATGGAATGGACCAGAATGGAAAATAAATGACAAAAATTCTGGAAGGACCAGAATGAAACGAACAAATTTTTTGGAATGGACCAGAATCAGAAATATGCAACTAAAATAAATACTGAAAATTTACTCTAAATGCAGAAAATAGAAAACAAATCTACAAGGTTAGCTGGAAACAACAAACGACATCAAATTTGGTTAGCAATCCCCTCCCTGCAAAATACCAAGTTATGAGATAAATCTAAAACAACTTGACCTAACAAACCTGCAACACAAGCACAATCAAATTAGACCAAGTGCGAGACTCAAAGGACAAAACAAACTTGCATTATCTTTAGCATTCACCTATTGCAACCCATTTCATGGCATAAACAATTAGATATAAGCAAAAAAATATACACAATAAAACAGTAGTCTTAGATGTAATCTCCCTTTGATCTTGCACACAAAGGTTGCTCTCGCCAAAATCAAATTCTTATATTTCCAAAAATCTCCTTTTTTACAAAATTTCCAGCCCCCTTACAATGGCCTCATTGAGCTTTTAAAATCTTCCCCCAAGTGATTCATTTCAACTTCTCATTCTTTATGATATCAAATGAATAGTAAAACAAAATAAAATATTTTATTATTTCATTTTTCCCAATAACCCCTCATTTAACATCATAAACGAAAAAAAAAAAAAAATCGCTTTCAAATCTTATAGCTCCCTTTTCCTATATATTATAATCATAAACAAAATAATCGACTTTAAGCAAGCCCTTATAACTCCACTATGACATACGATAAAACAATCAAATTTACCTTATGGCTCCTTTACTTTATTATAATATGAAAATATTAATAACAAAAAAAAATCTAAAACTTCCATTAACTTCTTATAACTCCCATTTTCTTCTTTTATATTAAAACAAATAAACACGGCTTTCCCGCGTACATAAAGAAAACCCATATATATATATATATATATATTTTAAAAGACTATATGATATGTAATTTACACAAAACCTTATATTCACCTTATAACTCTCGCGAGGCCTCATGCCTCTCATAGACCTGCATAGTATATGTAGACGCAGCATATGGCCATGACCAAACGTAAGAAAAACATGACAACCTCAAATACCTCCTTTCCTAACTACGTATACGCTCCATATGAATTGCACCCGCAACGCACCTAGCATCTCTGGTCTGTTACCGCTTCAACAGACGGACAAACAAAAAATTGCCTGCGGTGCTACTTCCGTTTATATGGGTGATTTTTTGTTTAGGGTTTCAGCATTTCATTAAGGTTTTTTGACATCACCCGTGGCTTTCATGTCTTCCTGCATCTGGGTCGACAATAACTACATTCCCATCCTTAACCGTACTACAAACCCGTTGTCATCGCTTGCATACTATCCTTGATAACGCTTTTACTCACCCACTGCCTATACTATTCACACCTATCAAACCATTTGTGCTACCATATTGGTGTCAGGTACACCCTGTCACTATCTATCATGGTTTGTGGGTCCCTTTCGCTTCTTTCGTAAGGGCCCATCTTTGTCTTTGACGTCGTCTTGTTGACGCCCACTCAATACCGTGTGCTATCCACGTTACCTCATGCCCTCGTCTCCGGTGCACTGTCTGCCATTTACCTATGCTATCCATCATTTCTAACCACGGGTTGTTCTTCGCTATTGTCATCAGAAAACACTGCACTGCTACACTATGAGAGACGTTATGCATAGTCACCACCGGGGATAGACAAGAAAAATCACCTTGTGCTGCCGTAAAACCTACTTTCTTTCTGCTGATTCATCATGTTACATTCGCTTATACTAGTTTCATTTCAGGCTCAACCTCTCGACTCTACCTGCATGATATGGTGGTATTCTTCTTCTTGGTACTGATTGTGCCATTAATCCATGTTGGAACTCCTTAATTCGCATTGTGTCCATATAACATTTGGCAAACAAAAAGCATATGAGAAACTGGTAAGGGCAAAAAAAAAAAGAATACACTAAAACAAAGAGGGAAGAATTGATTTATTTAGGGAAACATGAACCAAAGAAATTTTGGAAGGAACTAAGCGTGAAAAGGATGCAAACTGAAAATAACATAACAGTTAATCAGTGGTTGGAGTATTCAAAACAACTGTATCAGCGTAGTAACCAGCAAGAGACACCCCCTACTATCATTGTCAAGAAAGAACTTTTCACAATTGAAGACATTATTCAAAGGATAAAAAAGTTAGCAACTGAAAAAGCCCGTGACATAGACAATCTTCAAGCAGAGCATATAAAATGGGGGTAGCTATCTTGGCACCGTAAATCAAAGAAATTTTCAATGAGGTCATACAAAATGGCTTCCCTACTGAGTGGACAACTAGCTTGACCATTCCTTTGTTTAAAAGTGGAGATGTAAATAATCCCTCAAACTATCGAACTATCATGATCAACCCTCTCTTTGCAAAGTTGTTTGGGAGTATGATAGAGCGTAGGATCAGCATATGGGCGAGAAGAAAAGGGAAAGAGAGCAAAGGGGCAAGCAGGTTTTAGGCCCAAGCACTTAACTATTGATCACTGTATCACACTCAGACACATAGTGGAAAAAATATGGGACAAAAAAGAGGAGGCTTTTTGCTTTTTTGTAGACTTCAAAAAGGCATTTGACATAGTGCCTAGGAAAAAATTATGGAGCAGAATGGAAGAGCTAGACGTTCCAATTCACTACAAGGCAGCAGTTCACAAACTATATGAGCATGTAAAAGCTAGAATCAGAACACAGGAAGGGTTATCCGAATGTTTTGGTAGTGACATAGGTGTCAAACAAGGTTGCCCTCTATCTCCGACCTTATTTGGGTTGTACATTGACAAGTTAGAAGAATGGATAAACAAATTTGGAGGAGAGTGTGTGCATTTAGCCAAATATGTGGTAAAACTCCTCATGTATGCAGATGATGTAATTCTTGTGGCCAAAACTGACCAAAGATCTAGAAGATCACCTTCAAGCTCTAGAACTCTTTTGTAAAGAAGTTGGGATGCGAGATGAACACGAGCAAAACAAAAATTATGATTTTTTTCAGCAAAAATGAAGAAGCAACAACTCAAATTTCGGTTTGCGGGAGAACCGCTTGATGTAGCAGTAGAATACAAATATTTGGGCATAGACTTTCATGACAAACTTAATTGGAATACATGTAGGATGAAAAGAACTCAAAGTGGTTGGAGAGCACTATATGCACTTCAAAACAGGTGTAGGAATGTCAAGTTGTGGGACTGGAAGACCACCAAGGTCTTATTTGGCCTACTTGTTACACCGGTTCTGTTGTATGGTTGCGAGGTGTGGGCTAGTGGCACAACAAATGCAAAATGGAGGCAAATAGAAAGGATTCAAAAATATCTAATCACAAACTTTCTCAAAATTAATGCCACAACCCCTTATGAAATTATTCTAGTTGAAACTGGAATGTTCCCTTTAGAAGCAATTGCCTGTTATGTTACTTGAAAAAAACAGAAAACATGACAAATGATAGATGGCCTAGAGCGAGTTAGGGACGAAGAGTTGCATAGGTGAAAGAATACGTGGATGAAACAAAATCGAGAAATGGATGAAACGTTGGGAAATCAACATAAATGAATGCCCAAATGTCAACAAAGACATTAAAAATTATGTGAATGAAAAGTTCAGAAGTGGAATGTGGAAAAATGCAAGCATGAAAAGACAATATTATATTGCAAATTTTAACCCAACGTATGACCACAAGGAAAAAAGCGTATATAGGCGCTGAAATCAAGTGGAAGGAAAAAATACTCATTGCTCAGACAAGGACTAGCTCTCATAGGCTTAGATGTGAAACAGGGAGATGAACAACGCCCAAAGAACAATGGGAAGAAAGGATATGTACTCTATACAGCACAGGGGCAGTAGAGACAGAGGAACACTTCATCTATAAATGCCCGAGTTTTTCAGATATCCGTGACAAATACAAAAAAACACTTGAGAACGAGTTTATTACAGATTTATTTGAAGACAGTAAAATAAAAAAAGTTGAAGAATTGCTAACACAAATCAGCAGGAGAAAGAACAACCTTCTCAAAGATATTAAAGATCATATGATATGATTTGAGTAATTGTACTTCCATATTTGAGATCCCATAAACCATATTTGGATCTCGCGGACGTAATTAAAATCTTTCTTCCATTCATTCTTTTGCCAAATTTACCGATTACACATCATCATCTGGGGTGTCTTTACTCGCACGAATAGCACCGTGGTCTCGACATTTTCTATTGTCGAAATAATCTCCGTTATGGCTGTGTACTCCACTATGGCCAATGGATCTGTATTTCTTGCCCACTCGTGTCGTAGATTCGACTCATCCTCTTGTCTCCACGTACGTCGTTAACTCGTGTCCTCGTGTGGGCCCCAGCTCATGGTGTGCCACGTCTTCCTCAAATCATCCATCCAATTTCGCGTACCATTTCTGTTCGATTTCCCACGCCCATTTCTGGCCCACTCGTTTAGATAACTCTATCCACGTCACCGGTTTACAATGACTCCACACTATATAACATGAACAACATTTGCCGTGATGAGTTAGAGGACTCCGTATGCCATGTTGTTTGGTTTTTACGCTTTTATGTTGACACGTGCTCGTTGGTTCTCGGTGTCCTGTATTTCATGTCCACAATTTGTGTGGTCGTCCACATGGTATCGAGTGCGTGACGTCGTTGGGGCAACCTGCACATAGTACAAACCCCAATGTTAATATTCGATATAAAACTCAAAGCCTAAACTTTAAATATGTTTCCTCTCGAACAAATCACATTGCAATGAGAAACTCGATGCCTCTTTTCTAAGCGTTGTGGGGAGGGCTTTGGTTTTCATGAAAGTTTAGCTTTGACTATGTATAATGTAGATGCATTTTATTTCTTTATCATGTATATATATATTTTTGTTTATTCATTTTTATTTTTATTTATTTATATATAATATATAAAAAATCATTTTTATTTCTTTATTTAATTATATTATATTATATCATATTATATCATGATATGATATAATATATATAATATAATATAATCCTTTTATTTTTATTATTTTGTTTTTTTTTAAATTAATTTGAATATTTTACATTCAAATTAATTAGTTTCAGTTGTTATATTTTCTTTATTTTATTATTATTATTTTTTTTATATTTTTTTTCAAAATGTAGATCAAAAGGTTTTAATTATTGACATTCAATAATAACAAGAAGGCAATGGACCTAACTTTAAAATTACGAACTACAACAATTGAACCTATGATCCCAAGATGCTAAACAAGCAAACCAAGACTTCAATCAAAGCCACAACATCAACTTTTATAAGGAGACAAGAAAATAAGACTAACTAAAGACCTTTGGAGTTCGCATGGTGATCCCACGGCTAAGGTATTATCAAGCATTTAGCACTCAAAAATAAACTAAACTCCCTCAAAACCAAAAGTAAAAGGTGGGTCTCCAATTTTGGGGTACGTTGTGGAGCAGCCACAAAAAATGGCGACTCTACTAGGAAACGCTCCTGAGCATTTTGGGTGAGAACCCAACCTAAAAATATACAAAACCCAAAAACTAAATTCTAAGTGTTAGCAAATATCTAGAGAATGAAAGTAGACCAACAAAAATATGACCCATCAGAATAATTCAGCATCAGCTCAGTGTGTGCAGAGGGATTCATTCCTTATCGTCTAAAACCTTTCAACATTTCATCGTCAGTTTCACATGGATGCATATGATATACTATGGATGATCTATGCAGGCTTGGATGTATTGAACGGATGCTATGATATGCACAACCTATTTTACAAAGACTCAAACATTGTAGCACCATGCCAAAAACTATCTAACCCTCATAGGACCAAGGTGTGTGCAGTGCATTCATTTACCAGACCAAAAAGGTTGGTTATGCGTCGCTATCATCCCGAACTAGTGTGTGCAAGTGGAGTCAGATATTTGGGGAATCAGATTCTCAACCTAAGTATGATGAGAATTTGACCCTATCCTTACTACTCTAATCTGAGTTCATTACCTCATCTTGGCCAAAATAATAAAACTTGTTATGGATGAAACCACAAGCTAGTCTGTTGGTGTGAGCGATCAGAGGTCTCACTTTTAAATGAGACATGTCACCATGCATGAGCATACTCCACTACCAGTCAAGCGTCTATAGCCCCGGTGGAGGTTAGCCCCATAGTCCATGATTTGGATTTTGATTTCTTGAATCTTGGGGATGACTACCCATCCTTTTGAGGGGATATGTAGTACGATCCTTACAACTCAATAACTGGTGGTGTGATGGAAGTGAAATGGTGAACGTTTTGCTTTAAGTTTCTTGAATCTTGGGGATGACCACCCATCCTTTTGAGGGGATATGTAGTAATATCCTTGAAACCCAATAGTCAGAGGTGTAATGGAGGTAAAATCAGAGCCTTGGGGAATCAGATTCTCAACCTAAGTATGATGAGAATTTGACCCTATCCTTACTACTCTGGTTTTGGGCTTTCAAGTATTATGGAAGTGGTTAAAACCACTGTTCTATGGACTACATTGCATGATAGGAAAGGCAAGAATGAATCTTTTTGCCTCTCGCTTTCTTCCAAAGATGGTTTTGACCATTTTGCCCAAGATGTTTTTAATATGTGCAAATCGTGTTTGGTTCAATATAGTTGCAGTGCCAACTTCCAATATCAAGGTCTTCTTAGTGTATATTATGCAATGATCCTAAGAGAATTTGACATATTTTTGGTGATTGCTTGTGAAATATGGATGCAAATGAGAGGTAATGTGGTATGAAATTATACCCTGAAGTGAGGCTAAATGATATGGAGCATGTAAAGTATTTAACCCTGTTTGTAAAATTGACAACTTCATGCATCACAAGTTTCAAATGATATACTTTAATGTGTTTGTGATAATTGTGGAGCCTTTTGCAATACAATTATGTTGTTTATTAAAAATTCACGAGGACATGAGCTGACATCTCACTCTCAAATATTGGAAAACAACCAAAACCTGGAAGCAAATTAACACAAAACACTCAATCAACTTACAAACATCCAAAACAAAATCCAAACACAAAAAAATATATGGAAAACCAAACACACCCAAAACCAAACGAATAGAAGACAATACACCCAAGCTATATACAAGATACTAAATATTGGAAGTGAATAAATACAAACACAATCAGACTCAACATCATCAAACACAAACATATTTACATATAATACAGGATCTTTGCCTTTTTAGGCCTGAAAACAATGCTTCAAATGTAACCCATTGACGAGCAAAGCCAAATCATTTCCATCCAAGGTTTTTAATCTGAAACTGTTTTCACTTAGGATTTCAGCAATTTGATATGGACCCAACCATAAACAATCAAAATTTTTATGATCTCCTTTCTTTTCATGACCTTTATCCCACAGTAAAATTAGGTTTGAAATTTTAAATGTTTTTATTTTGGATTTCTTATCAAACCATTTTTTCACTATATCTTGATGTTTGCTAAAATGAAGCATAGCCTCATCTCTTTTCTCATCAAGATGCATTAACTGTGTTAGCATAGCTTCAAGTTTATCACTAGTCCCAACATATTCCTTTATGAAATGTAACGTTTGTAACCTTAAATTTATGGGAAATATAGGATCCTACCCATAGACTAAATGATATGGAGATGTTCCTATTGATTCTTTGGTTCTGATCCTATCAGCCCAAAGGGTAAACTTTAACTTGCTATGTCAATCCCTAGGGTTCTTTTCAATTAACCTTTTTATCACACACGACAATTTCTTGTTAGAGGATTCCGCTAAACCATTACCTTATGGATAATAATTTGAGGAGAATTTCAAGCTTAGCATATTATCATATGCCCAATTTGCAAACTCCAAAGAAGAAAAGGCAAAGCCATTATCACTTACAATTGCATTGGGTATTCCAAAACGGGTAACAATGTTATCCTCTAAAAATTTAATGACAACCCCTGAAGTAGCATGCTTAGTAGGAATAGCTTCGGTCCACCTTGTGCAATAGTCTGTGGTAGTGAGGATATATTTATGAGACTCAGATGAGTTAGGATTGATGATCCCAACAAAATCTAACCCCCATTATGCAAAAGGCCTTGCCTAATTATAGTGGCATTGCAACATTTCTTTCTCTATTGGTCGCAACTTGACATATATGACATGATATCACATGAGCATGTGCATCCTTGAACAAATGGGGCCAAAGCATCCAACCCTTAGTATTTGATGAGTTGTCGCATTAGCTGACCCGTGTCTAGTTCCATACTTACCATGGAAATCCTTAAGTACTTGGGTCACCTCTTCTCGATTAACACAACAAAGGTAAATCCCTTCATGATTATTCCTATACAAAACACTAGATTTAATCAAAAAATTCATAGATTTCAAACACAAAGCTCTGCGTTGAGTGGAATTTAAATGTGATGGACACTTACCATACACCAAGAAATATGTAATATCAACATACCACTCATCTTTGGTTATGTCATCTATCTCGTAATGCTGGCATGATATCAATGGATCGATTTCTGCAATTGCCTTGACCAAACCTTGTCCATGAACTATTTTCATGGGCCAAATTTCCAAATCGAATTCTTGAATGGTAAAAATCCATTTTCCCCGACTTTCACCTAGTTCATTTTGCAAAAACAGAGACTTAACGGTCGGGTCAGGAACTACCGTAAAAAATTTATTGTGAACTAGATAATGCCTAAATTTTTTGATGGTCTTGAATAGGGCATACATTTGTTTGTCTAAGATAGAATATCTCAGCTGTGCATCCTTCAATGGAGAACTCAGGAAGGTTATGCTATTTTCAATGCTACCCTCACTCTTTTGGGTTAAAACACTCGCAAAAGAATGATCTGAAGAAAAAGTATAGACATAGAATGACCTAGAGTAATCTGGACTAATTAAAACAAGGGATTTAGAGATAGCATCGTTGATGCTTTTGAAATATTTCCTATTTTCATTTGTCCATTTGATCTGAACATCCTTTTTTAGCATGTCATTCAAAGGCTTGGCAATTTCGGAAAAACCTGAAATAAATTCCTTACAAAGTTAATATTACCGAAAAATGATCTTAACTCTTTCTTGCTATTAGGATGTCCACTAACTACTAGTTAACCAAATACTAACTATGGATGTCCACTAACTGCTAGAAGACAAACAATATCTCTAACAATTAACTAACATCTAACAACATGCTAACAACCTATTTCTAACATGGGCATACTATGCCTCACATGAATACAAAGTGCAAGAAATAGGAATAATAAATAATAATAATAATTAACTTAGGCTTAAGTGGATAAGCCTAACTTATCCTCAACAATCTATGACTATTTCAACATCCTTATGTACTTACATTAGCCAAAGGGCTTCCTCAGTTACCGCAATTGTTACCTTATACTTTAGTTCTATTGAAGACAAGGAAACTGTATGTTGTTTCTTGGTGCTCCATGAAATGGTACCCTAATCCAACTAAAAGTAGTAACTAGTAGTTGATCTTCTAGTTTCAAGATAACCATCCCAATCTGAATCTGTATACCCAATAAATGAAAAGTCATCACATATTGTGTACATAATACCATAATGAGGGGTACCCTTAAGGAATATGAAAATCCTCTTAACTACTATCCAATGTCTCTTCTTGGGATATTGCATGAATCTAGAAATAAGGCCCACTAAATAGGTGATATCTAGTCTAGTTGAAGTTAAGTAAATAAAAATTCCAACTAGTTGTTTATAAAGGGTGCCATCAACCCTTTCTTCATCATCACTATTGATCAATTTCAATCGGGTTTCCATGGGAGTGGAGGATTTTTTACACTTCTGCATGTGAAACCTCTATAAGAGAGACGAAATACATTTAGCCTGGGAGATGAAGATCTTGGCAGGTTGTTGCCACACTTCTATTTATAAGCAGTAGTGAAGGAGGCCCAAGTCAGTCATTTCAATTTTTTTCATAAGTCCTCTTTGATAAACCTTATTCCATCTGTGTCATCACCTATAATGAGAAGATCACCCACATACAATATAACCAAAATAATGCACTTCCTCTAATGTTTCACATAGAGAGTAGATTTGGTTGTAGATCAAGTGAAGCCAAGGTTAATGAAATAGAGGTCATGTGGGTCAAAATGACTACACCAAGGGAAGAGAGGAGATTTCTTGATGAAAGAGCTTTAAAAGGGAGTATGACGTGGTAGTTTCTTTTGTCTGTTTTTTAGGATCCGTTTGGCTTTTTAAAAAAAAGATAAATAATAGAAGTTTTTGAAATAATATAGAAATATAGAGAAATGCAAAAAGGTAAATAATAGAATTTTCGGGAAGAATATAGAAATATAAAGAAAAGCAAAAAGGCAAATAACAGAAGTTTTGGGAAAAATATAAAAATATAGAGAAAAGTAAAAAGAAGCTTCTATAGGAAGTAAACAAATAGTAAATAAATATATATGAGATAAAGCAGCAGTAGGAAGGGATATATAGAAGATCACCCAAGCCTATGGCAATAGAGTGAATACATGAAGAATAAAAAAATGTATGTTGTATGATGCCCTTTGAATTAATACAAAAATACTTGTATTTTTTGTGCCTTGTTGGTATGTTGTGTATTCTGTGTGATTGGCAGCAGGGTATAAACACTCTGTTTTATTTCTCATAGCTTGTGCTTGCATCAATTTGGTATCAGAGCGGGTTAGGTCTTATAGAGAGAAATTGTAACCAATAGACTTGGGTGAAAAATACCAAGGTGAGGGCAGTGAGAGAAATTGATTGGGTAAGTGGTGAAAAAGATACTTACGAGTGAAGTTGAAAGAAGAAGAAACATTGCAGGAGTATGGTGCAGAGGAGCAAAGTCAGAAGAAGTGCATTAGAAAGATAATAATTGAATGAAATAGTGAGAGCTTTCATATCCATATTATAGATGCTATTGAGGCAGCACAACATAGAGGAACACCTGTTGCAGAGGAAAGTGATGAGGAACCAAAATTTGAGAAAGTCCAAGGAGAGAAATTAGATAATGACAGTGAAATATTAATTCGAGCCATAGCATAAATTGGAGGTAAACCCTGAGTTGAGATCCCTAGTTATGAAGGAAGTACTGACCCTAAAAAATTAATCAACTAGATCAGTGAAATGGATAGGTATTTTGACTTGGAATCGGTAGAAGATAACAAAAAAGTAAAATATGCAAGTTCAAGGCTGAAAGGTCATGCGTTGTTGTTGTGGAATAGCGTTCAGGCTGAGAGGCAAAGGAAAGGAAAGGGAAAAATTAAAAATTGGGATAATATGGTATCCAAGATAAAATTGAAGTTCATGCTTGTTGATTACCAAGTGGGTCTATTCCAAAAAATATAAAATTTGAGGCAAAAAGAGATGAGTGTCAAATATTACATGGAGGAGTTTTATAAATTATCCATAAGATCTGGTCATGATGAATCAAAATTGGAAAAAGTGGCTAGGTACATTAATGGATTGCAGTATAATATTCAGGGTGAAATCAACTTAATGGATATTAAGTCTGTAGTGAAGAGAAATAAAGAACCCCAATAAACTAAAACTAGAAAAGCTGTAATTGTAGAATCAAAGGAAGAATATACTAGATTCACACATTACACAATATTTATCCTAGAAATCCTCAACCAGGAAAACCAGCATAGTATTATCTTATTATTGCATTAACTTGACCATCTCCAATACAATAATATTCTCCTTCTATCTCTATCTTCAAACCCTAATGCAAGTTTTACGCAGAAGGAGCTTGAAGTAAAATGATGTTAAATAAATCAAGAATAGATATTGAGAGATTTGATGGAGTTTTTTTTGAGCTATGCAAGTTAAATATGGAGGATCTGCTCGTGGATAGAGATCAGTGGTTTGTTATCTTTGAACAGAAACCTTCTAGGACATCCAATAAAGATTAGGAAAATTTGAATCGAAAAGCGAGGAGTCTAATTCGACTATACCTTGCATATTCAATATTAATCAATATTTTTGGAGAAGCTACTACAAAGGATATTTGGGAGAGGTTAGGGGCTTTGTATCCATCTAATTCCCTAAACAAATTATTCCTCCAAAATAAATTGTACAATATTCAGATGAATGAAGGGGATTCCATAGAAGATCATCTAAATGCATTCAATATGGTGGTAAAGTCAACTTACATCTATTGAAATTAAGTTGAGTGAGGAAGATAAATGTATTACTTTGCTATGCTCCTTACCATATTCATGGGATAACCTGGTTGTAGCAATTGGTAGTACAATTTCATCCACATTCAAGTTTGAAGATGTTGTGGCATCTCTATTATCAGAGGATATGAGGAGAAAAGCCATGGAGGGAACATCAAAGGATTCCCTAACAGTGATAGGGTGTTCCAAGTAAAAATATAAAATGAGATTTGGTGATAGATCTAAGTCTAAAGGGAGATCCAAGTCTCAGGGAAGGTTTGAGAGAAAAAGTTGAAAATGTGGTAAGCTTGGACACACGAAGAAGGATTGTAGATCAAATAATGTTGATTATAGAAAGAGATTTGATGAATCCACTTCCACAGAGGTAAATAAATCCACTGATGAAGGAGGGGATGTATATTTGGCATATTGCTCCACATGTTCAGATAGTAAATATTGGTTGATCGATACTGGGGCCTCTTTTCATATGACTCCTCATAGGGAGTGGTTTAGTGAATATGAAAGATATGATGGAGGGGAGCTACTTTTGGGAGATGATTCACCTCTTAGAATCATTGGTCATGTAAGAGTGAAAATATTGTTGTAGGATGGTAGGGTTAAAACCCTCCCAGGTGTGATGCATATTCCTGGCCTTGCTAGAAATTTAATTTTTGTAAGAAAAATGGCTAATGTAGCAGCGAACATCAGTTTTAGTAAGTATTCATGCAAAATAGTTCATGGATCTATGGTGTTAGAAAGATAATTTTAGATTGGAACCTTATATAAGCTATTAGGAAGTACTATGACAAATGAGTGCAATAGCTCGACTATTCCTAAGGTTGAATCAGATAAAATTTCAATGCTCTAGCATAAAAGAATGTGACATATTGTAGAAAAGGGATTGTGTACCCTGTACATAAAATGTATGGTTCAAGGTATCTCTAATTGCTCAATGGTTTTTGATTTCTATGAACATTGTATTTATGGCAAGCATAATCGTGTGAGTTTCCCATCTGGTGCTACAAGATCAAAAAGGATATTAGATCTGATTCATAGTGATATCATTGGTCCTATTCCTATTCCATACCTTGGAAAATCATGGTACTATGCTTCTTTCATTGATGACTTTTCAAGATATGAATGGATTTATTTTCTTAAAAGTAAAGCTGAAGTGTTTAATAAGTGTAGAGAATTTAAAGTAATTGTTGAAAATCAAACTAGGAAAAAGATTAAGGTGTTGAGGTCTTATAATGGAGGAGAGTATTGTTAAAATAAATTTAAGGATTTTTGTAAGCAATGTGGTATTGAAAGATAGAAGACTACTCGATATACACCTTAACAAAATGGAGTTGCTGAGAGATTGAACATGTCACTAATGGAAAAGGCTAGAATTATGCTCAGTGGTGTTGATCTAGCATAGGAATTCTGGGTAGAGGCAATGAATGCATCATGTTACTTGTAAAATTGATCTCCTACATCAACATTTCTAGATCAAACTCCATTTGAAGCATGGTTTGGTAAGAAACCCTCTTTGTCACATCTTAGAGTTTTTGTCTGTGATGCATACATGCATATTCCAAATGATAAAAGAAGTAAGCTTGATAATAAGGCTGTTAAATGTATCTTTATTAGTTATAAATATGGTGTTAAAGGATATAAAATTTGGAATCCAAAAACTAAAAGTATAGTTTACAGTAGAGATGTGGTGTTTAGAGAAATGAAAAGTGATCACAAGAAGAAACAGAAGAACCTATAAAGGTGCAATTTGATCTCATGAAATAAGAATCCTACTCTACAGAAGAGGATGAACTAGAGGTTCATACACCCGTGGTAAGGAGATCAACACGAGAAAGAAGGCAACTTGAAAGGTATAGTCTATCTGCTTTTCCTTATTCCATTGTTTTATCTATTACTGGTGAAGATCCTAGAATAGTTAGAGAAGCTATTAATTCTGAAGAGGTAAATATTTGGAAAGAGGTCATTAAAGAGGAAATGATGGCCCTGAAAAAGAACAAGACATGGGATCTAGTAAAATTACCTGGTGGAAGAAAAGAAATAGGTTGCAAATGGATCTTCAAGAAGAAGAAGAATGTTGAAGGTAAAGTGGAGAAATATAAAGCTCACCTAGTTGCTAAAGGCTATTCTCAAGTAGAGGGAATTTATTATGGTGAAGTATTTTCTCCTATTGCAAAGCTAACCTTAATAAGATTTCTTTTATCTATGGCTATTTCATTTGATCTTGAAATAGAGCAAATGGATGTAAAAATTGCATTCCTTCATGGAGATTTAAATGAAGAAATCTATATGAGATAGCTTGAAGGAATCATTGTTGAAGGAAAGGAGGATTTTGTATTTAAGTTAAAGAAATATCTGTACAGACTAAAATAGTCACCTAGAATATGGTATCAGAAATTTGATACTTATATTTTAGGACTTGATTTTATTCACAGTAATGTTGATAATTGTGTATACTCAAAGCAAATTGGTAATGAAATTGTCATTGTAGTTTTGTATGTTGATGATATGTTACTAATTGGAAATAGTAAGGAAATGATTAGGGAAGTGAAGTCTTAGTTAGCATCATAATTTGACATGAAAGATCTTGGCCCTACAAATTTTATTTTGGGCATGAAAATAAATAGAGATCATTCAAATAGAAAGTTGTGGCTGAATCAGAAAAAGTATGTTGAGATAGTATTGAAGAGATTCAGTATGCAGGATTACAAACCAGTGAAGGTACCTATTCCATTGGGTGAAAAATAATTTGTTGAACAATTTCTAAAAATAGAAGAAGAGGTAGAAAAAATGTCCCATGTTCCTTATGCAAATACTGTAGGGAGTTTATATATGCCATGGTGTGTACTAGACTAGATATTGCCCATGTAGTGGAAGTTTTGAGTAGATATATGTCTAAACTTGGTAAAGAGCATTGGACTGATGTAAAATTTTTTTTTAGATATTTGTGTGGTACATCTAATTTTTCAATCTATTATGAAGGTATAGGTAACAAAAATAAATCCTTGGATATAGAAAGGATTTGTTGATGCAGATTAGGTTGGAGATCTTGACAATAAAAGATCTACTAGTGCATATGTATTCAACTTGTTTGGAGGGGCTATTAGTTGGATGAACAAAAGGTAAAATATTATTGCTCTTTCAACCACTAAAGCTGAGTATATGGCATCCACTAATACAAGTAAGGAAGCAGTATGGCTACAAAGACTATGTGTTGATATTGGGTTCTTTCAAGGAGTTGTGAAGATAAATTGTGATAGCCAAAGTGCTATATTTTTAGCAAAGAACCCTGCTTACCATTCAAGAACAAAGCACATTGATAAAAAGTACCACTTCATTAAGGACATGATTGAATAAAAGAAAGTGTTGCAAATGCTTTAACCAAGGCAATTTAGCACATAAAAGTTCATGTTTTGTATAGTTGAAATGGGTCAGGTAGACCAAGTGTTGGAACTAACATTGATTACAACCTTTATGCAAAGTATTCAACAAGTGGTAGAATATTGGATGTGTCTCATCCTTTGCAGAGAAAGCACTGTACGATAGACCCTTATTTTGGTGATCCCCCTTTTTTTGAAGATATTCTATGAAAAAGGGGCACAAAATTTATTTGAACAATACTCTCCTCCATTATCAGACCTCAACACCTTAATATTTTTCCAGTTTGATTTTCAAAAAGTGCTTTAAATTCTCTAAAATTATCAAACACTTCAACTTTAATTTTAAGAAAATAAATCCATGCATATATTGAAAAGTCATGAAAAAAAAGAAGCATAGTATCGTGATTGTCTAAGGGATGGAATAGGAACAGGACCAAAGATATCACTATGAATCAGATCTAATATCCCTTTTGATCTTGTAGCACCATATGGGAAACTCACACGATTTTGCTTGCCATAAATACAATGTTCACAGAAATAAAAAAACATTGAACAATTAGGCATATCTTGAACCATATCTTTCGTGTATAGGGTACACAATCTCTTTTCTTCAATATGTCCCATTATTTGATGCTAGAGCATTGAACTTTTATCTGATTCAGCCTCAAAAATAGTTGAGCTATTGCACTCATTTGTCATAGTGCTTCCTAATATCTTATACAAAGTTCCAATATGAACTCCTCTTGCTAACAACATAGATCCATGAACCATTTTGCATGAAACCTTACTAAAATTGATGTTCACTACTGTATCAACTATTTTTCTTATAGAAATTAAATTTCTAGCAAGACCAAAAATATGCATCACACCTGGGAGGGTTTTAACCCTACCATCCTGCAATAGTATTTTCATATTTTTATGACAAGCCCCTGTTTCGACGGTCCCCATTTGAAGATTGAGAAGATTTGTGCTAGACTGAAGGACTATGTTTAGTGTAGATTTGAGGATAGAGATTAAGCAGATTTGTGCTAGACCGAAGGACTATGTTTAGTGCATATTTGAGGATAGATATTGAGCAAATTTGTGCTATATCGAAGGACTATGTTTAGTGAAGATTAGAGATAGAGATTGAGCAAATTTGTACTAGACCAAAGGACCATGTTTAGTACAAATTTGAGACAGAGATGAGATTAAGATTTGGAGGTGACAAAGTATAGAGGATGATAGTCTCCAGTGGATAGAGATCCATTAGCCAGGGTAGTGAAGATAGATCTTCTGAGTGAGGGCAAGAGTCTTCAGTGGATAGAGATCCATAAGCCAGTGCAATGGAGGCAGTGGTTCTTCTAGAAGATCACCAGCCAGAGTAAAGAAGAAGGAGTTCTATGAATAGAGATCCATAAACTTGATTAGGGGATTTGTGTCTCCTTTGGATAGAGGTCCATAAATATTGTAATAGGGAAAGGTTTCCCAAGATATTTGTTGAGAAAATTTTAGTGAAATATTTTCTCTATGGAGTAGCCCACATAGGGGTGAACCATGTTATATTGGTGTCTCTATTGTGTATGGTTATTTGTGCATTGCTTTGATTACTATTTTTGATATTTTCATTGATATATTGCATAATATTTATTAAGAAAGCAAAGTAAAAAGTGGTGTTATATTGTTCACCCCCCTTTTAGTATAAGCTTGTGTTCTTCACCCAACAAAGAGAGGAAGGCAGCAATCAAAAATTTTAGGCAAGGGATGAAGGAACCAACAATGCACATTATCAAGATACCGATATAAGAGGTGGATATTCAGCTAGAGGAAGAGAGTCTTAAAATAGAGGGTCTTACAATAGAGGAGAAGGTGAAAGCTTTAGAGAAAAATATTTTAGATGCAATCAGTTTGGTAGGCATAGGTCATTTGAGTGTCCTAAAAAAGCACTTATAGCTAGTCAAAGAGCACCTAAGAGAAAGGCTCATATTGCATATGAGGAGAATCATGAAGGTAGGTTGCAATGTACATCACCAGAGCACGAAGAATCATTAGTCATGAGGTAGATTTTAATGATACCACCAATAGAAAAGGAAGTTGAGCCTTCACAAAGGAAACATTTATTCCAAACTATATGCAAGGTAGGGGGAAAATATTGTAAAGTGATCATGGACAACAAGAGTACATATAATCTTGTGTCCAAGGAGATGGTGACCGAGCTAGGATTGAAGAGTATGCCTCATCCTATATCCTACAAGGTGATGTGGCTGCAAAAGGGGCACCAATTGGTAGTCAAAGAACAATGTTTGGTGAGTTTCAAGATTGGTAATTATTATGATGAAGTTTTATGTGATATTATGCCTATGGATTCATACCACTTGTTGCTTGGAAGGACTTGGTAGTATAATAGGCATGTTGTCCATGATGGGAGAGAAAATGCATGCACCATATGGAAGGACGAAATAAAATTTAAGTTGAATCCATTGTAGGATAATCAGGAAGAGATGGAATAGGAACATAGGGTAATGTTGATAACAAGAAAGGAATTTCTACAAATAAAGGAAAATGAAGGGATGTGTTTGGTTGTGGTAGCTAACCCAGTATGTGTAAAGGGTGGTAAAAGGAAGGAAGAATATTCGAAAGAGATCAAAAAATTGTTGGAGAAGTATACGGATGTCATGTCAAAATATTTTCCAAGTGGATTGCCACCTACGAGGAAGACCAACCATCATATGGACCTAATTCCAGGTTTAAGCCTACCTAACAAGGCTGCATATAGGTTGATGCCATAGGAAAATAAAGAAATCCAAATTCAAAATACAGGGTTGTACAAGCCATTGCCTATTCCAAAAAATCTATGGGAAGTTATAAGTATGGATTTTGTGCTTGGATTGCCTAGGACAACGAAAGGTATGGAATTCATATTTGTTGTTGTTGATAGATTTAGAAAAATGGCACATTTTATGTCTTGTAGAAAATGTAATGATGCCACACATATAGCTTATTTATTCTTCAAAGAAGTAGTGATATTGCACAGGCTTCCATTAAGCATTATTTTGGATAGAGATACTAAATTTGTGTCACTTCTGGAGAACATTGTGGAAGAAATTGGGAACAAAGCTGAGTTTTATTTCAACTTATGATCCTCATACGGATGGAAAAATGAAGGTTGTCAATAGGAGTTTGGAAAACCTATTGAGGTATCTTGCAAGTGATAAACTGAAATAGTGGGATTTGGCATTAGCACAGGTTGAGTTTACATACAATGATTCAGTAAATAGGAGCATTGGGAAAACACCATTTCAAATTATGTATGGATATAGCCCTAGAGGAGTTGTTGAACTGAGGGATATAGCATATTTAAATAAGAGGACTGTTGATGTTGAGGAGTTTATGGAGGTAATACATGAGATGCAGAATGAGGTAAGAAAGAGGTTGCAAATAAGTACCAAAAAGTACAAACAACATGCAAATTTGAAAAGAAAATAAGTCAATTTTTAGGTTGGAGTTGTGGTATATGCTTACCTCTGGAAGGAACGGTTTTCAAATGGGGAATATAATAAGTTGAAGTTAAATAAAATTGGGCCATGTAGAGTGCTAAAGAAAATTGGGAATAATGCTTATGAGATAGAATTGCCAAATGGAATTGGGATTTCTCCAATCTTCAATGTTGCAGATTTGTATGCTTATCCAGACTTTGCTACAAAGGATGACTACATGGAACAAGATGAAAAGGTTCATTGGGAGCAGTAGATGCCTAAAAAACAAGAGGAAACAATCAAAGACATAATAGATAAAAGAGTGTACTAGAAGACCAAGAAAATAGAATATTTTGAATATACAAACCATTAGAGGATGCAAGGTGGATGAAACCAGCTGAGTTGGAAAATTTTGGGCACATAGTTGAAGAATATCAAGCCTTGGCATGAGCAGGAGCTCATGCTAAAACTTTTATTACCCCGGGAGTATGACACAAGAGCTTTAAAAGGGAGTATGACATGGTAGTTTATTTTGTCTTTTTTTTAGGAATCGTTTGGCTTTTATAAAAATGTAAATAACATAATTTTCCAAAATAATATAGAAATATAGAGAAAAGAAAAAAGGTAAATAACAGAAGTTTCAAGAAGAATATATAAATATAGAGAAAAGCAAAATGGTAAATAACAGAAGTTTTGGGAAGAACATAAAAATATAGAGAAAAGCAAAAAGAATCTTCTAGAGGAAGTAAACAAATAATATATATATGAGATAGAGCAACAGTAGGAAGGGATAAATAGAAGACCACCAAATCCTGTAGTGAGAGAGGAAATACATGAAGAATAAAAAATTGTATGTTGTATGATGCCCTTTGAATTAATAAAAAAATACTTGTATTTTTTGTGCCTTGTTGTATGCTGTGTATTTTGTATGATTGGTAGCAGGGTATAAACATTATATTTTGTTTCTCATAGCCTAATCTTGCATCATTTCTTCTCTAAATTTTTCTAAGTATGGAAAATAGTCGCGATATCGCGATTGGTCTTATTTTTGTAGACTGAGAGCAAAGAAGAGGCTAAGGGTGGAAAAAAGTTGCGATCTCGCGATCAGTCTTGTTTTCATGGATTGAGAGCCAAGAAGAGGCTAATTATGAAAAAATTCCTAATCTCGAGACTGGTCAGGTTTCATTGATCGAGAGCCAAGAAGAGGCTAAGGGCAAAAAAAAGTCGTGATCTCACTACCAGTCTTGTTTTCATAGATTGAGAGCCAAGAAGAGGCTAAGGGCCGAAAATAGTCATGATCTTAAAAAGTCATGATCTTGTGACCGGTCTTTTTTTCATGGACTAAGAGCCAAGAAGAGGCTAAGGGACAAAAAATTCATGATCTCACGATCGATCTTGTTTGCACTGGTTGAGGGCCCAAAAAAGCACAAGGTAGAAAATAGTTGCAATCTTGTGATCGGTCAGGTTTTCACTAGGTGAGGACTCAAAAAGAGCACAAGGTAGAAAATAGTCATGATTTCATGATCGGTCAGGTTTTCACTAGTTGAGGGCCCAAAAAGAGCACAAGGCAAAAAATAGTTGTGATTTCGTGATCGATTAGGTTTTCGTTGGTCGAGGGCCCGAAAAGAGCACAAGGTAAAAAATAATCATGATTTCATGATCGATCTTGTTGGCCAAGGGCCCGAAAAGAGCACAAGGTAGAAAATAGTTGTGATCTCATGATCGATCAAGTTTTCACTGGTTGAGGGCCCAAAAAGAGCACAAGGTAGAAAATAGTCGTGATCTCATGATCGATCAAGTTTTCTTGGACAAGGGCTAGAACGAAGCCAACGATGGGAGTGGAAGATAGTTGGGCCATGACGTCTCCAAGAAGATGGATGCAGATGTGCTGTAACAAGAATATCTCAACTATTTACTGTTGAAGACCCCACTACTCCATGCTTCTTAAATCGTTGACTTACCAGAATGAGCCAAGTGGCATATTATTGTAACAAGTTTTAGTTTTTCTATTATTAGAAGATGTATATATATAGGATGAGCGACTCTAACTAAGGGTCGGCTCTTGGATGTTTACAAGGCTATGTATACAGATTCTTGAAAGCAATAATATACTCTTCATTTTGGCTTCTGGCTCACTGGTGTTTTGTCATGTATGTATGAATATTCAAATTCTATATAAACTATGTTGAATGTTAATCACTCTAATTCTAATTCTGGATTTTTGCATTACAAGTTCTACAGATTCTGAATTTGATAATTCTAGTTGATTAATGGTTGTTTTAAGTCTACACTAGAGAATTAGTTGTTATTTGAGGGTTTTAAGAATGCTTATCTACAAAAACTATGTATTTCCTTGTTGTTGTCTAACCTGTACCATTTGATGTTTCTAGAAATAGCTATATTTCCCTTTCTTTATGCACTCTACTCTTTCCCCTTTTCCTATAACAAAGCAAGGAACCAACCTTCTCTAGAGATTGAACCGGGTAATCTCTATTTTAAACCCGGTCATTCAATGTTGGCAAAGTCTTGGGTGCAAACGTAACCAAAGGTAGATTTTGCACCAACAATTTTTGGCACGCTCGGTGGGACACAATCCCACTATCTATATAGACCAAAGTTTTGGTGGTTATCTTTGTCCTGTGCATTTTTTATAAATCACCTGGTGACTCCGTTCAAGAAATAAAACCCAAGAAAACCCTTATCTATTTTTTGGTTGAATACCAAGATATATGAAAACCAGATCTAAAGCAAAAATCTTTGAAGAACCCATCGAGTTCTTTGAATTACACCTTGGTAGCCTCAGAGCCAATCTTGTACTCATTGCTCGATCAACTTCTTCTTCTACCATCACTACAGGATCTACAAATCCTTCCCCTATAGTTCTCCCTAGTACTGCTACTAGTGGATTGTTAAACACAACTGCTCACACTACTATGATATCAATCGACACTATAATGGTTGTAAATCAACCAAATATACCCTATCCTACATGGAATCATTCAGGTCCCTTGAATCTGGTAGCTCAACATCAGATCCCTACAACAACTTTGAAAGCACTACCCCAGTATGATGGCATAGGAAAAATGGCTTATGAACACTACCAAGATGTAGCCGCATTGGCACCGATACACAACATCATAGAGGAAGATGTGATGATAAGGTTGTTAGTCATCTCCTTAAAAGGGAAAATGCTCTATTGGTATAGAGCTCTTCCTAATCAGACCATAGCCACCTGGGCTCAACTTATCGATAAATTGGTAGAAGAGTTCAATGAATAGGTTGATCCCTTTTCTCTGCTCAATCAGTTCACCATTATTCAGAAGCATCCTCAAGAAGAAATAGTTGATTTCAATATCCGGTTCAACCGTACTTGGAAGAGGGTGCCTGATGGATTGAGACCAACACATGAGCAAGCAATGTATTATTACCTAAGAGCTTTTAATTCAGATATAAGCATGGTTATCAGACAGTCTCAAGTGTTTACCTTCCCAAAAATCTTCCAAGAAGCTCAGAAAGCTGAGAAAGATCTCATTGCTATTGGGAGGTTCCCTCCAAATATGATAATGCCTATCTTCCTAGATCTTTCACAAGCATCTAATACTACTTTCCCAAGTCCTACTTCTACTTCTAATATAGATCTCCCCAAATGGATTGGGCAACCTACTATCCCAGTGATACAGGCACCCCTTGCTCCTCCAATGTTACCTATCATTCTTGCACTTCCTGTATCAACAGTTTCACCAACTCCTGATCCTCAACTTGCAGCTTTACAAGATCTACAATCAGCCATGAAAACTCTGACTAATAATATGACCTCAATGGAAAGAAGAGAAGTAGAGAGAAGTTTCCAGCCAAGGATATTTCCACAAGTAACGAGAGACCAAGCTTCCACAAGTGATAGAAATCAGGAGAGATCAAATGTGGTTTACGCTAATGAAGATTTTGAACCTACCAAATCCTCAATAGAATCAGACTTCTGGTGTTCTACATGTAATGATCCACATGGTGAAAACTCATGTATGATCCATCAACACTATGTCCAGAAGATAGTCATTGAAAGAGCAAAAAAGACTCTTAAAGGGTAGGTAAATATGATTAGGGAGGAAAATCACAATCTCATGATGCCTTCGGTAGAGCAAGTGGTCATTTTGACCAGATCAGGAAAGAAGCCCCTGTAGGTAGATCCCTAGGAGCTTAATCCCTTAAAAGTACCTTCACCTGTGAGAAACTAGGTTGAGAGAAGAGTCCCCTATGAGAAGGTTCCCCAAAGCTCAGGTTATAAAGAAGTGGAGATACACAAAGAAGCCCCCTATAGAAAGAAGTCGAGACATAGGAACATGCAAGAGATAAGTTGAGATATCCCTCATTGACCAAGCATCAAAGGATAGATGCCACTCAGGGGTATAGAAACAAGTACGACACTTTTGCAAAAGAAAAAGAGAAAAGTGTCGATCCTCTCCCTTTCAACATAGTAGAAGAAATGAAAAAGACTCCTTCTAAAGCAACTATGTATGATGCCTTGCAATTTTTAGGACAAATCGACTTATTACAGGAATCCTTGAGGTCTATGAAAAATAAGAGTAAGACTCCCACTCAGTTGAATTCTGCACAAGCTAGTTTGACGTCTTCTACCAGAAAAAATAGACCTCCTCCCTTCTATTTGTCTCTTTAGATGGAAGGATGGGTGGTACATAACTGTATGATAGACTCAGGGGCTGCAACTACTATAATACCCAAAGCTATGTGTGACATCATGGGGATGGAATACACTAGAAGCAGCCTAGGTGTTTTGTAGTTAGATGGGACTCCGATCAAAACCATGGGGGTGATAAAATATATTCCCATAGTTCTACATAGAATGCCTCAACTTACAGTTATACAAGAGGTAGTTGTAGTAGATTTAGAACCTTATTTTGGTATGTGTCTATCCAGAGAATTCATAGCCAATATAGGAGGATACTTGTCTATGGATTACTCACACTTAGAAATCCCATTCAAGGGGAAAAGAGTGAAGATATTCAATGAAAAACCATCTACCTTCCACATCAAAAAAATTGAAGAGGAAGGAAAACATGCAACTATAGTGAACATAATGATTGAAGAGATGGAAGATTTAAACTTAATGGAAGAAGCCCTGAATGTACTACAAGAAGAAGATCAATTCTCCCTCCAAGACTTCAATGCTATGATTGAAATAGACCTTGGAAGCTATTCAATCATGAAACCTAAGAAAAGTAATCCCACCCCTTCACACGAAGTAGACCCATCTACCAACCAAATATGGAAACTTTTCTTTGATGGCGCTAGATGCAAGAATGGAGCTAGAGCAGGTATAGTCTTAATCTCCCCAATAGGTGAGGAAAAGGTTTTCTCCTATCGACTAACTTGGAGCTGCACTAACAATGCAGTTGAATATGAGGCTCTTTGCCTAGGCCTTAAGAAAGTTGAGAGACTTGGAATCAAGCAACTACAAATTTATGGAGATTCAGAATTGATTGTCAACCAAGTCACAGAAAAATGTGTTAGTAAGCAACACTATCTCAAAGCTTACAGAAATAAAGTATGGGATCTACTCAAAGCTTTTGAAGCTCTAAACATCAAAGCAATCCCTAGAGAAAAGAATACCCATGCTGACCTATTGGCATCAGTAGGTGCAAATTTCTTCCCCATAAGCAATGTCATTCAAAAATCTAAGATGGTAAGACTTATATATAGACCTTCTGTGCTAGACAAAGACACCTTTTGGTAGGTATTTGAGAGTGATCAATAGATAGTAGATTTCCTGATCCATGAAATGAACTGTTCAAGTGACAGAGTGTAGAAATATGAAGAGGATGAAGGTATGATCCAATTGAAAAATAATCACATCCCAAAAGGATTGATTACTCTTGAAAGCCTGTTCGACAACAATGATAGGTCAACCGGTCACAAGATGAAGGTTGATAAACATAGGTATAAAGAGGTTCAGTTGGAACCAAAAATTTTATCAAAGTAGGAGTAAACTATACAGAAGAAGAGTTGAATCAAATTCAAATACTATGCAAAGAATTCCTCGATATCATAGCTTGGACTTATGGTGATCTTAAAGTCTACTCCAAAGAGACCATACAACATACCATTGAACTCGAAGAAGGTGCAAAACCCTTCAGGTAAAAACAAAGGCCGATGAACCCAAAAATTGAAGCTCTGATGAAGCAAGAACTGTTGAAGCTACTCGAAGCCAAGATTGTCTACCCTATCAAACATTCTACTTGGGTAGCTAACCTAGTTTCGGTTAGGAAGAAGAATGGAGACATTAGGTTATGTGTAGACTTCCGAAATCTCAATAAAGCTTCATTAAAGGATCATTACCCTCTTCCACAAATTGACTAGACTCTACATACTATGGTGGGAGCAGAGAGATTCTCATTATTGGATGGGTTTTCTAGGTACAACCAGGTGTGGGTCAAATATGAAGACCAATACAAAACCACATTCACTACCAAGTGGGGAACATTCACTTACCAGAGGATACCTTTTGGATTATCCAATGTTGAGCAACCTTTTCAAAGGGTAATGGATGTGGCTTTTGGAGAACTCATCAATAAGATCATAGTAATATACTTAGATGATATGACAGTGTTCTCTCATCACAAAGAAGATCACGTTGAACACCTCATAAGAGTTTTTGAGAAATGTAGAGAGTTTGGTATCTCTTTGAATCTGAAGAAGTCCATATTTTTTGTTGAAGAGGGGATTTTACTTGGACATGTCATTTCTAAAGTTGGACTGGCTATAGACCCTAACAGAGTGAAAGTATTGTTGGAACTCCCTTTACCTCCAAATAAGAAGGGCCTACAATCCTTCTTTGGGTAGATCAACTTTGTACGCAAGTTCATAGCAGATTTTATGCAAATCGTCAAGCCCATGACTGAGTTATTAAAGAAGGATGTTGAATTCAAATGGATAGACTTGCGAAAGAAAGCTTTCAAAAGTATAAAGGAATAGATAGCCCAAGCACCTATCCTAGTGAATCCAGATTACTCTAGAGGTTTCATCTTGTATGTTGTAGGTGAACAAGAGAGTTACGTCACAGTCCTTACTCAGAAAGGGATAGACAATGAAGAGAGGCCCATAGCCTTTCTAAGTCAGACCATGCAGGAACATGAGGAAAAATACAACTTCATCGAAAAACAAGTTTATGCAATCATGAAATCATTGAAAAAGTTTAGGCATTTCCTTTCACAAAGTAGGACTATTGTGTATGTAGTTCACCCTGATGTTAGGAACTTCATCATACAAGGAGAGCTTGGTGAGAAAAGAGTTGGTTGGGTATCAAAGATACAAGAATACGATGTTGAGATTCACCCGACCAAGCTAGTGAGAGGTAGAGCATTATGTCAAGAACTTGCCAAACAAGCCTCAACGGAGTATGTAGCTTTCCAAGTGCAAGAACCAATCCTAGAAGATGATCAATCCTTGGAAAATATTTATTGGGCTGATGACTTGATCAGATATTTTTAGATTAGAAAATGTCCAGTAAGTTTAAATGCTTCACAGAAGAAGATATAGGATCCAAGCTTTGAAGTATACCTTACTACTTGAAGGACTTTATAGAAAAATATGGATGGTGTATTACTTCGATGCATAAAATATGATCAAAAGCAAAAGATTTTGGAGGAGTTTCATGGAGGTCCATCAGGTGGACATTACTCAGGAAGGACTACAACTTTGAAAATAATCAGAACTGGTTGCTATTGGCCATCTATTTTCTTAGATGCATTCAAAGTAACTAGAAATTGTGAAGAATGCCATAGATATATTGGGAGGAATAGAAACACTTCAATGCCTTTGAAACCTATTCAGGTTGAAGAACCTTTTCAATAATGGGGTTTGGATTTCATTGGGGTAATAGAACCTAACTCATCTGTTGGGCACAAATATATTCTGACTACCACTGATTACTTCACTAAGTGGGCTGAAGCAGTGCCTACTAAGAAAGTTGATCAAGAAGTTGTGATAGAATTCATTGAAAGCTTAATAACAAGGTTCGGTATCCCTGATGCATTGGTCATAGACAATGGCACATCTTTCATAGGTGCTAAAATGATTGATTTTTCTAGTAAATATGGAATCTATTTGAAGACTTCTTCAAATTACTATCCCCAAGGAAATGGCTTAGCTAAATCAACGAATAAAAACCTACTCTAGATTTTAAAGCGAACTCTGAAAGACAATAAGAGAAGCTAGCACTCTTTGATAAATCAGGCGTTATGGGCTGACAGGATCACAATCAAGAAATCCATCAACACCTCTCCTTACTCATTAGTCTATGGTAAGGAAGCCATCCTCCCGATACACATAGAAATACCTACTTTAAAGTTTCTCAATCAAACTAGCATGGAAGAAGCAGAACCGATGGAGAATAGGTTGATACAACTCCTACAACTAGAAGAATAGAAAGAACAAGCTTACAACCATTATCAAAAACACATGGGAGACACAAAGAAATGGTTTGATAAAAAGGCTACTCTTAAAAATTTTAAAGTAGGAGACTTGGTTCTAAGGTGGAATGAGAAAAAAGCAAAACCTGGGAACCATAAAAATTTGATGCTTTCTGGGAAGGACCTTTTGAGATAATTGAAGAAAAACAACAAAATTCCTTCCAACTAAAAAATGAACAGGGTCAAGTACAACCTATCCCTATCAATGACTTCCACCTAAAGTTGTACTTCAAGTAAGATAAAATTCCTCTCCCCCACTTGTATTATATGTAAATATGCTTTTTTTACTAAGTCACACTTCAAGAAAAATGGTCATGATTTTATGACATTTTGGCATTCAAAGGCCACTTCAAGGAAAATGGTCATGATTTCATGACATTTTGGCATTCAGAGGCCACTTCAAGAAAAATGGTCATGATTTCATGATATTTTGGCATTCAAAGGCCACTTCAAGGAAAATGGTCATGATTTCATGACATTTTGGCATTTAGAGGCCACTTCAAGGAAAATGGTCATGATTTCATTTGTGAGCTTAGGAAAATGTTTCGATATTTGGTTTGGGCCACTTCAAGGAAAATGGTCATGATTTCATGACATTTTGGCGTTCAACGGTCAAAGTCAAATAATGACACTTCGCTTTTGGTAGGAAAACCAGTTTTTGAAATTTTAAAATGTGCTCCATTCAAAGTACCACCGTGCAAAGTTATTGGTCCAACAAAAGGTGACATGAATTTATTGATAAAAGAAGGTGACATGAAGTTATTGGTCCAAAGGAGATGGTGATGCATAGTGGTTGGTTTCAAGAAGGTGGCACACGAAACAAGACACCCAACAACATTCAAAATTATTCATAGAATGTGCACCACCAACCATAATTACTGCATGGCACCTTAACGCATGCATGCACATTTATTTATGCCATAGAAGCCCTTTTCCTCACATCTCTATTTTCTCAAAATTTTCCCCTACAAGAGGCATTCCCCGAATTCTCTCAAAATTTCTATTTTTTTCTCAAAGCGCTTCCAAAGTTTTCGTACGATGAAACCACAATAAGCAACCATGGCAGGATCTTCTTTAGCTGCTACAAAAATGCATAAGGTAGGAGGAAATAAAGGTGGTTTTATAGACCCATATGCCTACATAACTGATACAATCATCACCTAGAAAAATCTAGAGAAGATTCGAAAAGTTGTGGAGGCCAGAGTGGCAAAAGGCATCACCCCATCGACTCCAAGTACTTTTTCTTTCCACTCTCTACTTTCATGGTATGTATGCACTCCTGTCCACCCCTACCCTGAGCTAATCAGAGCCATGGTGATGTTTTATGACATAAAGCATAGGATAGTTAGGAATTCCAAGGGTGAAGTCATTTTTACCCTAGATCTCGATACAATCAGGTGTGTCTTCAGTACAAATAAAAATCCCTATAAATCCCATACCATTTGACCCAGTTGCACAGGCCAAGTATTATACCCCCACCCTTAATATTAAGTTGTTTCTACAATCACACTTGTCAGATCCCCCTACCGATGGAGCCTTTCTAGAAACACCCATTCCTCTATCAAAATTCAAAAGTAAAGAATTGTTCTCCATGTTAGCTATGGTGGTGGGATTAGAGTCAGATGCACAAGTGTATGGGTGGCAGATTGCAGTAGCGCAATGTATTTCAAACCCTAAGTTCTATGATGCTACCATCGTAGATAAGAGTACTATGCCAATTTATTTTGATTGGCCAACTTACCTATCTCAGCAAATACATGCAGGCTTATCCAGAATACAGAGGGGTTCTCAAGAGGCTTTTAGGTTTTCTTCTTATCTGGTATGGATTTTCTTCTTCTTTCAATAAAAAAACTTCCTTTCATTCCTACAATTCATAAAGATAAGGAAGGAAATATTTTACCTATGTATGAATGGACAACGGTGCTTTCAAAGACCAAATCATACTACTGTTTCAACATGGAATTCCTAGGCCCTGTTGGTCATGAAATCTGCCTAGGAAAGTGTTTTGAGTAAATATATGCGCCCTAGACTTGGACCAACATTGAAAGGCCGAAGGGAAGAGATGCCCCTCGTGCCAATATTTGGAGAAAGGCTGGCTCCTATGCTAAAATACTTGGGTGTTTGAAGAAAAGAGTGCTAGAAAGAGGTAAAAGGAGTTAGGGTTAGAGAAATCGATGATATAAAGTGGGAGAGAACAGGAAGCACGATCACCAACTAGCAACTTGAATAGAAGCAAAGAACATTGAAGATAAACGAAAGAAACACAATGTAAATTTTCCTATGTATCCTTCGGGCGAGTTTTAGGGTACATTCCCCGATTGCACATCAGACGCAGGGTTCAGCATCCAACATCCAAATGAAGAAAGATAAAAGAATCAATCACAGAAGGCAGCATAAAAGAAATCCAACACAATGTATTTCAACTCCTATGTATCCTTCAAAATGAGTTTTAGGGCACAGTCCCCGATCACACACCGGATGTAGGGTTTAGCATCTCGATATACAAACAAGGAAAGACAAAAGAATCAAGCATAGAAGGCAGCATAAAAGAGAAGAATTGAGCTCAAAGCCTCTTAGTATTAATCGTAGGACATCAAGTTACAACAACTTTCTAGCAGATAGTTCCCCTCCTTTTCCATTACAATGCCTAGGTTTTTATAGAGGACCCGGGCCTCTGAATCATAATTACATAGCAAAGAAGAGTACGCTCTCAAGCCCTAAGAATTTGGCTCCTCGAGGCTCTCGTGACCGAGCTTTCAAATCCGTTACCAAAACTAGCAACTGCAATTGGGTCAACCATGGAAAGGTGCATTGATGAGCCGTTTGGACGTCCTTGGTCTTCGGGTGTGGTGCTCGAGTGGCCGCCATGCTCACCGAGCTCTCCATCATGGCTTGATACTTCATTTTTGATTGCCAAAAATGAGCAACGAGCTTATCGGGCATGAAAAAATGCATTTATGAGGCACTTGATCGCCTCGAGAAAATACTCGGCTAGGAACGCGTGCTCGTGAAGTGCTTCGCTAAGTCTTCACAATGTTTCTAGGCCAAAGCAAAACTCCTCTTTGGTTTGTTCTTCACAAAATTGAGCTTCGCAAAACTACTTCGGGACCGGGGAGTGCCAAAGCATATTCACTTCGCAAAATGGGTCTCTTCGTCTTTGCCACTTCACTGACTAAATTGCTTCGCCGATGCCTTAGAGAAATACTTCGCTACGATCCTCTTTCAAAACTGTGGTTCGGGAAGATTTCGGTCGAAGCAATTGTCTTCAAAAGATGTTACATCCTCCATGACCTTCGCTACTTTGGGTAGAAGTACTTCGCACAAAATTATCCGAAGCAAATGCTTCGCAATGAGCTTTTAGCGAAGTAAAAATGGTTCGCTGATGGAGGGGTCCGAAGTGAGTACTTCGGCAACTTTCTGGTGAAGTACTTTAAACGCCCCTTTGAGTTTTGCCTTGCTAGTTTTTTGGCCGAAGTGATTGATGGAAATACTTCGGATGCGAAGTAGTTTTCTTGCCTTCTCCTTTGTATTCTACTTCGGAAACGTCGCTTTGTAGAAATTTGTCCCGAAGTATTTACTAAAAATGCTTCGAGCCTGAAGTAGTCTTCCCGTGTTAGCTAGCTCGGACCACGATTTGGACTTTTCTTCTTTGGCAAAATTGTTCTTTTGGATGCTGCTTCGCTCAACTTTCATCCGAAGTAAATACTTGAAGTGCTTCGGGCCCGAAGTTCCTTTTATTGCTATTCTTGTATTCTACTTCGGTGATACTACTTCACAAAAAACTCCACCCGAAGCAGTGTTGAAAATGCTTCGGGTGTGAAGCTCTCTTTTCTTCTGAATGCCGCTTCGCTCAAATTTCGCCCAAAGTAGCTGCTGGAAACGCTTCGGGTGCGAAGTAGTTTCATTCTCCTTTCCTTGTGTTTTACTTCGGTGAAAACTACTTCACAAAACTTTTACCCGAAGTAGTGTTGGAAATGCTTCGGGTGCGAAGCTCTTTTCATTTTCCTTTCGGCGAAGCTCTTTTCTCTAGCTTGTTCGGCAGCGAAGTTCTTTATTTTTATATACAAAGGGGTGGCATTGGAAGCCAAAATTGCTGCAACTTTTCAAAATAAAAAGAACAAAGCAAAAAACTTTACACAACACTATACAAAACTTGTTTCTTTTTCTACCCCTTAAGAAATGTGACAAAATTGTCAACATTCTTGGTGGCTCGCGGGGAAACGAGCTCGTCTTGGTGGGAGGACCCTTTAACTTTGATCCATTGGGCCAAAGTATTTTCTCTATCCATATCCTCCTTCTTGGAGCGCTTCTACAGCTGGTTCTTATTCTCCTTCTTCTTCTGCTTCTTCTTCCTCCTCTGCTCCTTCATCTGCTGGTGTGGCCTCCTGCTATGGTGATGGGGCAATATGGTCACGAATTCTCTTCATAGTTTGACGAACATGAGCCTAGACCCCTTTCTGAAATGGTTCTTGGTCTTCGAGTGCCTTGACCAGAACATGGAACCGATCAATCTGCCCTATGTCAGCGTGTTTGATTCTTGCACCTAGGTCATTCAGGCAAGCCGTGATTCTGTAGTGTCTCAAGATGAAATCAGTGACTTGTCCCTCTGTGACTGGTTCTTCCCACTCATCAATTTTGGTGACATCACTTTTGAAATGGAGCCACGCTAGCTTAAGTTCTTCCCTGGTGAGAAGGTTCCCATCATCGTTTGTGAAACTTGGAAAACCCAAAGAAGAAAGGTCTTTGAAGTAACTCATTGATGTGCATTGTTCCTGTTCAAATATATCAAGGAGGTCTTTCACCTTTTGCGCTTTATTCACCTTAGAGAAGAAATCACGAATAGTGGCTTGGGTAGTAGACCAATCCCTAGCCGTTTGAATAATAGCAGTGACCTGTAGGTCTTGATATCTAATGCTTTGAACCTCAAAGGTAATCTTGAGTCGCCTCTTGATTTTCTGGATTACCTCATCCACTATTGGTCCCTCTTTAGTAATGGCATGTTGAGCTTCGGTGACAAAAATTAAAATTGACAAGGCACTGGAGGCTCGAGATCTGAAACCTTTGAGTAGGTGATAGTGGATCTCTTTTATCCTACCTTTGTTGAATAGTTCCAGGTTTGCTTTTTCATACAATTGCTGCTGGGCCCGCAAGATCTTGCCCTCGAGCTCTTTGGATTTTAGCTCATTTTCGGCCTATTTTTGTGCTTGATGTTCAGTAGAAGTCTGTAGTTATAGAATTTGTTGCTTGAGGGCATACGTTTCCTTTTTGAGCAATTTGCACTGCTTCTACGAATCCTCCAGCTCAGAGCGAATCCTAGACAACTCTTCTTCCAACTTGATGTTCACATTTTCTACTTCAAACCTGCGCTGGTTGGCAATGTTTGCATGTGCTTGAAAAGTTTCAACCCTGACATGCATGGATGTAGATTCGTCATCTATGTTTAAATGCTCCAGGTCTTTGGTCTTCTCCTGGTAGTCGTAGTCGGCTAGAGTCATTTCATCCAGAGGCTTCTGGACCTTAGGGACCTTCCTTACCTTATGTAACTTTCTGCCCTTCAAGTCGAACACTGCACATTTTTCAACTTGGGCTAGAGATTTCCCTCTTTTATTTCTTGCCTCCTTCAACATCTTCTATGTATTCTGTCGAGCTAAGAGTAGCTTTTTAGCCAGGGGGCACTCATTTATTGAAGATAAGTATGTTTTAGAGAAGGCCGAATCTCCATCCAAAGGTGTAAACAAATATAAAGAACTAACAAGGGCAAATTCCCCTGACGGCTCAAAGACTGGTGTGGCAGGGACTTCGACGAGTGGGACTATGCTTTGGGCTATGGGAGAGTGGGTTATAGGGCTTGGTATTGGGTCACTACCCTTGCCTTGACTTGGAACTATGGCATGGGTAGGTGAAGTGGTTTCAAAGGGCTTATCCTAGTCAGATGGTTCAGGAGGAGTGGGGCTATGCAAGATTAGACTGGCAATGGGAAGTTTTTGAGTGGGGGATTGACCCTGTGGGGGATGGGGAGATTGATGAGGGCTTCCACTCGGGGCTACCATGGATGTATCAAAGACCAAAGTGAAGGGAAGAGAGTGTGTACCTACGTGCCCTCCTGGCAAAGCGACTGTGGTGACTTCTTGCGTGGTTGGTTCTTGGCCCTTTTGGGCTTCAACACTCTCGACCTCCACAACTTCTACTCTGGGATCTTTCTCTTGTTGGAGGAGTTCCTCCACATCAATGATATCTATTTTAGGGATCATCTTAGCACTTGGTGCCCCTGCATCTTCAATGTTTGCTTCAACCAGGCCCGATGCAGGGGATCCAACAGAAGTACTTGTAGGATTTTTGCGAGGGTGCTTCGGGTGGCTCGGAGGCACTTGAATTTGCTCCTGCATTTTGCTTTTCTTCCTCTCCAATGGTTGCTCTGTTTCTTCAGTGCTTGCTTCATTTTCCTCCTCCAAAGCATCCTTAGCGCCACCTAGGCTTTCTCCTGATCTTGGGGTAGCTAGGGGAATAAAATCTGCAAAGGATATGGACTTCCAGGATTCGACATTGGTGTCATAAAGAATTGCGAAGTATTTGTCCGATGCTAAGAGTCCATAGGAGTTTGCTTTTTGATGATGGACTCTCATTATCCACCATTACCGAAGCTTTTCCTTGCTCCATTCCTTTACCTCCTCCTTCAAATCGTCCCTTGCTTTCTTCCAAAATGTAGAGCTTGGAGTCGGGAGGGGATACTGATCAGGGTCGAACTCGACCTCCATAGGATAAAACTCATGCCATGGAGGCAATGTCCTCATCCTTTCTAAATGCCACTCTAGATATTTTCCATTGGGATTATTTCTTTGTTCCACAACTTTGGGGTGAGGGCAGATGTGGAATTTCTTGAATTTTAAATGATCCCTCATCACGCCCAAAGGATCATAGAGCCACTGCTGAGGAATCTGGAGTAGGCCAAAGTAGGCAAGCCTTTCTTCCAGGAACGTGCCCTGTTTTAGGGCAAAGAATTTGATTACCCCCATCCTGAAGGGGAAGTCATAGGTATGTGCCAACTTTCGGCCGTGACCATATATTGCATTGGTAGAGTCGCTCTACCGAGCGACTTCCAATGCGAACTGATATTCAGAGGGGTAGACTGGTAACAGGAAGGGCTTCCCAATGAAGCCGAACATGTGAATCACCAGTCCCTGTGTCAATTGGAAGACATCCCCCCTTTTTCCCAGCACCACTCTATCTCTCAAACTGAGTGGTACCCAAGGAGAAGAACCTTTCAACAAATGCATGGCGGGTCCCAAAAATTGCTGATTGAAAGGATAATAGGACTCTTCCTTCAATAGGAGGGAAGTCCATTGATACACTAGCAGAGGATTTCCATCCTTGCTACTTTGAGAGATGGCGATATGAGGAAACCACTTATGCACTTGGTAGAAGTACAGCCAGACAAGAAAAGAATAGGGTGTGAAGTACTGGCCTATTGCATAATTCTTCATGCTGGTGAGCCTTGTATGCAAGGTTTGGGCCACCCATTCTTCCCAGTCAAAGAATATTAGGTTGGTGTTCGGCCTTGAGGCATCAGGGGCATAAAATTCCCCTCTTGAAATGCATTCGGCCAGAGACACCTGCTAGGGCTGTACTGAAGCATCCGTTGACAAGCCTGCTGCCCATGCAATGATGGAAAAAATATCAATATTTTTGAAGGCCTCCAAGGGTAAGGGCATCTGGGGTAGCTTGTTTGAAGGTAGCCCACTCTTGAGATTCTCTCACAAGAATTTCAATATGTAGCTGTTGGAGGTAAATCTCTCCATTTGTTCGCTCAAGATGACATTGCAAACAGAATAGCCCTTGGGTGGACCTTGCTGTGACACGAAGGCTACTTGCACATCTTCCTTCAAGATGGAACAAAATTTGTGTCCCAAAGCATCTAGCACCTTCCTGGATGCAGGTTGGTAATTCTATGCGATGGCGTAGATCAGCTTGGGACAATGGTGAGCAGGAGGGGTTAGAAACCAATAGATCTAGGAGTAATATGCAATGGCTCTCTTATTTTTTTGCGTGAGCCTACTTGTCATGAACTTTATGGTTTGTCGAAGATCGGATACACCCTTAGAGAGCTGCGTGTCTCGGATCTTATCCCACCCATCAATTTGTGGCTCCACAAGCTGTTCTTCTTCTGAGTTGTCCCCCTCTTCCATTGGCTGCTTTTCAGGTCGAAGGGGAAGATTTAGCTTCTTCAGAGTGCGCTTTTTCTCTTCATTCCCCTTCTTTGTCTTTTCAGGTTCTACAACTTCGGGCTCTTTCCCCTTCTCCTTAGAATTTTTCTTTCCCATGATGCTAATGATAGCAGAAGGGTTCTTGATACAAAGAGCTTAAATGCGAATGGCCAGATGTGAAGGACGGGAGGGTTGCAGAGTATCTGAAGGCTCTTGGTCTAGTTCTAACTGGTGGACAAATAACTTCCCTCTTGCCAATAATTCACTTTTATAGCCTAAAAAGGCAACCACCTAAATTTATGGCACCTACTAAAATTAAATTTGTACTTCGAATGAAAGAGGCCATCGTATTCTTCAAATCAATTCTACAGCGACGTGGTACATAGGGCTGCATGCTTCAATGATTACCCTTTTGTACTAGAGATGCAACCCGCTGCCACCTCATACCTCGGTGCGAGCTTTTCCTCTCCCTTTTTTTGACTTGATCATCTTGAGAAGTGCTCCACCACCCTTTTGCCTTAAATTCATCCGCTTTGTACTCCTTTCAAGGTTGTTGGCATGTTCTTCGAGGCACGTTTTGAATTCTCCACCTCGCGCGCGTTTGGTTCGACGAAGAGGAACTTGATGCCCAAAAAAAATACTTCGCGACGAACCTTTGGTTTGGACTACTTTTCAATGCTTCGGGCCTGAAGTACTTATTTTTTGCCGTGTCATCATTTTTCTTTACGAAGGTCACTGAAGCTCTCCCTTTTGAAAACTGCTTCGCAAAATTTTTTCCCGAAGTAGCTACTAAAATACTTAGGGTGCGAAGCTCTTTTCATGCCTTCGTTCAAATTTTGGTTCGGCTTCCTTTTGGGTAACATGCTTCGCAAGGAGCCTCTTATAATCTACTTCACAAAAATGCTGCCCGAAGTAGCTGCTAAAAATACTTCGGGTACGAAGTTCTCCTTTTGAAAACTGCTTCGCAAAATTTTTTGCCTTTGGTAACCTTCTTCGCAGCGAACCCTTTTGTACTTGCTACTTCACATCAGAAGTCCCCGAAGAGGATTTGGAAGTGGTACTTGGATTTTGTGATCTTGGAAGAGAATGTATATACAAATGCAAGTTATATACAGAAGTATATACACACACACATACATATATATATATATATATATATATATATATATATATATATATATATATTATATATATATATATATATATATATATTTTTAAAAGAAATAAATCGTCTTTAGCGATGAAAAGTCTTCAGGTGAAGACCATTGACAGAGATCGGCAGAACTTGACCATCTGCATCTTTGAGGATGAATGAATTGGCCGAGTTCACCTTCATAATTTCAAATGACCCATCCCAAAAGGCGTCCATCTTGTCATGATTCCTAGGCTTAGCCTTCCAAGAGTACCACTTCAATACCAGGTCTCCCACATTGAATGTGCGATCAGATGAATTTTTCTTGAATGAGTCTCGGATAACCTGAGTATGCTTAGTAAAGTTCTTCATGATCTTCCTCCAGTCACAGCAGCTGGGCTAACCTATTTTCCATCGAACTAATTCCATCTTTTTCTTCTAACAGCTGCAGTGTAGGGATATCAACATGGATGGGTAAGATGGCCTCCTTGCCGTAGACTAGGGCATAATGCAAAGTCTTGATTGACCTTTTGAAAAAAATTTGATTGGCCCACAAGGCCCGATCTAGAAGGAGATGCCAAGTCCTTTTGTTTGTCTCTATGAGCTTCCTTAGCATTCTCAACAGAGTCTTGTTGGTGGATTTTGCCAAGCCGTTGCCTTGTGGATAATAATTGGAGGATACTTTATGATATATCCCATATTCATAGAGGAATTCATTGATTTTAGTGCTTGTGAAGCCAGGGCCATTATCCATGATGATTGCTTCGGGGATGCCAAACTTGGTGATCAATCCTTCCAAGAAGGCGACTACAGTCTCTTGATCTGCATGTTTTGTGGGGATCGCTTCGGCCCACCTGGTGAAGTAGTCAGTTGCGGTCAGGATGAACTTATGTCCCATAGAGGAGTTTGATGATACGACCCCTATAAAATCTAACCCCCATTGCTGAAAGGGAGTTTCTACCTGTATTGGGTGAAGGGGCATCAAAGAATTTCTACTTCGATCGGTGAAATTTTGACACTGCTTGCATTTGCAGCAAACGGTGAAGGCATCAGTGAAGAGTGTGGGCCAATAATAACCCGCTTTGATAACCTTTAATGTCGTCGTTCTTCCTGCGAAGTGACCTCCAGGTAGCCCCGAATGGAACTCTCCTAGGAATTTTCTTTTATCATCATCTTTGATGCATTTGAGAAGGACCCCATCAATATTCATGAAAAATAGGCCTTCAGGGCGTAGAGTATAGTGAGAGGACTGCCAGTGTTGAAGTATTCAACTATTTCACTGACCCAGTCTTTCTCGTCCTCCTCCTGGTTAGCAAAGCATCCTTCAGCTGGTAAGTCATCCCACTAAGATTCTGCAGCTTCGACCGGTACGTTCTTTGCTAATTCTTGACACAATGCACGATCACAAACCAATTTGGTGGGCTTGATCTCAATGTCAAACTCCTGTATCTTCACCCAACCAGCTCTTTTGCTTCCCAATTTTCCTTGGATGATGAAATTGCACACGTCGGGGTGAATGACAAAAACTATGACCCAAATTTGGGAAATGAACTGTTTGAATTTTTTGAAGGATTTAATTACCGCATGCACTTGACGTTCTATGAAATTATATTTCTCTTCATGGGGGTTGATCACTTGACTTAGAAACATGATGGGGCACTCCTCGCCATCTTCCCCCTTTTGTGTCAGGACAACAGCATAGCTTTCAGGCTCCCTTATAGCATATAGGATAAAATCCCGATTGTAATATGGATTGATCAAGACTGGTGCCTGAGCAATTTGAGCCTTAATCTCTTCAAATGCTTCCTTTATTTCTTCCATCCAGCTAAATTTGATGTCCTTCTTCAGGAGTTGGGATATTGGCTTGATGACTTGGGCGAAGTCGGGGACGAACTTCCTTATGAAGTTAATCTGGCCGAAGAAAGATTGAAGTCCTTCCTTGTCTGCAGGAAGTGGGAGCTTCATCAGGGCTTCGGCTCTATCAGGATCTACAGCAAGGACCTTCTCTGATATCACATGTCCCATCAACTTCCCTTTTCTAACTACGAATATGGACTTCTTTGGATTGATTGAGATGCTGAACTCTCGAAATTTTTTGAAAATTTGTTGCATATGTAGTGGATGATCTTCCCTTCTTCGGGAGAAAATAGTCATGTCATCCAGATAGATGATGATAACCTTATTTAGAAGCTCACCAAAAGCAAGGTCCATCGCTCTTTGGAAAGTGGCCCTAGCATTCGAAAGGCCGAATGGCATTCACTGGTAAGCAAATGTTCCCCACTTGGTGGTGAATGTTGTTTTATGTTGGTCTTCATCCCTAACCTAGATCTGATTGTATCCAAAAAATCCATCGAGCAGAGAGAAGCGTTGAGCTCTGGCCACTGAGTGCAAAATTTGATCGATTTGTGGGAGGGGATAGTGGTCCTTGAGGGACACCCAATTTAGATTGCAAAAGTCCACGCATAACCTGATATCTCCGTTCTTTTTTCTTACTGGGACCAGGTTTGCTACCCATGAAGAGTGCTTGATGGGATATATGATCTTTACCTCGAGCATCTTCAAGAGTTCGACCTTCATCAGGACTTCGATCTTGGGATTCATCGGTCTTTGATTTTATCAAAAATGTTTGACCCCCTCCTATAATTCGATTGTGTGTTGAACCAGCTACCGATTGTATCCCCTGAGATCTTGATAAGACCAAGTAATTCTATCGAAGAACTTTCTACATAGATTCTGTATCTACTCTATCTCTTTTAATGTGCAGTCGATTCCAACTTTGATTGCCTTTCCAAGCTCAAGCTCCAGATCTCGATATTGCTTTTCATTGACTTTGATCATGTGATAGAGAGCTCGGTAATTTTGATCAAAGAGGCTTTCAAGGGTGATTAGTCCCTTGGGAACATGGTTATTCTTCAATTGAATAAACCCTTCATATTCTCCTTCATCAGAGCTTCGATATTTGACTGTGGCAGCTTCTTGGATCATGAAATTTAAAATATGCTCATCATTGTCAAATACTTGCCAATGCAGATCTTTGTCTGGGATAGAGGGTCTATAGATCATCCTCATAGCTCTAGGCTTGTGCACCATGTCTTCTACTGGAGAGTACTTGGCTGCGATGGATGCCAGAACATTGACATGTCGGTTCTTTTCTCGTGAGATTGACTACAGATTGAGAGATTCGAACTGATCAAAAAAGTCCCATACCCTATTGTGGTATGATTTTAGATAATGCTTCTTTGAAGTACACTTATTTGTGACCTAGTTGCAAACCAGTTTGAAATCTTCTAAGATTTGGAGATGCTTTATGCCTAACTTATCAGCCTTCTTGAGTCCTAGGCACAATGCTTCGTATTCTGCTGCATTGTTAGTGCAACTCCATGTCAACCGGTAGCAATATTCCTTTTGCTCTCTAGAGGGTGAAATTAGAAGAATCCCTGCCCTAGCACCATTTTTACATTGGGTGCCATCAAAGAACAACTTCCATAGTTCTTCCTGGGCACTTGTTCTATTTCCTAGTTGGGAGTGTTTTTTAGTCTTGGCGATCGCATAACATCCTATCTCGGTCTCCACGATGGCATTGAAGTCTGCCAATGAAAACTCATCTTCATAACTTAATTGTGCAAGAGATTCCTCAACCAGGTCTACCTGTTCTATCTCCACCATTGCGTTCACTGGTTCGCTGCTTTCTTCCTCGGACATCTTCTACACAAGAAAGGAAGAAGGCTTTTCATTGTAGATCTTCACCTTCTTTCCTTTGAATGGAATCTCCAGATGGGAGTAATCCATAGATAGATATCCGTCCAGCTTTGTCATGAATTCCCTCGATAAGAACATACTAAAATATGTCTCCAAGTTGACTACCACTACCTCTTGTATGACTGTGATCTGAGGCATATTATGTAGTCGGATAGGAATGTCCTTGATCACCCCTACTGTCTTCACTGGAGTACACCTTGGCTGCTTCACGTATATTCCATCCCTATTTCTTTGTAGACTGCTCTTGGCATTACTATTGTAGCGGCCTCAGAGTCGATCATGCAATTATGTACCACATACCCTTCCATTTGTAGAGATAAGTAGAATTGAGGTGGCATGTTCTTCGCCGTGATGGATGTGGATAAGTTCTATACAAGAGCAAGCGGTGCTGCCTTTTTTGCTTTGATTGTCTTCAATGATTCTTGCAGCAGGTCTACTTGTCCAAGTAGTTGCAGTGCATCGTACAAGCTGATTTTGGCCGAAATCTTCTTCAATTCTTCGACAATGTTATATGCCAAGGATTTGAGTGCTTCAGGCTCCTTTCTAGGCTCATATCTTGTGCGATACTACTCTATAGCTTCCACTCTTTATCGCTTAGATAGTGAAGGAAACTTGAGCTTTTACTTAGCCTGTTCCTTGGTTTCTACCTGAGGCGGTTTGACAGAGGTATTTTGAGCCTTTCCTTTGGTTGGTGCAGGTGAAGGAGCTTCGCTCGGGGCCGAAGTAGAAAATTTTCCTTTCTCAGGTTGAACTTGCTCTTTTGAAGGAGCCAGCTGAGTAGCATCTGCTTCTATTGTCTTTTTCCCTCCTCGGGTGAGTACTGCAACCGGCTCCTCCTCACCAATTGTCAAATTGTGACTCATATGCCTAATGACGTTTACTTGACCGCTGTGACTACTGTTTGCTAGCATTTGTACATAGTGTTGGTGTAGGGTGTAGGTATTTTCTTCATGCGGATCATTGCACGTAGAGCACCAATACACATAGTCGGAAGTGCTTGGAGCCTCATCGATTACAGCATTTCTTGTCGAAGCCTTCCCTTGCTGGACTACTTGGTCCTTGGTAAGCGCAGGTGCAGGATAAGATCTTCTCGATAGGAACTCCTGTTGCACTTGCTTCTTTTTTACAATGGTCATGTCATTGGACAATATTTGAACTGTAGAGTTTAGAGACTACATTTCTTGTAGAATTTTGGTTTGTATATCATCGGCTTTCAGAGCGAGCGATAATGGAGCCATCATCGATATTGGAGGCAGGGCAGGGTGTTGAGGTGGTGCTGGTAGTACAAGAAATGTCGAAGTGACAGTGGGTTGTGGAGTTGAAAATGTAGGGAAGTGGATTTTTGGAGCGGTGATTTGAGACACAACAGGGTTCGGGTTCCAAGATGAAATCAGGAGTGTAGGGGTTGTAGAGGCTTATGAAGTGACTGCACTTGCATACTGGAATTGAAGGAATTCGAGGAGTATGGGCATCGACATCCTTTGGGGAAGCTTGCCCACAGCTATCAAATTCATTTTTGCCCTCTTGGCTAACTCATACAACTCGAGAAAAGTATTAACGTTAGAATATCTTACCATGAGACTGATATCGAGATTGAAAGCCTAAAGGAAATAGAGCACTGCAGCTTCGTCGGTTGGCCAAAGGCCAATTGGTACTCTCTGCCAGGTTCGAGTGAACCTAACATTGAAATCTATGATTTCTTCTTGTGGATGTGTTGGCATTTTTGCCACATTGATTCTCATTGATGAATGCATTGATGTATTGTTGGGGATCTGACTTTTGATTGATGCAGCTTGGGCGAAAAAGGAGAAAATTTGAGCAAAAAATGGTTAAGTCTGAAAACTGCAGCGACGCGCTGACATGTTGCAGAATCGCGGTCAACGCAGTCAACGCAGGCAGGTTGGCGGAACCGTCGCGATATCGCGACGTGTTCCGAAATCGCGGGTCGGCGGGCAGAAAAAGCACTAAGTCTGAAAATTGCAGCGACGCGCTGACATGTCAGCGAATCGCGACCAAAAATGGCGTTTTGTACGGCGACGGAAACATGTAGCGAAATCGTGACATGTTCCGATTTCGCGGGGCAGAGCGCAGGGAGGAGCCAACGGCGGAAACATGTAGCGAAATCGCTACATGTTCCATTTTCGCGGGTCAACGGTGGTCAAAGCGTACTGAATGATAAGACGTCGCGATTTCGCTACCCGTCGCGATTTCGCGACCCGTCGCATTTTCGCGACCTGCGCAGTTTTCCCGCCAAGTGCAATATGAACGGCCGAAAGGGTTTTTTCGATTTCCGATGATTTAATATTAACCCGAATTAAATATTTTGCGGATTTCCGATGCGGTTAAGGACGAAAAGCGCCCAGGCCACCAAAATTAAAAGATTTATTGGTTCAAAGCCGCGGTTCGTGGATTATTTTAACGGCTTCATGCACATGTTTGAAAAAACGAATTTAATGAAGGGCCGCGAACGTTTCATGGTATTTAATTTGTATTTCCTCGAGGCCGCTATTAAGGGGTCGTGTTCCTGATTTCCAAGTGACGGTTGTGGATCACGAGGAAGTTGTTTTTAAATTTTTAATGCTGCAAAGAGGACGGACCTCTATAAAAACCAATGTAATTTTCATTTGCAAAGGTTGGAAAAACTTGCTGCTAGAAACTGGAATTGTATCTGCGGGAATAAAAGGATCGACTTCTAATTTTTCAAGCGTCGCATGGATGAATTTGCTTTCTGTTTTCTGCATTTCTAATAGCATTCGTACTCCTGCATTGCTATTACATTTAAATTCTGCATCATTGGATTTAAATATCTGCGGTCGAGGTACAATTCTCGGAATGTGGGTTTGGAGGGATTTGCGGCATGTGATTGTGCGAGGATGAAGCTGATTTCTTATGTTACTTGCTGTTGTTGCGTTTTTAGTTTCCTGCTGTTGTTTTTCTGATCCCATCACTTCGGCCTGTGGCCATATTTCCCATTTCTTTCTGCAACCTTTTAAATCTCTTTCCAGCAACCCTATCTTAAACCCATTTTTAGAGTAGTAAAGGGAACCGACCCACTCTGGAGATTGGTCTGGGAGCCATTTCTTGCTTCCAGCCTTTCAATGTTGGCCGGGTCTAGGGCGCAATTGTAAAAACCCTTTCCTGTGGCAGATTCGTGACCAACAGGATGTCTCTTGATCAAAGTGAACTGATGCAGGAGAGAAGTAGGATCGAAAGACTCATTGAAGTTTCCCATCATTTGCCTAGCCAACTAGTCCCATCCCGTAATGCTATCGGGTGATAGAGATCTATACTAGTAGAGGAGTTTTCCCCTAAGGGAAAGAACCAGAATCTTTACCAGAATTTATTATTTCATAATGTCATGGATCGTTGCCAGAGATATTATGTCTTGGATATGGTCTAGGGCAGTCTTCCCAGTTCCATTGAATGTTGGGATCTTCTTTATGGTAGCAGGAGGCACTTGCCCTTGTCCTGCTAAATTCAGTGGTGATAAGGAATCCCATGCTAGGCATAACCTGGGAGGCTGTGGTTGCTGCATTTGCTATTGTTGTTGTTGTTGTTGCTATTGTGCCATACTCACTCCTAGATTTTGAGAAATCAAAATTCCCAAAGCTCCCCCTTGACTGCTAATAGGAAAACTAATGGGAATAGAGGGACTAGGACGCTTCGAAGAGTTGAGAGGACTGGGAGGAAAACTAGATGTTGTACTATCAGAAGTTGAGCCTTGTATGCCAATAGAGGATGTTCCTTGTAACAGTGACTCGGGGGTGACCAACCTTGATTGTTCCCCGAAAGTGTCAATATCTAGTTCAAAGAACTTAGTTTCCTCTCCTCTATTCTTAACTCTCCATCTTGTTTGCATGAAGGCACATAATTTTGGTATCGGTCTTTATGACTTAAATATTTTTGGGTAAACAGAGTCGCCAGATGCTAAAAGTCTTTTAGTAATGAGGGCATTGGTCCCCGCTACCACTAATAAAATGAGCCTGACCGGGTCACATCGGGAACTGGTTTGCGCTATTGGCCGCTGTGAAGACGGGTTTGATATTTAGAGTATGGGACCTGACTGGTTATGGATATTTCTAAGATAGATACAGTCTGTCCCATCGGGCATGCCAGAAACTATTGGTCATCAAATATTTCTAGGAAAGGGTTTTGAGTAAATATATGCGCCCTAGACCTGGACCAACATTGAAAGGCCGAAGGGAAGAGATGACCCTCATGCCAATCTCCAGAGAAAGGCTAGATCCTATGCTAAAAGACTTGGGTGTTTGAAGACAAGAGTGCTGGAAAGAGATAAAAGGAGTTAGGGTTAGAGAAATCGATGATATAAAGTGGGAGAGAATAGGAAGCATGATCACCAACTAGCAACTTGAATAGAAGCAAAGAACACAAAAGATAAACGGAAGAAACGCAATGTAAATTTTCCTATGTATCCTTCAGGCAAGTTTTAGGGTACATTCCTCGATCGCACATCAAACACAGGGTTCAACATATAACATCCAAATGAATAAAGATAAAAGAATCAAGCAAAGAAGGTAGCATAAAAGAAAGCCAACATGATGTCTTTCAACTCCTATGTATCCTTCAAAATGATTTTCAGGGCACAGTCCCTGATCACACACCGAACGTAGGGTTCAACATCTCAATATACAAACAAGGAAAGACAAAAGAATTAAGCATAGAAGGCAGCATAAAAGAGAAGAATTGAGCTCAAAGCCTCTTAGTATTAATCGTAGGACATCAAGTTACAACAACTTTCTAGCAGATAGTTCCCCCCCATTTTTCATTACAATGCATGGGTTTTTATAGAGGACCCGGGCCTCTGAATCATAATTACATAGCAAAGAAGAGTACGCTCTTGAGCCCTAAGAATTCGGATCCCCGAGGCTCTCATGACCGAGCTTTCAAATTTGTTACCAAAATTGGCAACTACAACCGGGTCAACCATGGAAAGGTGCATTGATGAGTCGTCTAGACATCATTGGTCTCTGGGTGCAGTGCTCGAGTGGCCGCCATGCTCATCGGGATCTCGATCATGGCTTGATACTTCATTTTTGATTGCCAAAAATGAGCAGTGAGCTTACCGGGCATGAAAAAATGCATTTATAAGGCACTTGATTGCCTCAAGAAAATACTCGACTAGGAACACGTGCCCATGAAGTGCTTTGCTAAGTCTACACAATGTTTCTAGGTCGAAGCAAAACTCCTCTTTGGTTTGTTCTTCACAAAATTGAGCTTCACAAAACTACTTTGGGGGCGGGGAGTGCCGAAGCATATTCACTTCGCAAAATGAGTCTCTTCGTCTTTGCCACTTCACTGACTAAATTACTTTATCGATGCCTTAGAGAAATACTTTGTTGTGATCTTCTTTCAAAACTGTGGTTCGGGAAGATTTCGGCCGAAGCAATTGTCTTCAAAAGATGTTACATCCTCCATGACCTCCGCTACTTCGGGTAGAAGTACTTCGCACAAAATTAGTCAAAGCAAATGCTTCGCAATGAGCTTTTAGTGAAGTTAAAATGGTTCCCTGATGGAGGGGTCCGAAGTGAGTACTTCGACAAATTTCTGGCGAAGTACTTTCAATGCCCCTTTGAGTTCTGCCTCGCTAGTTTTCTGGTCGAAGTGATTGATGGAAATACTTAGGATGCGAAGTAGTTTTCTTGCCTTCTCCTTTGTCTTCTACTTCGGCAATGCCGCTTCGCAAAAATCTGTCCTGAAGTATTTACTGAAAATGCTTCGGGCTCGAAGTAGTCTTCCTGTGTTAGCTAGCTCGGACCATGATTTGGAATTTTCTTCTTCGGCGAAATTTTTCTTTTGGATGCTGCTTCGCTCAACTTTCATCCGAAGTAAATACTTGAAGTGCTTCAGGCCTGAAGTTCCTTTTATTGCTATTCTTATATTCTACTTTGGTGATACTCCGCAAAAAACTCCACCCAAAGTAGTGTTGAAAATGCTTCGGGTGCAAAGCTCTCTTTTCTTCTGGATGTCACTTTACTCAACTTCCACCCGAAGTAGCTGCTGGAAACGCTTCGGGCATGAAGTAGTTTCATTCTCTTTTCCTTGTGTTTTACTTTGGCGAAAACTACTTTGTAAAACTTTTACCCGAAGTAGTGCTGGAAATGCTTCAGGTGCGAAGCTCTTTTCATTTTCCTTTCGACAAAGTTCTTTATTTTTATATACAAAGGGGTGGCATTGGAAGCCAAAATTGCTGCAACTTTTCAAAATAAAAAGAACAAAGCAAAAACTTTACACAACACTATACAAAACTTGTTTCTTTTTCTACCCCTTAAGAAATGTGACAAAATTGTCAACGGGCCCTGCTTTGCAAATTATGTATGGTGAAGTACATAGACTTCCCCAAACAATATGGGATACTTTATAACACCCACATATAGAATAAGGGGATTGGTTTATTTTAACACATGAAGTGGTCATCAGACTATATGGTTTCATAGGGAAACCTTTCTTACTCCCATACTATGTCACTAAATGATTGTTTGCCCTAGAGTATGTAAGTCAGACCGAATACATAAATACCAAGTTCAACATAGGGATTGGTAGGACTGGTATGTGACTTATGGATTTCTAATTTGAAGGGGTCACTATACCTAAGAAATAGGACCATGAGTGAATCTGTCAAGCCCTAAAGAACCTAAATTTAGTAGAATTTCCACAAAGATGGAAATATGACCCCATTGATAGGTTTGCACAAAGGCAAGCTTCTCTCAACAAAACTTCCTTCAAGAAATTTCATCTGTATAAAAGATAAATCGACAAACAGGGTAGGAATAATGAAGAAGATGAAGTGTTAGAATGGCATGTAGAGCAGATGCAGTTGTTTGTCCCATGGCATAATTAATATTGAACATTTGACATATTGGAACCCCAAAGATAATCCAAACCATGTGTTATAAGGTAAGCTTATAATGAGGATGTCCAAGAAGGGAGATAATTGGACATTAGCAAAAATTGTGATCTAGTGGATGATGAGGGTGCAAACTGAAATGAGCTCTAAGTGGGAACTAAAATTTGATCATGAATTCTTTGCTTGATATGACAAGTAGCTACATGGTCTGAGACTCTTGCGAACAAGGTTTCACCAGGTGTCAATGGTATCAAGATTCTACCTACCATTAAAAAAAGGTAAACCATCCAAGATAAAGGAAATGGAATTGCTATTGAACAACAAGAAATTCCAAAGAAAGCAACTCATAAATTCATCCCTCCCTCTACATACAACACAAAGGTTGATGGTGATCATCTTCTCATCTCTAGGAAAAGGAGATCAAAATCGGTAGTAGTAGGGAAGCAAAAGAAGAGAAAGAATATAGAAGCACATGTAGAATCTAAAATAGGGGATGAACAAGAAAAATAAGTACAAGAGGAAGAAAATATACAAGAAAATGTAGAAGAGAATGTAGAAGGGAATATAAAAGGAAATTTAGAACATCCCCCTAAACAAAATGATGCTAGCACCCAAGAGCTAAAAAATCATCTGAAAGAGCTGCTCCTACTAAATAATCAACCACCATAGAGAAAGTAGCTTCTACTAAAGAATTAGTCTCTATAGAGATGAAAACCACTATAAAAGGAAAAATCCCTACTAAGGAGCCACCAAGTACTGAAGGCACAAATCTGCAAGAACTACCAAGTATGATTCCTATCAATATTAATTCATACTCTTCTTAATCCCAAAGAAACTCATCTTTTCATTCTAAAAATCAAGATGATTTTTCCTCTTCCTCCAATCAGTAACCTCCACTATCGTCACCATCACCTGAACCATCAACCCAATCCAACCCAAAAATATCCTAAGTTGCTCCAACAGATCCACTCACAGGACCATCAAATGTGGATGCCACAATAGTCACCATTCCTTTCCCTCATGTTGTCAATTTCCCTAACTTCCAATCCATCCCCGCTTCCTCCTCTGAAAGTCACCCCACCATCTCCAAGCTAAAAAATATGAAGAAAGCTAACCAGAACACCTCAAACTGGTGGAATTCTCATTGTGCCTAAGTTTCGAAGAACATAGCCCATACCAAAGAGGGAATAGCTTTGGATTCCATCAATATCCAGTGTTCAACAATGAAGATGATGCCCTTAGTACAGAATTTGAAAGGGAAAATAACTCTAGAAGATTACCAAGCTGAGATAATTACTAAAGAAATTACCCAACTACCTATGGAATATGAATTAGGAAAGGACCAAGCTCACATGGGGACCATATACTTAAATGTTGAATATTACAAAGAGAAATACCTTAGAGCTGAAGAGGTAAGGAAACATTTGGAGGTGGCCTTGAGTGAATAGAAAACTATCAAAATGGCTTTGAAGAATGAGGTGAAGAAGTGGGAAGAAAGATTCAATGAAGTGGTATCATATAAGGAAGAAGCGAAAGCCACTAAACAAATTCAAGCATTGAATAAATATTTGGAAGACCTACAAAGGAAAATACAAGAAAGCTTAGGTAAAACCAATGGGTTATCAAAAGAGAAGGCCAAGGCAGTCAGTAAAGGAATGTTCAATGATATACAGAAGATAGGATTAAAAGCAATACCTACATTGCTATACCTGGCCAAGATCAAGGAAACACTAAGCCAGGTGGAAGACAAGTTCACCGTATTTATCACCTTATTTCAAGTAAGACTATCTACAACAACGAAAATATGGGTTCTGGAAGAAAGCATGTAGGAAAAGGTTAGTCACAAAGCCCATAATGAAGCATGGTTCCAAGAAAACATAGCTGCTAAGAGTTTCTTTAGGAGACACAAACTTGTGATAGAAAGTGCTAAGATAATTTAAGAACTCAATGTAGAAGCTAAGAGGATTTTGAAACATTTGAGTATAGCAAAGAATTGTGGTCTGCCAAGATTTTGGGATGAAAACTCAAATATCCTAGAATAAAATGGGCTGAAAGCTTCTTAAAAATATTTTATAGAAGTTGAATAAAAAATAGATAGTTGGGAAGAGCCAATCCAAGAAGATCAAATTTTTAGCATGGCTCAAGATCTTACCCAGATCAACTCCTACCTACATGAGTTATCCATGAAGGCTAAGGTTCTATCTTATGACAAGGTTGAAGAGTTAGAATATCTATATCTAATGTTCATGGATATTTCTGACCTAGATGATGAGACTTGGAATAAGGCTTGCGTCGCTTATAATAAAGTGGTTCAAAATATAGAAACACATAAGAAGGCCAAAAAGGGCTCAGTGAGCAGTCATGTAGCAACAAAAGCAAGTAAATTAACTGAAGAGGACACCCCTAATGAGTATATGCATTGAAAAAGAAACATAATTTGCTCCGTATCTCTCCCCTTTCTTTATTTTGTTCTTTTTACTCCATTCCCCAATCGATAAAGGCTCTAGATTCTAACATTCAGCTAGCATAATTCCCTAGGAGGCACCAATAATGTAGGTCAAAATAACTACACCAAGGGAAGAGAGGAGATTTATTCTCTAAATTTTGCTGAGTATGGAAAATAATCAGGATATTGTGACTGGTCTTGTTTTCACAAATCGAGATCCAAGAAGAGGCTAAGGGTAAAAAAAGATCACGATCTCGTGATTGGTCATGTTCTTATGGAATTGAGAACTAAGAAGATGCTAAGGGTGGAAAAAAATTGTGATCTCATGATTGGTCAGGTTTTCATTGGTTGAGGGCCAGGAAGAGGCTAAGGGAAAAAAAAAGTTGTGATCTCATGACCGGTCTTTTTTTGTGGACCAAGAGCCAAGGAGAGGCTAAGGGTCGAAAAAAAGTCACGATCTCACGACCGGTCTTGTTTTCATAGAATGAGAGCCAAGAAGAGGATAAGGGCAAAAAAAATTCATGATCTCGTGATCGATCTTATTTTCAGTAGCTGAGGGATCGAAAAGAGCATAAGGTAGAAAATAGTCATGATCTCACGATCGGTTAGGTTTTCACTAGCCAAGGACCTGAAAAGAGCACAAGGTAGAAAATAGTCATGTTATCATGACTGATTAGGTTTTTTTTGGTCGAGGGCTCAAAAAGAGCACAAGGTATAAAGTAGTCACGATATTGCAATCGGTTAGGTTTTCACTGGATAAGGGCCTAAAAAGAGCGCAAGGCAAAAAATAGTCACAATTTCACGATCGGTCAGGTTTTCACTGGCCAAGGGTCCAAAAAGAGCACAAGGTAGAAAACAGTCATGTTCTTGAGATCGGTCAGGGTTTTCCTGGCTGAGGGTCCAAAAAGAGCACGAGGTAGAAAATAGTTGTGATCGCATGACTGGTTATGTTTTCTTTGGCCAAGGACCTGATTGAAGCTAGCGATGAAGGAGTAAAAACCATGACATATCTAAGATGATGGATGCATATGTGTTGTAACAAGAAGATCTCAATTGTTTACTACCGAAGACCCCACTACTCCATACTTTTTAAATCATTGACTTAATAGAATGAGCCAAGTGGTATATTGTTGTAATAAGTTTTAGTTTTTTTTTGTTATTAGAAGATGTATATATATAGGATGAGGGAATCTGACTAAGGGTCAGCTCTTGGAAATTTACAAGGCTATGTATACAGATTCTTGAAAGTAATAATATACTCTTCATTCTAGCTTTTGGATCATTGGTTTTTTATCACATATGTATGAATATTCAAATTCTATATAAACTGTGTTGAATGCTAATCACTCTAATTCTAATTCTTAATTTTTGCATTACAAGTTCTACATATTATGAATTTGATAATTCTAGTTGATTAATGGTAGTTTAAAGTTTGCATAGGAGCATTAGTTATTATTTGAGGGGTTTAAGAATGCTTATATGCAAAAATTGTGTATTTCCTTGTTGTTGTCTAACCTGTACCATTTGATGTTTCTAGCAATTGCTATATTTCCCTTTCTTTATGCACTCTACTATTTCCCCTTTTCCTAAAACAAAACAAGGAACTAGCCTTCTCTGGAGATTGAACTGGGTAATATCTATTTTAAAACCAATCATTCAATGTTGGCAAAGTCTCGGGCGCAAACGTAACCAAAGGCATATTTTGCATCAACAAGTCAATTTTTGCATACCAAGATCATGGGGTCTGCTTCAACCCATATAGAGTTTTCTTCAATATAAGGACTTTGTTTTCTTGACCTTTGACTATGTACCTTTGTGGTTTATCAACATATACTTCTTCTTGCAATGCACCATTGAGGAAGATACTTTTGACATTCATTTGATATATAGGCCAATTTTTCTAGGTGACTAAAGCAATAATGGTGTGAATGGTTGTCATTTTCACCACAGGAGCAAAGGTCTCCTCATAATCAATCCCTTCTTATTTCTTATAGCCTTTAGATACTAGGTGAGCCTTATAGTGATCTAATGATACATCTAATTTATACTGTCTTATACACCCATTTTGTGTCAATGGTGGAGTTGATTGGGGGTAAATAAATTAACTCCCATGTGTGATTTTTTTTAATGGAATCCAATTCTTGTTCCATGGCATGAGTCCATTTAGGATCATAAAGTGCTTATTTGACATTGAAAGGTTCTAGTTGGCTCAAGACTTTAGCCATGAGATCATAGTTCACTTGGCATCTTAGGGCAGAAGTCCTTTTACCTATATAAGTGGGCAAGTGGCTTTGGGTCACAACTATGGTAGATTGGACCCACTTAGGTAAATTATTTGATGATGTAGAATTATCATTAGATGGATTATGAAGGGAAGGAGGATATGTATCATGAGTAGGGAGATCCTCTTGTTAAGAAAGTCTTTGTCTTGTGATGGAAGAAGAAGGATTAGGTGAGGGAGTGGGTGCCAAGGGAGTCTCTATTTCTAGATTTTTTTGAAATAAAGGGACCATAAGAGGACTTGATGGGGTATACTCATTGAAGGTAATATCACTAAAGAGAAAAACCCTCTTGGAAATAAGGTCATATAACTTATAGACTTTGGCACTATCACTATAGACAACAAATATTAATTTTTGGTTCTTGTTATTAAATTTTTTCTTTTCTGATGAGGAATGTATGCATAGGCATCACATCCAAATACTCTAAAATAGCCCACATAGGGTGTCTTTCCACTCCATAATTCCTCTAGTGTTATGTCATGCAAATCCTTAGTATAGGATCTATTGGTCAAGTATGCAATAGTAAGAACAACTTCTCCCCAAAATATGGTTGGCAATGCAACAACAACTAGCATAGATTTTGCCTTGTTTGTGATGGTTTTATTCATCATCTTAGCTAGTCCATTTTATTGATGGGTATAAGGATTTTTTAACTACCTCTTGATCCCATGATACTTACAAAAGCTAAAAAATATTTGGATATGTATTCTCCACCATTACCTATCTTCATTGTGAATATTTGATAATATTTTTCTCTTTAAAAAAGTACCATGAATTCCTTGAATGTATGAAGGGTTTGCCATTCATATTGAATGAGATAGATCCATATTTTTTTGCTATATCAATGAAAGTGATGTAATATCTAGACCCAGTATGAGAGTAAATAGACATTGGCCCACAAATGTCTAAATACACTAATTGTAATGGGTTGTTGGCTCTCCAAGTATTTCTTGACTCAAAAGGTTGTATATGGTGTTTTGTAAGAACACATGGTTCACAAAATCATTTAGACTCCTTAAGTGAGGAATTACTTTGACCAAACCCATTACTTCCATCATTTGAAGATTATGAAATTTTAAGTGACCCATTATTTCATGCCACATATATTCCAAAGATAAAGTAGTAGTTGTATGTAAATATTATGGAGGTACATATTGGATAAAGAGGTAATAGACACCATCCTTTTTGACTCACATGGCTCTGATAAATTCATTTGGTTCCTGAATATAACATTTATCTTGGTCAAAAAAGATAGTATAAACCTTATCTATAAGTTTTCCAATAGAAAGGAAACTCCTCTTGAGGCTAGGTACATACAACACATCTGGGATAGGGAAATTATTCCCATTATGTAAAGTAAGTGGTGCATACCCTACACCTTCAATGGTAAGAGCATGTTCATATCCAAAATTAATGAATTGGTTATGGGAAGGTTATATCTTGATCAACCAATCCTGCCTACCTATCATGTGTTTAGCTGCCCTAAGTCTATATACCATCAATTTTTATCTTCAATATTGACTCAATATATTGCATACATTGTATTAATATTATGACCTTATTGACCCATTTTATTTCCTTGTCTATTTCTTTGATAGCAATCACATGTAGAATGATCTCATTTTGCACAATAGTCACACCCTTTTTGGTTGTTGGGCAGTTTTGATTGTTGTTGAGGCCTATTATTTTAAGGTAATCTATTAGGATGAACCCCTTGATGAGGTATTGGTTGCCATATTGGCTACTGATATGGTTTTTTTTATAGCTATTGATGGTATTGTTGTGGCTATTGATGTGGCCATACTTTTAAAGGGCTATCTTGATAGGCGATCTTCCTAGATCCATTTGTGGGAGGCCATAGGTCCAAATCTTGCCACCTTGATGTTGATGTTCCTGACATGGTTTTTGATATTTTTGTGGTTGAGACCTTTATCTACTACATTAATTTTACTGATATGGACCCCTATTGGGTCTATGTTGTAATGATGTCTTGTTGGCAAATGTTGTTGCTATAAAATTAATCTTTTCATCTTTGATGAGGGTTTTCTCTTGTTGTTTAAGAAGAGCTTCAATATCATCAAGTGGAGCACTCAATGTTTTATCAATTATATTTAAATGGTAGCATATGCATAAAATTTATAAGGGAGACCATGTAATATGATAGGAACCAATTCACTATCAGGAAGAGTTGAACCAATAGCTAGGAAACCATTTCTAATATACTTCCCTTCCATGAGATAATAAATAACCGAGCCTTTCATACAAATATTATGCAACTTATGTTTAAAATACAATATTTTATCTTGAATAGGCCTATAAAATAGCTCAAGAGTGCATCCCAATCTTCTTTTGATGTAGTGGCAAACTTTATTATTTCTTAAAATGGAATCCCAGTAGAGAGCTTGATCAAGCTTAATGCTATATTAGTTTTTTTTTAAATAGTGCTCTAGTCGTAGCATATGTAGGTGGATTCAATGATGGTTTATTTTATGCTCTATCTCTAACATAATGCCACATTCCATTCATCATTAATATTAATTCTATTTAAAATTTCCAATTAGCAAATGAGTTAGCTTCCTCAAGATTTTATGTGAGACCATTAAGCATATTTTTGGATGCCATGATTAGAAAAGGAGTAAGAGAGGAGGAAGCTCAACCAAGGAGGTAATAAGGAACATAAGTGCCAAGAAATACCCTCAAAAGAGTCTAGGGTACATCGCTTAAGATCCATAATGTGTGGAGGGTTCGCCTAGCTCTTCCACTCTAAATCAACAAGTGTTTCCAATAGTGGGAGGAATATTGAACACAAGTGACCTATTCCAACCGAGGAGAGTAAGAAGTGGGAATGAAGTGGGGGTGAAATATTTTTTGTTACAAGGGTGCTTGCTTTCTTGAGAAATAAATTACACAACTTATGTGTCAAATATAAAGTCAAGTGTGTATATGCAATGAACTACACTTGATTACAATGTGAAATAAATACCACAGACATGTGGGGGTATAGCAAGAATCTATAAAAATTTGAAGTAAAATCCAATAAAAAGTAATAAAATTCAATCATAATGTGGCCAAGAAAATTCCACAATAAGGAGACTCCAAAAGCAAGGGATAAGGGACCCTAAAACATCCCTTGTGATGTTGATTTTATGTATATGGCTGAAAAATAGCCTCCAATGGTACCTCCAAGTGGGGTACAATTTTAATGCTTTCAAGCAAAGGATAATGTCTATGCCTCAAAATATAATATGCTTAATAAAAATACCTCCAATCCAAATACAATGATCATAAATGTGATAGATTTCCAGATACAAGCTCCCAAAATGGCACAATAATTTTCTTGCAAGTATAATGAAAAAATGGCTTCAAAAAACATTACAATAATTTTCTTTTAAATGGAGCTAATTTCATCAAAAATATATTAAATCTATTTCAAACATTACAATCACCTTCAATATGCACCTAAAATATGCCTTGCAACCACTCATTGGAAATATATTTGAGCCAGCTTTCCAACACGACTTGTAGAATGAAAATACGATACTCTAGGGGAAAGTTATGTTGAAAAAGGTGCTAAGGGTTCTACAGTAAGATATTCCCTCCAAAAAGGAAGATGAGAGGAATATTCTAGAATATTTTAAAGATATTGTTTTTTTTTAATTCAAAAAAATCCACCTTTAAAAAAAAAAAATTCCCTCCTTTTATAAAGTGCTTCTATGCAAAACATGAATATTCTCCCCCTTTTAAAATTTCAAGAGCCTAGGGTTTTATTTTTTAGCTTCATGATCTCCTCCAACATGGAAATTATGTTGGGCGTTGGCTACCTCGATGTAAACCAAGACTCATTCTTCACATGAACCCTAGTTTGGTAGGCTCTTAGTGTCCTCGAGGTAGTTGGCCATTAGAAATCCATTAGTTGGTGCATGAATGTCTTGCTAGTTCTCCATCGCAATTTTAGTGGTATTTCCTTGATAAAAACTACTACTCTTTGTGAAAAAAAATCCTCTGCTACTATGGCTACCATGTGTCATCTTCTTGGTTGTAGGATAATCACCATTGAAACCCTTAGCTAGCTCTTCCAAAGGCTTTAAAAAAACAAATATCTTAGATGAATGTTAAAGAACAAAACATAGACCAAAGGTCAAATTTTTTTATTCTCATTCATAGGATCAACCAAAGAGGTTGCAAGTGAAGAGGATACTCCAAGATTTTTTTTGTATACTAGAGTCTTGGTATGATTTTTGATCACCAAGAATGGTGAGAGAAAACTCTCTACAAGACTCAAAAGGTATAAACCCAGCTTGATTTGATACCATATGTTGGGACTAAAACATGACACAATATGAAATAATAACTTGGAGTCAAATAAACACAAATAGGTAAAACAAAACCATAACTTCAGGCCTTAGCTTGTTGAATAATACTCATTGACCTCAAATATTCATGAAGTAAAATGCACATATTTATACCAAAAAGGAGAGGTGTTAGGGTTTGTAAAAATAAACCCTAATCCTAATCATAATCATGTGCAACATAGGTAAAGTGCACATTAAATGCTCTAACACTAAGGACACTTTTCCTTTAGTGATTAGTTATAATGGGTCCTATGTAACTATAATGAATTCCCACTACACATAAAAGATGCACTATTTTTAGTGATAGGAAGCAGAAGTTGAAGCAGTAGACAAATGCAAATGAAAATTTCAATTGAAAAGTTTTGAGAATTGAAAGGTAAAATTCCTGGAAGGCATAAGAAAGTGAAATATCTAAAATTCGGATGTTTATAAAATTTTTAACCAAATATGAAAGGTAAAAGTTCTAATGCATGAAGATCTATGGTTAGATGGTAAAAAATCATGAGATCAAAAGATGATAAAATCCTGACATCATATGGTGAGGAAACTTTTGAAGGTTGAACCCACCCATGTTCTAAAAATTTAGGGGAATAAATTTGTTGAGGTGTATAGTCTTCTAGGAAGTGCAATGCTTTCTTGCATAACAATATGGTGTATTTCTAAAAAGGACAGTAGCAACATGAGAGCCACAATAGAAGCACCCCTAAATCTAAAGTATTAAATGAAAAATATTCTACATCAAGATTATGAGAATAACCAAAAAGGATCAATGGAAATAATGGTGGTAGTTGCTCATCGCAGGGCTCAAAATAATTTGAAATTTATGATTCCAAAACTAGAGACCTCAGGGAAACCAATAACTTAAATGAATATATGACCCAACATATAGAACAACAATAAACTTGAAATATTTACATTATTTTTAGAGAGAAATCCTCCTTGTAATCTATAAATAGTAGTAGTTTTAGCATTGTAAAGGATCGACAATTTTGTGTAAGCTTTCTCTTCATTTTCCTTTGTATAGCAATATACGAATCTTTGAATGATCTTTCGGGAAACTCGAACCCCTACTCCTAGCATAATATTTGTAATATTTTTTGCATTCATATATATATATACTAGAGGCCTATGCATCTACTTTGAATCCATCTATGGATCTCTTGCCCTGGCCCATCTCTTTTGTGTGTGTGCACTTGCATTTTTGTATTTCTATACTTATGTATGTTAAGGAGAGGAAGTGTTTATGTTAGAACCTTAAGGTCATAGTTGTATGAGGGGATCTTATTTGTTCTTTGGCACATGACCACCCTATTAACTTGGGTTTTTCCTTTCTTCTATCTTTATTTTTATTTCTCTTACCTCTTTTCCCCCAAGTTGTTAGACTAGGAAGTGTGCATTTGAAATCATATCTTATAAAGAAGCAAAAATTTGTCAAAATATTGGGCCCCCCCAACTAAGCCAAACCCTGTGCTCTCAGGATTGGCCCTACTATGTTGCTTCACACAAGGTGTAGTCTACCCCATTCACCTGGTCCACCTCATGTTTGAAATCCAAGATAATCAAATAGGACAAAAATTTAATGACACACCCATTGGGGCCACATTAATTATCTTTGGTTCTATAATCATAAAACAAAATAAGTCCTAGACTCTAGTGAGGGTCTCTACCTATTTTTACTTTTTTAAGTATTTCAAACTCACTTGGCAACTTTTCTTGACAACGAAGATCTAAAAGAAGTCACTTGAAGGACACCAGATTAAGGCTCTAGTGAAGATTCAATATATCTAATTTTAAAGTAAATTTTTGATTCACCTAACGACTCCACTCAAACCAAAGTACCCAATATACTATGAGAATCCCACCACTATATTTGCATTCAAAAGTATGGATGCTTCTTTCTTCATGATATTTTCAACATGGAGAAAAATAAGCCCCTTGCAACCTCTAGTGACACTAGATGTTTGGGATTACATTCCAACATTAGCACTTCAAATTTTTCATATTATACTCATAAAGGAATATCAACCCCATAGGAACATCTACAAGACATGGTCTACTTGTACCAATTCACAAAGTAAAATGTGACTTTAAGGCTATGTGGCATTATTTAAATGTAAATCTCATGAGGGGTACAAATCTCTTTGCACTCAATTGTTGAATAGGATTAGCTTGTTGCTCTATTTATAGATGGATTTAGGGAAGGAGAGAAACCAGTTCCAACTATCCATCCTATCATTCCCTAGTCTTATCTCACTCAATAACTTACTACTTCTAAAAATATTATGACAATCTAGGATTTGGAATAAGAGTACATAGAGGCATAGGAAGTAGCATCCAGTAGGCCCCAAAACCAAATTTATAATCATATGAGCTAGGGGATAGCAAAGGTACTGAAGTCCACTCCCTCTAAAGTGTTCAAGAAAACAAGCTTGGGCACTTCTTCAATCTAAATGGAAGGACCATTCCCTACCAGGGGTATGAAAGTGGTAAAGGATTTGAGATAGAGGTGGATGATTCATGCCACTTGGGTCAAATTAAAAAAGGGAGTCAACAATGGTACCAATTCTACTTCAACAAGATCTCTCATCCTTAGTACTAGTTTGTTTACACCAAAGGATCTGCTTAAGAGTCTTAATTTATTAAGGGTAAAATATTTTAATCCAAGGAACTAGAAAAAGATAAAGGACTCAAATAGTAGGTGGGGTGTCTCATTTAAATATATGTCCATTGAATAAAACCACCCATTCAACCCTTGTATATATGTATTGTATGTAACATATGGAAGTAATCCTAGGTTTATAAGATTGTGGAAGTCCTAACAGTTGTAGAGATGTAAACTTACAATCTAACTGTTGAAATTCACACCTTCGCTTCCATTTCAATTATGGGATATTTTCTTGAATTCACACCCAATAGACCAGACACCAATTTTTCTAGGTTCCTTATCTTTAGCAAGCTTAAGATCCACTATAAGTCACCAAAACTATAGTTAATTCTCACTACACACAAAAGATACACTATTTTTAGTGATAGAAAGCTAAAGTTGAAGTGGTGGATGAATGTAAGAAAAATTTCTTATCAAAAATTTGTATGAATTCAAAGAAAAAGTCCCAGAAGGAAAAAGAGCAAAATATCTAAAAATTAGATGTTAATAAAAGTTTGACCAAATATGAAATGCAAAAACTTTATGCATGAAGATCCATGGTCATATGGTAAAAATTCCTAAGGTTATAATATGATAAAAGCTCAATGTTTAAAGATTATAAAATCCCAATGTTAAATTGTCATGACCCTCCCTTGGCAAACATTTCATTTGATAAATTATGTTTTGCTATATAGATGTGCTGATGAAATGATTGAGTATTTCATGCTTGGTTTGTGCGAGATATATACTTTATGATGGATAGTGATGTAATCTATGGATGAAATGACTAATTTTTACATGTCTAGTTTTTGTATGGACATATTTTTATGAAAAGATGTGATGTTACTAATGAACTTGCTGGCTTGATAGGAACAAATCTATTCATGGGTGGAAGGGAGACTTATCCATCAAGAGCAAATTAACTTACAAAAAAAGAACTGATGAGTTTGTCCTATGGTTTATATTACTTGGGAAATAGGGTAAATGCCTTTTTGTAATAAGTTGCTTATTGAAGATACAATTAACCTAGGATAGAATGTAATTGATATCCAAGTCTTCTTCTATTATTGGTTGGTATGTATTAGTATAGAGGAGTTGGGAATTAAATCAAGTATTCCCATATCTCATCTAGGTATTATGTTAAGGAATATATATATATGTGTGTGTGTGTGTGTGCGTGTGTATTTATTAGTTGGGTGATGTCAAGATTTAGAAAAAATATGCATGACACATGTTTTATGGAACTCTGAGAAGAATTTGGTATCGACCATCATGGAGAAGGTAAGTATTGTGTGGAAAATATCCATAAAAAATAGTCATATCGCCCCCACCTATGTAATATAGGTTTCCACTCTAGTTTGAATAAGAGCTTTTTGTGGGACTAGCTGGAGATGAACATTGAACAACCTAGGAAAACCTAGTTTCATTAATGAAGGGAAGTTACAATGAGAATCCAAGAAATATAGAGATTGTGCACACATAAAAGGAAGGGCATAAGCTAGTTGAGGAGGAGGTGTTTGATGGAAGTCATAAAAAAAGGGTTGAGTCCCATTAATGGTGGATCGAAGTTTGTGGATGAAAAGAAAAAAAGAGAAGTGACCGATTTGGAAAGGTGGGGAGGTTGGAAAAAAAGGAAGTGGCAGGTGATTGGGAGTAGAGAGATGGGAAGATATTGACAAAGGACATTGCCTCGATTTACTAAAAGGACTACTATTTTCTATGTTGGTATATCATTAGTCTTTTTGCATTGCTTAACAGTGGTTTACTAGATGTATGATGTAATGCTTTACCTCAGAATTAAGCTTGTGTTTTGCTAAATGTTTAGATTCGATATGGATAGCAAGGTAGTTGGGCTTGTTTAGTTGATTTAAGGATATTTTAGGAGCCTTTGCATATAGGTTCATATCCTAAAGGATTATTATAATAATTCCCACTCTACCTGTGTTGGTCGAATAGATAGAGTTGTTTTGGGAAGTGTAGCTAGAATTTCTTGATGATCTATGGTATAGGTTGCTAGTTTTACTTGAGATGAATGAGTCCTATTTGTTACCTAGTCATTCATAGAGAGAGTTACTAGGTATGGAGAAGTAGAGAATTGATGAGGGGTTAGTCAGGTACCTTTTTTCTCATGGATATCGATGTGAGCCCCACATTTTTCTTGAAAACGTATTGTGATGACCATTATTTTTTAAATATGTTGTATCAATTATTAGCATACGACTGATAGTTTTAGTCGAAGGTTTTAGAGTTGACCTCAGAGTATTGCCCATGTGAATCAATGGCTCAGATTGGAAGCCATATTGTAAGGGCTATGCAAGTGCATTCCTTGAGAACATTGACTCTCGTATGTTTAGTGTTGAGATAGCTACAAATATATTCTAGAATTTGAATAGCTCACTCAATATCGGTAAATTTCAAATTTTCCATGCAATGTTTTTGGTGGTAAGTCTCTTACTTCAAGTTCGAGTTGGTGGTTATAGTGGGAACCATCTTGGCAGCAGGTAGATACATCTTATGTAGAGTTGCTTTAATGATAGTAGTAGAAGGGATCATGCCATCAAGTTGAATGTGTTTTAATAGTTAGATATAACTTGTACTAAATATTTGATGATGGATCCATCTCTAAATTGTGTATTAAAGAGTGATGCATATTTGGTAATGTTGTTTTGAGAGTGATGAGGACTACGGTATATGGAAAGAATTGAAGATATTGAAATCCTAGGCAAGGGATGGTTTGTAAATATTGAATTGATTGACCAATTCAATATGCAAAACTTTGGTATCATGAAATATCCTAGAGAAGGAAAAATATAGAATGGAATGTCTTTGAATTTATTTGTAAAGAACAATTCACCCTGAAAATAATTAAAGAGGAAATTTTTTTGGGCTGGTTTTCCCCACAAGGGGGTTTTCTAGGATAAATCTATGTGTATGAATTTGTGGTGAATCCTTGTATGGCCTTTCTACTTTAAAATTTTATAATTACTATGACTCTTTATGTTAATTATGCAATATAAATAGGACAAATATTATAGAGGATGAGATAGATGGAGATACAATGGCAGGGTATTTGAGTGATAAGCAAATATTATCCTTCCAAGAGGCCCTCATGGGCTCTAGATCATCTTCTTTAGGGTATACATTTGGAGAAAAATTGTTAAGCCTAATTGGCTCTGTTTCGGTTGGGGTTTTTAGAGCTACAAAAGTGAATGGTTATATTGAACGAGATATGGATAGGCCTGTACTGGTGATTCAACTAGATTCAATTATAGAGGATGTTAAATACCTAACTAATAATGCATTAATTTGTAAATTTTTAAGAATTTGGGTCCCTCTCATTTTTTTAGAATCTTGGGCTCAAAAAGTATAGAATCTAGTTGGAGATATGGAGATCATGCTAGGGGCAAATAATTTTTTTATCGTTGTTTTCTCTTGCATGGAGGATCAACATAAATGTTTTGAATGAGGGCCTTATTTTTATAACCATATTGGATTGTGCATTAAGCCTTGGCATGTGGGCTTTAACCCTGTGCAGAAAATTCTATCACGAGTGCTGGTATGGGTTTGGCTCCCTTGGTTACCTCTAGAGTTATGGCAAAATGATATTCTTCACATGATTACGTTGTTTCTAGGAAAGCCAGTGGGTCCTTCTCAAAAAATGATGGATAAAAATGCAGTTTCTTGTGCTCATGTTTGTGTTGAGATAGATTTAAAGAAGCCTTTGGTAGATTATATGGAAATTTATGTTGGATCCTCTTCTTGGATTCAATAGTTGGACTATGAAACCCTTCCTTTTTGATGTCATTTATGTCATGTATATGGACACCTTCAGATAAAATACCCAAAATTACCTAGGAATTTGTCATCTAAGCCTCAGAATCCTATGCAAGATAGTGGGATAGATAAATAAAAAGCTCCTAAGTAGGATAATGGGTTTGTTGAGGGGAAAGCTCCAATGCAGGATAGTGGGAATGATAAGGAGGGTTTCATTCCTATTAAGTCCCATAATAAACGCAAGGATTTGAAGAGATACATTAATGAGAGACAAGTTGATGGGTTACATAATATATTTTATGCTTTAGATGACTTGGACTAGCTTGTTGGGTTTAATATGCGAATGGATCTATCTATTGCTCAGATGGACATTGATCAGTCTTTTGGATAATGCAATTATTCCAATTTTGGTGAATTGTACGACACAGACTATCGAGGGGAATAAGATTTCTATTCCTTATGAGGAAAATATGGTTGTTCAGGAGGATGGTGTGGTGGTATATGATCCACTGCTACTGGCTGATTTAATGGGTTTCGATCGTGGAAAAGGTTCTAATGTGAGTTATATGTTGGGATTGCATCAAAATAATTTTAAAAAGGGGGTACCTAAAAAGTCTTCTAAGGTAGGTAGGAAGAAATATGTGGATAAAATTAAACTTGAGGGGGAGTCCTTGGTTGAGTCAGGGTTGGTTAGGCCCCTTGATTCTCACTTTTCCACCCCTCATAAATTATTTTTTTATCTTGGAATATGATGAGATTGAATAGCATCCTTCTGTAAAAAGTTATTCATGAGTTGATTAAGTTGCATAAGCCTGATATTGTTTTTTTGTAGAAGTCAAAATTATCAGTTGATTATTTTTTTAGTATTGCTGCCAAATTGTGGCCTCATGATCAATGTCAAAGTATTGGTGCCCAAGGTAATTTTGGAGGTATTGTTAGGCTTTGGAATCCTTAGAAGCTCTCTTCTATATGGTGGGTTTCTAATAAATTTTCTCTCTCTATGGTTGCTTCTTGTAAGGAGTCTAGTGAAGTGGTCATAATAATTAATGTTTATGCTCCCTCTAATCTTGCTGGTAAAATTTGTCTTTGGAATCATATTCGGGTGGTGTGGTTAATGGCTCCTCACTATCCATGGATTGTTGTTGGATATTTTAATGCTATCATCTGTTTGGATGAGAGAAGGGGTGGTTTGGGTTCTCTTGGACAAGCATCTTTCACCATTAATGATAATACCCTTTTCTTAAACCTAGTGGATATTAAACTTGGTAATGGTATATTTACTTGGAGCAACAAGAGATGTGGTATTGATGATATTTCTGAGATATTAGATCATTTTCTAGTTTCTCATTTTTGGATCAGTAATAATTGGTAAATGAACTCAAAAAATTTGGATTGGAGAGGTTTTGATCACTGGCCTATAAAGCTAAATGTCATTCGTCAGGGAGTTTATAGGAAACCCTGCTTTAAAGTTTAGTTAATGTATCTTCAAGAGCCTTCTTTGCATGACTTAATGAGATTTTTGTGGTGACAGGGTAGGCTTGGTCATAGAACTACTATGTTATCTTTTGTTAAGAGTCTTTGGTATGTGAAATATCAGCTTAAGAAGTGGAATAGGCAGAGTTTTGGTAATATTTTTGGGGCTAAGTTGGCTTCTCAAGAGAATTTAGATACTGTTACAAGATATATTAGGTATTATGGCCTCACAAAAAGGACTCTTAAAGAGGAATTTGATGCTCTTAAGGAGTTAGCTAAGTGGGAATTAAGGGAGGAAATTTATTGTAAACATAAGGCCTCATATTGATTGGTTGCAAGAAGAAGATAAAATGTTACTTTCTTTTTCAATTTAGTTAAATCTAGAAGGTATGGTAATGCAACTTCTTCTCTTATTTATTCTCTTGGGGTCAAGTTGATTGCTACTCAATATATTTTAAGGGAGGTTGTAAGTTTTTTTCTTCTTTGTATTCTAAGGATTCTCCCTTGACGGTTGCTGAAGAAAATAGTATTTTGGATTGTATTCCTTCAGTTGTCACTACTGATATGAATGATATTATCATGAGATCTATTTCAATCAAAGAGTTAGAGCGTATTGTTTTCTAAATTAGGAAAGAGAAAGCCTTGGGGCCTGATGGCTTTCCTATGGAATTTTTCCAAGAATTTTGGAAGATTTTCAAACTGGATCTTATGTCTGTTGTGCAAGAGTCTTTCAAAACTAAATGTATGTTGAGAGCTATGAATTCTACCTTCTTGGTACTTATACCTAAGTGGTAAGAAGTCAATTTATTGGATCTTTTAAGACCTATTGCACTATGTAATCTGGTGTACAAAATTATCTCCAAGCTAACTGCTGAGAGACTTAACCCTTGGCTCAGTAAGGTTATCTCTGATGAATAGGGAGGTTATGTGGTGGGTAGAAAAATCCTTGATGGTGTGGCTATTGCTACTGAGGCCATTCATTCTATGGAAATTTATAAAGAAAAAGCTATATTTAATAAATTGGATATGGCTAAAGATTATGATAGGGTTAAATGGTCTTTCTTAAGTAGAATTCTCCTTGCTTTTGGTTTCGATTCCAACTGGGTTAGATGGGTGATGAGCTATATTACGTCTCCATCCTATTTTTTCCTTATCTATGGTGAGCTTTCTACTTTGTTTTAGGATTTGAGAGGTCTTCATCAGGGAGATCCTTTGTATCCTTATTTGTTTATTATTATGGTTGAGGGTTTGGGTAGGCTTCTCAAATCACATGTCATTCAGGGGTTGATTCATGGTTGGAGGTAGGATAATAGTTTGTCTGTATGTTCTCATCTTCAATTTATGGATGATACTAATTTGATGGGTCTTGCCTCTATTAGGAAAGCAACTAATTTTAGAATATATCTAGATATTTATTTGGTTGCTTTGGTGTATAAGATAAATGAGTGAAAATCATCCATCTTGTTTTTCAATACTAATCCTCTTATACAAGCTAGAATTGCTCAGATACTTTGGTTTCAAATTGGATCTCTTCCTTTAACTTATTTGGTAATTCCTCTTTTTATAGGCTCTCTGCCTTGAGGTATCTGGAATAATATTTTTGATAAATTATGGGCTAAATTATCTCATTGGACTGTTAAGTGGCTTTATTTTGCTGGAAGAGTATTGCTTCTTAAGTCGGTGGTTCAAGCTTCATGTATTTATCGATGCATGATTCAAGTCACTCTTGCTAGTTTTATTCATGAGCTTGAATCTCTATCAAGAAGATTTTTATGGGCTAGAAATTTGGAGTCTTCAAAATAGAGTCTATTTAAGTGGGAGACTATTTGTAGATTAAAATAGGAAGGTGGTTTAGGTATTCGTTTGACTTATCTATTTGGTTAGGCATTGGTGGCCAAGATTTATTGGGAATGGTGCATTTCTCAAGACCATGCTTGGGCTAAAATTATTTTCTTTAAGTACCTTAATGGGGTTGAGGGCTCTGAGATACCTAGATACAGTTTGTCTAGTAAAGGCTCTTTGATCTAGAACACCCTTAAGAAGGGGGCTACTCTTGTTAAGCAAGGATTGTTCTATATTTGTCTCAAAGGCTTGAAGGCTCTTTTATGGCATGATTCTTGGGATGGTTTCCCTATAATTTTATCTATATTTCCTCATATTTAGGAGCTATGTAATTTTTTCTTGGTTGTTGGTTGGTACAAGGTGATGAATTATAAAGTTGCCAAAATATTTGGGCAGGTGGAGGTGGTTCAATGGAAATATCTTAAATATTGGTCGATAGGTGGTTCTGTTCAGGATAGATAAGAGTTGGCTCATATTTTGGCTACTAGGGAGTGCTCTTATTTATAGGATGATGATTTTTTGTCTTGGGGTCCAGATCCTAAAAAAGTTTTCTCGATGGCTTCTAGTTATTGTGTTTTAGATAGGTAGCATTTTTGGGATGAGGAGGTTCCTTGGTGGAAACAGGTTTGGAATAAGTTTCTTGGACCAAATGCAATTTCCATTTGTGGTCGGCTACTAGGAATAGATGTCTTACCTAGGATAATATCCAAAATAGAGGTTTTTAGGGCCCTTAATTTTATTTCCTTTGTGATAATAGTGATGAATATTTAGGGCATTTGCTCTTACAGTGTTCATTTATGCAATAAATTTGGCATATTTTGTGGAGGGTGTGGAAAAAATATTGTTCTTATACCTCTTCTCTTGTTGAGTTTTTAGAGGAGTTTAGGAAGACCTCTTCCTAAGGATTTCTTTCTTAAAGTTGTGTGGAGTATTGGGCCCTCATGTATTATATGGTAGATTTGGTTGGAAAGAAATAGAAGAATTTTTCAAGGTAGAAAGTTAATATTTTATTAGATTTGGTAGAGGATTATTGCTATGATCCAAAAAACTATTTCTTCTAAATGTCAGATCAATATTCCTTTAGAGCAGTTTGAGATTTTGATGATGCAAGACCTAGGTTTAGTGGAGAATGGTACTCATCCTTATTTATCGATTGGGATGAGAGGCCTCAATTAAAAAGTGCAGAGAGATGGCAAATGGCATCCTCTACCTCAAGGGATGTTTAAGATTAATATTGATGGCTCTTCCAGAGGGAATCCTGGGCATGCAAATATTGGTGGTGTTAGGAGAGATAGTAGTGGTGCAGCTCTTTTCATTTTCTACCTCTATTTGTTTTACTTTAGAAAAAGGTTATGCTCTGGGATGACGAAAGATAATTTGTGAGTCGTACTCTTAGATTATTATTAATTTGTTCAAGACTCATAATATTTCTAATTTTCATTGGCAACTGGTGTTAGTGGCTCGGCAGATCATTCAAATTTTTTAGCATCTAGATTTTATTTCCTTTGTTCATATAGGGAATAGAATGGTGTGGCTGATCGCTTGGCAAAATGGGCTTCTAAATTTTAGGAAGACTAGAATGTTAGAGAATAGGATCAAATTCCATTGGATTTTTCTCGTCATATTGTTAATTTGTTTGCTCAATGGTTTTGGGGGTCTCTTTCTTCTAGCCCTTGTAACGATTATTGTTTTGGGATTCTCTATTTCTTGTATGGTTTTATTGATTCAACAAATTTTTACCAACTTATAAAAAAATTTCTACAATATGGATAATGTTGGTTATTTAACTTTTGAATGTTGGAAAGAAACCTATATGATGCTCCTAATTAATGGTAAAGGAATTCCTCATGGGATATTTAATTGATGTGGTTTAATACTTTCATGATAATGCTTATGTCATGTGGCAAATAATCAATGCTTGGTAAAAGAAGCAATGTTGGTTAATGAAATGATAAATTATGGATTAGTACCTTTTGTGATGTTCTTATCTAATAGAAAAATAAATCCTCTTGGGGTATTTAATTGATGTGACCCAATACTTTCATGAAGTTATTTATGTGGTGGTAAATGGTGTAAACTAAATAGGTTAGTTTGATGCTACCTCAAATTAATATAAAAAGAACCTTGTTGGGGGTAGTTAAGGGATGCCCACTAGAGACAAGAAATGACTAGTATTCTTGAATAAATTGAAGGGTCTAAAGAGTAGTGAGACTCCATTACAATTATATTAGAGGAACTAAATAGGCATAATGTTGTTCCTCAATGAAATAATTAGAAACGAGGCTATTAGGGGATGTCTAACTCAAATGGATATGATATGGATAGACAACCCTTGCATGCAAAGACTACTCACATAGAATGGCTTATGTGGGTTGTAAGCATGACTGGTGCCTTTTGACAGAATGAAAGGAGAGGTCAATGTTAGCTCTTTGGATCCATGAGATGGATAGCTTGACCCATAAGTAAACATCTAGTACCCTTGCATAGAAGGACTTATGCAAGGAGTAGGGATGGGTGTGCCTCTAGGAATACTTAGTTAGGAAACTGATGTAAGGATATCAATAGAGATAAATGTATATATATATTAAAAAAATGGATGGGAAAATTTTAGGGTTGTGACATTTGGTATCAGAGCGCTTGGTTCGTAGGGATGCAAGTTCCCTTGCACAAGATTAGATAGAGTGCTATAGGACATGCACATTGTAGAGGCTCTACCTATGAAAGAAGTACACTTAGTGGAGGTAGACATTGATTGTATAGTTTAATAAACTAAGAACATAGTTTCTAGAAGGAGAAATGATTTAGAGATGAATATTGTGAAATTGACTCCTATCTCTCCTTGTGTGTTCTCAAGGACAATGCCACCCAAGAGAAGGAGAGGGGGTGTTGCCCCACCACCAAGGTGGACATGAAAAAATAATGGGGAGGACAGGACCATAGATGTAGGTTCAAAAAACCCTAGTAATGAAGGGGGGATCTCGCTACCATAGTGGCTTTGCTTCAAGAATAGGTGGAAACATAGAAGCAATTGCTGGAAGTTATGTTAAATCAAGAAGCATAAACTAGAATCTCTAGAGGTAGGCGAGGTGATGAACCCTTGTTAGAAGCACAACTAGCTAGGATAAGGTTAGAGGTAGAGCTAGGTAGGGACATGAAACATCTTAGATCTTCCAAGTTCAATGGAGAGGAAGGTGGTGACAAAGCTAAAGCTTGGCTAAAAGAGATAGAAACCTATTGTAATATGAAGAACTATTCCACCAGCACTTGAACATCCTATGCCACACTACATCTACAAGGTGTTGGCTTAGATTGGTGGGAAACATATAGTGAGGAAAAAGGACTAGAGGCAATAGTCGATCTGAAATGGGAAGAGTTTGTAATAGCTTTTAAAGAAATATTCCTCATGGAGCACTTTTATTCCCAGAAGTTTGAGGAGTTCACTAAACTTCGGTAGGGAACTAGGACAATGGAAGCATACTATCAAAAATTTATCAAGTTGTTGAAATATGTGCCTACTTATAATGAGAAAATGAAGATCCATAAGTTTATACTAGGAGTAGATCCTAGGATAGGGCAAGAGGTAGATATGCGGGAACCTACTACTCTATAGAAAGCCTATGATTTGGCTAGAAAATCTGAAACATATCTCAAACCTTATTTTTATTATGAAGGTTTAGATGAGCAGGGCAGAGAAGCACTAAGGAAAAGAAATAGTGTAGGTTTTGTAAAGTGGGAAAAAGAGCAAGCAAATAAAAGTCCCCCTAGATAGGACAAAGGGAATAACAAGAAGCAGGGGAAGTTTAGGAAGAGGTTTCGAGGAAAATATCGTAGCAATGGGAATAATAGAAACCCATCATAGGGGTAGGTCAATCTTCCTCCAACAGTGAAAATAGAAGAAGGGTAGAAGAAGAAAACTCACCCTGGACCTAAAGAAGGATGCTACAATTGTAGAGGACCTCACTATGCCAACCAATGTTTATACAAAGCTAAATCGAGTTCGAAGGGAAAGGAACTCACCTACAAGGATGCTGACTAAAAGGAACCTACACACAAGATCTATGCAACAACAGGGAGCCAGAATCTAGAAGGCCAAGCCACTCCACTTGTGATAAAAGGTAAAATATTTGGTAGAAATGTTAGAATTTTAATTGATAGTGGTGCCACGGATAGCTTTGTTTCCACTAGCCTAATTAAAGAAATACCAAAGAGGCCAGGAATATTAGCACATGGGTGGAAGGTCGAGTATGGCTCAAGATAGACCTACTCTGTAGATCAGTGTTATCCTATGATTGATATTACCCTACCTAGTGGTACAACAGTAGGATGTCTATATGTAGCACCGCTACATGCCTTTGATGTAGTCCTAGGAATGGATTGGCTACAATCACATAAGGCCATGATCAATTTCCAAGAGAGATGGATGGAATACTCAAAGGATGGTAGGAAAGTACAAAGAGTGTACAACCTACAAGGGGATTTTCGACCCCAAATCCTCTCTGCAATGCAGCTTAGGAAGGCAATGAAAAGAGGAGGAACTATTTATGTGGTAAAATTGAATGAAATAGAAAGTGAGAAGAAGAATGAAGTGTTTGAAAAACACCTAGTTCTCCAAGAATTCAAAGATGTATTTCTAGAAGAGTTACCAGGACTACCCTCAAAGCATGAATTTGATTTCACTATTGAACTTCAACCTAGAACAGAGCCTATACATAGGGCTCCTTACAGAATGAACCCCATAGAGATGCAAGAGCTAAAGGTACAATTGCAAGGATTATTGGAAAAGGGGCTAATCAGACCTAGTGTGTCACCTTGGGGTGCACCTATGCTATTTGTTAAAAAGAAGGATGGGTCTCTTCGACTGTGCATAGACTATAGAATGTTGAATAAGGCAACTATCAAGAATAGATATCCTCTCCCTAGAATCGAAGATCTCTTTGATCAGCTCAAAGATGCCACTATTTTCTCAAAGATCGATCTTAAATCAGGATATCACCAATTGAGGATCCGTGAGGAGGATACCCATAAGACAACCTTCAAAACTCGTTATGGACACTACGAGTTTATAGTCTTGCCTTTTGGTCTAACGAATGCACCAACAACATTTATGAACCTAATGAATAGCATTTTTAGGAAGCTCTTGGACCGATTTGTCCTTGTGTTCCTAGATGATATTTTGATATATTCCTAAAATAAGTCAGAGCATGACCAACACCTTAGGATTGTGTTAGAATTGCTAAGAAAGAATCAGTTGTATGGGAATATATCAAAGTGTGAATTCTATGTGCCAGAGGTACAATATTTAGGGCACATCATTTTAGTAGAAGGGATCATGGTGGATCCTAAAAATATAGAAGCCATACTGAATTGGTCATCACCTACTAATGTGATAGAAGTCCAGAGTTTCATGGGTTTGATTGGATACTATAGGCGTTATGTGAAGGATTACGCCAAGATAACTACTCCTATAACTAACCTCCATAAGAAAGTAAGAGAGATTAAACGGTTGGATAAATATGAGGTAGATTTTAAACTGCTTAAACAAAAACTCACCACATCCCCCATACTAAAGATACCAGATCCTCAAGGTAGTTTTTCTATCTGTACAGATGCATCATTGGAAGGTTTGGGAGGAGTGCTCTCTCAAGATGAAGTTGTGGTAGCATATGGTTCAAGGAAACTAAAATGACATGAGGTTAATTATGCAACCCATGACCTGGAACTAGTAGCAATGGTATTTGCACTCAAAATTTGGTGACACTACTTGTTAGGGAAACCCTTTGAGTTGAGAACAGACCATCAAAGCCTAAAATACATATTCACTCAGCCTTTGCTAAATGCCAAGTAGAGAAGGTGGATGGAATTTCTCATCGAATATGATTTTGGCATTGAGTATATAAAAGGGAAAGAAAATAAAGTCGTTGATGCACTGAGTAGGAGAAGACACATAGTTGTTCTAACATGCATCCATGTTGATTTAATGGAACAAATCAGAGAAATGCAACATCAGGATGTGTTTTACAAGCAAATTTGGGAATGGATGAAGAGAAAACCCGAGAAAGGTAAATATTACAGCACCAAGGATGGATTTTTATGCTTTAAGGATAGAGTAGTAATTCCTGAGAGCGAAGATCTAAGGAAAATGATCATGAATGAAGCACATCAATCTCCATATTCAGCCCACCCGAGAGGGGAAAATATGAGAGAGAATATGAAGAAAACCTTTTACTAGCTAGGAATGAAGAGGGACATAACTGAATTTGTCACTCAATGCCTTGAATGCCAGAAAGTGAAGGTATAAAATAGACATCCTACAGGACTATTGTACCCTCACGAGGTACCCACACAGAAATGGTAGGTGATTTTGATGGATTTTATTGTAGGGTTGCCTAAAACCAGGTTTCAACATGACACAATCCTAGTTGTGGTCGATAGACTGACCAAGGTTGCACACTTTATACCTAGGAACACCAAATATGATGTCGTGATTGTGGCTAATAGATTTTCCAAGGAAATATTTTGGCTTCATGGCTTTTTGAAAGTGATCATTTCAGATAGAGACTCGAGATTCACATCCAAGTTTTGGTAAGCTCTACATCGTGCTATTGGCACTAGATTGAACATTAGTTCTGCATATCACCCAAAAATCAATGGGTAAACTGAAAGAGTGAATTGAGTGTTAGAGGACATGCTTCACATGTATTGTATGGATCAAAAAACTCATTGGGAAGACTACCTACACTTGGTAGAATTTTCCTACAACAATGGTCACCATTCAACCTTGGGTATGGCATCGTTTGAAGCCCTTTATGGAAGGAGATGTAGGACACCATTGTCTTGGGATAATCTAGAGGATAGGGTTGTGTTGGGACCCGATATGGTCAAGGAAATGGAGCAACAACTAAGAATGATCAGAGAATGGCTTAAGGAAGTTGTAGATCATTAGAAAAGCTATGTTGACCTTAAGAGGTCACCAAGAGAATTTTCTATGGGTGATAAAGTATTTTTGAGGGTGAGACCAAAGAAGAGTGCTATTAAGTCCACAAAACTTGATCCACATTTTGTGGGACCCTTTGAGGTTATAGAGAAGATTAGTCCTATGGCATACCAACTTGCCTTACCACCTAGTCTGTCGAAGATTCATGACACCTTTCACATTTCATTGCTTAGGAAATATGTAGCTAATGATGAACATGTGTGGGATTTTTCTAATTTGCAGATGGTAGATCCAGAGGCTATAGAGGTTCAACCAGTAAAAATCCTTGAATTTTAATCCAAGTCAATGAGGAAAGGAATCTTGGAACAATGTAAGGTCTAGTGGGACCACTATTCCGAGAGAAATGCTACTTGGGAGAAAGTAGTAGACATGCAAAAACATTTTCCATATTTGTTTGAAAGTAATATGTAATGTTGTTTTCTATTAAAATTTGATGAATACAAAGGACTATGTTAAGCCTATGGGGGGAGGATGTCATGACCCTCCCTTGGCAGACATTTCATTTGATAAATTATGTTTTGCTACATAGATGTGTTGATGAAATGATTGAGTATTTCATGCTTGGTTTGTGCAAGATATATACTTCATGATGGATAGTGATGTAATCTATTGATGAAATGATTGATTTTTACATGTCTAGTTTCTATATGGATATATTTTTATGAAAATATGTGATGTTACTAATGAACTCGTTGGCTTGACAGGAATAGGTCTATTCATGGGTGGAAGGGAGACTTATCCACCAAGAGCAAGTTAACTTACAAAAAAAGAACTAATGAGTTTGTCCTACGGTTTATATTACTTGGGAAATAGGGGTAAATGCCTTTTTGTAATAAGTTGCTTATTGAAGATACAACTAACCTAGGATAGAATGTAATTGATGTCCAAGTCTTCTTCTAATATTGGTTGGTATGTATTAGTATAAAGGAGTTGGGACTTAAATCAAGTATTCCCATATCTCATCCGGGTATGATGTTAAGGAATATATATGTGTCTATGTTTTTTTTTTGTGTGTGTGTGTGTGTGTGTGTGTGTATTTATTAGCTGGGTGATGTCAATATTTGGAAAAAAGATACATGACACCTATTTTATGGAACTCCGAGAAGAGTTTGGTATCGGCCATCATGGAGAAGGTAAGTATTATGTGGAAAATATCCATCAATAATAGTCATATCACCTCCACCTGTGTAATACGAGTTTCCACTCTAGTTTGAATGAGAGCTTATCATGGGACTAGCTGGAGATGAACGTTGAACAACCTAGGGACACCTAGTTTCATTAATGAAGGGAAGTTTCAGTGAGAATCCAAGAAAGATAGAGATCATGCACACATCAAAGGAAGGGTGCAAGCTAGTTGAGGAGGATTCAGTGGAAGTCGTAAAAAAATGGCCAAGTCCCATTAATGTTGGACTAAAGTTTGTGGATGAAAAGAAAAAAGAGAAGCGACCGATTTGGAAAGGGAGGGAGGTTGGAAGCAAAGGAAGTGCTAGGCAATTGGGAGTAGAGAGTTGGGAAGAGATTTACGAAGGACCTTGCCTCGATTTACTAAAAGGACTATTGTTTTCTAAGTTGGTATATCCTTAGTATTTTTGTATTGCTTGACAATGGTTTTTTGGACGTATGATGTAATGCTTTACCTCGGGATTAAGCTTCTGTTTTGCTAAACATTTAGATTTGAGATGGATAGCAAGGTTATCAAGCTTGTTTAGTTGAGTTTAGGATCTATTAGGAGCCTTTGCACCTGGGTTCATATCCTAAAGGATTCTTATGATGATTCCCACTCTACCTATGTTGGCCGGTTAGATAGAGTTGTTCTGGAAAGTGTAGCTAGAATTTCCTAATGACATAGGGTACATGTGGTTAGTTTCATTGGATATGAATGAGTCCTCTTAATTACCTGGTTGTTCATAGATAGAGAGTTACTAGGTATGGCGAAGTAGAGAACTGGTGAGGGGTTAGTTGAGCACCTTTGTTCTCATGGATACCAGTGTGAGCCCCATGTTTTCCTTGAAAATGTATTGTGATGATAATTGTTTTTTAAAGATGTTGTATCAACTCTTAGCATACGACTGATAGTTTTAGCTGAAGGTTTTAGAGTTGACCTCGAATTCTTGCCCATGTGAATCGGTGGCTCGGATTGGAAGCCACACCATAAGGGCTATGCAAGCATACTCTATGAGAATATTGACTCTCGTGTGTTCAATGCTAAGATAGCTACAAATGTATTCTAGAATTTGAATATCTCACTCAAGCTCGAAAACATTTAAATTTGCAAAGCAAGGTTTCTGGTGGGAAGTCTTTTACTTCAAGTTCGAGTTGGTGGTTACAGTGGGAACCATCTTGGCAGTGGGTAGATACGTCTTAGGTAGAGTTGCTTGAATGACAGTAGTATAAGGGATTGTGCCATAAAGTTAAATGTGATGTAACAGTTAGATAGAACTTGTACTAAATATTTGATGATGGATCCATCTCTAAATTGGATATGCAGTGGAGGCGCGTATCAAAGAGTGATGCGTAAGTGGTAATGTTGTTTTGATAGTGATGAGGACCATGGTATATGGAAAGACTTATGGATATTGAACTCCTGGGAAAGGGGTGGTTTGTAAATATTGAATTGATTGACCAATTCTAATATGTAGAACTTTGGGATCATGGAATATCCTAGAGAAGGAAAAAGATAGAATGGAATATCTTTGACTTTATTTGTAAAGAACGATTTGCCTTGAAAATAATTAAAGAGAAAATGGTTTTGGGTTGGTTTTTCCCCACAAGGGGGTTTTCCAGGATAAATCTATGTGTACGAATTTGTGGTGAATCCTTTTATGGCCTTTCTACTTTAAAGTTTTATAATTGCTATGACTCTTTATGTTAATTCTGCAATATGGATAATGTTGGTTATTTAACTTCTAAATGTTGGAAAGAAACCTATATGATGCTCCTAATTAATGGTAAAGAAATTCCTCATGGGACATTTAATTGATGTGGTTTAATACTTTCATGATAATGCTTATGTCATGTGGCAAATAATCAATTCTTGGTAAAAGAAGCAATGTTGGTTAATGAAATGTTAAATTGTGGATTAGTACCTTTTGTGATGTTCTTATCTAATAGCAAAAGAAATCCTCTTGGGGTATTTAATTGATGCGACCCAATACTTTCATGAAGTTATTTATGTGGTGGTAAATGGTGTAAACTAAATAGGTTAGTTTGATGTTGCCTCAAATTAATATAAAAAGAACCTTGTTGGGGGTAGTTAAGGGATGCCCACTAGAGACAAGAAATGATTGGTATTCTTGAATAAATTGAAGGGTCTAAAGAGTAGTGAGACTCCATTACAATTATATTAGAGGAACTAAATAGGCATAATGTTGTTCCTCAATGAAAGAATTAGAAATGAGGCTATTAGGGGATGTCTAACTCAAATGGATATGATATGGATAGACAACCCTTGCACGCAAAGACTACTCACATAGAATGGCTTATGTGGGTTGTAAGCATGACTAGTGCCTTTCAATAGAATGAAAGGAGAGGTCAATTTTATCTCTTTGGATCCATGAGATGGATAGCTTGACCTATAAGTAAACATCTAGTACCCTTGCATAGAAGGACTTATGCAAGAAGTAGGGATGGATGTGCCTCTAGGAATACTTAGTTAGGAAACTGATGTAAGGATATTAGTAGATATAAATGTATATATATTAAAAAATGGATGGAAAATTTTTAAGGTTGTGACACAAATGGTGAGAAAATTTTGAAGGTTGAAAACACCCCTGTTCTAAAATTTTAGGGGACCAAATTTGATGATGTGTACAATCTTCTAGGAAGTATAGTCCTTTCCTATAAAATAATATGACATCTCTCATAAATTATAGTTGCAACATGAAAACCACAATAGAAACACCCCCTAGATCTGAAGCATTAAATACAAAAATCTTCTACACCTAGATTACAAGAATCCCCAAAAGAGATAGATGGAAATAATGGTGGTAGTTACTCAACAAAGGGTTCAAAACCATTTGATATTTATGATTTCAGATCCAAATATCTCAGGGAAGCCAACAACTTAAATGAAGATATGACTCGACACATAGAACATCAATCATCTTGAAATATCTACATGATTTTTGGAGAGAAATTCTCCTTATAATCTATAAATAGAAATAATTTAACCATTGTAAATGACCAATAAGTTTTTATAATATTTCCCTTCATATATTATTGTATAGCAATATGTGAATCCCTAAGAAATCTTATGGGAAACTTGAACCCTCGCTCCTAACATAAGATTAAGATTTGTAAAACGTTTTGCATGCATATATATTCATGGTTTTTTAAGCCTTACTATCAATATCAAATTCATAGGATAAATTCCACATGACCAAATATTAGATAGCCACAAAATAATAATATCAAGATAATGATGTAAGTAGAATAATATGAGAAAATTAATATGTAATCAAGGCTTATAATATGTCAAATAACATTCACTAATAAGCAACAATATGAATGTAAATAGCCCGAATCATACATAAATAAATAATTTAGCACAACTTATATATTAATTACTCAAATGTATGTAAACTTTATTACTCCTCTTTCTCTTACAAATATAGTACTTGAATCTTGATAATGATATTGATAACTTCTTCTCTATATCTCTAATGATCCTCTATGGAGAATTATATATCCATTGTAGAATGACTATTTGGATACTTGACTATTGCTTTCCATAGGCCAAGTATTATGACTCTTGGCTTCTTTACTTGACACTTGTATACACATGATTCTATCTTGTATGCACACCTAGACATGACTCTTCACTTAGCATACTCTAATCTAAGGATACTTGTGCACACTCACATATAAGACACTTGTACACATAACCTCATATTACACCTGCAAACTTATATGACACATGTATTTTCTACACATACACACTTATATAACACATGCATTTCTTGCACATTATTACATTACATGAAATATTATTCACACTCTAAACTAAGATACAACCCTAGTATAATATTTACAAGGTGTACCATGAAGGTACCGACCTTGTAGGTACCATGGGCATACATTAGCATGTACCAAATAATGTAATATACTCCAACATATATACTAGAGGACTACACATCTACTTTGATTCCATCTATGGATCTCATGCCCTAATATATCTCTTTTGTGTGTGTGCTTGCATTTCTATATTTTTGTGCTTATGTATTTTGAGGAGAGGAAATTCTCATTTCAATGCATTATAGTTAGATTTTCTATGTAGGGGGGTCTTATTTGATCTTTGGCACATTGTCATCTTGTTAGCTTACATTTTTTATTTCCACCATATTTGTTTTTCTTTCTCTTACCCATTTACCCCCAAGTTATTAGAGTAGGAAGTGTGCACCCAATATCACATCTTATAAAGGAGTCAAATTTTGTTAAAATTTCAAAGGCCCCTGATAAAGCTAAATCTACACTCTCAAGACCAGCCTTGTGTCATTCCGTGTGAGGCACGATCTACTCCGTCCACTTGGTCCACCCCACATTTGATGACCAAGATAATTGGAGAGGATAATTGGTCCACCTCTCATCATGTTGTTAGGAATTATTATATCATAGATAATGTGAATGTAAGTTGAGTGAAACCACTCAACACATGGTATGTAAGGTCCACTAAAGGTCAAGGGTAGTTGTAGGATTTATTATAGTTGGTTATGTTGTCGGAGGCATTACATTATTTGGTACCTTGCAATATTAATGCAAGGACCATGTAAATAGTTTAGTCTAGGGTGTATTTAATATTTGAGTATATAGTAGGTGTTATGTTATTAAGTGTGAGTTATATAAGTGAAGTGTCATGTTTATAAGTGAGGAGTTATGAGTTATGTGTGAAATATGAAGAGTTAGATCTCCCATGAGTATGAGGAGATGAAGAGTTTATGTAAGTGTAAAGGTCAAGAGTCTTGTAAATATGAAGAGTCTTGTGTATATATATATATATATATATATATATATATATATATATATATATATATATATATTTAATACAAAGCATTGTAAAAAAGTATTGAAGAATAAGCATTGCATTACATTTATTGATATAGCAGATACATTTTTCAATAATATATTTAATGATTTTATTGTCCAATGTTATTGCAGATTGAATTCAATATCTTATCTTGAGTTATTGTAATATCCTAGAAATATATTAGTTTGATACTAGTGGTATCAAAGCCACATCTAGAGTGCATGGGAGAAAAAAGAAACAGTTGTAAGAGACAACAATATTTGAGAGAGATCAAGTTTGAAAGGAACCAAAACTCATATTTTTGAGAAAGCATTGAAGAGTCTAAGAGTTATTACATAAAGGAAGCAATACATTGGAAGAGGTTAAACACCAGAGAAGTCAAATTTGATAAAGGAATACTAGAGAATACATCAAACACTGGAAAGAGTACACACAAACTTTGGATATGCAGAATTTGAAAGTAGAGTGTTGGATGTTGAGCAACTAAGAGCACAAATTTGCAAAAGTTGAATGAAAAGTTTTGGATGTCAAGCAACTAAAAAATTATGGAAAGAACACATCAAATTTGTAGAAGTTGAACATCATTTTTTAGACATCAAGCAGTGGGAAAATAACACACATTTATAGGTGCTAGGTGAACACAAAAATTTTGACGTTGAGTAAGAAATTGGAATGAATACCGGATGAAGCAAAAGTAACGGTCCAAATAATACTCAAGTAGATTTAGAAAGTGAAATGTTTGAAAAATACATAGAGAAAAGTTTTCCTAATTCAAATAAAGAGAACCATAGTGCCTAAGGTACATAAAATTAGCTTTAATTATTCTTCAGTGAATGCAAAAGTTAAGTATGCTTAGTAAGTTTGGAATATTAAAAAAAATTGAAGGGACATATATTAAAGTGAAATAAGAATGTTTTTTTATTGAAGGGAGTTATAATAAGATTAATTAAATAAGAAGAATATATAAGGAAGATATTGGAACTTGAAAAGATAAAAAAATGATTGAAGAATATTATTGAGAAAGAAATTAATTGAAATAAGATCGAAGAAAATTTATAATTAATGGGAGTTACAAGAAAAAATTAACATATTGAAGGAAATAAATATTTAAAGAATAAAAATTTAATAGTGAAAAGTGAAGCAGAGTAAAAATTTGAAGAAGAAGATTAAAAGGAAAGATAAATATTGAAGGGAAGAAAGAATTTGAAATATTTAAAGTTGAAGAAATTGATTGTGAAAGAAATTAAATTGAAGATTGAAAAATTGAATTGAAGAAGAATATTTTATTTAATTAATTTTGAAGTAATAAGGATTTCAACAACAAAGGAAATTATTAGCAAACTTATATTATGGAAAATACAAATATTTTTCTTTCTGAATCTCAACTACTAAAAGGACCTAACTTTACCCCATGGAAAAATAAGATGAGATCAATACTTATTGTTGAGAAACTTTGAAAAGTAATAAATGGAGAGAAAATAATTCTAGAAGATACAATTGAAAGACATAAATTTAAATATGAAGATGCAAAGCCTATTATTCTAATAACATTTGGTATGTCATACAAGACTCAAGCACACACAAGTGAAGCTAAAAATTCAAAAACAACTTGGAAAACTTACGTACAATATTTGAAGGAAAAAAATAAAACTACTATTTTACACTTGCAATCACAACTATATTCACTAAAAGTTCATGATGGAGAAAACATAGAACATTTTCTTTAAAGGGTAGCAAAATTGAAATCTAAACTACAAACTATGGGAGAGAAAGTGGAAGAAAAATTTCTTGTTCAAGTTACACTAAGAGCACTTCCAAAAAAATTTAATACATTAGTCACCTCTCTTCAAGTGCTAAATAAAATTGTATCCTTTGATGAATTGGTCAACATACTTCAAGAATATGAAATATAAAACCAATCCATAGATGAAATGATAAACAATTCTCTTATTTAAAATAAAAATGTGTCAAGTAATATTGCTTCATCATCACAATATCAACCTAAATGGAGAAGTAAATATTGTCACATATGTAACAAGGAAGGTCATAACACCAGTTATTGTAGATACAATTCTCTAAATCAATGGAATCAAATGTATAGACCTTTCCAAAGATACCAAAAGAGACAATATTATCCTAATAAACAACAATACACATCAACACAACAATGATATCCAAAATAGGAAAACCAAAGAGAAAACATGGTCCAAGAAGTATAGGAAATAGAGAACACCAATGAGGAAGAAATTAAAACAATTTATAGAGCCCTTATGGAAAAAATTATAGATCTCCCCATCCTTGACAATACAATTTTAGAAAATAAATGTCTTATAGAATATATAGACCAAATTGAGTAGTGTGACAAATATTGTAACGATACAATCCACTCAAAAATTCTCAATAGTATTGGCACTTATAGCATTGAAAAATAAATAAATAAAAATTATAAAAAGCATGAACCAAAATAGAATCGTTGGATGTGTTAGAATTACAAATTTGTGAAAAGAACAAACAAAAGTCTTGTCAAGAAAATAAAATTAAAGTACACTATTGATGGATAAATAGAACATAATGGAACAAATTATATAAATGTTAAAATATTTCTACAGAAAGAAAATAAACCTATAGATTTGTACCTAAGTTGTGTAGGAAAAAAGAATATACATGTAACATCTTAGTGGGACAAATTCAGTGTCAGAACCTAAAGCAATAGCAAATTTAGAGCATGAAGACCAAGACAAGAATCAAATATTGAAAGCACATGAAGGAAAAGGGGACCTTCATACCAAATAATGGGTGTTGGAGGTATTATATTATTTGATGCCTTACAATATTAATGCAAGGACCATATAAATAGTTAAGTTTAGGGTATGTTTAATATTTGAGTATATAGTAGGTATCATGTTATTAAATGCAAGTTATGTAGATGAGGTGTCATGTTTGTGAGTTATATAAGTGAAGTATCATGTTTATAAGTGAGGAGTTATGAGTTATGAACAATCATTAGAGTCTTTATATTTATGTAAATATATGAGAAATATGAAGAGTTAGATCTCTCATGAGTATGAGGAGATGAAAATTTTATGTAAGTGTAAAGGTCAAGAGTCTTGTGAATATGAAGAGTCTCATGTATGTATATATTGAATACAAAGCATTGTAATAAAGTATCAAAGAATAAGCATTGCATTTCTTTAATTGATATATTTATCAATAATATATTTAGTGAGTTTATTGTTCATTTTTATTATAGATTGAATGCATATCTTATTCTGATTTATTGTAAGATCTTCAAAGTATATCAATTTGATAACATATGTTATATTTGAGCATCCATTGTACTTAAATATCCTTCATTCCATAATGTAAATCATAAAAGTATATAAGCATTAAAAGTATCACATATTTGTATATACCTTGGGCTTATTACAGGTTTTCAATAAGCAAATTAGACATTTTTCTTTAATCCTTTGTTTTTAACAAAAAAAAATAACAAGATGATAACCAATTGGCACAAGTGGACTAGTTAGATAAGGGCTTAGCATTTTTGTGCTATTAGATTCTTAACTTGTTGACGTGGCAATGGGTCTACATGACTTTATCTAGTTGGTTACCTTAACTCCCTTCTACTCAATAGATTAACATACCTACATCCTTCTTGTTTCTTAACTAATTAACAAAGGTGATGACTCACCATTGTATTACTTAGCAAATTAGTTGATCGACCTTTACCTTTCCATCCCTTTTCTCTTATACTTTAATCAACTAACCCAATTAGTTGTCTAATATTAGCATGACATAGTGCATTGTTGTTGGATAGGCTAACTTTAGGTGGATCAATATCTTCTAGACTGGGTATTTTTTAGATATTTCCTGCTTTGTAAATGAATCAATATGATGTGAAATGAATAGAAGAAGATAAACATTTTGATATGTCAGATTCACATGGTTCTACACTTAGGTAGTTTTCAATTTATAAGATTTATGTTTTTTAATCTTATCCTATTAAGGGTTGTTCTAGTCTACATTGACCCATCCATTTGGACTATTTGATACTTTTAAAATTTTACTTTGCCTATTCATGCTCTAATTTAAGGACGTGATTGATTTGTAATTAGTTATCCAATGAGAGTAGTAAAAACCACTACAAGGTGCTAACATGGGTATAGTGTTTTATAAACATTGTTATAAAACTTATATTTCAATTTTCTATTGACATTTGACAACACATTTTATAATATTGTAAAATTATTCCCAAAGTTTATAGTTAGCTAAAGCATAATTCATGAAGTTTGATGTTTCTTTGATAGACATGGATAAAATTCCATTACATGGCCAAGAAAATGAGTAAAAGATATGTATAAAATTAGGAGAAAACTCTTTTTAGTAGTGAAATCAACTCATAAAAATCAACCTCTGGCTCCAAAAAAATCCATTACAACTCTTTTTACATTATTATAATGGCAGTTGCCATGACCCTCAAACTTAAGAGTCATTTGCGAGTGGAATTCCACTAATAGTATTATTGAAATTACCTTGTTTGAATACATATACTACAAGAATTAAATTAGATGACTACTTTTTATCATAAAAAGGTGAAACCTTTATTTAACATACTAGCTATAAGGAAAACACCAACACAATATGGGTAATTTTCAGATTAAGATGGGGCCCTTCCCTTATTATAACATAACCATATTATCATGGGTTTCCTTATTTTGGAAATTTTTGTAGGCATGGTTGGTTTATCATAGTGTGGGTATTTGAACTAGTATTGCACTCTCTTTGTTTTTATTTTCTATTTACTCAACTTTCCTTTCATTTTCTCAAACATTTAGTGTGAAATATCTATTTTTAAAAAAAAATTATGATTCATGGTAATTTGCATAAAATATTGAATTCATATATCATTTTGAATATAGAAGAAAACCTTGATAGATGGATTCAATTAATTAAATGGAATTATGATGTTGGGTACAAGAGAAGAAAAAAGAAGGGAAAGAATATAAAGTGGAAACTACCAGATGTGGAGTGGGTAGAATTGAATTTTTATGAAGCATCTAAAGGAAATTCAGGACCAGCAGGAGGAGGATGAATAATTAGAAATAATGGAGGAGAGATGTTATATCATTATGCATTCAATAGTGTATTTAAGATAAATAATGAAGCTAAAGCTTGGGCAGATTTAGAAGGGTTAAGAATATGTAAACAAACGAAATGGAATAGAGTATGGATGGAAGGTGATTCTCTCATAGTAATTAATGTAATTTTAAGGAAAGCAAAGGCTCCATGGAACATACAAGAGATAATTATGGAAATTCAAGATCTTGCTAAAGAGTTTGAAGAAATCATGTTTACATATATATTAAGGGAAGGAAACAAATGTGCAGATAAGCTAACCAATAGAGGGGTTTTGATTAAGGATCGTGAAATTAAATTTTCCTTTCCATGGTTATACGAAGTAGAAAGTTTATTTAAAGTTGACAAAAATGTTGATTGCCTGAATCAATTTATGATTAAGATTTAATTTAATGTTTTCCATTGGTCTTATCTACTTTATTTTGTATTAATAATATGTTTTCTTTTAGACTTTATAATTTTTGTGGTTGCACTTGTGTTTCAAGAAGGAAACTAGCAATCCATATTTGGTAAAGCGGGCTATGATAGTGCGATGTTTTGAAAATATTACTCTACTAAGATGCAAAGCATAGATAGTAGAGGTGAATTTTTGGCATTGTGAAGGCTACTTTAGGAAAAAGTCTAGAAAGTTGCTAAATTCTGGATTAATTGTATTCATATAGAAATTTAAAAAGTATCATGAATATCAAAATCAATAATTCAGACATTTTATGTAAGATGTAGGTTTCTAGCTATAACATATCAATTGAGATAAGAAGTGTATCTATTTGTAAACTATCAAGCTCTAAAGAAGAGAGATGTAATTTGTCAAGGGTGGGGGACCCGAGTACAACCCCTTATTATTCAGCAAAAAAATATATCATTTTGAATATGGTCATTGATAATCGATTATTGGATCAAATCTCCATAAAGATAATCATTCCTCTCAAAAGTAGTTATTTTATTGTTACATAAAATCTCACCATGTATTTTAATATTTACTTTATTTAAATAAAAACAAATAGATAATAAGAAAATAAACTTACCAAAGAAAAAGTAGAAATACCCATAAAGCAAAAGCATGATGTTGCCACATATTTTCTTGTTGCGTCCTTGTATTTTTCATGGCCATCTCCTAATTAACAACATTATGCACATAGTTTTCAACTTTCAATAAAGGCAAGGAACCTCACAAATATTGTTATATTCACAAGAAATATTTTATCCATAAATAGTGGATGCCTCAACCAAAATGGAAATAAATCTCAAACAATTGTAGCTAACCATAAAAAAGAAAAATATCAACATGTTATAATCTCTAAATCGAATCAAGTGGTATTAGCTCAACTAGTTAGATTCCTCAATATTTAAGGAGGATACCAAGGTTCAAATCTTTCCAAGTGATACATGGATAATATCCAAGATTTATTGTAATACCACTATGTGGTGATGATGTAATATGGGTAGGGCCCATTTCAATCCCATATAACCAATTGAAAAAAATCTCTAAATCTAACAATCTATAAAGCAATTAATGTGGATAATTACATATATTCATTTCTTGTGAGTGAAGCATTTCATCCACAAAACTATTTGACTAAATATCAATTGGTCAATTGCATCATTGATAACTATGACATGAAGAATTTTACTCAATTGTTAAGACATTCATTATTAACACTAGAATATTTCCATGCCTAAGGAAAAGAAATTAATTTCATATCATAAGATGCCTCCATATTACACGCTAGAGCAAGCAATATTTTTTATGGAATTTATAAACCTTAACAACTCAAATTATGATTAGTAGCTTAAATTAAGGACTCTTAAAATATTATGATATGTATTTAAAGATATTATTATTATCTAAATTAGAAGTTTGATCTTATTCTCTTATCATTTTAAAATTAGAATTCTTCTCTTATCTTGTTGTTGTCTTGCCTAAATGTGGATGGCATAAATCTATTTAATCATGTTAGTATCAAGTTAAGAGGAAGCTGAGAATATTTTTACATGAAGTATATTAAGATTAATTTCTTCACAAAGCATAACACCCATAGTTATCTTGAATACTTTATCGTAAAATTGACATCTACACTTAATAAGAAAATTCAAATTATGCAACTTCTTAAAAATTTATAAAAGGATAAATTTGTAAGCTTACTGTAGTGGTAAGATATTTGACCTCTATTTGGGAGGTCCAAGGTTCAAACCCCACTCAATATGAGGGGACCAAGACCCCTCATAAAAAACTTTGTAAACTTATTCAAAAAAAGTTTCAAAATATTTTAAAAAATTGTTGTAAGCTTACTACATTGGTAAGGGCTTTGGCCTCTCTTTGAGAGATCCAAGGTTCAAACCTCACTCTATATGAGCGGACCAAGACTCCTCATAAAAACCTATTTAAAATTATTGAAAAATTTATAAAAGAATGTTTATTTCATGTTGCTTTGAAATATCAAATTTCTAATGACAAAGACAAATTTTTAAAATTTGTAATATTTTGTCTTTCCTATTTTCATTTAGTAAGACTTTCAAGTTATTTTTGGCTATAATTTTAGTTGTGGTACTTTGGGATCCTAATATAAAATATTAAACGAGTGAAGTAGAATAAGAACCTAAAACTTGTCAATAAAGCTTGTAATGTCACCTTTCTTAGAGAAACCTTCAAAGACGGTTAAATTTGATCTTTTGCTTGCTACTGTATACTAGCATGAGAGACATGCCATCTCTAAATGCTATCTCAACACCATCAAAATGAACCAAATATGTCAATAGCTATTATTCCAAGTCCTTATCACCTACTATTAGGTTCCATAGTATTATTGTTGGAGAAATTTGAGTATATGATCAAAATTTTGATACTAAAATTATTTATTAAGTGTGACAATACATAATAATGCATAATGTGATGAATGTAAGATATAAGTAGTTAAATAATCTCAAAAAAATTTAGTCATATAGATAATATAATATAAAACATATATAACAAGAGAAAATCTAACATTATTTTGTATTCATTCCAAACCTCTAACTTTATTTTACAATATGGGCAACCAAGTCACTACTTATGAGAAATATATGACATAATTCTAGGAGTGAGCAATGAAGGAGGTTGCAAAAACAATAAAAAATAAGTTATAAATTCAATTGTGTTACAATATCAAATGTTTATATCAAGCTCCAAACATTGTTTCCTCCATATTTTTACATGATCTTGGGTTGTTTTCCCACGTGGGTACCCCCTCTGCCTACTTGTGACCTATCTTTTTTCTGCATCCCATTCGCTAGGTTCCAAGATCTGTTTCATTCCCTACCCGATCACACTTCTCAACTCCTTGGGCTTCTGAATGCATATTTGATTTTTCTATATTCAGACTTCCAGGCATCCTCATTTGTCATATTTTCGATATCCCAACACACATTTCTATCTTCGTCTTCAATATTGTCTATCAAAAAATATTTCTTTTCAGAATTTGTAGTCCCTTGATTAGTTCTATTCGGTCTTTCAGTTTCCCTAGACGAAAATATTGGATGACAATTCTTGTGAAAAGTTTTCCAAAATATTCTCTAAAGCTTTGGTACTCTATAATCTCTACCAAGATTCTAGTCTGGTCTTCTCCTGCTCTTCCTCGTATCCCCAGTTCCATTTTTGAAAACCCTAGTTCCCTGCATCTAAGTTCATTAGGATGTGCTTTGTTGAGCCTAACACCTATGATATCGAGCCTATGGCTAAAGCTATCCTCAATGACAGAGGATTAGTTCCTTTTCTCAAGATATTTTCTGGGACTGATTGGGATGCCAACATGAATTTTACTTCAATATGGAAATACAAAGTTGTCATCATCCATGGAGTGGATTTCTTGGTGAATGTAGAGCTGCTCGTAAAATTGATAGGATAACTTTTTGTTGGCTGCACGGTGAGAAGGAACCAGCACAACTGGGAAGTGGAAATCAGCCATTTCAAATCTTCATCACCAATCAGGAAGCTTTTTAAGAAAAGATTATTTAACAAGGATCTACCCACACCATGGAAGGAGGTCATGAAGCCAATAATGCAATACATTATTGATGATGATATTGAGTCACAACTTTGTAGTTTCCACATTTCTTTTGTGAATTATTTCAAAGATGCAAAATTTCTTAATATTCTAGAATTCTTGTATCTTTCTATGGATTACACCATAACTTCTATCCGGGCCAATAAGGAGGAAGCTTGGCCTTCTCATCGAGGCCTGTTCAAGATCCTTTATGCTTATCTGCTACAGAAATTTCCTAAAGGAAACATTCCCATTCAGGAAAACACTGAGGAAGATACTTCCTCCACACCTCCCTCTAAGATGAGAGGTACCAAAAGAAAGGGCAAAGAAATTAAATGCCAGGGCTTTCTCAGTGCTAAGAAAAAGGCTAAGGTGGAATTTACTCCCACAAGGAGTTCCCAGAGGATTAAGAAAAAAGTCTCTCAGAGCTCTGAGAAGGTTAAGGAAGTGGGTGAGGATGACCCCAATGATCCCGTTGAAAAATATTTGCACAAATTAGTAATCCAAACTACGTCTGCTACTATTTCCCATTTGGAGACCGCTTGGAATTCTATGGGGAAAGCTATCTCGCAAATAAAGGAACAAAGGAATGTGCTTAGTTTGCTATTTTTCTATGACTCCTTCGATGAGGATGCCTCTGCGAGTTCTATTATTGCTGTAAAATCTGAAGCAAAGGAGGATGATGTCATTCAAATAGCAAAGGAAGTCTTCAAGGATGTACCTAAGGATGAAACCAAGGAAGGTGAATAGGAAACTACTGAGGCACCTGTTATGGAGTAATGACCTTCCCTGCTACTGTTGTTGACCCTTTGGGGTTTCCTTTCCTTTTGTTCTTCTTTGTTAGTTTTTGTCCTTCTCCTATTCCTCTAAGGATGCTTTTTGTACTGTCTTGCATCCTATTCTCTTTTATGTCTCCTTAGGATGCATTTTTGTTTATTCTTGCATCCCTTTATTTTGTGTTGTTCTAAGGCATTGGGGCACCTTTCAAATGCCCCCTTAATAAAAATTATTAACTTACCAAGAAAATATTTATAACAAGCTAAGGTTAACCATTGGCATTATGGAAAGATCTTAGGGATACTATAAAATGTAGCATAAACAAGTTTAATGATGCCAAATAATGTCAACCACAATGTAAATGCTTAATTATTTGCATAATTGTAAGATGTAAAATAATGATTATGTGGTAGGTTATTTCCTGCTATGCAAAATCCATAGGAGTTAGTATTAGATGTAAGGTCATCATACATTATTAAGTTAACTATGTATAACAACACTTAAATTTCTAAACAAAACATTTTATGGTCAATAATAGTGTAGAGCATCATTTTAATATTTGTAAACTTATGACACATCATTTCCAACTACTTAAATTATATCTTGATAAGAACTTGGAACTTACAACAAATTTATCTTAGAACCAGGTTATGTAAACTTTTTTATTACAATTATTTGAATAGACTTCTAACACAACTACAAGTATCATTGGAACTTATATATTATTATTGTACATACTTACAGTGAAGTGGATTCATGAGCAACACAAGATGAATACAACTACAAGTATCTTTGGAATTTATATATTATTATTAAACATAGTTACAATGAATTGAATTCATGAGAAACACAAGATGCATATAGTTATTATAAGGTATTATAAAAGTGAATATAAACTTGATATGAATATGGTTGTGGTTTCAAATGGAAAAGCATGTCCTTCTGACCTTACTTATCTAATAGTTTACTTCTATCACCTAATTATGAAGATCATATAAATTGTGCTCCTAACTAAATAACCATAAATTTTCATTTTATGCTGAAATTTCTTCTGCATATTTTTGCAATTTATCCTTGATCATCCCAAAGAATTGTTTTTTAGCTATCTTAATAGATAATTTATCCAAAGCATTCAACACTTCATTTTTTGATATGTTATATGAAAAAAAATTCATTTGGAGTTTTTGACCCATAAGAATATTGCTAACTATAAATTATAAAATCCTTAAAAGTAAGAGTTTAAAATTTAACAATTACCAATTTTAGTTTCTCCATGATTTAAAATTAACTTAATTAACAAATTATTTTATTATTATTTTAGAATACTAAAAATGAAGTGTACATACTAATAAAGAAGGATTAAAATCCAAACAAACCACTCACTCTTAGAGAAAGAACAAAAAAGTATTTGCCAATATAGAGTCATTAGAAAGAATAGTATCAAGGTTGTATAAAATAGAATAAGAGCCATGTTATTGTGGTTGATTAACTAACTAATGATGGGTCTGCCATAGGAAAAATAGGCAGCACTCTGCATGGGTATTTATAGTATATCTCTTGTTATTATAAATATGGGAAGAGTGTTGCATTGAGATAGAAATTGGATAATACTTTACAGGTAAATTCTTAGAAGCTTGAACTTAATAGAATAAACAACCTTAATGCATAATTTAATCTTCTAATTCAAATTTCTCACTAGAATTGAACCTGATATTTTTTTTTTTGGAAAACATCCCATAAGGGATGCCACTTTCGGGTAAGACCCAAGGAGGTAGGGGCATATCTTCCACAAAAATCACCCAGGTCTCTCACTTGGCTTACCACCTTTGACATAATCAAGGAGCAAACTTGAAACAATAAAAAATAAGAACACACAAACACAAACATACAAGAAGATTAAAAAACCTGCTCCTTGAGTGTGTCAAAAAGATAAAGCACAACCAAACACACACAATATGATAAAAAAAACACAATATGAACCACACAGAAAAAACACAAGAACAAAATAAAAAAATAAACATGACAAAAAAAATAGAAAGATATAAAGACAACCAACAAAAACATGAAAAACAAAAACAACTAGAACCTTAAAAAAATAATAAAATAAAAAAAAAAACAAAAAAAAAAACATAGAAAACACTCACACTAAAATAAAAAACACCAATAAACACAAACATACAGAAACACAAGAACAAGAAAAATAAAAACACAAGAACAATAACAAAAGAAAAACACAAAAAAAAAAATAATACAATAACAACAAAAAACAATACAAAAAACACAAAAACAAAACACACACACACACCTTAAAAAATTAAACTACCCTGACCAAACCAAAGAGAAGCAAAAATAATGTAATAAGAAACTAGGTACCTCCAGAACTGGAGCCATCCAAAGAAATGATAGATATAAGAGCTTCTTTTATTTGTGAAGCCCACCATCTAGGAGAATGGCCATAGAAAGTAATATCACCTTTGTCCAAAGCCCAATTAGCTAAAGCATCAACATATTGTTCTGATCTCTAACCACATGATTGTAATCAACTTTCAAAAATCCCATATGGATTAACTGAATCTTCTCAATAATTCTTTTATTCTCCAATCAACCTTATGATTCTTAGAAGGAGTCTTCAAAATATTAATCATGAGTTGAGAGTCAGACTCAACTAGAATTGTTTCCCATACAACTTTAGTAGCCTCTTTAAAGCCTTTAAGGATACCATACCCCTGAGCAAGGTTATTGGAAAGAATACCCAAATTCTCAAAAAAAGTAAAAACCAGGGAGACATGAAATTCTACCAATTCCTCCCACACTAGCTTTTCCAGGGTTCTCTCTAGAGGCTCCATCAGTATTGAATTTTCCAAAATCCTTAGGAGGAGGTTGCCAATTCCTTTTTCTATCCATATTACAATTCCTCACATTCCCTTTAATATGGTTTCCCTTAGAGGAGTTAATATTCAATATTTGCATCACTTGATCCCATTTTTGGTGGGAGTTTTAGGGGTGATTAAGGAGTTGTTGGACTGATTCAACTAAGTTGGCAATGGTTTTTTTCCAAATATAGTGAATATCCTTCCTATATTGATTAAAAATTTGACTGTTCCTTTCATTACAGATATTCCAAAGAAGAATGGTAGAACCCATCCAAACTAACTACCTAATAAAATGATCGACACCTTCTTGTTTAGGCCAATCCCTCCAAAGTTGTTCAAAAGTAAAAACATTATACCAATGTAAGCCAAGTAAAGTGGCCATTCTCCTCCATAGCTTAGAGGCCAAAGTACACTCAATAAAAATATGGTTGAGAGTTTCTACATTCTTTCCACACATTTCACATCTAAAAGGGCCATGAAAACCATGCTTCATAAATTTCTCACCAGTAAGCACCCTACAATGCAATAAAAACCAAGTAAAGAACCTCACCTTAGGCAAGATATTTTGAGCCCACAAATGAGAAAATATGTCATAATATTGGTTGGGATTATTATGACATAAATTCAAATAACTTTGAGCAACTAAATACTCACCCTTAGTAGTGTTGTTCCATCCAAAATAATATTTTTCATGGGACCAAGATAGAGATATCATATGAAGGTGTAGACACTAAAATCTGGTCAATCCGATTATGCTACCATAAGCAATGGCTAAATGACAGACCAAGGCCCCTAGGGCAGCCCTCAACAGGTATACAGTGGTCCTAACCACTCAGTGCAAGGTTTTGGAAGGTTTCAGGCCACTTTTGGGACCTTTTGAACACCCTATTTCTATTCGTCCCACCCTGGGATGAATACAAAACCTATTCATCCCACCCTGGAGCGAATAGCAACATTCATCCTGGGGTGGAGCGAATAGCAGGTTTGATCGAAAAAAGTCAAATCTGGGCCAAAGGCACCTAGTAACGGTCATATTCCTGGCTATTATTACCCACAAGTTAGGGCACACAGCAGATCTTATGACATGCTCAATGAATGAGGCCAATTTGGGAGATTCTCTTCCCCCTCCAATGCATGTCGCCCTGGTGGCCAAGTGGCGCCTCTTGCCCTGCATGCCCTCGCATGCCTTTTGACCCATGAAGCCTCCTTGGGCTATAAAGTGGATGCAATTTCCACACAAAATAGAGAGGAATTTTGAGGACAAAGCAATGGAGTGCTGCCAAGATTTCCTTTCACCCTTTTGTGCCCATTTTTACCTCGAAATCTCTACCTAGCGAAGGAGGTTTGCGAGGGAACTAGTAGGCGCAATTTGTCACATAACCGAACCATATGAGTGAATTCCCTCACCAAATTTGATGAAAATACATCCCATAGTGTTTTGCATCAATCCTCAATGGAATTGGTGGTAAAATTTAGGCAAAAACGGTGGGCATCCCACCCTCGGGTGCCCCCCAATTTGTGATAGTCTTATTCGTCCCACCCTATTATGAATAGAAATATGTGCATTATTTTGTTACTATTTTTAATTATTTATTTTCTACATTATCATATTATGCTACAGTTCAAATTTTAGGCCATTCTGAGCTATATTGGCCGAGATATTGCAATTTTAGTGTTTTGTAGGGTCTCATGCAGGTCTCCGGTGGTCATCTAAAGAAACACCTAAAATGTCACTGATTTTGCAAATATGATCAAATGGGTTTCTTTAAAATATCATTTTATGTGTTCTGTCCAATTTTCATGTGTTTTGGATATGTGTAGGGCCATAAATTGTTTGCTTTGTGTTTTGTAGGTAGCGCACGGTCATTGCAATTACGAGGCACCATAGGACTCAATATTAGCGCAATTTCTAGTGATATCTTCCCAAAATATTCTTTTTTACATCCCTCTATAATTTCAAGTCATTTGGAGTTGATTTGATGCTTATTATCACTATTAGCTATTTGGCCCCTATGGGGATTGCATGTTTCTCATCACATGCACTTGCTATTTGACATTTTTTGTTTCCTTGTGTGTAGGTGCAGGTTATACAACACATTGGGGATCAGCATAGGACCTCAAATAATCAAAGATACAAGTGGTGGTAGCATTGGCCCGCCCACTTCGATTGTGGGTACGAGGAAAGACACTGGATGTGCACCCGAGTTACTTGAAGGATTTTGATCCTTGGGCACCCGATTTGTAAACATTTGTATCATCTATTTGAGCCCTCAAAGGGGAAATTTTGTAACCTAGATTTGATCTACCCAATTAATAAGAAGTCGATTTACTTTGCTTTATTTCTTGTTATTTGCTATCTTTTCCATCTTACTTGCATGCTTCCGTTTGATGCTCATACGCAATAGGACATAGATACACATATTTTTTATCATAATTTGGTGCACCATTTTTCCCTACTTCAGTGGTGATCATGGTGGGACCCTATCCCTTTTGCTTTAGGTGAATTTTGAAGCTCATTTTTCATCTTTTCATGTTGCAGGTGCTATTCGTTCTGGACTGAAACGAACTCTGACCTGCTATTCGTGCCACCCTGGGATGAATGCAAATTCATCCCACCCTAGAATGAATGCAGACCTGCTATTCATCCCACCCTAGAGCGAATAGAAACTAGAGAGTTTTTTGAGCAGAATTCTAGAAATAGCAAGTTTTGGCAGTGATGAGGTAGGCATCTGAATCTTCCATCTCTGTTTTTCACTTTCAAAAACTATTTTATTTGGTTTTTCTCACATATTTTGCTTGTTTAGAAAGGTTAAAAGTTAGATTTCCTTTTTCTTAAACACAAAATAACAAAAACATATAAAAGGAGAAAAATCAAAATAAATTCAAAGTAGGAATGCATCTCTTTGGATTGCTTGCTTGTAGCCTACCCAATGGGTAGGCTAGCATTTAGGGTTTCGCATTTCTAGATACATTTGTGAGTTATTTTTATACTAAATTTCTGAAAGTAAAATACACCTTTTGCATGCATTTAGTGAATGATCATCGAATGCTTCTTTGTTTACTTTCTTTGGATTAAAAAGAACCACACACACCATGATTCACTTAAACGCTAGTGAGGTGGATTTCATCACCATCCACTGGTAGAGTTCAATGAGGTGGCTTTCATCTCCATCCATCATCTCAAATCCCATGAACCTTGTTCTTTGCCAAGGCCGGTTCCAAGATCCATCATAGCCCATGGGTTATAGCATGTATCTCTCTTCGGAGAGGTATATCGTAGACTACGGGTGAACTGGGTGAGGAACTGGTAGGACCTGTGCTCCCTGGCCATGTGTGGACCTCATCACCACACATTATAGGTGGGATAATGTGACCTGGAGTTCATAGCTAGGTTGTCGAGCTATGAGTATATAGGTGAAATCCAATTTAACACAAGATTATCATTCAACAATATTTCAAACATGTGACACAAGGTCATTCTTTACAAACAACACATCTGAAACACACAAAATAGTTTAGGGATTCACATCTAAAACTTAAAAGAGATAATCATCTATCTTATTGAGTGTTTCCTTTCTTTTTTATTGTTTCATTAAGAATTTGTAAAGAATATAATCATCTAGGGTTTGGTAGAGAGTTACGATGGTGTGCACCCGTAGCCAAGCCCAATCATGGGTGGAAGCTATGGAGAGTGGACTAGGAGACATGAGTCATCTCCGCTATAGCCCTAGGGACTTGGTCATACCTCCCTGGTGAGCCTCTACTCACCCTAGCCCCAAGATAGTGGGGTATGATCCACACCTATGAGGGAGCCCTATGCGGGACACCCCTAGGGATGATGGACTTTACTTGGGAGAGTGTTCTCGGTACTTAGATACATCACACGCCTTCTTGAATGAAAGGCAACAACACATTGAGGTGCTAGTAGATAGAGTGGTGCCATGCATCCATGTACCTATTAGGGCTGACACACCTATTCATGGGCCAGAGCTTGACTTCACACACTGGGCAGAGCAGGTTGGTATGACCTTGCCTACACATCACCTTGATAGGGTACAATAAATTAGGCAAATTGATGGGTATGATACTCATCACTCAAGGTGAGCTAACTCCCCCTACCCTTCCTCATCCAGGAAGGAAGGCATGAGGAGATCCTAAATTTTCCTTAGGAGTAGTATTCTATGCATGCACGATGTGCCTCTACACCCATTGAGTATAATGAGCATATGCCCCAACTCGAACCTCAAGTTAATGTGGTGACCCTCGATCGAGGGAAGCATGCGATGGATATCATAGATTATCTTGAATGAGGTCGGCCTCAGGGTGAGACTCCTAGGCCTCTTAGGCCCCACATAGTGGAACAAATTAATCAAGTAGTTGTAAGATACATGGAATGCCAAGCTCAGTTCAAGCAGCTTCGGTGAGACAAAGAGCAACTAGACCACTTGCATCAGCTTGAGAAAGAGAGAATCGAATGGTAGACCAACGAGCTATTCTAGAAGACTCTACGGGAGAGGGTTCCTACCCCTAAGACACATAGGTAGGAGGTCCACCCGAGGCAACCCACACTCATTCGAGATAGGTCTCCTAGACCTTATCCAATGTTGCCTCCATGACCTCCTAGGCTAGATTGAGATGTGCCTCCCAGGCCAAACATAGGGTGCCCACAATGGGCAGATAACCCTCTTTATAGACCATCTCGAGAAACACCCTATGGGGCTTACACTGAGCATGAGCTAGAAGTAGAGTACTTGGAGACGCCTTACCAAGGTAGGGGGTGACATGCCACCACCCCACAATAGGTTGGAGGATCCTAGACCTCCACCATAGGATGTGAACAAGGATGAGGAGATCAAATCCTCAGACCCTTATAAAGAGTTGCTAGAGCACCTAGAGTCAGTAGAGAACAAGACCTCTGGGTCTGGATCTCAAAAGCCCACTATGCACCAATTACATAGTCAACCCATCCATCCTTCGGTGCCTGCACCTCCCTATCTAGAGCAATTTAAGTTGCCTCAATTGGCTACATTTAAGGGAGAGGAAGATGCGTAGGAACATGTCACTAGATTCTTGGGCCAGTGCTTCGACATTCATGATGATGATGCTTTGCTTTTGAGGATATTCATGACTACCCTCTCGGGCCCCACCTCGGAGTGGTTTTACCAACTCCCTAAGCATAGCATCCACACCTTGGACCAACTTGCAGATGCATTCCTAGAATGCTTCACCTTCAATACCAAGAGGAAGGTGACGTTGGCCGACTTAGCTAGGTTGAAATAGTATGACGATGAGTCAATAACAAACTATGGCAATAGATGGCGAACCTTGCTCGCCAAGCTACCTTATCTTCTCCCCATGTCAGAGTTGACTCAAATGTTCTCCAAGAGCTACCTGAAGCCTATCTCCTTGTTGTTGTAGCTACAATAGTATGCTACTCTTGAAGATGCCCTAGCATAGGCTAGGATCATCGAAGAAATCAAGATTCAAGAGGGTAAAATTGTGAAGCCTCACAAGGAGTGGAACAAGAATGCTAAAAGCACCCCAATGCAGTCTAAGCCAGCAGTAGTAAATCAAGTTGCCATTAGTGTCCCGAGGCCAGCGCAAGTTACGCCACCTCAAAAGCCTAATTATCAGGCCACACCCGAGAACTATGCCAAGGATAACCAAAATAGTCAAGGGCAAAATCAACAACGTCACCCCAAGTGATAGTTCACACCTATTGTAGAGTCTATGGACTCATTGTTTGACCACCTCTTAGCGGCTAATGCGATTCACCTACCTGAGAGTCGACCTATCGACCCAAATGCACCAAAGCCCAAAGGATACAGAGAAGACCTATATTGCAAGTTTCATAGGCAAAATGGGCATGATGTGCAAATGTGCTACAAGTTCAAGCACTTGGTGCAAGACATGATCGATAGGAACACCCTTCAGGTAGACAACCCTATCACACCAAACAACCAATATATGGAGGTCTTCAAAGACCCCTTGCCTACCCATGCAGAGCAGGCCAAGCCAGTACCTCAGGTGAATGAGGTTCACCATGCCCCCCTAAGCAGGGGTATGTCGGCATGATCAACATTGTAACAAGGAATAGGTGGTACCCAAGTCCAACCGTGCCACCTACGACTCAGAGTGATGTCCCCTCGATATCGTAGCCTTTATCACCTCCTATGTCGAGCCTCCCACCTAGGCCTATTGTCACCATTAAGAGCAAGCTCACTCAGAGCTTAAGAACAATATCTGCCCGACTCTCCATCTATGAGCTCATTCAACAATCAACACCTCATAGAGAAGCCTTGATGGAGATCCTTAAAGCAATCGAGCTTCAGCCCTAAGAGTCTGACTCCTTCAACAACTTCGTGGGGCACGTGCGATAATGCATAGAACTAATGATTACCTTTCGAGAAGATGAGCTTAAACCGGTTCCAAATGATATGGTAGATCCCCCTTTGCACATCATCGCATGTGTGAATGAAATGCCATACAAGAGAGTGTTGATAGACACTGGGTCTTCTAGCAACATCATCACGACAATAACTCTCAAGCATTTGAAGCTCCCAACATCTCACATTGTCGCATCTACCTACACCCTCCGAGCCTTCAATGATGCCATATGCTCAATGGTTGGTATGATCATCCTGCCTATTTAGGTAGGAGAAAAGACCATCTCAATATTGTGCCACATCCTGGAGGGTGAGATGGCATACAATATCCTGTTAGGTAGACCATGGATCAAGGATATGAAGTGTGTCCCTTCCATCACTCACCAATGCCTTAAGTACACTCATGAAGGGCAAGTTCATGTCATCCCTATGGACCTAGAGCCCTTCAAGTATTGCAATATGGTGCAACAGCTCCCCGAGTCAACCTTACCATCGACTCATCTAGATTTTCAATCGAATAAATCTAGCCAAGGTTTGACTCTATCACCATCGTAGGCCATACCATCCACATCATTGACACCCCCATAGATGTCTAGTGTACCTATGGATCCTTTGCCTAGGAACCTGGGAAGTGGCCTATTGAGGAGGCCCAACCGAACCATATCCACCATCTCCACTGAGGAGGTTCCTAGCCAAGTAGATGAGGAGCTACCGCATGAGATGAATGATGAATCAGATCAGGTCTCACTCTCATCCCTCTTCTATCCATAGCCTTAGGTCACTATGCACCTGGCTTCCACCGGATTGGGGGAGTACATGGTTAGGAATGTTACAACCACCCCTGCTATAGAGTCGGTGCAAGACATGGGTCGACCCCATCTTCCCATAGGCACCATCGTGCCTCTCGGCCTCCCCCTAATCAAATGAATTTTTTCTATGGGGGCCTTGACTATGGCATCGAACCTTATCAACAGTAGGAAGAAGATGAAGAGCCCTTTGGAGAAGATATTAACTACTTGTCCAACCCTAACTTCACTCTGAAGTACCTTGACCTATGCAATTGGCATGGTTATGGGTTGGGCCTGTACGAGCAGGGCACTCGAGTTCCCTACCAACCATAGTATCAAATGCCTTATGACAAGTCTGGCTTGGGACTCAACACGCCTTTGCCCCTTGATGTCTTGGTAGATAACTTGGAGTGCATGACTCTAGATTTTAGAGATGAGCTCGCATGAGATCCTTTCACCAACCCCAATCATGTCTACTCACTGGGGGACTACTTCCCTATGCCCTTGGGAGATGATGAACCACCTCATGATGATATTCGCTCTTATGAGAGAGGTGAAGGTTCATGTACTCTTCCCCATGATAGTGAGGAAGAGGATCCAGGGTCCCCTTATGAGTGGACGTCAGATGATGAGTCATATTATGGAGTCACGCCCATTGACTCTGGTAGTTCAGATGGAGAAGGCCCTCGGGTCATCCCTGTAGATGATGAGGATGAGTTCTATCTATGCATGTTCCCATTACATCATCCCATCTGGTGACAACTTCTACCTCTAGAGGAGCAAGCTCACCCGTAGCCACACCGACCACCATCGGTCATTCCACCACCCCCACAACCACCTCCTCAGGTCTTGCGACATCCAGAGGTCCATGGACACCATCAACCACATAGGGGAAATCATCCATCCATAAATATGATTTCCATAGATTTGTTTGAACCCCTGCAAGATCTGGATAACCCATTGAAGCCATTGCACCTCGACTTGGGGGCAATCAACTTTGATCAGGGAGATTCACCACCCTCGCCCTCTGAGTACTGGCCTTGCGATGAGATGCTACAACCATTTCATTTCTCTATAGGGCCAACTCATGATGTCTTCCATGCTGAGGAGGAACCCAAGGTTCCCATTGATGATTTAAATCTAGTTGATGACATCCATTTGATCCCTACTCCCCACCAGTTGGAGGAAGGGTCGCATATGTCAATCGAGCCTATGATTGACAAAGATATCGACTCAGATCCCAAAAACCTATAATGTATCAAGCTAGGGGAAAGTCTATCCCCTGAAGAGCAAGCTGATTACATAGCCCTTCTCATAGAGAAGAAGGCAACTTTTGCATGGTCCTACAAAGACATGTCGGGACTGGATCCAAATCTAGTCACCCACAATCTGACGCTTGATCCCAAGGCCAAGCCTGTCAAGCAAAATCTGAGAAAGATGCATCCAATAGTGGCCCTAATGGTCAAATATGAGCTACAAAAGTTGTTGGATGCCAGGTTTGTCATTTCTGTAGACTATCCACCATGGTTGTCCAACATGGTTCCCATCAAGAAGCCTGATGGGAGGATTCGCATTTGCACCAATTTTTGAGACCTAAACAAAGTGAGTCCTAAGGATGATTTTCCTTTGTCGAGCATCGATGCCCTAGTAGATGCCATAATGGGCCATGAAATGTTATCCCTTATGGATGGCTTCTCTGGGTACAATCAGATTCGTATCAACCCGGAGGACCAACTCAAAATAACGTTCACAATGCCCTAGGGAAAATTTTGCTATAAGGTCATGCCTTTTGGCCTTAAAAATATCGGTGCCACCTACCAGCGTGCCATGACATACATCTTCCATGACTACATGCATAATATTTTGGAAGATTACATGGATGACTTATTGGCTAAATATTTGTTATGCCATGAGCATCTCGATGTCTTGCGCAAAGTCCTCGATCGCCTTATCGAACATAATGTGAGACTGAACCCCAAGAAGTGCATCTTCGGTGTCACATCTAGAAAGCTCTTGGGATTCATAGTTTCTAAATGAGGCATCGAAGTGGACCCCAACAAGGTCAAGGCCATCCTCGAGATGCCTCCCTCGACTACCATCAAGCAGCTTCGAAGTCTGCAGGGCAAGATCACATCCATCAAATGCTTCATAGCGCAATTTTCGGACAAGTGTCGACCCATGAACAAGTTATTGCACAAGGGGGTCGCATTCCATTGGGATGATGAGTGTCAGGAGGCCTTTGATGCAATAAAATAGTACCTGGCTTCACCGCTAGTGTTGGCTCCACCTCGACCAGGAGTGTCATTCCGCTTATACATCTCAGCCACTGAGATTGCATTGGGTGCCATGTTAGCCCAAAATAATGAACTGCATAAGGAGCAGGCTACTTACTATCTCAGCCGCACCCTGGTCAGTTATGAGATTAAGTATGCATACATGGAGAAGTTATGCCTAGCGGTGGTTTTTACCACCAAGAAGCTATGACACTACATGCTTAGCCATACTACGTATGTTGTATCTAAAGAGAATCCATTGCGATACATGATGAGTCACACTTATCATAGCAGTCACATGATGAAATGGATCATGTTGTTGATGGAGTTTGACCTAGAATTCATTGGACAAAAATCAATCAAGGGTCAGGTCATCATCGATCAACTCGTAGAGGCTCCTCTCTAGGATGATCAGCCTCTTAGTATGGAGCTTCTCGATGATGGAGTCTTCCAAATATCGGAATCACCTGATTCTGATGAGCCTAAGCCGTAGGTAGATATGACTCTATTTTTTGATGGCTCCAAATGCGAGCAAGGAGGTGGCACAGGGATCATGTTTTTCACACCGCATGGGGCTCCCATACCCCTATCATTTAAACTTGATTTCCCATGCACCAACAACAATGCCGAGTACGAGGCCTTGCTCATAGGTCTTCAAATGGCTATCACCATGAAAATCACCAAGCTTAACATCTTTGGTGACTCCTTGCTCATTGTTAACTAGGTCAAAGGGATCTACCAGTGCAAGTGCCCAGTTCTGCAAGCCTACAAAGCCCTTGTGGATAAATTCTTGGTAAAGTTTGAATGGTATGACATCGAGGCACTCCCTCGATCATCTAATCATTTTGTGGATACGATGGCCTCCTTAGGGTCCTTGATCCCATAGAACCTTATTGATGAGATGACAACCATTCAGGTCAAAATGCTCTCACAGTCTATGGTTGAGCGTGAGGATACTCAGGCCACGCCGAAAGTCCACTTGATTCAAATTGAACCTCATCAAGAGAGATTCTCGCACCTTCATGAGCACTTGAATCATGCTGATTGGGGGACTTTGTTCCCTCAAGCCCCTTTTGATAGTAGTACAATACTATTCTTACAAGTTATTTCCCAATAAACATTTTCTTGGGATGAAATTCAATAGGGATAAGCAGTTCATGTGATCGAGGCTTCCTCACAATAGGACTGGTCCACACAAATCAGGGAGTATCTAAAGCTTGGTAATCTCCCTCCTGGATTGTCGCACACCGCTAAAAGAACATTCAAATGGAAGGTGACAAAATATGTCTTGCTAGGAGATATTCTGTATCATCGGAGCTATGAAGGGATCCTCCTTCACTGCTTAGAGCATCAAGAGTCGGCTTGGGCAATCGCCCAAGCACACGATGGTACATGCGGTGGCCATTTCAGTGGTATGGCCATCGCAAAGCGCATTCTTCGCATGGGCTACTATTGGCCAACTTTAGAGTGAGATTGTTGCGCATATGTGAGGAAGTGCATGAAGTGTCAACACCATGCTAACTTGACACACGTACCTTCCCAGGCCTTACAACCGATCCAATCGGCTTGGCCATTTTTGCAATGGGGGTTGGATTTAATCGAGAAAATCTCCCCCGCATCCTCGGGCCATCACACGTTTATCATTATGACTACCGAGTATTTTACAAAGTGGGTGGAAGCAATTCCCCTTACCACTATGATAGGACCCCGCATAGCGGAGTTCATATTGCATAATATCATTTGTCATTTTGGTATTCCATCCAAGATCATTTTGGACAATGGGACATCATTTAAGAATAAAGATGTGCATGCTTTAACAACAAAGTATAATATCCAACACAACTTTTCGATGCCCTACTATCCGCAAGCAAATGGGCAAGTAGAGGCTTCCAACAAAACATTGATTGCCATTCTCAAGAAAACTATCAAAGAGAATCACATCGATTGGCACACACAAATACCCCTTGCTCTATGGGCCTACCGCACTAGCATTCGGATGCCCACTAGGGCAACCCCATTTTCTCTAGTGTATGGTGTCGAGGCAGTCATGCCTCTAGAGCTAGAAATCCCATCACTATGCATATCCATGCAAGATTTCATCGATGATGACACCACATGGTAGGCTCACCTAGATCAGCTTACATTGCTTGATGAACATCGTATTAATGCTCTCGAGCACCTACGCATTTATCAAGAGTGACTTAAGAGAGCCTATAATATGAAAGTCCATCTTAGATATTTTTAGGTTGGTGACCTTGTTCTGAAAGAGAACCAACAAAATTCTAATTTGTCGCCCCATTTGAGGGACAAGTTTGTGGCAAACTAGTTAGGTCCTTATGTCATTACTAGTCATATTGGACCCAAAACTTATTACCTAGCCTCCCTTGAAGGCATCGAGGATCCTGAACCCTTGAACATCCTTCACTTGCGGCCTTTCCATGCTTAGAGTGTTGTGGCTCAACCTAAAATGCTCCTAGGTGGTCTATAACCATCTAGGTCACCCCAAAATGCTCCAAGGGTGCCTTTAACCCGCTTGGTCAACCTAAAATGCTCCTAGGTGGTCTATAACCATCTAGGTCACCCCAAAATGCTCCAAGGGTGCCTTTAACCTGCTTGGTCAACCTAAAATGCTCCTAGGTGGTCTATAACCATCTAGGTCACCCCAAAATGCTCCAAGGGTGCCTTTAACCTACTTGGTCAACCTAAAATGCTCCTAGGTGGTCTATAACCATCTAGGTCACCCCAAAAAGCCCCAAAGGCATCCATAAGCCCTTTGGTCACCCCAAATGCCCCAATGGCCCCCAATAAGCCCGTTGGTCACATGTATATCTATATCAATAAAAATAAAAATATATATAAAAAAAAAAAAAATATATATCAATCAAAAATACAAAAATATTGCATCACATTGCATTTTCAAAGATCATCAAAACATCAAAAACAAAATATCATATTACATTTCATTACATCACATTTCATTGCATTATCAAAATCATCTGCATTAGGCATACTCATTATGGTACTTTGCACTATAGAGTTGCTCATACGTGTCTAGCACTAAGACTGTACATCCTGCATCAGTCCAAAAAAAAAATTATGTCAAAATCATTATCCACATCATTTCAGTTTTCCACTTATCATGTTCACCTACATTTTACATTGGTCATAACAGTGTCTGTATCTCATCACATAGTCATTTGTTCTAGAATGTCTTTACGATTTTTAGTCACTCAACCATCTCTAGTTTTCTTTTCAGATTTTGTAGAAAGCTATCATGATTTTTAGGAGGTAGAGTCTTGCTTAGATTATACCTTGTATACAACAGATCCCAACACATTTACACATTAATAAATCCAAGTTTTACGTAAGGAAAGATGAAAATTATGAAGTGGTCTAGGTTACTTTAAGTAAGTGGTCATCACCACTTCCCAAATCCCTTGCTCAAAGAAAACAAAATACAAAATAAACAGTGATTATAATCACTACATATGAGCAAGTATCCCAATAAAATTGAAGAAAATAAGGGAGCTTGAGCTTGAATCCCTGGAATTCTCAGCATTTGGAAAACCATAAGGTGATCCTCATTACAGGTTTGGTGGATAGCCTATCTGTCAATGGCGGTAGCCTCCCACATGATGATATGTCTGTCACATTAGCTTTTGCGTGTGTGCAGACCAATGTTTGCATGTGGATGAGCTAGCTTTTGGTAGCCTATACTACCTAGTGGTCTAATCCAACCAAGTACAAACCTAGGATCATGACATTCATAGGGTGATCCTCATTCCAGGTTTGGTGGATAGCCTATCTGGAAATGGTGGTATCTTTATGCGTCTCATAGGAATGAACTCACTTGCACACACAAGGATATGAAGTATCTTGGTCATCCTAGTAGATTCATACCTTGTCAAAAAGTCTTGCATAGTCAGTACACAACTTTGATCAAGTTAATTAGAGTGTTTGAGTCTCAAGAAAACCTCATCTACATTCTTTAACATCTCATTTCACTTATTCCATTACATCACATTGCAATAACACATTTCCATATATCCAATACACAAAAATAATACAAAAGGAAACAAAAGGAATTAATGCATTTTATACAATCTATGGTGCTAACATAGTGGGGCAAATCATTAGTCATAGTTCATTATATCAAAGCACACAAGTCATCCATTTCATTATGCATCCATGCATATACATAAGCAGCAAATCATATCACAAAAGCATCCATATGCATACATAATAAACATCAACCACATTTGCATTACATCATAGAAGCATACATGTGCATACGTGGTACAACATCCATCAGTACTACAACAAATCACATAATAGTATCCATCTACAACAATCATTAGCATTTAACATACCATCATAAATCACATACATACATTGCATCCATCTCATAAAACAATAAAAGAGACATATGATGACCATAAAAAAATCTCATATATATATGGGGTAAAAATATACATCATAGTTTCCAAAAATGCTCGTAGGCTACAATAAAGTGGGTCCTCAGACCTCACCAGTACCAAAAAGCAACAAGTCAAAAAGAGTCTCAATAGTACCCATCACCATGGTCATGCAGGACCGGTGCTATGACTCATACTGCCACCCGTAGTCCAGGTCCACTATGATCCCCCAAGCCTACTACCACCAGCCCTGTCAGTCCTTTGCCTATAAGAAGACTACACTGTCTCGCTCTATCGAGTCTAATGTGAGCCACTAGTCTCCCCATCATCAGGAAGCCACCCTCCAAGGTGCACCACCTCCATCTCTAGTCTATCCATGTAAGCCTGTCTCCGTTGTCCCCGTGATTGGTATGTCTCCACCACTGACTATAGTCGAAGCACCTCTACCCATAGCCTCTCTGCCTCCCCAATGCTAGACCCCTCCTACCCAGGACCCTATGCTCTCAACTGTTCTCACACGAAGGATATCTTGGCCTAGTCCTCCTATGCATGTGCCCGAAGGAGATCCCTCTCTTATCTAACCCTAACCAGCTTAGCCTATAGCTCCAAGTATCGATCACCTTGGGTACCCTACTATACCTATGCCCCCTGGTCCTCAGCCTCCCCCTCAGCACCCTGATCCTCTAGGTCTAGCAGATCCACCAACTCATCTACCTATTGGTGATGCCCGTGTGGATCATCCACCTCTGCCTGGTCCTCCTCCGAGGCATCCTCCATAACCTCATCTTGTAATGTCCTACCCCTTTCGAAGGCAAATAAATTTGCCACCCAAAGAGCCAGGTTCCGATCTTGGGTTCCAAACTGAAAACTTGAATGTCTTGTTTGTTGATTGCTTTGATATCACGTGATTTATGCAAATATGAATTTTTTATACTTTTTGCAATAATACAAATTCTGGAAATAAAAATAGCAGCAAACTAGAAATGCTTGTATCTTAAAAACTACTCCTCCAATGACTACGAAATTTAAGCACAAACTTCTTCTAATGATATTGAGCAAACCCAATGAAGGAAATTGTACAAGGATAAGTGTACCCGGAGATCTAAAGGCCTGATATAATTCTGGAAGTTAACACCAAGCAACAACAAACTTATATATTCATTAAATATGCTTGTAATACAATTTCTCCAGCATACTAATTGTTGTTTGGCTGTCCAACAAAGAGAAGACCTCATACAACACAATGAATACTCCAAATGGGAGGCGTTTGGCCTCAATAAGTGCACGCCCTTCACTGCAACTGGTACGGCCTGTTAAAAACCCTTCACAAATGACATAGATCCCTTCCAAACTGCTGAAGTGTACGACTGATAAGCTGATCAAAAACTATGAATAATCAGCAATACAAGCTTCTTCAAAACCCAAGCAATCTAATTCAAAATAGCCTCTAATGGTTTGGCCTCACTGGAAACATCTGCAATCTGAAGTAACTCTAAAAATGGCACCAAGTGCACCCCAAAACTCATCAACAACCTGCCACTTTGAAGCTCAAATCATTCCCCGTCACGAAAATGCCACAATCACTCCAAGGATATCTTGCAATCCCAAAAGTGATGTTCCTGCTGGAGGGTTTCGTCTCCAAACAAGCCAAATCTGCCCTTGCCTGTGGTTTTTCGTCACAAACAAGCTGGATATCTTCCTGCAAACTCTGCTTGCAAGCAAGCTCCTTTCTCCAAACATGAAATGTAATAACCAAAGATGTCTTCAAATGCTCTCACAACCTCTATTTATTCTTTTCTCGAGCTGGTCGACCCAATGTGGGTAGAATGTGGGATTAAACTTCTTTCTTTTTTACTTGCTTTATGTCAATAATTCATTTACTAATGAGCACATATAATGACTTAACTCCACAATATCACTTAATCATATTATAATCTCCCAAAGTGGCGTCCAAGCTAGGCATTAATAAAACCACATTAAAATATACATTATTTCCTTCAAAATGAGTACTCATAAGCCCCCTAACAAATTATAAAGTCATACTTAGGAGAATAATATAATAATTTAATGACTTTATAATAATTATAACTTCGACGATTAAAAACTCCATGACCGCTCATCCAAACTCACATCCGAAGATAGAAATGAGTACCCATTTGGCCAAACTAGCCACTCGTAGGACTTCCGCTCCGCCAAAACCAACTTACTAAAAATAGTAAGTTCCCTGCACTGATAACCAAACGGGTCTAGTCAATCAACTGAAGATATATCTGGATACCCAATTCGGCGAAGAACAACATTCTGCAATTCTGAATCACCGACTTACTATAAATAGTAAGTCCTCCCTCAAATCTCAGAATGTCCCCAAAAAACTGGCATCCAAAGGCATACAACCATCTGGCGAAACCCCAACATCCTCTGAGAGCATTCTCACAAAAGACAAGCCTGGAAAGGGACATTACAGTCCTCCCTCCCCGAGATTGCTTGTCCCCAAGCAATCCAATCTCATCACATAACAATCTCAATGACAATTGCCATGTGATCCCTGGATCCCAGATGAACCGAAGAGCTCCATATCTCCAACTGAGATAAATCCTGCAGCTTCCTGAAAGAACTTCCCTCCATACTATCTGTATGCCGGGATCCCAAATGAAACTGCAGAATGACTCACTGTAAAGCTGTTGCTCAACCCTGTCAAAACTGACCCAGTCAAACTGCACTAGCTGATGAAGCAACCCAAAATGCAAACCAATACCCGGGTCCCATAGCCAAGCTGGTAACCTGTCATTCCTCACAACTGGAAGCTTCTGCTGTGCCACACTGATTACAACTGAACTACTCTGTAGCCCAATATGAAACTCATCAGGATCTGATATGTTGGGGAACCAACAGAGAAATGATTCTGCATCTGAAGAAGAGATCGCCTCATGCCAAGGGGATACAAAAAAATTTGTATCGCAGCTCTTCTTCTCATTTGAATATGTCATGAATAATTTCTCCATATGTGAACTGAAAGAGAAATGGTGAGCATACCTCCCAATGCAATCCATGCGCACTTCTCCGACAGGCTCTATGGGAAACTCGGAAGAATCACCCTCACCATCCATTATGCATGAATCGGGAGAAGTTTGATCAACTTCAGAAGTTGCATCACCCTCACTGTTGTTACTATGCAACTCTCCGTCACGTCCGATCTTATGAACCTCTTCGATCAACGGTTGGATTATTGTGCACCTTGTATCACGTTCTGCACTCTTTGAAGTAGTCATGACAGGTGATGAAATTCCCGCTTGGTCAAGAGAGAGATGAGCTAAACTCAGCTCCAAGCTAAGCTCATAAATGAATCTCTCTCTCTCTGAGTGTTTGGACAGCCAAGTCCCTATCTGCCAACAACTGTATATAATCGGATTTTATCACTTCCAAAGCTTGCTTAACAGTTTGCATTTTGATTGTTTGTGCACTAGTAATAGAGGAACCATCTATCAACCCCTCCTGTCTATCCCTGAGTTGGGCTGTCCACAAGAGATACTCCACAAATTGATGTGTGCTATCCAAAAAAGATAAAGTCTTAACAATTTTTTCATCTGTAACCTGCAATTTATCCTTCCAAGTTTGCTTTGCTTCTGGTTCTAAATCGCAATCAGCAGCACACAAGAATTTTTCTGATTTGTTATACTTAGCATGATGATCAAAATTATTATCCCTCTTAACACTACATTCCCCAACTACATAAACTGAAGTTAGGTCTGATTCATTCTCATCCCAAGAGTCATCAACAACTGCTGTTTTGAAATCAGCTAACTCCTGGTCCACACCTCTATTGTATACTTCTCCTGAAGTGGATCCGCAAGATGAATTAACTTCATCTTCATCGAAATCAACACCATGATCAAAAGGAAATTCATCTCCACTCTCCAATCCTAGGACCTGTGGGTTATCCGGTTCACCATCCAACAACCTGTTGATCCTCTCTATCTCTGAACTCAAAGAAGAATCGTCATAAACTTCCAATTCATCGTACTTAGGATCTTCAGGAACATTGTAATGGTCATCATAATGGTTACTCAACCTGCTATAACTATCAATGGATTGTTCTGCATGTAAACCCACAACTACTGCCTCATCATCAAGTTGCTCCTTGACCGAGTCATCCTGAAACTCTGATATGCGTTCGTCCTGTGACAAACTATCTTCTAGCAACTCATCACTACTTAAATCATTTTGAGTCACTATATTGTTTACCTCCTGAGATGAAGCATCAATTATCCATTCAACTGTTCCACTGTCCTGAATCATAGATGGCTGCAACAAATTACTATCACAGTTAGTTTCACAAACATGACCGAATGTCCACTCCTTTCTGCAATTGAAACATCGTCGTTCTCTCCTTAACTGATTTTTGCTTATGTGAGGAGGTCTTATATCCTGTGAAACTTCCGAAGCTACTGCTTTACCCACCAACTTCTGTTTCCCTTTGTCAATTCTTGCTGGGACAACAAGCTCATCCTTTTTAGTTTCAACTGCTAATGGTGGCTTCAACCACTTAGGATGACGTTCTAACAGTGTTGTAAAATTTGTATCCTGATCTTGAAACCTTTGCATCAGCTCTATCATAAGCTTCTGAACGGTAGCCATTACCAACGCACTACTGCAACTGTGAAACCCACGATACTACAACTACTTATTTTTGCCCTCTTAATTAAACTTGTTCATAAAGACTCCTTATAAAGAATGGAGTCAATTAGCAATAAAAGTAACAATTCATTCACTAAATTAATTCTCTCCAACGGTCCATATACAAACAAAATGTATTGCCCACGATTCCAACCAATTCAAACCCTAAAGAAATCTCTAAAACTGAATCGTTCAAACAAATTTTATTGAAAACCTCAAACCATTATCTGAAGAAGACCTACAAATTTTGCAAAATTGATAAGCCCTAATGTGAACCCTGAATAGGCTGGCAAGGTAGAGCCTGGGCTCTGATACCACCTGTAATGTCCTACCCCTTTCGAAGGCAAATAAATTTGCCACCCAAAGAGCCAGGTTCCGATCTTGGGTTCCAAACTGAAAACTTGAATGTCTTGTTTGCTGATTGCTTTGATATCACGTGATTTATGCAAATATGAATTTTTTATACTTTTTGCAATAATACAAATTCTGGAAATAAAAATAGCAGCAAACTAGAAATGCTTGTATCTTAAAAACTACTCCTCCAATGACTACGAAATTTAAGCACAAACTTCTTCTAATGATATTGAGCAAACCCAATGAAGGAAATTGTACAAGGATAAGTGTACCCAGAGATCTAAAGGCCTGATATAATTCTGGAAGTTAACACCAGCAACAACAAACTTATATATTCATTAAATATGCTTGTAATACAATTTCTCCAGCATACTAATTGTTGTTTGGCTGTCCAACAAAGAGAAGACCTCATACAACACAATGAATACTCCAAATGGGAGGCGTTTGGCCTCAATAAGTGCACGCCCTTCACTGCAACTGGTACGACCTGTTAAAAACCCTTCACAAATGACATAGATCCCTTCCAAACTGCTGAAGTGTACGGCTGATAAGCTGATCAAAAACTATGAATAATCAGCAATACAAGCTTCTTCAAAACCCAAGCAATCTAATTCAAAATAGCCTCTAATGGTTTGGCCTCACTGGAAACATCTGCAATCTGAAGTAACTCTAAAAATGGCACCAAGTGCACCCCAAAACTCATCAACAACCTGCCACTTTGAAGCTCAAATCATTCCCCATCACGGAAATGCCACAATCACTCCAAGGATATCTTGCAATCCCAAAAGTGATGTTCCTGCTGGAGGGTTTCGTCTCCAAACAAGCCAAATCTGCCCTTGCCTGTGGTTTTTCGTCACAAACAAGTTGGATATCTTCCTGCAAACTCTGCTGCAAGCAAGCTCCTTTCTCCAAACATGAAATGTAATAACCAAAGATGTCTTCAAATGCTCTCACAACCTCTATTTATTCTTTTCTCGAGTTGGTCGACCCAATGTGGGTAGAATGTGGGATTAAACTTCTTTCTTTTTTACTTGCTTTATGTCAATAATTCATTTACTAATGAGCACATATAATGACTTAACTCCACAATATCACTTAATCATATTATAATCTCCCAAAGTGGCGTCCAAGCTAGGCATTAATAAAACCACATTAAAATATACATTATTTCCTTCAAAATGAGTACTCATAAGCCCCCTAACAAATTATAAAGTCATACTTAGGAGAATAATATAATAATTTAATGACTTTATAATAATTATAACTTCGACGATTAAAAACTCCATGACCGCTCATCCAAACTCACATCCGAAGATAGAAATGAGTACCCATTTGGCCAAACTAGCCACTCGTAGGACTTCCGCTCCGCCAAAACCAACTTACTAAAAATAGTAAGTTCCCTGCACTGATAACCAAACGGGTCTAGTCAATCAACTGAAGATATATCTGGATACCCAATTCGGCGAAGAACAACATTCTGCAATCAATTCGGCCAGAAACCTGAATCACCGACTTACTATAAATAGTAAGTCCTCCCTCAAATCTCAGAATGTCCCCAAAAAATTGGCATCCAAAGGCATACAACCATCTGGCGAAACCCCAACATCCTCTGAGAGCATTCTCACAAAAGACAAGCCTGGAAAGGGACATTACACATCTATTTCCCGAATTGCCTCACCTCTAAGAGCCTTTTTGCCTTTCCACTAGTGCATCATCCACCATGATTCATACTTTGTTGTAGTCTCGACATTATCCACATCAGGAACATATACTACAGGATCTGCCTCCTCTCCCACCTCCTCTACCACTAGCCAACCTAATGTTCTCTCATACCTGTGGTGTCGATATAATACTGGCTCCTTAGTAAATGCTTGCCATAGCCCAAAATTTTGTGTAACTCAAGTCAACAGGAAGTACTCCCACTTGGTACCATGTGGTGCAATCAGCCATCTGCCTTGCCTCACCCACCAGAGATGCTCTCTTGCATCTGCACAGACTGAACAGTCCTTGTATGGCTACTATACCACCTACCCTGGTGCTAGTCATGAGAATGCATCGGCATAATGGTCCACATTGCCTACATGGTGATGACTCTGCCCACTCTCCTACGCCCTTTGCCATAGGAAAACATATCCTATCTCCCTGTCGGCTAGTTGCATCTGAGTCATCCATGGCAATCCATGTGGTCGCCCCACAGATATGTTATTCCATCCCTAGCATTGTAATAATAAGATACACCCCAATCCCTTTTGTCTATGATAGCTGGTGCCAATAGTGTCATCCCCCAAGCCATCACCAGAGGCTCCTCCTTGGTGCACCACACCAGGGCATACACCAGCTCCAACAAATTTCAAGGGAACCTAAATATTGAAGAATTTGGGAGAAGCATATTGGATATGAGGGTAATTAGTAGCACATTCCTCACCCCCAGTACCTTCTCCTCATACCAAACCCCACCAGTATCCCTCCATTTAGGCATTCAAGTTCCATCGCATCTGCATCCTCCCCAAACTACGTTGTCAGCACTACACCTCTCTAGTCACAATGCATAGATTGGATCGGTTGCCCCTTAATTGGAATCCATAGAATCTAATAGACGTCCTCTAGCATCATCGTCATCTCCCTTATGGGTAAGTGGAAGGTGTGGGGTGCGAGTCTCATAGGCTAATAAGAGAAGTCAAGTAGGCTTGGTCTCCTATCACAAGCTCCAATCGAGTAACTTGCTTAAGCCCCATGGCATCAAGCCACTCCTAGTCAACCTTAATCAAGGCATCTCAGGTGGTCTGAAAGAGCTTCAGTGTGCGATACTGACTCTTCACCACCTGGTAGAGCAATAACTCAATAAGAACAACAATAAACTGGCATTCATTATGCCTCACAAAGGCCTCCAAAAGGCCCAAAAACAAATACACAACTAATTCATTATAGTGATTTAATTCCATCCAAAACAAAACATAAAAATCAACAAATTCAGCATATTACATCTACCCTAGGGTTTCATTCCCTATCCCGTAATGTGATATGTTTTAAAAAATAATACAAAAATACAAAATTTACCATATTACAAGTATATTAGGGTTTCACTACCTTTCTCGTAATGTGATATGTTAAATATATATATATATACAAAAATCAACAAATACAACATATTACATCTACCCTAGGGTTTCATTCCCTATCCCATAATGTGATATGTTTTAAAAAAATAAAAATAAAAATAAAAATATACAAAAATTTAAAATTTAGCATATTACATCTACCCTAGGGTTTCATTCCCTATCCCGTAATGTGATATGTTTAAAAACAAAATACAAAAATACAAAATTTAACATATTACAGTTACATTAGGGTTTCACTACCTTTCTCGTAATGTGATATGTTTAAAAATAAAATTCAAAACTCAAAAAATTTTGGTATATTTTATCTACATTAGGTTTAATTATCGAAGGTCAAATAAGGTAAAAATCTAGTGCAGTCTAGTTAAATTAGGTTTAATTACTTGTTTTATACAAATCAAATAAATGGTAAAATAAAATCGTAAATTTAAAATCCAAAATAATGAGGGAGTCGAGTCACCACATACCCATCTCACACCAGATCCTCCATTGGATGCTTCTCCTTGCTGACTCATGGTGGTCACAGGGTGATTTCGACAGTGTTTCGCTACAAAAAATAACCCTCCTCTTCCTCACCTCTCAAATCGCCAGAGAAAACATCCAATAATGAGCCCAAAACTTGCATTTGAGGTTTATATAAGCCTACAATAGTTCTATTCATCCTAGGGTGGGATGAATGCACTTTTGGCCATTCGTACCACCCTAGGAAGAATACCAAATTTCTATACATACCACCTTGGGATGAATATAGAATTCACAGGTTAACACAACTTAAAATGCACCAAAAGGGTCCTAGATCCTGCAAAAATAGCTCCATTTTGGTCAAAATTTTTGCATCAATAAAGTGTTCAATAATAGCACTCCTAGATTCTTGGAAAGAACCTTACTTCAATCCCTAATAAGGCCAATATGGCCGGACCGCCCCACGGGACCAAGGTTTTTCATTCCTTTCCTCTAGGAAGCAGCAAAGAAAAGGGTCCCATAACCCACCAAAAATAACTCAAATCTGATGGAATTCATTCAAGGTCAAGATGGAATGCCAACGTCTCATTGATGCATAGACAAGTTAATATTTAACTCCCCAAGAAGGCCATTATGGTCGGACCGCCCCACGAAAATGAAGTTTTTAAACTTTTTGCTTCCAAGAAACCTCCATAGCATCATCAAAATCCTTCCAAAACTCTACCATTTTCCAATGGATACAACTGAAGGCAACCTCAAGAAAAGTCATCTGGGTCAAGCGACTCATCACTTTTCTCATGAGTCATTCCCTCATTGACTCGTCGCTTGAGGGGGTAGTCATACTCAGTTCAAAATCAACAAGCACACACTCAATCATCGAAATTGCATTCATTCAACGAATCATTGACAAATACAATCATGCTCCCACTTGGGGTAGCAAACAAGCACAAATTAAACAAATTCTTGGTATTATAGAATCATATTTATGACTAAAAAATTTCCAAGATCAAGTCAACCTCACTGGAGAGGTTGTACTTGAAGCAAGTTCCTTAGCTCGTTAGAAGCAAGGATTCGAGAACGCATGCTCTTTCTAGGATTGGGGCATCTAAATTTGATTAGGTTATTGAGTAACCCTAATCATTGAGCATTTTAGTCATCTATTTTTTGCTTGGCGTTGTGTTGCACACAACGCATCCCAAAAAGGATCATTTGTAGACACTAAAATCTGGTCAATCTGATTATGCTACCACAAGCAACAACTAAATGACAGTCCAAGGCTCCTAGGGCAGCCCTCAGCAAGTATACAGTGGTCCTAACCACTCAGTGCAAGGTTTTGGAAGGTTTCAGGCCACTTTTGGGACCTTTTGAACACCCTATTTCTATTCGTCCCACCTTAGGATGAATACAAAACCTATTCGTCACACCCTGGAATGAATAACAGCATTCATCTCGGGGTGGAGCGAATGATAGGTTTTGACTAGAAAAAAGTCAAATATGGACCAAAAGCACCCAGTAACGATTAGATTCCTGGTTGTTATTTCCCACAAGTTAGGGTATGCAGCAAATCTTATGACATGCTCAGTGAATAAGGCCAATTTGAGAGATTCTCTTCCCCCTCCAATGCATGCCACCCTGGTGGCCAAGTGACACCTCTTGCCTTGCATGCCTTCACATGAATTTTGACCCATGAAGCCTCCATGGGCTATAAAGTGGATCTAATTTCCACACAATATAGAGAGTAATTTTGAGGACAAAGAAACAAAGTGCTACCAAGATTTCCTTTCATCTTTCATGCCTATTTTTACCTCAGAATCTCTACCTAGCGAAGGAGGTTTGAGAGGGAACTAATAGGCGTAATTTGTCACATAAGTGAACCATCTGAGTGAATACCCTCACTATATTTTATTATAATACACCCCATAGTATTTTGCATCAATTCTTAGTGGGATTTGTGGTAAAATTTAGACAAAAATGGTGGGCGTCCCACCCCTAGGCGACCTCCAATTTGTGACAATATTATTCGTCCCACCTATGATGAATAGACCTCTGTACATGATTTTATTATTGTTTTTAATTATTTATTTTCTACATGTTTATATTATGTTGCAGTTCAAATTTTAGGCCATTCTGAGCTATATTGGCTGAGATATTGCAATTTGAGTGTTTTGTAGGGTCTCATGCAGGTCTTCGGTGGTTATCTAAAGGAACACCTAAATTGTCACTAATTTTGCAAATCTGATAAAATGAGTTTCTTTAAAATAGCATTTTATGTGTTCTTTCCAATTTTCATATGTTTGGATATGTGTAGGGCCATAAATTATTCCCTTTGTGTTTTGTAGGTAGCACACGGTTATTTACAAGTATGAGATACCAACAGACCCAATATCAATGCAATTTTTGGTGATATCTTCCAAAAATATTTTATTTTACATACCTCTATAATTTCAAGTCATTTGGAGTTTATTTGATTCTTATTCTCACTATTAGCCATTTGGCCCCTATGGGGATTGCATGTTTCTCATCACATGCACTTGCTATTTGACATTTTATATTTACTTGTGTGTAGGTGCAGGCTATACAACATATTGGGGATCAGCATAGTATCTCAAATAATAAATGACACAAGTTGTGGCAGCGTTGGCTCACCCACTTCGATTGTCGGTATGAGGAAAGACACTGGATGTGCACCCGAGTTACTTGAAGGATTTTGATCCTTGGGAACCCGATTTATAAAAATTTGTATCATCTATTTGAGCCCTCAAAGTGTATATTTTTTAACCTATATTTGAATTTCCTAATTAATAAGAATTCCATTTGCTTTGCTTTATTTCTTGTTATTCACTATCTCTTCCATCTTACTTCCATTTGATGCTCATACGCAATAGGACATAGATACGCATATTGTTTATCATCATTTGGTGCACAATTTTTCCCTAATTTATAAGGATGCCCTGGATATCTTGTCTTTGCCTTTCTAGGATTTAAATAGGCCAGTCCTCAATAGATATCCAATATCTACCAACCTTTAAATTACCAGTATGGTATCGATAGTAATTAGCCACCTTTATCTAGTTAGCTCGATGAAGCTCCTCCATCCAAGGCCTCCAATAGGGAAACTGAGTTATCAAAGGCTTGTGACCTTCCCAAGAATTTGTTCAAAATTTTACCTTTTGACCATTATGAATGATCCAAAATATTTTTTTCTTTATAAAATCCTCACCAATCTTAAGAACTGCTAAAATGGGAGAACTTTTGGTAGGTAATTGATAGCAAACAAGGTATTCAAGACTTTTTTTCTCATTATATTTAGCATGGAGATTATTGAACCAAAGAGCATTGGGGTTATGCAACATCCTCCAATATAATTTAATAGCTAAAGCTTTGTTGTTATTAATAGAATATCAAAATCCTAACCCCTCTTCATTCTTAGGAAGACATAAAGTGTCCCATTTCACCAAGGTCCATTTTCTTTTCTCCTTAGTACCACTCCAAAGGAATTGATGACTAATTTGATCCATTTCTTGAAGAACATCCTTTGGGATATTCAAAACGGAAGAAACATAAATAGGAATAGCTTGAAGGACTTATTTTACCAAGGTGATTCTACCTCCAAAAGAAATCCACTTCTTGGTCCACTTTCCAATTCTATTCTTGACTTTGTCCAACAACCAATTCCAATATTTTTTTTTGCCTTTGAATATTTATGGGAATACCTAAATAAGTGATCGAAAGGGAGGTCTTCTTATATCTTAATTTATCTAAGACCATGGATTCTTGTCTAGAAAAGCAATGAAAGAAAATAACTTTAGATTTATCTTCATTGATCAATTGCCCAGTAGCCTTAGAAAAATAGCTAATGATTTTCTTAATATTAAAAGCTTCCTTAATTGTAGCTTTACCTAAAAGTGTATATTCATAAAAAAATTGAATATGGGAGATAGGTCTACCTCCATGAGCAATGGTAACTCCCTCAAGGGTTTTGTTTTCTATCTTTTTGGTTATAGTCCTACCCAAGCATTCAGTAAGAATGATGAATAAATAAGGGGATAGCAGGTCACCTTGCCTAATACCTTTGGAAGCTAGGAATAACTGAGAATGTCTACCATTTATAATAACTAATTAGGAAATTGAAGAGACACATCCTATAATACAATCCATCCAATCCTGAGAGAAACCAAATTACCTCAAAACTTTGATAAGGAAGTGTCAATCCACTCTGTTATAAGCTTTGGATAAGTCTAATCAAATGAACATGGAAGGATATTTTTGCATATCCATGGAATGAATGGCTTCTTGAGCAAGAACCATTTCATCTACTATTTAATGCCCTTCCACATAACCCCATTTTTCATGGGAAATAATCTTATGCAAAAGAGGCTTCAACCTTTCTACCATGATATTAGTAATGATTTTGAGAAGAACATTACATAAAGCAGTAGATCTGAAAGTTGATATGTGATAAACCTCTTGAGCTTTTGGAACAAGATTAATATAAGTTTTATTGATAACCTTCAAAATGTCTTTGGATTTCCTAGCTTCTTCCACCACCTCTACTAAATCAGCATGAAGGATATCCCAAAACTCTTGGTAAAACTCAATGGGAAAACCATCAAGACCTGGGGTTTTCCATTTTTGTATTTTAAAAACTACCTATTAAAGCTCATTAATAGCAATAGGAGAATTCAAAATAGAGTTCTCCTTATAAGTGATAAGAAAAGGGATTTCTTGAAGAACATTTTATTGAGAAGCCGAGTCAAGAGGAGTGGCAGTAAAAATATTGGTAAAGTAATCGACAACAATAGATTTCATGCCATCCCAAATGTAGACAACATCTCTAGAATCAAACTTTAGGAAAGAAATAAAGTTGTGATATCTTCAAACTAGAAGATATTTCTAGAAGAAATTTGTGTTTCGATCTCCTTCTTTGAACCATTGAGTTCTAGATTTTTGCTTCCATAAGAGCTCTTCTCTTTTTTCCCATTCCTCTAACTGAGTTGTGAGTTTAATTTCATCTGCACTTCTACTCTCTATGAGGCCATATAAATGGATTTTCTTATTCAATTTTTCAAGTTAAGCAATAAATTCATTTTTTTATGAACATCCCCAAACTCCTTCCAGTTCCAAGTCTTGATTTTGGATTTATTGTATTGCAGTATTTTGGCAAAATAAACCATCTTAGTCCCATACCTAGGCTTACCTTCCTCCCACCATTGTTGTTGGTCTAAAGGAACTATCTCTGAACCACATTAATTGAAAATGAAAAGGAGAGAAACTCACATTGGTTTTCCATATTTCCACTTGAAGAATTTCGCGAAGTGATTGTACATTCTCATTGATTTGATTATAAACATTACAAAGCAGTTTGAAGCAGTTGGTTAACCGATGAGTTGGTTAACCAACCTAATTGGAGATTGCCTACGAGCAATATTTTACAATAATGTAATACAACCCCATGCATGATATGCTAACATCCCCCCTTATTACATTATTGGCAAATTCCGATAGTGTCTCGAAATTTTTCATATTTGATACGGCCAAGGGCTTTGGTAAAGATATCTGCAACCTGCTCATCAGTAGGAATGTATTGAAGTTGTATATGGTGCTTTGGAACTTCATCCCGAATAAAATGACATCTGGTATCAACATGTTTGGTACGTTCATGATAAATAGGATTTTTGACAAGATTCAAAACACCTTGATTGTCGCAAAACAAATGAAGTGGAAGATTCTTTGGAAGGCCCATGTTTGTAAGAATGCGACTTAACCACATTATCTCGCAGACTGCTTCACTGGCCGCACGATATTCTGCTTCTGTTGAAGATAGAGCAACCACATGTTGTTTCTTACTGTGCCATGAGATTGGTCCAGACCCGAGATGGAAAACATATCCAGAAGTGGATTTACGATCATCAAGAGATCCAACATAATCTGAGTCTGTGTATCCAAGTAAGAAAAACTTATTATTCTTTCTGTATTCCAGGCCATAATTTGTACTACCATGAACATAGTGAAGAACTCTTTTTGCTGCTTTCTAGTGACTCATCTTAGGTTCTTGCATGAATCTTGAAAGATATCCCACAGCAAAACTGAGATCTGGCTTGGTATTTGTCAGATATAGGAGACTCCCAATCAACTGACGATAGAGAGTTCCATCTACCTGAGGTGACTCATCGTATCGAGATAACTTAAGTCCTTGCTCCATTGGAGTTGCTTTGGACTTACAATTAGTCATCCGATATTTTTCCACTAAAGTCTTGGCATATTTTTTTTGGGTTACTCGAATATGAAATTTTTCTTGAGTAAATTCTAAACCAAGACAATAGTGCGAAGTCCTAGATCTGTCATTTCAAATGATTGCTTCAAGTCTTTTTTCACTAAGCCAATCATACTTTCTGAGCTTCCTGTAATGATCAGATCATCTACGTAAAGTACAAGAATCACTATATCAGATCCATTTTTCTTGATATAGAGATTTGCATCTGAAGGACTTCTTTCGAATCCATGCTGCACAAGGTGACTATCTATTTTGATGTACCAAGCTCGAGGAGCTTGTTTTAGCCCATACAAGGATTTAATCAATTTGCATACTTTTTGTTCTTTCCCCTTGACCACAAATCCTTCTGGTTGAGTCATGTATACTTCTTCTTGTAAGTCACCATTCAAGAAGGCACTTTTAACATCCATCTCGATGTAATTTCCACCCAAACCGAGCTGCCATGGCACAAAGTACACGAATGGTAGTCATTTTTGCAGTAGGGGCAAAAGTCTCTTCATAATCTATGCCTTCTTTCTGAGCATATCCCTTTGCAACAAGTCGGGCTTTATGCTTATCAATAGACCCATCTGCCTTATACTTTACTTTGAACACCCATTTGCAGCCTATGGGTTTCTTCCCTTTTGGCAGATCGACTAACTTCCAAGTATTATTTTTAAGGAGAGATTGATGTTCTACATCCATGGCTTCTTTCCACTGTGGTTCATCAAGTGCAGATTGAACCGTTGTGGGTTCGTTTGTATTCAATGTAGACATATAGATTTTTTCTCCATCCTTATCGTCCTCTTTATCATTTTCTGTACCCACTGACAGATCATCAAAGTGTTGGCAAAGTTCATCAACCTCTGATGTAGATTCTTCTGCTCTCATTTCTTTTGTCATACTGCGAGTACATGGTCTATCAAGAGATAGATCTGGAAAGGATTTCAACTTAGCATCTCTCAAAGTGCTAGTATACCATTTTGGAACTTTCTATTTTTGTTGTGGAAGATGAACCTCCTTCTTAGGCTCTTCTTCATCTAGGTATACAGTTGTGGATGTGTATTTTGATGTGAGAGCTTCATCAAATATAACATCCCTACTTACATGTGTCTTCTTGGTCTTAGGATCAATCAATCGATAACCTTTTGAGTACTCATCATAGCCAAGAAAGATACACTGCAGGGTTTTCTCATCCAGCTTCCTCCTTTTTTGTTTTGGAATGTGCATGAATGCTTTACATCCAAACACTTTCAGATGAGCAATGGAAGGTTTCTTATCACTCCATGCTTCTTGTGGAGTCTTCCCTTGTAGAGCTCTAGTGGGTGCTCTATTTAGAAGGTATGATGTTGTGTTTACTGCTTCTGCCCAATATTGATCCTCAAGATGTGCTCCTTTTAGCATACATCGAACCATTTCCATAATGGAACGATTTCTTCCCTCTGCAACTCCATTCTCGTCGAGGTGTATAGGCTGTAGTCAGTTGCCTTTTGATTCCATGTTTCTTAAGAAATGTTGAAAACTCTTCAGAGGTGTATTCCCCCCCTTGATCTGAGCGAAGGGTCTTGATAAAGCATCCCGACTCCTTCTCAAATAGTTTCTTGAACTGTTGAAAGTAGAGAAGTGCTTCTGATTTCAACTGAAGAAAGAAAACCCACATCTTCCATGAGTAATCATCAACGAATAGTTGAAAATATCTTTTTCCACCATAGCTAGTTGACATAGGACCACACAGATCGGTATGTACCAGCTCTAAAGGTTTTGCAGCTCGAGAGGAGCTTGTTTCAAAAGGCACTCGATGTTGCTTCCCTGCTAAGCAATCCGAGCACACTGGTAGGGTAGATGAGAGTGGTGGAAGACCTTTAACCATCTCATATTTGTGTAATTCAAGCAAATATCCAGAACGGAGATGCCCATACCGCCGATGCCAGAGAGAGGTGGCCTCCTTCGTAGTTGTAGCCAAAGCAACATGGGGAGTGGAAATAGCATCGAGAATAAACAAGCCATGTTTGTAAGATCCGGTGGCAACATGTTTACCACAATGTGTGATAAAGCATCTCTTCTTGCCATTGACAACTCGAAACATGACTTCCATGTTTCTATCCAACATTTGAGTGATGGAAAGTAGATTATTGGCTAAGCCTGGAACATAGAGAACCTTTTCAATCTGACAATTACCATCAGGAAGAGACACAAAAATATCCCCTTCTCCTTTTACTTGATATACCTGATTATCAGCAATTGTGACTGGCTTACCCTCTTTCTCCATAAAAGTATCAAACCATGATTTATCCCCAGTCATGTGTTTGCTAGCTCCTGAGTCAATATACCATACATCATCTATCTGAGAAGATGACGTATGAGTCATGAGCACCTTGTGTGCTCTTTCAGAGTCAGAATCAGAATCAAAATCAGGAGAAGGTGATTCTGAGTTGGATTCAGCATAAGCTACATGGCCTTTAGATTGTTTATGCTTATTGTATTTTTTCTTATGCTTGCCCTTCTTGTGTGAACCTCTCTCATTTGGTTGCTTGTTTTTGAACCAACACCTGTTGGTGTCATGGTTATTCATGTCACAAATTTTGCAATATTTTGTATCTTTTTTCTGAGATTGCTTCCCTTTTCCTTTGGAAGAAGCACCTCCTTTTTGAAACTGGCCTTGCTGTTTACTACTTTGCTGAGTGGAGAGAGCATTATCTCGGCATGTCATCTTTCTCGGACCTGAGTTGCCTCCTCGCCTCGAAGCAAGTTTACCAGTTCCACAAATGAGACTTGTCTACCGTAAACATTGAGAGAGGTGATCAACATCTTGTAGGAACTTGGTAATGCTCTCAAGATAACAGAATTCAAGACATCATCATCCACAGGTTTTCCCATAGCATTCAATTTTGCTTTCAAATCTGCCACTCGCATAGGAATATGTCAATCTGTTTCTCCGAACTCATACCGAGATTATGTAGTTGAGTTTGAAGATGAAGAATAGTGGATTGATTCTTCCCTTCATATACTGTGAGCAAAGCATCCCGGGCTATCTTACTAGTTTTTGCATCACAAATATGAGGTCGCACCTCATCTCACGGTAGCAAGTAAGATAAATACAAGACTCTTCTTGTCTTTCTTATCCCAATCATCTTGATCTGTTCCTGTTGGTTGAGGACCTTTTTCAGTGCTATAAACTACATCCCATAAATCTTCCAACTGAAGTATGGCTTTCATCTTTGTCTTCCATGGAACAAAGTTAGGACCCTTCAAAGAATTGAGAGTCCGAGAGATACTTATGAATTGTGGCCATTATGAAAGTTCCTTATATCACCAATTGGTCTCCCTTTCTTTATACCTGCCAGATCGTTATATTGTAACCATTCAATATACACCCGCCCTTACGTGAGGGAAACTATAGGTATATAGGAACAATATACCACTCAATATGTACTCGCCCTTACGAGAGGGAGACTATAAGTACATATGAGAAGCACAATATATTGAACATAGGCGATATCGAAAGAGCATCGTGTTGTTAATGACACCTACCATAGAAAGTTTTATTCCGCATGCGTGGGGCGTAACTTCCCCTAAACACTTTGGAAGAAAGAGCTTTCATCAGGATTTACGTCTAACAACAATCACGATGTGGGTATGAAATGGGAAAAAAACAAAAAAACTGGTTTGCCTTATTTCTCCTCGACGATTTATAGAGAACAAGCTCATACGTCGTTGTTGTAGCTATATTAGGCGGCGAATACAGTAGTCCAAAGCACGACAACATTACCTGTAAGTGTGGACCAGAGGTATCTCAAATACCGAACGCCATCGTGCAATAAATTGCACAAATAGGGTATAAATTTGGGGTCTTATATATATTTTTAATTTATGATTGATAATGCAAGAAAAAAAAGTATTTAAATGCAAATAAAAAATCATAATGCCCACAAATTATAGCTCCTATTACAATTTCCCCCCTTTGTCTGACAATTTTGCAAGTGAAATTTGTGAACTCCCCCCTTCAAATTGCAAAAAAATAGAATTTGGGAAAAAAATACCTAGAGAAACTCTCAAAAATGGGTCTGGCAAGGCGTCACAGGCGTCAATGGTGATTTTTGGGCGTCAAACAGCTGCTCAGGGCATCAAAAAACTGTCCCCAAAGGGAGTCAAAACCGAAACCTACTGTCCACAATGCAGTGCCCTGACCACGGGAGCCAGAAGACTCGATGAAACTACGTCAAAGATAGGATCGATTTAGATCCTCGGGGCCGGAGATAGGCAAAATTTTTTTTTTTATCCCACATGGCCTATGCGGCCACTGTGGGAGGCTTGAAAAAAATGGAAGGCTCCATAGCGTTTCGGTTGCCTTCGGGCAACCACCCCCAGTCCAGTCCGCCCTTTTGCCTCAGCCGTCTCCCCGAATCGACTCAGAGTCTCCCCGTCTTTGGTTTGCGTCATCCCGTCTCGATTTGCGTTTTGTTAGCTTTCGTTCGGTCGTGTCGTCTCCCTTGCCAGGCCCTCAGCCTTGCATCTTGTTAGCTTTCGTTCGGTCCGCCAGGCTTCGTGTCGTCTCCCTTGCCAGGCCCCCTCGGCCCTACGTCCTGTCAGCTTCTGTTCGGTTCGCCAGGCTTCATGTTTAAGCTTCTTTCTGGTCCGTTGCTCTGTGTCAGGTCCGTCCGCCAAGCTGGTCTGTCCATAGCTCTGATACCATGAAGAATTTCACGAAGTGATTGTACATTCTCATTGATTTGATTATAAACATTACAAAGCAGTTTGAAGCAGTTGGTTAACCGATGAGTTGGTTAACCAACCTAATTGGAGATTGCCTACGAGCAATATTTTACAATAATGTAATACAACCCCATGCATGATATGCTAACATCCACCATGTTTGTCCAACCAATATTGTTAAGTGTCTTCACTTTAGGAATGTGACCATGGATTAAGAAATTTTCAGAGAGCAAAAACCTATCCAATCTCTCCATTATACAAGCTAAGCCTTACCTTCCAAGTCATAAGGCCATTATCTAGTTGGATGTCCACAAGATGGAGGTTTACAATATATTCGCTCATGAGGTCAGTGCTTCTATCCAAATTTCTATTTCCCTCATTTTCTCATATAGAGAGAGGATGGTATTGAAATCTCCTCCAATCAAGATTCAAGTTTCAGGAAAATGAGAGATAATATAAGTTATATCCTTCCAATGTCTTATTTTTTCCACCAAAGCAGTTAGAGCATAAATAGTAATGCAGAGCATAATTTGGTTTGAATATCTACTTTGAATAGATATAGCCAAAATACCCCAATTGCCAACCATATGGTGAATAACTACCTCTTTTGGGTCCCAAAGATAAGTAATGCCACCATAAGTCCCCTGGGAACTTAGGGAAAATACTTTTCTAGCTAGCTAAATTTTACTAGCAATAGAGTCCATATCCTCTACTAACATCTTTGTTTCTTGAAGGAAAACAAGATGTGGATGATTTATCTGAATCATTCTTCTAATTTCATTTTTTTTTGAAAGAATCCCTTTGAGTCCTCTAATATTCCAAGTGATTATCTTCATTAATACCAAGTCTAAAAAATCTGGGAAGGGCATTAATCTTACCTTCCTCTACAAGTTTTTCACCTTCTTTTACCATATGATATTGATTGGTCTTACGACCTGCCTTTTGATTAGAATCCATCTTCAATTTTTGTTCCCTGTTTCTTGACTTCCTCCAATTGAATTTAAGATGGCTTTTAACCTTGATGAATGCTCATAGACAACCAAAGTGTTACTAGAGGGTTCAACAGAGTCTATATTGGGACCTATATTATTTGAAGTTTTGACATGTAAAAGATTGTTTTTGTTGTTTTAATTTTCTTCCTTTTTCTATTGAAAACCTTTGATTTGTTGGTTTGTCTTTGAGCTTTTCCCTTCATATTTAAATTGTGTTTCTAAGATTTTTGTTTCCATTATTTCCTCTTCCTCACTTGGGACATCATTCATGGAAAGTATTTCAAACATATTAGCAAATGACTTTGATTTATCCTTCATAACTATTTTTTTGGAGTGTTCTTCTTCTTACGAATTTGGAAACCTGTTGAGTTTATATCTTCTTTCTTTTGATCAAGAATTTTATTTGAGTAAGCACTAGCCAAATGACCATATTCATGGCAAATTCTACAATGAAAATGAATTTTCTCATAGTCCACTACTTTATCCCAAGTGTCTTCCCCAAATTGTAATGTGATCTTATTAGGTAAGGTTTTGTCTAAATCTATTAAAACACAAATTTGAGCATAAATAATATGTTCAAAATTTTGAGTACAATCAACAGTCATCATAAAAGTTCCTAAAGAGTTTCCAATTGAAGAAAAATTAGTAGGATTCCAAAATTCAATAGGAAGGCCAAAGATTCTAATTCACACAGGAGCTGTAGAAGGCATCTCTTCTTCATATTTAAATTTAGTATGATAGGGCTTCATGAAAAACCCTTCCCTTCCAAAGAACCAGGGACCCCCTTGAAAATTTTCCTCTCTATATTAATTATTAGCAAATAAAACAAGAAAATAACCATTTGGATAAATAGAGATTTGTAACTCACCTTTAGTTTTCCATATTTTAGCAACCTAGACTTTGAAAGCAAATAGGCTCGGATGAAAACCCACAAACCGATAAATTAGTCCTCTTTTTTCCAGATCTTCAATGGCAATTTGAATGTTACCCATATCAAGATTAATAATAGGAGTTCCATCAACTGCTTTAAGACATCCTAACTCTATTTTATTGGGATCAATCTTAGGCATTCTTAGAGGTTTATGGGAATCCCTACTATTAATATTAGCATTGGGCTGAGGCTGTCCACCACATAGGGCATCCCTAAAATTCATTTTTGAGGCTGAGTCTTTGAAATTATTACCTTTGATGGGGGTTCCCACAGTAGATTTATTTTGTGGGTGCACCTTAGCTCCAAAATCACTTGAGATCTGAGCCATTTTTTGATCAGCTACTTGAAACTTATTTTGTGATCTCTTTAATCCTTGCCCTAGATGCCATGGAAAGGTATGGTTTTCACTTTTATTTTGTGCAGCAAATTGGAAGCCGTTGTCACTCAAGTTCACAACATGATCTGTTGAAAGATAAATTTATAACCCATATTGGATCCCCTATAATATATCCTACTAAAATCTTGAGTAAGAACCACAAAAATATTGGCCGCTAGGGCCCTAAGGTCCTGAAAACCAACCTTTGGAGCTGCTTGCACTCAATCCAGATGAAACCCTCACATAGTCGCTTGCCAAAAATCTTGTTTACACATAGGGATGTGCTAGGATCTATGTTGCTCCAAATGATATAAAAATTGGTGGATATGTTCTAGGGTTTTTCAAGCATCTACCCTCAAAATTTTAGCTCAATCTGAGTTCGGATGAGCGAAATATAGTAAAACAAGTTCGATAGTTTGGACAGTCCTACGAAAAATGTCCCTCCTTTGAATTGAACCTGATATGTAAATGAAAAAATAACTCGAAAAATATAACTCTTTCAAATATTTTTTATAATTTTCATTCAGTTAATAATCCAGATAAATATAAAGTCTGTATATTTGTCAATGGATAATATGTTCTAGAACTATATTAAAAAAATCATAGACCATCAGTTGTAATCTAGCAGTAAGAAGGGGGTGATGCAAAAAATATAATGTCATAATAAAACAACCTGAGTTCAAATGTTCACATTGTGGTTGATATTTTCATAATAAAACAATATACGAGGATAGTCTTTTTGTTGAATTACCACACTAACTAATAAGACGTAATATCCATTCAATTCCAAATAACCCATAGAGTTAAGAATTTTGGCAATGCTAGCGAAGAAGTATAATAGATAATGAAATTTGTTGCTTTAGTACTAATGATCAAATCAAGCACCAATTAAAAATAAGATTTTCATTTATCCTTTATACACACTTAATACCTAAAATATCATTTTTGTTTTGATTAAAAAAACAATATATTGCATTAAACTAGTCTATGATAGTCTGCATCTCCATATATTATAAATTTAAAACTAATCTTTGATTAATCCAAAAGCTTTAAATTCCAAATTAAGATCATGAAAGAATACAATTCAAAAATAACAAAATATAACAAACTAGAACACAAAAATATATAAGAAAAATAGTATAATGATTTTATTGCTACAAAAATAGATTATAATACAAGTAATCTTTAAGAAGAGATGTGATGCTATAACATTGCATCTATTACTTATAATTTTATAATCAAAGGTGCATATCTCTTTATATAATATTTTTAGTGTGTTGGAAATCCACCTTATTGACTATGAAAGGTCAACCACGTGGAAATATTATGGTTCACCTTATTTAATTGAAAATTGCATACATATAACTTGTCCTTTTGTGTTTTATCTTCTACTAATATGTCAACATGGCTAGAGATGCATTTTGGCTATAAAAATCTAAAAATAGAAAATTGCTATTTTTAGTAAATGTTTTGTTTTGCATTTTGAGGGCCTTAGCATGGTCTTTTTCACAAAGTTATCAATAACTATGTTTGTGATAGAGTTGCCTACTAAAATTATTGTTCTCTCTCTAATATTTCCAACGGTTCTTGAATGGATCAAAGCAAAGTCCCAAGCACAAGATTATGCCTCTAGTAATGTGGTTAGGATTAAAAAGTTAGATTTTCAAGTATTTTCAAGCATAAATCCATACCCCAAAAGATCAAATGCTTGGATTATTCATTCCCCTTGAAAATTAATGCTCTCCATTGTGTCAAATTTTGACATCAGGTGTAGAGATTGTTTCTTTATCTAATTTTTTGTTAGTTATTCTCATTGGTGACCAAATTTTCCTGCCTTGACCAATTTGTACATCTAAATATCCTTACTTCTAGTGGTATTAGTCATCGTGTCAACAATATCATCCTCCTCCATTAGTGCAAAACTATCTAGATTTATTTCTTTAATGTTTAGCTATTTTACTACTATAAAAGGTTCAATGGAGGTGGGTGATAGACCTTCAAAAGTTCAACATTGAAGACTAGATGTAAACCAAGATAAAATAGAAGATTCAATTCAAAGGCATTCTCTTCCATATTATTGTTGATGGTGTATGGTCTATATTGAGAAGGTCTGATCATCTTATGGGGCCCTTCAAGTCTCTCTTTCTCTAGACATAACCATATCTTATATCCAACCTTGAAGTCATGTGGGACCCAATGTCAATCATCGCAACATTTTGTATTTTTTATTAACATTTTATAAGAGGTCATGAACCTATTTTTGGATATATTGAATATGTTCCCTAAACCAAGTAAATTTTTCTACTTTTTTATATCCATGAGGTGAGAACTAGATGTGTTGCATGTGGGAGAGCTACATTAATGGGTGTCAAGGGTTAGAACCTGAAATAGATATGAAATGGGTTGTATTTGATAGAGCTATGTATATTTTGATTGTACCCATGTTGAATGTAGGGGAGGATCTCATCCCATGTGTGTGGATTCTTATAATTGTACACTAAAATAATATATACAATTAATTGGATCTCAAATTTTGTCTAACCATTAGTTTAAATATGGAAGGTTCTGGATATGGGCAACTTGATTTTTTTATAATATATAGGGTGGACCAAAAAATTCTTAGAAATTTACTATCCCTATCAAATATAATGAACTCTACCAAGCCAAAGTTGATCCACACATGACTAAAATAAGGCTTAGCAGTCTCCTTAGCTAAAATGGATTTCTTACAAGGAATCATTACAACCATTTTTGTAAAATAATCAACTACTATAAAAATATAATCATTACCATGCTTAGATGTTAGAAAACCTAAGAGGAAATCCATGGAGATATATTTCAAAGACCTATTAGAAATTATGTATATAGTTCCTACTTCTTATTGGTTTGTTTAGAAATAATACATGGCATACATCACTTGACATACGTCTCAACATAATTCTTCACTTTGGGATAATAGAAGTACTTTTGAAGAACTACCAATATTTATTCCACCCAAGTGTGATGTACTACATTGTTGATATGTGCTTTATCAATCATATTTGAGTGCTCCCTAGATGGCACATAAATATGTACCATGTGATAGAGAAGGTTATTTTAGAAATAAAAATTAGAAATATGTTTACCCGCGCAAATATCTTGGTATGCATATGCAAAATCAAAATAAAATTCACACAAGTTAGACCAATTAGAAGTATCATGCCTACAAGAATTAAAAATGGTGGTGAGTTCCATGATTTGAGGTCATTTTATAATCTACTATTGAATTTGCACTCCCTTTCTTGTGTTTGATGATCAAATGAAACTCCTATATATATGTGGTCCACTCTTGATCTCTTTCATTCCTTAGCTTACACTATGTCTTAATGAAATCCAAAGGTTTATGATTTGTATGTATGATGGTTTTCCTATCAAAGATGTAGTGTTTGCACTATTTACATGCTTGGGCAATGACATAGAGATCTTTGTCATGTGTGAGGTATTTTAAACTACTCCATTGAATGTTTTATTATGATAAGTAGTTAGATGCCCATGTTGTGTGAGGATAGCTCCTAATGCATACTTTGATGCATGAGTCATTACCTCAAAATATTGATGCAAAAAAGGTAGGAAAAGTATAGGAGTTAAACATAATTGGTCCTTCAACCTCTCAAATACCTTCAATTGTATATATCCCTAGTGGAACTTGTATTTGGTACCTCATTTGGTCACTTGGTGTAGAGGCCAAGCAATGTGTGAGAAACTTGATACAAAAATCTAATAGAAATTGGCAAGACCCTAAAATCTATGAATATCAATTAGATTCTTTCAGGTAGGCCAATATCTAATTATCTAAATATTTCTAGGATTGGCATGGACTCCCTCTTTGTCAATAATATAACTTAGGTACTAAATGTTTTTTATGCAAAATTATTACTTCTCCAAATTAACATATAGCTTGTATCTTCAAAGAATCTAATCTTCCTCTTGTTGAGTGTGCAAATGACACATTGTCAAGGGTAAGCCAACATACTTGGAACATGAATTTGTTCTTTCTTGAAAGAATTATTTTTCTCCCCTAAGGTTCAAGTATGTTAGGTCTTAGCTGGTGTGGGTAAGCCTAAAGGTTATTGATAGTTATTCCTTCAAGATACCTTTGTTGGTACGACTCTAAAAGATAGATTTCCTAGGCATAATGTCTTAAATTCAAACACTTAGCTTCCTAAAAATAATTCGACTGCACTGATATTTAAATATTTGTGAGTTGAGTGGAATTGAAACTAGGAAATAGAAACATAAGTTTTAAGCTTTATAGACTATGATTGCCCAATTGATATTATTCATTGTATTTAATATTATTATCACATATATAATAGTTGTATGGAATTTTGAAATGCACTACAAAAATCTAGCTTCAATGCTTCAAGTGAAAATTAATCTAATCGTAATATAAATAGGATCCAAAGAAAACTCAAAGGTTTAAGGGTAAGAGAAAATAAAGAAATATAAACAAGCTCATATTGCCTTAAAATTGTGTTTTGATTTGGTAAAGCAACATTTTTTATTTAAAAAAATATCGACCTGGACAATATTTACTTAGCTTGAGGTCTAAGATGGTGTAATCTTTAGAGGAGCAATAGACTATGAAATGGATTGAGTGCAACCACCATTAGCATGTGTAGATTGAACACAATAAATTTCAAAAGCTTTATATTATAAAGATAGTTGTTGAGTACATTGATTCAAATTTTTTCACTTTAGTGGATTACAAGAACATAGCTCGTAATGATATTCAGCTTGGTTCAAATTATCCAACCAAAAAAAACACAAAGAAAAAAAGCTAAATTTGATGGGCTTGTTAATAAATGGTTTCCAACCTTTGTAACAAGCTAGCGAGCAACTATTTATACCTTTTTTGACCTTCACATCATGTTACTTTTGCAATAAATTACTATCTATGATGTGCTTCTTGGGATTACTTTCATCCATAGTGTGACCTTCCCACCTTTATTATTATTGTTAGGATTTAATAATAAAATGTGAGCAATAAATAAATATGGAAATAAAATGTAGAAGAATAAAGCAATACACAAGACACAAATTTAATGTGGTTCACCCAATATGGGCTATGTCCACGGAGAAAATAACCAAGCCTTTTTATTTCATCCAAAAAAATCGAAGGGATACAACCTACATCAAATTCCCTGTAACTTCCTCTTCACTCTATCACCATCAATTACAATTATACACACCATGCATTACAATACATTCAACCACCATACATCATCCATATATAAATTAAAAAAAATTGTTACAATTTTAGGGCAAAAAATCCTACCTAAAATCCGTCATCCGATTTGTGACCTTATAATAAATGGTCCAAATTTACATAAAGAAAAAGTCTATTTTTTGGCTTCGAGGGTGCTGCTCGCGAAACCCCACTAGGGGCGCTCCATAAAAGTGTCATTGCCCCCCTAGACCCCCTTGAAAAATAGTAGTAGGGGGGGTGTTGCCCCCCTACACCCCCCTTCGTGGAGTGGGTCCAAATGCGGCTGAAAATAAGACCTCTGAATTAATCAGGCTCCACAACCAACAATTATTATATATTATTTTTTCTTTTTATTTTTTTAACATGCTCTACAATTTTCGATATTTTTTTTAACATGCTTTGCAATTTTTCGATATTTATTTTTTGACTTTCGATAAAGATAGCTTCGAATGGCCAATTGGGGTAAGATTCCAATGGCTTAGATTGATATTTGTTGCTCTACAAGTTACCAAAGGCTTCTAGTAAATCTAGCTTCCAATGGCCAATGAAGGTGATTTTCCAATGACATGAATCAATTTCCAATGGCCTAAATTGATCTTTGTTGTTTCTCTGCAAGTGCATGGAGGCTTCCTACTAGAATTTTTTCATTTTCCACAAGTTTCTAGAGGCTTCCCACTACTTATGTTTTGATTGCTTGTTTATTTTATATTTTACCAAGCTTATATCATTGCTTTTATATTTTCAATTGCCAGGGTTTGTTTTAAATGTAGGATAAAATTTCCATTGCCGAGATTTGCTTCTCTATGCTTTCTCACGAGTGGTTAGGCTTTTTGTAGGGATCTTTAATTTTTTTTTGGTTTCAAAGATGATACCATGTAATAACATCATATATTTCTAGGGTAGTGGTTAGGGTAATTTTTCACTAATCAAGGTAAATTTTTTAACTACCATAATTACTTCTGACACTTTTTTATACTTTTGGTATTTTCTCACGCTTATCAAGGTTTTTTTAATTTCCCTGTGAGTATTCAAGTTTTGATCGTGCAAATTTTCCAACTATTAGGGATTAATTTGCAATGGTTAGGTTCATTTCTATATCCTTAAGCTTTCTTGCAAGTGTCCAAGCTTCTACTTTGCCAAACTATTTTGATGCTTCTACTTACGTTAGCAATTAAAAAAGTCTAGTAATTTTCTTTTCCAAGCTTTTAGCTTGTTGAGATGTTGAATTGAGTTCGGTTTATATCACTACCACAATATTTCAAGCATCTAATAATTTCTTTCATGGATATTTTTTATTTCCCCATAGACGATTGGATTTTAGTGAGGGAAATGTTGACGTCATCACCAAAAAACTTTTATGTCTAGTATTTTTCTTCCACTTTGATGTTTATTTCCTTGCGAGTGGCCAAATTATGATGAGCAAACAAATTCCATTTGGGTTGTTGGATCCTAACTAGGCATAGCATTTTGAGTTGCCAGTAGCATTAATCTTCCCCTTATTGGCTAGACTTCCAACCAAAAAACTTTTCACTTAGTATCTAGACTTATGGTCATTTTTTATATGCCCTTGGGAGTGACCTTGGTCATAGTAGCTTGGATAGCCTACAATAAACACGCCATTTGGGCCCCAAATCTCCTTGAAACGTAAGCAAATTTGTACTTTCTAAAAATATATTTTTAAGAAGCATCTAAGGCAATGATTTCTTATAATTCATTGAGTACATAGAGCCCAAAAGTGAGACCTACATGATTAGATAGGCATTTACAAACAATCAAGGCAGCTAGATAGCTTACCAAAAACGATCCACTTGGGAGATCAATTCTTCTCAAAACATAGAATTTTTTTTTTTTTTTTAAAGCTCTTTTTTTAAGTATCATCTCATGAAAGTTGTTTCACCAAAATTTACTAATTAATGAAAAATATATGTGGTCAAAAAGTGAAACCATCTATGTTACTAGGAGAAAATTCAAGTCTACAATGTTTGATTTTATGTAGTTTTAAGGTGCTAAGGCTATAGGTCCGATGTGTAGACCAATTGGTTCATCCAAACCCCATAAGGGGGGTGGAGGTCCAAGGTTCAAATCTCGGGCCTCATCGGACTGAATGCTTGTCCCTTTCTTGGTTCTTGCAGTGCATAAAAGGTTTAAAATGATTGTGGCATGGTGGTTATAGGGGCGGACTGCATGAAGATCTGTGTGGTGGCTTCTAGGGCGAACAACGCAAAATACTGTGGCTACCATAAAAGCTGGAAAGCCTACCCAGATTCATGGCGGCTATCGATTCCACCATGTAAATTCAAAAAAAAAAAAAAAAAAGGGTAGCTAAGGCTATGGAAACATAGATATTTGGGTACTTTTTGGAAAGTTTATTCTAAGCCTAATCTAATAGGAGAGGTTATTAACCATATTTTTTAATTTTAACCATACACAACAATGGTAATAAGCATCACAACAAACTCAAGGTAAACAAAAATTAGGCACCTATAACTAAAAGCTTTCAACTAAAAATTAAGTTTTTTATATGATTGGCTATCATGAACAAGCCCAAGCAATAAAGATTAAATTTACCAAAAAACTAAAAAAATGGGTCCCTAGTTTGTGTAGATTGAGGCGTGTTGTGTAAGCACAATAAAAAATGGTGACTCTGTTGGAAAATACTCCTAGGAATTTTAGGAATAAAACAAACACTCTCTAACACAATGAAACTTCAAAACCAAATAAACCAAAAATTTGGCATCCATCTAAGGCTAGGGTTAAGCAATTTACAAAAAAGCAATAATCCATTTTGTCTCAGCAAAAAGTATGTGCATATGGATTCATTCTTATCCCATAATCAATTGAATTTTCCATCATGGTTTATAAATCAAGCTATTTCACCCCTAAACAAACATTGGTCTACTAATGAGAAGCTTTGCCACATAGGTAGACATGTCAACAACTATTTGGATATTTCTTCACTGTTATCTAGGTGTTTATAGCCCTGAAAGATTTATCTTTGAAATCACTTTAGACCTTGCTCTACTATCAACCAGGAATTCATAGCCTTGATAGAGGTTGTCTAAATCACCCAAGAACTTGAATACCCTTTTTTCTTTCTTTTTTTTGGACAAAAAATTTATAGGCATTAAGGTTTTGCTTTGGGTTGGGGATCACTATGGCAAACATGAGAATGAACATCCAAATGATTGTTGCTTGAGAACATAACTATAATGGTTTCATTTCTCCTGATCTAGAATATTTTAAAGTATTTTCATTGTGAAACTACAACATCCTTTTGTATTAATTTGTAGGTTAATTTGCTTTATCCCTAGACAATGGACATACACAAAATGAATAATTAAGCCAATATCAACTTCATTGGTCAAAGTAGGAACTTTTATCTCCTATCCCTCATAAAAGTAACCAAATATTGGTTGCACTTGACATATCTAAGCCAAATAGAGGAAAGTGTAAGAGAAAAACTAAAAACAAAAAGCAAAGCAAAATAGAAGTGAAATGAAATAAGACCAACACACCTAAAACTCAAAATAAAACTATGTACAAGGCCTATTTACAAGATAGTACTATAAGGGACCTAGCCAAAGGGGGTCAAATTTTCTATGGTCAAATTTCCTAGTGTCCTAAACATGTCTACAATAGATTGAGAGATGCTTTCCATAATAGGCATACCAATTTTTATGGTCTCATCCCACAATAAAACTAGATCTAAAATCGTAAATACCTTTATTTTGTCTCTCTTACCCCAACTCAATTTAATCTTAGTGCCACTATCATACTTGGAGTTTGATCCTCCAAATTTGAGGGTCGAAAAGTAGTTTTTAATTATTTTTTTTTACTTTGTAGGGTATCTACTACCAAATTATTATTTTTAGTTTTGGTTTTCATTGCCATAGTGTAGACTCCCGATTCTAGTTCAGGGTATAGAATCTCATTGACATTGTTATGCTCAGTGATGAGCTTCTTCAACCTTGGCTCTCTTTTTATCCATATTTGATTAGCTATGCCATGTCAAGGAAGCCACGTATATAAAAAAATAATTATCATATAGTCATTCTATGTTCTTGACCAATCACAATTGAGCAACATCCCATATGCATCTAGAAAAACCACAACCTAAATATCAATGCATTATTGTATCTTAGATTCAAAAATCAACTATATATGAACTTGATTCATCATCCCAACCCCATCTACCTCTATCTTATCCAATTGAATCACCTTATTGATTAAGGGAGAATGATTTAGTCCTAACTTTTGGCTAACTACAAATGGCATCACATTGTTAAAAGTACTTGAATCCATAAGATAAATATGTAACCAATAATTCTAATAGTCAGAAGAAAATGTAGATTCTACCTTTTCTCTGTATATAGCCACCTGAGCATAAATAGTGTTTTTAGTATCTTCTTTCTCAAGCAAAAATTCCTTCTAATAAATCAATTGAGATACCTCAAAAAAATGAATATTTGTCTTGGCTTCCTTGAGGTCTTCAACAATGTCATATCCAAACTTGTTCTATTTTGGGATATTTTTCTTTGGTAATGATGTATTGAATTTTGGTTGCATAGGAATTGTGGGATACTTAGGTGGGGTAAGGTTTTTGTTGGTTTTCTCATAAGTTGGGATAGAATTGTATGACATAGAAAAGCACCATTTTATTAAACATTATAAAAGATATTACAAGTAAATCCTTTTATTGCAAATAGTCCCCATTGGGGATTTACAAAGAAGAATTCCAAAGGGGAAGATACCCCTTTTTACAATAATGATACAATGGTACAACAAAGTTTTCTATGCCACAAAGAGAATTAGGTGGGTTTTTAGTGACAACCTTTGGCTGAATGTGCCTTCAAGAGCCCTACATACAACCAATAACAAAAATATTAGTAGCACCTATTTTTCCAAGAATATGCAATAATGAAAACTTAATATACTATATTAAATCAAACTTAAATAAGTTAAAGAGCACATATAAAAAAACATTTGCACTCACAAGTGCATACAAGCAAATCCTAGCCTAATTTTGGTAGAGTTCCTCCAAGGTCATCTTTCTCTCTCTTCCACATGAAGAAAAGAGGATAATTTATATAATTTGGCAGGGAGAAGGGGTGGTGACATGGATATGAGTTGGCATGATGTGGAAGCCAAGTGGCATGTGAGAAAACCAAGAAAAATCTAGAGAATGCACTTGGAGGAGTGTGCACCTCCCAAAATTTAATGACCTTGGGTGAAGTGAGGGAGCATGGGGATGTGGGGAGAATCTTAAATTCACAAAAAAGTTCAAGGTGGATATGGGAGAACTTAAAATTTATTATGAACATTGACTAAGTGGATTGTCTAGGGATTTGGAAAAAAAATTAATTCCTAAGAAAGTGCAAAAGGGGTGTAGGTGGATTTTGGTATTTATTATAGGCTTTGACCTAAAGAATGTAGGAGGATTTGGATATTTAATGTGGAGAATTCCTAGGAAATTTGACTTTGGATTTAGAGTAATAGGAAAGTCTAAGGAGGATATAGGAGGATTTAAGAATCTAATGGGGGTCTTCCCTAGGAGATTTGCTGGCGATTGTGATGGGGAATTGGGATTTCTAGGTATTTGGTTTGGGAATTAAAAATTCATTATGGATCATGTCAAGGGTTTGGCTAGGGATTTGAGGTGATTAATGGTTAATTAAAGTTTGGATTAGGGGATTAGGACTTAAATGGGATTATGGGATTTTTGAGAAAGATTTTAGGAATTAAAGAAGAGTTTTAGAGAAAATGGGAGAATTGGGGGAGTTAAAAGGTAATTAGAGGAACTTAGGAGAAATTTGTAAATTTCAAAAGGATTAGAGATAAATTTCTAAATTAGAGGGTTTTTAATAATTTAGGGAATTTGAAGAAATTAAAGAGGGACATTAGAGGAAATTGAATGGAATTAGATGAATTTAGAGAGAATTAAGGATTTTAGAGAGATGTAGAGGAATTTGAAATGAGAAATGAGTTTAGAGAATTTAGAGAAAATAAAGGAATTTAGGGAAATTGGAGGAATCGAAGAGAGAATAGAGAAATTTAGAGGGAATTGGAAGAATTGAAGAGAGAATAGAGGAAATTAGAGGGAATTAGAGGAATTGAAGAGAGAATAGAGGAATTTAGAGGGAATTGGAGGAAGTGGAGAGGGGATTGAGTAATTTAATGAAACTTAGAGGAATTGGAGAGGGGATTGAGGAATTTAGAGAAATTAGAGAGGGAATGAAGAATTTAGAGAAGATTAGATGAATTAGAGAGGGCGAATTAGAAGAATTAAAAGAAATTAGGATTTTTGGTGGATTTTACAAAGTTAGACAAAATGGCTTTAGGTGATTAAAAAATTGACACATATTGGGTGTTAAAATTTACCCCTTTTGTACTATGTTGTGTGTGAACACAATATGGTAAAAGCATATGGCACTAGTTGCTAGATTGATGATAATGAATGGATGGCAACAGTTGGCGAGTGATGAGACTAGCTTTTGGCTTGAGAAGGATGATGTGATATTTCCTCAAATCAAGGACAATGCAGGATGCCCCAATTATGAAATGGATAAATACCCTTGAATATTTATCTTTTATGAATTGATGAGTGCATTTTATTTAGCAAGTGGGCCAACCATATGGTAGGTTACCTAAAGATATTACAGATTGATTGCAAGTGATCTTAAGTTACCACCTTAATGTAGAAATAGATATGGATAACTATATAGATATAGGTATAGAGCAAACCAAATCAGGATTTTATTAGAATTTTGATTGGAGGAGAGAAGTTGTGTTATTTATCCCAATAAAAGAGGTTTAATGATAGCCTTAGGAAAATATTCTTGGACACATGTGACTCAAGGATTAGATGTTTGGTTATTGATCTTGTTAGAGATAAATTTTGTGGGTAATATCTACCCCCTCAAGTGATGATTTTATGGGTGAAGGGATAGACGATAATGACAAAATGCTTGAAAAATGTGGGATTGGGTAATAGAAAATAGAGATGAGATGGATTTATGAGTGAAACTTGGCATGATATGAGGGAAATTGTTGAATTCATAACTATGATGCACAATCCTACTTTGCTCTAACAACTATGAGTGTCCTTATGGTAATCTTCTCATCCTTCCAAATTGCATAAATAACTAGTTGCTACAACCACTAGGTGTACTAAAGAAGATCACTACTTATAAGGTTCACTCGAAAAGCAAGGAATTTACATGACCTAATATATGAAAATGAGAAAATGCATGAAATTAAAGTTTAATCTATGAAAGCATGTAAATAACATGAAATGAAAATCTATTTTATGAAAATAATAAAGAACATGAAATGATGATCTATTTTATAAAAGTGATAAAGAACATGAAAGCAAATATGCACTAAAAAAGTAGTAAAATGACATGAAGAAAACCTAATCTAGAAAAGTAAAAAATTACATGAAGGAAACCTAATCTATGAAATCAATAAATGACATGAAGGAAACCTAATAAAGTAAAGCAAGAAATGATATTAAAAAAACCTATGCTAGGAAAGTGAGAAATATACACTAGGAAAATAGTAAAGGACATGAAATGAAACCTACACTAGGAAAGCAAGAAATCTATGCTAGGAAAGTGGTAATGGACATGAAATGAAATATAATCTAGGAAAGCAAGAAATGACATGAAATGAAACCTAATCTAGGAAAGCAATAAATGACATGAAATGAAACCTAATCTAGGAAAGCAAGAAATGACATGAAAGGAAACCTAATCTAGGAAAGCAAGAAATGACATGAAAGGAAACCTAATCTAGGAAATCAAAAAATGACATGAAGGAAACCTAATCTAGCAAAGCAATAAAATACGGAAAAGTAAATCTAAGCTATGAAAGCATAGATGATACAATGGTGGATGGGGTTATGTTTTTACCCCAATAAAAAAAGGCAATTGATGAATGGATTGTTTTTTCCAGTAAAATAGGGTTGTTGATGATGGGATGATTTTGCTTTTTTTCCTTGTCAAAGAGGGCAGATGATGATGGATAATTTGAATTTTTTCCCTAGTCAAACAGGGAAAATGATGTTGGATGATTTGGATTTTTTCCTTGGCCAAAGAGGGAGAATGATGATAAATTGGTTTTGCTTTTACCCCAACATAATAGAGTTGTTGATGATTGGATGATTTTATTTTTTCCCTAGTAGAATAGGGTTTTTGATGATGGGATGATTATGATTTTTCCCTAGCATAATAATGTTAGTACTAGGTGAGTGTGACTTTCAAAATTGAGCATTTGGATGTTAGGTTGATATGGTATGGAAGCAAGAAATACCTAATTGGAGATCGTTGAAAGCATAATTTGGTTTGGGTGGTTAGATAGTAGATATATGATGGTGAAATATGATAGAGATGGTGGAAAGGAGAAAAGTTGTGATATAGTGAGGGGGAAACAATAGGGGTGATCTTTTTTGTTGACCTTAGATGCCTCCATATTGTAGTCCTTATTTTTTTAGATGAGGATGAGGTAGGTAGATGGATATGAGAGGGATTGTATTGATTGATTCATGATAGAGATATGGGGATGATTGAATGGGTGATATGATATGGTGTGATGTATGGGTGGTGTTATGCATGTGTTTAGGGTGCTTATATTGTGGTGTTGGATGGATTCATGTGGTTGGATATATGGGACATGTTAGATGACATGGTTTTGATATGTTGAAGGGATGGATGATGATGTATCTACTTATTCATATGTTTTATACTTAGATGCTTTTGTTTGATCACCTTTTTGGATATGTGTATATGCATTGTAAAATCAAAATTAGTTTAATTAACCAATGATAAAGTGGTCATCATGATGACACATAAAGAGGACATGAGAGATGATAATTACAATGGGGATAAGATGTAAGACATGGATAGTGATATGTGAACCTAAGAAACAATGATGAATAATGGTGATACCTGATACAAATGGAGAAATTAAGACACAATGTGTGTAATTAACGGTGTGGAACTTAACATGCTATGTATCCCCAGACACCTTAGGGTTTTTACATCCTAGAAGTATTTTAGGAAACTCAAACACCCTAGTAGTACCAATCAAACTCATCCACTAGACCATCAGTATCCCTAAAAGACCAATACCATCCTAGATAAATCAATTTATGCAAGGGCCAAGGTGTGTGCAATGACGTTTAATTTTTATTTTAAGCAAGGTTGGACTAACCAATTATAGCTGAAACCATTATAAGCTAGTTTATCTACTAGTGGTCAAATGTATTTACAAAAGAAGGTTGCTAATATGACAAACATGTCACTATGTGGAGGGTATACTCCACTACCAGTAAAGAATCTATAGCCCCAGTGGAGATACCCTCATAATACTTAGACATTGCTCCATTATCAACCAGGTGTAATTAGCCTTGGCAGAGATGCCTGAAATGCCTAAAGATCCATGATAAATAGTATTATTAATTTTTTTTTTCTTTTGCACTTTTTTTTATCGTATTGATCCTTAGGTTTGGATTATGCGAATGATAGGATGAGCAAGAGAAATCATTTGCTTTATAGCTAGAGATATGCAAGGATTTATCTTCCTTAGAATCAAAATATAATTAATATGTGATAGGTTTTTGATCTAAGAAGAGACTCAAGTTAGCTAAGGGAGGAAAAAAATCTCCTTAGGATATGATGACATTTGATAGACATTGAGTGAAATACTCGGTGTGTCTCAATAACCAAAATGACCACTATGTATGAGTAACCTAAGATATTGGGACAACAAAAACAAGTAGGGCATGTGACGAACAAATAAAAATGATAGGATGGGTGTACTATACAATGGATAAAATAATTACATGTGGTCAAACATGAGATAATGGAGAAGGATGGAACAAACAACATGCAACACAAAAGTAGATAAAATATGGACAACTATGTGTGTATATGCAAAAGCAAAACACCAAAAATATATAACAAGATAAATTGAAATCAAGACTCAATATTGCACAAAAAGAGATGTTTTTATTAATATGGGGGGAGCCTCAAATCTCCAATGTTACAATGAAATAATTGATTTCTTTGATACAAATGTTTACAATAACTAGGGTTCTCCATAACCCTAGTGAACAACGTTGGTGGTGTCTTCAATATCACTTTTGATCCCAATAATAGTAAGTGGGCTTCATGCTTATCCAATACTGGGCTACTCTAGATTAAAAAATTGCACAATGCTTGTGTATCTCCAAAACCTGCACACAGATAATGATAGAATATGATTACTAGTAATTGTGAGGGCTCCACTGTGTGAGATCCTCAAAAATCAATACAAACCCTAAATACCAATTAATAAATTGTATACAAAATATAGAAATAATGAAAGTAGTATAACAATATAAATATTTACCTTTTTAGCTTGTCATTTTTTGATCTATCATTGTTGTTGCAGGGAAGTGGTGTAACGATACCCTACCATTACCCAAGGGCTTCGCTAGTCTTCAATAGTAGGTTATGAGATACCTGTAGGTGCTCAGTAGTAGTAAGAAAAGTTCGTGGGTGCTTGGGAATGGTAGGGAGTGCCCAACAACACTTGGTAGTGGAAGGAAATACCTGAAGGTTCTCAATAGTGATAAGGAGTGCTCGAAGGCATTTGGGAGTAGAGGTGAATATTTGTAAAAGCAGATATAGCTGAGCGAGAATGGTGGTGATGGATGCAGACGTGAATGTGAATGAAAATGGATAATGAGGATGCTTGGATGGACTTTGACATGAACTACTTAGGGGAACTTAGGGTAAAAAACTCGATATCTCAAGGGATTTTTCAGACTAAAAAAATACTTAGGGGTTGATCAATCAAAATGGTTCCTATTAATAATCCATACTAGGGTATGTTAGGGTTTGAAAAACATGAATTGTGTGGCTCAAATTAAATTACATTGGAGGGTGGATATTAATTTTGGGTGTGTGGCATGGATTGATGTAGGTGGATGGCTAGAATTAAGTCAAATCAAGTGGTTGGGATTTATTTACATATATAATATTTATATTTATTAAATATATATAAAATATAATATTAAAATATTAATATTAAACATATATTTAACAAATATGCCTAAATATATATAAATAATGGTTAAAATAATGGGAAGACCTAGATGGATGAAAAATGGCTAGGTTTTGATGCCTACAGATGCCCCTTTTTGTACTACATTGTGTGAAACACAATGCAATGCAAAAATACAAGACACCTACTTAGGCTAGGTGCAGAAGCATAATTCTCTTGGGATATGATGAATGAGCTTGAAGATAAAAGAATTAAAGAATTTGGATTTGCATAGCTTACCCCCTCAATTGGTGAATGAGTTTGCGGATGAATCTCATGAGCCAATTAAAAAAAATATGTGCAAATAGAATGTGGATGATATGAATGATGTAAATGTGATACCATTTTTTCCCCAATGGTTGGAAATGGATTGGTGGATAATGTGAAATTATTGCATCTATTTTTACCCCAATAGATGAAGGTTTTGGTGAAAATGTAATGAATATGGGTCTATTTTTTTCCCAATAGATGAAGGGATTTTTGCCAAGTGTAGGATGTCATGATAATGTAAAATGCATCCCATTGTGGGAAAATCAAAACCAAATGTGGTTGCCCCAAATTTTGAGGTGAATCGATGTTGCTAAAGAATGTGCCTTTAGGCATCATTGATATGCAAAGATAAAAGAAAAATAGTCAACTTCAAAGAGCCAACTAGTGACTGTCAGATAATTCCTATGGTTAGGACCAATAACCCTAGCTAAGGCCACTCACCATGATGACTATCAAGGAAATTTGAAATGATGAGATGTGATTTTGTCCATGTGTTAAGCCCCATGAACTAGGCCATCAATGACTGCTTTTGTGCAAATTGTTCCTGGCAAGGTTTTTGAAGTACCAAATGTGATTGTGATTTCGAACAAGGATATAAGGAATGATGAAAATTACCAAGTGTCCTTATGGTAGGTTATTCATCTTACCAAGTTGCATGGATGTAAATCGCTACAATCACTAAGTATATAGAATAACCCACTAGGTACAAGGTTCACTTGAATATTTGTTTGAACTTGGCAAATATGCAAATGTTATGATTGATGATAGAAAATGATATGGAAATGCATTATTGATTATGAGGATGATGGTTATGGTCATTTTGTGAAAAATTGGACCATTTTGGAGCGTTTTGTAACTTGTTATGCAATTTTGTGACTTTTGGTCATAAATGAAAATTATGCATCCAAATCAGTTGGAACCTTCACAAAACCTGTTAATATGATGAAAATGATGCATGAATGCAGTATGGAGAGATTTTATGGAGGTAAGCTACTATTTTTCAATGATTTAATCATTTTTTGATTTTGATACCAAATGCTAGTTGGCGCTTTTGGCATGCACAAACGCCTATCAATGTTTGTGTATTTTGTAAATGCCCTGGTGTGCTTTAGTGCACCAAGGAATGTCCATGGGAATCTCAAGACACCTAAAGCAGCTATAAATAGCTTTTTATGTGGAATTTGAACTTATTTGTGCATTTTTGAGTTTTTGAAGATTCATTTGGGAGAGTCGGGTGGAGTGGAGTGGAGTGAGGTGAAGTGATATGGGTGCGAAAGTTATGGTTAGAAGGAGCGAATGCAGGGGTTGGAGTACGAGATGCTAAGGTAAGTCCCTTTTTTTGTGCAAAATAATTTATGTTTTTATGATTTTTTTAATGAACATGTATTAACAAATATTTTTGTGCTATGCAGCAGCTTAGGATTTTGGAGGCTCAACATCGATTCTCACCTTACATCCCTGGGATGAGGAAGGCACTAGTGGAGGAGGAATCAGAGGTAGCCTAGATTTATTTAGTGAAGGCATACGAGCGATACCTTTTTACCTTGGTAGAGAGGTGGGATATGGATAGGGGCACCTTTTAGCTCCCCATAAGAGAGGTGACCCTCACACTTGAGGATGTATATTGCATCTTCAAGATGCTAGTGGAGGGGATTCATGTCGAGGTTGGATACGATTGAGGGTTGAAGATGAAGAAGATGTTTGGAGATAGCTAGGAGAGTGTGAGGGTGGATTTTGGGGGCATTCCATACTTGTCCAAGTATGTGGATATCAAACTGGATGCCCTTTGGGTGTTAGTGATATTTTTGTTAGCCAATGTCATGGCCCTGAATAATATTAGTTGTAGGTTCCCTTGGAACCTGATAGGATTGGTGAGTGATATGCTCACCATGTACTAGGTGTATGCATAGGCTCTTGCCTTATTAGCATAGAAGTACTAGGATCTCTATGAGATGATGAGGTAGGGGAGGAAGGGATTGGGATGCAACTTGTTATAGTAGTGTTGGGAATGGGAGCACTTCAGCATGGCTCAATCGAAGGGCTTACTAGTGGTAGGCTTGGGTAGGGATCAACCCTATGCTAGGAGATGGGCAATGGTAGAGGAGGTACAATAAATTCATTCTATGCAGATGAGTGAGTGGTATAGGAGCTTATAGGTTGGATTGACATCCATCCAAGTGAAATGGAGGCCTTGGTGAGGTACCATGTGGATAGGATATGGAGAGAATTTGTGGTGGGTGAGGTAGGCTAGGTGGGTGGTTGGATGGTATCAAAGTGAGGTTGAGTATATTCAGTTCTCTCGGGTGCTCTAACAATTTGTCCTGAGGTAGGGGGTTTTGGATGAGTCGGTGCTCTATAGAAGGTATCGAGAGGAGATGAGGCTACCATGTGCAGAGCCATGGAGGGTGGATTACAAGGATGATGATGAGATATATCTCCCTAATGTGGATGATGCAAGGACTAATCTAGAGTATGGTGTATGGTTTGTTATGCATCCACCATGGGAACTTATTCTAGTAGTAGCTAGAGATTGATATGAGGGTGAGGATGAGGGGACTCATGAGTCTCCCAAGTGGTAGAGGCACATTCAACATAATAATCAAATTAGGAGTACTAAGGGTGTAGCTTAGCAGGCTCAAAGGAGTGGGGAAGATGGTGGAGATGAGAAGGATGTGCAGGAGACTTTGAAAGGACCTCCAGGTCAAAGTGAGGAGGATTGGGCAAGGCTAGGGTAGCAAGTGGTAAAGTAGGATGCGATGGTGATGGCTTAGGATGAGATGTTCATGAGGCTCCAAGAAAAGCTATCAAAGAGGGAGCATCGACAAAATGTTGATATAGTGCACCTTCAATATCGATAGAGATATATCGAGGCTTTGGAGGATAAGATTATAGAGCATCATATTCCTCTTCCAAACCCTCTAGCCTCATTTGTATCCAAGGCTACTAAACAGAGTGAGTCTAGGCATAGTTCTAGGTCTAAGACTCCTGCTAGGTCACAAGGGTCCTCTTGGAGGGCTTAGCTAGTGCTTAGATGCACTTTTTCTATATGAGACTTAGTGCTCCATTGTATGTAGCCTTTTGGCACTCATTGTATATGTGATATTTATACATATATATATATATATATATATATATATATACACATGGTTTTTACCTTTTGTGTTATATGTTTTTGTGTGAATGCTTTTGTGGAATTTTTTTGTTTATATGGATGATTAATGCATATGATATGTTATGGATGATTAATACAAGTGGAAATGTATGGATTATTAATGCAAGGTATGGAATGCATATGTTCTAATGATCATTCATAGTTTAGATTTTGTTTGGCTATGTTCTAGCATTGTTGTTTAATTAGGGGCACCAAACTTGGTGGTATGTGGGATGAGTGACTCATGAAGTGACATGGATTTTTACATGGAAGAAGATATGGATGTTGATATGGAAGAAGATATGGATGTTGATATGGAAGACTGACTATTTTGTAGAGACTTAGACATACTAGTGGCATCAAAAAAACTCACTAAAACTGCCTAATCCCTCTAGGACCAAATATGTATGTAGTGAATTCAATTACCGAATCATGAGCATGGTAATGACTCAAGGTGATCAAGAAAAAATATGTGTGCAAGTGAGTTCATTAGCTCATCTTAAGTAAATTGGGGGTGACATATTATGGATGAGACCAAGAAGCTAGCTTGTTCGTATGTACGGTCAAATTTCTCTTTAAAACAGACATGTCACCATGCATGAGAGTACTCCACTACCAATCAAGTGTCTATAGCTTCGGTGGAGGCTAACTCCATAGTCCACGAATTTTGATTTCTTAATTTTTAGGGATGACTACCTAACCATCCAACTAGAAATATAGTACGATCCTTACAACCCAATAATCAATTGCATGTGATGTAAAATATTTAGAGCTTCAAGGAATCATATTCTCAACCTAAGTATGATGAGAATTTTACCCTATCCTTACTACTCTATCTTTTGAATTTGGAAGCAATTGTGATAGTGGTGAAAACCACTATTTTTGTGGACTATGTTGCATTATGGGACAAATGAGGATTACCATTTTCACTTTGAGGTTCAAACCAAGTATGGTGTTATCCCTCTTTAACACAAATATGTTTTTAATATGTGTGATTGTGTTTGGTTCAAGAATGTTTTGGATTCAATTCCCAAAACTTAATATTTTCTTAGTGAAGATGTGTAATGGTCCTAAAAGGAACTCGACATGTATTTGGAGTTTTCTTAAAACACTAGGACTGGTTGAGTGACCAAAAACACCTAGGAATTATGGATGTGTGGTTTTGCGAATGATAATTTGACTTGGTGGAATTATGTGGATGATGTTGTGAAGGTGCCCCTAATTAAGGCAACATGACTTTATTGGACCAATTTCAAAACCTTGAACTTAATAAATGATCCCTAATATGAAATGTGAAATGTGGATGTGAATGCAATGTATGAAATGAAAATGAAATGTGTGCGAATGCAATGTTTTGGGATGAAATGCAATGTTTTTGAATGTATGCAAATGAAGTGCAATTTTTTTGTGTATTAGCCATGTATATATACATATATATCAATCACATTATGCATAGAATGCTTTCAAGTGTATAACATTAAGTGGTTCAGGTTCATCCTCTCCCTCTAGACTGGAAATCCTATAAGTACCATTACCCACTCTTTGAGTGATCATGTATGAACCCAACCAATTAATAATGAATTTATCATGAAGATGTGGCAGTGCATTGGTGTTTTGTTGATTATATTTAAGGACAATATCTTCTACTTGGAATTCATGTAGATGAACTTTGGTATTGTAATAACACTTTAGGTGGTCTTGATAAACTCATAAATGCTCTAAAGTATTGACTCGCCTCTCATCAAGAAGTGTGAGTTGGTCAAGATGTGCTTTTATAGCAGTATCGTCATCTATGAATTTTGACAAAGAAATTTTCAAGGAGGGAATCTCGAGCTCAAGAGGTATGATTGCTTCAACTCCATAGACCAATAAAAATGGTGTTTCCCTAGTAGGCATGCAGATGCTTGTTCGATAAGCCCATAAAGCCAAGGGAATTTTTGTATGCCAATATCTATGATTTTCCATATAGAAATTAAGGTCTTGTTGGTAGCCTCAACCTTTCCATTTGCTTGTGGGTAATAAGGAGTCAATAAACTGTATTGGATGTTAAATTTCTTGTGAAGTGCTCGAACATCCTTGTTCTTGAAAGACTTTCCATTGTTAGAGATGATTTTTGAGGGGATACCAAAACTACAAATGATATGGTGAAGTATGAACTCCATAATTCTAGGTCCTGTCATATTAGTTAGATAAATTACCTCAAACCACTTTGTGAATTATTCAATGGTTGTGATGATGAATGTATGTTATTTCAAGGAAGGAGGTGAGCTTTTGCTAATTAGATCAAGACCCCATTGTGAAAAAGGCCAAATGCTTTGAATAGGCTGTAAATCTTGTGATGGCACATGAGTTATATTAACATGCTCTTGAAAGTCACATTCCATGGTGGGCCAATAATAACCCATGCATAAAATACACTTTGTGATGGCCATCCCACTAAAATGACTACCACAAGTACCATCATGAGTTTCATCTATGGCTCTTTGTGCCTCACTAGACTCGAGATATTGAAGAAGAACTCCATCATAACCATGTTTATACAACACATTCCCCAAGAGAACAAAATAAGCTACTTTTTTATTGAAAGTGTGTTTAGCAGTTCGATACATGTCATATGGGAGTATTCCTAACTTGAGAAAGGCTACTATTTGGCTTGACCAAGGCTCATATGGAATTAACTAGATAAATCAAACATCCTTTTCATCCTTAGATTCAACACGGATAATTGTAAATTTAGAGATCAGTGAGGTAATAAGGGGTTGTACCTCCCCTAAGAAGTATTTTGGAATCAATGATCCAAGGGAGGCCATTGCATCTAAAAATATATTAGTCAAACATGGCAAACTATTCATTTCATACCATTCAATTTGAGATAGAAATTTCAATGCTACTTCATGGTAAAGTTTTATGGTAGGTTCTTTGCATTGGTATTCTCCATTGATTTGCTTGATAACAAGTTGAGAATCACAAAATATCCTGATACGCTTAATACCCATAGCTATAGTTGATTGAATACCTAATATTAAGGCTTCATACTCTGTAGTGTTGTTTGTGAATTGAAAATCAAGTTTGAATGATAAAGGGATAGGTACCCCTTGGGGTGTATGAAACACGACTCCAACACCTTGACCTTTCTCGTACTTATATCCATAAAATAATAATGTGATATCAACATCTTCCTCCAAAATGATATCTTCTTGTTCGATGACAAAAAATATCGAATCATCTAGGAGCTCAATAATTAAAGGATGATCACTAGCTAGTGGAGCTTTCACAAGATGATTGGCTATGACCTGACCTTTAATGGATTTTTGGCTAATGAATTCTAGGTTAAATTCAGTAAGAAGCATTATTCATTTAGTGATGCAAATGTTATTGTAAGTGCGAGACATCATATAATGCAGAGGATTTTCTTTACCTATGACATGTTATGTGACTAAGCATGTAATATTGAAGTTTCTTAATTGCAAAAACCACTTCTAAGCACAATTTTTCTACATAATCATATCTAGTTTTATAGCTTACCAATTTTTGACTAATGTAATAGACAGTTTGCTCTCAATTTTCTTCATTATTTTGTGCAAGCATTGTCCCTAATGCAAAGTTTGTTTTTGAGACATAAAGATAAAATGGGACCCCTAAACGAGGAGGAGCTAAGATCGATGAAAAATCTAGGTATTGCTTAATATCATCAAAGGCCTTTTGACATTTATCTATCCAATAAAATGGTACCCCCTTTTGTAATAGGTGATTGAATGACCTGCATTTGTTAGAGAGTTGCACGGTAAAATTATGGATTGATTGGATCTTTCCTTGTAAACTACGCAATTATTTTAATTTTTGTAGGGGAGGTATCTCTAAGATGGCCTTGACCTTGTTTGGGTCCACTTCAAAGCCTCTTTTGGAGATAATGAACCCTAATATTTTTCCAGAGGTAACACCAAAGACACATTTATTGGGGTTCAACCTTACATTATGCTCTAGTAGTCGATCAAAAACTTTCTCCAATACACCAATGTGCTCTTGTCAAGTTTTGGATTTTGCCAAGAGATCATCCACATAGTCTTCGATAATCTTATGCATATAGTCATGGAAAATGTATGTCATGGCACGTTGATAAATGGCACCTACATTTTTAAGACCAAAAGGCATCACCTTGTAACAAAAATTTCCCCAAGGTGTAGTGAATGTTATTTTGTGTTGGTCATCCAGATTTATTCGAATTTGATTGTATCCTAAAAAGTCATCCATGAGCGAAAGCATTTCATGGCCAACACAAGTTTTGACAAGAGTATCAATGTTTGGAAGAGGAAAATCATCCTTAGGACACACTTTGTTAAGATCTCAAAGTCATTATAAATGTGTATCACCCTATTAGGTTTACGAACGGGCACCATATTTGAGAGCCACTCAGAATAATCAATAGGTATGATGAAACCCACATATAGTAGCTTTTGGAGCTCTTCTTTGACCAAGAGGGCAATGGTAGGATGCATCCTTCTAAGTTTTTGTTTGATCATATTAGCATCAGGATGTAAGGTGATATTATGGACAACCAAGCTAGATTCAATACCAGGCATATCTTTATAGGACCATGCAAAAATTTCCTTCTTCTTGAGGAGAGCCATTAATTTCTCTTGTTCATCATTGGATAAGATTTTTCCAAGCTTGACAATTTGATGATTGTCTTTCTCTAAACTAAGGTTCATATAAATGGTATCTTCAATGGACATATGGGAGCCTTCTTCAATTTTATGGGGCATAGGTATTAGATGAATTTCATCTAAGATGTCATCAAACTCTTTTGACTTATCCTCATCTACATCTTCCTAGAAAACCTTAGGATTCAAATGTGAAGGTGAAGGTGAAGGTGATGATGGAGGGGATGGAGGAATGTAGTTGGCAGAAGCCCTTAACAATTCCTTCAAAAAGATAAACTCTAAGAAGGATGGAGATGAAGAGATCCTATCCATATCAATAAGACTCATGTCAATTGGAATTGGCTTTGCCAAATTGTATGGATTACAGATTGGGGTGAATAAATCAACAAGATTCATGTTGACTCAAGATAAAATGGATGAGGTTGGACAAGAACCGATGCTAGGAACTTGGTAAAACTAGACAGCAACAAGCAACACAAATAAATGCACTTAATTGATATATACATGCAATGTAAAAAAAGAAAATATTTTTATTTGAATTTTTTATTTTATTTTATTTATTTTTGGTAGTGGTGAAAACCACTGTTTTTGTTTTTATGTGCATATATTACAAGCTTGGATTATGAAGTGGATTAATGAAATAGAGGTGGTGGTTCATCGATGAGGTAGGCTCATTCTTGTGGAAGAAGCAAGTGAAATATAGACTCATGTATGGGGAACATTTTGAGATAAAACTTATCTTGTTCGGTATGGAGAATGATGAGCTTTGATTCCTATTTAGATTCATCAAAAATTATCGAAACAAGTTCAAATTCTTAATAGATTTCATTGTTCGAGTCATCGGTATGGAGGGATTCTTCTCCTAAATTTAGAGTAAGCCTTTCGAAGGCTTGTTCAAGGGAAGAGGTGGTGGAAATTGGAGTGTATCCTAGGCCTAAAAGGTCATGTGTTTCTTGATATGGAACATCAATAATGTTGTGCATTCCCTGTTCATGCAATCCTAGGCCATGTCCCTACCAATTAACTATGTCAAAATAATGGGATAGAAATCCCAACATGTTTTGTATGTTGGCAGGTGTTGGTTCTTTGGGTTCTTCTAGGGGAGTTAGATTTGATGAAGAATCAATCCTCTCATATACAAAATTTATGTTGTTGGGAGCTAAACCCATGTCATATACAACTCCTATGGATAAATGTGGGTCACGTGGGTGATCCAAATCCTTAGTAGTTGGAATGGTGAGCGGTGTGATGATGATGTCTTGGACTATATATTCACCAATACTAGGATTAGTGAGGTGAACCTTGACTTGGGATGATGTGGAAGGACCATTATTGGATAATGGCTCAAGGAATGATGGAGATGAATGTCTATTTGTAGTTTCTTATATTTAATTTTGTCAATCTAGGTTAATCCAAGTTAGATTTAAAGAGTAGAAATCCAATATAGATTATACCATAACTCTTAATTCTTAGACTTGATTCTGTTTTCTTTAGTCTCATTTACAAGAAATTAAAGTTTGTAGGAAATAAAAGTTTGCAGAAAATAAAATAAAATAAAATTATGTTTAAATTAAATATGCAATTTAGACTAAGTCTATATGAGTATGTGTGGATCCACGTATGATTTACTAATGCATTATTTATCTAATATTTCTATAGTTTTATGATATGCAATTTTAATAAAGTTTATGTTCTAATTTTATCTACCATGTTAGTGGGGGGTAAGAGATTTAGGGACTAACATTTTGGAGTGGGCCCTACCTTTGGAAGGTTAGTATTAACCCCTTCCCATTACTCTACTTTAACTTCAGTAAACTATTTCATTAAATTACTCTAATGCTAATTATTTCATGATTACAGAAAAATACAATGGTGATTACATAAAAGAAATCATGCAAAAATAAATGATAAAGTAATTGACATAGTTACCATATGCATAATGAAAGTGCTACTGCTTTATTACTAGAAATTCAAACATACATGGTTGCGCATCAAGCTTTCAAAAATTGTACACATAATATTACATTAGAAATAGTCACCGATTAGATATTTTCTCCATTAGACCTTTTCAAATGTCTCCATATGTAATATATAATATCGCTTTGGAAATTCTAAATAAAACTCTTCCACATATTTTCCATGTGGTTTTGTTGGCTCGATAATGCAACAACTATGTTCCTAATAAAAATAATCTAAATTGACATAGTTTTCCTAACCTACTTGGACTCAGTCATAATCTAAGAGGTCCAAGTGGCATCTCACAAACAAACATAACAAAAAGCTTCTAATTTGAATATTTCATAAGATATAACAATATAACTATATGCCCCTTTATTCACAGAGAGGACATAACATCTTGCATCAAAATATAGACAACCTAACAACATACTAATTTTACAATAAAACAACTTTATAACAACTTCAATAATCATAATTTTCTCATGCATAATCTTTGACAAGCCAACCAACTATGTTGACTGGGAATATTTCGTAACAATATGTTGCCATGTAAGAGTGCCATGTTGTCACTATCATGGCACGCAATGTGTTGGTCAATTGACTTGGTCAAATATTTTTGTAACTCTTGGCAAGAGTCATCTTCGGTAACAGTATTCAGCAGTTATCTTCTGTAACATATTTTAGCAACTATGTTTTGTAACTGACATCTACAGTATTCTTAACTCATTATCCTTGTGACTATCTTCTCTTATATTCAGCATCTGATTTGAATCCTATTTTACCACATCAAACTTTTTGTGAAACATCCTTCAACATTTTCCTATCCAAGCATACACAACTTGCACATATTTTATGTAAAGTATGAATATTTATCACTTTATCATCATAAATCATAGAAATAATATATAATAAACCATTAAAATACATTCATTTGCACACATTTACAAATAAAAGATATATAAAATATTTCATAAAACATGCACATTTTACCACTCATCAATGAAGATGTCTCACAATCCATCAACTCGACTTGTGAAATATTGGTTGATGGTGATGGATTGGATTGGGGAGGTTGTTGGATGGAAGATGATGATGTGGAATGCAAAGATGTGGATTAAATTTGACCACATGTGCATGTAGTCAATGATGAAGATGATGTGGGATTGGTCATAAGGGGTTCCTCAGGAATAGGAGCTTTTGATGAAGAAATGGGCAACGTGGTAGATGTATTAGTTGACAGTGATAGAAAAATGTGGGTGGAAGGAAACATGGGTTCATAAGGATTTGAAATAAAATTGTAATACTTAAACGGTTCGACATTCACTAGTATGCAATGTACTTGTCCCTCATGAACGTATTTCAAGCATTGATGTAAAATAGAAGGGACACATCTCATTTCCCTCATTCAAGGTCTTCCAAGGAGTACATTGTATGCCATTGATCCTTCAAATATGTGGAACATAGTGTGCAAAATTTTGACCCCCACTTCAATGGGAAAAGTAATAGTGCCTAGTGTGGAACACAAAGCATCATTGAATGCTTTTAGGGTGAAGGATGATTTAGTGATATGAGAGGGAGTAAGGTTCACATGATGAAGGATAAACATGGTGATGATATTGATGGAGGAACCAATATCAATTAGAACTCTTTTGAATGGCTTCTTGTCAATTAGATTCATGATATGCAATGGAGGATCTACTGATTCCGATGAGATTGGCTTAATCTCAAAGTCATAAAATGTAATGGAAGGCTCCATGCATGTTTGAATGCTCCCTACAAAGTTGTTGAAGGCATTAGGATATTGAGATTGTAATTCAATGGATTTCAAAATATCCATTAATACCTCACGATGTGGAGGAGACTGTTGAATTAGCTCATATATGGATAATTTGGTGGAAGCCATCTTTAGGATTGTGGTTAACAGACTACTCAATGGGATGACTGATCATGAAGGATGATTGATAGCAGGAGTGGGGGAATTTGATTAGCTGGGGATATGAATTGGTGGGGAATTATTAGGGGAGATTTGGATGGGATTTGATGTGGTAGGTTGTGACACACTTGCTTGAGGTTGTTACCTTGTATTTTGCTAATTGTTTTGTTGGCCTCTAGTGACCACATGAATGGCACCTATAAAACCTTGGTATTTTGGACATTTTTAACTTGATTGGAATGAGTTTTGGTGTTAGTACCTCCCATAGTTGGTTGCACCTCCTCATGATGAGGAAGTGGTATTTGAAAAATACCAAGATTTTGGTTTTTTTTGAGCAAGGGGGTTTTCAAGCTTGATGGCCCCGAAGTCAATAAGGTCTTGAACTATGTATTTGAATACATAGCAATTTTTGATATCATGCCCATTTTACCTATGGTAAGGACAAAATAATTTTTTTTGATAATATTTTCCATGTTTAGCAGGATCATCTGGTCTGATTTCGGGTAATGCAATTTTGTTTATGTCGTACAACCTTCAAAAGAGGGAAGCATATGACTCAGCCAAGGGGGTGTATTGGTGATTCTATTATATAGACTATCATCGGGTATGGTTTTCTATAGTTGGAACTATGTTTTGCATAGCTTGAGTTACTAAGGGTACTGCATGATAAGAAATTTATTATAGTGGTTGTTGCACTGATTGTTGTTGAGACATTACTATCTAGCTCATGACCACTTGATTGACATGATTAGGTTGATTAGTCAAAGTGGCCTGTGTTGATTTTGATTGACCAGAATAATGAATTTTATGTTAGCCCTTATTTTTTCATTCCTTTTTTCCAATCTTAAGAATACCCTCTTGGATTTTTATCTCCTCGATGACACTAGCTTGTGCTAGAGATTCTTCAAATGATTGATATGTTTATAATTGAAGCATCCAAGAGATGGGTTTTAAACATATATTGGTGAATAGTTTGATAAGCTTCTCCATCAGGTTGGTGAATGGCAACTTGGTAATGATGACCCTCCAATGATTTCCAAAATCATAGAGAGACTCATCATCATGTTGTCTTAAAGCATACACGTTGGACAATGATACTTTCTTTCTAACATTTATGAAAAAAAATTCAAATAATAGGTCAACCAATTGTTCAAAAGTATAAATACTATGACTAGGCAATTGGTTGTACCACTCTATGGCATCTCCTCCTAATGTCTAAGGAAATTTTCTAAACATGAGAGCATTGCCATTTTGAATTCTAAAAAATGAGTGTACAAATGTGCTTACATGCTTTTTGGGTCCTCAATCCCCTTGAAATTTTTAAAATTTGGCATCATGAAATCTACTAGATATGGCAGTGATGGTACTGAAGGATGAATGGGTTGGTTGATCATCTAACATAAATTTGGCTTCTGGTTGGTCATACCAGGAATATGTTGTATCAACTGATCTATTTGTTGTTGCATGACCTTAATTCTAAGGTCTTCCCAAAGAATGTGGAAGCCTTAATCACCTGATGAGAAGGCATGGTGGAAAAATGTTGTGGGGTAACTAGATGATTATGAGATTGATGATGATAACTAGGTGAGGTTGATGGAAATTGATGAAGAGGATATTGATGATGAAGATGTGGAGAATATTGGAATAAGGACAATGCATGGGGGCTATGGCTGGGTTGACCACTGGGAATGGAATTGGTATGATTTGGTGGAGTAGGGATGGAAACCATAGAATATTGTGGTACCCATGATGGACCTTAGTTAATGAGGGTGGGTTGAATAGAAATTGGTAAAGGCTTAGGGTTCACTTGTACTTGCTATTAGCATCTTGATGTTGTTTAAGCAATTTGTTCAAATGTTCCCACGCTTCATGAATTTCTCTATCAACAGTGGAATGTATGGAGGTAGATGGTATGGAAAAAGTGGCTAAGGGATAAGTTACACTTGGCATGGTAACTTGGGAGGTAGAAACTTGTGAAGTAGCATTTACATGTGTTGCATACAATGGGTTGGTGTAGGTGGATGTGTATGAAGATGGGATAGAAGTGCTAGGAGCACTTGGATATTGGAAAATAGGTTCATGAGAGGAAGGCACAATCGAGGCCTCAAAAAGAGGGTTAGAATACACCTGGGTAAATTTGGATGGTTGAGAATGAGCAAGTTCCTAATGTAAAGTAGGATCTTGTATAGGTGAGTTGGGGACTGATTGTAAGACATAGTTAGCAAAATTCATAAGAGCTTCTACTTGTGCCATGTCTATATGGGTAATATGGTGATCAATGGTTGGTGAGGTTGACTCTATTTGGGGAACAACCATATGCAATTTTTTGGATTACATGGAATGTGAAGGACCTACAGAAAAATCTATGTGTCACATTTGGAGAATCTACCACAAAATTGGTAGGGAAGGTGGATGAATTTTCCATAGAATTATTTTGATTTAGTGCTTTCAGTTGATTCCTTGTTAATACCATAAGCAACTAAACCAACTACAAATTGTGCAGTAAAATGTAATGTAAAATTGAAACTCCAAAAATTCAATAAGAGATAAATCAATACTAAGTTTTTTCAACAAATGTCTCTTACCTCATTCATTCATTATCTCATTTTAATATGAATTTATTTTCTTAGATTTTGATTTCATGTGTTTCAATGTGCTATTCTAAATTAAATGGGTGAATCCTATGGCTTGGATGGGGCAACGATATTCTTTTTGATGATGAAATCTAGAAAGTTTGCTTGAGGGTAATCTAAGGTGTCTAGGGGTAGATATTGGTGGATGGATTTGAAATCCATCGTCACCAAATCTCAAACAATGGCTGGTGATGAAATCCAACCATTATTGTTTAATGTGAAGTATGAAGTGTGTTATTATCTTTAAAATTTTCTAATTTTCTATTGTGTTCATACAATGTTAGAAAAATAACAATTTTTGACAATCTAAATCAGAATCCAAATATCCTAAATGCCAATTTCTCCAAAGGATGTACAATACACCGCTTAAGACCGCTCTCTAAACAAAGGAGGGTTTGTCTACTCCTCCACCTGGAATCACCCAAATGCAAGGATACTTTTGGTATCTTGAGATTTTTCCTATTTAGACTTACAAAAATATAAATCTCTAACCCTAGAATGTAAACTAATGTATGCGTTTAACAATTCAAATGCAACCAATAATGCAACACACCAAAAAATTAAGAAATATTTAAGCAAAAATATGTTGATGAATGCAATGATTAATATAATGCCTAAGATGCAACTAAAATGATTTGTTTTTACCAGATTTATTAATGATGTTCATTTTAATCCAAAATATAAAAAAATGTAAAATTTCCAGAATATATAAAAATAGAAAGTTAGGGTTTGATAGTAAACTTACCTAGAAGCTTATGTTTTTGCCTCAAATATTTATAAAACACCTCTGAATGTTTTTGAAATGCACTTGGGTATTTTTGGATGTCCCTCAAGCATCACAGGGTGTTTTTGCACCTTTTGCAACATTTTGTGAATCCTTAGAAACCATAATCTATCAAAAACTACAAAATCTACGCTTCTTAAAACCCTACAAGATGAGATAAAAAATAGTAAATTAGTCAACAAAGTAAATCAAAATGAGAAAACCTTAGAGTTTCCCATCGTGATTGCCATTTGTAGATGCAAAATCAAAACACCAAAAATATATAACAAGATAAATTGAAATCAAGACTCAATATTGCATAAAAATAGATGATTTTATTAATATGGGGGGAGTCTCAAATCTCCAATATTACAATGAAATAATTGATTTCTTTAATACAAATGTTAAAAATAACTAGGGTTCTCCAAAACCCTAGTGAACAATGCACTGGTGGTGTCTTCAATCTCACTTCTAATCCCAATAGGGGTGAGTGGGCTTCGTGCTTATCCAATATTGGGCCACTCTAGCTTAAACAGTTGCACAATGCTTGTGTATCTCCAAAACCTGCACACAAAGAATGATAGAATAGGATTAGTAGTAACTATGAGGGCTCCACTATGTGAGACCCTCAAAAATCAATACAAACCCTAAATGCTAATTAATAAACTACATAAAAAATATGGAAATAATGAAATTAGTATAACAATAGAAATATTTACCTTGTTTAACTTGTCATTTTCTGATCTGTCATCATTGTTGTAGGAAAGTGGTGTGGTGATGCCCTAGCATCACTTGAGGGATTCACTAGTCTTTAGTAGTAGGTTTTGAGATACCCACAAGTGCTCGACAGTAGCAAGAAATACCCATGGGAACTTGGGGATGATGAGGAGCATCCAACGGTGCTTGGTAGTAGAAGGAAACACCCAAAGGTGCTTGGTGGTGATGGGGAGTACCCAAAGGTATTCAGGAGCAGAGGTGAAGATCTACAAAAGTAGATCTAGCTGAGTGAGAATGGTGGTGATGGATGTGGAGGAGAAGGTGAGCGAATATGGATAAAGAGGATGCTTGGATGGACTCTAACGTGAACTACGTAGGGGAACTTAGGGTAAAAGACTCAAGATCTCGAGGGATTCCTTAGACTCAAAAAATGCTTAGGGTTTGAGCCATCAAAATGGATCCTATTAATAATCCATACTAGGGTATGTTAGGGTTTTAACTACACTACTATGTGGCTCAGATTAAAACACATTGAAGGGTGGATATTAATTCTAGGTGTGGGGCATGGATTGATGTAGGTGGATGGCTAGGATTAAGTCAAATCGGACGGTTGGGATTTATTTACATATATAATATTTATATTTATTAAATATATAGAATATAATATTAAAATATTAATATTAAACATATATTTAATAAATATGCCTAAATATATATAAATAAATGGGTAAAATTATGGGAAGACCTAGATGGACGACAAGTGGCTAGGTTTTGGTGTCTACAATGTGATGTCATTGATATATTATACCAATTGAGTTGAAAGAACATGTATGTACGAATCCAAAAGGAGATCAAGTTGGCATGCTATAAGCCTTATGTAGGACTATAATAGATAATATGGGATGGATAAATACACTACATGGATATAATGCAATCATATTGTTGTTGTGGGGGAGTCAATTTCCTTAGGCATAAAATTGGATGGAAGAAAGGGTGAACCCTCACATCAAGAAGGAATGGTTATGAATAAGGCAATAAAAATGAATGAGGGTAGATGAAAGGATTTTAAGGAATGGTTGGATGAAAATGAAGAATGAGGAAGGAAAGATGTGATGTAGAATATCATATGAAGGCACTGAAGGATGTCAAAGGGTAGTTGAATGAAAATAGATAATGAAAATGAGATAGATTAGTTGGATGAAAATTAGGAAGTTGAAAGGATTTTGATGAATGGTAGGATGAAAATAAAGAATGATGAAGGAGAGAGGTGATGCATAATGTATTATGAAGACACTAACGAATGTTAACAAGTGGTTGGATGAAAATGAAGAATGGTGGAGGGAGTGAAGGTAAATTTGGATGTCATGTAATGTAAAAAAAAATGGAGGTAAAGGGAGTTATGATGCCCCTAGACCAAAGGGGAGGCAATAGGAGTACAAATCAAAGGATGGAATCCCCCTAGTCATAGAATTGGTTTTGAAGGATGTATGACTCCCCTAGACTATAGGAGATTTTTGAAAAAGGATGGACTCTCCTAGACTAGAGGCGAGTTGAAGAGAAAGGGGGAAATGACAAAAATAAGGAAGGTTGAAGAAGGGAAAGAGAATGGGGAAAGAAGAGGAGAGGAATAGGGTAAATAGAAGAAGAGAAAGAAATAAGAGAAAGAAAAATAAAGGAAAAAAGAAACCATCCATAGGTACATAGCCACTCAAAGTGTGACCATACAATAATGGCATGGAACCTATAAGATAAAAATAGGGGAAGGAAATTGATTTGTGATGGGCTATAATTGGGTGGATGAATTCAATTGGTGGTAATATACAAGTTTTGGATAGGTGAAAGTAGTTAATTGATGAAGAGGAAGGGATTTAAGAAGAAATAAGTCATTGGAAGAGGATCATGTGGATGATATGGTTCATTTTTTGTGATCTATTAGATCTTGCACTAGTTGTTGGAAATATTGATAATCCTTAATGTTGTGCCCTTTTTGATGATGGTAGATACAATAGTGATTTTATTTCTACCATATAGGCTTTGGATTTTTAGTTTGCTCGAGGTAAATATTAGGTAAAGAATTACTTTTATATCATATAATATTTGAAATATGTCAAATAATGGCTCTAATAGGGATTCCAAGTACAATATGGACAACGAGGATGTTGAGGTTGATTGGAGGATTAATATGAATAATATGGAGTAGAGGAATATTGGATTAAGAAATATTTCAATGGTGATGTAGGGGTTCTTTACTAACTTGATTGTATATCAATATTTGTAAGTCGATCCAAGAGTTTTTCATATCAGTTGGAGTTGAAGTTGGAGTGGATTGGATAGGGCTGAATGGCTTGACAACATGGGTAGGATTAATTTTGTAGGCATAGGAACATGGAGAAGGTAAAAGTGGAGGATGATAGGATGAGTTGAGAAGTTATGTGCGTTGGTTCATGTGAAGGGTATGAGATAAAGGATAGGATGTTGGGAGAAGAGGGGGAGAGATGGTTTTGGAAGAAGAGGTGGTAGGGATGAGGTGGGTCTGGGTAAGGAGGGTGAAGTGGTATTCTTGAGAGGGGGTTTTATTAGAATTGTAGAGCTATCCTCAGATATTAGGCCTAGATCAAAAGGTAAAGGGTGAGGACATGTCTTCATAATTAAACAAGAGAGAGGATGAATGGTAGGAGAGATACTAGGTGAGGTGAAAGGTATCTCCTCCAAATAGTTTGGAGTGGATGATGGAGGAGGAATATGGTCAGAATGCTCCATGGAAAATAATTCTTGAGCATAGGCTTGGATTATGGTTTGGATTGAGAAAAACAAGCTTATACTAAGAGGGGGTGAACAGTATAAGACCACTTTTTACTTTTCTTTCTCAATCAATATTATACAATATATCAATGGCAATATCAACAGAAATAATAAAATCAATGTACAAATCACCACACATAATAAAGACACCAATTTAATGTGGTTCACTCAATGTGGGCTACTCCATGAAGAAAATATTTCACTAATATTTTCTCAAAAAATCTCTTGGGAAACCTTTCCCTATTAAAATATTTATGGACCTTTGTCCAAAGGAGATACTAATCCCATAATCAATTTCATGGATATCTATACACAAGAGACGCAAATCCCCTCTGCTCTGTTTGGTGATCTTCTAGAAGAACTACTACCTCCACTGCACTAGCTTATAGATATCTATCCACTAAATACTCATGCCCTCACTTAGAAGACCTGTCTTCACTGCCTTGGCTAATGGACCTCTATCCACTAGATACTATCACCATCTATACTTTATCACCTTCAAAGCTTACTCTCAGCTCTATTTCAAATCTACACTAAACATGATGCTTCGATCTAGCACAAATTTGTTCAATCTCTATCTCTGATCTGCACTAAACATAGTCCTTCGATCTAGAACAAATCTACTCAATCCCTATCCTCAAATCTGCACTAAACACAGTCCTTCAGTCTAGCACAAATTTTCTTAATATCTATCTCTGATCTACACTAAACAAAATCCTTCGATATAGCACAAGTATTCTCAATATATTTCCTCAAATTTGCACTAAACACAATCCTTCGATCTAGCACAAATCTACTCAATCTCTATCCTCAAATCTACACTAAACACAGTCCTTTGATCTAGCACAAATTTTCTCAATATCTATCCTCAAGCCTTAACACAAAGCTTGACTCAATCATAAATCAACTCTTCTAGATCTTTCATAAACCTTAACCCAAGGTTTGAAAAAATTAATCAATCAACCATGCTCTCATGTCTTCTTAAATATTTATCTCAAATCTGCATTGTAAGCTTCCACAAAATCTCACACTAATTTGTCCATAAGTCCTCTCTATAACTTGTCCAATCTACTCAACAAGTATTCACCAAGACTTACCTCAAATCTACTCAAAAAGTCCTCACTAGAACTTGTCCAATCTACTCAACAAATCTTCACCAAGACTTGTCTCAAATATACTCAACAAATCTTCACTAAGACTTACCTCAAATCTGTATTGTAAACTTCCACAAAATATTACTCAACTCAAATCAATCTAACACAAAATCCTCTTTAATCACATAAACAAGATTTACACATAATCTTGTTCAATATCATAGAAACATATAGAGAATTTTTAGAGACTCAATATGCTTCACATTCACAACAATGCTTAATCACTTTCAATCTCTTTCTCAAATAAAATTAGAATATAGAACAATTTATTTCACATAACTTGAACTATCACTTCAACACTTCCAACTCCAATCACTCAATGAAACACTCCTTGCTTGCAAACCCTAGTCCAAGCATATGAATACTCACTCAATTATTTCCAATAATGTTTATCAAACAATCTCACAGAACAATGGTACTCATGATCTTGCACAAACCCTAGTTTCAAGAAAGTTCTCAACTTCACATAATAATGATACTCATGATTTGCACAAACCCTAATCATGCATATGAAGGATCATTCAATATTTCCAACAATGATTATCAAAAAATATCACATAACAATGGTACTCATGATCTTTCACAAACCCTAGTTTCAAGATAGTCTTCAACTTCACATAACAATGATACTCGTGATCTTGCACAAACCCTAGTTTTAATATGGTTCTCAACTTTGCATAACAATGATACTTATGATCTTGCATAAACCCTAATTATGCATATGAAGGTTCATTCAATGTTTCCAACAATGCTTATCAAATAAGGTTTTTATCAACAAATCTCACTCAAAAAAACCTTTAACAATCAAAATCAACAATGCTTATCAAACAACCCTTTTCACTCCAACTTAGCATTCATAATATTCAACAATCACTCACAAGGAAGATGTGCCCATACCTTTTATTTGGTGAAGGATTAACCTCAAAACCTGTCTCAATCACAATTACTCTCTTTGCCAATTTCAAAGGTTAGATGACAAAATATCACTCTAACACTCCCTCAAAATATTTCATAATTACAAAAATAATTAAACTCAAAAACACCTTATTACTCCTTCTTGAAATTAGCATTCACCAAAATATATAAAAATAAATCTTTTATTAAACCTTATAACTCCACTCTAAATAACTTAATCCACCAAACAATTAAATAAAATAATTATTTAATTTCATCATACTTATATCTCCCTAAGCTCAAAACTTCACCATACAACCTTAGGAGAAAAAACCAAATTATAATAAAAAATTTGTACCTATCAAAGTGCTCCTTGTAGGATTCGATCACACATCACAAGGCCTCCAACGCCTTAGTCGCGGTTGCCAAGATACGTGAGATAAGCACTTAGGTGGAAGGCAAAAGCAGCCATGGTGTTTTATCTTCTACATAGGCACCAAAAGCCAAAAGTCTTTGGCATCTTCTACACACAAAACAACCTCACAACATTCCTGTTGCAAATCGAATGCGGTACCTCACGTTCCCAAGGCACTGCCAATTACCGCTAGCCCACCTGGCTAGGTGGTGACAAGGCCTTCATGCCTTGTGCCTTTTCTTCCTTCGCTACCTACCAAAGAAGTCAAACGTATGACTTCTCCCCTCTTTTCTCACTGAATATTGCACACACGATTTGCTTGGGAGATTTATTAAAATTGCAGATAGGGTTTTGAAGCCTCTTAGGCTTCGGGTATTTATACCCATGCCTTGGAAATCATTGACATCGGTGAAGGAGATAGAATATGACATCGACACTTTATATTTGCCCTTATAACCCTAACTTTAGGGTTATTAAATTGAATTATAATTTAATTAATAATAAAATTATTATAATTAATTTATAATTAATTTAATAACTATAAAGTTAATAAAATTAAATTATAAATTAATTTATAATGAAATTATTAAAATTAATTTATAATTAATTTAATTTCTTTAGGTCTTACCATTAGACCTTCAATATTATAATAAAATATTATAATATTATTTTTCTTGGGCCTTCTCATTTCTCCTGTAGACCTTATCTGATCACCTTGAATATTATAATGGGAGATATTATAATATTATTTCCCTTAGGTCTAGAAGCAATCTTTCTCTGACTCTTGACATCCTTCCTCTTACACTTCTCACTAAAACTGACTTTTAACATCAATGACAACAAATCTTGCTCATATTTCAAACAATATCCCCCTTTGTCATTGATGGCAACCCATTTTCCTTTTACCATTCTTTTTACCTTTTCCTATTCTACTCCCCTAAGAAACTGCTCTCCTTGACTAAATGCTCTCCCCCTAACTCAAATCTCTTCGCCTTTGTCATCAATGGCAAAGGTTCACCTTTGGGGTTCAAGGCTAAGAATGAGAATCTTAGCTTAGCCCCTCCCCCACCTCCTCTTGAGGTGGTTAATTTTGGGGTGGGCGTATTTCTACTTCCAACATGCACTGATATTTACCTTTTTCCTCAATCCACCAAATAATTAAATAAAATAATTATTTAATTTCATCATCCTTATATCTTCCTAAGCTCAAAAATTCATCATGCAACCTTAGGAGCAAAAACCAAATTATAATAAAAAATTTGTACCTTTCAAAGTGCTCCCAGTGGGATTCGATCCCACGTCACAATGCCTCCAGTGCCTTAGCCGTGGTTGCCAATACATGTGAGCTAAGTGCTCATGTGCAAGGCAAAAACACCCATGGTGCTTTGTCTTCTACCTAGTCACCAAAATCCAAAAGGCTTTGGCGTCTTTAGCGCACAAAACAATCTCACAACCTTCCTGTTATGAATTGAACATGATACCTCATGTTCCCAAGGTGCTTCCAACTACCGCTAGCCCACCTGGCTAGGTGGTGACAAGGACTTCATGCCTTGTACCTTTTCTTCCTTCACTACCTGCTAAATAAGTCAAACGTATGACTTCTCCCCTCCTTTCTCACCAAATATTATGCACATGATTTGCTTGGGAGATTTATTAAAATCATGGATAGGGTCTTGAAGCCTCTTAGGCTTCGGGTATTTATACCCATGCCTTGGAAATTGTTGACGTTGGTGGAGGAGATAGAATATGACGTCGGTGCTTTATATTTGCCCTTATAACCCTAACTTTAGGGTTATTAAATTAAATTATAATTTAATTAATAATAAAATTATTATAATTAATTTAATAACTATAAAGTTAATAAAATTAAATTATAAATTAATTTATAATGAAAATATTAAAATTAATTTAATTTCTTTAGGTCTTACCATTAGACCTTCAATATTATAATAAAATATTATAATATTATTTTTCTTGGGCCTTCTTATTTCTCCTGTAGACCTTATCTAATCACCTTGAATATTATAATGGGAGATATTATAATATTATTTCCCTTAGGTCTAGAAGCAATATTTTTATGACTCTTGACATCCTTCCTCTTACACTGCTCACTGAAACTAACTCTTGACATCAATGACAACAAATATTGCTCATATTTCCAACATGGACCATAAGCTACTAAGGATGGGATAGAATGAGGAAGGATGGATTTGGGAGTGGTTTTGGAGGTTTTGGTGGTGGTTTAGATGGATTTTGTGAAAGGAATACACTATCTACACAAATAAACATATAAAAAATCAATCAAACAAATAATGAATATTTTGATGTTTTTATTTTGATGCTTTTGGGATGTTTGGCAGAGATGAGGGATGTTTTTTTGAATTATTTTTGTTTTCTTTTCTTTTATTTTTTTGGCTTTTTGTGTGTTTTATGTACCCTACTCCTAGGAATTACAAATGGATGGGTGAAGTGTAATCTACAAGGGTGCATTTATTCCCACCCCTGTCACAATAAATGGTGCACAAATGGCTAAAAAGGCTTCCTAGCATTGAGGGTTGGCTTAGGGTATCCTAAAGGAGAAAAAACCTCTAAAAAAAGGCCACACTGTCAAACTTGTTACTGGCCCAATCAACTTTCACTTCACCCTTAGTCAATCTTGGTCAAAAATAATAGTTACATACCCACTAATTATTAAATCCCATCAGCAAGGACGTCTAACCTCAAATTACCCTAAGCTAGTCCCAAGGGTGACCAATTTCTTGGTGATGAATTCTAGGAAACTATATTATCTAGACTAGGGTTTCTAGGGGATCAATCGATGGTTGGGGATGAAGTACAACATCACCAGTTTGTTACCCTCACAAAAATCTATTACAAAAAATAAAAGTGTGAGTGTGATATTACTTTTTATTTTTATGTTTTTTTATGGTTTTTGCAAAAGAGGTGCACTATCTACACAAAAAAAAACATATACAAACAATCAAGCAAGGAATAATGATGTTGATTTTCAATTAAATGTGTTATTTAGTGTTGTTTTTTTGTAGTTTTTGTTTTGGTATGGTGTAATTGGGATAGAGGATGTTTTGGTGGTTTGATTTTTTTTTGGCTTTTTATGTTTCATTATTTGTTTTTGTGTGTGTTTATTTTCTTTTTTTTTTGCTTTTGAGTTTTTCGTTTTTTTTAGATTTTAGAATGCACTAGTCCAGCTACATTTATCAAGGGTTTTGCACTTCGAGAGTGTCCAAAAAGTGCACTCCATAATACAACAATGATTTTTAAGGTTAATGTTTGCAAAAAAAACTTTGGGGCATCATAGGTCAAAAGAGACATTTACAAAATTTAAATTTTATAATTCTATTGGATCCATCACAGAAAGAGCTTTCCAATGAATATAAATAAGGCTATGTTTAGGTTAGAATATAGCCTCATTTTGTAAGAAAAGCAATAGGGTTTTTGGGAGAAAAATAAAGGAGGAAAAGAATATGTAATGATGAAAACTTAATCCACTACATTAAACTGAACTTAAAATTAATTAAAGAGCAAATAAAAAAATACCATTTGCACTCATAAGTGCATACAAGTAGATCCTAGCATAATTTTGGTAAATTTTACCCAAGGTCATCTTACTCTCTCTTGCAAATGAAAAAAATAGGGGGGAATTTAAAGAATTTGGTAATGGGGGTGGTGACATGGAGATGAGTTGGCATGTGAGAAAGCTAAGAAAAATCTAGATAATGCATTTGGAGGAGTGTATACCTCCAAAAATTTAATGACCTTGGGTGAAGTGAGGGAGCATGGGATGTGGGGAGAATTTTAAATTCACAAAAAGGTGCAAGGTGGATGTGGGAGGACTTAGAATTTATTATGGACATTGACTAGGGGGATTGTCTAGGGATTTGGGGGAATTTTTAATTCCTAGGAAAGTGCAAGAGGGGTGTAGGAGGATTTTGGTATTTATTATGGGCTTTGACCTAGGGCTTGGGGCATTTTTAAATTCATTAAAATTTGGAGGGAAGAATGTAGGAGGATTTGGATATTTAATGTGGGGAATTCCTAGGAAGTTTGACTTAGGATTTGGGGTAATTTAAAATTCCTAGGAAAGTGTAAGGAGGATGTAGGAGGATTTAGGAATTTAATGGAGGTCTTCCCTAGGATATTTTATGGGGATTGTGATGGGGAATTGGGATTTCTAGGGATTTTGTTTGGGAATTAAAAATTCATTATGGGTCATGTCAAGGGTTTGGCTAGGGATTTGGGGGTGATTAGGGGTTAATTAGGGATTGGATTAGGGGATTAGTAAAGTTTTTGAAATATTTTGATTAATCAAATAAAGTGAAGTTAAATAGCTTAGGGAAAAGCTAGAAATAGAAAAGCTAGAAATAGGGAGAGAAAATAGGGGAGAGAGAAAATAGGGAAGGAAGAAAAAATAAAAATAAACTCTCTTTATTTCCTACCGCCACCTCCTTGTCATCATCTTTAGTGTCGTCACTACTTACCGTCCATACAAAGGTAGGTTAAATGCTAACATTATCCCCCTTAAAGTTGAGAGGGCTAACAAGACAGTCTCTCAACTTTATATATTGAGCTTTAGTAATGACTTTGGTGAAGATGTCCACGATGTTTTCCAAAGTGCTGCAATGTTTAAGCTCAACTACCTGGTTCTCCACCATGTCTCGAATGAAGTGATACTTCATATCAAAGTGTTTTGATCTGCTATGGTGGATAGGATTATATGCCAATTGAATGGCACTCATGTTGTCACAGTATAATCTAGTAGGACCACTTTGTCATTCTCCAATCTCTTCAAGGACTTTTCACAACCATAGAGCTTGAATACTAGCATATGTGATTGCTATATACTCAGCCTTAGTAGATGATAATGCTACAACAGTCTGCTTTTTGGAACTCCATGTAATTAGTCCTAACTCTAGACTAAAATAGTTCCCTGATGTATATTTTCTATCATCTATATTGTTGCCCCAATAACTATCACTGAAGCCAACTAACTTTACATAATTACATTTGTGGTAATGGATCCCAAAATATAATGTACCCTTTACATATCTCGGAATTCTTTTAGTTTCTTGAAAATGAAGCTCGGATGGATTAGCCATAAACCTTGAAACAAGAGAAACAACATATCGAATATCTGGTCTTGTTTTGGTGAGAAATATCAAACTCCCAACCATGCTCCTATAAGTGGTCATGTCAACCTTTGGTGCTCCATCATCTTTGCTCAATTGGATCCCATGACCCGTTGGAGTTGCAACAGATTTGCATTGCTCCATGGCAAATTTCTTAATCATATCTTGAGCATATTTGTGTTGATATATGAAGATCCCTCTATCTTTTTGATGAACTTCCATGCCTAGGAAGTAATGCATTAAGCCTAGATATTTCATCTCAAATTGTTTCATCATGGAGTGTTTTAACTCCTTATTCATCTTATCATTACTACCCATAAATATGATATCATCCACATATAAAAAAACTATGAGAATGTCTTTACCTTGCTTTAGGTAGTGTTGTGGCTGCTCCACAACTAGCCCCAAATTGGGGACCCACCTTTAAATTTTGGGTTTGGGAAGGAGTTATATCCTTGAAGTACTAATGTGAATGGTTCTCATAAACCTTTATACATATGCTTGCATTGGGGTCCAATTGCTATTCCAAGGAGTGTCTCCTTCCTTCGAGTTTTCATTGTTTAGTGTTCTGGGGTGGATTTAATTTGGAGATCAATCCTAATGTTTTAACTTTAATCTCTCAAATTAAATCAATTCAAATGTTGATTTTAATTAGATCTAATATAAATAAACATTTGAATTAAAAAGATAAAAATAAAATAAAACAAAATTCAAAATATTTATATATATATTTTATATATAAGTATTTAAAAAATATGTATTATCATATGTTAAAGGACATCATCACATATATATAAAACTTGACTGCAATATGATGTTCCCATTATATTATATAATATAATATTATATTATATAATATATGATATTATATTATAATATAAATCATATAGTATATTATATAATATGATATCTTGTATTAATTTATGTATAATGGTTTTAATCGTTTCCTATATGTTCGTAGGTTTGCGAAAGGCTACGGATGCTGGAAAATGGTGGTTTCAACAGAGGCAATGGCGATTTCTATTGGTGACTACACCGCATGAGATAGCATGGATAGTGCTAGGGATTTCGTTGAGGTTACCATATAGTTGACAAGTGGAACAACAAAATTCATTGTGACAGGAGGCCATACATAAATCAATATAGGGCATGGAGCATTGGACAGTGAAGTAGGTCACGATGGATGGCTACACCAATGGGGTGCAGTTGTAGGAGAAACAATGACATGCAAGGTAGTCGTTGGAATTGATACGCAATGTATACATTGAAGGATTGTTGGTAAACATGTACGTTATCAAGGAAGCATTTTGAGGAAATAGTGATGAACCACGATCATAGTATAACAAGCAGATGAAAGAGTGAAAAAACAAGACTCACTAATGTGGTGTGCGAGGGAGAGAGAACATTGGCCACATGTCACTAGCGATTTCAGCGCAGACAGCGACATGGAGGTTTGGACGATTAGCTTCGACCGAAGGTCATCAAATACCGAGATAAAATGCATGTAACATAGATGTTCTTTAGCACGACACTCAGTACACAAAATGAGGTCTTATCCAGCGTCAACACGATGACAATATCATCAATGGTAGATGAGGTGGTGTTGTACAACAAGGGGGTCTGATAGTTCAACAGAGAATTGAATGCGACAAATTCGCATATCGTAGGATAATTACAACAAGAGGAGGTAAATTTAAATTTTATGGGCTATTAATTTAATCCGTGCTAGCGATACATCCCCAGGTGATGTAGGCTCAATGAGTAGCCTATCATTCGAGATTATAGGGGTAAAGAAATAAAAGTAGCCTAAAGACCGCATTTAGATAAATGTAAACGACACAGACCCATGGTAATAACATGTAGCTTGGTGAATCATGGTATCATGGTCTATGGTAACCAAGCATGATGTGACACCACATGGACCACATGGTTAGGGAAACAGACAATTGTATAGTGCTAGCACCGAAAATAGCATCACAAGGTTTGATCGAGTAGAGAGCACATTCAACAATTTAGAGATGTATGGGCAGATGCCACTTAAAATAGACTCTCAGCCAAGAAGTTGTTAGAAACCCTAAACAAACATTGGAAACCTTAACCCTAATCGTGCGAGCTGATGTTTAAAATCACAGCATTGGAAAGCATTTTAGTTTTTGTTTTGGTAAAAGATAGCCACAGAAGGGACTGTAATATACAGGAATCTAAAAGCGTAGAAGGGCGTATGACCAGGCAAATGATGGAAAATTTGAGAGCTCGAAACAAAGGGAGGTGTTTGGATGTTGGTCAATAGATTGAGGAGGCATTATGCAGAACATAGGAGGTATAAAATAATTAATACTTGGTTTCATATTTTTACTACAATATGCATTTGGGAGACATTAGGTATATGTCGAAAATTTGAAATTTGTTTATATATTACATAATATAAGGGACTAATGCAAAGTCACAGGAGTCATAAGGAGTTGAAGTAAAGTTTAATTTGTTTTATATATATATTATCATACATCTACTTTGGCATTATAAGGATTCATTGAGGGTTATATAATATAAAATTAAATATATTTTTTTTATTTTTATATTATATAACTATTTTATGGATGAAATATTTAAAGGGATTATTGTTTGTTTTTAAATGCATCCAAGGGGAGATATAAGGATTCAAAAAAGGAAGTGTCATTTTCATTTTTTTTTTATGATGTTAAAATAAGAATAATAGAAAAACATAAAACAAAGCAAGTTATTTATGCTTTATTTATATATGTTTTAGCATCATTAGAGGTGGAAGTGGAAACGAAAGGATTTTTATATCCTTAAAAGTCAAAGGAAGTGATGGTAATAGGGCTGGAAATTTTGTAATAAGGGAGATTTTCGGAAATAAAAGCCTTTAATTTTGGTAATAGCAAATTTTGTGTGCAAAACCAAAATGAGATTACATCTAAAGCTATGGTTTATTGTTTATCTTTTTCTGCATTATTTTTTCTTATATCTATTTGTTGGTGCCATGAAATGGGTTGCAATCAATGAATGCTTAAAATAATGTGAATTTTGTTTTTCCTTTGAGTCTCGCACTTGGTCTAATTTGATTGTGCTTATGTTGTAGGTCCGTTAGGTCATTTTGTTTTAGATTCGTCTCACAACTTGGGGTTTTACAGGGAGGGGATTGCTAACCAAATTTGATATTATCTTTTTTTTCCAGCTAACCTTGTAGATTTGTTTTCTTTTTTCTGCATTTAGAGTAAATCTTCAACATTTATTTTAGTTGCACATTTCTGATTCTGGTCTAGTCCAGAATTTATGTTTCTCATTCTGGTCCTTCCAAATTTTTTGATTTGTCATTCTGGTCCTTCCACAATTTTTTATTTTCATTTTGGTCCTTCTAGAATTTTTGATTTTCCATTCTGGTCCTTCCAAAATTTTTGTTTGTTATCATTTCTATTATTTTTCCATTCTAGTTCATTTTCCATAATTTCTTGTTTTATTTTCGGTTCATTTGTTTCCATTCTGGTCCTTATCCATAATTTTTGAACCTCCAAATATATCAATTTAATTTTTAGATAAAATGTTGGTTTAGGAGGGCTACTAATGCCAAATTCATACTGAGGTAGATAAAACAAATGAACGTTGACAGGCTAACTTACTAACTCTTACTAACACCAAATTATAACATAGGGATAGTGGAACAATTACAATGAAGATAACATGAATTGACTAATTTTAAAATGAATCACAAAATAAAGACATGGATTTTAAAATGAAGTGGAATATTCCATGCACTTTGGCATTTGGAACCTTTCTAATATAAAGATAAAATAGTCTACTAATTGGGGTTCAGGGTAGACTATTTTAACATCAAGAGCACTAAAAATGAATCAATCTTTTGTAGTTTGAAAGTTTTAAGATCATAATTGCTAAAGCATTATTTGAACTATTCAAGGCCCCTTGTTAACTATCACTTGCATAGTTGATTTTATTCTGGTATACATTTGTTTCCATATTAATTTTTCATTGATTATACAAAAATATATGCTTGTCAGAACCTTGGATAATTAAGTGGTTTCACTTAATTTCTTTGCAAGAGAGAGTTTTCAAATCAATACTCTATTTGTGGTGATCATTTTGTGATAGGGAAAAATATTCACTCAACGGATAGTAGAGAGTAGGTTCACTTTTGCTCCGAGTGAATCCATACTCTTTAAAGTAGCCATCAATGCAAGATTACCATGCTCTTGGTGCTTTCTTGAGGCCATATAGTATTTTTTTCATTTTGTAAACAAGGTTCTCCTTACCTTGTTCTTTAAATCCTTGAGGTTGTTGGACACAAACCTCTTCAGTCGAGTACCCATTAAGAAAGGCACTCTTTACATCCATGTGTTAAATTTTCCACCCTTTATGGGCAGCCAAGGAAAGTACTGATCTGATAGTTTTCTGTCTAGCAATAGGAGCAAAGGTCTCCTCATAATCAATGTCATATTTTTGAGTGAAACCTTTTGCTACAAGTATTGCTTTGTGTCGTTCAATTCTTCCATCAAAATTGAATTTGGTCTTGTAGACCCATTTGCATCCAACACATTTTTTTATCCTTAGGAAGCTTCACTAGCTCCCAAGTATCATTCTTTTTTATAGAGGTGATTTCATCTTCCATGGCTTGATGCCATACATCATGAGTGCATGCTTTCTCATAGCTAGATGGATCTAGTTGTGCACTAGTCATTAAAGCATAATTTACTACATCTCCCTTAGGTTCTTGGGAGTCATCATCTCCATACATATGCATATTTTCAAGTTTTTGCAAAACTGCATTCATTTCACTAGCTTGACTTCTAGTGTATCTTTTCTGGAAATTTTTATCCAAAATTTGAAAATATGGATGATGTTGTAGTGTTATTTTACCTCTTGATGGAGAATAAATATCCATAGGTGAAGAACTTACTAGTCTTTGTGGAGAAGGACTTGGAGTAGCTACTGATGCACTCGAAGTAGTACTCATGCTTGGGCTTGGAGGAGGATTTCCTTTGCTCTTTTTGGGTTACACCTGCTGTACTTCATAAGAACTTGCATCATGAGATTCATCATCAAAAAAGATATTTTTATGACCCCATTCTCTCCCTTCATTAAAAATAACATCCTTGGAAAGTACAATTTTATGCGTTTTGGTATTGTAGAGTCTATATGCTTTGGTAGACTCACAATATCCTACAAAAATACATGTTTGACTCTTGGGGTCAAGTTTCTTTCTTTTCTCATCAAAAATGTGGGAATATGCAAGAGATCCAAAAACCTTAAAGTGTTTTACATTTGGATTTTTGCCACCCTTCGTAAGGAGTGATCCCATCCAAACTAGAAGTAGGACTCCTATTCAATATTTAAACACTGGTTCTAACAACATCGACCCAATACATGTTACTGAGATGCTTAGTTTGAAGCATCAATTTGGTCATTTCTACTATGGTGTAGTTCTTTCTTTCTGCCACACCATTCTGTTGTGGAGTATAGGTAGTGGTGAATTACCTTTTTATCCCACATTCTTTACAATATTTTAGAAATACCTTTGAAGAGTGCTCTTCTCCTCGATTTTTCCTTAGACATTTTACAATGAACTCACTTTGTTTCTCTACATTATTCTTTAAATATATGAAGCAATCAAAAGCTTCATATTTGGTTTTCAAGAAATAAATCCAACACATCCTAGAGAAATCATATATAAAAGTAAGAAAATAGGAATTATTACCTGTTTTTTTTATCTGCATTGAACCACAAATGTCCGAATGCACCAGTTGAAGTGGATGACTGGCCCTCCACGCTTGTCCTTTTAGAAATTTAGACCTTGGGTGCCTTCCCAAAGTACATCCTTCATAGACTTCCTTGATTTCAATAATTTTGGCAAGTCCACATACCATAGCTTGAGAATTTAACAATTTCAAGCTTGTAGAATTTAGGTGACCATATCACAAGTGCCAAAGCACACTTGGATTTGCTATATCAATACTAGCAAGTTGAGCACCCCCTGGTTCCCAAAACTTAAGGGGAAAAAACCTATTCTTGGTAATAGGTACTTGTATAATGACTCTATTACAATTGTTCTTATCAAAAATTACACATTTGCCTTAATCAAGAATAAGTTTATAATTTTTCTCCATCATTTGTCCAACACTAAGCAAATTATGTTGGATTTTGGGGGTGTAATAGATGTCATTTACCTTTTTTGTGCCTTCTTTTGTTGGAACCTCCATGGATCCAATGCCTTGAACTTGCAAAGATTTATCATCTCCCAACTTGCTTCGAGATTTATAGGTGGAATCCATTGTAGAAAAGAGTTCTTCTTTGCCACTCATGTGATTGGAACAACCAGTATCCAAAATCCAAGTGTCAGTCAGATTTTGATCTGATTTTCTATAAGAAAGAAATAGATTTGATGTTCCTTCTTCTTCACCATAGTTGCCATATTGACTGCTACCTCCTTGAGAAATCTTTGACCAACAGACTCGAGCAAAATGACCAGGATTGCCACAATTGAAACAAGCTTTCTTTGTTTTATCACCTCCTCTTCCTCGATTGCCATTTCGACCTTGATTTCCACATCTACCTTGATTGCTACCTTTGTTTTTATTACCACCTCTACTTGGATTTCCTCATCTTGGGTTGATTTTACCTCTTCCTCTTCCTTGTCCTCTTTCTGCACCCTCATTGGATGAGAAATCTTTATCATCACCTCCATAGCTTGTTGAAGGAGATCCATGTAATATCTCTTCATGAGACATCAATGAACCAGTTATTGCATCAAAAGTTAGAGTAGAAAGCTCTTTTGAGTCTTCAATGATGATAGCAATGTGGTTCCATTTATGAAGAAGTGTTCTCAACACTTTCTTCACAACTGCTTCAGGTTTGACTTATTTGCCAAGAGTTTCCATCTTATTGACAACTGCTTTGACTCTTATGTAGTAGTCTCCAACTTTCTCATCTTCATTCATTTTGAGATTCTCAAAATCTCGTTTCAGGGTTTGAAGCCTTACTTGCTTCACCTGATCACTTCCTTGGAAACCTTCTTTCAAGGCTTTCCATGAATATTGGGCCGTTAAACAAGAGGTAATCCTTAGGAAGATGCTTTTCTCCAATGCTGCTTGGAGATGATAGAGAGCAGAGGAATTATTCTTTTGGGCATATTTCTTTGTCTTCTTATCGGATCAACTCAAAGTGGTCCAATATGAAGGTTTTGTGTAACCTTCTTCGACTACATCCCATAGTCCCTTGTCTATGAGTAAGGTATTCATCTTGATGAACCAATACTCATAATCAAACCCATTAAATTATGGAATGGGTAAATTATTATTGGATGCCATAGCTTTTGGAAATAAACTAGAAACACACTTTTATTTCTCAATTACAATCAAAGCACTATGCTTTTCAAAAGAAGAATTACATATTTAAATCAAATCTAACTTGATCTACTCTCTCATTTATATCATGTTCTACCTATTGAGGTTATTCTATCATTGGATTGACAAATTTGTTAGCAACTAAATCACCATCATCACTGATAAGAATGATTTCAGGTGAATACGGTTCTGGCTCCAATATATTTCAATTGAGTCACTGTCACTGAGATGAGTATTCTCTGGCTCTTGTGGTGTAACTCCTATAGATTTTGACTCCTCAAATATGCTACCAAAGGAATTATCTTTTGAATCAACATAATAACCTACATCTGGTTCTCTTTTATGGGCTATTACTGCATTTTGTAATTGATTGAATACAGTATTCAATCCATACATTCGAATTTTTTCATCAAAGGATTCGGGGTTTTCTCTTACTAAAATAGAACAAAGGGCATGATAGCATCCGATTGACCTTATCATGAATGAGTACAAGAATATTCTCCTTTAGATGCAAAAATATCCCCCCTTAAATCCTCTTAGGCTATTACAGAAAAAAATTCACTCTTAAAGCCTCTTAGGCTATTACAATAATTTCCTCTTAGGAAATGTCCTCCTCCTCCCTTTAAATGTTGCAAAAATAAAAAAATACAATTTTATTAATAATATTAATTAATAATAAAATTAAATATCAATTAAAAACATTAAAAAATAATTTTTAATTAATATTATAATTAAATTATTAATTAATTTAATAAAAAAATATTTTCTTTTTAGACTTTGCAAATAAAAATTTATCCTTTTTGTGGGTCGGAGGGTTTTGAACCCGCGACCTTGCATTTGCAAGAACCTTCCTCATGGCCTCTAACTGGCCATGATGGCTCACCACCTATGAGCTAAGGTGAAGGAGATAACTTTTATCCTAAAGCCGAAACCTTCACATAAAAAAAAATTAAAAAAAACTTAGCTTTTTTACCTCGTGGAGACTCGAACCTGCGACCGGGCGGGGGCAAAGTGTTTTAGGCTGGCTCCTTGAGTCAGTCAGGCTATAGGACCCAACATCAAGGCAAATAATATTGTCTTCCCTTTGTAGACATGTCGACTCACATTTTTTTTAAAGAAAATATAGGACGAATTATCCCACATTCGCCCGAAGTAGGATGTATTTGGTGTTTAAAATCTATAACGCGCATAATGTGTTTTGATTACCTTTGGGTAATCGAACGCCTCCCTTTTGTCATGGATTTATCCAATCAAAACTTGCCACATCACCCTACCACATCACCTTGCCAGATCACCCTACCACATCGATCCACATGTCCTTTCTATGTCAGCCTCGATCCACATGTCCTTTCTTTATCTGCCACATGTCCACCTTCGAATTAGTGGCTCGTCACCACATGTCTGTTAGGGTAGCTCTGTTGTCCACCACATCAACTACCTCAAGAATCATGTCCCCAATTAGGTCAACTCTGCTATCCAACCACATGTCCTCCTCAGTCCTCGTTCGACCACCATGTCAGGTCCTCGATCTACGTGTGGCCTCAGTGACACATGTCTTATTTGGGATGCATACTTGGAGCTTCGGCTCCTCTGTGAGTTGCTCCTTAGGATGCATGCCTATGTGATTAGGCTCACCTATAGGCCACTCCTTTGGATGCATGCTTACGAGTTGCTCATCCTCACCAGTCAGATGCCAAATACCCTAATCCTAACATAGCTCTGATACCAAATAAAGTTTTTGAAATAGTTCGATTAATCAAATAAAGTGAAGTTACAGGCTTAAATAGCTTAGGGAAAATCTAGAAATAGAAAATTTAGAAATAGGAAGATAAAATAGGGTAGAGAGAAAATAAGGAAGGAAGAAAAAATAAAAATAAACTCTCTTTCTTTCATGTCGTCCACCTCCTTGCCATCATCCTTGGTGTCGTCATCGTCTGCCATCCACACAAAGGTGGATTAAATGCTAACAATTAGGACTTAAGTGGGATTATGAGAGTTTTGAGAAATATTTTGGGGATTAAAGAAGAATTTTAGGGGAAATTGAATAGTTAGAGGAATTAAAAGGGGATTAGAGGAATTTAGTAGAAATAAGCAGACCTCAGAAGGATTAGAGAGAAATGAGAAGGTTTTTGAATAATTTAGGGAATTTAAAGAAATTAAAGGGGGATTAGATAAATTAGAGAGGGACTATGGGTGTAATTTTGCACCCCCATACTTTTTGCAAATATGATGATTCTCTTCAAGGAGTTCACCAAGTTTTGAAGGTATTTATGGAAGAGCAGAAGATACCATAGTAGTAGCAATGGTCACAGGGTGAACCAAATCAATGGGTGGGTGGCAGAATCAAGCATGGTAGGCAAAAAGAGCGGACGGACACCCACCCTTAAAACTCTAGGTGAAACTTCTCGAAAATCCTGCCCAACTTGTTGGGAGGACATTTCAAAAGACTCACATGGGCAAAAAAATTGTACAACCCCACCCTTGGGAAGAATATAAACTCCCACCCATCTCGAGTGAGAAATACAAGTGTGAAAAGGGTGGTACCTCAAATAAATACCTACCCTCACTTCCTAGAACCCCGTAGGTGAAAATAAAAGCTAACAAAGTGCCCTCCTAGCACACAAAACTCCCAACATCACTTGAAACTCAAACGAAATATGTACACATGGCTGCAAAAGTTTGGGTACCTGACAATGTACATAGAAGTGATGGATTTCAGGTGTGACACTCCCAAGGTGCCCCAGTATCTGTCATCCATCACCTCAACCAAAGGATCACCAATCAAGGAGAAGGAAAAGGCAACTAAGGGATAATCAATTGGGTAGAAGCATCAAAAGATCCAAGGGCCCAAATTCAATCAAGTACATCTACCTCCTTCTAGAATATCGATGTTATCCAATGGAATAGTGTACTAGTATGATGCTTGTCTGCTGTAATGATAGTCTTTCTACCTACCATAATTAATGTCCAAATTTTTATATTAATGTAAATATGACTATAAATAGTGGAATTTTAGCCATTCCTAGGGTGACTCTTTAGCCATTACAATTATTATGTAAAGTTTCCCCTCTATAAATACAAATTTTGCATTGTTTGGTCTCTAATTGTGTCCTCTTATTTTTATTGAATGTATGAATATTCAATTCTTTAGCCACATAAGTCATCCTATGTTATTTAGCTATCTAGATTTTTTGGGGTGTACCTGAGTGACTAAGGGGGGTATATTCATTATATGGGTTGGGGGTTTATTTCTACTAATGTCACCCAAATAGGAGCGCTCTGATTTTGCATCCTAGATCTCATGCACCTATTCATTGGTACTGGAATTTGCCTCCCAACCATTGTTGATAGAGAGCTAGGACAAAGATGTCATTGTATGATCTGGTAGGTGTAGGGCTTATTTTTCTAATGAGGTATTGTGCCTGCATAGGTCTTGATGCAGCTATACCTATCCTTGTGATTTTTGGCTATGGCCTTTTTATTTATTTCTTTTTTCTTTCTCTTTTCCCTTGTTTTACATTGTAGAGTAGCTGGAATTACCCCAAAGGAATCGATCTTCTTCGAATATCATTCATCCCATCCTTTTGATGCAGTGGTATTTCTATGCTACTTGGTGATGATTTATCCACCCTATCATGTGCATGATGCCAGATTATCGACCAACAGTTTTTTGTGACTCTATTGGGAAATTCTTTGAGTCCTCGTATTTCAATAAATAAGAGTTTGGTAACTCTCTAATTTACCCAAATCTTTTTAAATTCACCTAGAAACTCCAACTACATAGCATGACCAGATCATGAGACCATTTGCCCACCCAAACTAAATATTCAAACATCTTAGAGGACTCAAGGTATGTACGAAAGCTGAAAGCATCGCGATTTCACGACAAAGATGAGGATGACATCAGCAAAAGTTGAAAGTGTCGCGATTTCATGACAAGTTGCAAGAAAAGCCTCTGGAAGCCAAAAGCGTCGTGATTTCATGACAAGAATGAGGATGACGTCAGCGAAAGCTGAAAGTGTCACGATTTCATGACAGGTTGCAAGAAAAGCCTCTAGAAGCCAAAAGCGTCGCGATTTCATGACAAGAATGAGGATGACATCAGTGAAAGCTGAAAGTGTCACAAAAAATGTCCGAAGATCTTGAAGTACAGGTAACCATGAAGATAGATTACTGTTGCAAATTGGAAGAAGAAAATGTTGGTCTTCGAATACAGATACAAGAGCTGGATCGAAAAATTAGCTGCCATTTCAAACGTGAAGAAAGTTTGATGAAGCTAGACAAAATCCTAAGCGATCAAAGAACCGCAGGTATTTAATTCATTCTGGGCTTTATTGAACGAAAATCATCAAACGGACCAAAGGCAAGCAATGATGAATGTGAAAAGAGTAAAGACAAGAAACAGGTTGTTGAAAGAAAAATAAATCAGGCAAAAGAAAGCAGGAATGCCAGTCCTGAAATAGGAACTGACAATGATGGTTTTACCAAGGTCACACATCAAAAGAAAAGAAGATCTAATGCTCCTGCAACATCTTGGCAAAAACCATCTTTCAGGTTCAATCATTACTTTTATGGTTTCTATTTTAAATGTAATGGTTATGGGCATAAAATTGCTAACTGCAAGTATAATGTAGGTCCAAGAAGTTTCACTAGTAGAAATACCTTTGCTCCTTGAATGAGTTACGCAGTAGAATGCTTTAATTGTCACAACTTTGGGCACATGGCTAGAAACTGTCATAGTACTTCTGTTTCAAATCAATCTCAGAAAAGAAGAATTCAACCATATAGGGCAAAACAGAATAGAAATATTTCTAAAAGATATGTGCAAGATTCTAAAAAGGGGAAATCCAAGTTAGAACCCAATACCATAGTCAAAAAAGAATGGAAACAGAAAGAACAGCTCAGGGAAGAAAAGGAATCTTTAATAGTGCAGACAGCTTTCAGGGCTCAGAATAAATGTGTACCGTGGATTCTTGACAGTGGTTGCTCAAGTCATATGACAGGTGATAAACAAAAATTTGAAAAACTACATAAATATGAGGGTGGCTCTGTGAAGTTTGGAAATAATGATGGAGCCAAAATAATAGGAAAAGGATCTGTCAAAATTAGTGAAGAGAAAATCAAGTCAGAAGAAGTTTTATTTGTGGATGGTTTGAAACACAACTTTGTTAAGTGTCGATCAAATCTGTGATAAAGGACATGAAGTAGTCTTCAAAAAGCAGGGTTGTGAAGTCAAAAAAATAAACAATGGAAAATTGATAGCAACTGGTTCAAGGACATCTGGAAATTTGTACACACTCTCAAAAACTTTAGAAGGTACGTGTTTCATTGGACAAGAAGAAGAGAACTGGTTGTGGCACAAGAGGCTTGGACACATAAGTTTTGATAATTTGGTGAAAATCAGCTCGAAACAAGCAATGAGAGATATTCCAACCATTAAAAAACCTTCAAACAATTTTTGTGCTTCATGCCAGAAGGGAAAGCAAACCAAAGTCTCATTTAAAACAAAAGAATACCACACTAGGAGGCCCTTGGAACTTATTCATACTGACTTATGTGGACCCATGAGAAATCAAAGCATAAACGACGACAAATACTTTATGCTGTGTATCGATGATTATTCCATAATGACATGGATATTTTTCCTAAAAAATAAAACAGAAGCTTTTGAAATTTTTAGATCCTTCAAACAGCTAGTTGAGAATGAAACAGGAAAAAGGGTCAAATGTTTACGATCAGACAAAGGAGGAGAATTCATTTCGAATGAATTTACAGAATACTATGAAAAACATGGTATCAGGAGACAATATTCAGCAGCTAGAACTCCACAGTAGAATGGCGTAGTAGAAATAAAGAATAGAACTATACAGAAATGGCACGCACCATGTCGGCAGAAAACAAAATAGCAGATAGATTCTGGAAAGAAGCAGTTCACACTGTAATATACATCCAAAACAGATATATGTTAAGAACTCATGAATGCAAAACACCTTATGAGTTGTGGTTTGGTAGAAAAGCAACAGCAAAACATCTCAAAGTATTTGGTTGTAGGTGCTACATCAGAAAAACTGATGACAACCTTGGTAAGTTTGAAGATAGAGCATATGAAGGTGTTTTTGTTGGGTATTCATCAAAAAGCAAAGCTTACAAATGCTACAACAAGAGACTCAAGAAAATTATTGACAGTGCAAATGCTAAATTCGACGAAGGTGGGAAATGATTAGCTGACTTTGAGGAAAACTACCCAATCTATAAAGAAGTCGTTGAAGGAGATGAGGTGAATGAAACAGAAAATAAATCTATTTTTGATTTAGATGAATTAGTCGATGACTCAAAGGTGCAAGAAAACAAGAAATTCAAAACAGGCAGCTGGCAGAAAAATCATCCAAGAGACCAAATAATTGGAGATCCCACAGCTGGTATTCATACAAGAAGGAAAGTAATAAGTAATTACTCTCTTCTATCTAGCATTGAGCCCAAAAACATAGATGAAGAAAGCAAAGATGATAGCTAGATGAAGGCAATAAATGAAGAGTTAGATCAGATTGAAAAGAATAGAACTTGGGAATTAGTACCTAGACCTACGAATAAGAATGTAATCAGCACCAAATGGATATTTTGAAACAAATTAAATGAAGACGGACAGGTCATTAGGAACAAGGCAATATTGGTTTGTAAAGGATATGCACAGGTCGAAGGCATTGATTTTGAAGAGACTTTTGCACCAGTGGCCAGATTAGAAGCAATTTGAATGTTTCTGGCCTTAGTAGTTCACAAAAACTTCAGAGTTTATCAGATGGATGTAAAATTTGCCTTTTTAAATGGGAAACTCGAAGAAGAGGTCTATATTGAACAACCGGATGGCTTTCAAATTAGTGAGGATCCTAACCTTGTCTGCAAATTAAAGAAAGCATTATATGGATTAAAACAAGCACCACGGGCATGGTATGCAAGGCTAGAAAACTATCTCTCTCAATAGGGATTCAAGAAAGGTTTAGTGGACAGTAATCTGTATGTGAAAACAAAAGGTGGGCATCTCATTGTTCTTGTTGTCTATGTATATGATATCATATTTGGCAGCAACAAAGATGAATTTTGTAAAGACTTAGCAAATAAGATGCAGATTGAATTTGAAATGTCTATGATTGGTGAACTGTCTTACTTTCTTGGGCTACAAGTTAATCAAAATGAGAAAGGCATATTCATTTCCCAAATCAAATATGTGAAAGAAATGCTAAAGAGGTTCACTATGGAGGACTGTAAGCCAGTTAGCACTCCCATGACAATAGGCTACAAATTGAGTAAAGAAGACAAATCTCCACCTGTAGACCAAACCATGTACAGATCTATGATTGGAAGTTTACTATATTTAACAACTACTAGACCTGATATTCTGCAGGCAGTTTGCATGGTAGCTAGATTTCAGGCCAGTCCCAAAGAGACTCATGTGACAACAGTTAAAAGGATTTTTCGGTATCTCAAGGGCACCATGGAATATGGGTTGTGGTATCCAAAAGGCAAATACTTCACTCTTATATCATATTCAGATGCAGATTGGGCTGGATGTGTTGATGACAGAAAGAGTACAAGTGGAGGTGCTTTTTATCTTGGTGACAGGTTGGTTGCTTAGCATAGTAAGAAACAAGAGTCAGTTTCTTTATCAACAGCTGAGGTAGAATACATTGCAGCAACAACTTGTTGTACTCAAGTTTTATGGATGAAACAAACTTTGAAAGATCTTGGAATTAATTTTAGTGAACCAATATCAGTTAAGTGTGATAACACCAGTGCAATTAACATCTCCAAGAATCCAGTTATGCACTCACGGACAAAACACATTGCTATAAGGTATCATTTCTTGAAGGAGAAAGTTGCCGAAGGAGAAGTTAAATTGGATTTTGTCCCAACTACAGAACAAGTAGCAGATATTTTTACAAAACCATTTCCCAAGGAAGTGTTTGAGTACCTTCGAAGCAAATTAGGAGTAGTCACACTTCCTAAGAAGTGACTAGCTACAGGGATCACTTTCTCAGGGGAAGCATTTGAGTATTTGACTATTCTTTTGCTCATGATCATAATTTATGCTAGATGCAACAAATTGTGCCTGAGAATTGTGAGGATGGACTCAGGGGGAGTCTGCAGCAACCCTTTGGTATTATTGACAAAGGGGGAGAAGAGTTATAGGAATGTACACAGGTGTTGCCAACAATTCCAAAGGGGGATATTGTTGAGCAAGGTGTTGCAAGAAGTTTGTCATTGTTGTCAACACAGGTAGTTAGATCTAATGATGCAGTGGACAAACAGTTCAGGAGTCATTCAGATGCAGAGGACAGAAGTTCAAAGGATAGTCAGATTATGTAAAGTGCAATTCTTGGAAAACAAAAGTGACCCAGTTTCAAAAATTCGAAGAAAAAGACAAGTTAGAAAACTATTGTAATATCGCGACATGTTTTCTGTCACGATTTCATGACAGGTCGAAGGAGAGAGAAGGCGCAATCGAAAATGTCATGATTTCACGACAAAAATGAAGAGAGAGAAGGCACAGCCAAAAATGTCATGATTTCATGACAAAAATGAGGAGAGAGAAGGCACAAGGCAAACTGTCATGATTTCACGACATGTTGGAGGCCAAGAAGCTAAGTCAAGAAACTATAGCAATTTCGCTACATGTTGGATTTTCGTTGGCCGAAGCAAGGAGAAAGCGTTAAGTGGAAAAGTTGTAGCGATTTTGCTACATGTTGGATTTTCGCTAGCCGAAGCAAGGAGAAAGCGTTAAGTGGAAAAGTTGTAGCGATTTTGCTACATGTTGAAATTTTGCTGGCCGAAGCAAGGAGAAAGTGTTAAGTGAAAAGTTGTAGCAATTTCGCTACAAGTCGAAACTGCAAGACACAAAGGTGTAGCGATTTCACTACAAGTCAAAAGTGCAGAACACAAAAGTGTAGCGATTTCGCTACGATTCAAAAGTGCACAACACAAAGGTGTAGCGATTTCGCTACAAGTCAAAAGTGCAGAACACAAAAGTGTAGCGATTTCGCTACAAGTCAAAAGTGTAGAACACAAAGGTGTAGCGATTATGCTACAAGTCGAAAGTGCAAGGCACAAAAGTGTAGCGATTATGCTACAAGTCGAAAGTTTCATGGATCGAAGCAAAGTTGCAAGCACAAGGCACAAAGTTGTAGCGATTTCGCAAGTGCATGAAGCGAGAAATGTACGGAAGCCGAAAGCATCACAATTTTGTGACAAAGATGAGGATGATGTCAACGAAAGCTGAAAGTGTCACGATTTCATGACAGGTTGCAAGAAAAGCCTCTGGAAGCCGAAAGCGTCATGATTTCGTGACAAGAATGAGGATGACATCAGCAAAAGCTGAAAGTGTCACGATTTCATGACAGGTTGCAAGAAAAGCCTCTAGAAGTCAAAAGCGTCACGATTTCGCAACAAGAATGAGGATGACGTCAGCAAAAGTTCGAAGTGTTACGATTTCACAACAAGAACGATGGCAAAGCTATCAAATGCCAAAAGGGTCATGATTTCATGACAGCAAGGACAAGAAGGCATACGACTACAAAAAGTGTCGCGATATCGAGACATGTTTCTATTTCGTGGCAATAGTTATAGGAAGGTGACAGAGGTGGCAGTAGCAGTTGATGCCAACAAAGTTGAATCTGGGCCGATCGCCAACAATTTCTAGGGTTTACAGCTAAAAATTTCTAGGGTTCTGCAACCGACATTCTTAGGGTTACAGTCGACTGTTGTTTAAAATTTGTTCCTAAAATTTCTTCTATAAAAGGAGGGGTACTTCGAGTTTGAGAGCATGTCGTGTGAAGATAATATGCGAATGCGAGTAGAGTGTTTGCGCAAGTGAATTTCATGTCGAGCAGAGAGCGAGTCGTATCGAACTTTTGCGAATGAGGTGTGTGGGGTGTAGATGTTGAGTCATATCAGTTCAAGCTGAGTGCGAAGTCATAGTTCGAGTTGAAGCGAAGTATGCATATCGTGATTGCATGAATGAAGAGCACGATGTGCAGAGGTTGAGTTCTAAGTGTGAAGTGATAGCGCGTAGATAGCAAAAGTGATTGATCATCTGATTATAGTAGAGAGTGTGCAGAAGTTCACAGAAGCGGTCAGACAGTGCAAAGCATTTTGCGCAGAAGTAGCAGAATGTAGAGAAACAGCAGACTGTGAGAAATAAAGTGAAAGTTTTATTTTATAATTTTCATTATCATTATTGACTTCCAAGTTGTAGCTTGGCATAAGGGTTTGGTGCCTCTTTCCAGTAGGTGCTGGTAAATTAGGAGTTGGTGCTCCATTCTGTTTGAAACAGATAAAACTAAGGGGTTGGTGCTCCTTCCAGTTGGTGTCGGTAAAAGATATTGTAAAGTTGTAGCTTTGCATTGGCTGGATTTGGATGGTAGTCCAAGCAGTCATTTTGAGGAGTAGCCACATTGGTGAACCTCATTAAATTACTGTGTTGTGTGTCATGCTTTCTTGCTGCATTTGATATTTCTTTTATCAGTTTTAAATAGCTGTTGGATTTAAAACTATATATATTAGAAATTTTAAAGATCACACTGATTCACCCCCCTCTCAGTGTCACTGTGATTACAACAATGCTCACCTGGTGACTCTAACTCTAACTCTAACATTACAACTGAGACCTCTAAAGACTGATGCCTTAATGGTAGAGTCCGGTCATTATAAATTTACTGGATAATTTTCCAATGGAATTTTTAGGGTGGTGGCATGCCTATCACACTATAAATTTTGTGTAAATATGATGGATATAAAAATAAAAGTGCGAAAGGCACAGGCTCAAAGGATCTTATTGAACTATAGGTGATTCCATAGTGACTCAGGTTCCAAGATAAGGACATAATGAAAAAGCATTTTCTTTCATTGTTTGTTCTTTCCTATTGTCTTTCCCATATTTATCATTATAATCTCATACCCAATAGATCTAAGGCTCACAAATCAAGAACCTTTCCATGCAACCTCGCAAAAGACATCTGCTATTTTCTTGAAAATAGTACCCACTCCTCGAGTGTTGATTGCTTTATAAAAGCCTCCCTGAAGGGTAGAAGCAACATCAATATAAAAATGGCATAGCATCTAAAGGCTTCCTAGGAAAATAAAAATGAGCAAATGAGGTTCTTGCAAGATTGCATCAAGAAGAAGCATTATGTTGAAATTGATATATATCTCTGGTATTTTTTTCATTTTTGAAGCTTCTGTGATCCTTGATGGGGTATTTTAAAGGGAGTGTGATTTAGGGGGATGCCTCATGAATCACCTTCCCTTTCATTTATTTTACTTTTCTATCCCTTCTCCTTCTTTCTCTTTCCTTAGTTTTCCCCTCTCGCTAACTCTGTTGGTTAGTGAGGTCATTTCCCTTGCCTCTGTTGCTTCCCGTGTTTTTTCCTTTTTCTATCCTTGTCTCTCTCACCTTTCTTTGTTTCCCCTTATTTTCTTCTTATTCCCCCGGTGTTCCACCATGTTGAGTGTTTCAAATTTTTTGCTTGTTTGTCCTCCCTTCCCTCTTTCTTACCCTCTCCCTTTATTCAAAATGTTTTTGCATTTTCAAAATCCTTATGGGTCCTCCTTTCCCACAAGGAAAAATTCCCTGTGAGTCGCCAAGAGTGTGGGTGTAATTTTACACCCTCATCCTTTTTGCAAAGATGATGGTTCTCTTCAAGGATTTCACCAAGTTTTGAAGGTATTTATGGATGAGCGAAAGATGTTGGAGTAGCAGCAATGGTCATAGAATGAACTATACTGACATGCAGGTAGCAGAATCAAGTAAGGCAAACGACAAGAGAAAGAGGACACCCACCCTTAAAAATCTAGGTGGAACTTCCCAAAAAGCATACCCAACTTGTTGGGAGGATATTTCAAAATACTATCATGGGTGGATAAATTGTACAACCTTGTCCTTGGGAAGAAAATAAACTTTTGCCCATCTCGAGTGGGAAATACAAGCGTGAAAAGGATGGTGCCTCAAATAAATACCCACCCTTGCTTCCCAAAACCCCATGAGCAGAAATAAAAGTGAAAAAGTGCCCGCCTGGCATACAAAAATCCTACCATCACTTGAAACTCAAATAAAATATGTACACATGGCTGCAGTAGTTCGGGTACCTAACAACGTAAATAGAAGTGATAAATTTTTGGTATGGCAATCCCAAGGTGCCCCACTATCTGTCATTCATCACCTCAACCAGAGGATCACCAGTCAAGGAGAAGGAAAAGGTAGCTAAGATTTGATCAGTTGGGCAGAAGCATCAAAAGATCTAAAGGCCCAGATTCAACCAAGTACATCTACCTCCTTCTAGAAGACCAATGCTATCTAGTAGAATAGTGTACCAACATGGTGCTTGTCTACTGCAATGATTGTCTTCCTGCCCACCACCATTAATATCCAAATTTTGATATTAATGTAAATATAACTATAAATAGTGGAATTATGGTAATTCATAGGGTGGTTCTATAGCAATTACAATTCTTATGTAAGTTTTTCCCTCTGTAAATACAAATTTTGCACTATTTGGTCTCTAATTGTATCCTCTTGTTCTTTACTAAATGTATGAATATTCAATTCTTTAGTTGCTTAAGTCATCCTATGTTATTCTACTATATGGATTTTGTGGGATGTTCCTAAGTGAATAAATGGGGACATATTCATTATATGGGTTGGGAGTTTTTTTCTGCTAACGTCGCCCAAACAAGAGTGCTCTAATTCTAAATCTTGGATCTCATGCGCCTGTTCGTCGGTACTAGAATTCACCTCCCACCTTCTGATGATAGAGAGCTAGGACAAAGACATATTTGGGTGATTTTTTAGGTGTAGGGATTATGTTTTTAATGGGGTATTACACCTGCATAGGTATTGATGCAGCTATACCCATCCTTGTGTGTTCTAGCTATGGCCTTTTTATTTATTTCTTTTTGCTTTTTCTTTTTATTTTTTTGTGGCATAGAGTAGAGGGAATTACCCCAAAGGAACCACCCTTCTCCCAAGATAATCCACCTCATCATTTTGATGTGGTAGTCATTCTATGGTTCTTGATGCTGATCCATTTGCCTCATCCTATGTGCGATGTCAGATTGTCGACCAATAGGGACATTAGAGAAATTAGAGAAAATGAGAGGAAATTGAAGGGAATTAGATGAATTTAGAGAAATAATTAGGGATTTTAGAGGTATGTAGAGGAATTTTAAATGAGACAAATGAGTTTAGAGAATTTAGAGAAAAATAAAGGAAGTTAGGGAAATTGGAGGAATTAGAGAGAGAATAAAGGAAATTGGAGGAATTGAAGAGAGAATAGAGGAACTTAGAGGAATTGGAGAGGGAATTGAGGAATTTAGATTAAATTAGAGGAATTAGAGAGGGAATGAGGAATTTAGAGAAGATTAGATGAATTAGAGAGGGAGAATTAGAAGAATTGAAGGAATTTGGGGCTTTTGGTGGATTTTGGAGATTTTGTAAAGTTAGAAAAAATGGCTTCAGGTGATTACAAAATTGACACATTTTGGGTGTCTACAAGAAGTTTTTTTAGGAGTTGTGGAAGAAGTCAATGGTTCTTTTCCTTTATTCTAAAACTTAAAATTATTCTCTCTAAAACTATTGATGAGTTTGTACCTCTTCTTTCAAAAAAAATTAGGTTCCTCTTCATCCATTTCCAAGATCCCATATGTTTCTAAAACTAAGGTTTTCCTTGCATTATGATTAAAATGACTCCTACAATCCTCATTGGTGGGCACTAACTCCAAATTTTCCATCTCTTTTTGGACAATATCCAAAGTAGTTTTAAACTCTAGATAGTTAGTCTTACCATGTTGAGTAGTGGAATGGACCCCATACCTCTTGGCTAAAACAAGGTCAGCCATATTTATGGAAGTATCTAGGTTATCATCATATTAATTTTGGTTTCTTGCACAATTTGGGACTCCATTTTTTGGGTAAGTATCCCATTGGTGGTTAGCCCTATAGAAATTGAAGTTCATATTCTAAATATTCTTTATAGATGGGTTTTTAGGAACTTTCCTTTGTAGTTTAAGCATATTTTTGCTCACTTTTTAAACCATCCTTTGTAAATTATCTAACTCAATACTAGGATTATTAGGTTAATATATTAGTTGAGTTGTTACATTATTTGCAAATGCATGTGTTCAAAAATATGGGTAAGATTGGTTGATTATTTGTTGAAGATGTATGATTGATTTTATTATTTATGGTTACTTGATTATCAAAATATGTTGGGATGATCTACTGATTGCTCACATTAGGCATCATTTGATTTAGGGATGTCAAATTGAAAGGTTGATGCTGGTTGAGATACATAGTTCTTGGTAAAGGATTCAGCATGGAAAGGTGTTGTGTAAAGGCATCATTTATTAATGGCATCTGATTAAAATTCCCTTGTTGTCTAAGTTAAGGTAATTGACCTAAACCAAAACCTTGAAGTATTAATTGTTTTTCACTTGTTAGAGCCTCACTATATGCCATGGGCAAGGATGTGATTTGAGGAGATCTCCTCAAAAACATGGAATTTAATGGGTCCAAAGCTCTAAAGTACATTTGGATGGTTGCTTCTTCTATAAGGGTGCATGGTGTCACCAGCCTAGTGTATAATTTATGGAACCTAGTATTGAATAGTCTCTATAGATAGAGGTAAACTGATGATATACCATAACTATGTCAATAGATAATCTAAAATGGTTGATAAATGGTACCTCTAATTGAGCCCAAGTAGTAATAGAGTCTAAAGGTAAGCTAATATACCAATCATATGTAAACTCATCAAGTGTGTATAGAGAAATTCTATAGGAAACTATAATAACCCAGGTCTACCCACTTGGTTTCATGGTATAGAAAAGTGCAATATAATTTTTTTTTCCTTTTTGACTAGTACAAGCATGTGCAATCTTCACAGATACCATCTCATTGCTAATGAGATATCCATGAGATCAAGATTGGTTAAATCTTGGTGAATTACCTTTTCAATTAATTCCTCTCATTACCTGAGAATCCAAGTACAGGCAAGGTTCTCTACTTCCAGGGCCCATATCACCTGGAAGTTGTATGCTTAATTTCCCCGTATCTTGTCATAAGATAGTGTATGCATGTCGGAGCTAATGTATGCTCACTCTCTTGAAGTACATCAAGGTTCCTACCACTACACTAGTGGAAATCCAGAAGTCTTACTTGCATGATGCCCATTTTATTATGCAAATATCCTTTCGATTATAAGATCTTCTGCTCAAGTACTAGTAGGTTTTGCCTAGGTGTGATGCCTATATCATCACTCCTACTCCTCCTGCTCTATGTTATAGATTTTGGAAACCCTTTTTAGGATTTGAGCTACCCCACAACACCTTGGACGTTGGAAAAATGAATGTATGCCTACATTCTTTTAATACCATAGGTTGTCTTCCCACAACCAATATTTAATTCCTTTTAAAAACAATAGGTTGTATTCCCACAACCACATATTTAGTTTTATACTTATCTTTGACTATATGATTTACAATGTTTTCTATAATGTCATAAAAATTAACATGCTCCATATAATCTTAGGAAAATGTTTACTCTAAAGAAATCTAATTATTTGCATCTTACTCAATTCACATAAAGACATTAATAATATTTCCATAAAATAACCCTTAATTTGTATTCTAGATACCATACCATTATTAAAGAAAATTAACTAACATATTAACTTCTTTAGCCAGAGAAAATTAAAGACGAAACACCAGAATATATGATTACACTAAATTTAAGTGACTATTAAAGTATTAAACATAATTTCTATATCTACTTTTAAATTTAAAATATCAATGTAATTCTTTTGATAATATCACAATACCATATCTAATAGCTATCGTGTCATGATTACATTATTTATATTTTTATCTCGAATAGTTGGAGGAACATTTATCAAAGTACATCTCTTATAATTTAACCTAGAGCTAAGAAAATTTAGAGTTCAAAACATAATATGAAATTAAAAATTATTAGGTTTTGATTTTCGAATAATACTATAAAAATGAACGACGTCCAAGGCTATTAATTATCCCTATCAATGCATTGTACATACATAGCATTCTAACTTATTAGGTTTCAATTTTTTTTTTTAATATGACTATAAGAATGAACGACATCCAAGGCTATTAATTAGCCACTCCCAAATCTCCATAGAAGGTAGACGCAATTTTAATTAAACAATGCTTTAATCGGAGCAACACAAGACACCATTCCCAATGCAGGTTCTCAATCCTACACGGCTCAAGAGGCTTAAGAGTGTAGCTAAACTATGCTTGAGAACAATTTTTAAATCCCAAGATGATTTCATATATACAATAGGTATTTTGTTTTTCAGATACAGTTTAAATTCAAACTGTCTTATAAGGTTTTAAATTCACTTGAATTTAAAATAAGGAATTCATAATGATAGCAATGATATTTATTTTTAATTTTGACGTATTATAATTCATTTTAATTCCAAGCAATGCTTTTAATTCTTAGCACAAGATGTTTCCTTCATTTCATGCACTTATTAGCCATCATTTGAAATGCTTTTTCAATGATAAAAACATGAAAAAAACTGAATAAATATCATTTAATCTTACATATATGGCAAGATGAACAGGTTTAACCAGCATTCTAAATTCTAAAACAAGGTTTACATACTATTTGCAGCACACCCATGACGTCTCTTGTAAATGCTAAATCCAACTCATACATAAATAATACATTTCAACAATATAGATGAAACAACTTTATTAAGTGCTTTTAAAATATAGAGAAATCAAAATTATACCACCTTTATAAAAATTTGTCTTAGCTATTATAAGGGATAAATACACATACGTTGTTCACTATAAATTTTCCACTTACTCCCAAGCAAGGAAAATGAAATTGAACCATAGAACATACTAAGTTGATATCATTTAATCTAATGAGTTGGACATATTTAACCAGCATTCAAAATTTTATAAACATGGTTTACATACTATTCACAACACACCCATGACATCTCAGTTCTTAAACATGATTCACAACCCTTCATAGTTCACTCACGACGTCTCTAGGCAAGCTAAATCCATTCCATACATAAATACTATATTCCCACAAACATAGGTGAAACAATTTTGATTTCTTTTATAAAAAAAATAATAACAATATAGAGTGTTTCGCTTCTAAAATCTATGTTACACTATGAGCCACCATTCCTCTGAAATTCAATACAAACTCAAAGGAAGCCCTTACATATTTTAAAGAAATACATTCTTCAAACCAACACCATATAAATATGCATACATTTGTTTTTTTGCTTCATGATATTTACGATGAAAATTTTGAAACCAACTGCCTATCTTATAATAAAATTTTGTTTCAATTTATCTACTTTTGCTATCATAACCGAGCTATTGCAGAGGCAAGAAACTTCACACAATCTTCTTAAAGGCATTCGGCATATCCAAATGTCAGAGTGGCTAGATTACCATTGAATGCAATCCATTCCTATATGCTTTTAAATCCTCTACAATGCATTACAAAATTTTACAAACAAAATGCTTTCAGATTTTCATCTCCCAATTACATTCCACATTATGAACGACGATGAACAATTGTTATTAATTCACCAATTAAATTTTTAGATAAGAGTTATTTTAAGAATTTAAATTTTGAGGTACTCATAGTATGATAGATCCCTTTCTCTCGCGTCTGCCTATGAAAGCTTTCCACTTACCCTCGCTCTTCTTCCCAAGCTCCTCCAGCATACCATCCCCACCGACCCCCTTTCTTTTCCTTTCTTACACTTAAATAGAAATATCACCATTTTTAATATTTTTATATCTGGTAGGTTTGCATGCCAAATTTACCAGAGATTGCCAAGTGGTAAAGGATGGCCAAATCATCTCCTTCGGAGTATTTTCAAGTTAATGTTACTCTTATTTTTTTTTGTGGAAAACATCCCAAAAGGGATGCCACTTTCGGGTAAGACCCAAGGAGGCAGGGGTATCCATTCCACCAAAAATGCCCAGGACTCGGACCTGGCCTACCACCTTTGACATACTCAAGGAGCAAACAAACACACAAAACCAATTTAAAAATAAGTAAATAACAACAAAAATAATAAAATAAAATAAAAAACATGCTCCTTGAGTGTGTCAAAAACAAAAGCACAACCAAACACGCACAATAAGATAAAAGAAACCACAACACAAACCACATAGAAAAACACAAGAACCACATAACAAAACACAAACAAGACAAAAACAATAGAACACTACAAAGACATAACCCAAAAAAAACATGAAAAATAAACACAACCAAAACCTAAAAAATTAAAAAATAAAATAAAAATAAAAATAAAAAACAACCAACAACAGACAATAAACAAAAACAAAAAACATAGAAAACACTCACACATAAAAACACAAAATAACACAAACAAAGAGAAACCCAAGAACAAGAACGAAAAAAACACAAGAACAATAACAAAAAACATAAAAAAAAAAACAACAAAAACACAAGAACAACAAAAAACAACACAAAGAACACAAAAACAAAACAAAATAAAAAAACCCACCCACCTTAAAAAACTAAACAAAAAAAACAAAAATAAAAAAGAAATAAAAAATGAACAAAACAATGACCTATCTAGACCAGAATAATATTAAGGCAAGAATCAACAGAGGAAACAAAATAAAGAATAGAATGAGCTAGGGAACTAAAAAAAACTGAATGAACCAAAGAGAAGCAAAAAAAAAAACAAGAAGAAACTAGGTACCTTCGTAACCGGAGCCATCCAAAGAAATGATAGAAAGAAGAGCTTCCCTAATTTGAGAAGCCCACCATATAGGAGGGTGGCCATAACAAGTAAGATCACCTTTGTCCAAAGCCCAATTAGCTAAAGCATCAACACTCTTGTTTTGATCTCTGACCACATGATTGTAATCAACTTTCAAAAATCCCATCTGGATTAACCGAATCTTCTCAATAATTCTTTTTATTCTCCAATCCACCTTATGATTCTTAGAAGGATTCTTCAAGAGATTAATCATAAGTTGAGAGTCGACTCAACTAACACCTTTTCCCATCCAACCTTAGTAGCCTCCTAAAGGCCTCTGAGGATACCATACCCCTCAGACAAGGTTATTGGAAAGAATACCCAAATTATGAAAAAAAGTAAAAACCAGGAAGCCATCTGAAAGTCTACCAATTCCTCCCACACTGGCTTTTCCAGGGTTCCCTCTAGAGGCTCCATCAGTATTGACTTTTCCAAAATCCTTAGGAGGAGGTTGCCAATTTCTATTCCTATCCATCTTACTAATACTCACATTCCCTTTAAGTTGGTTGCCCTTAGAAGGTTTAATCTTCAATATTTGCATCACTTGATCCCATCTTTGGTGGGAGTTTTGGGGGTGATTAAGGAGATGATGGACTCGATTCAACTAAGTTGGCTATGGTCTTTTGCCAAATATAGTGAATATCCTTCCTATCTTGATTAAAAATTTGGTTGTTCCTTTCATTCCAAATATTCCAAAGAAGAATGGTAGAACCCATCCAAACTACTCGCCTAATAAAATGATCAACACCCTCTTGATTAGGCCAATCCCTCCAAAGTTGTTCAAAAGTAAAAAAATTGGACCACTGTAAGCCAAGTAAAGTGGCCATTCTCCTCCATAGCTCAGAGGCTAAAGTACACTCAATAAAAATATGGTTGATATTTTCTACATTCTCTTCACACATTTCACATCTAAAAGGGCCATGAAAACCACGCTTCATAAGTTGCTCACCAAGTAAGCACCCTACGATGCAATAAAATCCAATTAAAGAACCTCACCTTAGGCCAGAGCTTTTGAGCCCACAATCGAGAAAATATGTCAGAAGAATGGTTGGGATTATTATGGCATAAGGTCAAATAACCTTGAGCAACCGAATACTCACCCTTAGTAGTGTTGTTCCATCCAAAACAATCTTTTTCATGGGACCAAGAGAGGGATCTCATATGAAGGATGCCTTGGATATCTTGTCTTTGCCTTTCTGGGATTTGAATAGGCCAGTCCTCAATAGGGATCCAATATCTACCAACCTTTGAATTACCAAGTATGGTACCGACAATAATTAGCCACCTTTATCCAATTAGCTCGGTGAAGCTCCTCCATCCAAGGCCTCCAATCGGGAAACTGAGTTATCAAAGGCTTGTGACCATCCCAAGAATCTGTCCAAAAATTTGCATGTTGACCATTATGAATGATCCAAAATAATTTTTTCTTTATCAAATCCTCACCAAGTCTTAAGAACTGCTAAAATGGGAGAACCTTTGGTAGGAAGTTGATAGCGAACAAGGTCTTCAGGACTTTTGTTCTCAACATATTTAGCACGAAGATTATTGGCCCAAAGAGCATTGGGGTTATGCAACATCCTCCAATATAATTTAGTAGCTAAAGCTTTGTTGTTATTAATTGAAGACCATAATCCTAACCCCCCTTCACTCTTAGGAAGACATAAAGTATCCCATTTCACCAAGGCCCATTTTCTTTTCTCCTTAGTACCACTCCAAAGGAAACGATGACTGATTTGATCCAATTCTCGAAGAACAACCTTTGGGATATTCAAAATGGAAGAAACATAAATAGGAATAGCTTGAAGGACTGATTTTACCAAGGTGATTCTACCCCTGAAGAAAGCCACTTGTTGGTCCACTTTCCAATTTTCTTCTTGACTTTGTCCAACAACCAATTCCAATATTTATTTTTTTGCCTTTGAATATTTATGGGAATACCTAAATAAGTGATTGGAAGAGAGGTCTTCTTATATCTTAGTTTATCCAAGACCATGGATTCCTCGTCTAGCAGAGCAGATGAAAGAAAATAACTTTAGATTTGTCTTCATTGATCAAATCGCCCAGTAGCCTTAGAAAAATAGCTAATGATTTGCTTAATATTAGAAGCTTCCTTAACTGTAGCTTTACCTAAAAGAGTAGAGTCATCCACAAATTGAAGATGAGAGATAGGTCTAGCTCCATGAGCAATGGTAACTCCCTCAAGGGTTTTGTTTTCCCTCTTTTTGGTTATAGTCCTACCCAAGCATTCAACAAGAATGATGAATAAATAAGGGGATAGCGGGTCACCTTGCCTAATACCTCTAGAAGTTGGGAAAGACTGAGAAGGCCTGCCATTGATAAGAACTAAGTAGGAAACTAAAGAGATACATCCCATAATCCAATCCATCCAATCCTTAGAGAAACCAAATTGCCTCAAAACTTTGATAAGGAAGTGCCAATCCACTCGTCATAAGCTTTGGATAAGTCTAACCGAATGAACATGGAAGGAGAATTTTGCATATCCATGGAATGGATGGCTTCCCGAGCAAGAACTATCTCATCTACTATTTGACGTCCTTCCACATAACCCCCTTGCTCTGGGGAAATAATCTTATGCAAAAGAGGCTTCAACCTTTCTCGCCATGATTTTAGTAATGATTTTGAGAAGAACATTACATAAAGCAATAGGTCTAAAAGTTGAGATATGATCAACCTCTTGAGCTTTTGGAACAAGAGTAATATAAGTTTTATTGATAACCTTCAAAATTTCTTTGGCTTTCCTGGCTTCTTCCACCACCTCTAATAAATCAACATGAAGGATATCCCAGAACTCTTGGTAGAACTCAATAGGAAAACCATCAGGACTTGGGGTTTTCCCTTTTTGCATTTTAAAAACTACTTGTTGAAGCTCATTGATAGTAACAGGAGTAGTCAAAATAGAGTTCTCCTCGAAAGTGATAAGAGAAGGGATTGCTTGAAGAACATTATGTTGTGAAGCTGAGTCAAGGGGAGTAGCAAGAAAAATATTGGAAAAGTAATCAACAACAATAGAGTTCATGCCATCCCAAGTATAAACAACATCTCCAGAATCTGATTTTAAGGAAGAAATAAAGTTGTGAGATCTTCGAGCTAGAAGAGATTTGTGGAAGAAATTTGTGTTTCGATCTCCTTCTTTGAGCCATTGAATTCTAGATTTTTGCTTCCATAAGATTTCTTCTCTTTTTTCCCATTCCTCTAACCGAGTTGTGAGTTTAATTTCATTCGCACTTCTCTTCTCTGTGAGGCCATCTAAACGGATTTTCTTATTCAAATTTTCAAGATGAGCAATAACTTCATGTTTTTTTTATGAACATCCCCAAACTCTTTCCAGTTCCAAGTCTTGATTTTGGATTTAATGTATTGCAGTCTTTTGGAAAACTAGAACATCTTAGTCCCATGCCTAGGTTTACCTTCCTTCCACCATTGTTGCACATGAGGTCTCGAAGGAAATGTCTCTAAGCCACATTAATTGAAAACGAAAAGGAGAGAAACTCACATTGGTTTTCCACATTTCCACCATGACTCGGCCAATGATCCGAACAAGCATTATTAAGAGTCTTCACTTTAGGAATGTGACCATGGATTAAGAAATTTTCAGAGAGCAAAAACCTATCCAATCTCTCCATTATACAAGCTAAGCCTTGCCTTCTGTTAGACCAAGTCATAAGGCCATTATCTAGTTGGATATCCACAAGATGGAGGTTTGCAATATATTCGCTCATGAGGTCGGTGCTTTTGTCCAAATTTCTATTTCCCCCCTTTTCTCATCCAGAGAGAGGATGGTATTGAAATCTCCTCCGATCAAGATCCAAGCTTTAGGAAAATGAGAGATAATATGAGTAATATCCTTCCACTCTCTTCTTTTTTCCTCCAAAGAAGTCGGAGCATAAATAGTAATGCAGAGCATAATCTGGTTGGAATGTCTACTTTGAATAGCTATAGCCAACAAACCCCAACTGCCAACCATATGGTGAATAACTACCTCTTTTGGATCCCAAAGACAAGCAATGCCACCCGAAGTCCCTTGGGAACTGAGGGAAACCACTTTTCCAGCTGGCCAAATTTTACTGGCAATTAAGTCCATATCCTCCATTGACATCTTTGTTTCTTGAAGGAAAACAAGATGTGGATGATTTATTCGAATCATTCTTCTAATTTCATTTTGTTTTGAAAGACTCCCTTTGAGTCCTCTAATATTCCAAGTGATGATCTTCATTAATACCAGGGCTAAAAAATTTGGGAAGGGCATTAATCTTACCTTCCTCTACAAGCTTTTCACCTTCTTTTACCATATGATATTGATTGGTCTTGCGACCTACTTTTTGATTAGAATCCATCTTCAATTTTTTTTCCCTTGTTTCTTGACTTATTCCAATTGAATCTGAGATGGCTTCTAACCTTGAAGAATGCTCATACATAGCCAAAATTTTACTAGATGGTTCAATGGAGTCTATATTGGGACTCGCATTATTTGAAGTTTTGACATTTGAAATATTGTTTTTCTTGTGTAAATTTTCTCCTTTTTTTTCTATTGAAAACCTTTGATTTGTTGGTTTGTCTCTCGAGTTCTTCCCTTCATATTTAAATTGTGTTTCTAAGATTTCAGTTTCCATTATTTCCTCTTCCTCACTTGGGACATCATTTGTGGAAAGGATTTCAAACATATTAGCAGATGACTTTGATTGATCCTTCATAACTGGTTTTTTCTAGTGTTCTTCTTCTTAGGTATTTGGAAACCTGTTGAGTTTATATCTTCTTTCTTTTGATCAAGAATTTTATTTGGGCAAGCACTAGCCAAATGACCATATTCATGGCAAATTCTACAACGAAAAGGAATGTTCTCATAGTCCACTACTTGCTCCCAAGTGTCTTCCCCAAATTGTAATGTGATCTTTTTAGGTAGGGGTTTGTCAAAATCCATTAAAACACAAATTCGAGCATAAATAATATGTTCAAAATTTTGAGTACAATCAAGAATCATCATAAAAGTTCCTAAAGAGTTTCCAATTGAAGAAAAAATAGTAGGATTCCAAAATTCAATAGGGAGGCCAAAGAGTCTAACCCACACGGGAGCTATAGAAGGCATCTCTTCTTCGGATTTAAATTTAGTATGCCAGGGCTTCATGAAAAGCCCTGCCCTTCCAAAAAACCAAGGACCCCCTTGAAAATTTTTCTCTCTATCTTCATTATTAGCAAATAAAACAAGAAAATAACCATTTGGATAAATAGAGATTTGTAACTCACCTTTAGTTTTCCAGCTTTTTGCAGCCCAAACTTTGAAAGCAGATAGACTTGGACGAAAACCCACGAACCGACAAATTAGTCCTCTTTTTTCCAAATCTTCAATGCCAGTCTGAATGTTACCCATATCAAGCTTAACAATAGGAGTTCCATCACCGCTAATTTAAGAAATCCCGACTCTATTTTCCTGGGATCAATCTTAGGCATTCTTAGAGGTTTATGGGAAGCCCTAATATTGATATTAGCATTGGGCTGAGGTCTGTCCACCATGAAGGGCATCCCTAAAATTCATTTTTGGGACCGAGTCTTCAAAATTCTTACCCTTGATAGGGGTTTTCATAGTAGAATTATTTTGTGGGTGCACCTTAGCACCAGATTCACTTGAGATATGAGCCATTTTTTGATCAACTGCTTGAAACTTGTTTCGTGATCTCTTTAATCCTTGCCCTAGACGTCGTGGAAAGGTATGGTTTTCACTTTTCTTTTGTGCAGCAAATTGGAAGCCGTTGTCACTCAAGTTCACAGTATGATCTGTTGAAAGACAAATTTCTAACCCATCTTGTATCCCCTGCAACATTTCCTACTAAAATATTGAGCATAAACCACAAAAATATTGGCCGCTAGGGCCCGAAGGCCCTAAAAACCAACCTCTGGAGCTGCTTGCACTCAACCCAGATGAAACCCTCGCATAGCCACTTGCCAAATATGACGTTCACACATAGGGATGTGCTAGGATCTGTGTTGCTCCAAATGATATGAAAATTGGTGGAGACGTTCTAGGGTTTTTCAGGCATCTACCCTCAAAATTTCAATGTTACTCTTCTTTTAATAAATTTAAAATAGCAAATAATTTTTTTTTATATATAATTTTTAATTCATTTATTTATATTTACACCATAGTAATATATATATATATATATATTATATTTCATTTAGTCCTTTGATTTTATTCTAATAATTTTATTTTTAATATTTTTAAATATATATATATATATATTACTATGGTTTATTATTTAACATTACCAAGTTTGGCTAAGTTTTGTTATGATATAAATATTTTGTTATATTATTATTTTAATATTATTATTTTTAATCTATTCCAAATGTATATACTCAAGCAACCTAGAAATGCATCTACATGAAATGCAACTACATGGACCGTTGGTGGATGCATTACCTCTAGGATTCTTAGATCCATATTATGGTGAATACTCCATCGCTCATCATTTCTCTGGACTTACCTCAAGTCGATTAACCTTTTTGAACAAAAGCATTCTAACTCCGAGCTGCTCTACCATAGACGACACATGTTTCCTGTATCCACAAATGCATTAGCAGTTCCTCATCCTTACATATATTATAAACAAAACAATAATATATCTGCAGAGTTGTTACATACTTCCCCCCTAAGACTAAATACAGTCCCTGTGTTTGCACTATATAGCATCATAATTTATTCTCTTAAATGAATTTAAAACATTATAAATATAATGTCATACATTAAGTGGTTAAATAGTATATATAATGTCATACATAAAAATGGTTCAACATAAAACATCATGGTTCATATCATTTTCCAACAAAAATTTATCAATCAGTTTTTGATGTACAAAATTTGTGTTCTAGTCATTGTTCAAATAGAAAAGGAAACTATCTTTTCATCATATCCACATCTTCCCATGTGGCATTATTTTCTAAAAAATGGTCCCATTGGACCCTACACTAATCAATACTTCTTTTCCTTAGTTGCTTTGTTCTGTATCCAAGTATTCTAACTGGTCGCACCTCAATGTGCAGGGGATCTGTCATCTGCAAATGGTCAATATTCAAAATATGAGAAGGATCTGATATATATTTCTTAAGGAGAGACACATGGAAAGTATCATGGATTTTAGACAAGTTGGGAGGTAAGGCCATTTTGTAAGCTACTGGGCTGATTTTATCAATGATGGCAAATGGTCCTACAAATCTCGGACTGATTTTGGAGGATTTGATAGAGCTTTTAGTGGACTTGACCCTAAAGAATACTCTATCTCCCACATAGAATTCCCTCGGAGTTCTTTTCAAATCATCATAACTCTTTTGTCGATCAGAGGGCTCCTTAAGCCTATGTCATATTTCATTTAACTATTCCTCTATTTCTTTCAGCATATCCAGCTCGATCATTACCTGATCCTTCGGATTGCTCCAAGATAAAGGTGTCCTACACCTTCTTCTGTATAGTGCCTCAAAAGGTATCATTTTTAACGAGGCATGATACCCATTATTATAGGTAAATTCTACTAGGAATAGGTAGTCCTCCCACTTTTTTTGGTGATCCATACAGTACATTCGCAACATATCCTCTAGAACTTGATTAACCCTCTCTATTTGACCATAAGTTTCAGGATGGAATCCAGTACTGATGTTAAGTTCCATTCCCCATGCTTGGTGTAATGCCTACCAAAATTCAGAGGTGAACCGAGAATCCCTGTCTGATATAATTATTTCTGAGAAACCGTGTAGTTGGACCACTTCCCTGGTGAATTTTTGTGCTACAGTAGGCACTTCATATTTAATATTTTTGGGTATAAAATGTGCCACTTTAGTTAGTTTTTTTATTATCACTAGAATAGCATCATGCTGAAAATAATTTTTAGGTAGCCCAACTATGAAATCCATGGTTACTACTTGCCATTTATATTCTAGAATTACATGAGAGTGTAAATGTCCTATGGGATGCAAATTTTCTACCTTTACTTTCTGGAATTCTAGACACTTTGCCACATATTTAGCAATATCCCTTTTCATCCTTGGCCAGTAATAATCCTTTCTTAAATTTTCATTCATCTTTATATAGCCTATATGGGAAGAGTATGGAGCATAATACGCTTCCTATACTAACTTGCTTTTGAGATTCTGATCATTAGGTACCACCATCCTGTTGCAAAAAAGTAGAGTGCCTTATCGGACCCTAAATTCCTTGGTTTTTTTAAATCCTCATTGCACCAACTCTCAGTATTTCTAAGAAAATTCATCTCAGGATTGTAGGTTTCTTATATGTTCAATTAGATCAAATTGACATTGTGTCATAGCAGAGATATGCCTTCTCCTACTCAGAGCATCGGCTAGCTTGTTTTCTTTCCCCTTAATATACTCAATACCAAAATCATATTCTTCTAAAAATTCCATCTTTCTCTGCCTAGCATTGAGCATTGGCTGAGTGAAGATGTACCTAAAGATTTGATGGTCAGTTCGAAGCTCAAAATGTTTTCCTAGTAGGTAATGATGCCACATCTTAAGAGCATGTACCATTGTTGCTAATTCCAGATTGTGTGTGGCATAATTTAGTTCATGCTTCTTAAGTTTTCATGATTCATAAGCTATTACACTCTCTTCTTGCATGAGAACTCCCTCAATTCCTTTTATAGAGGCATTAGTGCATACAGTAAATGGAATTTTAAAATCCAGTATTTTAAGAATTGGTTTTGTTGTTAACTTTTTCTTGAGTGCCCTAAATGCTTCCTCACAATGTTCAGTAGACTTAAAAGCTTTACCCTTCTTCTGCAAGTTAGTTATAGGATAAGCTATTTTTGAAAATTTCTTGACAAAATATCGGTAATATCCAGCCATTCCCATAAAACTTCATACCTCAGACACATTTATAGGGATTGGCCAACCAACGATAGCTTCTATCTTCTTTGGATCTACAGATACTCCTTCAACAAAAATTACATGACCCAGATACTGTACTCGGGGACTGTAAAACTCACACTTAGATAATGTTTCGTATAACTGGTTCTCCCTTAGTACTTCAAGAAAAATCCGCATGTGTTGATCGTGTTCCTCTCTACTCTTGGAATAGATTAGTATATCATCCAAAAATATCAACACAAACTGATCTAACTATTCCCAAAATACACTATTCATGAGGTTCATAAAAGTTGTTGGGGCATTAGTCAACCCAAAATGTAGGACTGTAAATTCGTAATGGTCATATCTAGTCCAAAAGTTGTCTTGTATGTATCTTCTTCCTGAATTCTTAACTGATGATATCTAGATCTAAGATCAATTTTTGAAAAGATTGTAGCTCCTTTCAATTGGTCAAACAAGTCATCTATTCTAGGTAGGGAATATTTGTTCTTAACGGTCATCTTGTTGAGAATACTGTAATCAATACAAAGTCTCAAAGTACCATCTTTCTTCTTCACAAAAATAACTAGTGCACCCCATGGTGAGACACTTGGATTAATATGTCCTTTTTTTTCAGGTTTCTGCGTCCTTTTCTCGAAAATCAAAAATCAGGATTTCCCTCGAAAGAGATAATTCCTCCCTCGACCTCCTCGATAAAGATCCCCTCGATGCACCAACTCGAGAGAGCACTCTAGAATCAAGAGTCAGTTTTCCTACCCATAGAGAGCACTCCAAAATCAAGAGTCATCGGTTTTATGGTTTTGGCATTTATAAAAGCATTTAAAAAGGTCCGTTACACCATTCCTTGTCATCGGATAGAGAGCCCAAAAAGTCTAGTTTTAAGGGCCTCTAGTGTCCATTATTGGCATTTGTAAGTTGTTGTGTGGCAGGTCTCAAACTTTTTGTAGTTGGAAATGGCCTCTCAAAGGTTGGGGAAGGTTGGTAATTCCCCCTCTCTCTGGAGGGTCAGTGTAGTTGGGATGGTTTGGCTTTGATCCCCTTCGACCTCAAAAAGGTAGTTAGGCCGGTCTATATATCCTCTGTCTTGCATGGGAAGAGTGTGGTACCCAGGGGGGAGAGGATCTTGGATAGTAATAGTTCCCCATGCATCACCTATGCATCACCTATATGAGCTTCAGAAAAAAAAGATCAGTAGTGAGATCCCGACTTCCATACCACCTTAATAACCCAGCCCGAAATAAAAGTTGTTAATATGTATATAATCTAGCTTTGTGACTCGTATCGATCTAAGCAAGATGGAACTAACTGCTACACCGACTGCTATACCAATTTACTACTCGACCGATGGATCCTTCAATAATAAAATTTATGGTTCTTTAATTCAATGAATAAGTCACAGGGAGGCAAGAAACAAATAACTCTATATATTTATTCTAAAGGGACCCATTCTTAAACACCCTTATATCCCTTTAAGAGTCATTAGTAGTCATAATTACCCTATTAAATAAAAGGAATCTATTTATCAGAAAAGGGAGGGAAATCTATTTATTGTAAGAGGAATCTATTCATCAGAAAGGGACAAATGAGACTTACTTTTAGCCCCAACTCATATCATTCATTAGTTACTTTGGGGGAGAGGAGCAAAGGGATATTAAACAACCCTATCCGAGGGGGGGACCCCCCTCCATAGTAGTAGTTTCAACCCAGCCCTATCCTTTTGTTGAACAGCCCTATCCAAGAAGAGTTAGACGTAGTAATGACTAACCTAGAAAGTATTATATTACTCACTACCTACCTATCCCATAGATAGTACCAGGGTTGAAGCCAAAAACCCAAGACCCACCTCTCATTATATCATTGAATATTGAAGAAACAAAGCCTTTTGAACAGAAAACCTTGATGAATGATTGGAAAAGTTAGATATTACTCCCCTTGAATAGTAATGGACATACACTATGGGAGTCGCATCAAACATTAGTAGACTCGATAATATTTCTATTTATTTAGAGGAGCTTAAAATGTTTAAAAGGTGAAGGTTTTTTATCAGCTGTAGTGAAAATATCATCCCGAAGCCTTTTTAAGGAATAGAGAAATAGAGCCTAGATATTCTATGGATAAAATCATTCAATTGATGGGAAAAGCACCATAAAGATCAATTATTGAAAGTTTGGGCTGATGCGATCAAATCTGCTCATTGACAAAAATAAGGAATAAACTTATGTAATAGAGTAGATTTACTAAGCTATTGAGCAGTGGTGTAGCATCAGATCCTAAAGATGTAAAGTACTCACCTACCAATTTCAGACGGCTATAAAAGTAGTACTCTTCAAAATCTCTATACAGAACTGAGATAGTTACCTCTCAAAAAGACTTCTATTCGGATAATCTAAAGAAGATCTCTTTGTTTCTATACTTCATCTTTCTAAGGGTGCGAGAAAAGAGAAAACCTGATCATTAATTGAAAGTTAAGTTTGAAACTCATGTCATTGACCCTTTCTAGTCCTTTGGTTAACTTGAACCTATTTCCAATGAGTCATTTTCCATTTTGGAAGTTTGGGTAAAGGACTAAAGAATAGTGGATTGAGCTGTATGAGGTAGGAAACTCTAAAGTACGGTTCTATGGGAGGAAAATTTTTCCAAGTTGACCTATCCCGATCGAGGAGAACAGGCCATTTGACAGGGAGATCCTGAAATTGCGGAGGCTTGGTTTGATCAAGCTGCTGAGTATTGGAAACAAGCTATAGCGCTTGCTCCAAGCAATTACATTGAAGCACAAAATTGGTTAAAGATTACGGGACGCTTTGGAGAATGAGAATCTCTCTTCTATTATCATACCAGGAAATCATCTGAGGGCAAATAATCTCAAATAAAAAAGGAACTAAAAGGGAGATACTTTTCGAGGGGAACTTACCCTACCCTCGGGAGCAAAGGCAACACTACAGAGAACAGAGAAGGAATACCTTCTATAGAGAAAAGAGGGAATCAGACGATTTTAGCAAAATCAGATGATCTTTTACGGACCCAAAAAAGATGATCAGACTTTACCCTTCATTCCCATTTCCACACCAAACACTACTCTCATCGAACATTTCCCTCTCTTCACCCAGTCTTCTAAAGAATCCTCCCCTTCCTTCCGAAATCTGCATCTCTCGGTCTCTTACATACCTAGACATCTTGTCATACAGCGTTGCCATCCATTTGTCCTGCCTACATCTCGACAAACCACTCCAATGTCTCATCTTCGCTATCTCAAGATACCCTTTCCCCCAGGATTCATAAAATGGAGGGATTTCATCCACCATTAGTATCAAAGGAATTTTCCTTCTCTTCTCTAGGATCCCACCAACTTTGCATTCTAATTTGCACTCAGAACCCTCCAATAGTTTGAACAGTGTGCGCTGCGGAATCTTATTACTCCATTTCTTACCACTCTATTCTCTCATATTTAAAACTGGATTGAACGTAATAACTTATGTCCAGCACCCATAGGTCATCCCGATTCGAACCGCCCGAAAAGTCATTCAAAATCTCTAGCTGATACACTTTAAAAACATTTGAGAGCATCTTCATCCTTTGGGAGCTCTCCAGGTAAAATCCCCCTATTAGCAACAGGTTCAATGTACCCAACGAGCGATCCAGTACGAATAAATTCTTGGCCAACCAGTTCAGCATTTTATTGTCTTCTCTCAACTCTTCCTCTTCGTAGACCTCGTTCAAGCCCCGAGAATCCTGTTATGTCCGATCTAGTGAGGGGTTTAGGAATGGATCACAATGAACAACGTACATATTCATGAGGAAGCCGTTTCATCACTAGAGCCTTTTAAAAGACGCCCCGCCGCCCTCTCTTTTAAAAGTACCTTAAAAGCAAGCTCTCAACTGCTCACAGCGAACCGGGAGAGGGGGTTTTAAAATAGAGGGGCCGCTTGCACAGCTGGAGCCCTTCTCCCTCTTCCCATCCAACGTCTCCCATCGACCGTATATGATGAGCGAGTATATAATTAGTAGCATATCTCTACACGATAGAGCTGCGAGGACAAGGATTCTTTCTTGTTGCCGGCTCACTCCACCTGATCCGCTACCTTCTAATTCTAAGCGAAACCTTTATAAGAAAAGGGAGCTTAATTAAGGTTAGTCGGCTTAGAATAGAGAGGGACGCAACGCCCTCTCCTTATGAGGTCGACGGGATGGAAGCTCTGAACCGAGAGACAGAGCTAGCTTAATATAAGGCAAGGCAAGCACTATTTTAGTTTAGAGCGAGCTTTTTATAGAGGGAGGTGTTTTTCGGGTGAGAACGGTCGAGTGCCCTCTCCCTCTCCCTGTCCTTATCGAAGGTCGAGCCAACCGCCCTAGCTCATTAATTAAAGGCCGCCGATTATATTATAAAGGCCCGCCGCCCGCTATTATTAAAGCTAAAGCTAAAGCGTCTCGCCGATTAATATTATAGATAGAGAGCTCTCCCCTCCCCTCCCCCACCATTTGAAAGGTAAAGGTAAAGCATTTTAAATGGGCCGCTTTAAATCAAATCAAAAGTTCTCCCTCTCTATTTTAAAAAGGAGCTCTCCCCCCGCGGTTTAAAAGGCGAGAGCTCTTTAAATATAAGATGGAGAGCTTATTTCAATTCCAAAGTCGAGTAGATCTTGTAGATCTCCTCTCCCGTGCGAGTGGATCTTGACGATTTCCTTTGCAGCACTTTTAAAAGAGCCCTCACTCGACCGGGAATGCCTCCCTCAAAAAACGACAGACACTCGACCGGGAGGAGAAAGCGGGATCCCTGGTACCGTCATGATTGTCTGCTCACCCCTTTCATTAATGTTAGGGAGGGGGCCCGAAGGAAAAGAAGCCCCGGCCTCTCTCCCCAAAAAAAGGGCGAACTTTAAAAAAAGCTTCTTTCATTCCCTCTCCCCTCTCTATTTTAAAGGTAAAGGGTTAGTGGGCTTTCGCTTCGTTACAAGGGTGCTGCGACGGATGCCTGCTGAATGAGGCAGCTCTCTTATATAAGGGTGCCAAAGAATAAAAGCGCCTTAAAAAACAATTCCACGCTCCCCCCCTTTAATTTAAAGCTCCACGCTGTTTAGTTTAAAGTAGGGGGGTTCTTCCCCTCCTCCTTATATCTTAAGCGTGAATGAATGGGCTAAAAATTATCAACTGGAGGATCTGGCCGCCGTAGTTTCTGGTGGAGAGAACGCCCCCGAGAACCTTATAACGGGAGAAGGGGAATCCTTAAAAGCAGAAAGCGGATCTTTCTATCTTAAAGGTCGCAGCGCGCGCGAAGCCCTACCTCAAAGCCCTTTTCAAAACAGAGGGGAGGGATAGAAAGCCCCATAGGCACTATTACTCTTTGGGAATCATCCTTCAGCCAACTCAGGTCCGAGATAGCCTAAAGGCCCTTGTGAATAGTTGTTGTTCGCTCCATGATCGGGGAGTCTGGTTGACACCTTTATATCTTAAGAGGTTGGGCCGCCCTCTCTATTCTAAAAGGCAAAATGAAAGGGCAGAGTGATCCGGAAGTCCTGTGTTCTTTGAAATAAACCACCTTACTAATGAAAAAGAAGAGTTGAGTTGCTCGCCGAAGAAAGAAGCGTGAATCACCTCAAGAGCCCTCTATCCGAGGCAAGAGCTCAACCATACCATAGATCGGGCGGAGATTTCCTTTGATTCGCCGGCCCGTTCGCTGCTTTTTGAAAATAGAGAGCTCTGGTTTCCGGGAATAAGCGCAAATCCGGCGATCTATTGTAGAACAAGAGCTTACCTCACCTCACCTAAAAAGGTGCTTATCTAACATATGGCGAATGTGACGATTCGCCTTTGGATTGAATCTCTCACATACGATAGATCGGTTTTGCGGAGATATGTGAATCACGGACAGATCTGTGTTTCGGCATTCAAGGTCTAGTCCACGCCGGAGATAGAAAATCCCGAGAATCCTGCTATGTCCGATCTAGCAAGGGTTACAATTCTTTTTGGGGTAGGGCTTTTCTTGTCGAGTGGCAACAACCTTCCTCAAATACTATAGAATCTCGGTTTCAACTTCTTAGTTCAAGATTGTTATTCTACTGAAAGCATCAGTAGCAGATTCGGTCGAAGCAGTTGAACCACTACTAGCGATAGAGATGGAAGCAGTGGTGGGAGCACCATGCCCATCGGCATCATAGCTACCAGTGGACCTGCACTAGAATCAGTAGTTGGTATAGGATATGCGTATAGCTTTCATTTCTAGTTTTCGAGTTTGAGATCAGGACGAGATTCTGTAGTTCCATTTTGAGATGCATAATGTGAAATGTGGATATCCATACTCATAGCCAGTAGATTTCGTTCCACCCACGGCATAGAGAGAGGTCGTCCGTGCAAACCTTACCCCAAGCCGACTTTATCCTCGCCTCTGCAGTTCCTCCTTTTGATTCTTCAATCCAACATCGATAAGGGGCTTTGGATAGACATCATCTGTTACTCAATCTATTGTTGGAAGTTTTGGGTCACCCGCATCTGACATATACTAGCCTTTCCCAATTTCACACACATCCTACCCTGTTCTGTGTGTTTCAGTACGTGCTTGCTATAGTTACGGGAGCTGGATAGGGGGGTGAAAGCTCATGTAGGGGCGTAGGTAGCTCCAGGCTTCAATCAAGGGGGAGAGGTACTGTTCCATGAACCATTCAAAGAAGCAAGAGAGAGCGCTGGACACTCTACTGTGTCGACATGGGGAACTATTACTCTCTGGGAATCATCCGTCAATGAAGAGTGGCAGGACGAGGTTGGGGGTTTCGCCTGAATTAGACTCTTCTATTCTACTATTCTAAAAGGGTGGGGGGTGGGTTTTCTCAAGTGGTAGGACAAGGTTGGGGGTTTTGCTTGATCAAATGGGGTCTCGTGCCTTCATTCATCCCCTTTTTATTTAGAGAGCATGCATGCACAAAAACAACTATATCAATTAGCTGGAAATTTTTAATATTCATGGGGCTTACTTATTTCTAATAGCGGCGCATCAGGAAATCAATTCACCAAGCTTATAATATAAAGGAAATGAAGGTTGCTAAAGAGAATGCACTGTGTTGGATCGAAATTCTCTCGTATCATCTGAATGGCTTTCCATTCATGAAAACTGAGGGGGGATGAAGCTTCTTGTTCATTTTATCCCCTATAGGTAGCCTTTAGGAGGGAACAGAAGCGCAAGTAGAACGATAGGGAAACCCCTATTCTATGGATCTCCCATAAAAGCAGTGAAGGGGATGCATCAGATCTACCTTTAGTTCCATTGGATCAGATAGATTTGGCTTACCATTGATAGGCATCTAGTCCACTGTCGTTCATGATTAATAAAGAGCACTCCATTCCTAATCAGATTCTTTTTATTCTTTTTAGAACACATCTAAGGTTCAGTGAGGCACTTCGATCATGTGGTTGGGATGGAGGGAGATCGACTGGTCAATGGTAGAATACGAGAATGACTTGTGGCTAAGGGATAAGCCGCCCGCCCTAAAGGTCCATTATGTACGACTGGACAACTTTAAGAGCTCTTAAAAGAGGGGGGGGAAGGGAATCACGAATACAGGGCTTCTAAGCTCTGTTGCCGTGTTCTGGGGTCCGAGGAGAGGGGGGGTTCAGCATTTTCTTTTGGGTGGGCCCTTCTATCTATCTGGAAAGCGAACATTATGGTCATTTTGTAGGGTGCTCGGGCTATTGGTGTAGTTCCAAAAAGAATTTTTATTGAGAAGTCAAATTCTTGTTTTGGGGGTAATCCAAGTAGATCTTCAGGAAAAAAATCCCAAAAAATCATTTAGCATTAGACAGGTCTGGAAAAGACTTGTTTCAAACTCTATCTCCTCTTTCTTATTAAGTTTTACTACAAAGACTCTACTTCCTTTCGTGATGGCCCGTTTAACTTGCATAGCTAATAGAAAATGGGGTTCCACTAACTCACATCCATAATAAATTTGAATCCTTTTTTTGGATTTATCAGTGAAATCCATCCACCTTTAGTCAAAATTTAATAATGCTTTATGAGCCTTAATCCAATCAACTCCCAAAATTATGGTAAAGGCATGTAAAGGTGCTACATATAGATGCCAACTAGTATTTCCTTGAAGTAATATAATTTGAGGATCAAATAAACACTGATCCATAGTATAGGTTTGCCTAGAGCCATACTCAACCTTCCACCTATTGCCATAAATTCAAGTTTTTCTAGTATATCTCTCAAAATACTTGGAGAAATAAAACTATCAATAGCTCCTTAATCAATCAAAATTCTTATATCTTTATTATATATTTTTCCATTCATCAGAAAAGGTGTAGCTTGACAATTGAGTTTAGAGTTACCTGTTGCAGCATAAATCTTATAAACTGGCTCTATAGGTTCCTTTCTTTTGTCATATCTCATAGGATACTTATCAGCATAATGAAGTTCCCCACAAATCCAGCACCCAGTTTGAGGTGCCTTTTCTCTCTTGTCTCCATTGTTGCTTTCCTAAGAATCATTTCTAGCTTTTTGATCATATCTATTGAAATTTCCCCTATCCTGACCTCCATGTTTTTTCGGATTCTTATTCTTCTAAAATTTATTTTTACCTTTGTCAAATCTATTCATGTTCTCATTTTGTACCTTATTACCCCTATTATTTTCCCATCTGGCTAGACCAGTATTCTTCTTTTTTGACAATTCCTCTTTGTCAAGGATCTTTTGGTAATATGCCTTTTTGGCCTTGTAATTTTCTTCGTGTTGGCAGGCCAAATCATAGGTAGTAGTCAAAGATACTGGATTAAGCATAAGAAGTAGGTTTTCAATTTTTGTATCAAGTCCTAATAGGAATTTATGAACTTTAATCTCAATCCTTTGTTCATGCTCGGGCATATATTTAAGCAACTGTACAAATCGTTGATAGTATTCAGTGACAATCATACTACCCTAAGTCAGTCTAGAAAATTCTATAGTTTTCTCAAGATAAAATTGGGGAGATAGATACCTCTCCTTAAATACCATCACAAAATCCTCCCAAGGTACATCTGCAACTTCTACATTATGTGTCTTTCTGTATGTATCCCACCAGTCGACGGTATCCCCAATCAAACGAAAAATTGCGTATGAGGTTTTAGATTTGGAAGAAAGAGTCATGACAGTAAAATATGCTTCCAGGTTTTTTAACCATCTTTCAGCTTCTTCACCATATCCTTTGCCATCAAATTTAGCTATATCAATTCTACGCATGTCTCTATCAAGCTCAGATCCTACTTGTTTTCTTTTGGGATCTGTAGATGATTCATCTCTAGAAACTACTATTTCCTTTCCTTTGGTCAAGTTTTCTATTATCTTATGTTGTTGTGTTATCATTTCTTGTTGCTGTGATAATTGAGATTTTTATTGCTCCAAATGCTCTAACATTTGTGCTCTTTGTTGAGCCATATGTTCCATCATCTGGGCCCTTTTTTGGTCCATTTGCTCTTTCTGTTGACTCATTTTTTCTTGCATCAATTGCATCATCCGAGTCATCTTATCATCTTTTGACATAGGCTCATTTTCCCTTCTTATCACCTGAGAGGGCTTTGTAGTCTCCTTTGTATCTGCTATCCTTATAACTCTTCTAAGGACCTTCTTAGGGTTCTTGACCAACCCTTTTCGCTATGTCGCCATAGGTCTCTTTGAGGAACTAGCCCTTAATCCTAATGCCATTGCCTATTTTAGAAAGAGCTTTGTTAATTAATTTTGTTCAGTTTTAGAACCTAATGCGGTTTACTATAATAACTTACAGGGTTTGTTTATCTAAGAATTCATATGCTCAGATACCAACTGTAATAACCTAGGTCTACCCACTTGGTTTCATGGTATAGAAAAGTGTAATATAAAATTTTCTTTTTCCTTTTTGACTAGTACAAGAATGCGCAATCTTCATAGATGCCATCTCGCTGTAGACGAGATATCCATGAGATCAAGATTGGCCAAATCTCGATGAATTGCCTTTTCAATTACTTCCTCTTATTACCTGAGAATCCAAGTACAGGTAGGGGTTTTTACTTCCAGGGCCCATATCACCTAGAAGTTGTATGCTTAATTTCCCTGTATCTTGTCATAAGATACTTAGCGTATGCATGCCGGAGCTGATGTACGCTCACTCTCCTGAAGTACATCAAGGATCCTACCACTACCCTAGTAGAAATCTAGAAGTCTTACTTGCATGATACCCATTTCATTATGCAAATACCCTTTCAGGTTATAAGATCTTCTGCTCATGTACTAGTAGGGTTTGCCTAGGTGTGATGCCCATATCATCACTCCTATACCTCCCGCTCTATGTTATAGAGTTTGGCAACCCTTGTTAGGATGTGAGCTACCCCAAAACACCCTAGAGGTTGGAAAAATTAATGTCTGCCCACATTCTTTTAATACCATAGATTTTTTGCCCACAACCAATTTTTTAGTCCTTTTAAAAACAATAGGTTGTCTTCCCACAACCACATATTTAGTTGTATACTTATCTTTGACTATATGATTTGCAATATTTTTGTAGATTAAAGATACAACGCCAAACAGAAATAAAGAAATCACAATAAAGGAATGCAGAACAGTTGTACAAAATGAATGATTTTTATTAATCAATGGAGTTTAGAAACTCCTTTTAAGTACAACAGGGCCCGTAACCCTTTTCGTGATACAAAGTTACAATTTGTGCTAGGGTTCTCCGAAACCCTAGCTGGCACAATGTGGTGGCGTCTCCGAAGAATGTATCCTTAACCTCAACAGAATGAGTGGGCTTCGTTGTATCCTTTGGCTCGGACCACTCCAGCTTAAGCAGCTGCTATCAACAAATCAGATCTACCACTAGAATCCCTCACACATTAAAATTATCAAAGAGTTAGAAACTAATAAGAGGGCTCCACTGTGTGAGCCCTCGAAACAGATCTAAAACCCTAGATTTATGAAATAAAAATAAACGAATGCAGAATTCAACAAGAGATTAATACATAAAGAAAGATTACTTGCTTTAGACGAATCTATACCTTTTCCTGTTAACGCGACGAGACCAAGCGACGGCGATGGATGCGACGAAAGGGTTTAGTTCAGACTTAGGGCCGTAGAAGACTCGAAGACTCGGGATTAACAGCAATAGCCAACTCCGGACTTAGATAGGAAAGATAGGTAGGTTTAGCCGAAGAGATAGATAGGGTTTGAGCCATCAAGGTGACTCAATTTATAATCTACTCTTAGGGCACACTTTAGGGTTTTAACGACACTTTGAACGTGTGGCTAAGATTAAAGTGGATCCAAGGGTAGAGAATAAATCTAGGTTGTGAAACGGATTAAGATGGATGGACGGATGAGATTAAATGAAGGATGGACGGCTCAGATTAAATCACTTAAACTATATTTATATATATATTAAAATATTAAAATATATATATATATATATAAATATTAATTTAAATAAATTTGGGGATGAAAAATGGCGGGAAAGGTGAAATTGGGCCAAATAATGGTGGGAAAGTGTGGATTTGGGCCAAATAATGGCGGGAAGGATGGATGACTGACACGTGGTTGGCAGGAAGGTATAGATGACTTACAAGTGGCTGGATTTTGGTGTCTACAGATGCCCCTTTTTGAGCTGCTTTGTGTGAAGACACAATGCAGCACAAAAACTTAAGACACCTGAAAAGTCGGATCGACGCAACTCTCTCTCAAGACTAAAGCACAACTTTGAAGACCAAAGAATAAAAGAATATTTAAAATTTTTCAGCTTACCCCCTCAATTGGCGAGCGAGAATGGTTCTCACAAGCCAATTGGAAGAAATTCGAAAGAAAATGAACCGTTTTTGCCCCAACGGTGAAAAAAGGGGTTGGTGTATGAACCATCTGTTTATGTCCCAACAGAAAAGGGGTTGGTGTACAAACCAGAAAAGAATATGATTGAAGACGATATGAGTGATGTGAAAGATGGACCGTTTTCTGCCCCAACGGTTATAAAGGGATTTTATGTAAGATGAATTCCACTATAGGAAAATTAGAAATTGATAACGGATGCCCCAACTCCTGTGTGTGAATCCATACTGTTGATGAAATTGCCTTGTTGGCGCCATTGATATGCAGAGATGAAAGATGCATGAAAGAGTCCAGAACTCAGAGATGCTCCTAGTGACTGTATGGATAATTCCTCGGGTCGGAACCAATCAACCTAGGTAGCCACAATCTCTAGCAAGACTTAAAATAATGATGATATGAAAGATTGTCCATGTTTAAGGCCCCATGAACTAGGCCATCAATGACAACTGTTGAGCAAATTAATCTTGGTATGAGGTCACTTGAAAAGTAGAATACCCAAAATTGATTTCCAATTTTCAAACAATGAAATAATTGATGATGATAAATGGTAAGTGTCCTTATGGTGGTTTAATCCTCTTACCGAATTGCATGGATTCAAATCGCTGCAATCGCCAAGGTGATAGAATATACCACTAGATACGAGGTTTACTTTAATTTGATTTGGCAAAAATATGCATGATGAAAGAAGAATGAATGAATTGACAATAGATAGAAGAATTGATGAATGTGGTTAATTTTGTGAAGGTTTTGAATATTTTTAACCCAATTTGTAAAACAATGATGAATGATGCGCTTTTTGAGCGAAATGACAAAATTTGTGTCCAAAACTGTTGTAACCTTCACAAAATGTTTTATTATGATAAGAAGAATGGATGAATGCAATTTGATGAAATTTGGAGGAGGTAAGCTTCAATTTTGCAGGTTTTGTTCCTTTATTCAATACTGACACCAAACGCCGGTCTGCGTTTGTGGTTGGCATAGACGCCCGCCGGTGTTTAGGCGCTCTGCAGACGCAGGACTGCGTCTGAATCCGCCATGAAATGCCCAACTACGTTTCAGGGCACCAAAATCAGCTATTTAAACAGTTTCAGCGAGAATTTCGCTCATTTGTGCGTTCGAGCTTGAGAGAAGTGCGTCTGAGGGAGTGGAGTGAAAGGTTGTGTGGGAGATTGAAGCACGCGGGAGCTATGGCGGAGATGGGAGCGGACGCGCCAGTGCAGCCAACTGAGGTATTTGTTCATTTAAGCAAGTACTTATTATGTGTTTTTTTTTTTTTTTTTTTTTTTTTGGAAAAATTTGTAACAAATTTTTGTTTTGTTGTTTTGCAGCTTAGGGTGTTAGAGGCACGACACCGATTCTCCCCTATCATTCCGGGGATGAGGAGGTCGTTGTCCCAAGCAGACCGGGAGATATTGGAGGCAGTGGGGCTAGCGGAGGCAGCCCGGTTGGAGGTAGTTCGGGCGGATGAGGGGTACCTCTCGGCTTTGGCCGAGAGGTGGGATCCGGATCGGGGGACGTTCCAGCTCCCGACTGGAGAGATGACGGTGACGCTTGAGGATGTATACCGCATCCTCAAGGTGCCCGTGGAGGGGGCACGGGTGGAGGTTGGACGAGATAGGGCCACGGAGATGGCCAAGGTGTTTGGGGATGACTGGAGGGAGATCCGGACGGAGAGCGGGGGATCCCATACTTGGCCATGTATACGGCCAAGGAGTTGGGAGCGGTGGAGGCTCTGATGATGTTCGTGTTGGCCAACATTGTGGCCCCGAACAACACTGGCTGCAGGTTCCCATGGAACCTGATGGGTGTAGTGAGCGAGATGCTCACTAATAGGGTAGTGTATGCCTGGGCGCCCGCTTTATTGGCGCAGGTGTACCGGGAGTTGTATGAGGTTCGGAGACGGGGCCGAAAGGGCCTGGGTTGCAGTGTGGTGCTCCAGGTCTGGGCTGGGAGCACTTCAGAGTGGCCCGACCGGAGGGGTTGCCATGGGCTCACTGGGACGTGAGCCAGGCTTATGGTAGGAGATGGCCAGTGGCGGAGGAGAGACAACCGAGCCGCCCCGTGAGATCGGGGCAATGGTATAGGAGACTATGGGCAGACTTGACAGATGCCCAAGTCATTTGGAGGCCCTGGCGGGAGGCGAGGTGGATCGGGGATGGAGAGCACCTGAGACGGGTGCGACAGGCCAGATGGGTAGTGGGGCGGAGCCACAGCGAGGCGGAGTACATACAGATGTCTCGAGTACTCCGCCAGGTCGGATTGAGGCAGGATGTCCCCGGTGAGCCAGTGCGCTATCGGAGGCACAGATCAGAGGGTGATTTGCCGTGTGCCGAGCCATGGAGGGAGGCGGCAGAGGACGATGAGGACATGGAGATCCCCGACATGGACGACGTCGGGGTGACACTCGAGTATGCAGCATGGATGGCCGCAGAGCCGAGGTGGGAGCCACCATTGGTGGCTGGTGGAGCCGGAGAGCCCGAGGTCGGGGGGAGAGGGCGAGGGAACCGCGGAGGTTCCCAAGCGTAGGGAGGGTCCCCGCCTTCGATCTGATAGTCGAAGGCGAAAGGGGAAGATGGCACGGTAGGCTCCGAGGAGCGAAGATGACGGGGAGGATGGCGGAGAGGGCCTAGGAGAGGCCACAGGAGAGGCTAGGGAGGTACCCCCTAGCGGGCACGAGAACGAGCTGGCGCAGCTGCAGCAGTAGATAGCAGAGCGCGATGCTATGCTAGCTGCCCGGGACGAGAGGATAGCTCGGCTGGAGCAGCAGGCGGTAGAGCGGGATGCCCTGTTAGCTGCTCAAGAGGAGAGGATGGCCCAGCTATAGGCGGACTTGGATGGAGCGACCAGGGTGCCCCAGGATGACAGGGTGACGAGACTCCAGGAAGAGCTAGCGGAGCGGGAGCGACGACACGGGATAGACATAGCTAGGCTTAGGTCTAGGACTCGTTACATTGAGGCTCTGGAGGACACATTGTTTAGGCATCACATTGTGTTGCCTGATCCTCCATCCTCCTCCGTCTCTAGGCGTAGTGAGTCTAGGCACACCACTAGGTCTAGGGCTCCTACTAGGTCTCAGGGGTCCTCTTTTGATGGTTAGCTTAGTGCTTAGATGCACTCTTTATGAGCCTTGGTGCTCTATTGTATATTGTAGCCTTTTGGCATTCATTGTACAGTTTGACCTTTATACATATATATATACATGGCTTTTATTTATTTGGTGTTTTACTCTCTTTTGTGTGAATGCCTATGTTTTTGTGATGCATGTTTTTATATGTTTTAATGTTTTTGATGCATATGTGATGGAATGGAATGCAAACTTATAGATGATTAATGCGAGACTAAGTAAAGGGAACAGACAAGAAAAAAAAATGCAAAACTATGGATGATTAATGCAAGACTAAGTAAATGAAATATGCACTAAGAAGCACTCATACTTTTAGATAGTTAGATTTAGCCAACCGTTATCATAATTGTTTAATCAGGGGCACCGAACTTGGTGGCTTGTGAATGGATGACGTATGGAATGACATGAATATGGAAGAAGATATGGAGGGTGATATGGAAGAAGTTGATATGGAAGACTGTTTTACAAAGACTCAAACATGCTAGTGGTATCAAACAAACTTACTAACACTGCCTAATTCAACTAGGACCAAATGTGTGTGCATGCGAGTTCATTAACCAAATCAGAAGCATGGTAGTGACTCTAGGCAATCAAAAACCTGTGTGTGCAAGTGTGTTCATTAACCTCATCTTGCATAAATTAGGTAACCCTGTTATGGAGAAGACCCCGAAGCTAGTTTGTCCGTATGAGCATTCAGAGGTCTCTTTTTGAGGAGAGACATGTCGCCACGCAATGAGTATACTCCACCGCCAGTCAAGCGTCTATAGCCCCGGTGAAGGTTAACTCCATAGTCCATGTTGTTTTTGACCTTTGTAAGCCTTGGGGATGACTACCTATCCGTCTGATCGGACAAGTAGTACGATCCTTACAACTTATTTGGGATCAATGGTGTGTGAAAAATGTTCATTTCCTTAGAGCTTTGGGGAATCGGATTCTCAACCGAAGTATGATGAGAATTTTACCCTATCCTTACTACTCTGTTTATATTTATATTTTGTGATTGCTTGTGATAGTGGTAAGAACCACTGTTTTATGGACTATGTTTGCATGATAGGACAAACGAGGATTACCCTTTTCACTTCAAGGCACAACCCAAGGATGGTGTTATCTCTCTTTGACACAAGATGTTTTTAAGATGTGAAAATGTGATAGGTTCAAGACCGCTTTTGAAATCATTTCCCAATACTCAAGATTTTATTTAGTGTAATTTGTGATATGGCCCTAGAGAACTTTGACATGCATTTCGAAGTTTGCTTAAAACACTAGGAATGGCTGAGTGACTCGAAAACATTTTGGCAATGTAAATATGTGCAAATGGAAAATGGGTGTACGAATGACAATTCGGTTTGATGGATTTTATGAAGGTGCCCCTGATTAAGGCAACATGACTTTTGCTTGACCAAATTTTATATCCAAAAGATAGAATGGTCTCTAACATGATATGCAACTATGGCTGAAAATGAAATGTTATGGTTTTCAATGAGATGTATGCACATGAAATGCAATGTTTTTGAATGAGATGTATGCAACTAACAATGAAATGCAAATTCTTTTTATTTTATTTGTTTTTTTTTTTTTTTTTGTTGTACAAGCCATGTATATATGTACATATAAAATTCAAACTATGCGTAGAATGCCCTCAAGTGTATAACATTAAGTGGTTCGGGTTCTTCCTCTCCCTCTAAACTAGCAAGTCTATAAGTTCCATTACCCACTCTTTCAGTGACCATATATGGACCTAACCAATTAGCCACGAATTTATCTCGAAGATGCGGCAATGCATTGGTGTTTTGTTGATTCTCTTTAAGGACAAGATCCCCTACTTGAAATTCTCTTAGATGAACTTTGGCATTGTAAGCACGTTTCAATCGGAAAGTTGTGCAATAAAGCGACGGATTGAATTAATCTTTCCTTGTAAACTACGCAACTCCTTCAAATTAGTTGGGGGACACATTTCCATAATGGCTTTGACCTTGTTTGGGTCCACCTCAATACCTCGTTTAGAGATAATAAAACCTAGGAGTTTGCCTGAGGTAACACCAAAGACACATTTCTTAGGGTTCAACCTTACTTTATGCTCTAGAAGTCTATCAAAAACTTTTTCCAATACATCAAAATGCTCTTGTCGAGTTTTAGATTTTGCCAATAAATCATCCACATAATCTTCGATAATCTTATGCATATAATCGTGGAAAATATAAGTCATGGCTCGTTGATAGGTTGCACCTGCGTTCTTAAGGCCAAAGGGCATCACCCTGTAACAAAAAGTTCCCCAAGGTGTGGTAAATGCTGTTTTGTGTTGATCTTCAGGGTTTATTCGAATCTGGTTGTATCCTGAAAATCCATCCATGAACGAAAGCATTTCATGACCAGCACAGGTGTCGACAAGAGTATCAATGTTTGGAAGAGGAAAGTCATCCTTAGGACACGCTTTATTTAGATCTCAAAAATCGGTGCAAACACGTATTCCCCCGTTAGGCTTGCGAACGGGTACCATGTTAGAAAGCCACTCAGGATAATCAATCGGGACGACAAATTTAACATCCAGAAGTTTCTGAATCTCCGATTTAACTATGAGGGCCACGGTAGGATGCATTTTCCTAAGTTTCTGTTTGACAGGTTTAGCATCTTTTTGTAAGGTGAGGTTATGGACAACCAAATTAGGGTCTAGGCCCGGCATGTCTTTGTAAGACCATGCAAATATCTCCTTCTTCCGCTTGAGTAGAGCAATCATTTGCTCTTGTTCCTCTGATGATAGACTTTTAGCCGGTTTCACAATTTGGGTGCCATCTTGGTCCGGACTAAGGTCTACATCGATAGTTTCTTCAATAGACATGTGGGAACCTTCCTCAAGCCGATGGGGAGTAGGGATCGGATTTATGTCATCTAAAATGTCATCAAGCTCCCGTGCCTTGCTCTCGTCTATGTCTCGCTCGGAAGACCTCTGGCTTAGAAGATGAAGGTGAATGTGGAGGTGAAGGAGGAATGTAGTTGGCGGAAGCCCTTAACAATTCCTCGGAAAGGATGAACTCTGAAATAGATGGAGGGGATGAAATCCGATCCATGTCAATCAGGTTTGGGTTGATCGGGATTGGCTTATCCGGATCATATGGATTATGGAGCGGTGTGAATAAGTCTTCAAAATTCATTGTCGACTTATGGAAGAAAGGATGGGCGGAATGGAAGGGAAAACCGGTGAAGACCTCGGAAGACCTGAAATGCAAAACAACATAGTTTTTCAGTTTTTTTTTTTTTTTTGTAGTTTGAGTTTTTTTTTTTTTTTTTGTAGTGGTGAAAACCACTATTACACACATACATAAAGCAATAAAGTATTTTTATATATTTTGATTTTTTTTTTTTTTTTGGGAATTTTCTGATTTTTTTTTTTTGGTAGTGGTGAAAACCACTATTTTAGTATATACATATAATACAAGTTTGGATTATGGCTTATGGATGTGGCGGAGGGGGTGGTTCACCTCGTTCTTGTGGAAGAAGCAAGCGAAAGATGGCCTCTTGGAGAGGGAACAATTGGAGATAAAACTCGTCTTGTTCAAGTGAGGGGAACAATGGGCGCCGACTCTTCTTCAGATTCATCACCATTTGACATGACGTCAAATTCTTCATAGGCTTCATCTTCGGATTCGTCGGGGTGGAGGATTTATTCTTCCGAATTAAGATTAATGCTTTGAAAAGCTTGTTCAAAAGAAGAAAGGGATGGAAGTGGTTGGTAGCCCAGACCAAAACGCTCGGTGGGTCTCTCGTTATGGCATATCGATGCGTTCAGCTACCCCTTGCTCGTATCGACCTAGGCCAAATTGCTCGCCAATTATGTCTCGTGGAAATAGCGAGAGGGAAAACCCTCCATCCTTTCGATATTGGCATGGACTGGATGCTTGGGTTCTAGTATGGTGGTAGGACTAGAAGATGACTCTATTCCCCCATATACAAAATTAATGGAATTTGGCATAGAACCCATGTTATAAACCGATCCAATGGATAAATGTTGGTCATGTGGACGACCAAAATCTTTAACTGTTTGCACATTGAACGGTGTGATGTGGACATCTTGGATGGCATACTCACCAATACCTGCATCGGTGAGATGGACCTTGACTTGGGAGGGAGATGGACTAGATGATGGAATAGAAGAATGTGGGATAGAAGAATTGGAAGGATTTGGTTGGGTTGATGCTTCACCGACTTGTGAAACATCACCGGTGATGGTTGGGAAGATGGAGGAATAATAGGTGATGTTGAAGAAGGTGTAGAAGAAGGGGGTAATGACGTGGAAAGAGATGATTGGTCATGGCCACATGTGCATGTGGTCACTGATGAAGAAGAAGGAAGATTAGGAGATGAAGAAAGTGGTGAATGAGATGGAATAGCGGAAGAGGAAGATGGTTGCGATATGATGGGTAGCTCCTCAGGAATGGGAGCTTTAGAAGAAGATGGTATAGAAGAAGTAGATGGGGTCAAGAAAAGATGAGTGGATGGCAACACAATCTCATAAGGATTTGAGACATAGTTGCAATGTTTGAAGGGTTCAGTGTCGGTAGGTACACAATGAACTCTGTCCCTCATATACATACTTCAGACATTGATGCAATATAGAAGGGACACATCTCATCTCCCTAAGCCAAGGCCGTCCAAGCAATACATTGTATGCCATGGACCCTTCCAAGATGTGAAACAAGGTATGCAAAGTTCGGGCCCCTACCTCAATGGGCAAGATAACCGTGCCAACCATGGAAGATAAAGCATCATTGAATGCTTTAAGAGTAAAAGTCGACTTGGTGATAAGGGATGGCGACAGCTCTAGATGACTCAACGCCGATGTTGTAATGATATTGATTGAGGAACCGGTGTCAATTAAGACTCTCTTGAATGGCTTGTGATCGATCTTGGCCATGATATGCAATGGAGGATCTATACTTTCTGTTGACAAAGGTTTGATTTCAAAATCATAGAAAGTGATGGAGGGCTCCATGCATGTTTGAATACTCCCCACAAAGTTGTTGAAGGCATTAGTATCTTGAGTTTGAAGCTCGATTGACTTTAATATTTCCATTAATGCCTCTCTATGCGGGGGAGATTGTTGAATGAGGTCATAGATCGATAACTTGGCAGAAGCCATTTTTAAACCGGTAGTTAATCGGCTACTCAATGACATGATGGGTCGTTGGCGTTGAGTAGAATGATTTAGCGGTTGTTGAGAAGTACTAGCACGTCGTTGGGTCACTGTTACCTGAGGTGGACTCGGGGTTTGTACAGGTGGTTGTGGTTCAGCCTGATTTGGTTGGTTCGCCCTTTGACCCCGGGTTACTACGTTAATAGTACCCACAAAACCTTGGTATTGTTGTACATGGTTGACTTGATTAGGAGGAGTTACCTGAGTTACTCCCCCTGAAGTTGTTGGAGCTTCCTCCCGATGTGGAAGGGGTGTTTGAAATATACCAAGATTTTGATTTTGTTGGGCTAAGGGGCTATCCAATTTAATGGCTCCAATCTCAATAAGATCTTGGATCACATGTTTGAAAGCTGTACAATTATTGATATCGTGCCCATTTTGCCTATGATAAGGACAAAATAGGTACTCCTTGTAATACTTCCCCCTTCTAGATGGTTCTAAAGGTTTAAACTCAGGTAAAGTTAACTGATTTGTGCTATATAACTTGTTGAATATGACCGCATATGGTTCATCTAAAGGTGTGAACTGTCGCTTGGGACGATTTTTTTGCCAAGGTCGAGTTTCCATGGTTGGCCCAGTATTGTGAGCTGGTTGAGGAGGGGCGGGTACCGCATGATAAGCAATTGGTTGCGGTTGACTTTGCATTACTTGTTGTTGTTGAGCCATTACGGGCCGGCTCGCCACCACTTGATTAACTTGGTTAACATTTGAGGCTGTACTAGCCGGTGCTTGTTTGTTTTGGCCATAATTATTATTTCGTTGTTGGCCCTTTTGTTGCCATTCTTTTCTACGGGGTTTTAAAACACCCTCTTGGACTTTAATGTCTTCTATGATACTTGCTTGGGCCAAAGCCTCTTCAAAAGTCCTGTATTGTTGTAATTGGAGTAACCAAGAGATAGGTTTTAGACAACTCTGGGTGAACATTTTGGTTAACTCCTCCATTGGTAGGGAGAATGGCAATTTATTAATGATAGCCCTCCAACGGTTTCCAAAGTCATAAACAGTCTCATCGTCATGTTGCTTGAGCTTGTATAAGTCGGACAATGAGACTTTCCTTTGTACATTTAGGGAGAATCGTTCTAAAAATAGATTAATCAATTGCTCGTAAGCATAAATGCTATGGTGAGGTAAATGATTGTACCATTGTACAACATCTCCTCCTAATGTCTGAGGAAAAGTTCTGAGCATAAGAGCGTCATTATTTTGGATTCTAAAGCAGGCATGCATGAATGAGCTCACATGTTCATGAGGATCCTCAGTTCCTCAAAATTTGTCAAACTTCGGTAATGTGAAATCAATCGGATATGGCGGTGAAGGTACCGAAGGATGAATTGGTTGATTGATCAACGACCTTAGCGTAGGTTTCTGACTAGATGAGCCGGGCATGTTGAGCATAAGGTTGTCAATCTGTTGTTGCATAGCATGGAGTCGAGAATCTTCATGAAAATTTTGATTCGTTTGATGATTATGATGATGCAATGGAGGAGTGGAAAAATGATGAGATGGGATGAAATTGCCTGGATTAGGCGGTGTGGAATGGACAAGTTGTTGGTATGGATGATACCGAAAAGAAGGTGATTGGGGTGAATGATGAACTGGACCGGGTTGGGAGAAAGGTGGGGTAGGAATGGACACCACCGAAGATTGGGGTACCCAGGTGGGGCCTGAGCTAAGAAAAGCCGGGTCGGGTAGAAATTGGTTGGGGTGTAGGATTTACTACGACAGGTGGTTGGGCATTTTGTTGCTGTTGTTGCTGAAGCAACTTGTCGAGGTACTCCCTAACCTTATTAATCTCTAACCCAAGGGAGGTGGGATGATTGGATGAAGGTGGAGGGCAGGCTGCCATGGTAGTCACAGGAGACTGCGTAGCAAGGGCAATGAAGGTGGCTGAAGTAGGCGGTACTTGGGAAGAAACAGTAGACTGTGCCCCAAGTAGGGTGAAACCATAAATGGTTTGGGAAGAAGAGGGTTGAAATTGGTCATGGCTAGAGGAGGTTCCACCAGCCTCATAGAGAGAATTGGTGTACACCCAGGTAAATGGAGGAGAAAGTGGTCGGGAAGACACTACATTTGTCTCCAAAGGAGGACAATTGAGCATCCGGGAAGATGTTGGAGATGAATCCGGCTGAGCGGATACAACATTAGCCTCAAAAAAAGGGTTAGTGTAGACCTGAGTGAAACCAGCGGGTATGGTTGATGCAATATCCCGCTAAAAAATAGAATCTTGCATAGGGGAATCTTGGATTGGCTCAAGGACATAACCAATGCCATCTCTTAAGTGAGTTTGCACTTGGGCCATATCAATGTGGGTAATATGACAGGAATTGTCTTCCTCCATGGGCATGGCCATGCGATAGACGGTAGAAGGACGTGAAAGACCTGCAGGCGAACCTGCCTGAAATTCACTAGGATAAGTGGCCATGTTGGTGGTGGGGATGTTCTGTGAATTATTCATTTGATTATTTAGATTTAACACTTTAGATTGATTCCTTGTTAAGACCATAACGCAATAAATCTAAACAAATTCGAAAAGAAGAATGCAAAACTTGAATGATAAATTTACACTAAAGAAATTATCAAAAAGCAGTCACAACCTAGGTTTCAACCAATGTGTCTTACCTGCGGTTAATTAATTATTTTCTGATCTTAATCTGTAGTAAATTTTAAGTGTCCGGTTTATGAGTTTTGCATGTGATCTAATCTTGAATTATTCACAAAAAAGGTAAAAACTATGGCTAGGAAAGGACAACGAGATTCTTACAGGTGATGAAATCCAGCAAGTTTGCTCGGGGGTGACCTATGGTGTCTGAGGCAGAATTTTAATGGATGGAGATGAATTCCACCGTCACTAAACTTCAAGCAATACCTGGTGATGAAATCCAGATATTACTGTTTTAAATGCAATATGAAATGCAGTGAATTTTATTTTAAGTGTTTTAGTTGTCTAATGTATACATACAAAGCTATAAATCAAAAGTTCTAATGATCTAAGCAAGAGGCCACTGAAAATATGCCATTTCCTCTGAAGAAGTGGAGTACACCGTTTAAAACCCCCCGCCTACCAATGATATCAGATATCAAAGGAGCAACCGGAAGGTTCGTCCACTTCTCTGCCTGGAATCACCCAATGGCAGGAGTACTATTGACATCCAATCAATAGTCCTACTTAGATAACTAAAACGGATAATTCGTAGCTATTCTAATATGCAACTAGGTATGCAATTTTTTTTTTTATGCAAGCAACAACCAATAATGCAATGCAAAAAAATGTAACTAAAAATGTAACAAAAAAATGTATATACAGCTTAACTGTTCTTTTCCAGATTACTTAGTTTTTGTTCATTTTAAAGCAATGATCTGAAAAAGAAACAGAATACAACAGAAAAACCAAAAACGTAAAAAGTACAGTTTAACAAAGAAAAAAAAATGCACTTACTCGGAAGCCTACGCTTTTCTGTAAAACTGCCTTCAAACGCCCACGGGAGTCTCGCAGGCTGAAACGCACCTCTGCATTTCGGATCGGACTTCCAGACGCCGCTCTGCGTCTGCTGCGTTTTCGCAAACTCCTCGAAACCCTAGTTCGTTGGAACAACGAATTTCACGATTTTCGGAACCTGCAAAATAAAACAAAAACAAGAATAGATCAGTAAAGCAAGTATTAAAAACATGAAACCCTAGGGGGTCCCACCGTGATCGCCATTTGTAGATTAAAGATACAACGCCAAACAAAAATAAAGAAATCACAATAAAGGAATGCATAACAGTTGTACAAAATGAATGATTTTTATTAATCAATGGAGTTTAGAAACTCCTTTTAAGTACAACAGGGCCTGTAACCCTTTTCGTGATACAAAGTTACAATTTGTGCTAGGGTTCTCCGAAACCCTAGCTGGCACAATGTGGTGGCGTCTCCGAAGAATGTATCCTTAACCTCAACAGAATGAGTGGGCTTCGTTGTATCCTTTGGCTCGGACCACTCCAGCTTAAGCAGCTGCTATCAACAAATCGGATCTACCACTAGAATCCCGCACACATTAAAATTATCAAAGAGTTAGAAACTAATAAGAGGGCTCCACCGTGTGAGCCCTCGAAACAATCTTAAAACCCTAGATTTATGAAATAAAAATAAACAGAATGCAGAATTCAACAACAGATTAATACATAAAGAAATATTACTTGCTTTAGACGAATCTATACCTTTTCCTGTTAACGCGACGAGACCAGGCGGCGGCGATGGATGCGACGAAAGGGTTTAGTTCAGACTTAGGGCCGTAGAAGACTCAGAAGACTCAGGATTAACAGCAATAGCCAACTCCAGACTTAGATTGGAAAGATAGGTAGGTTTAGCCGAAGAGATAGATAGGGTTTGAGCCATCAAGGTGACTCAATTTATAATCTACTCTTAGGGCACACTTTAGGGTTTTAACGACACTTTGAACGTGTGGCTAAGATTAAAGTGGATCCAAGGGTAGAGAATAAATCTAGGTTGTGAAACGGATTAAGATGGATGGACGGATGAGATTAAATGAAGGATGGACGGCTCCGATTAAATCACTTAAACTATATTTATATATATATTAAAATATATTAAAATATTAAAATATATATATAAATATTAATTTAAATAAATTTGGGGATGAAAAATGGCGGGAAAAGTGAAATTGGGCCAAATAATGGTGGGAAAGTGTGGATTTGGGCCAAATAATGGCGGGAAGGATGGATGACTGACACGTGGCTGGCAGGAAGGTATAGATGACTTACAAGTGGCTGGATTTTGGTGTCTACAATTTTCTATAATGTCATAAAAATAAACATGCTCCATATAATCTTAGGAAAATGTTTACTCTAAAGAAATCTAATTATTTGCATCTTACTCAATTCACATAAAGCCATTAATAATCTTTCCATAAAATAACCCTTAATTTGTAGTCTAGATACCATACCATTATTAAAGAAAAATAACTAACATACTAACTTATTTAGCCAGAGAACATTAAAGATGAAACACCAGAATATATGATTACACTAAATTTAAGTGACTATTAAAATATTAAACATAATTTCTATAGCTACTTTTAAATTTAAAATATCAATGTAATTCTTTCGATAATATCACAATACCATATCTAATAGCTATCGTGTCATGATTACATTATTTATATTTTTATCTCGAATAGTTGTAGGAAAATTTATCAAAGTACATCTCTTATAATTTAACCTAGAGCTAAGCAAATTTTGAGTTCAAAACATAATACGACATTCAGACTTATTAGGTTTCAGTTTTCAAATAAGACTATAAAAATGAATAATGCCCAAGGCTATTAATTAGCCCTTTCAACACATTGTCTATACACAGCATTCTAACTTATTAGGTTTTGATTTTTTTTTTAATATGACTATAAGAATGAACGACGTCCAAAGCTATTAATTAGCCACTCCCAACTCTCCACAGAAGGTAGACGTAACTTTAATTAAACAATGCTTTAATCAAAGCAACACAAGACGTCATTCTCAATGCAGGCTCTCAATACTATGCGGCTCAAGAGGCTTAAGAGTGCAGCTAAACTATTCTTGAGAATTGTTTTTAAATCCCAAGATGATTTCATATATACAACGGGTATTTTGTTTGTCATATTTCTACAATTCAAATCCAGACTGTCTTATAAGGTTTTAAATTCACTCGAATTTAAATTAAGGAATTCATAATGATAGCAATGATATTTATTTTTAATTTTGACGTACTCTAATTTGTTTTAATTCCAAGAAATGCTTTCAATTCTCAGCATAATATGTTTCATTAATTTCATGCACTCATTAGCCATCATTTGAAATGTTTTTTAAATGATACAAACACAAAACAAAATGAATAAATATCATTTAATCTTATATATCTGATGAGATGAACAAGTTTAACTAGCATTCAAAATTCTAAAACAAGGTTTACATACTATTTGCAGTGCACCCATGACGTCTCTTGGTAATGCTAAATCCAACTCATACATAAATACTACATTCCAACAATACAGATGAAACAACTTTATTAAGTGCTTTTAAAAGATAGAGAAATCAAAATTATACCACCTTTCTAAAAATTTGTCTTGGCTATTATAAGGGATAAATACCCATACGTTGTTCACTATAAATTTTCCACTTACTCCCAAGCAAGGAAAATGAAATTGAACCACGAAACATACTAAGTTGATATCATTTAATTTGACGAGTTGGACAGTTTTAACCAGCATTCAAAATTCTATAAACATGGTTTACATACTATTCACAACACACCCATGACATATCAGTTCTTAAACATGATTCACAACCCTTCATATTTCACCCACGACGTCTCTAGGTAAGCTAAACCCATTTCATACATAAATACTATATTCCCACAAACACAAGTGAAATAATTTTATTTCTTTTCTAAAAAAATGAATAACAATATAGAGTGTTTTAATTCTAAACTCTATGCTACACTATGAGCCACCATTCCTCCAAAATTCAATACAAACTCAAAGGAAGCCCTTATATATTTTAAAGAAATACATTCTTCAAACTAACACCATATAAAGATGCATACACTTTTTTTATTTCATGATATTTACAATGAAATTTTTGAAGCCAACTGCCTATCTTCTGATAAAATTCTTTTTCGATTATCTACTTTTGCTGTCATAACCGGGCTATTGCAGAGGCAAGAAACTTCACACAATATTTTTAAAGGCATTCGGCATATCTAGAGGTCAAAGCAGCCAGATTACCATTGAATGCAATCTATTCCTATATTCTTTTAAATCCTCTACAATGCATTACAAAATTTTACAAACAAAATGCTTTCAGATTTTCATCTCCCAATTACATTCCACATTATGAACGGCAACGAACAACTGTTATTAATTCACCAATTAGATTTTCAGATAAGAGTTCTTTTAAGAATTTAAATTTTGAGGTACTCATAGTATGATAGCTCCATGTCTCTCGTGACGGCCTGCAAAATATTTCCACTTACCCTCGCTCTTCTTCCCAAGCTCCTCCAGCATACCATCCCCACCGAACCCCTTTATTTTCCTTTCTTACTCTTAAATGGAAATGTCACCATTTTTAATATTTTTACATCTGTTAGGTTCGCATGCCAAATTTACTTGAGATTGCCAAGTGGTAAAGGATGGCCAAATCGTCTCCTTCGGAGTATTTTCAAGTTAATGTTACTCTTCTTTTAATATATTTAAAATAGCAAATAAATTATTTATATATATTATTTTTAATTCATTTATTTATATTTACACCATAGTAATATATATATATATATATATATATATATATATATATATATATATATATATATATATATATATATATATTTTGTTTAGTCCTTTGAGTTTATTCTAATAATTTTATTTTAATAATTTTAAATATATTTATATAAATATATATATTTTACTATGGTTTATTATTTAACATTACCAAGTTTGGCTAAGTTTTTTTATGATATAAATATTTTGTTATATTATTATTTTACTATTGTTTTTTTTAATCTATTCCAAATGTATATACTCAAGAAACCTAGAAATACATCTACATGAAATGCAGCTATATGGGCTGATGGTGGATGCATTGCCTCTAGGATTATTAGATCTATATTATGGCAAATACTCCATTGCTCATCATTTCGCTGGACTTACTTCAAGCCGATTAACCTTTTTGAACAAAATCATCTCAGCTCTAAGATACTCTACCATAGATGACACATGTTTCCTGCATCTACAAATACATTAGCAGTACCTCGTCCTTATAGATATCATAAAAAAATAGCAATATATCTGCAGGGTTGTTACAGAAACATTCTCATGTTCAATTTGAAAACATATTAAGATATCTTTGTATTCTTGAATATGTTCTTTAGCTAACCTCATTCCATCATGCCTATATTGAGGAAGCTATCATCCAACAACCTTAGGCATATCCTGTGCAATCCTAAGTATTTTTAGAGGACTACTCCCTACTACATATGGAGTAGAATTTGCCATACACCTTGGGGAATGGTACAAGGATCCATGAAAGGAATAATAGATCTGGGAGAAGTATTGGTAGTTTGAGAACTATTGGGTTTGTATTTATCAGTTTTAGGTCTTCTATATTGGAACATGATAAGAAACTCAATATCACCTATAAATGACTTAGATCTAGTGATTATAACCTTTGGTTATAGATTTGATAATCAAAATGTGTAACATAAACACTATAGCAAGATAACTTAATTTTTAGAGTCTTTCCCTCCTAGCACCAATTTTATTGAGCGTGTAAAGAACACAATGTTAAGGGTAAGCTAGCATACTTGAAACATAAATATGTTCCCTCAAAAGAAAAATAATTTCTCCCCTAAGGTTTGGGTATGTCAAGTATTGGTTGATGCAAGTAAACCCAGAGGTCATTAATAGTTGTTCCTTCAAGGGGTCTTTGCTAGTATGACTCTAAAAGATATATTTCCTAAGCACAATATCTTAAATCCAAACACTTAACTACTTGAAAATAATTTCACTACACTAATATTTAAACATACATGATCTTAGTGGAATTAGAACTAGGTAACAAAAAGCTAAGTTTTAAGCTATATAAACTATAATTTCCCAATCAATATCATTCATTGCATTTAATATTATTATCACATATATAACAACAATGACTATTTTGAAGTTATATGAAATTTTAAAATGCACTGTAGAAAACCAGCTTCAATGATTCAAATGAAAATTAATCTACTCCTAATCTAAAATATGATCCAAATAAATTCAAAGGTTTAAGGGTAAGAGAAAAGAAAGAAAAATAAACAAGCTCATACAGCACTGAAATTCAGTTTTGATCTGGTAAAGCAAAAATTCCAATTTCAACCAATCTCGAGCCGACCAGTATTCACTCAGCCTAAGGTCTAAGATGGTGTAGTATTTAGAGGAGCAATAGACTATGAAATGGACTGAGTGCAACCACCATCAGCATGAGCAAATTGAACACAACAAATTTCAAAATCCTTATATTATAAATATAGTCGTTGAGTATATTGATTCAGATTTATCCACTTCAGTGGATTAAAGCTTAGAACAAGATCCAACTTGGTTCAGAAAAACCATCCAACAAAAAAAGAAACAAAGAAAAAAATCTAAATCTAAGGGGCCTACTAATATAAGGTTTTTGAATCCTCGGTAACGATGCCAAAAAACTATTGGAACTATTTCTTGCAACCATAGGATTCAGAGGAAAAACTACTCTGCTAGGGTTTGATGAAGAAAAACTAATCTGCGGGGATGATAAAATCTTTCGAAGGAGGTCTAAAAAATTGGAGGAATATCGTGATGGCATCGGGTCCAGCACAGAGATTGCATGCTCATGATGTTTTTTCATCTGAAAATGACTGGAAGGAACAGGATTTCCAAATGCATGTCGAGAATCGCTTATTAAAGAAAAATGGATGTTTGGAACGATGTGAAGTCAGGCCAGTTCTAGTGGTTCAACTAGACTCAGTGGCAAAATATGTGGAGGATCTAACCAAACATGCTCTTATTGGAAAATTTTTGGGCATCCAAATTTCTCTCCCCTTTGTGGAGGCTTGGGTCAGGAGGACTTAGACTCCTGAAGGCAATGTGGAGGTGATGCTGAGTGTGAACAACTATTTAATGGTGGTTTTCTCTTGTATTGCATATCGTAACAAAGAATTTTAAGGGGGCCCTTATTTCTATAACCAAGTGGGACTCTTTATTAAACCCTGGCATGTGGGTTTCAACCCGTCAGAGGAGCAGTCATCATGGGTTCCAATATGGGTGCAGCTTCCATTGCTCCCGTTGGAATTCTGGAGAACTGATATCTTGCATAAGATTGCCCTTCTGCTTGGGAAGTCGGTTGGACCATCACAATAGACAATGGATAAAAAGGTAATCTTTGTTGCTCATATTTGTGTTGAAATTGACTTAAATAATCCTTTCCAGATTCTATTGAAATATAGTTTGGATCAACAACATGGGTTCAAAAACTTGACTATGAAGCTCTTCCATTTTGTTGTTAGATTTGCCGTGAATATGGCCACCTGCAAAGAAAATGCCCTAAGTTTGTCCCACATATGGCTTCAAATCCTGGGCCCTCTCAGTCTGGATAAATTTTGGATAAAGTAAAAGCCTCGATAAAGGAAGGGGAACAGGATAAGGAAGGTTTTGTTCTGGTAAAAGCCCGAAATAGAGGATGAAGGGCAAACAAAGACCTTAAGGATAGCCAGCCATATGTTCTTGTTGGTCATCAAATCCGCACAGGAAAGGACTTTCGGTGGGTTTGCGTGCCCTGGACCTGCGACCAACATTGAAAGGCCGAGAGGAAGAGATGCCCCTCGTGCCGATCTCTGGAGAAAGGTCGGCTCCTATACTAATCTACTTTTGGGGTTTGAGATAAGAGTGCAGGAAAGAGATAAAAGGAGTTCGGGTTAGAGAAAGAAATAAAAAGGGGTAAGGGTTAGAGATTGATGATTCAAGGTGGGGAAGAACAGGAAGCACGATCACTCACTAATAACTCGAATAGCAGCAAAGAACACCTAGAATAGATGAAGGAAACGCAGTGCCGACCTTCCTATGTATCCTCTGGACGGGTTCGCAGGGTTCTCCTCTCTCTCTCGCTGGAATTCAGGGTTCAGAGTAACAGCGATTAAGACGAGGGAATAACAGAAACCTCGATCCACCAGGCAGCATAAAAGAAGGCAACAGGGACGTTTTTCCTCTCCTATGTATCCTTCGGGGCGAATTTTAGGGTACAGTCCCCAATCGCACACCGGATTCAGGATTCAGAGTCTCAGTATACGAATGCAGACAGACAAAAGAATTAAGCACAGAAGGCAGCATAAAAGAGAGAAATGGAGTACAAAAATCTTTAGTATTAGACGCAGGACATCAAGTTACAACAGCTTTCTAGCAGAAAGTTCCCCCCCTTTTACATTGCAAAGCCTGGGTTTTTATAGAGGACCCGGCCCTCTGAATCATTATTACAAAAAATGACGGAGTACGCCCTCGGGCCCTGAGAAATCGGCTCCTCGCTGCTGCTGCGGATGATATCTCAAATCGGCTACCAAAACTGGTAATGGTGACCGAGTCAACCGGGGAAAGATGCATTAAATGAGCCACCTAGGTGTCCTCGGATTGCAGGTGCGGTGCTCGAGTGGCGGCCATGCTTGTCGGGCTCTCCTTCTCGGACTGATATTTCGCATCCAATTGCCAAAAATGAGCAGCGGGCTTATCGGGCAAGAAAATATGCATTTATGAGGCTCTCTGACTGCCTCGGGAAAATGCCCAACTTGGGAAGCATTCTTGGAAAGCGCCTCGCTGATTTTTGCTTCGCAAAACTACTTCGAGGGCATGGAGTGCCGAAGCCGATCTCCCTCTATCCTTCGCTGCTTCGTCGGAAAAACTGCTTCGCCGATGGGTCGGGACAAACGCTTCGGGCCGATCTTCTTTTAAAACGGCAGTTCGGGGGAGTTTTGGCCGAAACACTTTCTCGACTTATATTGCTTCGGGAGAAATCTGGCCGAAGTGGATTTTAGAAATACTTCGGGCCCGAAGTAATTTCTTTGCCTTAGCTGATTCGGGCTATCTTTACTTCTTCGGCGAAGTCGTTTGGATGCCGCTTCGCAAAACTCTCCACCCGAAGTAGCCTCTGGGAATGCTTCGGGTGCGAAGCATTTTCTTCGTTCTTCCTCGGCAAAGTTCTCGCCCGAAGTGATGATTTGAAGCGCTTCGGGCCCGAAGCTCTCTTCTTTTCATTTTGTCCACCAAGGGGCGATAGGGAAAACCAAAATTGCTATAACTTATAAACAAAAGAAAACTTTCAACAAAACAAATATTATACAAAGTTTCAATTTTTCTGCCCCTTGGTGGAATGTGACAATATTGTCAACATTCTTGGTGGCTCACGGGGCAACGAGCTCGTCTCGGTGATAGAACCCTCAGCTTTTATCCATTGGGCTAGAGTTACCTCCAGACCCTTCTCCTTGTTCCTTTTCTGGGGGTGCTTCCACAACTTGTCCTTCCTCTTCCTCTTCTCTCTCCTCTTCTTCCGCCACTGCTTCTTCTTCTCCAGGCGCCATTGCTTCTGCTACGTCTTCAGCCGTTGGCAGTGGGGCCAGGCGGACGCGGATATTTCTCAAGGTTCGGCGAACCTGAGACCAGACGCTTTTTGAGAACAACTCTTGATTCTCAAAAGCGAAACCTATCGATCTGCCCAATTTTTGCATGCTGGGACCTGGTATACAGATCGTTTAAGGAAGCGATGATTCTACAGTATTTCAATATGTAATCAAAAACCTGCTTCTCTGTTATTGGTTCGGCCCACTCGTCTATCTCCGAAACGTCGCCTTCAAACTGCTGCCACTTTGGCATGATTTCTTCCTTGGCTAATGGCTTCCCATCATCATTCGTGAAACTCGGGAAGCCTAAGGAGAAGAGGTCCTCGAAGTAGCCCATTGATGCATGCCTCTCGCTTTCGAATGCGTCCAGTAGGACTTTCGCCTTTTGAGCTTTCTTGGCTATGGAGAAAAAGGCACGAACTGTGGCCTGGGCTGTTGACCAATCCCTTGTTGTCCGACTCATCGCTGCGAGCTTCAAATCTTGATACCTTGCATCTTGGACCTTGAGGGCCAGCTTGAGTCGGGCTCTGACATTCTGAATGACCTCTTCAATGATTGGTCCTCCTTTGACGGCGGCAACCTGGGCCTCTATGGTGTAGACTAAAACTGAAAGGGCACTGGCAGCCCGAGACCTGAAACTCTTGAGCAACTGTGAGCGAATCTCCTTGATTTTGCTCTTGTCAAATAGCCCTAGGCTTTCCTTCTCGTGCAGCTGGATCTGAGCTTGCAAGATCCTACTTTCAAGCTCCTTGACCCTCAAATCATTTTTGGCCTGCCTTTGTGCTTGATTCTCAGCTGTGCACTCCAGCTGTGCTATCTGTAGCTTTAGGGCGTGTGCTTCTTTCTGCATCAGCTTGCATTGCTCCTCGGCCTCTGCCAATTTGGAGCGAGCCCTTGCTAGCTCCTCCTCCAGCTTGATGTTAGCACTCTCGGCTTCGAACCTGCGCTTGTTGGCAATGTTGGCATGTGCCTTGAAGGTCTCGATTCCAATGTGCATAGAGGCGGACTCCTTGTCCACATTCAGATGTTCCAAGTCCTTTTCCTTATCTTGATATTCATAGTCCGCTGGAGTCATTTCATCCAGGGGCTTCTGGACTTTGGGTATCTTCTTCACTTTATGCACCTTTCCCGCCTCGAAATCGAAGACGGCACATTTCTCAACTTGAGCGAGCGAGCGCCCTCTCTTCTTTCTTGCCTCTTTCAACATTCTCTCTGTGTTCTGTCGGGCTTGGAGGAGTTTTTTGGCCAAGGGGGACTCCCGTATCGAGGACAGCTCGAAGTCGAATGCGGTTGGGTCTACAACCGAGGGATTGAACAAATATAAGGAGTTGAAGGGGATAGCCTCACTCGAAGGTTCGACAACAGGGGTGACGGGGGCTTCGGCGAGTGGGAACACGTTATGTACAATGGAGGAATGAACCTCGAGGTTCGGTATTGGGCTATTGGCTTCGCCCTGGTTGATGACTGAAGGATTGGCGGTGTGGCTGGGCGAAGTAACTTCGACAGGTTTGTCCTGGCCGGAAGACTCGGGGGGAGTAGTTAGGGACAAGGTGTAAGGAGGTGACTGACCTTGTGGAGGCAGGGTGGATAGGTGAGAGCTTTCGGCTAGGACCGGGGTAGACTTACGAGCAACCAGAGCATAAGGTGAAGAGAACGTACCTGCGTGCCCTCCTGGCAGAGCGGCCATGGTGATCTCCTGGGTGATCGGCCCTGGTTCCTCCTGGGCCTCGGTACTCTCGGCTTCCATGACTTCCACGAGTTCCTCCATGTTGATGATATCTACGTTTGGGATCGCTTCGGCATTTGGTGGAGCTTCTCCGTCGTTTACTTCGGTCGAGCCCGATACTGATCTTTCGGTAGGGGCGCTCGACGTGCCTGTACGTGGTCATTTTGGGAAGTTCGGGGGTGCCTGTGTAGGTTCCCGCTCCTTTCTTTTCTTCCTCTTGAGGGGTTGCTCTGATTCCTCTATTGTTGTCTCGAGATCTTCGGATGGACTCTGTAATAAAGCCTTTGGCGCGGGCCTGGCTGCTTTTTCCTTGGGGACATTATCAGTCTTCCCGGGGCCTTCGTCTAAACTTGGAGTGGCCGGTGGAACGAAATCGGCGAAGGACAAGGGTTTCCATGACCCAATATTGGTCTGATACACAATTGCGAATTCCCTGTCCATTGTTAGAAGCCCATAAGAATTCATCTTTCGGCGATGGACTCTCATAATCCACCATTCTCTTAACTGCTCCTCATCCCAGTCCTTTAACTCCTCTTTTAAATCGTCCCTTGCTTTTCTCCAGAAAGTGGAGTCGGGAGTTGGGAATGGGTACTAGTCTGGGTCGAATTCGACCTCCATAGGATAGAAGTCATGCCAAGGAGGCAACGTCCTCATCTCCTCTAAGTGCCACTCCAGGTCCGTACCATTGGGGTTATTCCTTTGCTCCAGAACTTCGGGGCGAGGACAGACATGGAAGTTTTTGCTTTTCAAATGATCTCTCATCACCCCCAACGGGTCGTAGAGCCACCTCTATGGTATTTGAAGCAGACCAAAATCGGCGAGCCTCTCCTCCAGGTATATATTTTGTTTTAAGGCAAAGACTTCGATCACTCCCATCTTGAAGGGAAAGTCGCAGGTGTGTGCCCACTTTCGCCCGTGACCATAAGTTTCGTCGGTCGCGTCACTTTGTCGAGCAACTTCCAGGGCAAATTGGTACTCCGAAGGGAAAAAGGGCAGCAAGAAGGGCTTCCCTGTGAAGCCAAAAATGCGGATCACAAGCCCTTGTGTCAATTGAAACACATCCCCTTTTCTCTCCAGTACCACTTTATCTCTAAGGCAGAGAGGCACCCGAGGGCTAGACCCTGTCAGAATGTGCATCGCAGGTCCCAAAAACTGCTGGTTGAAAGGGTAATAGGACTCCGACCTCAGCAGGAGACGGGTCCACTGATATACAGGCAAAGGGATCCCATCCTTGTCGACTGGTGAAATATCACAATGGGGAAGGGTTTTATGTACATGGAAGAAAAAGAGCCAAACCAAGAAGGAACAAGGCTAGAAGTACGGCTCCTTGCTAGCATCCTTCATGGATGACAACCGCATATGCAGATTTTGGGCCACCCATTCTGCCCAATCGAAGAAAACTGGGTTAGTGTTCGACCGCGAAGCGTCGGGAGCGTAGAACTCTCCTCTGGAAATGCATTCGGCTAGCGACACCTGCCATGGGCATACCAAAGTATCGCTTGACAAGCCCCCTACCCATGCAATGATAGAGAATATATCTATGTTCTTGAAGGCCTCCAAGGGTAGGGGCATCTAGGGTCGCTTACCGAAAGGAAGTCCGCTCTTAAGATTTTCATGCAAAAAGCTCAGAATGAAGGGATTAGAGGTGAACTTATCCGTTTGTTCGCTCAGGCTGACATTGCGAATGGTATAGCCTTTTGGTGGCCTTTGCTGTGGTGCGAACGCTACCTGCACGTCCTCCTTCAGAATGGAAAACAACTTTTTACCCGAGGCGTCTAACACCTGCCTTGTTTGCGGTTGATAGTTCTGAGCAATGGCGTATATGAGCTCGGGGCAATGATGTGTAGGAAGGACCAGATACCAGTATATGTGGGAATAATATGCCATGGCCCTCTTGTTCTCCACTGAGAGCCTACTTTTCATGAAGTCGATGGTATACCGAAGCTCGGCCACGGTTCTTGAGAGTTTTGGGTCTCTAATTTTTGCCCACTTATCAACAGGTGGTTCTACATTGGGCTCATCATCGGACTCTTCCCTTCCTTCCATCACCTATTTTCCTGTGCGTGGGGGAGGATTGGCCCTCCTAGGTGTCTGCTTCTTTTCTTCCGTGGCTCTCGCCTTCTTTGGAGTTGTCGCCTCTGGTTCTTTTCCCTTTCGCGTGGGGTTCCTCCTTCCCATTGTGAACGATTGCAGCCGAATAATTTGTGATGTAGCAGAGTTCGGCACCTCAAAATAGAGGATGGGGTAATCACGGTGAACGACGGAACCTTTGATGCAGAAGCTCTTCGAGGTGGCAGAATACAGACTCAACTCTCACACTTGCAAATGGTTTGTTCTTAACGGGCGTCTGCATTTTATAGCTTCGGAGGGCAACTTCCGGCATTTATGGCAACCACCGTAATTACTTCGTGGGCCTAGCCCAAAAGTATCACTGCGGCATCTGATTGGCTATATGGCGGCGTCGTACGCGGGGCCATGCAATTCGACGGTTTGATTTTGTATCGAGAGCGCGAGTCGCTGCCACCTGGTACTTTTGCATGGCTTTTCGATCAACGAACTGCCTTGGGATGAGTGTCGTTTCTTTCGTATTGAGTTCATCTACTTCGGCCCCCTTTTGAGGCTATTGTTGGCATGTTCCTCGAGGCACAACTTAAATGTGTCCGCTCCAAAACGGGGTTCGGTGAAAATGCTTCGCCGCGAAGTTCTTCTTCGGGCTGATTTTCTTCATTTCGGGCCCGAAGTTCCCCTTTGCTACACTGCCGCTTCGGTTCATGAATACCGTCGACCGAAACCCCTTTCATCGAGGAGGGCTTCGCCAAGAATTACTTCGGACAACGCCTTCGGCACATTTCTTTAGCGAAGCATTTTCCACGTCCTTGGTTTGCATGTGGTTTGGTTCTCCGAGGATGAACTGCTTCACGGCGAACTTCCCTTCGTCGGCTACTTCGGACCGAAACCTCCCGAAGGCGATTCCGATCGTGCTTTGTGAAGCCGAAACTAGGAATCTAGCTTTTGCGGTTGAAGAGGCGCTTGCTCTCCGTGATATTTTGAACAGAGTATATACAAAGCATCGAAATCCTATATACAAAATATATGCAAGATTTTTTTTTTTTTTAGAGCTGTACATACCTCAGCGATTGAAGGTCTTCAGGTGAAGACCATTGACGGAGATTGGTAAAACTTGGCCATTCGCATCTTTGAGGATGAAGGAATTGGCCGAATTCACTTTTACTATTTCAAACGGTCCGTCCCAGAACGCATCCATTTTGTCATGATTCCCAGGCTTGGCCTTCCATGAATCCCACCTCCATACCAGGTCTCCTGCTTTGAATGTGCGATCGGATGATTTCCTTTTGAACCATTCTCGGGTGACCTCAGCATGCCGTGCGAAGTTCTGGTAGGCCTTTTCTCGTTCCTCTTCTAGTTGTAGTAGCTGGACCAGGCGTTCCTCCATCGGGTTAGCTTCGTCTTCTTCTAGCAACTGTAACGCAGGGATCTCGATGTGAGTGGGCAGGATGGCCTCCTTGCCGTAGACCAGAGCATACGGCGAAGTCTTGATTGACCTTTTGACAGAAACCCGATCGGCCCACAAGGCCCGATCCAGAAGGAGGTGCCAAGTTCTTTTGTTTTGATCGATCAGCTTTCTCAGTATCCTCAACAGGGTTTTGTTGGTGGATTATGCCAATCCATTGCCCTGGGGGTAATAGTTGGAAGACACCTTGTGATATATCCCATACTTATATAGGAACTCATTGATCCTTGCGCCTGTGAAACCAGGACCGTTATCTGTAATAATTGCTTCGGGGATACCAAAGCGGGTAATCAATCCTTCCAGGAAGGTGACCACAGTATCTTGATCGGCATGTTTGGTGGGGACTGCCTCGGCCCACCTGGTGAAGTAATCGGTCACAGTCAGAATGAATTTGTGCCCAGCGAAGGAGTTTGGCGATATGGCCCCTACGAAATCCAGTCCCCATTGCTGAAAAGGGGCTTCTACTTGTATCGGTCGGAGTGGCATCGAAGCATTTCTGCTTCGATCGACGAATTTCTAGCATTGCTCGCATCTTCGACAAACGGAGAAGGCATCGACAAAGAGTGTGGGCCAATAGTAACCCGCCTTGATTATCTTTAGTGTCATCGCTCTTCCAGCAAAGTGCCCTCCAGATAGTCCTGAATGAAATTCGCCCAGGACTCTCCTCTTATCATCATCTTTTATGCATCTGAGGAGGACGCCGTCGATGTTCTTGAAAAATAGGCCTTCTGGGCGCATAGTGTATCGGGCGGACCGCATCCTAAAATGTCTCTGCTACGAAGCATTCAGATGTGAGGGGCATCTGTCGGTGTTGAAATATTCCACTATTTCGTTGACCCAATATTTCTCGGCCCCTTCCTGATTAGCGAGGCATTCTCCTGTTGGCAAGTCATCCGACTGACAGTCTGTTATTTCGGCCGTTGCGTTCTTCGCCAGCTCTTGACATAGTGCGCGACCGCGAACTAGTTTGGTAGGCTTGATCTCAATATCGAACTCTTGGATTTTGCTCACCCAACCAGCTCTCTTGCTTCCCAGTTCCCCTTGGATAATGAAACTACGCACATCGGGGTGAATGACAAAGACTGTCGTGCGACTCTGAGAAATGAACTGTTTGAATTTCTTGAGAGACTTCATTACTGCATGCACTTGACGCTCGATGAAATTGTACTTTTCTTCATGGGGATTGATTATCTGGCTGAGGAACGCGATGGGACGTTCCTCTCCATCTTCCCCCTTTTGCGTCAAGACCGCGGCGTAGCTTTCGGGTTCTCCTATTGCATATAGGATAAAATCTCGATTGTAGTCGGGGTTGATCAAGACTGGTGCCTGAACAATTCGGGCCTTGATTTCTTTGAATGCTTTCCTCCTCTCTTCTGTCCAGACAAATTCTGCGCCCTTCTTTAAAAGCTCAGACATCGGCTTAATGACCTGGGCGAAGTCTGGGACAAACTTCCTTACGAAGTTAATCTGACCGAAGAAAGATTGAAGGCCCTTTTTATCTGCTGGGATTGGGAGCTTCATCAGAGCTTCGGCTCTGTCGGGATCCACGGTGAGACCCTTTTCTGAAATTGCATGTCCCAGCAGCTTTCCTTCACTGACTGCGAAGATAGACTTTTTTGGATTGATTGAGATGCCAAATTCTCGGCATTTTTTGAAAATTTGTTGAAGATGTTATGGGTGGTTTTCTCTCCTTCGGGAGAAGACGGTCATGTCATCTAAATAGATAACAATAACCTTGTTCAGAAGCTCACCAAAAGCTAGGTCCATCGCCCTCTGGAAAGTAGCTCCCGCATTCGAGAGGCCAAAAGGCATTCGCTGGTAGGCGAATGTGCCCCACTTGGTCGTGAATGCGGTCTTATGTTGGTCTTCGTCCCTGACCCAGATTTGATTATATCCGGAGAAACCATCGAGCAGGGAGAATCGTTGAGCTCCAACCATCGAATGCAAGATCTGATCGATCTGCGGGAGAGGATAGTGGTCCTTGAGGGAAGCATGATTCAGGTTGCGAAAGTCCACGCATAACCGGATGTCTCCATTCTTTTTTCGATAGGGACCAAGTTCGCTACCCAGGAAGAATGCTTGATGGGATAAATGATCTTTGCTTCGAGCATTTTTAGCGGTTCGGCCTTCATCAGGACCTCGATCTTTGGATTAACCGGCCTTTGCTTCTATCGGAAAGGTTTGGCCCCTTCTTGTAATTCGATTGTATGTTGAATCAGTTGTCGATCATATCCCTTGAGGTCGTGATAAGACCAAGCCACGATATCTGGGTACCTCTTACACAAACATCGGATTCGCTCTATTTCTTTCGAAGTACAATCGGTCCCGACCTTTATTACTTTCCCAGGTTCCAGTTCTAAGTCTTGATATTGCTGCGCGTTGATCTGGATCCTACGGGAGAGCGATCGATCATTTTGATCGAAAAGGCTCTCAAGCATGATCAATCCCTTGGGAACGTGGTTGTTCTTCAACTGGACCAATCCTTCGTATTCTTCCTCATCAAGGCTTCGGTCTTCGACTGTAGCGGCTTCTTGGATCATGAAATTAACAATCTGCTCGTCATTGTCAAAAACTTGCCAGTGTAAATCTCTGTCCGGGACAGAGGGTCTATAGATCATCCTTACAGCCTTCGGCTTATGCACCATATCATCCACTGGAGAATATCGGGCTGCGATGGATGCTAAGACATCTGCATGTCGATTCTTTTCTCGTGGAATAGACTGTAGATTGAGGGATTCAAAGCTGGTCGAACAGGTCCCATACCCTATTGCGGTATGATTTAAGATAGTGCTTCTTTGAAGAGCATCTGTTGGTGACTCTGGTTGCAAACTAGTTCGAAATCTCCGAAGATTTGAAGATGCCTTATGCCTAACTTGTCAACTTTCTTGAGTCCTAAGCACAAGGCTTCATATTTCGTTGCATTGTTGGTGCAGCTCCATGTCAATCGGTAGCAATATTCCTTTTGCTCACCGGACGGGGAAATCAGAAGGATTCTTGCCCTAGCGTCGTTCTTGCATCGGGCACCGTCGAAGAACAATTTCCATAGTCCTTCTTGAGCAGAAACCTTTCCCTCCATTTTGGTTGGTTTCTCGGACTTGGCGATGGTGTAGCACCCCACCTCAGTCTCTATCATGGCATTGAAATCTGCCAATGAAAATTCATCTTCACAACACAATTGTGCGAGGGATTCCTGGACCAGATCCACTTGCTCTAGCTCCTCCGCGATCGTATGCACAGGGCCACTGCTCTCTTCCTCGGACATCTTCTGAACCAGGAACGTAGAAGGCTTTTCATTATAGATTTTCACCTTCTTCCCTTTGAAGGGGATCTCCAGATGAGTGTAGTCCATGGATAGATATCCGCCCAGCTTTGCCATGAATTCCCTTGATAGGCACATGCTGAAGTAGGGCTCCAGATCCACGACTACCACCTCTTGTATGACTACGATTTGAGGTGTCTTATGTAGCCGAATAGGAATGTCTTTGATGACACCTATAGTCTTCACTGGGGTACCGTCCAGTTGGAGGACTCCATGACTGCTTCATGTGTATTCCATGCCTATTTCCTCGCATACCGCCTTCGGCATCACTATCGTCGCAGCTCCAGAATCTATCATGCAGTTATGCACGATATATCCTTCCATTTGTAAGGATAAGTAGAACGGTGGTGGTCTATTTTTTCCCGTAATGGACGCAGACAAGGTCTGCACCAGGGCGAGTGGCTCTGCCTTCTTTGTATTGATCCTCTTCAATGATTCTTGCAGCAGGTCCACTTGTCCAGGAAGTTGCAGAGCATCATACAAACTGATTTTGGCTGGAATTCTCTTCAATTCTTCTACAATGTTGTAGGTTGGGGAGCTATGCACCTCAGGTTCCTTTCTCGGTTCGTACTTGGTGCGATATTGCTCTGTCGCTTCGACCCTTTGTCGCTTGGTGAGCGAGGGAAACTTGAGCTTCTCCTTAGCTTGTTCTTTGGTCTCCACCTGAGGTGGTTCAGCAGTGGCCTTTTGGGCCTTTTCTTTGATTGGAGTTGGCGGAGGAGCTTCGCTCGGGGCCGAAGAGGATGGTTGTCCCTTCTCAAAATGAGCGTGTACCTTCAAAGGAGCCATTTGGGTAGCATCCACCTCTATCATCCTTTTACCTCCCCTGGTAAGGACTACGACTGGCTCTTCCTCACCGATGGACAAGTTCTGATCCAATTGTCTGATGACGTTGACTTGACCGCCCTGACCGCTGCTAGCTAGTGTCTGCACGTAGTGTTGATGCAACATGCATGTATTCTCCTCGTGAGGATCATTACATGTAGAGCACTGGTATACATGATCGAAAGTGCTTGGGACTTCATCTATCGCAGCATTTCTTGTCGAAGCTTTTCCTTGATGGACCGCTTGATCTTTGGTAAGTGCAGGCATGGGATAAGACCTTCTTGGTAGAAACTCTTGTTGCGCTTGCTTCTTCTTGACAACGGTCATGTCGTTGGACAAGGTCTGCACTATGGCATTTAACGATTGCATTTCTTGCAGTATCTTGGCTTGCATATCATCGGCCTTGGGAACTGATGGTAAAGAAGCCATAGTCGGTATCGGAGGCAGGGCAGGATGTTGGAGGGGTGCAGGCAACATAGGAAATGTTGGAGTGATAGTGGGAGGCATAGTTGAAAGTGTGGGGAAATGTATCTATGGAGCGGTGATCTGCGAGACAACGGGATTCGGGTTCCAGGATGAGATCGGGTATGCAGGGATTGCAAAAATCTGCGGAGCGACTGCGCTCGCATACTGGGCTTGAAGGAACTCGGGGAGTATAGGCATTGGCATTCTTTGAGGGAGTTTACCCATGGCTATGAGGTCCATTTCTGCTTTCTTGGCTAACCCATACAACTCTGGAAAAGTATTGACATTTGAGTACCTTATCATAAGGCCGATATCAGGGTTGAAGGCCCGAAGGAAGTAGTATGTCGCGGCTTCGTCGGTTGGGCGAAGCCCAATTGGGACTCTTTGCCAGGTTCGAGCGAACCTAACATTGAAGTCTGCAATCTCTTCTTGTGGATGCCTTTGGATCGAAGTGAATTGCTGCGAGAAGAGAAGTTGGATCGATGGACTCATTGAAGCCTTGCATCAACTACCCGGCTAACTGGTCCCATCCCGTAATAGTGCCGGATGGCAGGGATCTATACCAATAGAGGAGTTTTCCTCTAAGGGAGAGAACCAGGAGCTTCACCATCACTCGCTCTTCTGTGATATCATGGATCGTCACCAGGGAAATGATGTCCTGGATATGCTCTAGAGCAGTCTTTCCAGTTTCGTCGAACGTCGAAAGCTTTTTTATTGCAGCAGGTGGAACTTGCCCTTGGCCCACGAGATTCAACGGTGACGAAGAATTCCATGCTGGGAATAATCTGGGCGACGGTTGCTATTGTTGTTGTTGTTGTTGTTTGGGCCATATTTGTGCCCGGGTTCTATGGAATAGAAGTCCCCAAAGTCCCTCTTGGGTTGCTCGTCGGAAGGGCAATGGGAACGGAGGCACTAGGATGCTTCGGTGAGTTGGGAGGATTCGGAGGAAAACTAGCCACTGTGCTATCGAAAGTTGGGCCTTGCTCGTCAACAGCAGCCTCTTGCGAGGATGTCCCGCGTAAGAGATATTCGGGGGTAACTAACCTAGAGCGTTCCCCAAAGGCATCAATATCAAGCTCAAAGAACTCGGTTTCCTCTCCTCTATTCCTAACTCTCCATCTCGTTTGCATGAAGGCACAGGGCTTTTAGTACTGGTCTTTACGACTTGAAGATTCTCGGGTAAAACAGAGTCGCCAAATGCTAAGAGTCTCTTAGTAATGAGAGCATCGATTCTCACTACTACTCGGGGGATGAGACTGACCGGATCTCACCGGGAACTTGTTAGAACTACTGGCTCCGGTGAAGACGGGCTAGAAATTTTCTCAAATATGGGACCTTGGGTCCCATCGGGCGTGCCAGAAACTGTTGGTCATCAAATCCGCACAGGAAAGGACTTTCGATGGGTTTGCACACCCTGGACCTACGACCAACATTGAAAGGCCGAGAGGAAGAGATGCCCCTCGTGCCGATCTCCGGAGAAAGGTCGGCTCCTATACTAATCTACTTTTGGGGTTTGAGATAAGAGTGCAGGAAAGAGATAAAAGGAGTTCGGGTTAGAGAAAGAAATAAAAAGGGGTAAGGGTTAGAGATTGATGATTCAAGGTGGGGAAGAACAGGAAGCACGATCACTCACTAATAACTCGAATAGCAGCAAAGAACACCTAGAATAGATGAAGGAAACGCAGTGCCGACCTTCCTATGTATCCTCTGGACGGGTTCGCAGGGTTCTCCTCTCTCTCTCGCTGGAATTCGGGGTTCAGAGTAACGACGATTAAGACGAGGGAATAACAGAAACCTCGATCCACCAGGCGGCATAAAAGAAGGCAACAGGGACGTTTTTCCTCTCCTATGTATCCTTCGAGGGCGAATTTTAGGGTACAGTCCCCAATCGCACACCGGATTCGGGATTCAGAGTCTCGAGTATACGAATGCGAGACAGACAAAAGAATTAAGCACAGAAGGCAGCATAAAAGAGAGAAATGGAGCACAAAATATCTTTAGTATTAGACGCAGGACATCAAGTTACAACAACTTTCTAGCAGAAAGTTCCCCCCTTTTTACATTGCAAAGCCTGGGTTTTTATAGAGGACCCGACCCTCTGAATCATTATTACAAAAAATGGTGGAGTACGCCCTCGGGCCCTGAGAAATCGGCTCCTCGCTGCTGCTGTGGATGATATCTCAAATCGGCTACCAAAACTGGTAATGGTGACCGAGTCAACCGGGGAAAGATGCATTAAATGAGCCACCTGGGTGTCCTCGGATTGCAGGTGCGGTGCTCGAGTGGCGGCCATGCTTGTCGGGCTCTCCTTCTCGGACTGATATTTCGCATCCAATTGCCAAAAATGAGCAGCGGGCTTATCGGGCAAGAAAATATGCATTTATGAGGCTCTCTGATTGCCTCGAGAAAATGCCCAACTTGGGAAGCGTTCCTGGAAAGCGCCTCGCTGATTTTTGCTTCGCAAAACTACTTCGGGGTGCGGAGTGCCGAAGCCGATCTCCCTCTATTCTTCGTTGCTTCGTCGGCAAAACTGCTTCGCCGATGGGTCGGGACAAACGCTTCGGGCCGATCTTCTTTTGAAATGGTGGTTCGGGGAGTTTTGGCCGAAACACTTTCTCGACTTATATTGCTTCGGGAGAAATCTGGCCGAAGTGGATTTTAGAAATACTTCGGGCCCGAAGTAATTTCTTTGCCTTAGCTGATTCGGGCTATCTTTTCTTCTTCGGCGAAGTTGCTTGGATGCCGCTTCGCAAAACTCTCCACCCGAAGTAGCCTCTGGGAATGCTTCGGGTGCGAAGCATTTTCTTCGTTCTTCCTCGGCAAAGTTCTCGCCCGAAGTGATGATTTGAAGCGCTTCGGGCCCGAAGCTCTCTTCTTTTCATTTTGTCCACCGGGGGCGATAGGGAAAACCAAAATTGCTATAACTTATAAACAAAAGAAAACTTTCAACAAAACAAATATTATACAAAGTTTCAATTTTTTTGCCCCTTGGTGGAATGTGACAATATTGTCAACAGTTCTACTCAACCGGTTTGAAATATTAAATGATCTTGATCAGTGCATGGATATACCTGAAATTTCGCTAATTGATGCAAATATAATAGGGCCGAATCAGATTTCTCTTCTTGAGGTAGAACTTAAGGAATCAGATCTAGGGGGTTTAAATGAAGAACAAAGGGCTTTGGCTCTGAGTATAGGGGACATGGTTGGGTCTAACCCTATAAGGGAAACTATTTTGGAAAGTGGTACAAATTTATTTATGCCCTCTCCTACTCAAGCATTGATGCAGTCATCCTTGGACTGCAAAACTCCTATGGTGTTGGGATTACAGCATAAAATAATTAAAAAAAGTTTTTCGGATAAGAATATGAAGGTGGGTCCGAAGAAGGACCAGGATAAAATTAAGTTAATGGGGGAGAATTTTGTGGAGTCAGGCTTGGTGATAACATTGGACTCCCATTTTTATAACCCCAAAAAATGATTATCCCCTCATGGAATTTAAGGGTTTGAACAACATCCCCTAACAAAAAAATTTTCATGATTTGGTTCGTGTGCATTCTCTGGATGTGGTGTTCATTCAGGAGACTAAATTGGCTATTGATAGTATGTTAAATATTTCTCCCAAGGTGTGGATAAGGGGGCAATTCCAGTGTATTGATGCATGTGGATATGTTGGTGGCGTCACTTGTTTATGAGATCCGGTTAAGATATCCCCTCTTACTTGGATTTCCAGTAGATGGTCTATTTCGATGGTCAGGCATGATAACGAATCTAGTGAAACCATATTACTTACAAATGTGTATGATCCTATTGATTACAATGATAAAGTTAATTTGTGGGAGCACATTTTCTTTGTGAGAAGTTTGGCTCCCTTGTACCAATGGATTTTGGCTGGAGACTTCAACTCTATCACTTGTCTGGAGGAGAAACGTGGTGGGCTGGACCATCTCAAGCATTTTTCTTTTGTCTTCAGTTCTCATATCCAGGCCCTAAACTTGGTTGACATCAAGCCAGATAATGATCTTTACTTGGCACAATAGAAGGTGTGGAGAAGCTTCCATCTCAGAGAGACTGGATAGGTTTTTTATATCCAGTTATTGGATGGGTAATAATAGAAGTGCTAAATCTGTGATTCTGGAGGGTAGGGGATCTGATCATTGGCCTATCAAACTCTCTGCTTTGGATTTAAGGCTAAAAAATTATCCCTCCTTTAAGTTTCAACTTATGTGGCTTCGTGATCCTAAGCTTCATGATTTCATGTGAGGTCCACCAAACCTCCTCATGGCACCGCTATGTATTCCTTTATGAAGTGACTACAATTTGTAAAACATAAATTGAAGAGATGGAATAGACTGAATTTTGGGAAACTTTCCTTGGCTAAGCTGGCAACTCTTAGGAGGATGGAATAGGCTTTAAGGAATATTAGAGATTAGGGATTCACGAAGGTGTTTCTTGTTGAGGAATCTGAGGCTACGAAAGACCTTGTCGAATGGGAATTGAGGGAAGAAATTTTTTGAAAAAAAAAGCTCAAGTAGATTGGCTTCAAGAAGGGAATAGGAACACAACCTTATTTTATAACTCAGTTAAGGCTCACCGTAATGGTAACCTGATTACCTCTCTTTTGAATTATCAAGGTGCCCTACTCTCTTCTTTCAAGGATATTTCAGAAGAGACTAAGAGGTATTTTTCCTCTCTTCAAGGAGGACTCCCTATAATATTATGAGAATGAAAATATTATTCTAAATTGTATTCCAATGATTTTTTCTAGAGAGATGAATGAGAACTTGATGGATCCAATTTCCCTTGAGGAGTTGGAAAATGTTGTATTCAATATGAAAAAAGGAAAAGCCCCAAGTCTAGATGGATTCCCGATTGAGTTTTATCAGGAGTTTTGGGATTTAATAAAATTTTATCTTTTGGAGGTGGTCCATGAGTCCCAAAAGAACAAACAGATGCTAAGGGCCCTAAATGCTACCTTCTTGGTGCTTATACCCAAAAAAGAGGGAGCAAATTCCTTGGATATGTTCAGGCCTATTGCTCTCTACAATGTTGTGTATAAGATCATCACAAAAAATTATTGTTGAGAGGCTGAAGATATGGTTGAGCAAAATCATCTCTGAGGAGCAAGGATGGTTTGTTTTTGGCCGAAAAATATTGGATGGGGTTGTTATTACTACAGAAGATATTCACTCGTTGGAAACTTCTAAGGAGAAAACTATGTTCATTAAGTTGGACATGGCCAGTGCCTATGATCGGTTCAGATGTTCCTTTCTTCAAAAATTTCTTGTTGCTTTTGGATTTAAGGAGGAATGGATTAGATGGGTGATGAGCTGTGTTTCTTCTTCCTAATTCTTTGTTCTTGTTAATAATGATCCATCAAAGCTGTTTGAGGCCTCAAGGGGATTGAGGCAATGAGATCCTTTATCTCCTTATTTGTTTATCATTATGGTAGAAGGGTTGGAAATATTTCTCAAGTCTCAAGTCATGCAGGGTCTCATTCAAGGGTTGAAGTGGGATAGTAGTTTGCCACCTCTTTCCCACCTTCAATTTGTTGATGATACTACTTTGTTGGGAGTTGCAACTATCAGGAAAGCTGGCAATATTAGATAGTCTCTTGACAAATATCTTGGTGCTTCTGGACAGATGATTAATGAGGACAAGTCTTCTATTTTCTTCTTCAATACCCCTCCTCTTATTCAAGCTAGGATTGCTCGTATTCTAATATTCCTAGTTGGGACTCCCCCCTTCATTTATCTTGGTATTCCAATTTCATCTCATCCTATACCTAGATCTTCTTGGCATTCTATGCTTGATAAGCTTAGAAGGAAGGTGAATCACTGGAATTTCAAATGGCTATCCACTGCAGGTAGATTGTTGCTTAAAAAAATTGTTGTTCAAGCTTTACCCATTTATAGATGTTTTGTACAAATAGCTCCCTCTCACTTCATCAAGGCCATGGATGCTTTGTCAAGACAGTTTTTATGGTCTGGAAAACTTGATCAATCTAAATGGAGTTTGGTTAGGTGGGATTCTATATGTAGGCCGGTGCAAGAGGGAGGCCTTGGGTTACGACATACAACTCTTTTTTGGTAGGCTTTTGCTGCAAAAATTTATTGGAGATGGTGTACCTATCAAGATCAGATTTGGGCTAAAATATTATCTTGTAAATACTTGAAAGATATTTCTCAGGCTGAGATCCCTAGATTCAGCTTGGTTTGGAAAGGTTCAGTTATTTGGGACACTCTAAAAAGAGGAGCTAATTTAATCAAGCAGGGTTTGTTCTAGATTTGCAATCATGGATCAGATGCTCTTTTTTGGGAGGATTCTTGGTATGGCCACCCTTCTATCTTGAATCAATATCCTAGGTTACATCCCCTAAGAATTTTTTTCTTGGAAGCTGGCTGGTCTCGTGTGGAGGACTTTAAAAAAATCCAGTATTTTAGAAATATAGATATGTATACGTGGAAATATCCACAAGAATGGCCCCAGGGGGGACTAGCCAAGGACAGAGAGGTGCTTACTCTTATTCTTATAGGGAGGTCTTATTCTTCATTGAGGGGTAAATATATTCTGGCTTGGAACCCTGATCCTAATGAAACCTACTCTGTAGCCTATGGTTATCAGGTTCTTAATAAGCAAAATTATGGGAGTCTTCCTGTCACTTGGAAAAAGGTGTGGAACAAATTTGCTTGGCCAAAATATAACTTCTTTCTCTGGTTGGTAGCTCGTAATAAATACCTCACTTGGGATAATGTGAGGAAGAGGGGATTTCAGGGTCCCTCTTTTTGTGTCCTTTGTAGTAAGAATGAGGATGACTCTTCTCATTTATTTTTCCAATGCTCCTTTTCCAAAGACATTTGGCATCGTTGGTGGAGTGCCTGGAACCATCCATGTTTTCATGTGTTGTACCTGGTGGATTTTTGGAGTAGTCTGGGTAGACCTCAGGCCAAGGCCCCCTTCCTTTAGGTGGCTTGGAATTTGGGCCCTTCTTGCATAATCTAGAAAATTTGGCTTGAACAAAACCGATGCATCTTTCAGGGCAGTTATTTTGCTATTCAACAGATCTAACAAAGGATATTGTATATGCTTCAGGAAACCATCCATAGCAAATGTGATGTGGGCCCTTTTTTGGATTCTAGGGAGAATAAGGTACAACAAGCCCTTAATCTCTTTGGGGATGGTGTGAACTCTTCTAGCCCTAGTAGGGTTCCTTAGCTCAGCAAGAAGGTTAGGATAGATGGTAGATGGAGGCCACCCCCTAGAGGAGTTTTAAAAATTAATACTGATGGATCGTCCAGGGGTAATCCTAGACATGCTTGAATTGGAGGTGTTGGGAGAGATTCTACTGGTGGTGTCAGTTTTTTCTTTTCCATTTATAAAGGTGTTCACTCCAACAATTTTATAAAAGCTCTTGCAATTCTTGAGGCCTTGCAGAGGGGGTTTTCTCTTGGCTGACGTAGGATTATCTACGAGTATGACTCTCAAATTGTGGTTAATATTTTAAACAATAAAATGGTGGAGGAAGTTAATTGGCAGTTGGCCTCTATAGCCGTTCAGATTCTCAGAATGAGTGAAGAGTTCGAATTTATATCTTTTTTGCACATTCCAATGGAATGGAATGTGGTTGTTGATTACCTAGCCAAAAGGGCTTTTGAGTTGTTGGATCCTTGGATTATCGATAACTAGGAGAGCATCTCGTATGGGGACTCTCAATGTCTATGGGAGTTGATCCACAAGGATGTACAGACTTAATGTGGTTTGTTCTTGTTGTCTTTTTTGGGTGTCATTCTATTCTAGTGGTTTTAGCCTGTTTGGCTATTTATTTAAGTCCTGGTTGGAATCTCAGTTGTACTTTGTAAGCCAGACTTTTTATCAATAAATTTTTACCCCTTTATTTAAAAAAAATATAAGGTTTTCGACCTTTTTAACAAGCTAGTGAGCCACTGTTTATATTATTTTTGGTCTTCACATCATATTACTTTTGCAATAAATTACTATCCATGACATGCTCCTTTGGATTATTTTCATCCATATTGTGGCCATGACTCATTAAATTTCTAGTACGATGTTTGGGGACTTTGAAACCTAATTGGTTAGCTGATTTAATGCTTGATCTACTAGTCATAACAAGTGAGGTTGGAATTAATTTCACCATATTTGTTGCCCAGTACATCTGTACTTGCATGGTCATCGTTAAAATCCCATGCCCACCATATTTTAAATTTAAAGTAGCCCTAGAAAATATCATATAAAGCAAAACTAAAATGCAAGCATTAGAATTTATTATTATAATTATTAATTTTTTTAAATTACTTTTATATATTATATGTTGTTTTTTTAACATACTCTATAGTTTCCAGGTATGGTTTTTCGATAATTTTCTTTTCTTTTGATTTTTGGTAAAGCTAGATTCCAATGGCCAATCAGGGTAGTTATCCAACTGTCGCGACCAATTTCCAATGTCCAAGATTGATCTTTGTTTGTTCTCTACAAGTGCCCAAAGGCTTCCTACTGGAATATTTTAATTTTCCACAAGTGTCTAGAAGCTTCCCACTACTTATGTTTTGAATACTTTTTTATTTTATATTTCCTTGAGCTTCTAACATTGCTTTTATATTTCCAACTCTTGGGTTTTTTTAATGCAAAATAAATTTTCCATTGTCAAGATTTTCTTCTTCATGCTTTCTCACAAGTGGTTGGGCTTTTGTCTTAGATCTTTAATTTTCTTTTTGGTTTCAGAAACAATACCCTGTAATAACATCAATAGGGGTAATTTTTCACTAGCCAAGGTAATTTTTTCAACTACAATAATTGCTTCTAACATTTTTCTTATGCTTTTGAGGTTTTTATTTTTCCTTACAAGTAATCAAATTTCAAATGGGTAAATTTTCCAATTGTTGAGGCTTAATTTTCAATGGTGTAGAAGTAAACGAACATCTTTCCATTAATTAGAACCCATATAAATAATACATTTGAGAGCCCAGATTAGCTCGTAACCATAGGATCTAATTAACAGCTTAGGTCTAAAATAAAATAACAAAATAGACCAAATATTATATACGCTAACAATAGCGTAACTAACCTAGGTAGTTAACTAACTACCCTATCAACATAAATAAAGTAATAATAAATAATTACTATAGTAACTCTAACATCCCCCCTTATTACATTATGTATGTAATTTAAGAACTACTAGGTGTACTAACATCCCCCCTTATTACATTATTATGTAATTTAAGAACTACTAGCTGTAGTAACATCCCCCCTAATTACATCATTTGGTAATACAAAGAGAGCTGCGAAACAATTCAAATTTGACACGTGCAAGTGCCTTAGTGAAAATATCTGCAACTTGAGCATTGGTGGGAATGTACTGAAGCTGAATTCGGTGCCTTGGAACTTTGTCTCGAATGAAGTGACATTGTGTGTCAATGTGCTTGGTTCTTTCAGGATGTATTGGATTCTTGAATAGATTTAAAACACCCATGTTGTCGTAAAACAAGTGTATTAGAGATTTTTATGGAAGACCCATACTTGTTAGGATCCGATGCAACCATATCATTTCGCACACAGCTTCATGTGCGATGCGATATTCTGCCTCTGTTGATGAAATAGAAACCACCTGTTGCTTCTTGTTGTGCCAAGAGACAGGATCAGATCCAAGATGAAACAAATATCCTGAAGTTGATTTATGATCATCATATGATCTGGCATAGTCGGAGTTTGTGTATCCCTGTAAGAAGAATTTTTTGTTCCTATTATATTCTAGGCCATATTCCATTGTGCCACGGACATAGTGAAGTGCTCACTTTGCTACTTTCCAGTGTGTAGTCTTAGGCTCCTACATGAACCTCGAAAGATAGTTGATAGAAAATACGATATCTGGCCTAGTGTTGGTCAGATATATGAGACTCCCAATCAACTGTCGATAGAGAGTACCATCTACCTGAGGTGAATCATCATATCATGATAACTAAATTCCTATTTCCATAGGAGTTGACATTGGCTTGCAATCAGTCATGCGATATTTTTCCAATAGGGTCTTGGCATATTTTTTTTGAGACACTTTGATGTAGTGCTCCTTCTGGCTGACTTCCAGACCAAGACAATAATGGAGAAGTCCGAGATCTGACATCTCAAAATATTGACACAAGTCTCTTTTGATAGTAGAAATTATAGTTTCTAAACTCCTTCTAATGATCAAATCATCAACATAGAGTACAAGCAACACTATTTTAGAACCTTGTTTCTTAAAATAGATATTTGCATCTGATGGACATCTCTTAAATCCATGCTATAGAAGGTGATTATCCATTTTTATATACCAAGACGGAGGAGCCTATTTCAAACCATATAAGGATTTTACCAATTTGCAAACTTTTTGCTATTGGCCTTCCACTTCAAATCCTTTCGGTTGAGTCATGTAGACTTCTTCTTGGAGATCACCATTTATAAAAGCACTCTTGACATCCATTTGGTGCACTTTCCACCCATATTGTGCTGCCATAGCACAAATAACTCGAATGGTTGTCATTCGAGCAGTAGGTGCAAAATTTTCCTCGTAGTCAATGCCCTCTCTTTGAGCATAGCCCTTTGCAACAAGTCAGGACTTATGCTTATCTATTGTACCATCTAATTTATACTTAACTTTACACACCCATTTGTAGCCTATGGGCTTCTTTTCATATGGCAGATCGACAAGCTTCCAAGTTTTGTTTTTCATCAAAGACTTATACTCTACATCCATAGCGGCCTTCCACTGAGGCTCACCAAGAGCATCTTGCACTGATGTGGGTTCAAGATCGTCTATGGAAGACATAAACACCCTATGATTATCAATATCCATATCTTCTGTATCTCTCTCTAGATCTACAAAAAGTTCCTCAAAAGATTGACACAGATCATCAACCCTAGTATTCTCTGTTGCAGCTTTCTCCTGTCGATCCATGCTGCGAGTACGAGGCCTATCCAATGTCAAATATGGTGGAGTGGATAGCTTAGAGTCTTTGATTATATTTGTACACCACTTTGGATTCTTCTTCTGAGGTGTTGAAGAAGATGAAGACGGACCTCTAACCTTTGATGAAGGAGATTTATCAACCTTAGTTTCACAAGGTCTAGGTATACATCTGATGTGTTTTCTGATGTGAAAGCCTCATCAAATACTACATCTCTTCTAATGTGTATCTTCTTGGTCAAGGGATCAATCAAATGATAACCCTTAGAGTGCTCATCATACCCAAGAATAATACACTTCAATGTCTTCTCATCTAGCTTCTTCCTTTTCTCTTTTGGTATGTGCATGAAAGCTTTACATCCAAAAATTCATAGATGAGAAATGGAGGGTTTACTACCACTCCATGCTTCCTGTGGAGTAATTCCTTGTAGAGCCTTTGTGGGTGCCCTATTCAACAGATATACTGTTGTGGTGACAGCTTCTGCCCAATATAGTTGCTCAAGACTAGCTCCTGTGAGCATGCAACGAACTATTTCCATGATAGAACGATTCCTCCTTTTAGCAACTCCATATAGCTGAGGAGTATAAGCAGTAGTTAACTATCGTGTGATCCCATTTTCTTTCAAGAACTCAGAGAATTATTTAGAGGTGAACTCCCCCCTCGATTTGAGTGGAGGGTCTTTATAGAAGTCCCTGACTCCTTTTCAACAGATTTCTTGAATTGCTTAAAGAAGCCAAATGCTTCTGATTTCAGTTGAAGAAAGAATACCCACATCTTTCATGAGTAATCATCCATGAATAACTAAAAATAACTCTTACCCCCACAAATTTTGGGAGTTAAAGGACTGCACATATCGGTGTGAATCAACTCCAAAGGTTTCTTTGCTCTTGTAGAGCTCCTTTCAAAATGCACTCTATGTTGCTTTCTTGTCAAGCAGTCAGAGCACTCTTTTTGAGCAAAGAGATGGAGTTGTAGCACCAGCAGTAGATGAAGGTCTTGTTGTTGCTCCAGATACAACATCCCATAAGTCATCCATTGCTAGGATGGCCTTCATCTTGTTTTTCCATGGTGTGTAATTAGGACCTTTCAACAACTAATGAGAATCAGTCATTAATTTTGTAGACATGGTGAAGGTTCCTTATAACACCAATTGGTCCCCCTTTCAATATACCTTTTTCTAGGCCATTATACCATACAAAATACTCGCCCTTATGTGAGGGAAACTATAGGTATTTAGAAAGATAAAAAAAAATCACCCGCCCTTACGTGAGGGAAACTATAGGTAATTTTTAGAGATCATACGATACGTGGTACTTAAGCAGTACTGAAAGGGAATAGTATTTTTGATGGCACCTACCATAGAAATTCTGCAATCCTCATGCGTGGGGCATAACTTCCCCTAAACACTTTGGATTTCAGAACTTTCGTCAGGATTTACGCCTAAACACAAGAACTATTAGGGTAATGGATGGAGTAAAAAAATGCAAAATGGCAAACTTATCTCTCCTCGATGATTTATAGAGAACAATCTTACACATCGTTTTGGAAGCTATATTAGGCAGCAGATACAGTAGCGCAATCACGATAGCTTTACCTATCAGTGTTGGCCAAAGGTATCACAAATACCGAACGCTGCAGTGTAATAAATTGCACAGATGGGTTTTAATTATTCTGAGGACTTAGGGAGTGAATTTGATATTTTTTTAACTTTTAATGAAGTAGTGCAAAACAGAAAAAAAATGCACCCTACAACATAAAAGTGCCCATAGGAATGACCCACTAGGTGTCGGGCACAACCGAAAATGCACCTTTACAATAATGCCAAATTTGCTTTTTCAAAAAATTACTCACTTTCCCCCTTTGATTTTTTGAAAAAAAATACCCCCCTTAAAAAAAAATCTCTTAACAAAGCATTTTTATAATTATTATATAGTTTTAAAGTTTAAAAAAAAAAAATTAATTTATATAGTTTAAAAACTATTAAAAAATAAATTAAAATCAAATTTTAATTTATATAGTTTAAAAACTATTTAAAAATAAATTAAAATCAAAATTTTTAATTTAACTAAAAAATAATAATTAAAAAAAACTTTATAAAAAAACATTTACCTCTTTTTTTCAAGCTGGGGGGGGGGGTCTGCAATATTGGAACCTACAACCTGAGGGCTCCCTGAGCCTTACCGCACAGTCCACCACCAGGTGGACTAGCGGGCTGATCCAAAAGGATCAAGGACCCCCTCCTATTTGAGGAGGGTCCCGGAAGCCCGTCCCCTGCGCGGCCTCCTGGTCACGGCTTCCTCCATGGCTAGCGATGGTAGCAGGCCATGTTTGTCGCTGCTACAAGCGGTGATAGGTGGCTATGATTGCTCCTACTGTAGACGATGACAAGTGGCCGTAGCTGCAAGCGATGGCAGGTTAGCGCCTGCTGTTGCCTCCACTGCTGGCAGTGGCTACGGTGTCGCCTACGTCGTGCGGTGAAAGTCGCACGACGTTGGATGGGGGACCATGATGTCGCGTACGAGTTGCGCGACTATCGCATCGCAGGCAGCACGCGAGGGGGGGGGCAGGAGCTAGTTGCATGGGGAGGAGGGGCTACACAGGGTGGCGCATGGTGTCGAGGTGGCACGTGGCACCGGGGTGGCGCTTTGGAGTAGGGGTTGCATAGGGTGATGGACTCCAGGCCAGCCTCTGCTACTGTGCAGGCTCTAGTCCAGCCGCTGAGTTTTTTTTTTTTTTTAATAGTCCAGCCTCTGCTACTGTGTAGGCTCCAGTCTGGCCTCTGAGTTTTTTTTTTTTTTTTTTTTTAAATAGTCCAGCCTTTGTTGTGTGCAGGTCTCCAGTGGCGGAAAAAAAAAATTCTCAATCTCCAGCCAGGCTGCTTCTGTCAGTTCTTCAGCAAAAAAAAAATTTCAATCTCCAGCCAGGCTCGATGCCATGTAGAAGTAAACGAACATCTTTCCATTAATTAGAACCCATATAAATAATACATTTGAGAGCCCAGATTAGCTCGTAACCATAGGATCTAATTAACAACTTAGGTCTAAAATAAAATAACAAAATAGACCAAATATTATATACGCTAACAATAGCGTAACTAACCTAGGTAGTTAACTACCCTATCAACATAAATAAAGTAATAATAAAGAATTACTATAGTAACTCTAACAAATGGTTGGGCTAATTTCTAATTCCTCAAGCTTTCTCGTGAGTGTTTGGGGTTCTACTTTGCTAGACTATTTTGATGTTTTTGCTTATGTCAGCAATTAAAAAATCCTGATATTTTTATTATTCAGGCATTTAGCTTGTCAAGATGTTTAAATGAGTTTTGCTTACATCACTACCATAAGATTTTGGGCATCCGACAATTTCTTCCTCTTAGATTTTTTATTTCCCCATGGATAACCAGATTTTGGTAGGGAGAAGTATTGATGTCATTACCAAAAAAATTAGTGTCTAATATTTTTATTCTACTTAGATTTTTATTTCCCCACGAGCAACTTCTGGTCGAGCAACTCTTCACTTGCTGTCTAGACTCACCACCATTTTTATATGCCCTCGAGAGTGACCTTGGTCTTGGCATCTTGGATAGTCTATAGAAAACAAGCCATTTGGGCCCCAAATCTCCTCAAAACATAGGCAAATTGATACTTTTTGGAAAGCTATTTTTGAGGAGCATCTAATGGAAATGGTTTCATAGAATTTCCTTGAGTATTACAAGAGAAATAGGGCTTGAAAGTGAGAGCTATGTGATTAGGTAGGCTTTTAAAAGTAATTAGGGTAACTAGATAACTTGTTGAAAATGAGCCATCTGGGAGGTCAATTCTTCTCAAAACATAGGTAAATTTATACTTTGAGAAATCTATTTTCAATAAGCATTTAATAAAAGTGGTTTAACCCAATTTAATGAAGTAGTAAAATAGATATGTGGTCCAAAAGTAAAAACATATGTTTTTCTAATAGGAAATTCAAGTCTACAATGATTTATTTGAAGTAGTTTCAGGGTGCAGAAGCTATGGGAACATGGACATATGGATACTTGTTGGAAATATTATTCCAATTATAATCTAATAGGAGAGGTTATTTACCATTTTTTTAATTTACCATACACAACAATGGTAATAAGCATCATAGAAAACTCAAGGTAAGCAAAATTAGGCACCTATAATTAAAATATTTTAGCTAAAAATATTTAGTTTTTTGGATTGGCTATCATGAACAAGCCCAAGAAAACAAGATACATTTTACCAAAAAACTAAAAAAAAAAGGTCCCTAGTCCATGCAAATTAGGGCATGTTGTGCAAGTGCAACAACACATCTCAAACATGTTGCACATGTTCTCCCCATGTCTTACTGTAGATGAGGATGCTATCCAAGTAGACTACCATAAATGAGTTGATGTACGGATCTAGGATCTAGGATGTTATCCACCATCCTCATGAAATATTAAGTGTATTGGTTAAGACAAAAGGTATAACTAGCCACTAAAATAAATCCTCCTTAGATTTGAATGTAGTCTTCCATATGTCAGTGGGATTTATGGGTATTTGATGATATCTAGATTTAAGATCAATTTTAGTGAAGAACTTTGCACCATAGAGTTGGTCCAACATGTCATCTATCTAAGAGAGTGGATAGTGATACTTTACATTGATTTTATTCAAAGCTCTATAGTTAATACAGTCTCCATATCCCATATTTCTTTAGATTCAAAATAAATGACCAAATGATAAAGCACTTAGCCTAATATACCTATTTTGAATCAATGCTTATATCTACATCTTGATTTTATCATTTTGAAAGATTGATCTATGATAAAAAGGTGTATTAGACAAAGGAGAGCAAGGAACTAAATCAATGGAATGTTTTACCTCATAATAAAGTAAAACCCTAATTGGTGACTAAAATAAATCATAATATTCTACCAAAATATGATCCATTTGATTTTTTTGTGTAAATCCTATGATAGATATAGCAACAATCCTTATGCTTTATAGATTGATCATCAATAGAATAAATTTTATTGCTTTAGCTATCATCTTCCTACATTATTTGGCATTGATTAATTAAATAAAGGTATGAGGATATACCTATGGTATCTTGTAATACTAACCCCCGATAATAATGATGATACTTCAAGGTATAGAATCATAAATACCATACCTCTTCCACATAAATGCTTAGCCCAAAATAACATCATAAATCCAAGGGTGCAACATCACAAAAAACTTCATCTTTGAAGTTCTTGATGGCATAAGAGAGAAGATATTATTGAGTAACATAAATGCATCTCAATATTATAACCATCCAATATATATGGTTGTAGGTGTGGTGTGATAGGTAGATTCCTTCATCATATAAGTAGAAATCATATTCTTTCGACTCCCACTATCAATAATGAAATGTAATGGCTTACCCTTGACCAACATTTATGAGTGAAATAGGTGTTCCTCCTATTGTGACTTCTTTGGTGTAACATGCATGGAGGAAATATTCACATTTGGTTCAACTTCCATAATTTGCTTCCCTCTATCCTCAGCCTGTAGATGTGGAGATGGTGGTACAATGGATGTAGAAAGTTACGACTCAATAAACAATGACTAAATTGCATGACACTCTTCCTTTGAATATTATTTGTTATTGTGATAATCACACAATTTGTTAGCCTTGGCCCTTGAGGATTCTTTTCTTGGGGGTATTTTTTCTGCTTTCAACTCTAACTTGGGTCACTAACTTGGGGTTGACCCCCTTTGTCTTGGGTCTTTGGAGAGTCACTCTTACCTTTCTTTAGCTAGTACTTAGTGATTTGTTTTTCATTATTTGCTCCTTCTTTTCTATTTTTGTTTTTGTGTGGTAGTTCTATAGGAGGATTTTTAGGATATTTTTGCTTTGAGTGGTGGCCAAGCAAATGGTGAAGGTAGAAATTTGGGTTTGGAAGGCTATAGTTGTGTGTGTTGGGCTATAGGACATGTTTTTCCATGTATACAACCAAGGGAACAAATTTTCCCAATGATTTTTGAAAATATGTTGAATATTTTTCCATGTTATTCTCGTGGGGCTAGCACTAAAAAGTATTGAATACTTTGTACCTATACTCATAGAGGTTTGGGATCGGGTCGGGCCCAAACAGAGGTTTGGAGGTGGTAGCCCTCCAAAAATAAAGGGTTCAAGGGTGGCAGCACCTGACCAAAATTTTTAGGTTTTAAGTTATTTTTAGACCCGTATGGGCTTTTAGGGTTACTATATTTGAACCCATGCTTTTTCGCCCAATGATATTGTGAAAATTTGTGCATGTGCCTTTGTTATATATATATATATGATGCAGGAGCATCCAGTGGTGTAAGAGTGATCTTGCATCACCCAAAAAAAAAAAATTGTAATTTTTTTTTATTTTTTTATTTTGTAAAACTAGTAAAACTTGCAGGAGATTTTTGAAGGTCTTAGAGGTCGAATTTGAGGATTTTTGGCTAGACACGAGCCTTGGCGCGAAGAGCCAAGGTTCGCCCCGCTTAGCTCGTTTCATGCCGTTTTCGAAAACATGTTGTAATAGTCAATCGGGTCAACGAGTGCGAAGTTATGACCTCGACAAGTTGCCCCCAAAATTCAAATTTCAATTTGAATGGTTTTAGGTGGGAAAAAGGGAAAATAGGGTATTTGAGGGAATTTTCGAAATTGTAAAGGGGCTTCTTCTCTTGTATCCTTATTTTTGGCATGAAAGTAATGAAAGGTTGGATTCTCTGACTGGTTCAAAGGAAAAATACCTGTGTATCATTTGTTTGGTGTTGCTAGTGTAACGTGATCTACATCAAGTGGTATCAGAGCGGGAGTTCCTGAGTGTGTAAACAGATCGCCGGACGTGAGGCAGTTTACACCAGGATCTGTGGTTAGGGTTTGTGAGAGAAGTGAGCAGAATGCCTCCACGAAGAAACCATGGTGGTGGGAGAAATATGGTGCCAGAGGATGATTTTAGAGCTTTGCAAAGGCAAGTTCAGGCTCTGCAAGAGGAGCTGCGTAGAGGGTTTGAGCCAAGGAGAGAAGAAGGTAGTGAAGATGAAGTTGAAGAAGAAGAGGACCAGTTTGAGGAAGAAGAAGAGGCAGTAGATCCTGCACAAGCTAGGTTATACAAAGCCATATCTCAGATTGGAAAGAGACCGAAGATGGAGGTTTCTACGTATTCTAGAAATCTTGATCCAGAGGAGTTGATTGACTGGATCAATGATTTGGAAGAATACTTTGAGTATGAGGAGGTTGAAGATCCTGATAGGGTCAAGTTTGCTAAGACCAAGCTGAAGGGTCATGCCGACATATGGTGGAAGGGAGTGCAGCTAGACAAAAATAAAAGAGGAAAAGAAAGGATAACAAAATGGGAGCGGATGTTGGAGAAGTTGAAGAGGCAGTTCATCCCAGGTGACTATGAGTTGGATCTGCTAAAGAAAATGCAAGGTTTGAGGCAATCAAGTAAGTCTGTTAAAGAATACACAGAGGAGTTTTATAAAATTGTAATCGAAATAGGCCATTCAGAGGCCAACAAGGAGAAGGTAGCCCGTTATATTAATGGGTTACGAGCAAGTATTCAAGAGGAGTTAAGTCTGGTCAGGATGACCACCATAGAGGATGCTTACCAGTTTGCCCTGAGGGTTGAAGAGAAGTTGAATAGAAGGTTTGAGAGCAAGCAAAGAGGAAGAGGTCATGGTGGAAGAACTGGTGGAAGAACAAATGGAGGACGAAATGAAGATTATAAGAAGAATGGAGAAGCTAGCAATAGTCAGGACCAAAAGGGAGATAATGCTTACCGCCCCCGTGATCAGAACAATGGTTACCAGAGAGGAAGAGGAAGGTCTGGACGAGGGTTTGGAAGAGGAGGATTTCGTGGAACTTGTTTCCATTGTGGCAAAGAAGGACATCGAGCATACGAGTGTCCACAACACCAAGAGAGGACAAATAGGAGGCCTGAAGGTAATGCTCGAGCTGCGGTCATTGATGAAGGTGCCGAATCTGAGCACTCTGAAGAAGCAGAAAGAGGAGAAGTGCTAATCACAAGGAGAGCCTTGTTGAATGAGGAGAGAGACCCAGATCAGGAGGAAGAGCTTATTTTGCACAAGGTGTAAATGTGCAGGTAAGATCTGTAATATTATCATAGACAATGGTAGCACAGATAACCTAGTTTCAGAAGGAATGGTTACCAAATTGCAATTAGAGAGGAAGAGACACCCGCATCCATATCGGATTGCGTGGTTACAGAAGGACCATAGGGCTTTGGTCAGTGAGCAATGCTTGGTAAAATTTAATATTGGGAATTACCGTGATGAGGTCCTGTGTGACATCCTGCCTATGGATGCTTGCCATTTGTTGTTGGGAAGGCCATGGCAGTTTGATCGGTGTGCAGTGCATGATGGTCGTGCCAACACTTACTCCTTGACAAAGAATGGAGTGCGCCATAAGTTGAAGCCCCTGAAGGAGGTGGATGAAAAGGTATGTAGCAGTGCTAGAATCTATTTAGTTGAAGGGAGAACGTTTTTGGATGGTTTGAAGCATGAGCATATGTGCTATGCATTAATTCCTAGAGTTAGGGAAGAAGAATGCAAAGATACCCCAGTAGAAGTCTTAGGTCTGTTAGAAGAATTTCTAGATATTATATCAGATAATGTGCCTGAGGGTTTACCACCGGTGAGGAAGATCAGTCACCATATAGATTTGGTACCAGGATCTAGTTTACCCAATAAGGCAGCCCATAGAATGACTCCTGTAGAAAGTGAGGAGCTAAACGAGGCAAGTCCAAGAGTTGCTAAAAAAGGGACTGATTCGGGAGAGCTTGAGTCCATGTGCAGTACCTGCAGTACTAGCACCAAAGAAATATGGAGAGTGGAGAATGTGTACGGACTCTCGAGCTATTAACAAGATCACCATAAAATACAGATTTCCATTGCCAAGGATGGATGATATTATGGACTGTTTGAGTGGAGCCAAGTACTTCACAAAGATTGACCTGAAGAGTGGGTACCATCCGATTCATGTCAGAGAAGGAGATGAGTGGAAGACAACCTTCAAGACCAGAGAGGGTTTGTATGAGTGGTTGGTCATGCCATTTGGGCTAACCAATGCGCCAAGCACATTCATGCGGCTGATGAATGAGGTATTGAAGGAGTTTTTAGGAAAATTTGTCATTGTCTATTTGGATGACATTTTAATATTTAGTAGGACCCTGGAAGAGCACCTGATGCATATCAGAAGGGTTTTTGAGAAGCTGAGGGAGGAGCGGTTGTTGATTAATTTGAAGAAGTGTAGTTTTGTGAAGAAGGAGTTAGTGTATCTGGGATTTGTCATCTCAGTCGAAGGTCTAAAAATGGACCCAAAAAAGGTGAGGGCTATCATTGAATGGCCTACTCCAAGAAGCATAACTGAGGTAAGATCATTTCATGGTCTAGCAAGTTTTTACAAAAAATTCATTAGAAATTTTAGCAGTATTTGTGCACCCCTTACAGAAACAATGAGAGGGGATAAGAAAGAATTTAAGTGGACCTTAGGAGCAGATAAGAGCTTTGATATGTTGAAGAAGAAGGTCACAGAGCAACCTGTTTTGGCACTTCCAGATTTTAATAAGGTATTTCAGGTAGATTGTGATGCTAGTGGTAGTGCCATAGGAGTTGTATTGAGTCAAGAAGGTAAACCTGTTGCTTACTTTAGTGAGAAACTCAATGATGCTAGGAAGAAGTATTCAGTTTATGATCAAGAGTTTTATGCTATAGTTCAGGCTCTAAAGAAGTGGAGGCATTATTTGTTGCCAAAAGAGTTTGTTCTATATACTGATCATCAGGCCTTACAGTATATTAATAGCCAAGGGAAGCTAAATCAGAGGCACTTGAAGTGGGTTGAGTTTCTACAGAGTTATACCTTTGTGTTGAAGCACAGGAGTGGAAAGTCAAATAGAGTTGCAGATGCCTTAAGTAGAAGGCAATGTTTGTTGATAGAAATGAAGGTGGAAGTTGTAGGGTTTGAAGAACTTAAGGGTTTGTACCCTGAAGATCCTGATTTTGCAGAGGCTTGGAGGGCTTGCTTGGCACCTGTTACTTTGGACAGGACTAAGTGGTTGGATTTTCTGATCCAAGATGGAATGTTGTTTAGAGGAAATCAATTATGCATTCCAAGGAGTTCAATGAGGGAGAATCTAGTCAAGGAGAAACACAGTGGAGGGTTGGCTGGACACTTTGGTCGGGATAAGACCATTGCCCTTGTTAGTGAGAACTACTATTGGCCACAGTTGCAGCAAGATGTGAAGAGGTTTGTGCAAAGTTGCAGAGTATGCCAGATGGCGAAGGGTGTGAGACAGAACACTGGATTATATCAGCCATTACCTGTACCAGAGAGACCATGGGAGGACATCAGCATGGATTTTGTTCTTGGCCTACCAAGGACACAGAGGGGAAATGACTCCATATTTGTGGTGGTTGACGAGGTTTTCAAAGATGGCACATTTTATTCCCTACCAGAAAACTAATGATGCAGTTCATGTTGCAGGTTTATTTTTCAAAGAGGTGGTACGACTTCATGGTCTACCAAAGAGTATAGTTTCTGACAGAGATACCAAGTTTGTTGGGTATTTCTGGAGAACCTTGTGGAAGAAATTGAAGACAGATTTGAAATTCAGTTCTGCATACCACCCACAGACTGATGGACAAACAGAGGTGGTGAATAGAAGTCTGGGTAATCTATTGAGATGCTTGATAGGAGATAAGCCCAAGGGATGGGATTTGGTTTTGCCACAGGTGGAATTTGCATACAACAATTCTGTCAACAGGAGTACTAACAAATCTCCATTCCAGATAATATATGGGAGCAGTCCAAGAAATGCTTCTGAGTTGAGGAGGATGGATACAAGGGAAAAGTGCAGTGCTGAGGCTGAGGACTTTGCAGAGCATCTGAAGAGCTTGCATGAAGAAGTGAAGAAGCATATTACTAAGATGAATACTCAATATAAGACAAGGGCAGACCAGAAGCGACGGTTTAAGGAATTTGAAGTGGGAGATGAAGTTATGGTCCATTTGAGAAAAGAAAGGTTTCCTGCTAAAACCTATAACAAGTTGAAGATGAAGAAGTTTGGACCATGCAAAATCATAGAAAAACGGGATTCAGGCAATGCATATGAAGTGGAATTGCCAAGTGGGCTTAACATATCACCTATTTTTAACATTTCAGATTTGGTAGAATACCATGAAGGAGACAATGGTGAGGGACCAGTAGCAGAATTGTGGAATATTCCAGCATCTACTCCAGATACGGAAGAGATAGAAGAGATCCTGGATACACGCATCGGCAAAAGTACCAAAAATAGGCAGTATGCAGAATATCTGGTTAAGTGGAAAGGTAGACCTGTTGAAGATTCATCTTGGTTGTCGAAGGTTGAGGTTGAATGCCTTGGTTTTCTTCCAACAATAGAGAAGTGAAGGTCACTTCTCAAAATTACCCTGGGTGTCTGATGCAGGAGCATCCAGTGGTGTAAGAGTGATCTTGCATCACCTAAAAAAAAATTGTAATTTTTTATTTTATTTTATTTTATTTTGTAAAACTAGTAAAACTTGCAGGAGATTTTTGAAGGTCTTAGAGGTCGAATTTGAGGATTTTTGGCTAGACGCGAGCCTTGGCGTGAAGAGCCAAGGATCGCCCCGCTTAGCTCGTTTCATGCCATTTTTGAAAACATGTTGTAATAGTCAATCGGGTCAACGAGTGCGAAGTTATGACCTCGACAAGTTGCCCCCAAAATTCAAATTTCAATTTGAATGGTTTTAGGTGGGAAAAAGGGAAAATAGGGTATTTGAGGGAATTTTCAAAATTGTAAAGGGGCTTCTTCTCTTGTATCCTTATTTTTGGCATGAAAGTAATGAAAGGTTGGATTCTCTGACTGGTTCAAAGGAAAAATACCTGTGTATCATTTGTTTGGTGGCATTAGGGTTTGGAGTGATAGAAGGAGAATATTATTGTATTGGAGATGGTCAAGTTAATGCAATAATAAGATAATACTATGTTAGTTTTTTCCCAATTGAGGGTTTCCAAGATAAATATTATGTAATGTGTGAATCTATGATATTCTTATTTTAATTTTTTTATTACTACTTTTTTGTTTTAGTTTATCGGGACACTTTATTTCTCTTCATTTTGTATCATAGCTAGGTTTTAGCTTTGTTCGAGGAGTAAGGGTTTCAACCCTGTGATAAATTAATTCTTGAGCGGGAGCCATACACGAAAAGATCCAAGCAAAGGAGAAATATGGGAAGCACAAAAATAGAGATTGAAAAATTTAATGGATAGTATTTTGAGTTGTGGAAACTCAAGATGAAGGATCTATTGGTTGATAAAGATTAGTGGATTGCAATCTCGAGAAAAAAACCAACATCAATGATATATGAGGATGGCTAAAAATTGATAGGAAGGCAAGGAACTCTATCATATTATGCTTATCTGATTGGGTATTGTTGAATGTATCTACAAATACCATAGCAAAGTTGTTATGGAAGTTAGGAATATTGTATCAGATAAAGTCACTAGTAAATAAACTCTTTCTTCAAAAGAAGTTGTATTCACTTTGGATGAATGATGGTGACTCTGTGGTTGAACATCTAAATACTTTTAACACTATGTTAAGTCAATTAACCTCTGTAGAAGTAAAAATAGATGAAGAAGAAAAGTGTATTACTTTACTTTGTTCATTATCTGATTTATAGGATAACCTTATTATGGCTATCACCAATACTACATCTACATTGAAAATAGAAGATATAGTAGGAAATTTGTTGTCTGAGGATATGAGATGAAAATATTATGAGGATTATCATCAAAAGGAAGCCTTGATTGTGAGAGGTCATTCTCAAGAAAGAAGCAAAAAGAAATTAGGAGAAAAGAAATCAAAATATAGGGGTAAATTTGCTGCCCCAAAAAAGAGGAAATGTTAGGATTATTGTAAAGTATGGTATTAGAAAAGAGACTGCAAATCTAAAAAGGTTGATAATAATTTATCATCTGATGAAGTAACTTATCTATAAATAAATACCACAAATGAAGATTAAAGGGACTTATTCTTAGTTGTAGCATGCTCAAGTGAATGTGATGACTCATGGTTGATTGACTCGGGTGCTTCTTTTCATATGACTCCTCATAGGGAGGGGTTTTTTGAATATGAAAATATAGATGGAGATAAAGTCTTCTTGGGAGACAATTCGACATATAAAATAATAGGTCGAGGAAGAGTCAAGCTGATGCTAAAATATGGAAGAATTAAAACCCTTCCTAGTGTGTTGCATATTTCAGGTTTGGCAAGGAATCTAATATCTGTGAGCAAGATAAATGATGCAAGTTTGAATGTTGTATTCAATAAGGATAGCTACAAGATGGTCCATGGATCCTTGTTGTTGGCAAGAGAAGTCCACACAAAAACTTTGTTTAGACTTGAGGCTAGCACTATAAGTATTAATTACAATAACTCTTGAGTTGTACAGGAAAATATTATGATTGAAATAGCTCCGAGTATTCCTACAGTAAAGATAATATTGTGGCATCAACACATGGGGCATATTGGTGAGAAAGGACTTTGAACATTGAAAATGAAAGGTATAGCTGAAGGACTTTTTGATTGCCCATTATATTTTTATTTATGTAAGCATTGTATTTTCAAAAAACAAACTAGAGTTAAGTTTCCAAGTAGTGCTACAAGGTCTGAAGGAATTCTACATCTAGTTCACAATGTTGTGTTTGGACCTGCAAAAGTGCCATCATTAGGTAAATCTATCTATTTTGTTACATTTATAGATGACTTCTCAAGAAATACTTGGGTATATTTTCTATGAAACAAATATGAGATTTTTAATAAATTTAAAGAGTTTAAGGCTCTTGTAGAAAATTATATAGAGAAAAAGATAAAGGTTTTGAGAAGTGATAATGGTGGTGAGTATTG